>JAGTTD010000008.1:17733991-19119991 GCA_018398585.1 Simmondsia chinensis | reverse complement strand
CAACTATTCATGACATAACTAGATGAGATATCAACATAGCAGTCTTTGCAGGAAGTGCAGCTATGTCCTTAGTGTAGTCCCTTTTCCAGTGGCCCAGTTCTCCGTAAAGAAAATATTTTCCTTTGACTTGCTAACTGTTACTTATCCCTAATTCATGGGCACTCCTCATGCCCCACATCATGTCCTCTGTAACTTGCAACTCTTTCATTAGTTCAGGTAGCGAACAAGTTTTATTACTCATGCAAAAATTTAGCTAGAACTGAAAGAATGAGCTGAATAAAGGACTGAGGATGATATTTGGCTTAGTTTGACTATCAAACTCAGCTCTAAGGATTTCCAATTTAGAAAAACACGCCATCAAATTCATAATGTGTTCCTCAACTGGTATTTCTTCAGACATCCTCATATTATGCAATTTCTTATGAGTTTTTGCCTCGCTGCTTTATGTTGCTCCTAAAACATTTATGCTAAATCTTCAATAATCTTAGCTACTGTTTACTTCTCAAGCATCTGATGCCTGAGTACTTCTGACACTGAGGTCAATATATAGCACTTCAGCCCCATGCTAGCATTCATAACGCTCTTTTTCTTAGCTGTGTAATTACAAGGCATTGATGGACAAGCTTCAATGAGAACAAACTCAAGACCCTTGTGAGTAATAACTAAGTCCAACTTGTTTTCCCAACAAAGTAATTTTGGTCTAGTGAGTACAGTATGCATTAAAATCAAGTGAAGTTCAATGGCTGCATCCATTTCAAAACATTGTAAATACAAACATTTGTGTAACTATCGAATATGAGTCATGTATAATATAGTGATATCTATTCTTTTATTTTAGCAAACACAATCAGTCAGGTATCCACAAACTAGTACTGTCATGCACGCCATGATGACCCAAACACACCACTCCTTACTCCCCTGCAACGGGGTCGTAGGAAAATAGTTTGCGTGAGAACTATTCTCAATTAACATATTTTCTTGTAACCCTTTCTAGACATGATTAATTCACCACTGTATCTCAGTCTCTAATGTAACAAAACTGAGCTTAGTCTCCAACGTAACAAAACAGAGATCCTTGGGGAGGCTAATGTATCACGCTAGTCAAGCGTAAACCAATACCTAAACCTCCATGCGAATGCACGTGATACTCCACAGCATTGCTTCTTCGCACTTTAGTTTATCCTAATAGAATTCTAACCCTTTAACCTGCAAACCGACATCCTCCATAGGGAGATCAATCGATCTATTATACTATTAGACTGGCAATGGAAAGCTTAAGGTTTCAACAGTTGAACACTCCCCACTTAATTTTTATAAACTAGTGGTTTTAATTAACTTGCAATTACATTTTAAATCATCTCATAGTCTCTTTTAGAATGTAACTCTAAAAATTAAATCAACTAACTAAAACAGTACCAATTACAGCTTAGATTATCTCATAATCTACTTTAGAATTAAATTCTAAATAAAATTAAATTAATTAATAAAAAATTAATTTTTTTATTTATTATGTAAAATAGTACTGTGACTTTAAAAAAAATCATTTTTTCTAAATTAAAAATTGTTGACACCAATGCTGACTGCTGAAGTCAACATGTACTCATGTTGGGGTCAGGCATTATTTTTAAATAATTTTAACAAAATAATTGAATCTAATCTCATTATATCAATTTACCTTATTGTAAATCTTGATTAAGAATGCACAATCTCATCATACAAACAACATAAGTGCAAATTAATAAATTGACATAACTGAATTAACTATTAATTCATTAACGATTTAAAGATTTGAATCATTACCTTAATTATTATCAAAATCAAATTAAACTATCTCTCATACATAATGAAATCTTTATTTTATTAAATCGCAACTCTATTTTTTTCGACCTTATTAAACCTAATCATGTATATTATGAATGCAATAAGTGGTTAGCTCCGATACCAATTGTTGGGACAATTTTCAAAAATTTTCACTAAATTTATTAAACTAGCACAGCAAAAGAGTTTAAAATTCCTAATTTTAAACCTAAAGTTGATTTAAAGTTCCTAAATTTTGGTCTACAGATATAAATTCCTAATTTTAAATCTACAGGCCTCTACTCTAATATATTCATAATAATAATATGAGCTTAAAATAAGCACATATGAATATTGAAAATAAATATAACAGCGAAAACTAAAAGAGATGGAAAGAAGAATACTTGGAATTGCTCCAAAATAAGAATACTAGAAGATTACCATAAAAAGTACAAGAAAACCAAGAGCCAGCAGCCCTCTACACAGTGACCTTGAAAATGCCTAGAGAGTGGGCTTTGAAAAATATTAAACTAAACAAAGAAAATTTTCAATGGACAAATTTCTCTCTAATTAGATCTCTGAAAGTCAACACTTTATCAAATCTCATTAATATTGAATTCAATTGGATGCTAAAGCTTAACTTCAAAACCCTATTTATAGTAGGCTATTAGAGCAAAAAAAGAACCAAAAAATTGATGTGGGATTGAAGAAATTTAAACAAAACGACATCGCTCATCCATAACCAAAAAGCACTTTTTTACAGCTCACAGGTACCACGTGTCTAGCACTGATTGGTCCGCGCCTTTAGAGTGCGTTCCTTTTGCGTGCTACGTGGCATGTGATGATCGGTCCATGTCTAAGGCTCGGATCAACACCCTATGTAGCCCAGCGTGTGACACACATCACACGTCGATTGGCTGCTACAATTATCCAAAGGCATGTTATTTTTGTAATTTTTTAATTTTTTTATTCTGTTTCATTTTGCACATGTAAAAATTCATCCTATTAACTTTTAATTTTACAATTATTTTATTTTAAAAATTTTCAACTTTTATTCATCTTATGAATAATGTTTAGCAAAATTAAATTTACTCAATTCACGTATAAATAATTCATCACATAAAATCTTTAATATTTTTTCGATGACAATAAAATAAGAGGCTTGCATAGGGACCTTAGAGACAATTTAAATGTAGCTCCAAATGGGTTAAATTAATTACCATCTCATGATAAGATATAATTATTATTTAATGGGGCTTAATTCTACTAAATAAGTCCCACTATACTCTAGACTTAAATCATTTATTTGATAATTTCCAAATAGACTAATCTTGCAACAACAATCCCTCAATGAGATGTTGTCCATGACGAATAATAACTATAACTACTAACACTAATTTTCTCACAACTTTTCCATTAATTCCCGACTCTCCTTTTTCCGAACACTTCATTTATACTTTAACAAATTCATAGTATAAATTCCAAATGTCAAACACTCGGAGCACTTTGGCCAAAGATTCCGAATTAATTCAAATGCTTGCAAATCAACTAAACGAACATATGTATATCACAAGAGACTATAGACTTCCTATTGAATATCTGATCCTTACACACTTCACACCACTACCCTATGCACGTGGGAATTCAGTTGTTCATCAAGACCTTACTTATAGTACACTAAGAAACTAACATTCTATGCACAAGTCTAGGATACTCTTAGGATTTAGAGTCGTCTTTCAAATAGTACAACATGAATCTTTCATCTCCAATAGTAGTCTAAAAACAACAAACTCACATGGTCCAACTCGGTGTATCAATCTATTTAAACACACTAACCTAACACTTTTGCATCACCATCCACATGACTAAAACAAGTCTTCTAAAATTTGACAAGGAAACCACTAGAACTTCAATTTTATTAATTAGTAAAATAACATTTATAGGAAAAATTTGGATTTTTAGGACAACATTCCCAACAATATCATGAGGCTATGGGATCCATAGATGCTCCACTTTGGAGAGAAGGCGATAAAAATGAGCTAAACAAAATCATGAGTCATAAGACTTGGGTGCAAGTTGACTTTCCTAGGGGATGCAAACCCATAGAATGTAAATGGTTGTTTAAAAGGAAAATGAGGGCTGATAGGTCAATTGAAAAAATTAAGTCTAGATTAGTGGCTAAGGGGTACACACAAAAACAAAGTATAGACGTCTTTGATCCTTGTTTGCCCGTGACTAAGATAGCCACTGTAAGAGCTTTGATTTTTTCATACATGACCTTATAGTACATCAAATGGACGTAACAACCAATTTCTTGAATGGCAACCTTAAGGAGGAAATTTAAATGGAACAATCCAAGGGGTTCGAGGTTCCAGGTATGTAGCATAAAGTTTGTTGAAAGCCCAAAAAGAAACCTAAGACGGGGTGGTGAATTAGATTCTTTCGTGATAATTGGAAAATTAAACCCAAAGAAAAACCTAAGAGGGGGTGGTGAATTAGATTCTTTCATGATAATTGAAACCCTAAATCTTATGAATCAAAAATTAGATTGAAAGATAGGCAATGAATATGAAATGAAAAAGATAAAGGCAAACACAAAAAGATGCAAAAAGGCTTTTTATAGTGGTTCACCTCCAAGCCGGAATCTAGTCCACTTCTTAAGTGACTACTCTTCATTACTTGAGTCTTTAACTAAGCTTGATGATCCATTTCAAAAATAAGATTAGGATCTAACCTTTATAACCAGTCTTTTTCTACATAGGTTTAAGACCAACCTTTTACAATCGATCCTTTTGTAACCATGGGATCAGGATCCAGCCTTTATAATGAATCGAATTAAAGCAATAAAAGAATTAAAGCACTCAAATTCTTCACTATTTCAAGAGTGAATTGACACTAGTTCAAGCTTAGACAAAGCTAAAGATATGCCAATTATGCTCAATGATCAACAATAAAGAGAACTAGTGAAGCTCAAATAAAACTTTAAACAAAACTTAAAACCAAACTATTAAAGCACAAGAACGTAAGAGCCTTTTATCGAAGAATGCTTAGAGAGTGTTGGATGATTTGAACCAAAGTGTCAAGCCTATTTATAGGAAAATGAGAGCATAGGGACGTTTAAAAAGTTGGAAAAAAGATAACAAAAGAAATCAAATCAAAAGTAGCCATTTGGAGCTTTTTCCAATCTGTGTGTCGACACATAGCAGCTCCAGATGGCTATTGTAAGTCTATGTGTTGACACATCCCTTCTATTTGTCAACACGCAACATGCCTGGGTGGATTTGAACGTTTTTAATCAATTAGCTTGATTGATGGGTTGATTTACCAAATTAGTTAAGTAAATTGATTGATTAATATAATTCCATATTTGCTTAATTTTTGACTTAATTTCCTAGTTTACTTTAATAATGAATAGATGATGGATTGAATCAAGCTAAATAATCACCCATTTAAATTTTAAGCTAAATAATCACCCATTTAAATTTTATCTTATTTGATCTGATCATGCTTTTCAAAATACAAATCATTAATAACATTTTCATTGACAAACTATATTGGTTTAAATTGGACTTGAATATTTTTGCAATTAAAATTTGAAAATCAATTTTTAAAAATATTTCAAAAATATTTTTGTCAGAGCATAACATATTAATATTGAGACATTAAGTCAATTTAAAATTTTCGATCCTGAGTCCTAAAAAATAAGAATAAATGACTTTAAGGTGCTTGGACTCGGATCACATTCTCCTCAATTTGGATGAATCTTCTCTTCAACTTTGATCTCTTTTCCTCTTGATTAATCGTCTTAGAAAGCTTTTTATCAACATGCTTAGCCTTTATTTTTCCTAGCATTCTTATGAGTCACTAAGAAACAAGATTATGGCAATTTAAACACAATGACTCACTAAATGATTTTTATCATCAAAATTACAATATAAGTGGCTTTAGGTCCAACAATCTCCCTCTTTTGATGATGACAAACATTTGGTGTTTTCTTTGGGGAAAAAGAAAGTTGAAGTATAAAATTCACCATACAAATATTGACTATTCAAATCATACAACTTGTCACTTCATATGAAGTTAATATGTTAAGAGTTGAACTCAATTGTCTGCCCCTATGTTGATGCATTGTAGGAATTATACATTCATTATGTAAACATCATTTTTATGTTGAACTTTTCACAATCAAACACAAAGCTCATGCAATGATGGATGCATTCAAGGGGTTAGATGTTCAATTAACTTACAAACTCCATGCAATGATGGATGCATTTTAGGGGCTAGATGTTCAATTAACTTACACCTAGCATCATTTTTATAACATGAATCTACTGAACATGAATCAACATGAAAAATTAAACTTTATGAACCAAGATTAGATTGAAAGTTAGACAATGAATATGAAATTAAAAAGATAAAGGGAAAAAATAAAAAATGTACAAAGGCTTTTATAGTGGTCCACTTCCAAACCTGAAGCTAGTCCACTTCTCAAGTGACTACTTTTCATCACTCGATCTTTAAAATAGGCTTGATGATCCATTTTAAAAATAGGCTCAGGATCCAACCTTTACAACAGGTCTTTTTGTACATACGCTCAAGACCAAACTTTTACAATCGATCCTTTTGTAAGCTCATGATCTAACCTTTACAGAGAAATGAATTAAAGCAACGAAAGAATTAAAGCACTCAAATTCTTCACTTTTTCAAGAGCGAATTGACACTAGATCAAGCATAGCCAACGCTAAGGATAAGCCAGTTAAGCTCAATGACCAGCAATAAAGAAAACTAGTGATGCTCAAAAAAAATTTTAAACGAAACTTAAAACCAAACTGTTAAAGCGTAAGAACGTAAGAGTCTTTCCTGGACGAACACTTGAAGAGTGTTGGATGATTTGAACCAAGGCATTCAAGCCCTATTTATTGGAAAAACGAGCATAGGGGGCGTTCAAAAATTTGGAAAAATGATTAGGAAAGAAATCAAGCTAAAAGTAGTCGTTTGGAGCTTTTTTTGATCTGTGTGTCAGCACAAAAGGCCTGTGTTTCGACATACAGCAACTCTAGATGGCTACTGTAAGTCTGTGTATCGAGACATCCCATCTATTTTTTGACACTCACCATGCTATGGTGGATTGGAACATTTTTAATCAAATAATTTGATTGATGGGTTGATTTACCAAATTAGTTAAGTAAATTGATTGATTAATTTAATTCCATATGACATAATTTTTGAATTAATTTACTAGTTGCTTTGATCTTGAATAGATAATTGATTGGATAAAGCTAAATAATCACCCATTTAAAGTTTATCTTATTTGATTTGATCATGCTTTTCAAAATACCAATCTTGAAAAATATTTTCATTGACAAACTAGATTGGTTTAAATTTGACTTGAATATTTTTTCAAATGAAATTTGAAAATCAAATTTCAAAAATATTTTTGTTAGAGTATCACATATCAATATTGAGTTTTTGACTCAATTGATATATTTCGATCCTAAGTCTTAGAAAATAAAAATAAAAGGTTTTAAGGCGCTTGGAGCTGGATCACATTCTCTTCAACTTTGATCTCTTTTCCTCTTGATTCATTGTGTTAGAAAGCTTGGTATCAACATGATTAGCCTTGATTTTTCCTAGCTTTCTCATGAGTCACTTGGAAATAAGATTATAACAATTTAAACACAATGACTCACTAAATGATTGTTATCATTAAAATTACAATATATGTGGCTTTAGTGCAACATTTGTAAACTTGTAAAGTCCTTGTATGGTCTTGAGCAAGCTCCAATTAATGGCATCAAAAGTTTGATTGAACTTTGGTCACGAATGGTTTTGTTGTTAACAGTGGTGATGCATGTGTATACACTAAGCATGTTGATAATGACTGTGTGATTATCCGCTTATATATTTATGACATGCTTATTTTTGGTATGGGTGTGAATATTGTGAATGCTACTAAGTCTTTCTTAAGGTTCATGCTTTGATATGAAAGACTTTGGCGAGGCTAATTTGATACTTGGAATTAAAATTGTTGGATCACCTGAGGGTTTGGCATTGAGTCAATCCCATTATTTGGAGAAAATATTGAGAAGTTTGGTTACTTTGATGACTCTCTTGCTAAAACTCCCTATGACCCAAAGGCTCGCTTGATAAGGAGCATAGGTGATAGTGTGTCATTGGCCAAATAGTCTAAAATTAATAGTAGCAGGATGTTTTTGATGAACTGCACTCATCTTATTATTGTTATGTCTTGAGCAGATTGAGTCGTTGTACCCATAGTCCATGTGATGAGCACCGAGTTGCTCTGATCAGGCTTTTGTTATAAACTATTCCCAATTGTTTTAGTGGGATACTATGTTGAAAATTGGGCATCTGATAGCAATGAGATTAACTCTATTAGTGGCTATGTTTTTATGCTTACTGACAGTGTTGTATCTTTGAAATCTTATAAAAAAAACCTACATTGCTAAATCAACCAAAGAGTTTGAATTTATTACTCTTGAGAAGGCAATTTTAAAAGCTGAATAGGGAGGAATGTGTTGGAAGACATTACTCTATAGGGGAAGCCCACACTGTCAATCTGAATGCACTGTGACTCATGAGTAGCCATTGGACTTGATTAAAGTGAGGTGTATAATGGCAAGCACAGGCATATTCTCCTTAGTCACGATGTAGTAAGGAACCTTATGTAGAATAATGTCATCTCACTTGAGTTTGTAAGGGGCGAGAAAAATTTGGCAGATCCCCTTACTAAAGGCCTTTCTAAGAAGGCATATATGATACAGTAAAGGGAATGGGGCTTAGACCCACTTGTGTGCCTTGATTTTGGTAGATACCTATTTTGGGACTATTCTCGATGTTTAATGGTTCAAACAATCCCAACATTGAGCAATTTGAATTAAGCGACCCTGGCCTGTTTTGACTTAATGCTGTTGGTGGCCTAGATCTATCAAATCTACCATGAAATCTAGGATTGAGCTTTATGCTCTTAATGTTGTCCATAGCCCGTTGTGGTGGTGTGAGGGCTAACACAGCTGATGGATACATCGTAACTGCCATGACATGAGGATGAGCTTCAGGTTCTTAATGTTGTCTATAGCCCATAGTGGTGGTGTAAGGCAGCCCACATGATGGACTCACTGACCTGCCATGATGGTCAAGATAAGCTCTATGCTCATGTTGCAGTCCACAGCCTATGATGGTGGTTTGGGGCACCACACTTGATGGACTCACCTATAGAATGTGGGGGGTGATAAGACATCCTTTATTGAGAGTAAAGGCTTAGCCTCTAGAGCACTCCTGAGTGTCAAAGTATTAGATTTGTTGTGTTGAGAAGGATCTCATACGTTCAGATTGCGGAGTGTGTTTCAACTCGAGAACAACATGAATGGGATGTGTGTGCTCTTCACAATAACCGCTTATGGTTCAAGACTATGTTCACCATTGGGTGGTTGTGGAACATGCATGTTCACTAAGTGCCAATTCAAGTCCAACAAACAATGGGATCATCAAGTGTGGGTCTCAGATCAGCTCCTCCTTTCTTTTTTCTTTTTTTTTTTTTTATGTTCTTGCAAAATTAAATCATCTGGGGGATTGTTGGAATATTGAGGTAGTATGCTTGAATTTTGAAGTCTTGTGAATTGACCTCTATCCCACATAAGAAGAGTAGGGAAGGGAAGACTAGTTTATATATCCCCCTCTCCTTGTACTTGGTAAAGTCTTGAGGGAATTAGAGTGGGCCTTGTGTACAACACACGCGCGCGCACGCTCGCTTTACCTTGCCTCGCTTAGCCACATTGAGGTGGGGTGTGATGCGGACTTTTTATAACCTGGACTTTTATTTTTGCAGATACTAAATTTTAATTTATAAGTAACAAACTCCATGGGGGTTCTTGGACTTTGAGGCTACAAACTCGAGCTCGAGGTACTCGTTTTTACCCCGTATCTACCCACTTCCTTCCATAACCATTTGTGCCCAAATTTTGCACCCTTCCATATCCCCTACTTTTCTAATTACGGTCGGATTTCTTGCCACAATTCTTAACTGATTCTAACTTGCACATTAAGTATTTTTACCTATAAATATCATGCTTTGGAGCTTTGTTTTAGACACAGATATGCACGAAAATACATAATCATTCTCTTCTTCTTCCTTCTGATATTCTCTCTATTCTTACTCATATTACTGAGTAAGTTGGGGCATATTCCAACCCATCACCAGAGAGTATACTTCTGTGTTGGGTGCTGCTATTAACCTTGGGAGTTGAAGTGCCTGAGATCCCATTTGTACCGTAGTGGGGGCAGAAATGACTTAGAGTAGTGGTGAACTCCACGGTGCAGCGACTTCCTTTGGTTCAATCTTTCTTCTATGAATATTTTATTTTAGTTGTGTAATTATCTTGCCTTAAGTCAAGTTGGTGTAATAAATGGTTTCTTGAGTTCATCTCTTTCATTGTGTTGTTTAATTTTCTGTTTACCCCCATCCTGAGTTTGTCTTGATATCTCGTTTTTTGAGATTTTGGTTGCTCATTTTCCCATATTTTCCTAATAGGTGGGGGTGATGTTTCTTGGGGTTTCAAGATATGAACACTTATTATGTATCTCACCATGGTTCCAATGTTTAATTACTTTGGCATCTACCGATAAAGAAGCGGAATGATTAAAGGATCTTTTATATGAGATTCCATTGTTGCATAAGACAAATCGCCTAATTTTATCCATTGTGACTGGCTACACTTTCAAAATGTGTATAGTAAGCTATATAGTGGGAAGTCTAGACACATTATTGTGCGATATAGTTAAGTGAAATAACTCATCAAAAATGGAGCAATCATTGTGGAATTTTTAAATTCGAGTCAAAATCATTTGGATCCCTCTACGAAATGCTTTGCTAAAGACTTGGTAATGGATACGAGCAAAGGGACGGGACTTAAACTTATCAATGCAAATCAACCATGATAAATCCTCGATCCAACCGTTAGTACAATGTCAGATCTTAAGTTCAGCGAGGCAAAATCTATCATCTGTTTGATAGAAAGAACTAAAGCGAAAATTCCATCCCAAGTGTAGTGCTTGGTGACCTTTTTCCTTGTGGCAGTTTTGATAATACCTATTTTGTGACAAGGCTTGTATATGTAATTATAACACCTATTTGTCACGTGGGGCCATCCCTTGAGGCATGCTTGACCTTTAGGTACGGAGGTAGTAGTGTCTAGAGCCCAGTTACATGATGTGTTAAAATCCCTTCAAAGCATAACTGCCTCTCAAGGTGGTTGATAGGGAAAAGGGGCTGGAGCTTGAGGGATCTCCTAGAAGGCTTCTAGAAAGGCGATTCCAAGGCTAGAGGTAGTCACTCGGAGTGTAAGTCAAGAAACGTGGGCCTTGAGCATATCTAGACAAATGTGGGGCACCGTGAAGAGTCTCAAGCCTAAATAGGAGGCACTATGGTCTTTGGAAAAAGCCCAACACCAACATATGAAACTTCTTCAAGTTTTCTTTACAGCACACTTGTACTTTTACCTTAGAGTAGTGTAACTTAGCCTAGTCTACATAGCACAGCGTAGAATAGCTGGTGTTTGTTTTGCTTTCCTTCAAGGAAATTCAATATTTGGGTTTTAGGTACTACCTATCTATTTTAATCTATTCCTAAAGGTCAACTAGTTGAGATTTGAGTCACTAGTTTAAGGCTTTGACGGCAAGCCCCAAGCTTGATTTGGGATTGCTCATAACACTGGTGTCATTGCTTTAGATGTCAAGTGAATTGAGCTTTGAGTTATCATTTAAGGGCTTTAGCACCCAAGGGTTAACCTCCAATGACCCAAATATGGTTTGCTCCACCTAAATCTTATCATACTCTAACTCATTCGAGTTGTTACAAGTCAAGGATAGGAGGCTTAGAAACTAGATTAACTTGGGCTTGTAAGTGGAGTACTGAGCTCTTGAGTTTGTCTCCGCCCCAGTTCATAGCTTTTAAGTGTATGAGGTAAGATGTATGTGGGCTCAACTTCGTCACCCAACTACAACTTGAGCCAAGTCCATGTCCTTTTCCTTTTCTTGTCAAAGCGTTAAAACTTTAAAATAGCAAAAAATTATAATTAAAGTCTCCTTAAGTGGACCAAGGGTAGAACCCACATTATTGTTGAAAACTGAAGTTGGATTCACCAAAAGCATCAACCCTCTCCAGAGGTGGTTGATTAAGGTCAAACACATACGGTCTGTAAATTAGACTCGTTGCCACGTTACTTCAAGTCCCATTTGTGCATGTTAGTTTGATTTTGTACTTGCACGACCACGCACACAAAATAGAAAAAAGGAGAAAAGATATTTTTTGGCGACCACAATGACACACATTACCCAAGGCCTTGCAGCCTTTAGCCCAATCATGGATTAACAAAACATAGTTGCAGACCATTCACCAATTGTCAAACCTAGGAAAGCCAGTGGTCCCGAGGCTAAGGAACCAAGGCCTTAATTAGTCCACCACCCGAGTTAAGAACAAAGTCCCATATCATAGAGGGATGAAACGAGTCAGAACCATGATAACATAGAGGGATGAAAAGAGTCAGAACCATGATAACACAAGTGAAGGTTAAGAGGACATCCAAAAAGACGGGGATATTATGCTCGATGGTTGTACTCGAAAGAGGTTTATTGCCATGCTCAAGCATCAAATGGAATTCAATGGTCCACGATAGGAGCAAACTCTAAAAGAAGCTCAAGAAAAACAATGTATCAAGACAGAGCGTACTCTAGCAAGCCGGCATGAAATTACAGCCACTTTAAAGACCATTTTCAATGATGTCGGGACTTCAATGAATGAAATTGTAGAAAAAGAAACTAATAGAGTATTGGTTTGGACGAACCCAACTGTATCTTCCACTATTAGCCTAATAGCTAGAGATGTGGCGGGGAAAATGGTAGTTGAAGTTGATCCTATCATGGAAAGGCAAGCTTAAATGTACAATGACTTAGTTTAAGCCATCAGGGATGACCTTAGGCAACTAAGGCCCCTCCCTCCTTCTTCATTGCCATAGGATGCCCCCATGATGTTCTTTCAAGATCATGGTTACCATTAAATGTGCATGGAAACCACTAGAACTGCAATGTGCTAACCGAGGTGTCATGTGCATGGACCTAAGATGTGGCAAAGAAAACGTGACCTATGGATCTACTAGAACTGCAAATCATGGGCATCCCTTAATCTCACGGTACCTCAACACCAATCTCTTGGCCATGCTTGCTCTTGAAACTTGGGGGCATGGCCAGTGTACCCTACCCATGCTAGAGATGCCATTACAAGGCCTAATCAAAGCCTTAGAGTTGGTGGAATGGGAAAGTTGCCCCACATGGAGATCTATGTTGCTTGCTCCTTTTGTTTGGTTAATGCGTGTGTGGTCCTAAATGGAAATCGCACCAACGTGGGAGGGAGCCTAAATTCTAGACCACATGTGTTTGACCTCAACCAATCAAAGTTTTTGGGAAAGGGATGGTGCTTTTGCTAAATCCAAGTTGGCTTTGCAAATGTAATGTAGATTTTGCTTGAGCTCCAATTAAGGAAACTTTTTATATATTTTTGTAGATTTTTGATTGATAGAAAATTCAAGGGATATGGACCCGGCTCAATTCAAAGTTAGGGAACAAGGATAATCACACAGAAACTTTTCCTTGAACAATTAAAAGACGAGAACTGGGTTAGAGACGAATTTAAGAGCTCAACAGTTCAATTACAGGCCTAAATTAATCAGATTTTTAGACCTGGCACCCTTGACTTGTAGCAACATGAATGAGTTGGGGTTTGATATGATTAAGATGGTGTAAATCATATCTGGGTTACTGGATGTGGACATAACGCAATCGAGGTCAAGTCTTTGCTCAAAGCCCTTAAACAATAACTCAAGCCTAAGTTCACCTAGCTTATTAAGAGTGACACTGGTGCTAAGGCCAACTAATCAAAGTAAAGCCTTAGTCATTAAATCCTTAAACCAATGCCTCAATTTTTAACTCTGCAATTATTGGGAAAGAATTAAAATGAAAAGTCCATACCTGAAACCTGAAATGTTGTATTGCCTTGGAAGAAAGCATGTACAAAGTAAGATAATCTATGCTAAACTAGACTAAGTTACGCTACTTCTAACTTAAAAGTACAACAACACCATAAAGAAACTTGACGAAGTTTATATGGTGATGCCAGACATTTTACAACTATAATAGTGTCTCTTATTTAAAAACAAGCAAAATAACTATTGCATCCTACGATCCTGGCATTTTCTTCCCACATTTGCCTCAATTCTTTTTTAACGCGTAGAATAGGCCTCGATCGTGCCTTAGAACATGGCTAGACTGTTTTTTTGGGAGGACCACGATGATGTAATTCACTAGAGTCTCTTCTAGATTCCGCATGTTTCTTTAGGTGTACTTAAAACCCACGCACCTAAAAGTGCACTTCAAATAACATCCTTTAAGCTTTAGAGCCACCTATCTTGTTGCCTTCTAGGAAATCCCTTGAGCTCAAGCTTTTTACTCAATCAATTGTCTTGAGAGGTTGACATCCCGTAGGGGTTTTAGCACTTTAAGTAATTGGGCTCGAAACACCATTATCTTAGTATTTAAAGGCCTATCATCCCTCGAGGATTGCCCCACGTGACATTTAGTCATAAAAAAATGTCATTCAAACTCCCTTGAGCTTAATGGGATGAATTATTTTTAATTGATGAGATGAATAAGGGTTGGACGGCCAATGCTTGACTTTAGTTTCATTGACCATCAATGATAGACTACTTTATCAAATATGGCAAGGGCGCAGAGCATGCCAAAGGCATGGGAATGTACCTAGGGTTCCTACATCTAAGATGCATGTTATAGTTAAACCATGGCCCTTTCGAAGAGGGGCAATGGACATCATAGGAGAGATCAATCCCCCTTCTAACAATTAGCACTCATATATCCTTATAGCCACATATTATTTTATAAAGCGGGTTGAAGCCAAGCCATAAAGGAATATCAATCAGTGATATGTGATTGATTTTATTAAGGAGTACGTCCCATGTAGGTTGAGGATCCTAGAAACTGTGGAGCAAGCTAAAGTCTGCATTAAGTCTGAGGTTAAAGAGTTCACCAAAAGTTTCAATGTTGGAATCTTGAACTCAACTCCTTACTATGCTTAAGCAAATGGCCAAGCTAAGTTTACTAACAAAATTCTGAAAAGGCCAACAAAAAGAAAATGATTGAGGATAATGCCAAAAGGTTGCATGAGCTACTAGTTGATGCTATATGGGCTTCTAGAATGTCCAAACAAAATACAATTAAGACAACTCCCTTCCCTTTAATGTATGGTCCTGATGATGTGATTCTAATGAAAGAAACAGTTTGGTCTATTAGGTTGGCTCATCAAGGGAGGTTTTCTTAACATGATTACGAGCAAGATATGATGGATGAATTGACTAACTTATATCAAGTTAGGCTTGATGCTTTTCATAAGTTGGAAAAGAAACAAGGAGGGAGTAGCAAAAGCCTACAACAAAATGGTAGAACCAAGACCCTTTGGTTTAGGGGACTTGATCTGGAAAGTAGTACAGCCCATTGGCCAGAAACACCGCATTTTTTTCAAAATGGTCCCCAAATGGGGAGGGCCCGTTCATAATTGTACAAGTATTTTGAGCAAATACCTACCTACACTGAGATCGAGATGGAAGGACTCATTCTAAGGCCATTAATGGAAGGTTCTTAAAGAAATATGTGTGTTTACTTTGGGATTCTATGAGGTAAGTTCTTAAGTTTAGATTTCTTGTGTCGTGGGGCCAATTTCAATATTAGTGTCTTGAGGATAAATATGATAGTCTTTGAGTGTTTAACTTACAAATTGAGAAAGAAATTTCCAATCCAAGAGACATATTCAATCAAAATATGTATCCATTGATAAGTCCAATTTAGTACATAATTATTCATATCATTTTAGTTCATTTCCTAATTGTTCGCTTTTGCTCTTTTTCGCTTCTATTGCCATTTTTGTGCAAAAACACTCATTTTGTGCTAAATCTTGCTACGTTTTATCATCAACATCAACAAGCAAATGCAAGATACATCAAACAAAAGCAAAAAAGGGCTGGATATAACATTTTACACGGCTAAAGCATGGAAACACAAGAACAAGTACAATTTGCTATAATTTGCAATTTTGGGCGGCAAATCAAGCAAATCAAACGCAAGAAATTCATAATCACTTCAATAAAACATCTAAATTGATGTCAAGGCTCAGTTTTAGGTGGCAAAAGCAGAAAAAAAAAATGAAGAAAAATAAGCAAGAACAGCAGCTGCATAGAATGTACAACAAGCTTGCACAAATGGGAGTGATTTTGGGCACCAAAGCAAAAAAGAATGTAAGAAAACAAAAAGTTGGTGTAAATCTGCAGAAATGGGAGGCAATGGCAGTGCATGGTGCAATGAGCTATAAGCTTGCTATATCTTTTATTTTAAGTAATCCCAACTTTATGTAATATAAATAGGGAGGTTGTGGAAGAGTTTTATGATCTCATCCAGCAAAAAAACAAATAGAAAGTAGAGAGAAAGGGAGGAAAGCTAAGAGGAAGAAGAAGAAGGAAGGAAGGAAGGAAAGTTTGGTTTATAATTTTGCATTTTTAAGTTCTTTCTATCGTTTTCTTGATTAAAGTTCATGATTTTTCTCTTAGTTTTGATTTATATTATGTCTATCATGAACTAATTTTGCTTTTCCAAGGCTACAATGTAGCCTAAGTTGTAATATACGCTCTCTTCTAATTCGACGTATTCAATGTTTTGTTTATTGCATTGTTGAAGTGTTTATCATTGTTCTTCATGAGATTTATGATGATTTCTAAGGTGATAAACACCACATATTGAGCAAATGCTCGAGAGAGAGTAACGCGATTCGTGTGATCTTAAGTGAAAACCATAGATCTTCAAAACTCTTTTCTTATTTAAATTCATGCAAGAGATTGGTGAGTTAATATGTAAAAAAGCATCTAAATGTTGCTCGAGAGAGAAGATTTGGTAAATTATGTTTTTTGACCATCAATACGTAATGACAACTTGAATATCAAGAATGGAAAGGCATATTGATGCAACTAGATGAAATAGGATGTCTTGGATCTTATTAAATCATAAAAATCTTCTAAAAATCAGCACACCCTTTTATGAATCAGTAACCATTGTTGTTCTGTTTTATTTTGTTTTGTTTCATATCAAAAACTTTAAATTTTGATTTTTTAAATAGCGCTAAAACTACTAATTTCGGTACTCATTCGATAACAATCCTCATGAAAAAAATATTGTGCTCACTCTTTATTACTTGATACAATCTAGTGCACTTGCTAAGCAAGCACCAAGTAAAGCATCAAGTTTTTGGCCCGTTGCTGGCGATTATTCTTATTTGAGTGATATCGATACCAACTAGTGTTAGTACTAATTTGAAATTGTTTGTTAAAACTTGTAAATTTTGTTTAAGTTTGAAGAAAATATTTCTTTTCTTTCATTTATTTCATCCACTTGATGCTATTTGTAAAGTTATTTTTATTTTCGTATATCATCCCCCCCCCCCCCCCAAATAGAATTTTGTTTTTTTTAGCTTTTTGTTAAGTTTGTTTTATTTTGGTGTTTTTCTTATGTTTTATCTCTATTTTCATCATTCTTTTGCTTAAGTTAACTTTGATAAATTTTTGAAAGTTGTTTCTTTTTTGTTAAAATTTTGTTTTTTTTAGATTTTTGTATTAGATTGTTGTATTATAAGTTTTCTAATTAGTTTTAACTTTTTAACACTTTTAAAATTTGGTTTAGTTAAGGTTTGTATTATATTATAGTAGTTTGGTTCTTTCTTATTATTTTTACCTTTCTTTTAACTTTAAGTTTTTTTTTTTTCTTTTCTAAAAATTTAATGCAGTTTTGCTAAAGGTAATGGCATCCAACAACTATATAAGACCTCAATACCAAACTGTACCAAGAAGACCACTAGGAATTCATGAAATTAATGTATTATTTGCTCAACTCTCACTAATTCAAAATTTGTTCGTATTCCTAGATGTGAATTTTGTACAAGTAACCATGCTAGTATGGAATGCCAAGTGGGTAATAGTTTTTCCTCATTGGGTTTCGAACAGTATAACTACGTGTGAAATTATCAAGAAGCCCAGCACGACTCTTACTATAACACCTACAGTCCAAGATGGATGAACCTCTCTAACTTCTCTTGGAACCATCACGAAGCACCTTGGTCACCCACTTATCCATCTCAGGAAAAGAAATATGACTTAGAAGAAACATTTAGGGAGTTCATGCAATTAATTCAAGAAACCAAGGCTAACTTAAGAAACAAAGAAGCCTCCATCCAAAATTTAAAAACTCAAGTAGGGACTACATTAGAGGAACTTTCGGAGAGGTCGAAAGATTCCCTACCTAGCAATATAGTCACAGACCTAGGGAACAAACTAACGCCATAACATTGAGGGATGAAAACACATTAGAAGAACCACCTCAATGTGACATAACCCCCTTGATTGACCCATCACCATCAATGACCAAACCTACTTTGACTGACCCGCCACCAATAATCGAAATAGAGTGCCAAGCTTGTCTAACAAAGTTAGAGGATTTCAGAGCCAAGGATGACTCAGTGAAAAAATGCAGAAAAGACCGAAAAATGAAATTCAAGGTGTGGCACATTGGGATCAAGGATCTCATTGTTAGAGAAGGTGGAGGTGGTCATATAAAGCAGGGTACAAGGAAGATCCACGGAAGAAAATGGCCATTGAGGGTGGATGGAGGAAACTCCATTCTCCTTCAAGACACGAGATAGATCATCATCAAAAAGTCAAGCTAATGACTATAACTTAAGCACTTATTGGGAGGTAACCCATGTGTTTCTTTCTTTACTTCTTTTATCTTATTTTCCTTTCATTTTTATTATTCTCTCACGTTGCTGTATATTTTATTCAAATAGGTTTTTGAAACAAGCTTTGGGGGTAGCATGATATCAACATTCACCATCAAAAAGCAATCCTCAAACCTAGGAAGTATCTCTCACCTACTGCTTCATTCCTTGTATTTCTTTTAACATTGAGGACAATGTTAAACTTTTAAGTTAGGGGGTGGGAAAGACATCTTGTTACATTTGTTTTAAATTTTGAACAAAATTTTAAGAAAATATTTTCCTGTCTAGTCCTACTTTATCTGTTAGCGTACGCTTTAGTGCCTCCCAGAGTTGGGAGCCTTTGTACGAGAATATAGATAGTGTTGGCAACAAAAAGATTTTCCATTTTCTATAGTTTAAAGTAGTAGTCTTTTAAATTTTTCTTGCATATTAAAACCATAAAAAAATTTTGGAGATCTTATCATCATGCTTTTTAGAAAAATTTTCTACTCTTTTTTAGCTTGTTTATTTTAATTAGATTTGAATAACTTGAGAATCAATTGTTTTTATGTTCTAATTGCAAAACATGATCTATTCTAAAGCACTATCTTGATAAAACTGTGGTATTTGACTTCACTAGTGAGCATAGCTGTTTTACCTTTCTTTCTGAATAAAAGATGCTCAAATTTAAATGGATTGAATCAAGATTATCATTTGCATAATAGACTTTGAAGAGTTATGCCTAAGTCTAAAGAAAAGTATAAAAAAAATAAAAAAAAAAAATTTAAGGGAAGTATCTCTAAGCACCGCTATTGCATGTAAATATTCTAAGATATGTGTTGCCTATCATGAGGGCGTCTCAGTGGGGGCTTCTCCTTACACATGCGGTCATCACCCAAGAGTAGGGGTTTGATTCTCACTGAAGATATACTCGCGAAGTCATAATGAGGGCATCTCAGTAGTGGCTTCTCTTACTTATGCAGTCATTACCTAGGGGTAGGGGTTTGATTCTCACCGAAGTTATACTCGTGCAGTCATAGTGAGAGGCATCCCAATGGTGGCTTCTTTTACCTATGTGGTCATCGCCCAGGGGTTAAGAGTTTGATTTTGGCTAGATATATACTCATAGGCTGAGTTAACTGGGGCAGATCAGTCTCTTATAAATAAAAATGAAAAAAAAGAGAAAAAAAGAGAAAATTTAGTGAATAACTTTTAGTCTTGGGTGTATCTAAGAAGTCTTGTTATGAATGGCATGATTTTGCCATCTAGTCAGTTTAAATGTCTTGAGTTTAAAATGAACAGATAAACTTAATTTGCTTAGCCAACTTTTGAATTTGCCTGCCTAAGTGATTGATGGGTTTTTCCTTTGAAATATTTTTTACCTTTAGAACCCTAAAACTTTGAGTCTCGGTTCTATTAGAAGTAGTCTTGTTTTGAATTGTGATAAATTTTTAAAAAGCATGAGATTGTATACTTTAATGTTTAGCCTTGCTCAAGGACAAGCAAGATTTAAGTTTTGGGGTGTTTTGATAAGTTCAATTTAGAATATAATTATTCATATCATTCTAGTTCATTTTCTAACCATTTTACATTAAATTTTTATCGCTATTGCTTGCTTTTGCTCTTTTTCAATTCTATGGCTACTTTCCTGGAAAAACACTAATTTTGTGGTAAATATTGCTAGTTTTTATCATCAGCATCAACAAGTGAATGCAAGATATATCAAACAAAAGGGGCTAGATACAACATTTTACACGGCTAAAGCAAGGAAACACAAGAACATGCACAATTTGCAATTTTGGGCGGAAATTCAAGCAAATCAAATGCAATAACTTCATAATAACTTCAAGAACATATTGAAATTGATGTCAAGGCTTAGTTTTGGGTGGAAAAAGCAGAAAAAATGAAGAAAAATAAGCAAGAACAACAGCTGCAGAGAATGTACAACAAGCTTGCACAATTCATTTTAACTTGCAAATTTGGGTGGCAAAATGAACAAATCAAGTGCAAGGATGGATTAAACAATTCATTAACATGTCCAAGATGATTTCAAGACTGATTTTGGGCTGCCAAAGCAAAAAAGAATGGAAGAAAATACCAAGTTGGTGTAAATATGCCGAAATGGGCGGCGGCAGTGTGTGGTTCAATGAGCTTCAATGGTGTAAATATTGCTAGTTTTTATCATCAGCATCAACAAGTGAATGCAAGATATATCAAACAAAAGCAAAAAAAAGGGGCTAGATACAACATTTTACACGGCTAAAGCAAGGAAACACAAGAACATGCACAATTTGCAATTTTGGGCGGAAATTCAAGCAAATCAAATGCAATAACTTCATAATAACTTCAAGAACATATTGAAATTGATGTCAAGGCTTAGTTTTGGGTGGAAAAAGCAGAAAAAATGAAGAAAAATAAGCAAGAACAACAGCTGCAGAGAATGTACAACAAGCTTGCACAATTCATTTTAACTTGCAAATTTGGGTGGCAAAATGAACAAATCAAGTGCAAGGATGGATTAAACAATTCATTAACATGTCCAAGATGATTTCAAGACTGATTTTGGGCTGCCAAAGCAAAAAAGAATGGAAGAAAATACCAAGTTGGTGTAAATATGCCGAAATGGGCGGCGGCAGTGTGTGGTTCAATGAGCTTCAATGGTGTAAATATTGCTAGTTTTTATCATCAGCATCAACAAGTGAATGCAAGATATATCAAACAAAAGCAAAAAAAAGGGGCTAGATACAACATTTTACACGGCTAAAGCAAGGAAACACAAGAACATGCACAATTTGCAATTTTGGGCGGCAATTCAAGCAAATCAAATGCAATAACTTCATAATAACTTCAAGAACATATTGAAATTGATGTCAAGGCTTAGTTTTGGGTGGCAAAAGCAGAAAAAATGAAGAAAAATAAGCAAGAACAACAGCTGCAGAGAATGTACAACAAGCTTGCACAATTCATTTTAACTTGCAAATTTGGGTGGCAAAATGAACAAATCAAGTGCAAGGATGGATTAAACAATTCATTAACATGTCCAAGATGATTTCAAGATTGATTTTGGGCTGCCAAAGCAAAAAAGAATGGAAGAAAATACCAAGTTGGTGTAAATATGCCGAAATGGGCGGCGGCAGTGTGTGGTTCAATGAGCTTTAAGCTAGCTACATTTTTTATTTTAAGTAATACCAACCTTATGTACTATAAATAGGATGTTTTTGGAAGTGTTTTATGATCTCATCCAGCAAAAAATCTAAATAGAAAGTACAGAGAAAGGGAGGAAAACCGAGAGGAGGAAGAAGAAGAGAGGAAGGAAAGTTTGGCTTGTAAGTTTACATTTTTAAGCTCTTTCTATCTTTTTCTTCTTTAAACTTCATTAATTTTGCCTTACTTTTGATTTATATTATGTCCATCGTGAAGTAATTTTATTTTCCAAGGCTACGATGTAGCCTAAGTTGTAATATATGCTCTCTTCTACTTCGACATATTCAATATTTTGTTTATTGCGTGAAGTGTTTATCATTGTTCTTTATGAGTTTTGAATGTTTGATCACCATCCAAAGCCTATAATGATTCGTAATGAGTCTGAGAGGAGATTTATGATGATTGCTAAAGTGATAACCACCACAAATTGAGCAAATGGCCGAGAGAGATTAACACGATTTGTGTGGTCTTGAGTAAAAATTATGGATCTTCAAAACTCTTTTCTTATTTAAATTCATACAAGAGATTGATGAGTTAATATATAAAAGAGCATTTTAAATGTTTCTCAAGAGATAATATTTGGTAAATTGGGGTTTTCAACCATCAACATGTAATAATAACTTAAATATCGAGAATAGAAAGGCGTCTTGATGCAACTTGGTGAAATCGGATGCCTTGGATCTTATTAAATCATAAAAATCTACTAAAAATCAGCACACCCTTTTATAAAATCACTAACCATTGTTCTTTTTTCTTTTGTTTTGGTTTATATCAAAAAACTTTAAATTTTGGTCTTTCAAATAGTGCTAAAACAACTAAATTTGGTACTCATTCAATAACAATCCTCGTGGGAATGATACTCTACTCAGTCTTTGTTACTTGATACGATTTAGTGAACTTCTAAGAAAACACCAAGTAAAGCATCATCCATTAACATTAACAAAGGAAGAAGTAAATGGCAGTTACAAAATGATACAAAGAAATCTCTTGCATAGCCTAATGCTTCTATACATTTTTTGAAAAGACAAGTCCTAATCCTTATCTTCTATGGCTGATAACTTGTTGGTTGCTTCATTCAACCATTGATCCACTAAAATGGCCTCCTCTTGGATAGTTTGCTGCTCCTTCAGGGCCTTTGCTACTGCCTTCTTGAGTTCCCCAACTCTTAAATCTTGATGGGAATGCTACTCCTTGAGTGATGTAAGCTCAGCCTTGAGCTTGTCCAGCTATTGCTCCAACTGATGGACCTAGTCCTCCAATGGCATTGTAGAATTTGAATCTCCCTAGCCACTTGAAATTCTTCAAATAGGAGACACAAACCTCCTAGCCCAATTAAGCGTCTATGATCCTTCATGGCAGCTTAACATTGCTGCTTCTGTCGAAGGAGCGATGGAATTTCTTGGAAGTCCTAAGAAGCGCCCTTTCTAGTGCTTGAAGGTCCTTGATGATGGAAGGTACCTCGTTGGGATCCTCCTTTAGGGCGTTCATGAGAGAGAAGGGATCTTGTTGATTCGCTTCTGCAACTAAAGAGTGATTAGAGAGAAGAGCCAATTCCCCTAAATTATGGAACCTTGGAGAAATGCTTTGGTCCATCTATTTAAACTCTAACCTTCCACTCACTCCTAGCTTCTCTAAAGAAGAAGATATCTTAGTTGAAGCAAGAGGTGGGGTGGCCCTTGAAGGAGTAGCCTTATTAAAACATTAAAATTGTCATAAATGAACTTCAACTTTGGAGTAAAAACCAAAGTATGGAAGGTCAACACTTACCTGTGATACTCCAATTAGGGGTGAAAGTGGAGTTGTTGTTGGTGCATCTGGCATAGGGGCACTTGCCATAAGGAAAATTCTTAAAAGTGATACTTGTATGCCAAGACTAGTTTGTGGTTCAGATGACAAGTATTCATATGACATAATAAAAAGTTATACCTGCGTGGATCACTTTAAAAATAATTGAAGGGTCCCATGTGAGTAAGAAAGAGGCTTGAGTTAGTTCTTGCTTGAATGAATTAGAGAAGGAACATTCCCTGTTTGCTCATACACGAGGGACTCTACAGGAGAAGTGATTATGTCATGTCCTTCATCAATATATAAGCCTAATGGCTTTGTCCCTTGAGGCGACTCTAGAGCATGGGTTCTTGATGGAGAATCAGGGATCTCCACTTTGACTAGACTTGTAGTTACCTGATACCATGAAGGACAAGTCAGAGCATCCTCGAGAAGAATAAGGTAAAAGGGAATGCCAATATGGAAAGGCTAATCCCTCTTTTTGAGAAAGTTTGGCTCTCCTTTTACTCACCAGCTGTGAGATTGGCTCTTCTTGTTCATCTTCTTCTTCTTCTTCCAACATCTGAGTGGCCTCAGGTGGAGGGGCAGTGGAGATTCTTTTCTCGTGCTTCTTTCCCTTGAACCACCAACCTTAAGGGTTAAGGGCTAGCGTGGTAGCTTCAAGGAAAGATTCTTCCAAGACATCCTCGGAAAGCTCCGAGTGTTTCTAAGAGTTTCTTCAGCAGCTGAGGTTGTAAAGGAAATAGAACCAAGTTAGCATTCATTTAAGCCACTGAGGGCGTATCGGAGCTTTTGAGTTGATTACTTACCCTGTTTCAAGGATTCTCAGTTATTCAGAGCCACATGGCGTTTCAGCTAAATGCTTGTGGACTCTTAAAAAGAGAAGTAATATTATATGATGCCTTTAGCCTTCTAAGAGAGTTGTTGAACTTAAAGTCTTTATGAAAAGCTAGGTGTTGGAATAGGTGTCCTAGAAAAATCCAATTAGTTAGTTTTAAATAAATAAAATTGTTTTATTTATTTATTGTCTAATTATATTTTACGAGTTAAATATGCATGTGATTGTTTTTCTAAAATGTACCATGAGATGGATATTATCCCAGATGATATGTCAAGTTTGGTTTAAGTGGCTAATAAGATTGAACCATAGAAAGACTTAGATAAACCTGGTGACAGCTTGTCAGAGTATGTTTGTAGTCAATGATAAGCTTGGACAACTTGTCTAAGACTATAATATGATGCTTTTCATGACTTGTCTTGGTCATGTGGATAGGGATCCAAGAATATTATGTTGGTGTTTCCCAAGAAGATTAGAACACTGAGTAGGACCAGCTGAATTAGTTGTTTCTTTACTACTATCAGAAATAATTAGTTGTGTAAGATGATAACTCTAGATCTGGGAAATAATTTGAACTTGAGCATGGAATGTTAATTGCTTGGATGCCCAAAATCATGAGGTTAAAATTAAATAACCAGGATCTTACATCGTTAGGCAATTGCATGAAGTGTGGTGGGAACGTATATTTTACTAGGAATCTACAATGTAAGATATCCCCAGGTTGATTTGGAAATATATGAACAGATTCTAGAATCTTTAGCCAGAGTATTCCATATGTTTGACATTTGGAATTAATATGAAAATTATTTCTATATTATGAATTGTTCAAGAAGGGCGTGTCAGGAACTATGGTGATCGATGTGGGGAAAAATAACGATAATAGATAAAGATGTTTTTGCTCCTGGACATCTAACAGAGGGGGTTAATTGTTGCAATAAAATTATTTGAAAAATTCTTAAGTAAATATATTTAATTCTGGAGTGCAGTAAAATTTATTTACTGAAATTAAATTTTGTTAAATGGCAGTCAATTGTTATCATGAGATGGTAATTAGATTTGACCCATTTCGAGCTAGAGTTAGACCGTTCAAAAGGCCCCTCCACAGGCCTCAACTTGAGGATTATTTGAAGATATTTAAATTAAATTCAAGTAATGAATTATTTATTCATAAGTTGAATAAATTAATTTTGTTGAATATAATTCATGAGATGAACTATTTACTCATAAGATTAATAAGTTAATTTATACTAAATAATATTTATGAGATGTATTTTATACATGTGGAAATTTTAAACAAATAAAAAAAAAATGAGTTACAGCGAGATAGCCCACTTGTGCACTACACGCACAAAGCCAGGCAAGTACATGGGCTGAACTGGTGCGTGTTTAGTTAGGTTGCTACATGGGCTGTGATGCCCACCTGCGAATTAGATGCGCATTATAATTGCCCTAGTAATGTCATCTATATATATATATATATATATATGATAAATAAAAATTAAGGTTTTAGGTTTTAGAACCTAGTTTTCTCCCACAATAAAATACCTAAAATTATTTTAGGGTTATCTTAATTAATGTTTAGCATAATCTTTTTAAAAAATTACTTTTCAAAAAGATTAAAAGGAAAAACTTTGTTCCGATATTTTACCTAAAGTAAATATTTTAGGAGCCCACACTCCAGTGCTAATAGAGGTCATTGCGAAGAAGACCTTGAGATATCAAGATATTCTTATACCAATTTCATATCTTCAAATCAGAGTTTGGTTTTACGTTTCAGGTATGTCTAAATTAAGTATTTGGTATTTAATTTGTTTTCTTTTATTTCGTTCATTCTACATACCATATGTTTATGTTAGAGCTGGTATCCTATGGAACCGAATTTATGTAAACTTTTTTATTAGTGAATAAAAACTGTTTAGCATTATCGTCTAATTTTGATACTATTAATGAGTCTTTATGCATGTGATGTTGTTCTCTATCAAAGCGCGTACCATAAGATGGACAAAGTCCCTAAATGACATTTAGCTTATCTATTTTTAGTGGATTAATGAGATTGTTCCACATATGGACTAAATAATGGATATAAATGTTATTTAATAATCAATTCGTTGTCAGTGATGAGTTTGTGCTATTTGTGTGCGAAGACTATAACTGACATTTAGACAACTTGTCTTGGTTATGTGGATAGCGATTCAGAATGTTGTGTAGGTGTGTTACAATGAGATTGTCAAATTGAACAGGACCACTTGCTTTGCTCGAATCTGTACTGCTATCAGAATTAAGCAACTCATATATTTTGTTTATACAATGACTCTTAATCCGTAAAATGGTCTAAACTCGTGCATGCAGTGTTGGTTGCTGTGATGCACTAAAATGATGAGGTCATAGGTAATACCCAGGGTCCTATGTGTTGGGAAAAGATAAATTTTGTTGAAAAATAAACTCCGATGCTGACTATTGGATTCACAGTTCTCAACTATGGTCACAACAATAGGCACCTATTAGAGCACTTAGAGTAGGAGACTCTTCTCTCTACTTAAGCCCCCGGTCGGAGAGTCACTCTTTGTGACACCTCAAGTGCGAGAGTTCCCGAGAACAGGTTTATCTCTATAGGCCCTTTGCCCTAATACCGGTTATTAGGGATGAATTTCAAAAACTCTCCCTAGTTTTATAAAGTTAACGCAGCGAAACAGGTTTAGAATTCATAACTCTAAACCTAGGGTCAATTTAAAATTCCTAATTTTAAATCTACTGACTTAAATTCATGATTTTAATCAACAGATCTAAATTCTTAATTTAGATCTATAGGCCTTTTACTTTAATACATTCATAATAATACATAAACTTAAACAGGCATAATAACGAATACTATAAATAAATAGAAAAGTGAAACTGAAAGAATAAGGAAAGAAAAACATACCTGAAATTGCTCTAATGATAAAGAATATCAAGAAAATCAAGACCCCGCGATCTTCTACGCGATGACCTCAAACTGCCCGGAAGATGGGCTCCGAAAAATATTAAACTTCAGGGACAATTAAAATATAGCTCCAAATGGGTTAAATTAACTATCTAATGGCATAATTTAATTACCATTTAATGAGACTTAATTCCAGTAAATAAATCTCATTGCACTTCAGACCTAAACCATTTATTCGATATCTTCCTAATAGACTGTATTGATGACAACAACCCTTCCACTAGATGTCCATGACAAAAAATAAGTATAACTACAACCATTATCCTTCTCACAGTTTCTCCATTAGTTACCGACTTGCCCTTCACTGAATAACTCATTTATACTTGAACATATTCACAGTATAAATTCCAAATGTCAAGCACTTGGAATACTTTGGCCAAAATTTCCGAACTATTCAAATATTTGTGAATCAACAAAGGGGATACCTGTATCTCATAAGTGACTGTAAATTCCCTATTGAATACCTGATCCTTGTCACACTTCATGCTGCTACCCAGTGTACGTGAGATTTCAGTTATTCGTTTAGACCTTACTTATAGTACACCAAAGTAACTAACGCTCCATGCACAAGTCCAGAATACCCTTAGGATTTGGAGTCGTCATTCAAACAGTACACTATAAATCACTCATTTCCGATACTAGTCTAGAAATAAGTAATCCACACGGTCCAACTCAGTGTGTCAATCTTATTAAACACTCACGTTATAGTCTTAACATACAAGTGGTCCAAACTTGTCTTCGACTACGAGTCTTTCAAACAACAATCCATGCCATTTGTTCCAAGTCTTTCTATGGCTTAGTCTCATAAACCACTTAGAACAAACATGTAAATTATAGTCTGAGGACTACACCCATCTCATGGATGTCTCCCAAAAGAAAATCACATGCAGTATAAATGCTCGCATACAAATTTAACTAGAAAACGACTGGAACTTTAATTTTATTTATTAATTAAAACAATATATCCAGAATAAATCTGAATTTCAGGACACTGTTACTAACAATCTCCTACTTGTCCTAAATCCAATTTACTACAAAGTCCATACTCACCCCTTTTAAGTTTGAACCAAAGGCCTACTGAGCTTAACCCTTAGTGAGCTCAAAACTTTCTTGTGAAGTCAGCAATACAATACTGCTTGACATTTCTCTCATTAATGGCTTCCACTCCAAGGGTAAAGACATGCTTAGACGTCGAACGTCTATCATTTTAATTTGACTGGAAGTTTTAAAACAACTTATCCAACTAGAACCAGCTCATCACTTTGAAAGATCAGCATAGGATCTCTAGTTCTTTTCAAGAACTAGAGAAAATACTTCACTGCCACCTAATCCATTGGACCCAGATTAGACTAACACTTGCATACTATACCATAGCATAGCAGACATTAAGTCTCGTGCACAACATGGCATACCTGAGGCTCCCACTGCCAAAGCATATGGAATATTCCTCAATTGCTCCTCCTCTTGAGGTGTCCTAGAACACTAATCAAAAGAGTGAGGGACTCCATGCTATACCTTGACAACATCTTTTCAATATAAGTGGCTTGAGAGAGATCCAACATCCTACTCTTACAACGTTGATGAAGCTTAATCCTAAAAGTAGAGTTGCCTTCTCCCATGTCCTTCATATTGAACTTTCATGACAACCAAGTCTTTACAGCTAATGACACCCCCACATCATTCCTAATGAGTGGTATATTGTTGACATACAATACTAAGAAAGCCACTACTTTCTCTTAATGTTGTTTATACACACATGGCTCGTTCAACCAATTGCTCAAAACTATAAGACTTAATTGCTTCATTGTGGCTAAAAGAATTAGATTCAATGCCACGGTCAACCACTAAGTCTCCTGCTATGAACCTGTCAGGTGTCTTGACAATCCTCCCACCACACCTAAGCTCTCGTGTACCTGGAACATTTTTGTTCCAATTAGTAAGTGCATTTAACGCATTCACTATGTCTTGAGTTCTATCTAGCTGTTTAGAATTAGTGTCATTCTCCTTTAATCCTTTTTTTCTTTATGTAGCTTACTTGAAAAATGCTTCTCTAAGTATTTTGCATTGTATTTATAAAAGACCTTTTAAATCAAAAAACTATAGAAAAAATTATCCTTGTTCCTTTTATCTGCAACACCATTCTTCTGCGGTTTAACCAGAGCAAAAAGCTGAGATCTTATCTCATTTGCAGTTAGGAAAAACAAAAACTTACCTGAAAAATATTCACCACCTTGATCTGATCGAAGTGACTTAACTTGTTTACCTAATTACTTTTCAACTTTAGCTTTGTACTCTTTGAACTTTTCAAAACAGTCCAACTAATGTCTAATTAGGTAAACATATACATATCTTAAGTAATCATAACTAAACGTGAATAAGTACTCATACCCACCTCTTGCCTGAACACGTATTGGTCCACATACATCTATGTGAACCAGCTCAAGCAAGCCACCAACCTTGTTGCCTTTACTCTTAAAGATAGAATTGGCCACCTTTTATTCTATGCAGAATTCGTAAACTGGTAATGATCTCAAGTCCAAAACCTCTATCAGTCCATCTTTCACCAGTCTTTGGATCCTGTTCGAATTATTGTGACCTAAGCGTTGGTGCCATGTATAGGCAATATCCCTTTCAAGGTGTTTTCTTTTAGAAGATTGAACAAGTGAACTTACGTTAGATTCATTTAAACAATTACAATAGTTTTGATAAGGAAATTATAAGAATAAATAATTTATTCATGTACATGTGCAAATAAACAATTTATTTCTCATATTAAAATTTTCATTATCAAAATCAACTGAATAAAAATTATCCATTAACCGAAATGCAGAAATCAAATTCCTATATAGCGAAGGTTTAAATAATCAATCCTTTAAAACAAAACTCTATCACTAATGTCTAAGTTAACATCTTCAACACTTAAGACCACTATTCTTGTATTGTATTGTAACGATGTTGAGATAGAAAGAGGGAAGACGGAGTTCGGCGCGCCTCAATACCAAGGAAGTAGTGTAGGGGACCAAGGTCTTTCCTAGAAAATTGAGAGGAGAGGGTGTCGACAAGAGTGTCGAGGGACTGGGTGTTAGAGCCGGTTAAGATGATGTCATCAACATATAGTATTAAGCAAGTGATGTTATTGGGGGTGCGAAGTAAAAAAAGAGAGGGATCAACATGACAGCAAGTGAATCCTAAGGTGTAGAGAAAGGTACTGAAGCGTTGGAACCAAGCTCGGGGTGCTTGTTTGAGGCCATAGAGGGCTTTGCGTAGGCGACATACATAGTTGGGAAATTTGGGGTGAATAAAGCCTTGTGGTTGCTTCATGTATACTTCTTCCGTTAGGTGGCCATGTAAAAAGGCATTTTTAACATCAAGTTGCTTGATGGACCACTTGTGAGTGATAGCAAGTGTAAGGATGAAGCGGATGGTAGGAGGTTTGACAATCGGACTAAAGGTTTCCTTGAAGTCAATGCCTTCACGTTGGTGAAAACCTTGAGCCACAAGGCGAGCCTTGAATCGATCAACGGAGCCATCCGCTTTATACTTAACTCGATATTTCCAAGTGCTACCGACAATGTTGTTAGTTGGGTGCAGGGGGACGAGGTCCCATGTGTGATTATGAAGTAAGGCGTTAAATTCATCAGCCATGGTTGCTTGCCATTGTGGATTTTTGACTGCCTGAGAGTAACAAGTGGGTTCCTGAATGACTGTTATGCAAGAGAGAGACAAGGGATATTTTGTCTTTCGAATACCATCCTTGAAACGAGTTAGCATGGGGTGCACGTTGGTTGGCAGATTCATGGGGTCAAGGTCGGTGGGAGACTCGACCCGGTCGTGGGGGGAGGGAGGTGCGGCAGCCGAAGCTGCCGGCTGTGGGGGAGAGGTGGGCTGGTCAGTGGGAGGTCGGGCAAGGTCTTCATGGGAGACCGTGGGTGTGATGGTGGGGCTGGGTGGACTCCTAGGGGAGGGGATAGGGGTGGACCCCACCGCAGGTGGGGCAAGGGCGGAGGAGGGCTCGAGGGGGGCAGGGGCCGGTAGTGGCGGAGCGCCGGGAGTGATAGCGATTATGAGAGGAAGATCGACTATACTCGCGGTTGAGCCCGGTGGAGTTATATGTGTAGGGTTTACTAGTTCTGGATAGGGGAAGCTAGTTTCATTGAACGTGACATGCCTTTTATGTAGATTTTACCCGTTTGAGGATCTAAGCACCTATAGCCTTTATGGCGGGCAGCATAGCCTATAAAGATGCATGGTATAGAGCGAGGTGCAAGTTTGTGCGGTGCATGAGGTGTGAGATTTGGAAAGCATACACAACCGAATATGCGAAAACCGGAGTAGTTTGGTTGTTGTTTAAACACTTTTTCAAATGGGGACAAGTTATTAAGCACAGGGGTAGGAAGGCGGTTAATAATAAAGCATGCGGTACAGGCAGCGTCATCCCAATGTGAGTAAGGTAACCGGGCTTGAATAAGTAAAGTCCGAGCCATGCCTATTACATGTTGGTGCTTTCATTCCGCCACCCCATTTTGTTGTGGGGTATCAGGACAAGAAAGGCGAAAGTGTATGCCATGTTGTCGGCATAGGTTGTTCATACGACGGTGATCAAATTCACGGCCACCATCACTTTGAAAAATTTTGATTTTCGTGGAAAATTGGTTTTCAACTAGTGCTTTAAATGTGTCAAAGATATCAAATACTTCGGATTTATGTTGCATAGGGTATAACCATGTAAAGCGAGTAAAATCATCAATAAAATTAACATAGTATTTGTAACAGGAGTTTGACGCTACAGGAGATTGCCATACATCCGAATGAATTAAATGCAAAGGCGAAGAAGCTAAATGTAAAGCACGTTGAAAGGGAAGTCGGTGAGACTTTCCTAAGTTACAATGTTGACAAAACTCAGTAAAACGAGAACGAGGAATCAGTTTTCGAGAACAAAGAACATTTAACATAGGTTGCCCGAGATGCCCTAACCGTTGATGCCATAGGTTTCCAGAAAGAGTTTGTGCCATGAGGCCGGTGTAGTGGGGTGAAAGATTGTAAAGTGGCCCATTACTACGAACTCGAAGCAGAGGGATCCCCGTAGCCTTGTCCTTGACACAGAAAAATTCAGAGTCAAATTCAACAGTGCATGAGTTGTCTTGACATAGTTGTTTTATGGATAATAAATTATGGGTGAGTTTGGGAACCAACATAACATTGTTAAGTTGAAGAGGACGCATTTTAGTTTGTAAGGAGGTGGAACCAATATGACTGACAGGTAGTAAAGCACCGTTCCCAACTAAAACTCGTTTTTGACCACTGTAAGGAAGAGTAGTGTGAAGCATACCAGAGTTGGGTGTCATGTGATTGGTTGCGCCGGAGTCAGGATACCAATTGTAGTCTTGAGATTCGGTGATGGACATAGCAGCAAGGGAATGCGAAGGATCTGGAAAGGATGCATGATCAAAGCGGTGGTAACATGATGCAGCACTATGACCAGGCTTATGACAGATTTGGCAGGATACCGGTACAGGGCCGAGAATTCCAGGTGTGGGCGGGAGTGCCTGTGGTGGGTTGGGGTTGTGGGGTCCTGTGTTATGCTGTTGATTTTGGCCCCCAGAGCGACCCCCTCGATTGCCACGGCGATCGTTGTTACGGCCCTTACCTCGACCACGAGCCCCACGACCATAGTTTGACTCTTGGGTACCTGTATTTGAAGCAACTAAAGCATGCTGTGGGTCAGTGGTGGTACGGCCCTGGTATCGGCTTTGGGCACTTTCTTCATTAAGCAAATCAGTTTTTAATTTTTCAAAAGCAGGGGTTGGAGTGGTTTGGCGAGTTAAAGTAGCAAAAGCGGCATATTCAATAGGGAGCCCATAAAGGGCGTAATGCACTAGTTCTCGATTGGAAATTGGGGAGTCTATAGCAGCTAGATCATCAATGACGGATTTTAGTTCCGAAAGGTATTGTTGCATTGTTTTGCCATCTTTCTTTAAATTGATTAGTTGGGACCTCAGATCATATTCCTTGGCCAACGAGTGGTCTCGGAATCGTTTGACAAGGGCATCCCACATGGCTTTTGATGTGGGTTGTCGAACAGTATCGTTTAAGAGAGGGCGAGAGAGAGTTGCAGAAATACAGGATCTGAGACTTTGGTCAGTACAGACCCAATTTAAATAATCCGGGTTGGGGATGGAGGAGCCAGCACTATTTAATATATGAGTTAGGGGATAGGGGAAAGAACCATCAATGTAACCCATGAGTTGATGGGATACTAAAAGCATGTAAAATTGTTCTTTCCAGGCGGTATAATCAGTGGCATTTTCAAGTTTTATCGTTATTATATTGGAGATATTAGAAAGGGGAAGTAATAAAGGTTGATTTGTAGTATGAGTTAGGTTAGGGTTTAAAAGAGGGGTTGTGGGGAGGTGAACACCAAGGGGTGCTAGTTGGTCAGACGCAGTGGCAGCGGGTCCCCACCCATGGTGACTGTACGATACAGCCGGGTGGGTCCCACCTGCGAGCGGGTGGCCGGGGTTTGCAGCGAGGTAGGGGGGATTTGGGAGAGAGCCGACCAGTGGTGGTCGCCATTTCGAAGGGCGGCACCGGAGGTCGGTTGTAGGGGGAAGAGGGGAAGGGAGGTTGGGATGCCCGAGCCAAAAAATTGAGAAACTTGCGGCCTCGTGGTAGCTAACGAAGTACCGGAGATGGCAACAACGGCATTAGTTAGACCATTGAGGGGTAGATCCGAGGTCATAGATCCAATATGGGGAAGATCGGGCATGACCATGGAGGAACCGGACACCCGACGTTCGACCGAAGCACCTGCATAGGGAGAGCCGGGTTCGGCCGGAGCAGGGGCGGCAGGGGCTGAGTGGGGAGCCGTGTGGGGGGGTGGGGGGGCTGCCATAGATATGGGTAAAGAAAGAGAGAAGAAAAATTAAACAAAAATTGAAAAGAGAGAAATTAATTCGAAAAAAAAAAAATAAGTAAAAAATAATAACCAATTGAGAACTAGTACTTTAGACCGGAAAATTAAAGAGAAGAAAGAAGAGGAGAGTCTCTTTGAGAGGCTCTTGATACCATGTGAAGCAATGCAATTGATGATGTATGGGAAATGAAGAGTACATGCTCTATATACAGAGCTACAAGACATGACAAAATATTAGAGTGCCCTTACCTCCTTACATATGGGGGGAGGGTAAGGGAGTCATTGTACTAAATCCTAGAAGTGCTAAATCGTAGAAGAACTATACTCTAATACTTGTGTCTACTTCATCTCATCCAGCTCATGTCGAAATGTTGCATCCTTATTGTCATTCACTGCTGCCACTTCCAAATTCGAAGTAACTCCAACTCTACTTGATGCATTTTGGTAATTGAATTGCTCTTGTATCCTATGGTGTTGTTGCAACACCATTGCAACATTTGACCCTGCAACCTTCTGTACTAGATCAAAAATGCTGCTGTTTAATCCACGATCATGGGATTGAACCATTCCAGCTTCATTAGGTGTTATGATTCAATCATCAACTTCAGCTCTTGCAGGAGCATATAGTCTACTAATTTGTTCTTGCATTTTTGCTATCCATTGCTCAATTTTTTGCACCAACTTAACCAAATTCTGCTATAGCATTTGTTGCATTTCGGCCTCCATTCTTGGATCAGCTGCTGCAATTGAGCTATTTGCTCTTACTGAATCGAAGCATCAGCTGAAGTAACAACCTTAGCAACTTGTTTCCTACTTTTGGCCATGCTTGATTGAATGCAAATTCAACTTAATCAAATGCAAATTCACAAGCTCTGATACCAATTGTTATGATTCAAGATCAATCTTGAATCATAACCTAGGAAAAAGAATAAGAGATAAGAAAGAAGTGAGATTAAGATGAGAAATAGGGAGAATAGAGGGAATTTAGGGTTGAGAAACAGAATTAGGATCAATATCATTCAATGAATCTTACAAGTGAAGAGAATCACCTACTTATACTAACAAATCACCTAATTCGATTAATACAAGAAACATTTTACCTAGACCAACTACTCCACTGCCATTCCCCATATAAATCACCTAGACATTACTTAACTACCACCTAACTAACACTTAACGAACCTTCCCTCCACCACATACAACTGACGGCTAATTTGGCTAATTTCCCCTAAACGAAGTACTAATTAGACTAATACTAATGACTTAAACTACTTTATTTCAACCACGAATTATTAGTAATTAATCTCATATATCCAATTTACTAGAATCATGAGACATCTATCTCAAGAATTAGGAACCTATAAAAACAGGGTAAAATAAAACACGAGTCAAAAAAGTTTTGTTCCTTCTTATGATAGTACTGGACTTTAAAAGGAATTTCCCAGGTACTTTGATACTATTGTTGCCAATATCAAAAGCCAACATGGCAAGGTATTTGATATTTTGTCTCCTCTAGTTGTGGCTACTAGGTTGTTCACTAGTATTCTAGTAAATGGGTTTTCAGTATGGACACCAGGCGATAGTAGTTTAAGCCAAGGAATGTAGTTTTGTATTTGAGTAACTATCTTGATATACTTTAGAAATTTGATTTCTATCTACAATTTGTTTCCAAATAGTCTTTTAGTTATTTTTATGAAAAATAGACTAATAGTCATATAAATAAAGTGTTTATTTATAAAGCTACATTAGTAGATAGTTGAGTTTTGATCAAAACTACATTAATGGAAATTTATTAGTCTAATACAGGCTAGGCTATATAACCATATAAAAGAAAGAATTTTTGGAAACCATATAGCTTTTAAGTGGTACTTAATCTTAGGTCACGTTAATCCAATATGATTCAAAACTGGTTTGATATGTTTTATGTGATCATTAAGTACTTCAATAATAACCAATATTTGAATCATGTTCGAATTAATGGTGACCGGAAGAACTTTTAAATGTGAAGGTAATAGAGCCACTAAATTGTTAGGACTTGTTCGCAAAATGTATATGGATTACTAAAACTTCAAGCGAGCGAAAGCGAATCGTAAAATGTCTATGACTGACTACTTGATAAATTGATATATGGATATGCCTATGAAGACTAAAGTGTTGAAATTCTTTGAAACGTTCAAAGAGTTAAAGATTTAAGTTGAAATCAACTAAGTAATTCTATCAAATTACTTTGATTAGATCACAGTGGTGGGTTAAGGAGAATTCTTATTTTTTTCTTATTACAAAGAGTTGTAGAAAGGATGAATAATGTGCCATTAAATATGGTAAGATTCATTTGATGAGTCACGTTTACATATCAAAAGGTTTACTATGTAACATGTTTTAGAAAAGGTTCTAAAAGTAAAACATATAGCTTGTATTGGTTAATTGACGGTATGAGATACTGTGTCATTACAACTTGATACAACTTATAGTGTAGATGATGTATTAGATATATCTTCAGTTAGGTTATTGTCACACTAATTACATGAAAGCTTTGGCATGGTGGGACGATGGTCAAGGTCACCTGATGGATTCAAGTCTTCAGTCTTAACGGTTAAGAGTGGTGATGAATTTGATCCTTTATACTATAATGAAACTCTTAAGTATAAAGATGCAAAGCATTAGGTTAGGGTAACAAAAGTTAAGTTTATGCAATTGTATTTTAAGCTAAGTATGGGAACTTGTAGAGGCATCGAAAAACATTAAGTCCATTAGATTGGATCTGTCTGGATCTACAAGTATTTAGAGTTGAGTTGACGAGAAGGTAGAGACCTTCAACACTAGACTGATGGCAGTGGCTTAATACCCTATAGGAAGGAACCATCTTTGATGAAGCCCTCTAGCCAAATGCTAGGCTTACGTCTATAAGGATACTCATCCATTGTGTTTTACATGATGAGGTACAGCAAAGTGGAGGTCAAGACAAATTTCTCTGGATGGGTATTTTGAAAGGTTATGTATACGATACAACCAAACAAATTTGTTGCCAAGAGTTAGGAGCATATAGTATGCAAACTGAGCTAGTCTATTTGCAGACTTAAATAAGCATATTGTTCATTGCATGGTAGATTCGATGATGGTTAATCAAGTCCAAGGGATTTGAAGTAATGGTTAGTGAACTATCAGTGTACAAGTGACATGACAAGAAAGTAGAGACTTTCTAAGTGTTGTATACATATTATATTCTACTCATTGAGCATGATGTAGAATTGTTATGAACGGTTAAGGCTTAACTGTCCAATTAGTTATAAGTGGAAGATCTAAGATGAGCCAACGTTCTAAGGATCAAGCTTTTGCGAGACATGGGTTGTTTGTTATCAAAGGGAGTTTAGACATGTGACAATAAAATTCCTCTATACCCTTATAGTGGGACTCATTAGATGATGAAGAGTGAAGTAATCTTGTTTTGCTTACTTCATTATGGAAGTCAGGTACTCGATAGCTAGGGAGTTGTTGAGTAAACTAGTTGACTAATAAGGTTGCTAGTAAATGAGACAGTGTCAGATTAGTATTGGTTCAAGTTTATAGTCAAAGAGTTAACAGATCCTTGGGGATAGTTAAGAAATGCCGAGCCATTTGGGTTTAAGGACAAGTGGGAGATTATTGGAATAGGTTTTCTAGAAAATCCAATTAGTTAGTTTAAAAAAAAATTTATTTTATTTATTTATTGTCTGATTATGGAAAACAGCCTCTCTTCAGGTTAACACCCTGAAGGGGGAAGGTTATGTACATCTGCCCCCCTAGAACCTGCGTAGGCGGGAACCCTTGAGGCACTGGGTATGTTCAAATTTATTGTCTGATTATGTTTTACAAGTTAAACAAGCATGTGATTGTCTTCTAAAATGTTTCATGAGATTGACATTGTCTTGGATGACATGTTAGGTTTGGTTTAAGTAGTTAATAAGATCAAACCACAGAAATACTTAGATTAAACCGGTGGCATGTTGACAAAGTATGTTCGTAGTTATTGATAAGTTTGGATAACTTGTCTTGTAAGAGTATAATATGATATTTTTGATGACTTGTTTGGTCATGTGGATAGGGATCCAAGATTATTATGTTGGTGTTTTTCCATAAGATTGGAGCACTAAGCATGACCACCAGAATTAGTTATTTCTTTACTGCTATCATCAATAATTAATTCTATAAGACGATAATTCTAAATCCGAGAAATAATCCGAGCTCCTGCATGAAATGCTAATTGATTTGATGCCCAAAATGATGAGGTTAAAATTGAGTAACCAGAATCTTACGTCCTTGGGTTATTTCATGAAGTGTGGCTAGAATGGATATTTTAATAGGAATCTACAGTATAAGATATCCCCCTAATTGATTCGCAAATATATAAATGGATTCTTGAATCTTTGGCCAGAGTATTCCATATGTTTGATATTTGGGATTAATACGAAAATTCTTTTTGTATTATGAATTGTTCGAGAATGGCGAGTTGGGAACTATGATGATAGATGTAAGGAAAATAACGATAGTAGTTAAAGTTTTTTTTTTTTTTTTTTATCATGGACATCTAACAGAGGGCTTAATTATCGCAGTAAAATTACTTGAAAAATTTTTGAGTAAATATATTTAATTCTAGAGTACAATAAAACTTAGTTAGTGGAATTAAATCTTATTAAATGGTAGGCAATTGTTATTAAGAGATGGTAATCAGATTTGACCTATTTGGAGCTAAATTTAGATTATCCCTGAGGTCCCTCTATAAGCATCAACTTGAGCACTGTTTAAAAAAATTTAAATTAAATTCATGTGATGAATCACTATAAAAAATAGTGACCAATAGCAACAGGGTCATTTATGTTGCTATTGGCTATTCTTTTGTTACTATAGCTTTTAGCAATAGAATTTTGTCTGTTGCTACATTCTTGCTATTGTAGTTGTCACTAAATAGCAACAGAAAATGTGCGTTGTTGCAATTGCATCCCAACAGCAACAAATAGGTGTTTGTTACTAGTTTTGTTTCTATTGTCTTTTGCAATAACATGACAATTTGTTGCTATTACCTATAGCAACAAAGTACTTTCTATTGCTATTGCCTATAGCAACAAAGTTGCATTCTGTTGCTGTTGATTTTAGCAACGTCGTCATGGTTCTGTCATTATTGCTAGTAATAATAGCATTATATTTCTGTTTCTTTTACTTATAGCAACATTCCATTATGTTGCCATTACTTTTATTACAAACATATACTTGCATGTCCTCACCAGCTAAATTTTGTATTTTTCAACCAATTCGAACACATAATTGAACGTGACAATGATGATAAGTCGATAAGAACTTTACACCTCTAAAATGAAAATAACAAAACCAAAAACCCAACATCATTATTATACCAACCAAATTTGTCATGCATTACATTCAACTTCAATCATCTATAACTTAAAAAAAATTCAAAATAATTCTTCCCATTATTTGCAAGTTTAGCCAAAATACATAATGTCTGACAAGTGGTAAAGTCGGTAGAAAGCAGTCCAACATCAATTTCTTGGCAAATGTACAACGAACAATCATTCATACAGCTCATCTTCCACTAAATCATCCTCATCTTCAAAGTCATCATCCCCAATTTTTTCCTCATAATAAACTTGATCATCACAAGATGAACTAGCTTCTTGTAAAACAAAGATAAACATAAAATCCAAGCTAAACATACAATTCAATTAGCATTCATATTAGCCAAATCAACTCATACATTGCATCAAAAGACTCCACCATGAACAACATCCATAACAACCCATCATGAGCATACAACTTATGACCACAACATAAATAAGGTATCTAGACACAAGCTAAATACCAACCCTAGAGTCAATCAAGGTTCTCATATTAGACCTATACCTTATCCTTTTCCAAAAAGTAGAAAAGAAAGCATGAAACAGTGATCCTAAAGATGTAATAGTCTTCAAAGACAATAAGAAGTCCACAAATGACTCAAACATATCATTTTTTTTTTCCCAACCACAAGTTGAAATTCTACAAAACACAGCAAATTGCAGAAATTTCTGTAGCATACAGTCCAGAAACTGCAATAAAATCATTATTGGCAGCAACTTACTAGCCATAATATGCATAAAAGCAATATGGACAGCAACTCACAACAGCAATCAGTCCATTAAACCATGTTTATCATCACTTCAAGCAACATGTAACAACATATTCGTCTTGCTTCAAACATAGTTATGGGAAATACATGAGACACATTAATATGGAGACTAATACATAAAATTACACATAGATTTTCACAAGAACTCACAAGTTCTCTAAGCTGTTTACTTCCTAATCACAAGAACTCTCATTATTTGTAAGTCACATCATTGCTCTAATAATCAAAATTCTATATTATGTGAAATTCCGAAGCAATGCAAAAGCAAACAAACCTTTGTTCCCCCTTTTGTTGTATTTGCCATTAGAAAATCTACCCTCTCACATACAGATTTCAAGCTTCGTTTTACATCCTTGAGCTCAGTCTCCAACTTCCCATATATCTCTTGCTCTTGAGCTAGGAGAGAGCGTTTCACATCAGATTGAGGGACTTTAATGCCTAACCCATAGGTTTTCGTGTATCCATTTTTGTCCTATCCCGCAACTGCTACAAATATTTTTTTGCTTTCGTCTATTCTTGCTGTTTCGCCAAGATCCCGTGGAAGCTCTTCTAATCTTCTATCAATCTCCACCTAATATGGTATTAAGAAATGATGACCATAACTTTTAGAAGTGGCATGAAGAAAAATTAAAATACAAAATAACTATAGATAAACCATACTATAGCAGCGGCAGACCCAGCATCAAATTTGGATGAAGACTTTGGCATATGGGTTTGTTGAAACATTGTGAGCTCATCCGATTATTTCCCATTGGTTATCATCTGTACACACATAGAACATGCACTTTCTAATAAAAATTCCTCAAAAACAAACCCATGATTCAAAGCAAACTAAAAGACTAAACCAACCTTCTCGTTGCATCTTCTAGCATGAGTCTTTGTGCCATATAATGCCTTAGTTTTGATTCTTTTTTTTTTTTTTTTTTTTTTTTTGGTTTTCGATGCCTCTCTTGTAGTGTTTCTAAACCCAAAAATATCACAAGTGAATAATATATGACAGAATATACTACGACACTATGCTTATGGAAATATATTAGTATACTTGTCCTTCTTCTGAAAAGCAACAATCGACAAAATTCTTCCATTGTTGAACACGTGTAAGATCAGGCCTATTCTTTGCAGCTTGGTCTTTTGTCTTTCCTTCAATGAGTTTGTTTCTCCATGTACATTTGTTACTTCTCCATGATTAATCCAGCTTTGATTTCACCCATTCATATGGCTCTTCCCCTTCTAGGAAGTAGTATGATTGCTATATGCAAACAAAGAGCAATAAGCATGTACACTTAATTGGCATATCTTTTCATTCAATAATTATTATAATATTCAAACCAATGTCGCTAAGTCTTTTAAATTTACATGATAAGTAGAAAATGCATTACCTTCACTACATCCCATACGTGGGTAATCCTCCATTCCGACATACTCCTCCATTCCTTAATATCAATTGGCAATGTTCTAGGATCCCGTCCGTAAAATCCTATTAAATAGAACATTTTCCTTTGTGTATCTGAACAGGGCTGGCCATGGTCGTTAACATCAACAAAAATGGGCTCCTTAGGGGTGCAGACTTTGTTTGTTCCCCTCCTCTTTTCACTTGGTTGTGATCCTACAAATTTAATGTATTTTTTTAGTATAATTTTAAACCTAAGTAGAAGATCATTAACATGTCAAGATTAAAAAGCATAAAATCACTAACATAAGCACCAACAACAGAATGAACTTCAAATTGACAATCATTAACATGTCAGAGACTCTATACATATACTAGAGTTGTGTATATTAATTACTCATTTCCCATACAATTGTGTAACATAACCTATATCTTGACCATCATCAGTCGCTTGTGTTTCCCCTTGGGATGAAGTGGGAACATGACTTTCAGAACCTATATAAATGATAACATCATCATTAAAGTAAAAATCCTCTTCAAATGAGAAAAATGCTAATAATTAGAGAACATAATTAAATTGTAAAATAATATGTATATTAAACAAGAAACTATACAAATGAGATTGTTTAACCTGCTGCATGGGAACTCCTAAAATGTCCCTCCCCTTGAGGACAAACGATATCACCGCTTTCTGAAGCTTAAAGATTAAAAAAAAAATTAAAAAAAAATATTGTTAGAAAGCATGATTATTAAAAATTGACCAAGATCAATAAAGCCAATAAGTAGAATGGAAAAGCTCACCATTTGGTGTCACGTGGACTTCTGTATCTTGCCTAATATCTTCTTGCACTTGTTAAAGTTTCCTAGGGCTTCTTCTAATAGTAGAGGTCTAAAAAGGGCACGTCAAGCTTAGGTAATAGGTTTCGATCCACTTCGACGTTGTGGTAACAGGTTTTTTGGTATATTCTAGGTGGTCTCTATCACTTCCACATTGTGGTAGATTCTTAATGGGAGGCTCAACATCACTTTGATTACTAGGTAAAGTGGAAGAACCCAACGTAGGACAACGCCACATTCGTAGAGAAGATTGTCTAAGTTTGTTCTTTTTAGACTCCATAAGACGCTACATAAAGATATCAACTCAGTCTCAATAAGTAATGTTACAATAATGAAGCAAAAAAATACTTTTAAGATATGAGTCGCACCTTTAAATCAGATGCCATTACCATCTTTTTCTTATCCTTGTTGCTCTCAGTGGATGCCATGACGTCCTCCACAAATTTAGAGTTAGAAAATGATGCAATATAATAGTATACATAGAATAGTAGAATTCAACATTCCAGAGCTCAGTGACATAATTAAACCAAATATCACAACATTCAAACAAACAATAAGGAAATTAGAGAAAGAAGAAAATAGAAAACATTGGAATTGTTTAATCCTTCAAATACAAAAAGTTTGTCATAAGCATATAAAGATGTTGATAACATATCTCTTTAAACTTTAGTATCAATCATAATCATATAGGGTATCATCTTCATCACTATCACTATAGTAGAAGTACTCCTCATTATTTTTGGCAAGTAAATTAGCCTCATTTATAGGTATGTCAACCATTGCCACTTCAATATCATCTCTAACAATGTCAATATCATCAACATTAATATCCATCATTGTTGTAGATGGAATGCAATCTATTTCAGATATGTTTTCCTTTCCCGTGTCAAATAAGTCTCTTGGTTTTGTCTTAGTGATAACGCGCCATTCTGTTCTTTCATTATCAGGAGTGTAGAACACTTGCAATGAATGAGAAGCTAACACAAAAGATTCATCTATTTTCCACAATGCTTTTAGGTTGACAAGAGTAAATCCAAGTCGATCTTTCTTGACACACCCTTATTAGAATCAACCCAATCACATCAAAAAAGAATGACCTTTCTTCCTTGACGGTAGTTCAATTCCAAGATTTCAGTTCGCACACCATAACATGTCACCAAACCACTTGTATGTGTACTAGCAGTGACAACAACACCGGAATTTTGAGTTACGACTTTGGTGTCTTCACTTTTAACACAAAATCTAAAACCATTGCAAGTGATTCGTGTCATTGTCTTTACCTGCATTCTAGGCCATTTACTCAACCATTGTAGGTCTTCTACTACAACAGGATTCGTAGGTAGATGAAGCTTTACCTAAAAAATTAAATATAAATTAGACTAACACATGTATTTAAAACGTTGGAGTCACTTGATAATTTTGGTACCCAATATTATACCTTCTTATAACTTTCATTAGATTCAAACCAACTACAGAAGTCTTTTTTGTGAATTTCTTCGATATCTATTTGTCACATTTGCGTATTTTCAATTGAAAGCAGTTGTTTATGCTCTCTGTTAAAAAAAACCAAGATAACATAATCAAAACGGATGGTTGAATTAATGTGGTAAAAGAATTAAAATATTATGAGTCATGGAAATGACTTACTTGATGTAGATGTGGATTTCATCACAATTGAACAAAACAAACCTATGTGCTTCTTCTCTCAATTTGTCAGAAGCAACTACATCCTTCTTTGATGTGGAACAACTTTTGAGGGAGAATATTAATAATCCTTTAAGCACTTCACCATCATCTAAGTCTTTATTTCTCTTGGACCATCTTGTCTCAACACTATGTAAGTACCTCGAGCAAAAACTTAAGCACTCTTCTGCAAGGTATCCTTCTGCAATAGATCCTTCGGGCCAACTTCTATTACCCACATAATCTTTAAGCCTATGTAGGAATCTAAAACAACACATACTAAGTAATTAATAATACATTATTAGAAAAGTAACTGTAGATTATTTTTAACACTACAAAATCAAAAAAACATACCTCTCTATTGGATACATCCAGCGACATGCTAGCAACCTTTGCCTCATATGCCAAATGAATGGCTAGGGGCACCATTATATCGAAGAAGGAAGGGGGCAATATTTGTTCAAGATTGCAAACAACTATATTCATGTGATCTTCTAAGCACTCAAACTTATGTTGCGTCGTCACCTTTGAGCATAACTCTCTTAAAAAATTACATAGCTCAATTATTATCCAACTCACCTCCTTATTTTTCATTTTTTGCACTGCTAGTGGCAGCAACTGTTGCATCAGAATATGATGATCATGGCTTTTCAATCCATACATCTTACGTTCCTTCATTTGCACACATCATGAAATATTGGATGCATATCCATCAGGAACCTTAATTCTAGCCAACACATTCATAAGTTCCTTCTTCTCTTCACCACTTAATGTGAAGCATGATGGAGGTAAAACTATGCTTCCTCTTTCTGCTTTGGGGTGAAGATGCTTCCGAATATTTATATCCTCAAGGTCAAGGCATGATTGTAATGTATCTTTTGTTTTCCCTTCAATATCCAAAAGAGTCCCGATCAAACTTCTAGAGATATTTTTCTCAATATGCATAACATCCAAATTATGTCGTATTAGAAGATGTTCCCAATATGAGAGCCGGAAGAATATGTTCTTCTTCTTCATGTTCCAACCTTATTTGCCCTTCTCTTGTTCTTTTGTTGAAATGCAAGACCCTTGCCCAGAGTCACATTTAACCCTACCATTTGTTCCAACAACTCTGACCCTGATCTTAATTTCGGAGCATGCCTCCTTCCACTAGTTCCATTAAATGATTTTCTATTACGATAATATTTATGATCATCACCAAGAAAGTGTTGATATTTCTAATAACATAATTTCCTACTACTTTTCACGTAATGAGAACATGTATCTATGTTAAAATGGGGACATGCAAATTTTCCTTTAACCCTATTCCCAGACAAATTACCGTAAGCCGGAAAGTCATTGATTGTCCACAATAATGCAGTTTGCAATGAGAAGGTCTCATTCTTCAAGGCATCATATTTCTCCACGCCAATCTCCGACAACTCACTTAATTCTTGGATCAAAGGTTGCAGGTAAATATCAATATCATTGCTTGGTGCCTTGGGTCCAGGCATGAGCAAAGAAATCATGAAGCACTCTTGCTTCATACACATCCATGGGGGTAAGTTCTACATCATCAGAACAACCAGCCATATACTATATTGTGTACCCATCATCCCAAAAGGATTGAACCCATCACTTGATAGACCAAGCCTAACATTGCGTGGGTCTGAAGAAAAATTAGGGTAACGTTCATCCAAATGTTTCCAAGCCGCAGTGTCCGCTGGATGCCTAAGTTTACCATCTTTTGTGCGCTCATCTGCATGCCATCTCATGTATCCAGCTATTTTGGATGACATGAACATCCTCTTCAGTCTTGGTATCAAGGGAAAATGACAAAGCACTTTGCTAGGAACTTTAGCGCCGTTAACTAGTGATACCACAAACCCCACCGTTTGTAGTTTTCTCTCTTAATGAACCACAAATAGGACATGTGTCACAGTCGTTCAACTCCTTCCAAGATAGCACACAATCGTTGGGTAAGCATCAATCTTTTTGTAGCCAAGACCCACCTTTCGAATTTTGCTTTTTGTTTTATAAAACGAGTTCGGCATTGTCTCACCTTTTGGAAGAGCTCTTTTAAAAATCTTTAGAAAAGCATCAAACCCAGCATTAGTCACTCCATGCAAGCATTTAAGATGATATAATTAAACAATAAACGAGAGCTTTGTAAATTCATCACATCCAGGGTACAAGGGTGTATCTGCACCTTCTATGAGTTTATATTAATTTTCAGCTGCAAAATTACGTCCCATTTTAGGTGGTTCTGATGATTCAATCAAATTAGGACTATGCAATCCATAAGAAGCTTCTAACATTTCACGCATACCATCATCTAACGATTCATCAGAAGTATCCATCTCACTAGCAAAATCATTTAGCTCGGCATGCTCCACCTCCCTGCGGAGATACCACTTGATACGTACATAATTATCATCCATGCCTTTATGTGTAAGGTGAAGTTTCACTCTATCTATGTCTAACTCATATCGATTTGCACAAGCCTTACATGGGCAAGGTATCGACTCGTCCACACCCACAATAGCAAGCGCATCAGTAACAAATGCTTCCACACCCTTGCAAAATTCAGGCGAAACTCGTGAGCTTGTCACCCAAGCTTTGTTTTTAAACACATCCATATGGACAAATCCTACACTTAGAATGTATAAATATCTTTAAAATAGGACAGAATATTAGTAAAATTACATTAATTACATATATTATTCTCTTATTGACCATAGGAACAGTGTAAGATTTGTTACTAGAATCAAATTCCATGTAATTCGTATTTTACTAACTATAATGTGAATCAACAACTCAAATTTACTACACAAACACCAAAACAAATCAAAAGCTAAAAAATGTGACAAAAACACAACTCATCATCATGAAGCATCAAACATTATAATCTAATACACTAAAACTCATTGAAATCTACAAAAATATCTTAAAACACCATGTGCTTAGTTCATATTTTCTCAAAATCAAGCAAAAATTGAACAAACTAATTATTATAGCATACATGAAAACTAACACTACACCCAACATTAACACATTAGTTAATCATACATTAAACTATTCAATCCTCAACAAAACTGATAGTAATCTTAAATTAAACTACGGAATCTTCAACAAATTGACAAAAATCTTACATTAACCCTACTTTATTACAAACTAACCCTATTTTGTACTTGAAACAAAAGAACGATGAGACGAAAGAGTGAAGACCAAAAGATGAGATTTATAATACTTTCAAACAATGTAAACCTATTATAATCGCTCAATTAATTGCAAATTAAACTACATTACAAAGGAAATTGAATCCCGAAATTGATACCTTTGCAACAGAGTCATGCTTGCAGTGTCAATCCCTTTCTCTCTACCAGACCTGCAATGGGGACACAAAATTGAATTAAAGAAGTGAAAAGACAAGCGAGAGAGAGAGCGAAGAGACGAGCGAGAGAGAGAGCACACAGATCGTGCGAGAGGCTGAGCGAGAGAGATAGTGAGGCGGAGGGAGAGATTTTCTAAGGGTTAGGGCACAGACCGTGTGAGAGCTGAGCGAGAGATATAGTGAGGCTGAGGGAGAGATTTTCTAAGGGTTAGGGCACAAATTTTAATTAAAGTATTATAATAAAATGTTAATGAAATTTTATATACCCAAAACTTAGAACTTTGGCGGGAATTGTTTTACCCAAATTATTGTGAATTAACGTAAAATTTTAAATTCTTGCCAATTTTAAGTTTATGTAATGTATTTAGAGGACAAAAAAAGAATATAATTGAATTATCTATGTCTTTGACAAATTTTTTTTTTTTTTCATAAACATAATATTGTAAGGAAGTGAAAATTCGTTTTTGGCTCATGAGATATGAAATTTTTTTTTATTCAATACCAATACTAACAAACACAATTGTACTGTTGGTAAATCTATATACAATACCAACAGATTGATTTTTTTTGTTACAAAAGGGTGACCTGTGTATGAGATTTTCTATTTGCAACAAAAGAAAATTTATGTTGCTATTGGTAAATCAATTGTAGCAGAAATTTTTTTAGTTTATTACTATTGGTCACTTTTTTGTTGTGATTATTTATTTATAAATTAATTTTGCTAAATATAATTTATAAGATGACTAATTTAATTTTTAATAAATAATATTCAAAAGATAAACTTTATACATGTGGAAATTTTAAACAAATTAAAACCTCTAGTTGGGGGCACTAGGAAACAGCCTCTCTTCAGGTTAACACCCTGAAAGAGCAAGGCTGCGTACATCCCCCCCCCCCCCCCCCCCCCCCCCTCCCTCTCGCATCGAGCCTGCGTAGGCGGGAGCTCTTGAGGAATTGGGCATGTTCCTTTAATGTAGTAAAGTGTCCAGCACCACCATATAAACTTCTTTAAGTTTCTTTACAGCACACTTGTGCTTTTTACCTAGGCATAGTGTAACTTAGCCCAGCTTAGCTTAACATAAAGTAACGTACATCTTTATTGTACTTTCTTTCTTCAAAGCAATACATTTCTTCTGGTATTAGGTATGAACTTTCTTTTTTAACATTCTCCCACAATCGATGAGCCAAAAATTGAGGCGTTGGTTCAAGGCTTTGATGGGCAAGGCTTGACCTTGATTACATTGGTCTAAACACTAGTGTCGCTACTTAATAAGTTAGGTGAACTTATGTTTGTGTTATTGTTTAAGGGCTTTGACATCCAAGGCTAGACCTTGATTACATTGGTTCTCATCCGGTGACCCAGATATGGTTTTCTTCATCTAAATCTTGTCAAACTCATTCTACCTATTACATGTCAAGGGTGCTAGGCCAAAAAATCAGATTGACTCGGGCTTACAAGTGGACTACTAAGCTCTTAATTTTATCTGCAGCCCAGTTCCAAACTTTCAAGTATACAAGGAAAAGTGTTTGTGGGCTTTTGCTCCGTTATTATAATTGTCACTTGAGTTAGGCACATATCTCTTTAATTTTCTATTATACTTATATCAAAAAATCCACAAATGTATTAAAAGTCTCCTTAGTTGTAGCATAGGTGGAATCTACATTAATTGCAAACCATTGATCTGTTGGAGTTTTAATCTCCCAAAATCTAGGTGGTAACTTTACTAGATCCTGGACTTAATTAGAATACATAGATTCTATCTAAGCTTTCATCACTAAGAGCCATTGGTCAGCATGCTTGTCCTTGAGTACCTCATTATAAGTAAGAGAATCAGATACATCATCTGATTTAACCATTCAGGCACCAGACATGTATCTATCAGGTTGCTTGACAATGCTCACAATACATCGAGCCTTTCATATATTACTAATTGTCTCAAAACTAACTGTAGGTGTATCTAATACACCTACTTCGTAATGAGACATATCAAACTTTTACGAAGCAGTGTCATTCTTAATTAATTCCTCCAACAACATTTGACTTTTACTTTAGAAGTCCACCAGACAATCCTCCTCTAAAAATTTTGCATTTTCGCTAAGAAACACATTTTGGCCAAAAGGACTATAGAAAAGACCACCTTCGATGGGTACCTTGAAAACACACACATACTTCTAATCTAGGCTCCAACTTGTCCAAGTTCTTTTTTAACACATGTGCAGGACATCCCCAGATACGAAGATATCCTATACTAGGCTTACATCCAGTCCACAACTTCACAGGCGTCTAAGTAGCTAAATTTTTTGAAACCAAAATAAGAAGATAAGTTGTTGTTTCTAAGGCATAACCCCTAAAAGGGATCGGTAAGATAGCATGACTCATCATGGATCTTACCATCTCTAACAATGTCTTATTTCTCCTTTTTACTACGTTGTTCTGCTGCGATGCACCCGGTTGCAAAAAGATAGGATCTAATCCCACTTAAGTTAGGAAATCTAGAAACTCTCTTGAAAGGCACTAACCACATTGATTCGATCAAAGTGATTTGATATGTTTATCTATCTGATTCTCGACTGCAGCCTTAAACTCCTTGAACTTTTCAAAGGAGTCAAATTTTTGCCTCATAAAGTAAACATAACTGTACCTAAGATTATCATCAGTAAAGGTGATGAAATACTCATACCCTCTTCTTGCTTGAACACTCGTTGTCCCGGTACATCTCTGTGAACTAGCTCAAGCAAGTCACCAACTCTATTGCCTTTACTCTTAAAGACAGACTTCGTTATTGTTCATTCTATACAGGATTCACATACTGGTAAGGAATTCTATTCTAAAGACTCAATTAATACTTCATGCACTAGTCATTGGATCCTACTAGAATTAATATGACCAAGGTGTTAGTTCCATTTGAAGGAATTATTAATTTTAGGGTTTTTCCTTTTAAGAGGTACAATTAGTCTACTAGTGTTATATTTGAACAACCAGTTAGTAGAGTTTTGATCAAGCATTTAAACAAACCATGGGCAACAATACCTTTGCAAATGAACAATTTGTTGTTCTTAACCAAAAAAAAAAAAAAAAGTTCCAAATCTAATTGAATATCCATCATCAACTAATCATGACACATATATCAAATTCTTGCATAACGCAGGTACATAAAGACAGTTCTTTAAAATTAAATCTCCACTCTCAAAGACTGAGCTAATATCTCCCATTCCTAAGAGTAGGATGTGCCTTCAGCGTCCTATGGTTAGGTGCAACTCTCCATCATTTAGCTTACTGGTTAGCCTGAGTCCCTGTAACATATTACAGACATGGTCAGTTGAACCTGAATGCATGCACTAGGAACCTGGTGGACTCTCAACTACACATGACTCAATCAAATAAAATATCTCCATACCTTGTCCTAATGGTTTCTTTGTCTTAGCTGGAAGACTTGCCAAGTACTCAGCACAGTTCCTCTTCAAGTGGCCATCCTTCCCACAGAAGAAACACTTTCCTCCTGCTGATGGCTTCTATTTCATTGGCTTAGCTACTACACTAGCCGCTTTGCCCTTGTTCTTCTTCTTTCCAGACTTTCTCTTAAATGGTTTCTTGTTCCCTATCCAGGGTGCTTGGGTTAAGTGGCCAATCCCCCCAAACCTCATGACCCCCTTAGCCACTTGCAGCTCCTTTAAGGCAATGAATAATCCTTGTTATTCTTTGCATAGTTTAGCCTGAACTGAGTTGAGGGACTCTACCAAGTAGCCAAGTATCATGTCTTGCCGATATTGAATATAAACTTTGGCACCAAGGAATTCTAGTTCGTTTAGATAAGCCATCATTTTTAAAACATGTTCCTGAACTCAACTTCCATTAGGCATTTTCATAAACATGAGCTTTCTCTTAAGCTCCTATTGTGCTGCTCTATCTTGCCCATCGAACATCATCTTAAGATGTTCTTTCATTTCCACTGCTATCTTCATCTCAAACATCTGATGTTTGAGAACATTAGACATGTAAGCCAAGATATACTGGGTAAAATCATTGGACTTAATCCAGTGGTCATAACGTTTCTTAATAGCAACAGTGGCATAAGCACTGGAGGATAGGGTTCAGTTAACAAAAATTAAGGTCCCTCATGGATTAGCATAATGTCTAAGTTCAGTTTCTAATTTGGGTAATTCTATCCTGTAAGGAGGTTATCTTTTAGTATGGAATTCAATGCACCAACAGTCATCATGATTACACTGAAATGATGTAAAATAAGCCATACGAGTCATGCATCTAACTATAACGTTATTTCTTTCAAAAGCCATTATTATTAATTAGGTATCCACTGCACCTATTGTAACAAAAGCAATGATGATCAAATCTACTCACTCGTTACTCCCCGTCGCCGAGGCTGCAACAAGCTTAGCTCAGTTGAGAATGCTTCTCCATTATTATATTTTCTTTTAAAATCTTTACTAAATATAAATAATTCAACATTTTGTCATGACCCACTAAAACAGTACAACAGAACTACTCAAGGAGCCTAATGTAGTATTTTAGTCAAGTGTAAATCATTACCTGAACATCCATACAAGGTCTCGAAATACCCCACGTTGGCGTGTCTGCAGAAGTCTAACCCTATATTTCACGGACCAACATCCTCCTTGGAGAGCAATACAAACCCACTATACTGTTAGGCCGGTAATAGGAGACCATTAGTTCTCAACCTTTGAACCTCGTTCCCGCTTGATTTTCAAAACAAATTAGTGAATTTTAATTACCTTAGTTTATCTTATCTAACTAAAGTAATATGAGTAGAATAATTAAATTAGTATCCTAATCTAATTAGGACTATTTAAATTATTCAATACAATCAAAACATAACTTTTTTTTAATAATAATTTAAGTCGAGATAAGTCTCCAATATTTTCTGAACTCTTTTAGAAAAATATTGATTGTCATATAATCGTTTTTAGAGTCCCATTCTAAAAATAAATAATAAAGGTTTTTTTTTTTTAAATTCTGATGTCAGCTGCTAACGTCATCGCTGATGTTAACGTCAGCACTGCCGACATCAGTAGGGCACTGACCTTTTTTTATTTGAAATAAACTGTCTATATTTTAATAGACTATAATCTCATTACGCCAATTAATTTTATCTTATCCAATTAGATAATTATGCAAAGAATATAACCTATAATAAAAATCCTATTTCCACAACCATAAACAAAAAATTACGTAAACTTTGATGAATACAATTATTTTCATTGAATTTTAAACAATTTAAAACAATTAATTAAACATATAACAACTTATATGAACATATTCAACAATAATTACATCATACTTTTCTACGATCTAATCATAAATTTGCATCTAAAATAAGCTTTTCAATTACGTCAATCAATGACCTCGAGCACATCAGGACTAATCAAAGTTCGGCTGTGATGCTTATTGTTAATGGGCAATTTTAATTTTGTAAACATAAATTACTTACAACAGTTGTATTTGGTGCAACGGAATCTTGATTTAAAATTCCCAAATTTTAAATACATATAAGTCTTTAACTCTAAATAAATGTAACAATGCATAGCATATATCACAAACCCACGAACTACAATTAACTACGAATTTAAAAGTATAAGTCGAGATATCACATACCTTATTGTAAACTGCAAATGTAAAGATGCTGCTATAGTACCTCCGACATCTTCTCCACAATTCCTCTATAAGCATCGAACGAGTGGGCATCATGAAATCAAACAATTCTTAAAACATTTCTAAGAATTAATTGGAAAGAGATTTTCACCTTTTTAATTATCTAATTGATTGAGAGAAACCTGAACGAATTGAATTAAACCCAAATGAGCCAGGCTTCCCTCTTTACAGAAGTATCAAAACCTTACTAATTCAATTTGAAATATAAAATAGAAGGTAAAATTGTATTTTAAATAGGATAAATCACCCAAAATAATCATCCAAAATACAGAATACCATGCGTCCCTTTTTTAATCGTTACAGGGTGCCATGTGGAGCCCTGCCATTGGTCCACGTCGCCGAGAGATGAAGGCCCCCCACTGCAAAACACGTGTCGTGCATTGGTTGGCTAGGGGGGCCAAGCGGATTGCCTCCCTATCGTGCGCTGATTGTTCGGTGTGTTATTTTCGAGATTTTACCTTTTTATAATTATTTTCTTGTAAAAATTCATCGCAAGAATTTTTGGGTTTAATAAAAAATCATTTTATTCAACTTTTGATTAAAATATTTCATCTCATGAATTCTCTTTACTTTTATAGGTGCATAATTTAGAAGCTTGCGTAGGGACCTCAGTTACAATTTAGTTCTAGCTCCAAATGGGTCAAATCTGATTACCATCTCATGATGGCAATTGGTTACCATTTAGTATAATTTAATCTCACTAAATAAATTTTATTGTACTCTAGAAATAAATATATTTGCTCGTTAAATTTACTTGTAAAATTTACTCACCATTGACCCTTCTAACAAATGTTCATGAGAAAAATAACTTAAACTACTACTGTCATTCTTTTTAACTTTTCCCTCTTAGTTCCCTACCTTCCCTTCTCAAATAATTCACTAATACAAAAAAATACTTCTATATTATTTCCAAATGTCCAACATAAAGAATGTTCTTGCCAAAGTTTCTAAAATAAACTCGAATAGTTGCCAATCTACTAGGGGATATTTTACATGGTAGATTCCTAGTAAAATATCCGTTCCCGCCACAATTCATCCAATTGTCCAACAAACATAAGATCCCGGTTAGATGCAGTATCCTCATCCTTTTTGTGCATCAAAGCCATTAACATTCCATTCACGAGTTCGAACTATTTTATGAATTTAGAGTCATCGTATATAAAAAATTATGAGCCGCCCACTTCGAATAGCAATATAGAAAAGAGAAAATCGCATGTTAAGCTTCAATTCAAAGATTGAAGTTAACTTGTGAAAGAGAGAGATTAGATGAGAAGAGAATTGAAGGTTAGATGAGAGATTAAAGAAATAGATGAGAAGTAGAGAGAAAATATCTCAAAGAGATCTTGAATTTTCGTTGAATGAACCTTTATTACACTTGAGCAAGCTATTTATAGAATTCTAGATACAACGCATCAAGCCAAGCGTAACCAACTTAAGACAAAGCTCAACCGCCACAATTGACCTCTCTTGACTTTACTTAACCTACTTACCCGCCATTTGAAGCTATTTGGCTCCAAAATTCCAAATACGGCTACAACACTAAAATACAAGCAACAATACACAAGCAATACAAGACTTAAAATTCCGGATCATAACATTCCCCTTCACTTGAAAACGTCCTTGTCCTCAAGAATGGAAGGCAGGAAATTGACTCTTCGGAAAATTAAGCTCTTTCCAAGTTGCAAATTGCTTGTCCAAGTTGGTCGATTGCACTAACACTTCTTGAACTGTTCTATCTGCAACCTTAAGGCCCCGAGAAGCTTTGACAGCAATAGGTTGCAGCAGCAGAGCCCCGTTGGAACCAACTTCAAGTGCCTCCTTTGTGCTTTTGCAGCCCTTCTTCACAAAAGATACATGGAAGACTGAGTGAATGTATGAGTTAGGAGGTAATCAAGCCTATATGCAAGTTTGCCAATCTTCTCCACAATCTTGTATGGACCAAAGAATTGAGCATTAGCTTGATATTTCTCCTAGCAGCCACGGTAGACTATTTATAGGGTTGAAGTTTGAGATAAACCATGTCTCCAACTTCAAAATTCTTGTCCACGGGTTTCTTGTCAGCATACATCTTCATTCTAGCTTGTGCTTGATGAAGATTGTCTTTGAGTAATTGAATCTTGGAAGGATCTGTTGAGACTCCCTTATGTGAGATCACATGGACAAAATACTCCAATTGTGTCTACACAAAAGAGCACTTAGCCAATTTTGCATAGAACTTGTGACTGCACATTGTCGGAAACACTTCCCTCAAATGCTTAAGATGATCTTCAAAAGTAGGACTGTGAATAAGAATGTCATAAAATAAGATTAGCACAAATATTCTCAAGAATGGCTTGAAGATATCATTCATGGCACCCTGAAAGGTAGCCAGAGCATTGGTTAAGACAAAAGGCATAACCACAAACTCGAAATGTCCATGATGAGTTTGGAAAGCTATCTTATATATGTCTTGCTCAAGAACTCTGATTTGATGATTTTCCTGCCTCAAATCAAGCTTAGTGAAGAAGTATGCCCCATACAACGCATCTAACAAGTCTTCAATAACTGGGATAGGGAACTTATCCTTCACTATCAACGAGTTGAGTTGTTTGTAATCAATGCACATCCTAGCTGATCCATCCTTCTTCTTCACCAATATAACAGGGGAGGGCAAAGGACAGTGACTTGGCCTGATGAAGCATGTCTTGAGCAGTTCTTCCACTTGTTTCTCAATCTTAGTCTTCTGAGCATATGGATATTTGTATGGTCTCAACTTTACTAGTTTGGCTTTCAACTTGAGAGGGATAGCTTGATCAAGATTCCTCTGAGGAGGTAAAGTCTTGGGCTGCTCGAATAAATCTTCGAACTCTTCAATTAGGTCTTGCACTTTGGTTGAGGAATAACTCCCAATTCAGTTAGGGACATTGCAAACAATTAACCAATTCATCGATAAGCACTCTTTCTGATTCCACCTTATAAACTCTTGCCTTTAATCAATTGCAACTGTGCTTGATCTGCCATGCCTTGTAAGGTAACTTTAGATCCATGAATCTCAAAAGACACAGTTAGCTTTGCAAAGTTGAAGAGCACTAGACTGAAGGCCCTCATCCAATCAACTCCATGTACCATATCACATCCACCGAAAGGAAGGATTCTGAAATCGTAAGTGAACTAATGCTCCTACATAGACCACTGAAATGCTTGACATTTGCTCTGAGTAAGGATGGAGTTTCCATCTGCCACTGTCACTGCCAAGGGATGAGTCTTGATCACCTCATGTCCCACTTTCTTCACCACTTTAGGATTAACAAAGCTATGAGTACTTCCGCTATTAATTAGGACAACAATTGATCTCTTGCCAGCTTTCCCTTTGATTCTAAAAGCGTTATGAGCTCCATTTCCAGTTAGGGCTTTCTTGGACATCTCAATTTCATCATCAACAACTTCCTCTGATGACTCCTGATCCGAACTATCTTCATCAGCTTCAAGTTCATCACTGTCGGAATGCACAACTTGGCTAACTCCTCTAGCAGACACCAAGAACTTTGAATTACACTTGTGCCCCCATTGATAAGGCTGATTACACTTATAACAAGGTCTTGTGAACCTTTTCTCAACAAAACGAGTGGCCTTAGATTCAACTGACTCCTTTTGATGAGACTTGGAACTTCTTCCCTTGAACTTGCTTCTGTCACTTGAAAGGACAGTTGCCTCAATCAATTTGCCTTTTGCATAAGCCTTAGATAGAGTTTGAGGCCCAATTGCCTTCACCATGTTCTATAATCTTGGCTTTAATCCACTTATAAAGCTAGAGACATAATATTCCTCCGTTGCTTAAGGATAAATAGCTATTATGCTTGCTCTCAGATTCTCAAACCTTGTCATATACTCCTTAATAGTTGTTGTTTGGAACACCTTGTTGAAGCTATCAACAACATCACTAGAATCTTCATCACCATAACGCTCACATAACTCTTCCACAAACTCAGCCCAAGAAAGAGTAGGATTGCTCTTCAATAAGCTATAGAACCATACCTCATGATCTCCATGGAGGTGTACTGCTGCCAATTCCACTTTCTCTACTTCTTTAATGTTGCAGAAATAAAAATACCGATCACACCTTCTCAACCACGATTGAGGCTGCTTGCCAGGTGCATTACTTCTTCCATTCGATGTTGCATCATTGCTTCCTAAATGATGCAGATGATGTTGGACGATCTTGATGTCAATTGTCCTCAAACGTAGTTCTGAACTACACAAAAGAATCAGGAGGAAGATCATTATGTTCTGAGTTCAAGCCTGGTGACCGAGATTGCACTTGATGAACTGGAGGATCTCACGCTTTTGCAGCTATTTTAACCTCTTGAGGTCTATTCCAGTTGATTGTAATGGATCTTCAACTCTAGTCGTAACATTTTGCACCTGAGGATTTCCTTCATCCCGAGACCTTAGTTATTGGTGCATGAGTAACTGACTGGCTGGAAGCAAAGGTTCTGGACTACAAGACATATTCTGTCCCCTAGATTGATTGCCTATTTCAGCAAATTTCTCTTCAAACCTCCGTCATTGTTAATCCAATCGCTCGATTATTTTGTCATCCAACTCTTGTACTTGCTGATGAGTTTGATCAGCTATCTTTTCCTCGACTTGCTGGAAGCGATAGTCATACTTCTTATTCATTTCTTTCACCACATCTCTTTGTGACTGCTTCATCTACACGACTATTTTCTTCATTTGCAAGCTTAATTGCTTCATTGTAACCTTTTCCTAGTCTACTGCAGCATTATTGCTAACTACGGCACTGCAAACTACGGCAGCATAGGAAACACTAGGATTAACATGGGTAACTGGATTTCCAGCTTCTGCTCCAGATCTGGTTGTTACTCCACCAGACATGATTGAATTGTGTTTTTTAGACCTCGCCAGCTCAAATCAATCAGAAAGTGATCAACTAACAGCTAGAACGAAGCTCTGATACCAAATGTTAAGCTTCAATTCAAAGATTGAGTTAACTTGTGAAAGAGAGAGATTAGATGAGAAGAGAATTGAAGGTTAGATGAGAGATTAGAGAAATAGAGAGAAATTATCTCAAAGAGATCTTGAATTTTCATTGAATGAATCTTTCTTACACTTGAGCAAGCTATTTATAGAATTCTAGATATAATGCATCAAGCCAAGCTTAATTGACTTAAGACAAAGCTCAGCTGCCACAATCGACCCCTCTTGACTTTACTTAACCGACTTACGTGTAACCGACTTACTCGTCATTTGAAGCTATTTGGCTCCAAAACACCAAATTCAGCTAGAACACTACAATACAAGCAACTACACACAAGCAATACAAGACTTAAAATTTCATATCATAACATCACATGGTCAAGTTTAGTGTACTAATATTGTTGTAGCACACCAACATGATATTCTGGATCACTATCCACATGGCCAAGATAAGTTATCTAAATTTTCTTGTAGTCTTAGTTGACAAGTAAGCCAAACTTATCATTGACTATGAACTAATTATTAGACAACATTCTTACATTTTATTTAGTCATTATGTGGCTTAATCTCATTATCCATTAAAAACAAATATTTTGAAAGTCATTTAAGAACTTCATCCATCTCATTGTACATGTTTTAAAAGAAACAACATCGCATGCATAGCTACTCGTGAATTAAATAGACAATAATGAACAACTTTTATTCACTAATAAAAAAACTTTTACACAAATTGGGTTCCCTGGGACACCTACACTAATAGGGACTACCCATTTCCTCTGGGATATGAAATCCCTACATTCACCCTTTCACAAAAGAAGGGAGCATATCGCTCTCGAGCTTTTAACAAGATTCAATTTCCAATGCGAGGAAGCAGTTGACAACCCATACTTCAAACTCAGGCTCTGCCCTTGTTCTTTGACGTGGACTGCCTTCCAGGGGTACATTAGTTTACCACCTAATTCTTTTTATAGTTAGGATGACATGATCAGATAATTTCAAACCCAATTCCCTAGAGCTAGGGACCTTCTTGCTTGGCCTAGCTTGGATGAGATAAAAGCTATGTGAATCCATGGAGGATTACATTAACCGGTTCAAAAAGCTAGGTTAAAATGCATAGTGGTTGTCCTTAAGGTTGAGTATGCCAAGCCAGCCTTAAATGGATTAGATATTGAGTTAAAGAAGAAGTTTAAAGGCTTAAACTTTATAATTGTCCTTCAACTGGGAGAATGTGCCACTTTGTATGATGCTATCTTGAAGGAGGTGATAAGTCCAAATTAGTATATAATTATTTATATCATTTTAATATATTATAAACCATTTTAAATCAACATTTTATAGATTTTTGCTCGGTTTTGCTCGTTTTGAACAATATTGCTATTTTCTTACAAAAACACTCATTTTATGTTAAATCTTGCTAGGTTTTATCATTAACATTAACAAGTAAAAGCAAGATACATCAAATAAATACAAAAGAATTAACAAAAATACTTCATTCTCACGTCAGCTACAACTTGCATTTGGGCGGCAAAAACACAATGATTTTTGCCTAAATTCATTGTATAAACACAATTTAACTTATCCTAGCTCAGTTTTGCAGGTTTTGGGCGGTGCTTGAGCAAAAAAAATCACATAAAATAATGAACAACTATGCAATTAGCAAGCTGCCGCAACAACCAGCAAATAAGAACCATTTTTTATGATTTTTTCCAATTTTTTTTATCCTAGCTCAAACACTATATAAAGGGGTGTTGTGTAGTGTTGAAGATCAATCCCTCAACCAGCAAAAATCAAATAGGAAGTAGATGTAAATAGAAAAAAAACACAAGGGAGAAAGAAGGAGAAGGAAGGAGGGAAGTTTGGTTTGTAATTTTCTAATTTTAGTTCTTTCTAGCCTTTTCTTCATTAAGTTCATGAATTTTGTATTAGTTATGTTTTATATTAAGTTTATCATGAACTAATTTTGTTATTCCAATGCTACGACGTAGCTTAAGTTGTAATATACGCTAATTTCTAATTCAACGTATTCAATGTTTTGTCATTGCGTTGTTGAAGTGCTTATCATTGTTCTTCATGAGTTTTAAATGCTTGATCACCATTCAAGGCCTATAATGATTTATAATGAGTTTGAGAGGACATTTATGATGATTGCTAAGGTGATAAGCACCACAAATTGAGCGAATGCTCCAGAGAGATTAACGCGATTTGTGTGGTTTTTAAGTGAAAATCATAGAGTTTTAAAAAATATTTTCTTATTTAAATTCATGCATGAGAGTGATGGGTTAATATGTAAAAGAGCATGCTAAATGTTGCTCGAGAGAGAATATTTAGCAAATTAGGGTTTTCAACTATCAACACACGTAATAAGAACTTAAATAACGAGAATAGAAAGGCGTATTGATGCAACTGGGTGAAATCGGATGCCTTGGATATTATAAAATCATAAAAACATTATAAAATCAGTTAACATATTTTATTTCTTTTTAGTTTATTTTATTTCATATCAATATCTCAATTTTTTGGTTTTTCATATAGCATCAAAGCTACTAATTTTGGTATTCACTCAATAAAAATTCTCATGGGAATGATACTCTACTCATTTTTATATTATTTGATATGACTAGTGCACTTGGTAACGCATAGGCAAAGTAGGCATCAAGTTTTTGGCGCCGTTGCTGGGGATTGTCTCTATTTGAGTGATATCAGTACCAACTAGCTTTGGTACTAATTTGAAACTATTAAAAATTTGTAATTTTTGTTAAATTTGAAATATAAAACTATTTTCATTCATTTTATTTTATTTATAAAGGTAATTCTTAAAAATATTAATTAAATAAAAATTCATATATTAAAAAATTTTATTTTTTAGTTTTGTGTTATTCTGTTATTTTTCTTATATTATGTCTTTATTTTTTAATTAAGTTCACTTTGTTAGATTTTCAAAAGTAAAGTTTGATGTTTTTAAGTTTTCTAAAACATTAGGGCTGCTAACTCTCTCTTTTTCCAAAATTTGAGTTTTTTTTTTAATTATTGTATTTTTATGTTTTCTAGTTAATTTTAACTTTATTTTAATTTTATTTTACCATCTAGATATATTTTCAAAGTTAGGTTTGCTATCCCAAATTTTCAAAACCTCTAGTAATATCTATTTTCCCTTTAGAATTTACCTTTGTTAAATTTTATGTTATACTTTTCTCTTTATTGTTATCCTTTTCTTTAACTTTATAGTTATTTATTTTTGCGTTGTATGCAAAATTTAATTGAAGAAGAAATAACTCCTTTTGACCCTGAAATCGAAAAAGCACTTTGCCAAATCAAGAAAACAAAAAGGACTGAAACCGTGGCTAATAATAATGGAAATGATGATGAAAGGACCTTAAAAGATTATACTGCACCTACTATTGAAGGGTGCACTTCCATCATTCGACGTTCACCAATTCAAGCAAACAATTTTGGAATTAAACCAGCTATTATACAAATGATTCAACAAACTGTTCAATTTGGCTGTCTAACCAGTGAAGACCCAAACCTGCATAGCACTAACTTTTTAGAGATATGTGATACCTTTACGCACAATAGTGTCAACGATGATGCCGTCCGCTTAAGGTTGTTTCCGTTTTCACTGAGAGATAAAGCCAAAGCGTGGTTAATGTCCTTACCCTCAGGAACCATTACCACCTGGGCTGATTTGGCTCAAAAATTTCTAGCAAAATATTTTCCACTAGCCAAATCAGCTAAGATGAGGAATGACATTACCTCGTTTGTACAATATGATACAGGATATTTGTATGAGGCTTGGGAACATTACAAAGAACTTTTGAGAAGGTGCCCCCATCACAGTTGACCTGCCTGGATGCAAGTCCAAACTTTTTATAACGGGTTGGCCCCTAACACTCAAACGATCGTAGACGCGGTGGCGGGAGGATCGCTGAACCTCAAAACTCTAGAAGATGCATATGAATTGCTAAAAAGTAATGGCTAGCAATAGCTATACAAGGGCAACAGAGCAAAAGAAACCTGCAGGAATATACGAGCTAGATGCAATAACAAGGTTAACTGCTAAGGTTGCAAAGCTTGAAAAATAGATGAACATGAAAGTGAATGCCATAAATTCTCCTGTACTAACGTGTGAATTTTGTGCAGGGAATCATCCTGGCATAGAATGTCAAACAAGAAATCCTTTCACCCCATCAACCCATGAACAAGCCAATTTTGTTTCAAATTTTCAAAAAATAATCCCTGTTCTAAGACATATAATCCCGGGTGGAGAAACCATCCAAAATTTTCATGGTACAATCAAGGGATACAAAAACAACCTTTTCAGCCCCCTGAAAGAAAAGCTGATCTCGAGGAATTGTTTAGTAAGTTTATGCAAAACACTGAAGCAACTCTTCAAAATCAAGAAGCTTTGATTCGCTATCAAGAAGCAACCTTTAGAAACTTTGAGACCCAAATTAGGCGAATGCTCGAGAGAGATTAACGCGATTTGTGTGGTTTTCAAAAAAGAAAATCATAGAGCTTTAAAAACTCTTTTCTTATTTAAATTCATGCATTAGAGTGATGTGTTAATATGTTAAAAAGTATGCTAAATGTTGCTCGACAGAGAATATTTAGTAAATTAGGATTTTCAACCATCAACACACAGTAACAACTTGAATATCGAGAATAAAAAAGGCGTATTGATACAACTAAGGTGAAATCGGATGCCTTAGACTTTATAAACTGATAAAAACCAACAAAAAATTAGCACATTCTAATCGCGTTTTAACTTTTATTTCTTTTTATTTTATTTTACTTTATTTCATATCAAAATCCTAAGTTTTCGGTCTTTCAAATAGTATTGAAGCTAATAATTTTGGTATTCACTCAACACAATCCTCGTGGGAACGATACTCTACTCATTTCTATATTACTTGGTACGACTAGTGCACTTGCTAACACATACACAAAAAAATCTCTCTTCATTCATTTATTTTATTGGTAAAGATAATTCTATTAAAAAAAATTTTCGTACATATATACCCCGTAAAAAAAAAAAAGAAAACAAATTTGTTAGTTTTTATACTAATTTGAAACTGTTTATAGATTGTAAATTTTATTTAAAATTTGCGAAACTAATCTTCATTCATTCATTTATTTGATTTGTAAAGAAATTCTTTAAAAACAAAAAACAAAAAAAGAATCGTATAAAATCATACCCCACCCTAAAATTGTGTTTTTGTAAAATTTTGTTAAGTTTTGTGTTATTTTGTTGTTTTTCTTGCATTTTATCTTTTTTCCTCCTTTCTTTTAATTATAATTTCACTTTATTAGAATTTCAAAAGTTAAATTTGATATTTTAAAAGTTTTCAAAAACAATAAGAGATACTACCCTTTTTTTCCCTTTAAAATTGTTGTTTTCTTAACTTTTACTTTAGATTATTGTATTTTTAGGTTTTTTGATTAATTTTTAACTTTATTTTAATTTTTTTTTATTCACATATATAAGTTTGTCAAAGTTAAGTTTGTTATTTTTAAGATTTTTTAAAATATTAGTATTACTACCCCTTTAAAAACATGGTTTACAAAGATTGTTGTAATTTTAAAAGTTTTCTCATTAATTGCATCTTTTCCCAAATCGTTTATTCATTTATTTATTTTTTTTTATATTTAAAAAGAAAGTTTTTGTAAAAGGATCATCAATTTCATTTAGTTCATTTATTTTGTTTAATTTTTAAAATTGTTTTTGAGAACAAATTCTTATAGCATATCCCCCTAAAATTTTGTTTTCGTTAAGTTTTGTGTTTTCTTATTGATTTTTTTTCTTTTCTTCTGTTTTCTCTTTAGTTTCATACTTTCTTTTACTTATAAGTCTACTTTGTAAAGATTCTAAAAGCTCGAGTTTGTTATATTTAAGTTTTTCAAAAACATTAGTGTTACTCACAAATTCATTTATTTCATTTATTCACCATAGATTTTTAAATAATTAGGATATGTGCATACATATGTAAATATATATATATATACATATTTATTTGTTTAGGCAATTTTATGTCGCAAATTTTCATTGTTACACTACTTTGTAATTTAAGCATCATATTCTTTTCTTTTTTTTTTTAGAAAAAAAAAACAATTTTTCCCGAATTTAAAATAAAAAGAGTAAAAATCAAAAAATTTTTTTATTGAAAATAAGATTTTTTGTCAAGAATTATTTTACTTAAATTTTTTTTTTGTGTTTTCTTATTATGTTTGTCTTTCATATTGATTTAAATTCTTTTCGTTCAAACTTGCATATCTTGTTTAAATTTGAAGAAGTCATTTTTTTTTAATTTATTTCATTCATCTAGATAGATTTTAGAATATTTATTTTAAGAGTTTTTTTTTGTTGTATTTTATCGTATGACACGATCGAGATTCACAATAAGAAGAAAGGCACATTCAAGGTTAATGGCCAAAGGTTGAAGCCTTATGTTGATGGAAAGCTCGACCGCAAAAGACCGCCAGTAATCTAAATAACGTCGAATTATCCACTCAAATAGTCGAGCTAATGACTATAAATTAAGCGCTCCTTAGGAGGCAACCCAAGTGCTCGTTTCCTTACCTCTTTTATTTTATTTTCCTGTCATTATTTTTGTTTTCTCATGTTTGCACATATTTTTGTTTAAACGGGTATTTTACAACAAGTTTGAGGTCAACAATATGTCAACATACACCATCAAAAAGCAACCCTCAAACCTGAGAAGTATCTCTCACCCAATTTATCCTTTTAGCTTTTTTTAAAAATAAAGTTTGGGGATGGGAAAAACAATTTTTAAAGTTTTGAAACAAAATTATTTCGAAAGAGTTTTCCTGTTTTATATTTTAGAGTCGGCTTTAGTGCCTCCCAGAGTTTGGAGCCTTTGAATGGGGATGTAAATAGTGTCAGCCAACAAAAGTATTATCTGGTCTCTACAGTTTTTATCATTATCTTTCAAAAAAAATTTCATATAAAAAAGAAAGAAAGAATGAAAGAACTTATCATCATGCTTTTTAAGCAATTTTTCTACTCTTTTTTTTACCTCGTCTACTTTAATTAGATTTGAACAACCTGATAATCAATTATTTTTGTGTTCTAATTGCAAAACATGATCTAATTTGAGGCACTATCTTGATAAATCCATGGTATTTGGCTTCACTAGTTAGCATGGCTGTTTTACTTTTCTTTCTGATCAAAAAATGTTCAAATTTGACTAAATTGCATAAAGAGTATCATTTACATAATAGATTTTGAAAAGTCATGCCTAAGTCTAAATAAAAGAAAAATAATAAAGAGAGAGAATTACTAAGGACCGCTATCCTGTAAAAACGTCTGGATATGTGCTATGTCGTGATGGTTTCGTGCCTTGATACCTCTAGCAAGTAGATCCATAGGGGTGTTTCAACACCTGGTACCATGGGCCAACCTGAAAGCTAACAAGGAACCAAGCACAGACGAAAAAAATGGGGGGAGGAAAACATTTCTAGCACTGCTATCCCACATAAATAAGATATGTGCTACCTGTTAAGAGGGCGTCTCAGTGCTGGCTTCTCCTACTTGTGGGCCATCACCCAGGAATCGGAGCTTGATTCTCACTGAAGATATACTCCGGAGGTCATAATATAGGCATTTCAGTGGTAGCTTCTCTTATGGGTCACCGCCCGAAAGTCGGAGCTTTATTCTCACTGCAGATATGCTTATATTGACTTGAGTAAATAAATTCCTCCAAAGAAAAAAAAAAAAAAAAAAGGTGCAAAAATAATTAGTTTTTGGCATACTTGATAAGTCTTGTTATGAGTGGTATAATTTTTGTCCTCTATTCGGTTTGAATATCTTAAGATTAGAAAGAACAGATAAACTTAATTTGCTTAGCTAACTTTTGAATTTGATTACCTATGTAATTCACATATTTTTCCTTGGGAAAGATGGTTTTGCCATTAGAACCCTTAACTTTGGGCCTCAGTTATTCTTTTCTAATTTGGAGTATACCTTCTTTGAATTGTGGAAGAATTCTTAAAAAAGCATGAGATTCTATGCTTCAAGATTTAGCCTTGCTCGAGGATGAGCAAGATTTAAGTTTGGGGGTATTTTGATAAGTCAAAATTAGTATATAATTATTTATATCAATTTAATATATTATAAACCAAATTACATCAACTTTTTATCGATTTTTGCTCGATTTTGCCCGTTTTGAACTATATTGCTATTTTCTGACAAAAACACTCATTTTATGTCAAATCTTGCTAGGTTTTATCATTAGCATTAACAAGTTAAAGCAAGATACATCAAATAAATATAAAAAAATTAAAATAAATATAAAACAATTAACAAAAATACTTCATTCTCACGCCTAAATGCAAATTTTTACATAAAATCTCAACTTTTCAGCTACAACTTGCATTTGGGCGGCAAAAACACAATGTTTTTTGCCTATATTCATTGTATAAGCACAATTTAACTTATCCCAGCTCTGTTTTGCAGGATTTGGGCGATGCTTTAGCAAAAAAATCACATAAAACAAGGAAGAAATATGCAAGTAGCAAGCTGCCGCAGGAACTAGCAAATAAGAAGCATTTTTGATGATTTTTTCCAATTTTTTTTTTATCCTAGCTCAAACACTATATAAAGGGGTGTTGTGTAGGGTTGAAGATTGTTAGGCCCGACCCATGGAGTTGGAACTTACGAGATCCACATATAAGCCCAAGTGGGGTTCCATCCTAAAACCAATTGGCAATAAGCGGAGTAACCCACTAGGCTTATAAGGTGATCTCTTCTCTCTCACAACTCCAATGTGGGATTCCAATTACTAGGCTCACATGTGGAGTCTCAACACTTCCCCTCACATGTGAGTCTGTGACAAACGTACTCCTTGCCTTCTTCGATCCAATTGGATCCAACATACTCGAGAGGCCCTTGGCGCACCAAACACAAATGCACCTCCTCTTCATGAGGACAAGGTACGACAAACACGAGATCGGGATCAACAACCCACTCTGATACCATGTTAAATTTCAGTCGGGCCTTGAAGCCCAACCCACAGAGTTGGAACACAAAAGATCCACACATAAGCCTAAGTGGGGTTCCATCCTAAAACCAATTGGCAATAGGTGGAGTAACTCACTAAACTTATAAAGTGATCTCTTCTTTCTCTCAACTCCGATGTGAGATTCCACAAGACTCACATGTGGAGTCTTCAACACTCCCCCTCACATGTGAGTCTGTGACAAACATACCCCTCGCCTTCTCCAATCCAATTGGATCCAATATACTGGAGAGGCTCTTGGCGCACTGAACACAAATGCACCTCCTCTTCATGAGGACAAGGTGCAACAAACACGAGATCGGGATCAACAACCCGCTCTGATACCATGTTAAATTTTCATCGGGCCTTTAGGCCCAACCCACAGAGTTGGAATACAAGAGATCCACACATAAGCCCAAGTGGGGTTCCATCCTAAAACCAATTGGCAATAGGTGGAGTAACCCACTAAACTTATAAAGTGATCTCTTCTTTCTCTCAACTCCGATGTGAGATTCTACAAGACTCACATGTGGAGTCTTCAACACTCCCCCTCACATGTGAGTCTTGTGGAATCTCACATCGGAGTTGAGAGAAAGAAGAGATCACTTTATAAGTTTAGTGGGTTACTCCACCTGTTGCCAATTGGTTTTAGGATGGAACCCCACTTGGGCTTATGAGTGGATCTCTTGTGTTCCAACTCTGTGATGAAAATTTAACATGGTATCAGAGTGGGTTGTTGATCCCGATGTCGTGTTTGTTGCACCTTGTCCTCATGAAGAGGAGGTGCATTTGTGTTCGGTGTGCCAAAGGCCTCTCCAGTATATTGGATCCAATTGGATCGGAGAAGGCGAGGGGTACGTTTGTCACAGACTCACATGTGAGGGGGAGTGTTGAAGACTCCACATGTGAGTCTTGTAGAATCTCACATCGGAGTTGAGAGAAAGAAGAGATCACTTTATAAGTTTAGTGGGTTACTCCACCTATTGCCAATTGGTTTTAGGATGGAACCCCACTTGGACTTATATGTGGATCTCTTGTATTCCAACTCTATGGGTTGGGCCTTAAGGCCCGATGCAAATTTAACAAAGATCAATCCCTCGGCCGAAAAAAATCAAATAAAACGTAGATGTAAATATGAAAAAAAATATGAGGGAGAACGAAGGGGAAGGAAGGAGGGAAGTTTGTTTTTTAATTTTCTAATTTTAGTTCTTTCTTGCCTTTTCTTCATTAAGTTCATGAATTTTGTATTAGTTATATTTTATATTAAGTTTATCATGAACTAATTTTGTCATTCCAAGGCTACGATGTAGCCTAAGTTGTAATAGACGTTTATTTCTAATTCAATGTATTCAATATTTTGTCATTGCGTTGTTGAAGTGTTTATCATTGTTCTTCATGAGTTTTAAATGCTTGATCACCATTTAAGGCCTATAATGATTCATGATGAGTCCGAGAGGAGATTTATGATGATTGCAAAGGTGATAAACATATAAATTGAGCGAATGCTCGAGGGAGATTAGCGCGATATGTGTGATTTTTAAGTGAAAATCATAGAGCTATAAAAACACTTTTCTTATTTAAATTCATGCACGAGAGTGATGGGTTAATATGTAAAGGAGCATGCCAAATGTTGCCCGAGAGAGAATATTGAGTAAATTAGGGTTTTCAACCATCAACACGTAATAACAATTTGAATAACGAGAATAGAAAGATGTATTGATGCAACTGGGTGATATCGAATGCCTTGGATATTATAAAATCATAAAACCTTTATAAAATTAGTTGACATATTTTATTTCTTTTTATATCAATATCTCAATTTTTTGGTTTTTCATGTAGCATCAAAGCTACAAATTTTGGTACTCATCAATAAAAATCCTCATGAGAACGATACTCTACTCGTTTTTATATTACTTAATATGACTAGTGCACTTGCTAACGCATAGGAAAAGTAGGCATCAAGTTTTTGGCACCGTTGCCGGGGATTGTCTCTATTTGAGTGATATCAGTACCAACTAGCTTTGGTGCTAATTTGAAACTGTTAATAATTTGTAAATTTTGTAAAATTTGAAATATAAATCTATTTTCATTCATTTTATTTTATTTATAAAGGTCATTCTTAAAAATATTAATTAAATAAAAATTTGTATATTAAAATTTTTTTTTTTTTGTTTTGTGTTATTCTATTATTTTTCTTATATTCTGTCTTTATTTTCAGCTTTATTTTTGAATTAAGTTCACTTTGTTAGTATTTCAAAACTAAAGTTCGATATTTTTAAGTTTTCAAAAACATTAGGGCTGCTAACTCTCTCTTTTTCCAAAATTTTTGTGTTTTTTTTAATTATTGTATTTTTATGTTTTTTGGTTAATTTTAACTTTATTTTAATTTTATTTTACCATCTAGATATATTTTCAAAGTCAGGTTTGCTATCCAAAATTTTTCAAAACCTCTATTAATACCTATTTTTCCTTTAGAATTTAGCTTTGTCCAATTTTGTTTTATACTTTTCTCTTTGTTGTTATCCTTTTCTTTAACTTTATAGTTGTTTATTTTTATGTTGTATGCAAAATTTAATTGAAGAAGAAATAACTCCTTTTGACCCTGAAATCGAAAAAGCACTTCGACTAATCAAGAAAACAAAAAGGACTGAAACTATGGCTAATAATACTGGAAATAATGATGAAAGGACCTTAAAAGATTATACTGTATCTATTGTTGGAGGGTGCACTTCCAGCGTTCGATGTTCACCAATTCAAGCAAACAATTTTGAAATTAAACCAACTATTATGCAAATGATTCAACAAACTGTTCAATTTGGCAATCTACCCAGTGAAGACCCAAATCTGCATATCGCAAACTTTTTAGAGATATGCGATACCTTTAAGCATAATGGTGTCAGCGACGATGCCGTCCGCTTAAGGTTGTTTCCATTTTCACTGAGAGATAAAGCCAAAGTGTGGTTAATGTCATTACCCTCAAGAACCATTATCACCTGGGATGATTTGGCTCAAAAATTTCTAGCAAAATATTTTCCTCCAGCCAAATCAGCTAAGATGAGGAATGACATTACCTCATTTGTACAATACGATACGGAATCTTTGTATGAGGCGTGGGAACGTTACAAAGAACTTTTGAGAAGGTGCCCCCATCATGGTTTACCTGCCTGGATGCAAGTCCAAACTTTTTATAACGAGTTGGCACCTAACACTCAAACGATGGTAGACGCGGCGGCTGGAGGATCGTTGAACCTCAAAACTCTAGAAGATGCATATGAATTGCTAGAAGTAATAGCTAGCAATAACAATGCAAGGGCAATAGAGCAAAAGAAACCTGCAGGAGTATACGAGCTGGATACAGTAACAAGGTTAACTGCTAAGTTTGCAACGCTTGAAAAACATATGAACATGAACGTGAATGCCACAAATTCTCCTCTACTAACATGTGAATTTTGTGCAGGGAATCGTCCTAGCATAGAATGCCAAACAGGAAATCATTTCACCTCATCAACCCATGAACAGGCCAATTTCGCTTCAAATTTTCAAAAAAATAATCCCTATTCCAACACATATAATCCCGAGTGGAGAAACCATCCAAATTTTTTATGGAACAATCAAGGGATACCAAAACAACCTTTTCAGCCCCCTGAAAGAAAAACTGATCTCGAGGAATTGTTTAGTAAGTTTATGCAAAACACTGAAGCAACACTTCGGAATTAATAAACTTTGATTCGTAATCAAGAAGCAACCATTAGAAACCTTTGGACCCAAATTGGGTGAATGCCCGAGAGAGATTAACGAGATTTGTGTGGTTTTTAAAAAATAAAATTATAGAGCGTTAAAAACTCTTTTCTTATTTAAATTCATGCATGAAAGTGATGGGTTAATATGTTAAAGAGTATGCTAAATGTTGCTCGAGAGAGAATTTTTAGTAAATAAGGATTTTCAACCATCAACACACAGTAACAACTTGAATATCAATAATAGAAAAGGTGTATTGATACAAATAAGATGAAATCGGATGCCTTAGACTTTATAAACTGATAAAAACCAACAAAAAATTAGCACATTCTAATCTCGTTTTAACTTTTATTTTTTTTAAATTTATTTTACTTTATTTCATATCGAAATCCTAATTTTTTTGGTCTTTCTAATAGTATTAAAGATGATAATTTTGGTATCTACTCAATACAATCCTCGTGGGAACGATACTCTACTCACTTCTATATTACTTGGTACGACTAGTGCACTTTGCTAACGCATACACACAAAAAAATCTCTCTTCATTCATTTATTTCATTGGTAAAGATAATTCTATTAAAAAAAATATATTCCGCATATATATCCCCCCTAAAAAAAACAAAATTGTTGGTTTTTATACTAATTTGAAATTGTTTATAGATTGTAAATTTTATTTAAAATTTGAGAAATTAATCTTCATTCATTCATTTATTGCCTTTAAAAAAAATAAAAAAATTCGTATAAAATCATACCCCACCTTAAAATTGTGTTTTTGTAAAATTTTGTTAAGTTTTGTGTTATTTTGTTTTGTTTCTTGTATTTTATCTTTTATTTCTTCCTTTCTTTTAATTATAAGTTCACTTTGTTAGAATTTCAAAAGTTAAATTTGATATTCTAAAAGTTTTCAAAAACATTAAGTGATACTACCCTTTTTTTTCCCTTTGCAATTGCTGTTTTTTAACTTATATTTTAGATTTGTATTTTTTGGTTTTCTAATTAATTTTTAACTTTGTTTTAATTTTTTTATTCACCTATATAAGTTTCTCAAAGTTAAGTTTATTATTTTAAGGTTTTTCAAAATATTAGTATTACTACCTCTTTAAAAACTTGGTTTACAAAGATTGTTATAATTTTAAAAGTTTTCTCATTAATTGCATCTTTTCCCAAATTGTTTATTCATTTATTTGTTTATTTATTTATTTTTTTCGTATTTCAAAAAAAAAATTTTGTAAAAGGATCTTCTATTTCATTTAGTTCATTTTTTTTGTTTAATTTTTAAATTTATTTTTGAGAAAAAATTTGTATAGCATATCCCCCTAAAATTTTATTTCAGTTAAGTTTTGTTAGTTTTGTGTTTTCTTACTATTTTTTTTTCTTTTCTTGTGTTTTCTCTTTATTTTCATATATATATATATATATATATATATATATATATATATATATATATTTTTTTTTTTTTCTTATAAGTCTACTTTGTAAAGATTCTAAAAGCTCAAGTTTGTTATTTTTAAGTTTTTCAAAAATATTAGTGTTACTAACAAATTCACTTACTTCATTTATTCATCATAGATTTTAAAATAATTAGTATATGTGCATACATATGTGTGTGTGTGTGTGTGTGTATATATATATATATATATATATATATATATATATATATTAATTTATTTGTTTAGGCAATTTTATATCACAAATTTTTATTGTTAGACTACTTTGTAATTTAAGCATCATATTCTTTTCTTTTTTTTTTTTTTTTTTTTTAGAAAAAAAACATTTTTTCCCGAATTTATAATAAAAAGAATAAAAATCAATTATTTTTATTTTGAAAATAAGATTTTTAGCCAAGAATTATTTTACTTCAAATTTTTTTTTTTTCTGTTTTCTAATTGTGTTTGTCATTCTTATTGATTTAAATTCATTTTGTTCAAACTTATAAATCTTGTTTAAATTTGAAGAAGTCATTTTTTTTTTCATTTATTTCATTCATCTAGATAGATTTTAGAATTTTTATATTAAGAGTTTTTTTTTTTTTTTGTATTTTTTCATATGACACAATCGAGATTCACAATAAGAAGAAAGGCACATTCAAGGTTAGTAGCCAAAGGTTGAAGCCTTATGTTGATGGAAAACTCAACCGCAAAAGACAGCCATTAATTTCAATAACGTCGAATTATCCACTCAAAGAGTCGAGCTAACGACTATAAATTAAGCGCTCCTTGGGAGGCAACCCAAGTGTTCTTTTCCTTGCCTCTTTTATTTTATTTTCCTTTCATTATTTTTATTTTCTCATATTTATGTATATTTTTGTTTAAATGGGTATTTTACAACAAGGTTGGGGGTAACAAGATGTCAACATACACCATCAAAAAGCAACCCTCAAACTTGGGAAGTATCTCTCACCCAATTTATCCTTTTAGTTCTTTCTCAAAATAAAGTTTGTGGGTGGGAAAACCAACAAGTTTGAGGAACGTATGCTCCGCTTTATGGAGGAAAACCAACAGTTGGTCCACTGTCATTCATAGTCGATTTCTAAGTTAGAGAACCAACTAGGACAGCTAGCTTAGGCCATGAACATGAGAGAGGAAGGGACGTTACCCTCCCAACCTCTCGCTAATCCCAGGGGAGCAACTAATCCTAACCTTGGCCAGGTCACTTATGCGCAGGCTAAGGTTGTCTTAGCCACGAGTGAGGATGATTTGAGAGAAGTAGAGATAGAAGTTGAGCGGGAGGATGGGACTCCAAACCCCATTGCTGATAAGGATCGAGTGCCCACATCTTCACTGGGCTCATCTCCCGAACCAATTCTTCCTTTTCCTACATCCCTATTAGGACGGAAAGGGAAGGACGACCCGAAGAGAGATGAGTTACTAAACTTGTTTAAGGACGTCAAGATTAACCTAGCACTGATTGACACCATTAAACACGTTCCCATGTATGCTAAATTTCTTAATGACCCATGCGCTAAAAAGAAGAGAGCGCAAGCTCATGTCCCTAGGAAGGTCCGACTCACGAAAAAGTGAGCAGCATCTTAATGTCAGGCATCCCACCTAAGTGTAGAGATCGAGGAGCTTTTACAGTCCCATGCGTCATAGGAGAGAGCTATACGAGTCAGGCTCTTTTGGATTTAGGGGCAAGCGTGAACCTCATCCCATACTCAATTTTTAGGAATTGGGGATGGGAAATCTCAAACCAACTAGTGTTACCCTACAGTTAGCGGATAGATCAGAGCATTTACCTAGAAGTATGTTGGAAGATGTTCTTGTCAAAGTTGATAAGTTCATCTTCCCCGTCGATTTTATCATGTTAGACATGGATCCTACCCCTCATCAGAGGAACCACACCCCTGTCATTTTAGGACGACCGTTCTTGGCAATGGTCGATGCTATCATTCGTTGTCGAACTGGGGTGTTAGAAGTGCCATTTGGAAATCTCAAGGTTAAACTGAATGTGTCAGATGCTACTAAGTTCCCTATTAATGAGGATGACCTTGATTGCTTCATGGTTGATGCCATTGATCCTTTGGTTGAGTCAGTGTCTTCTGACTTAATCAAAGAAGACGAACCATCTGATTCACTCACTTTTGCTGATTTTGATCTGAATACTGATAATGATAATTTGCTTGACATGCAGGAGCTAATGAGAATTGAGGCAAGGGGTCCGATGTTTGACTTAGTGAACCTGCTAAACCGTCTATTGAGTGTCCACCGGTGTTGGAGCTCAAACCTTTCCCAACCACCCTGAAATATGCATTTTTAGGACAAACTGACAACCTTCCTGTGATTATCACGTCCGACTTAACTAAGACTCAGGAATTTAGGTTGTTAGTTGTCCTACAAAACCACAAACGAGCCATAGGGTGGTCGGTTGCTGATCTGAAAGGAATTAACCCCTCTGCGTGCATGCCTATACATTTAGAGGACAACGTTAAGCCTTCTAGGCAAATGCAAAGGAGGCTTAACCCTAATATGAGGGAGGTAGTTAAGAAAGAGGTCATGAAGTTGCTAAATGCAGGTATTATATACCCCATCTGTGATAGCCCCTGGGTCAGTCCAGTTCAAGTAGTTCCTAAGAAGTCATGAATCACAGTCATTGCGAATGCCCAAGGTGAATTGGTCCCTACGCGAGCCACTACAGAGTGGAGAGTGTGCATCGATTATCATAAGTTGAACTCTGCAACGCGCAAGTACCTTTTCCCCTTACCCATTTTGGACCAAATCCTAGATAAAATAGTAGGTCAAGCGTACTATTGTTTCTTGGATGGCTACTCAGGGTATAACCAAGTCCCCGGTTCACCCTGAGGACCAACAAAAAACAATGTTTACTTGCCCCTTTGGTACGTTTGCATACCGAAGGATGCCCTTCGGTCTGTGCAACGCACTTGCTACATTCCAGCGGTGTATGATGTCCATTTTTTTGGACATATTGGACGACTACCTAGAAGTGCTTATGGATGATTTCTCTGTGTTTGGATCATCTTTTGATGAATGCTTATCTCACTTAGATCTTGTTTTGCAGCGCTGCGAGGAGTATAATTTGGTACTCAGTTGGGAGAAGAGCCATTTTATGGTTCAGCAGGGCATAGTCTTAGGACATGTAGTATCTAAAGAGGGTATTACTGTAGACAGGGCCAAGGTGGACTTAATTGCCAACCTCCCTCCACCGACCTCGGTGAAGGAAGTTCGATCTTTCCTTGGCCACGCTGGATTCTACCGCCGTTTCATCGCCAACTTCAGTAAAATTGCTAAACCGTTGTCAAATTTGCTTTGCTAATGATGTACCTTTCATTTTTTTATAATAACTGTTTAGCAGCCTTTACTGAGTTGAAAACTTTATTGTCTACAGGCCCCATTATTCAACCTCTCGATTACTCGTTACCTTTTCAGATTATGTGTGACACCACTAATTATGCTGTAGGAGCCGTGCTCGGTCAACGGAAAGATCATAAACCTGTCATTGTTTACTATGCTAGTAAATCGTTGGATGAAGCCCAAAAGAATAATACCACCACTGAAACGGAATTACTAGCTATGGTTTTCGCATTTGACAAGTTTCGATCTCATGCTTTGGGCTTCAGAGTAATAGTCTTTTCTGACCATGTTGCCATTTGTTTTCTTCTTATTAACAAGGAAACAAAACCTAGGTTAATTCGCTAGGTTTTATTACTTCATGAATTTAACTTAGAAATCCGAGATAGGAAAGGCTTGGATAACGTCGTGGCCAATCACCTGTCACGGATTGCTTTCCCATCTGACTCCATTACTAGTCCCATCGATGACTGTTTTCCTGACGAACATTTATTTTCTATTGCAGGAAGTCGACCCCCATGGTATGCCCACATCGTTAACTATATGGCGACGGGAAAGCTGCCTACCCATTGGCCCAAACAAGAGCGGGACCGCTTAGCTTCATTTGTATGCTCTTCAATGGAAACATGCTTTTTTTGTTAAGTATATGTAAGGCATCATGCCACAAGTAGAAGATATATCCAATCGTACATCCAATAATATCATGAAAACTAAAAGAAGGAAAAACCAAAGAGGTCAAAGTTGTGGATCAAACTTTAGGGCCCACTATGGTTAAAGCCAATCGATAAAAGGGGTATCCCATATGATACCCTACTTTACAAATTGGTCTGCTACAAAGATTGATTCTCTATTGGACGGTCCAAAATTAAATTAACAAAAATAAGAGTAAAGATATAATTTTATTGACCAAAAAACTTCTTTTCCATGGAGAGGAATGCGGAGCCACCATCCATGATATTGCACTTGTTAAGTCGGACTCGATGATGACGGAGCGGTTTCTAATATCATTTTTGGGACTGGAGATGATAAAAGAAAACAACATTGCAAAGAATATGATATAATTAGAGTTAGGTTTTCCAATGGGCATTGAAAATGGTGCAAGGAAGAACCTATCAGAGCGTCTAAATACTCCCCCTACTGTCGCACCTAGCTTTCTAAAGGATGAGCCAACATCCCATTTGATAGAATCCGGAGATGAGCAAGACGGAAGGCCTAACTCTAGAATGAGAAGAGGACATCAGAGCAGGGTATTCTCCATGCAAAAGTGAAGAGAAGAACTTGAAAATCCTGTTGTGCCTTCAGAATAAGTAATCACCCTCAGCTTCATGGACTCGAGAATGTAATCAATGATCAGATCAATGATATTGAAATGACAGCTTTCTTGAAATCCCAAATTGAGAAACTAACTGCAAAGTAGGTTACTAACCAAACCTTCCTCGTTGCCCCTCTAAACAAGGGGAACTACCTCTGCAAAGATAGATCCTTAAAGGTTATATGATACAAGAAAGGTAGACACCCCACCAGTAAATCACATGTGTCCAAAGATTCCCTACAAATCTGCAAGGATTGTGCGGCTACAAGGCTCGATGTGGTTAGAACAAAATAGGCAGTCACTTTGTCTTGTATCAAAAGATCCCTAATCTCACAAGTATCTTTTTAGTGTTTAGCCTCCCCATTGGTGCAGGCTAACAAAAAGTATCAATCCCTATATAATACCCAGTTTAATTAAATTAGACTAGGTATGATAATATGTAAAACCCAAAATAATTAAATTGGACTAGGTATTATAATATGTAAAACCTAGGGTGATTAAATTGGGCTAGGTATTACAATATGGGAAACCTGGTCTAATTAAATTGGATAGGTATTATAAAATAATTAGAACTGACTAATATTTTGACTGGGTCATGAATAAATATAATGGGCTAATTTATAAAAAAAAAATGGCTCAATCGTAATACTCGAATTATATAAGAATATATATAAGAGAGGAGAAGGGTTCAAACCCTAGTTTCTCCTCCTCTCTTCCAATCTCTCTTTCTCTCTCTCTCTCTAGTGTCAATTGTTAATCCCGACTACTCTCCCTTGATAGATTTCGAAGCTAATTCATAATGGAAGTTCGAATATTGGATTAGAAGATAGTGAAGGTAAGTATAGCACTTCCCCTACTTGTTTGTGAAATATGAAAATTGCTTCACATGATTTGATATATGACACATATTTTGAACGATTTATTAGTTTGTTAAAGTAGGTTCGAGCATATGTGTTTGATTGATTGCATGCTTACTACTTATTACGTTGATTTAATGTTGGAATATGTGAATTTTTGAAAAAATTTGTACTTCTATTAATGTCAAAGAATTTATTGTGAACTTGTGATTTGAATTGACAAGTTTTTATGTGAAGAGCTCACAGATAACTACATGACCCCTAGGGGTCTATCGACGAAAGAATGTGAAATATGTGAGTCGATCTATGACCCTGTCGCAGGAATAATACTAGCACAGAGTCTCCAGTTGATCTGTGAGTTCTTCTGAACTGATAGATACTATGTTGACCTTGATGAATCTATCGACTTAGAATTGATTCGAATGTGAAATACGTGAATATCGATTTGTAACCCTATCGCGAGAATACTATCGGCCATAATCTCCGATTAATCTGTGAGTTTTACCAAGGACCTCTTGTGAAATAAATTAAAGTATAAAGTGATGATTTGTGCTTCTTGTAACATGGATATTGAAGATAAATTGGTTTTACTTGTTTTCGTTGGGTATTTATGCCTGGTCCGAGTAGAGTGTTGGTGCACTTGCTGAACGTGTTATTTGCTCACCCTTTTTCCTCCTTCCTTTTCAAATTAGTATCTTATGACAATTTCTGAGGGACAAGGAACGCACAGCTTCATTATGTTCCAAGCATTATATTAGTTTCAAGGTTTTAAATATTAAATAAATTCTATACTATGAATATTGTAATTTTGACTTTTCGTACTATCTTCAATTGTTAGTATTGATGTTGTTCGGGACTTAATCTATTGGAGACTTCTATTTTGGGAATTTCAAAATTTATAGAGCAGAAGTTTTCGGGCTTTATACTATTATGAGGGAAATTCATGATAATACGGCCGTCTAGCGCTTTTTTGATTTAAGATTAATTACTACATTATTTGGGGGCGTTACACCCTGGGGGGCCAAAGAAATCTCGGAACCTTTCACATGTTCAAAAGTTGAAGACCCTAAGGCCAAGATGGTAGCCTTATAGAATGAGCTGGCTGAAAAAGAATCTTTAAGGTCAAGTTTGCCATGTAATGACATCCTTTGCCACAGGATAGAAAGCAGCTTCGTGAAGGTCCTAAATAGGGTATAGCCCAAGGTGCTCTGACAAATCAAAAAGCCTAAGTCTCCACTCAAGTTTCCGAGACCCAAAAACCCATCCCAAAATTCATATGATTAGTGGTTACATTCCCATGAAGTGAAACAGAGGATAACCCAAGGTTTATTCTTAAGGAGACAATTTTTTTGTCTATCAATCCAGCCAAAAAAGGAAAAAGTTTCCATGACATACTTCCATTCCCAGACCAAAGGAAATGACTTACCTACCAAGTTCGAGAATAAATTGGACATAACAAATATACTCCCACAAGATCCTAACCATTCGCACAAGGCAAGAGAAGGATAGGCAATGTGGGGAGTCATACTTAGCTTGAACGACCTTCTTTAACAGAGGGTGAATTGTCAACTTTATAGTGCCTCCACAATTTGAAGAGGGCAGAGCTCCTAACAAAGAGGTTAGGGAGGCCTAATCCACTGAAAACCATAGGAAGTTCTAAAGTGGTCCTCTTGACTAGAGGTCATTTTCGAGATTCAAGTGAGCTATACCAAAAGAAATTTCATTCAAGCTGAAAATTTTTCCTTGGGACTTTAGATGGCATTTTGCACATGAAGAGGAAGGGTGGAGAGGACACATTTGATCAAAATGAGTCTTCACCATTGAGATAAGTGTTTGGACTTCCACGAAGATAGCCTTGATTGATTGCTATCAAAGACCGATTTCCAAGTGCAGAGAGATCCCGGGTTAGAATGTAATGGGCACCACTTAATCAAGAGAGCCAATGTAACACCTAAGATTTTTGAGAGACTTACCCAAGAAACATCAACCCCAAACCTAAGGAGATGCTTCTATGGAAATTGATTTTGGGGAGTGAAAAAAGATGGAAGCCACTAGAGATCTGTTCATTGTATAGTCCTTCCCCGACTGTGGAAAAAATTTGGAGATCATTGTCATATATTGGACGTGAGAACAGGTTGGGAACCACTACAAGAAATGGTGATTCCTTCGAAGAGCCTAATCTCCTGGATTTAAACCCATCATGCGCTGGGCCTTCAAGCCATCACAGCTCCACACCTCTTGCACGATTTCTTTGTCAGTGATTTCAACCTCAAATGTAGCACATTCCACTAGGGACCGATATTAGAGGCAAATACATCAATGGTGCACGGAAAGTTGGCATTTGTGTAAATATTGGAGTTCTCTCCCTAATCTGTGAGGAAAGTCGGAAGCAGGCAATTTGGAAGTAAGAGCGTGAAGACATTTCTCCTAAATATGCAGTTTGCCATGTAGAAATATTTTTCGCGGTTAACTAATTTACTTGGAGTCCCTTCATGCGGGTTGGGATTGGATGAACACTCAAAACACCATGGTTCTAATTTCAACATCCCAAATTAAACAGTTTCAAAGGAAAGGATCCATTGAGCTTCAAGGTGCTTCAGGGGAAGGAACCCTCATGGATCTTCGCTGAAAGGTTCAAAAAACATCTAGCTATAAGGGGCAAGTTTTCCTTATTTCAACCTGATCCCCATCCACAAGCAGTGGTGATATCACTCTTAAATCTAGATTGCAGTCCTTAATTGATGAATTTCATGATATCTTTAAAGTTTATAGTCCATTACCACCACCAAGGACATTAGACCATGCAAATTCCTCTCAATGCTGATGCACAACTAGTTAATAGGCGTGCGCAAAATACGGTTTAAACCGTAATCCAAACCGGACCAAACCATAATTCCTTCGCGGATTCAAGTGCGTGGATGTAAAATTCATGATTACTATGTAAAATTCATGCGTAGAATCATTTCTCCTAAATACGGTTTGGGCGTGCGTAGAATATGGTTTGGTATATTCTACGCATGAATTTTAAACCATAAATTACGGTTTGGTTTGGTTAATTTGGTTTATGGTTTGAAAAATTATGGTTTGGTTTAGAAAACTTTGATTTTTAGGATTTACAGTTTAGGTTTGGTTTAAAACCAAACCTAAACCACAAACCATAAAAACCATAAACTAAAGAATTCAATGATTATTTATATCATCCAAATTATAACAAGTTATGTTAGTGGCAAAATTTACTTGATAACCTGATAAAAATAATTAGGATTATTTACACCAAAAGTCTTTGTACTTTTTTTATCGTGTTAATTTAAGCTTTATACTTTTAATTATGTAAATTTAGTCCCTTTATAATTTATATTATATCAATTTAGTCATTTGGTCAAATTTAACTTAAGGTAATGATGTAATTTTTAACGACAGAATTATATCAGATGCCAGTAATATCCATTCGTTGATCCAATTTAACTCAATCTGTGACTAAACCACTAAATATTTCATTAACAACTTAACAAAAAATTTAACAGACCCAATATTACTACTGAATTTTCCAAAAAAAGTTACTACTAAATTTAATAAACTAATTTTATGTATTGTTCGTAATTTTTGTTTATGTAGTATATAGTATAAACATATATTATACTATTAATTAGGAAAAGAAGAAAAGTTTTCGTATTTTTTTATGTTTTTGTAGTGAATGATGATTATAATATTGATCAAATTATGTTTATATAAGTGTTAATAATTACGGTTTGGTCCGGTTTGGTTTATGAGATAAAACGGTTTGGTTTTGGCTTAGAAAATTGTCAAACCGTATTTTTACGGTTTGGTCCTGTTTGGCAACCATAAACCGCCAAACCGGACCGTGTGCACCCCTATTAGTTAATATTAGACCCTACAGGCATTCTAACGCTCACAGGGATGAAAAAGATAGGAAATCACAAAATTCAATGCAGAGCTCGTTTATTAGAAATTCCTTCGCTTCCCATGTGATTCTTGTTCTGAAGAAGCTTCCCTTGTGATCATAGGAGGCTTAATGACGCAACAATGAAAAATTGAAAAATTGGCTTCGCATTCCTTTGATTGATGACTTTCTAAACTTCATGGTTCATTCCAGTAAGATTGATCTTAGGCATGGATACCACTATGCAAAGTTGCACGAGAAAGATATTTATAAGATGGTCTGTACAATTTACAGTGATAGTATGAGTTTAAGGTGATTCCTTTTAATCTCTCTAACACACCTACAACATTACAAGGACTCGTGAATGTCGTTTTTTCAGACAAAGCCTCCCTTTGGGGTAGCATTCTGAAAGGGTAAGGTTGCATACATCTCAACACCCCCCCCCCCCCCCCCCCCCCCCCCCCCCACCCAGTTCTTCTTCCTCTCAAAAACACCCTGCTTTAGTAGGAGCCCTTGAGGCACTAGGTTTGTGGTTGTTCTCATGAATGGTTGTGTTTAAAAAAGCACTTTAATAAAAAAAACATACTTTAAAAAAAATACCGCTTTTCCACGTCTTGGCCGAATGAGCGCTTAAAACCATGACATTTATCAAAGGCATCAACATTTGCTGTGTTTTGGACCACTAGACCGCATACTTGTCAGCCTTGCATCAGACGACTTACGAGTTGAAGCTGCCGAAATTGAGCAAATTATGACTCTAATGACGCTTAAATAAATCTATCGGATCTAAACGAGTTGAGCTAAATCTCAAAGAAAGTTGAATTTGAACTCTTCAATTACACAAGCTTAATAACTATCCAAGTCCAAAATTAAAAAAAAAAAAATCCACGACGAAGAAAAGAACCAAAAAAACTTGAAGTCGGCTTATCACAAGCACACATCCATGAAAAGCCAAAATCCAGAAAACTCGGGTGTCATCAAAGAAACCTACATTTCAACCTACTTGATTATAGACGATATTAACTACTAAGCTGGCTCACTATTTAATCAGAACGCATCTTCATTATAAACTTGAGCTACGTTGGATCATATAACTCAGCGAACCACGCCCCCTGCAGTGCACAAGAATGTGAAGTTGAGTGCTCATTATTTTGGTCCCTACAAGGTCTTGCAGAAGCTGGGAGTAGTGGCTTATCGTTTGGAATTGCCTCTTGATGCTGCTATTCATCCTGTTTTGCATGTTTCTCTGTTGAAGAAACATGTTGCTGCTAATATTGAGTGTTCAGCTCGTCCTCTAGTTGCTTCCTCCAATGGTATTATCCTCTAAGAACCCTTGGCAATCTTGGATTTCCGTACAATACAGCAGAAAGGCAAGAGGTTTCAACAAGTTTTGATTCAATGGTCCAACCTTCGAAAAGTAGATGCAGCTTAGGAGGATCTTAAGTTCATCAAAGAGCCAATTTCCTGTTTTTGATTCTTGAGACAAGAATCTTTTCATAGGAGGGAGTATTGTTGTGATTGTCATTTGCATTATTTGTTAGCTTGATTAGCCGTGTATTGCTATTACTAGTTTTGAATGGTTTTGGAGGGAGCGTCGGTTGTGGAAGTTAGGCCTAGATATTTTTGGTTGTTTTGCTGCCTTATGCTTGTGTGGTATAAGTAGTTGATTCTTGTTTTGTAATACTCATCCAAAGAAGTAGAATCTATCTTCACTTCTCATCTCAACTTTCTCTCTTCTTTCTCATCTCTTATTCTCTCTCCTATGTTATGATCTAAGATCTACTTAGATCATAACATATTATTGGTTGGTTTATACCATTAAGTCCTTGTGTCTTATTGTAATAGATAACTTTTTATCATATATGTATCCAAATAGTTTATTTCATAGGAAAACAAAAACGTCTTTCGATAACCAAGCTCCACACTGTGAAGATATATAGAACTTAAATATATAGATCTTATTAAAATCGATAAGATGAAAACTGATGGACCAAAAATTCTAAATCTGTTTGCTAATTTTGGCTGTCAGATTGGATTTCTGCGTAATTTGGGTTGCACAACTGTCCCCACATCAAAGCTTCATGCTTCTCGTTTGATTGAAAAATACAGGTCACTATAAGCCCACTTGATCTCTTCAGTTGTTTAATTTCAATATTTCGTTCTCTTAAATTCTACTTTTGATTTTAAAGCTTTTGTATTTACAATTCAATTATGTCATGCGTGGATGTAAAATTCATGATTACTATGTTTGACTAGTGAAGGGATTTTACTTGGATGAACACATTTCTCCAAACCATAATTCCTTCGCGGATTCATGTAACGAGCCTCAAGTGCGTCCCATAGTTCCTTCGCGGTTGACATGTTAGAGTAAATGTCAAACAAGGCATCGGTCATCCTATTCAAGATGTGCCCTCTACAAATATAATCATCGTTTTCCCACTTTTCCCACTTTAGTCGTGCCCTTTGCTCGGCCAGCGTTTCTTCCTCCTCAGAAACAGGGGATGGAGACGGTGTATTCAGGACATACACCACATTCAGCGTTGTTATGAGAAAATGCATCTTCCTCTGCCACCGTCGGAAATTTCCCCCATCAAACCGGTCCAATTTCACAAAATTGGATGTCATTTCCCTTAGTGATGAAGCCATAACCCAAAGCAATTTAAACCTTAAGATTGTTAGGAAAAATTCAGAAAATACTTGCAAAAACCTTGCAACCGGGTATCCAAACGATCTCAGGTGTTGAGGCGTGTAATCACTATCCTTAAGGTTTATTTCGGTATACGAAATATCCTCGGGGATACAACAACTACCAAAATATGGAGTGAAGAAGTGTATGGGAAGAGATTGATGAAGATGTCTAGAGATTGGTTGATTTAGAGAACTCACCCTTTGATAAACTCACATAGAACACAAGAACCATGAAGATGTTCTTCAAATTTGTTTCTTGTGAAATTCCACTTCAATTTATATGTTTTCTTCTTATTGATGAGAGGGGAGAAACTCTGGTCTATTCTCTTCTGTAAAAAACGTCCCAAAACCAAGAGCATCAATATATAAAAGAACTGGGAAGAAACCGCGCAGAAAACCGTCAAAACCGACCTGTGTGTCGAAGTTGTGTGTCGACACACAGTATCGACACACAGCTTTCTGTAAGCCTGTGTGTCGATACTGTCGACACACAGGTCGACACACTGGCTCACTGTAAGCCTGTGTGTCGACACACAATTTCTGTGTGTCGTCACACAGGTTCCTCCGTGCCCACCCGAAACGGGCTGTGTGTCGACACACGGGCCATGTGTGTCGACACACAGCTATCTCTCCTGCGTTCTATAGGATTTTGTGTCGACGCATATGACCCATGTGTCGACGCATACTCCCAATGATGCCCTAATCACTCATACAAGTATCAGGACAATCTCAAATACATCTTATATACATATAAACAATATTTAACACACATATATCCATTTTATACAACCAATATTTTGAAAATACATCAACAGGACTATAGACTAATATATCATCAAAGACGACAAGTACAAATTTCCTCAAGAATGGTTTAAAAATGGAATTCATCAAAGCTTGATTTTACGCACTTGAAATTCATGCGTAGAATATGGTTTAAAAATGGAATTCATCAAATATTTATTCTTTTCATCAGCATTAAAATTCATGCGTAGAATAGACATCCAAACCATAATAGGCGTGGATGTAAAATTCATGATTACTATGTTTGACTAGTGAAGGGATTTTAAAGTTGAAGGGTTTTATTAATGACAAATTTAGTTTTTGGTTTACTTTGAACATGGAATTTGTTGCAAGATATTTAATAGAGGAAAAGAATAAATATTACATGGGTAAAATTCAAAGACATTGAGCCAGAGGTTTGGATTCAACTTAGAGCTGATTGGGTTTAGCTTAGATGAGTAGATTCTGGTTCGTTTTGATGGCTGATATTATATGAAACTCGTGAACAGTCTGGATGTGTATGAATTGTTTCTTGGAGCTGAGTGGAGTACATACAATTTCTCCAATTAGATGTACTTATTATGTAATCTGGATCTAGCTTTGTGCTTGACTATTTAGTTGCTAGAAAGAATTTATTTCTTCATCCATTTATCTTAAGCAGGTAGATTTTATGTCCGAGTTCTGAAACTGTGATTTTATGTTGGAGAGCTTCTCAAAATTTATGTTTGGACAAGCGTGAATTAAGGGAGCTCTAGTTCCTTAGGTTCCATGCCAATTTTTTTGAAATTTTGCGTGTCTCAAGTTTGGTTTGGCACTCGCTTAGGCTGATTATTTTAAGCTCTAGCTCAACTTGTTTGAGCCCATGCTTGGTTAGTTTTGACTGAGCTCAATCCCTGCTCGACAAGCTCCAAAGAAAATTCCTCGTGTTTGGGCTTGAGCTACGCTTGTTACTGAATCCTTAGGTTTTTGTTCACCTCATCCTGGTTTGCCACAGAGAACTGACGATAAGGTTGTAATTTCAAGTATATACCAAATCTCCCACTTGAAATGATCCATCAGTTCTTTTCTTTTCAGCAAACAATTTCATACAAGATTAAGCCAATTACAGATTATCCTTTAGCTGCTGAACTAGCTGCCTTCTTTGTTGCAAGAGTTCCCCCACTTCTACAACATCGGTAACATCATTTGTGACACAATTGGGAAGGGTGAATCATATCCATATAGAGCTTTAAATGGTGTAGTATCCAAAGAAGAGTGAGCATGTGTGTTGAACCAGAATTCAGCTAGAGAGAGCCATTTATACCATTGTTTGGGATTGTGGAATGTCATACAACGCAAGTATTGCTCCACACATTTCTTTAGTCTTTCAGTCTGGCCATTTGATTGAGGATGATAAGAAGAACTTAAGGCAAGAGAAGATCCCAAAAGCTTGAACAATTCCTTCCAAAATTTGCTTGTGAACAACCTGTCCCAATCAGAGAGGATTGTTTAAGGGAGATCATGAAGCTTGTAGATGTTATCCAAGAATATCTTTGCAAGTTTTTCAGCACATATGGGATGATTAAGCGCAACAAAATGTCTATACTTTGTAAAACGATCCACCACCGCCCAAATAATCTTCTTCCCTTCAGACTTGGGCAGCCCTTCTATGAAATCCATACTGATTGACACACCTCACAAGTTTGCACACAATCCATCTCATCCTTCTTCATCTCTTGCCAATGAAAATATTGCTCGACTCTTTGGTAAGTTCCCTCAATGCCTGAATGTCCTCCCAAAGCTGAAGAGTGGAAAGACAAGATGATTTGCCTTCTCAAATCAATGGTTGTTCCAATGTAAACCTTTGCCTTTAACTCTCATAATGCCATTGATCAAGGTAGCCTCAGATGCAGCTGCCTCTACTGCAAGTCTCTCTATGCACAAGGCCATTATGTGTTCTTGAGCAAATTGATCCCCTTCAAAAGATTCATAAACTTCATCCATCCAAGAAGGCAAAACAATTGTAATAGCTAAACAAGAAGCTGAATTACTTCCTTCCTGTCTTCTTGACAATGCGTCCGCAGTAGTGTTTTCCTTCCCTTTTCAACACTCAATGGAATAGTCTAACCCCAACATCTTCATTAGCCCCTTGTGCTGCACCCAAGTGGTAATCTTTTGTTCTAAAAGATATTTTAGACTCTAATGGTCTATTTTGATCACGAAATGATGCCCTTCAAGATATTGTCTCCACTTTTGGACTACCATTAAAATAGCTAAGTATTTATTCTCATAAATTGACAAGCTCAAATGTCTTGGACTGAGGGCTTGGCTGAGGTAAGCAATAGGTCTTCGTTGTTGAGATAACACTGCCCCCACTCCTCTGCTGCAAGCATCAGTTTCTATAACAAAAGACTCACTGAAATCAGGCATCCTCAACACCGAAGCTGAACACATAGCCAATTTCAAGTTTTAAAATGCTTCTTGAGCTGTTGTCGACCAAACAAAGGAATCCTTCTTGAGAAGAGCATTCAGAGTTTAGCAACGACTCCATAGCCATGAATGAACTTCCTGTACTAACCGATGAGGCCTAAAAACCACTCTCAACTGCTTGAGGGAAGTGGGAATGGGCCACTGTTTCATAGCTTGAACCTTGGATGCATTAGTTGCAACCCCATCATAGGAAATGACATAACCCAAGTATTCTACTTGAGTTTGGGGTAAGGAACACCTGGAGAGTTTGGCAAAAAGTTTGTGTTTACACATGGTGTTGAAGACTTGAAACAGATGTGAAACATGAGATTTCAGTGTTGGACTTGTTAGGAAAAATTCAGAAAATACTTGCAAAAACCTTGCAACCGGGTATCCAAACGATCTCAGGTGTTGAGGCGTGTAATCACTATCCTTAAGGTTTATTTCGGTATACGAAATATCCTCGGGGATACAACAACTACCAAAATATGGAGTGAAGAAGTGTATGGGAAGAGATTGATGAAGATGTCTAGAGATTGGTTGATTTAGAGAACTCACCCTTTGATAAACTCACATAGAACACAAGAACCATGAAGATGTTCTTCAAATTTGTTTCTTGTGAAATTCCACTTCAATTTATATGTTTTCTTCTTATTGATGAGAGGGGAGAAACTCTGGTCTATTCTCTTCTGTAAAAAACGTCCCAAAACCAAGAGCATCAATATATAAAAGAACTGGGAAGAAACCGCGCAGAAAACCGTCAAAACCGACCTGTGTGTCGAAGTTGTGTGTCGACACACAGTATCGACACACAGCTTTCTGTAAGCCTGTATGTCGACACTGTCGACACACAGGTCGACACACTGGCTCACTGTAAGCCTGTGTGTCGACACACAATTTCTGTGTGTCGTCACACAGGTTCCTCCGTGCGCACCCGAAACGGGCTGTGTGTCGACACACGGGCCATGTGTGTCGACACACAGCTATCTCCCCTGCGTTCTATAGGATTTTGTGTCGACGCATATGACCCATGTGTCGACGCATACTCCCAATGATGCCCTAATCACTCATACAAGTATCGGGACAATCTCAAATACATCTTATATACATATAAACAATATTTAACACACATATATCCATTTTATACAACCAATATTTTGAAAATACATCAACAATCCCCCACCATTTTCAAAATACAACCAATCTCAAAGTGACATCTCGTTTAAAGGAGGCCTTATTGTGCATCAACGAGGGTGTCTCACGATTGAACCCCCAGCTAGTGAAAAGACCACACAGTTAATCGGATCGAAAATGGTAGTCCAAGCTTTGAACCATACAACCCATTTGACTAACCGACAATCTAATCACGCACAAGGCGTACTCCCCGTACACTCCCTACACCTCCCAGATCGACACATTTATGGCCTTGTGTCCTGTACCCTTCGTGAGTGTTTTAGGGCCAAACCCTTGTCAAAAATCACCCCTTTGAAGCGGCCAAACTTCAACACTCACTAAGGTGGACCTCATTGATCATGCCCCTACGATACGACATTCAATAAGTTCTAAAACCAGGTCCATTAAGAGCATTTGCTCATCCTTTTATAATCACTAACGTAGGTATCAAGCACTTCACACTCGGGATGGAAACTAACTCATTTAGTGCTTGCAGTCACACAGATGACAAGTCTCTCTCATTGAACCCGAGACCTAGCGTCATACTAGACGTCGAGTTGAGGGCCTATCATGGGCGACTAATTATGACAGGTTTCAACCCCATCCCTTCATTTGTTTTCAAAACCAAATCTCTAGCCAGGCCTTTAGTAAACGGATCCGCTAGATTCTGACAGGTTCTCACGAAGTCCACAGTGATAACACCTTCCCGAATAAGGTGTCTCACCATACTATGTCTCACACCAATGTGTCTGGACTTCCCATTATACACTTCACTGTATGCTTTAGAAAGCGTAGCCTGACTATCACAATGGATAGAAATAGGAGAAATCGGCTTCGGCCACAAAGGTATCTCATACAAGAGATCCTTTAACCACTCGGCTTCTTTAGCCGCAGAAGCAAGAGCTATAAACTTCGCCGCCATTGTAGAGTCAGATATGCAAGTTTGTTTCTTGGAACCCCAAGAAACCGCACCCCCACCAAACAGGAATACCCATCCACTCGTGGATGCATGATCCTCCACATCGGAGATCCAACTTGCATCAGTATATCCTTCCAAAATAGGAGGATACCCAACATAATTGAGACCATAATCCATAGTCTTCTTTAGGTTCTTCAGTACCCGGTGCACTGCATTCCAGTGCAACTTACTCGGTTTGCTGGTATACCTACTCAGCTTTCCAACTGCAAAGGCAATATCAGGCCTAGTGCTTGTCATGGCATACATGAGACAGCCAATAGCTCGAGCGTACTCCAATTGTGCCACTGGAGCACCCTCATTCGGTTCTAATTTCACACTAGGATCCATCGGTGTGGAAATCGGTGCACAGTCAAAGAAATGGAACCTTTTCAACACCTTTTCGATATAGTGAGACTGTGTCAAGGAAATGGAATTACCATTCCTTACAATTCTGATACCGAGGATCACCTCCGCCTCACCCATGTCTTTCATAGCAAAGTTTTCAGAGAGAAACAGTTTAGTTCTCTCTACTTGCTCCATATCAGAACCGAAAATCAGCATGTCATCGACATACAAACATATAATGACCCCTTTGCCATTATCAAACTTGCTATAGACACATTTATCTGATTCGTTTATAACGAATCCGTTGTTCAATACAACCTGATCAAATTTTTGGTGCCATTGCTTCGGAGCTTGTTTCAGTCCATACAGAGAACGTATGAGTTTACACACTTTTCTCTCTTGGCCCCGAACAACAAACCCTTCTGGTTGTTCCATGTATACTTCCTCCTCTAGCTCACCATTCAGGAATGCCGTTTTGACATCCATTTGGTGTATCACTAGTTTAAAAATGGAGGCAAGAGCAATTAGTACCCTTATCGTCGATATCCTTGCCACTGGGGCATAGGTATCAAAGTAATCCAGTCCATGTCTTTGGGTGAATCCTTTAGCCACCAATCGGGCTTTAAATTTGTCAATCGATCCATCAACTTTCATCTTCTTTTTGAAGATCCATTTGCACCCGATGGGTTTACTTCCTCGTGGAAGATCCTCAAGAATCCAGGTATTATTACCTAAAATGGAATCCATTTCATCGTTTATAGCCTCTTTCCAAAACGAGACATCATGAGACCTCATCGCCTCATCAAACGTCATGGGATCAGCTTCCATGACACAACAATATGGAACCACTTGGTCCACATCGTTCCTCGAACCTTCTACCAAATACGTGTAGAAGTCCGAACCGAAGGATTTCTCCTTCCTTGCTCTCCTACTCCTTCGGAGTTCTAGAGCTCTATTAGGGACATTCTCCCTCTCATGACGAACAACGTCATTAGACACTTGCGTGTCAATCTCAACCGGTACATAATCCCTCGGTCTAGGGATTGAAGTAAACCGATTCTCATCAAATATTGCATCTCTCGATTCTACTATCGTATTCACGTTGATATAATCATTAGGTTCAACAATATAGAACCGATATGCCTTACTATGAGACGCATAACCCACAAAGATGCAATCAATGCCTCTTTCACCTAATTTTTTCCGTTTAGGTTCAGGGACTCTAACAATTGCCCTACACCCCCACACTTTTAGATAATCTAAATTAGGGGCTCGTTTGTTCCACAACTCATATGGAGTTATTTTATTTCTCTTGTTTGGAACTCTGTTTAATATGTGACAGGCCGTTAACATAGCCTCACCCCAAAATCCATCACTGAGACCGGAATAAGATAACATGGAATTAACCATCTCAGTTAGAGTCCGGTTTTTACTCTCAGCCACGCCATTTTGTTGTGGCATTTAAGGTGCAGTTATTTCATGTATTATTCCTGTGGATTCAAAATATTTAGGATCGTAGTATTCGCCACCACGATCCGACCTTAAACGCTTGAGGAAGGTTTCACAGTGTAATTCAGATTCTGCTTTATATGCTTTAAACCTATCAAGCGAGTCGTCTTTGTTACTTATCAAATAAACATAACAAAATCTTGAATAATCATCGATAAATGTAACAAAGTAATTCTTTCCACCCAAACTCGGTGTTCGCTTGAAGTCACATAAGTCATTATGGACTAGATCAAGTAGATTAGTCTCTCTTTGCACAGAAGGAAATGGAGATTTCGTTATTTTTGTGAGCATACAAGTCTTGCATTTGTCAACAACTTTATCTATGCGAGGAATCAACGAAGAATTATCCATTTCATGTAATCTACGAAAATTCACATGACCTAGTCTATAATGCCATAAAAACGACGAATCAAGCACATAAACAGAATCAACGTTCTTATTATTAACATTTAGTTTAAACATACCATTACATAGGTATCCTTTCCCAACAAATACACCACCCTTTGACAAAATAAACTTGTCGGCCTCGAAGACCAACTTGAACCCAAACCTATTCAACAGGCCACCCGATACAAGATTCTTCTTAACATCAGGAGCGAAGCAAACATTGGTTAAAGTAAGGGTTTTTCCGGATGTGAAAAGTAAGTCAATTTTCCCCTTCCCTTTAACCGGTACCGACGCCCCATTTCCCATGAACAACTCAGTTCCGTTGTCCATGGGCTCAAAAGTGGAGAAGAACCCCCTATCCTTACATACATGCTTCGTGGCCCCCGAGTCAATCCACCAAGAATTATCACTCTCGATTAGATTGACTTCCGAAATCATCGCCACGAACCTCTCGTTCGAATTTTTAGTGCGATGATCAAGCCCCTTGCCTTTGTAAGGCGATAACAGTCTTTTCGCATATGACCGGGCTTCTGACACTCCCAACAAACAACTTTCGGCCTCTTGTGCTTATTGTTCTTTTGGAAGTGTCCGGTTCTCTTTGGTCCCTTACTAGATTGGCCTTCCTCTGCGATGTTGATTTTACCAACATCACCCGGGCGTTCTTTGTTGTCATCTTGCACCCTATAACCTTCCTCAATACGTAAATGGTTAGCGAGTTCCTCAATTGACATATCCTCCTTCTTATGTTTTAAATTTTTCCTTACATCTTTCCAAGAGGGAGGAAGTTTGTCAATTAAGGAAGAAACAACGATTGTGTCTTCCATATTCATGTTATGTTGTTTAAAATTATTTAATATACGTTCTATTTCATGGAATTGCTCCATGACAGGACGACCATCAATCATCTTATAATTATTAAATTGACTAACCAGGAATTTTTTGCTTGTTGCATCCTCGGCCATGTAACGAGCCTCAAGTGCGTCCCATAGTTCCTTCGCGGTTGACATGTTAGAGTAAATGTCAAACAAGGCATCGGTCATCCCATTCAAGATGTGCCCTCTACAAATATAATCATCGTTTTCCCACTTTAGTCTTGCCCTTTGCTCGGCCAGCGTTTCTTCCTCCTCAGAAACAGGGGATGGAGACGGTGTATTCAGGACATACACCACATTCAGCGTTGTTATGAGAAAATGCATCTTCCTCTGCCACCGTCGGAAATTTCCCCCATCAAACCGGTCCAATTTCACAAAATTGGATGTCATTTCCCTTAGTGATGAAGCCATAACCCAAAGCAATTTAAACCTTAAGATTGTTAGGAAAAATTCAGAAAATACTTGCAAAAACCTTGCAACCGGGTATCCAAACGATCTCAGGTGTTGAGGCGTGTAATCACTATCCTTAAGGTTTATTTCGGTATACGAAATATCCTCGGGGATACAACAACTACCAAAATATGGAGTGAAGAAGTGTATGGGAAAAGATTGATGAAGATGTCTAGAGATTGGTTGATTTAGAAAACTCACCCTTTGATAAACTCACATAGAACACAAGAACCATGAAGATGTTCTTCAAATTTGTTTCTTGTGAAATTCCACTTCAATTTATATGTTTTCTTCTTATTGATGAGAGGGGAGAAACTCTGGTCTATTCTCTTCTGTAAAAAACGTCCCAAAACCAAGAGCATCAATATATAAAAGAACTGGGAAGAAACCGCGCAGAAAACCGTCAAAACCGACCTGTGTGTCGAAGTTGTGTGTCGACACACAGTATCGACACACAGCTTTCTGTAAGCCTGTGTGTCGATACTGTCGACACACAGGTCGACACACTGGCTCACTGTAAGCCTGTGTGTCGACACACAATTTCTGTGTGTCGTCACACAGGTTCCTCCGTGCCCACCCGAAACGGGCTGTATGTCGACACACGGGCCATGTGTGTCGACACACAGCTATCTCTCCTACGTTCTATAGGATTTTGTGTCGACGCATATGACCCATGTGTCAACGCATACTCCCAATGATGCCCTAATCACTCATACAAGTATCAGGACAATCTCAAATACATCTTATATACATATAAACAATATTTAACACACATATATCCATTTTATACAACCAATATTTTGAAAATACATCAACAGGACTATAGACTAATATATCATCAAAGACGACAAGTACAAATTTCCTCAAGAATGGTTTAAAAATGGAATTCATCAAAGCTTGAAATATGGCAGGAGCATTTGATAAACCAAATGGCATAACCACAAACTCAAAGTGTCCATGATGGGTTCTAAAAGCCGTTTTGTGTATGTCTTGTTCTACTCCACAAATTTGATGATAACCTTGTCTCAAGTCTAACTTTGAGAAGTATACCGCACCATGGAGCTCATCTAAGAGATAATCGATTATGGGAATTGGAAATTTGTCTTTAATTTGTGAGTGAATATAATTGCCCATAGTCAATGCACATTCAAGATGCACATTCAAGACGTACCATCCTTTTTCTCGACTAAGATCACAAGGTACACAAAGGGACTATGGCTATGCCATGAGTTTTCAAAAGCTCCTCCACTTGTCTTTCAATCTCATTCTTTTGTGAATGGGAGTATTTATATGGTCTAAGATTGATTGGATTAGAATTCACTTTGAGGCGTATAGCATGGTCCAGGGGTCTTTTTGGGGCTAAGGTAGTTGGTTGCTCAAATTGTAAGGAATTGAAATTAAAAAAAAATAATAATAATAAATAAATAAAATCTCTCCTATTAGTCTAACCTTTGGTATTTAGCAAACTCAATTTGACCTCTAATTATATATATCATAATATGCCTACATGCATTTAAGTATGTGTGTATGTATATGTGTATGTGTACGTGTATGTATATATGTATTTGAGTAGGAACAAGGGAAAAGAAAAAAAAAAGATCAAAGGAGTGGGAAGCAAGCATGAGCTTGGAGTGGGGAGCAAGCTTGAGCTTGGAGTACGGAGCAAGTAGGGATCAAGTAGTGGAAACAACCCCACCTATAAATAGCACATTTACCCAACCCTAAACCATCCAACTCAACATTTTCTCCACCTAAAGTAATTAAGTACTAATAATTGAAGGCTAAGGAGAGTTAACTTATAATTTAGGATATCAAGGGAGCCTTATTTCTACAAGTAAGTAACTTATTCGTTAACTTTTCCGTCTTTTGTTAAAGCTTTTAAGTTTTGATATGTTAATAGCTTCTTAAACTCTCAAAATACTTGTTTTGTGCACCACATGTTCACTTTCTAGGTGTTTGAAATTAAAAAGGGATCAACATCTTTGACTAAGTTTGTGAAATATGGAATTTGGGCTATGTTATAATGCTTTGATTTATAGAATTTTTGAAAATATGATTTCATTCATGTTCTGTGATATGAAATATATTTCTTATGCTTTTGTTTGTGGGTTGTGCCCTACGATGACGGGGAAAGACATCTTTGAGCCTTCAATGGGGGATTATACCATCTCTGTTATTAGTGCAATAATTGGAACGTTCCTTAGAACCCGTAGTTGGCCGGGGACCCCAATTCTAATAGCCAATTATGAGCCCAGTTGCAGGGATTATATGCAGCCACAACCAAGAGGCTTAAAGCCTAAGAATTTAGTTGATGCGTTTTAAGTTTTTGGAATTAATTTTTAGTAAACAACTTCATCTATGTTTTGATGTGTTTAAATAATGCTTGATCCTTATTTTGTTGACGGATTTGTTACTTGCTGAGCTTTATGCTCACCCTGTTGTTCAACAATTTCAGATAAGGCATAGTAAGCTGTTGTTTTGGATTTTGAACTCCAAGAATTGTATCGTGTGTTATCCGTTGTAATATTAAACATATTTAGAATAAAGTTTCTTGATATTTCACCTACATTCCCTGGTTGGCTTATAAGTCATTGGCCCTTGGTTTGCTATGTTTGGGGTCGTGACACAAATAGATCCTTAAAGTCATGCAATAATGTACTAATTGATGGGTTAGAATTCACCTTAGCCTCCATAGGTTCTGCACTAAGAGAAAATAGATGTCTAACCCACTGAATATCACTTTTCCTGAGCACTCCTTGCAGCCTCTTGCAACACATGATCTACAGGCTTACTTGATCAACAATGCCTTGTAGCTGAATCAAAACTCCTTCCCTTTCAAAAGACTATGTGAATTGAGCAAAATCAAATACAATTGGGCTAATTGTTTTTCATCCAATCTACCTCCAAGACCACGTCGCAGCCTTCCAACTTCAGCACCCTGAAATCATATGTGAATTGATGGCCTTGCATATCCATTTGAATTGCTTGCATTTCATCTGGTGTGCAATGAGTTACCATCAGCCACTGTCATTGCAAGAAGGCTTGTTCTTACGAGTTTGTGACCCACTATCTTAGCTATCTTGGGATCCAAGAAGCTATGGGTGCTTCCACTGTCAATTAGTTTCAATAGGGACTTATGGTTTGCCTCTCCTTTGATTCTAATGGTATCGTGAGTCCCATTCCTAGTCAAGGCTCGTACTGAAATCTCATCCTCATCCACTTCTAATTCCTCTTGCATTTCCTCCACTTGAACACTATGATCTCCTGTTTCCTCCTGATCCTCATCAGATTCATCAACAATCACTGCCATCAGCTTAGGATTGCATTTGGATGCACTCTTAAAGTATAGTCTCTGTGCCTTCTTTTCCTCCATACTCAATGTTTTGGATGCACTTGGTGCTGTCTGCTGTAAAGGAACAATTGCCTTGCCCTTCTTCCCTACTTTAGGAGTTGCTAAAACCGTGGATTCAAACAATCTGGCTTTAGAATATGCTTTGGAAAATGTAGGAGGGTTAAGGGCCTTAACTAAATTCTTGATCATAGGTTTAAGACCACTAATGAAGCTAGACACATAATAAGCTTCACTTGCTCCCGAGTTAATGGACATCATCCTTGCTTTCAAACTCCCAAATTGAATCATGTATTCCTTGACACTACTCATTTGAGCTGCTTTATTGAATTTGTCAACCACTTCTCCCAGATCTTCATCCCCACAATTTTCACACAATTCATCGACAAAGTCTTGTTAAGATATAGAAGGATTGCTCAAGATCAAGCTATAAAACCAAACTTCTTGATCTCCTTGTACCTAAATTATCGCCAATTCCACCTTTTAAGATTCAAGTATAGCATGAAAACGGAAGTATCTTTCACACCTCATCACCCAAGACTAAGGTTGCACCCCATCAAAGGAATCAATCTCCACTTTAGTTTGGCGAAATCCTGAATTCTTTACCAATGGCATTCCTTCAGCTGGTTCTTCAACTAGTTTTGGGAATAAAGGATTAGGAGGCCTGCCTTTGATTCCAGTGGAACAATACCAACTCCTGCAGGTGCTGATTGCCTATTGATATGCTCTTTACATTCCAGCGAACTGCTGTTGAAACTGTGATGTAATTGCTGTTAGGATTGATGCATATTGCCTACTGCAAACACTAAATCTTGCATTTTTTATCGCAATTGATCCAATTGCTCCACTTGATTCGATCGAGCACTTGCATTCCCAGCCACTGCAGCAGATTTCTTGCCTTTAGCCAGCTTGATCAAAGCAATTCTCAAGCTCTGATACCAATTGTTATGATCTAAGTAGATCTTAGATCATAACCTAGGAAAAAGAATATGAGATGAGAAAGAAGAGAGGGAGTTGAGATGAGAAGTGAAGATAGATTATATTTCTTTGGATGAGTATTACAAAACAAGAATCAACTACTCATACCACACAAGCATTAGGCGGAAAAACAACCAAAAATATCTAGGCCTAACTTCCACAACCGACACTCCCTCCAAAACCATTCAAAACTAGTAATAGCAATACACGGCTAATCAAGCTAACAAAGAATTAATGACAATCACACCATAATAATAGGTGGTGCTGGTGCAACATGGTGGTTGAGTGAATCATGGTTTTGCTGAACCACAATAATGAATAATGACAAGCCTTAGTGATAGTGAATCATGGAGGTGAATCATAATGACAGCAAGCCATGGTGATGGATGGTGGAGGAGGGCTATGGTGGTTAGTTAATTACAGCGGTCACAAGGCATGGTGGTGGTGGATAGTTCATAGCAGTAGGTTGTGTTTTTTTTCTTTTTGTGGGAGGAAGTAGGCCTCCCCTGTGGCGGGACAGAAAAAAGAAGGGCAGATGAATAGAATGAGCTATTGACTTCAATCTCTTGGTGGACTGATTAAGGAAGTAGCCATGGTAGTATAAAATCATAATGGTAGATGGGTCATAGATGTAGCAATGTCAGTGGCTGTGATGAGGGTATGGTGGTGAGTTGTAGTGCTTAGGAACAAATCATGATAGATTCTAGTCATGGTAGTAGAGGGTAGCTGATATATAGAACCTTTGATAGGTTAACAATAAGCAATTACACCAATTAATCTACACGAGAGAAGCAATCACTAGATACAAAATTTTCGTATAAATTTAATATGTTGACTGTTCACAAACATTTATTAATAATTACGACTTCAGATATCCATCCGAACTCCATAGAAGACAATAATTAATTATTGAAGCACCTCAACACTTTTAGCATTGAAACAAATCCCAGATCGCTCTGCAATATTACAGAAGTCAAGTATTAAAGATGTTACTTATCATGACAGTCAAGTTTCTTTTGCAGGATTTTGAATGAATGTCTATGCATCAATTGACGTTAATGCTTATTAAGATGAAAAGCATTTATTATCATCTTTTTACGGACAAAATACAAAACATCCATTTTAGAGCATAGAATACTCTTACGCAATGAATTTCAAGCCAGTTTTAAACAATTAATTCTTATACAATATACTTCTATTTTATTTTTCAAATTCAAGATTGTGGCAAGTGGAATCAAGTCAAAGAATCCATGGCTACGCCATTAAGATACTCAAGGATATGCTTTCAAGTCAAAAGGTAAAGTATGCTATAGCGGCCGATTACTGGATACCCATCAAACTTTATAAATTGAACCAACATTGTTAACATGAAATCCAATCACAATCTACTATTGCACCACTATGGCATCAAAAAGCACATTTTCAGAAATAGTATATTTGTTCTGCCCAAAATGGGAGAGACTACCAGACTTAAAGCCAATCCCATAATATATGATGATGCAACAACTATTGCTAACACTTACTAGAACAAAGAATTTAGTTAGGATCTATTTGGCGTATGAAATTGGAATTGGAATTGGAATTGGATTGTGGAATTGCAATTCCAATTCCAATTCTAATGGAATTGAAATTAGGATGGAATTGAAGATCTAGTGTTTGGCTAACAAGAAATTGGAAGTTGAAATTGCAATTTCATAACAAATCGTCTCAATTTTGAGTCAATCGAGCTAGATCATCCCAAATTCCGGGTCATCTAGGGTAGGATTTCGATTTGGATTGGATCATTTCGGTTTAGCATCATTTCAAGTTTCCAGTCAACTCCGATCAGGTTTTAGTTGTACCAAATCAAATTGTGCTGAAATCGCAATGCGTTTTGGGGATTCGATTTAGCACAAGTCAGGTTTGTCGAGAAAGGCAACATAAGGATTGGGCCATCTTGGTTTCAAGTCAATCAGGTTGCATTGTTTCCAATTCCAAGTTACTAAGGCTCGGTCAAATTTAGGTTAGACTTAGGCATGTCATGCCATGTTTACTTTTAGTCATCTATGCGTTTCGAGTCAATAAGGTCGGGTTATCTCGGGTTTTGGATCAGCTCAAATGGGTCTCGTTCACGTTAGACCCAAGTCAAGCAAGAACATTTTATGTTTGAGCCACTCGGATTTTGGGCTATTGATTTGCGTATTTCCATCTTTGAATTAGATCGAGTCAAGTTTAGGTTAGATTCGAGTCATTTAAGTAGGATCATTTTGAGTTTCAGGTAAAATTTAGGTTTAGTCGGGTGTTTCAATTTCAAGTCATCTTGAGTTTCCTGTTAATTAAGTTGAATCATTTTAAGATCTAGGCCAATAAAATTATTATGGAATTACAATTCCATCCCCACACCTCGAGGAATTAGAATACGTGATTTTTCATTTAAAACCCAATTCCATGGAATTGGGAAGCATAAATTGTAATTCCAATTCCCGCAAGTAAACCAAACAATAGAACAAAAATTTTAGACACCATACGTCAAGTCCAATATTCGGGCTCCAATTTCATGCGTCAAATAGGAGCTTAAAGTAAATTACATAACAATTCCTAACTTTTTACACAAGAATAGAAAAACGTTTTTATAAAGAAAATCAAACGCTTCTAGGATTTAGAAACCCTTCTATTCAACCTCAGCCCATACTACATAGGTCAATGTGTTAACGTATACCATCAAAATTTCACTCACCTTAATTTAAGAAAATCAAATGCAAAGTTTTCTTTTAGGAAGTAATAATGCAAAGATCATAGGAGAATCATTATTTACTAAATATAAGATAAATAAAAGATTCACAAAAATTCAAAGGTAATTTAGGAAACTAAAGGATAACTTTTAACAAAAGAATAAATTTCTCGTAAAATAAAAATTAATCATGGTACCTATATATTATAAGTATAAAATAATTATAGAAATAAAGTTCAAATAATAAATAATGGATTGTGGATGAATTGAAAGAATTTTTGAAACATGACTAGATAAAGTATTAGATTTTAGGGTTGTTTACGGCATTAGTCTTTTCTCTTTGCCTATTGTTTCAATTGAATTCATGAATTTCTAATTATGTCAATTTAATCTTTTTCAATTGAAATAGTTGCAATCAAGTCTAACATTGAAATTATATTTAGTTTTTTTCTAAAATCCAGACATTAATTACCACTTGTAAGGCACGTTCACTCTATGTAAAATAGACTATCACCCTCTTGACATGGAAAACACATGCAAATACTAATTAGCATTACAATTTTAATCAAAAATCAATGCTAATCTCAATATTGGACTCGATCTTCAATTGCACCGGGAGATTAGGCCAACAATATAAAAGTTGAGGAGCTAAATCGACACAATAGACAAAACACATTTAATAATGCCACAAATTACCCTTGCTTTTATTTTTAACAAGATCTTTGTTCTTTCAGTTAAAACAATACAAATACAACCTTGCAATCAAATAAAAGTCTCATGTAATGAAAGAGTTAAAGTGCAACGATTTATCAAAAGAAGTTATAGTATAATGAGTTTTGAGCTAATTGTTATATAATTAGGCATTTTGAAAATGGTACTTTTGCAAAGCCTAAAATGATAAGATTTATATATTATACATGAAGAAAAACAGTAAATATGTTTACACATTAAAAGCTATAAAAAGCATGTATATATTATAGGTTCCAAATAGACTATATACTCATTAGTAAAACACAATACAGTAATTAAGACCTTTTCCTGACAATTATTCTTCCCTTTTTCTGTAAAATCACAACATGACTCTGATTTGTAATTTAACTGTATGACTTGAAGTCACATATAAAAGCACCAAACGTTCTTTCTATTTTCCAAGAGCAGTTTCTATTTGAAACTAATGCTTCAGCTGTTATTCTCCGCATGCCATCATACATACATCCCAAGATTTTCTTTACTATAACTAATACTCCCTCTAGTCAAAAATAATTATAACCTTTCACAACCGGGTAAACTTTAACAAATTCTTTGTATGATTCTTCTTCTAACATACTTCGACACTCATTCAGTCTATGCAAGTTCAACATGAGCAAACCCGAGGTCCGGTGAAATTATTTTTAACAGAAACACTTTCTCTTCGGGTCTTATAAAATCTCTCTCTGACACTCTGTACTCACGCTCTCTCTGACTCTCTAACATCTCTCTGCCTCACCCCCCCCCCCCCCCAACCGTCGGCACCCTCGCCGACACCGCCGAACAACCTTCGCCGGCAACGGGACGAAGAAGGCGCCACCCCCATTGCCGGACTTAGCACCACCATTAACGCCCCTAGCCCTAACCCTAACCCTAACCCTAATCCTAACCTATTCTCTCTCTCCTCCTCTCCCCTTAGAAACCCATCTCCTTCCTCCACCACCACCACCACCATTACCATTGTCTCCCACCCGCTACCCTACAAGCCCTAGCCTAACCCAGCGAACCACCCCTCACCACCCTGCGAACGACCCCACACCACCCTTCGCTCCACCCAAAACCAGAACCACCCCTCACCATCCTTCGCCCCACCTCGAACCACCCCGCACCGCCCTTGGCACCATCTCGAACGACCCCGCACCACCCCTAACCAACGTCGGACCTCTAGCCACCACCCACTTCGAATCTGACCCTAAAACCCCAACCTACACCCAGCCAACCGTTACCCTAACCCTAACCCATACCCAGCCAACCTTAACCCTAACCCTAACCCACCCAAGGCTAACCCAAACCTAAACCACCCGAACTAGAGATGGCCAACGGGCTGGGTCGGCCAGCGAACAGGCCCGGCCCACCCCATTTTGGCCGGACGCAGGGCGGGGACAGGGGAATGCCTCCTCCATACCCGTACCCGCCACCCAAATTTCATACCCATACCCGCCCCGTTATCCACCACGGGTATGAAATGCATACCTATACCTGCTCCGGCGGGCACAAACCCATACCCATACCCGCCTCATTACCCATAGGTGTCCATTACTTGTCTCGTACCCGCCTTAATGTGGATATAAAACAATTATCCATATCCGCCCGTACTTAAAATATAATTGACGTACTTATAATATAATTGATAAATAATTTTGGTAATTAAATTTAAGTACGTATTTTTCAACTTGAAAATTAATGAGATAAAAGGAAGCAGGTATGGTGGGTATAAAGCAAGCGAGGCGGGTATGGTGGGTATAAAACGAGGCGAGGTGAGTATGAAGCAGGCCGAGGCGGGTATAACACTATACCCGTACCCGCCCCATACCCGTGGTGGGTACACTCAACCCGTACCCACTACTTGCCTCACTTATACCCATACCCGCCTCAAATGGGATGTGTATTCGCGAGCAACAGGTTTTACCCACCCCATTGCCATCTCTACCTGCGAGCTGTTGGACAACAACATTTTTTTTAAAAAAAAAATCTTTTTTCTTATAAATACTAACCAAATTTTTTTATTTTACCACACAACAATCATCAATTCTTTCCTCTCCAATTCTCCCTTCTTTACTTACAACCAATTCTTTGCTCTCAATCTCTCAAGTTCGAAGTTTCAATTGTGTTATACTCGTAGAAGCTTATAGAAATTCAAATTTTAGCTTTCGCTTCAGTAAAATTAGTAACGAAATTCATTTATTTGTCATTTTTATTTACCTTACTTGCAGTTTTACTTGCATTTTATAATTATAAATTAACAGTATAATGGCACATAATTCATCTTCATCTGGAGTTGGTCGATCTAGTTCTAGCTCTTCTAAGAAACAGTCAGAGAAAAACTCTGACAAGGTATCGACTAGAGAAACGACTAATGACACAAAGTTGAAGTTCCGGTGTGAGATGTTTAGTGTTGGTGCGCATTATGTGAGAGTGCTGAACGCTCACAAAAGGGGAAAGAAACACATGGCTAAACTTACGAAACTCATCGAAGATCGCAAGGCGCACCTGAAGTTGACCTCGACCGATAAAGCGCCTCGGGTGGCAAATGAGGCTGACCCGATGGCTGAAGAATCGGAGAAGGTGATCGAGGAGGAAATGCTCGTAAAGAAAGAAGAAACGGAAAGCGAGGATCGAGTGGAAGAACATAACGTTGATGCTAAAGTAAAAACTGGGGATAGAGAATGGCAAGGTTTGGATCGTTGAATAGGCACCATTGGATCGAGATCCATTTGGAAGATCGACGGCTCAAATTGATTGGTTGGTAAGTGATCTCTGTACATGATTGAGATAGTAGTGAAATGTGTTGTGTTTTATCCTTGGTGGCATTTGGTATAACGAATGTTGGGATATGCTTATAGTCGTTTTATTTGAATGTTAGTTTTTTTAGTTTGAAAGCTCTCTTGATTTATTGCATTTAATAATAATGGATAGTATGCAACTTATAGATTTTTCTTTGATGGTTTTAAGATAAGTAATTAAAGCAATTAAGACATCCGGAATTAGGCAAAAAAAATTTAAAGAACTTTGTGACGCACATAGCGTTCCTTTTATTTTATAAAATACATACATACATACATACATATATATATATATATATATATATATATATATATACACATACATACACACATGTATGTACATATATGTATATATGTATGTATGTATGTACATATATGTATATATGTATGTATGTATGTACATATATGTATGTATATATATGTATGTATGTATGTATATATATATATATATATATATATATATATATATATATATATACATGTATGTCATGATTGTAATAAGTAGGATAAGTAGTATAAGTGTTCTTATGTTAGTTAGTATTGGAAGGAATGATAGTTATTAGTTGGTTAGGGATATTCTTGTATTGGTAGATGTAGTTAGATTGAGTTGTTATGTTGGTTAGATGAGTTGTATGTTTGTATTGAGTTGTTAACCATTAGTTAGTGCATTAGCTAGATATTTTCTAGGCTTAAGCTACTACAAGTACATGATCTCACACTTGTAATCCTCATTCAATGGATAATAACAATCTTACTTTTCTCTATTCTCTCTACTTCTCCCTCTAATTCTCATCTCTATCCCATCTCTTTCTCAATTCTTTCTCTCCTAAACTCTCCTCTCTAAGTCATAACCCGAGCCCACCTCGGGTCATGACAATTGGTATCAGAGCTCAATCTTGAGCACCCAAAACACACAAAATTAAATGCCATTTGATCAAAATTGGGTCAAGAATTCAGATTCAAAGTTGATCAAGAATTGTGCTTCACATTGTATTGAAATTCAGTTGCTGCGTGCGGGCAAGAATTCAGTTCAAAAACTTCTTGTTCTTGTGTTCAGATATTGTAGAAGCTGCTGGTCAGATTGCGTGGGATCCAATTCAGTTCAAAGACTTGTTGTGTCCAGTAGTAACTGTTGATCTGGTGCACATTGTTGTCTTGTGTTCATGTTTATCAAGCTAGCTACAGCACACGCATACACTGGTTCTTGTGATCTTTAAGCCTTACATCAAGACAGAATGAAAACTGCAGCCACACTCTTGGTAAGAATCTCAAATACCCTTTACCCTATCACCAAAAATATCCTCCACCAGGTCTTTAACCCCTATGGTTATATATATGTATATATGTATATATATGTATGTATGTATGTATATATGTATGTATGTATATATATGTACGTATGTATGTACGTATGTATGTATGTATGTATGTACGTATGCATGTATGTATATATATATATATATTAGAAAAAAAAAAAGAAAGGGGCCAGGCCATGGCCATCTCTAACCCAGACCATATCAACCCCAGACCTAACCCTAACCTAAACACTAAATCTAACCCACCATCACAGCCCACAACCATAAAACCAGTACCAGGCAAGTAATAGCCAACTCAAATTCATGACTAGGCATCATCCTCAGGTCAAATCTCTCCTTTCTTTTTGCGCTCTCTCAGGTCAGATCTCTCCTCTCCGTGTTTCTGCGTGGAGGTCCTACTGTTGGGTATTATATTGATTACTCCTTTCTCCTCTTTACTTCTTTTAAACTACGTTGATTTTGATTGTTATTAACTGTAATTTATTGTTGTGCTTTTGCGGTGGTAACTACGCGCTTATGTTCTATGATATGCTTCATGTTTATATGCTAGCTTACCTGTGATCGTGACAGTTAGTGGATGAATGCTACTAGTTATGGAACTCAAAACTTGTGGCCATTTTCAAATGGATTAGGGATGGGAAGAGCGAAGCAAAAGGTGGAGGGAAACTTGAGATTTAGGACATTGAATGTTGGAACGTTAACAAAGAAGAGTTTCGAGGTGGCCCAAATGATGATGAAGAGAAAGATTAACATCTTGTGTCTGCAAGAGACTAAATGGGTTGACATGAAAGCCAGAGAGGTGTTGGGATATAAGTTGTGGTATGCGGGCAAGGTCAGAGGCAGGAATGGAGCTGGCACCATTGTGGATAGCAACCTTAAGAATAAAGTAGTCAGAGTGTCTAGAACTGGTGATAGGATCACAGGCTTCAAGATGTTCCTAGAGGGGAGGCATTGAACGTCATCAGTGCCTATGCACCCCAGACTGGACTAACAAAGCGCGAGAAGGCAACATTCTGGGAGGGCTTAGACATAACAATGCAAGGCATACCCCAAATCGAACAGGTGGTGATTAGCGGGATTTCAATGAGCATGTTAGCACATCCGAGGACAGTTACGCATCATACCATGGAGGGTTTGGATTTGGAACTAGGAATGAGGAGGGCAAAGCCCTCCTACACTTTGCGGTCACTTACGAGCTAACGGTTTCCAACACCTTCTTCAGAAAGTGTGATGAGCACATCATCACATATCAAAGTGGTGGGACAAGGACCCAGATTGACTACATACTATTAAGGAAAAGGGCACAAAGAGACTGCAAGCATTGTAAGGTTATCCCAGGGAAAGATCTCTCTACACAACATAGGGTGTTGTATGCTGATATAAAGGCCAAGAAGAGAGGCAAAAGAACCAAGGAACCCACGCAGACACATACTCGTTAGAGGGATTTGAAGGGGGGCAAGTATAAAGTTTATAAGGAAAGAGCGAAGTCTGAGCTCGGGTAGGATTTGGAGGGAGATACAAACCACATGTGGAACCAACTGGCCCAAAAGATTAGAGGCCTGACACGCGAAGTTCTAGGCGTGTCAAAGGGCGGGGCACCAAACAACAGAGAGTCCCGCTGGTGGTGCGAGGAGGTCCAAGAGAATATTAAGGCCAAACAAGACTATTTCAAGGAGTGGGATCATAGTGGGGATGAGGACAAGCGACATCAATATCAACAAGCCAAGAAAGAAGCAAAGAGAGCAGTCAGAGAAGCACAATCCAGAGCCTACGAGGATTTCTACCAAAGGCTGGATACAAAGGAAGGATTGAGGGCTACATATAAAATTGCCAAAGCGAGACAAAGGAAGACGAGGGACTTGGATCGACTAAAGTGCATAAAAGGCAAAGATGGACAATTGCCCGTGGACGAGCAACAAATTAAAGCTAGGTGGAAAGCCTACTTCCACGATCTGTTCAACGAACAGGGAGACCCAGAGATATCCCTACGTGATCTCTAAATATCTGAGGAGCACCAGAACTATTGTCATTGTAGGCGAATTAGATCCAAGGAAATCAAGGAAGCCCTGAAACATATGGGAAGGGGTAAAGAAGTTGGCCAAGATGGAATACCCATAGAGGCATAGAAGGGCATCAGTTGGCTGACTAAACTATTTAACCAAATCCTTCTAGGGAAGAAGATGCCTAACGAATGGAGAAAGAGCACATTGATCCCGATCTATAAGAACAAAGGCGACATCCAGAGCTGGGCCAACTATCGAGGTATCAAACTAATGTTCCACACTCTGAAGTTGAGGGAGCGGGTCATAGAGAGGAGGTTATGGCAACAAATAGAGGTGTCCGAGAACCAATTCGGAATTATGCCCGGGAGATCGACAATAGAAGCATCCATCTCCTAAGGCGAACGATAGGGCACTACATGGATGGACAAAAGGATCTCCGCATGGTTTTCATTGATTTGGAGAAGGCATATGATAGGGTGCCAAGAGAGGTCCTATGGAGGGTGTTGGACAGGAAAGGGAGCCCCATGCCCTACATTCGGGCCATTAGGGACATGTATGACGATGCACAAACTAATGTGCATAGAGCGGAATGGAAGACAAAACGCTTTCCCGATAACAATTGGGATACACTAAGGATCTGCCTTGAGTCCCTTTCTGTTTATTCTAGTTATGGATGAGCTCACTAGGCACATCCAAGGAGATGGTGTCTTGGTGCATGCTTTTAGCAGATGACATAGCTTTGGTGGAGGAATCTCAAGAAGAGATAAATGAGAAGCTCGAATTGTGGAGAAGGGCATTGGAATTGAAGGACTTACGACTTAAGACCAAGTACATGGAACTCAAGCTCGATCCCTCCACCACGCCTAGCATAGAAAGATGTCGAGATTGGATCTGAGACCATACTGAGAAAGGAGGGTTTCAGATATTTGGGTTCCATGGTACAGCAGAACGGCGAAGTTGACGAGGATGTCAACAACCGGATTAATGTAGGCTAGCATAAATGGAGAATGGCCTCCGCGGTACTTTGTGATAGAAAGGACGGAATGTTGGCCAATGAAACAATATCATGCACAGAAGATGAAGGGGGCGGAGATGCAGATGTTGTGGTAGATGTGTGGACACACAAGTAAAGATAGGATCAAGAACAACGTCATAAGAGGCAAATTAAGTGTGGCCTCAATCGAAGATAAATTAAGGGAGCAACGTTTGAGGTGGTTTGGACATGTTAGGAGGAGGGCGACCACTGCTCCAATTATGAGATGCGAACAGCCACATACTACGCTAGGCAAGAGAGGAAGAGGCAGGCTAAAGAAGAGATGGTTGGAAACGATTCGACAAGACTTCACCCACCTAAACCTACGGGAGGAGATGGCCTTAGATGGAGCTCGGTGAAGGGCTAGCATAGGGGTAGCCCATGTAGCGGCTTAGAGTAAAGGAGCCTATTATTGCTAACACTAGTGTTTCTAGGCATATACGTCTTCCTCTTTGGTACACTTATTTGCTTATCTGCCTACTTGCCTATTATTTGCCTTGCAATAGCCTTCCATTGAGCTTTGCTTCGTAATGCTTGCCTTGTGTTATGTTTTGCTTGTATGCTTTGTTGCTTTCATGCTTCATGCTGCCATGCTTCTCAGGTTGGGGTTTCTCGAACATAGCCTTCCTTCCAGGTAGCACCCTGAAGGGGAAAGGCTGCGTACATCCACCCCCCAGACCCTGCTTATGCGGAAGCCCTTGAGGCATTAGGACTGTTGTTGTTGTTGTATTGTGTTTTAGCTTTCTAATCCCCTGGTTACAGTGAATTTTTTAGTCTATTGTAATTCCTCAACTGGATTTTGGAGAAAAGCGACTTTATACAACAAAGGTTGAGGTCAAATGCCGGAAAAGTGATGTCATACACCAAAAAGGTGACTATACATCGAAGGTGACTATACATCGAAAAGGTGAGATTATACTCCTAATTTTGAATTAGCAAATTATTTAATCTTAATCAACGAACTTAACACATAGTTTGTTGACTAAAAGTTAATTAACCAAACCTTGAGATATTAAATTATAATTGACCATAAAAGAAATGACATTTATTTTAGAAAGGAGTATAGGCGGGATTGGAAGATAACCGGTTACCTGCTTGGATGTTGGTTCAGATGAACCCATTGCAGACTCTGACCGCAATCTCTGAAAATGCTCCTGTAATCACGAAAATGATTTTCGACAAATTTTTAAGACCATGTGTTACTATTTTTTCTTGAAAAAGTTAAAAGCTGATGAATTGGATTAATGTAGGTGAGATTGACTAAACAAACATAGTCTCCTAGACTCATATACATTTAGAAGATCTAAAGCAAAATAGATAAAATCGAAAGTAAGATGAGAGGCAAATGGAACTACATTCAATGAGGCTAGACATGTAAGAAAGTTGAAACCAGTCGTTACCCGATTTGCTACACTAAATAAGTGCTATTTCTTTTTTATTATGACCCCAAAATGCAAATGTATTCCATTTTATTCATTAGCTCATACCTACAGATGTGTTTAAATGTCAACACCTATCAAAAAGCTATTAAAATTGATATCAAATTCAAATTCTTTCAACACAAGGCTTGAAAGTTGAAAGCAAAACGAGAAAAAGGATGATCATATTCACAAGACTCTGTCTACACAAGTTCATGATGGTGGTTGTCCTGACACCACAGTCCAAGATGTGATTCAAAGTTAAAACCAGCAGCACACAAACATTGTCTGGTATGAGGCATGCCCAGGTAATTGCATTAATTTCTTCATCTATGTCATGGGGATAATGAATTTACCTGACAGTGCGTTGCAATCACATTAAGTTATTTTATAGGAATATAATTTGTTTTTCAACCTCATGGTACAAAAACTTGTGTGAATGATCCCACAATCATTCATTTATACCATCTTTTAAGCTTTTACTATGTAAATATATTTATAAATTTGTTTTAACAAATAAGATAACAATTTATATACATTATAGAGGTTATTATAAAGTTAGGTATTGGCTAATTTGTTTTTTTAAATAACGGTTCTATTGGCTCCTCCAGAGAAAGGGTACTTTTCTCACTGCATAATAGCCATTACACAACAGGTCTTAAGTTCGGTCATTACATGATGGTATCAGCCAATTGCACAAGGATTTGCTAAAGATTGTTAAATAAGGGGCTTTAGTGAATTCTACGGCAAAAGGATACTTTCATTAACTGTATCCACAATAGCCATTGCGTAACAAATTTTGATTTAGCCGTTATAGAATAGTCATTAAAACGATGGTACCTTTCCAACAGCAACCCTAATACATATGTATCATATATTTTATATACACTGAAATATATATTTATAACTATGTTAGCATATTGAAAAAGAGGGCATTGCAGTTAATGATTATACGGTTTTCCATGCAACCATTGTGAACATGACTTAAAACCAACTTATGTTTCCTAGAAAACCAATCCAATTGCCACACCACATAATATTAGAACACTACAAATAAAATTGCGGCCTAACAATTGCAGTTTGATACTGTAGCCCTGGTGTAACATAAATCACGTAAGCAAACCAAATTCATTACCACTCATTACATAACCACCATTATTTAATTTCATAACTCATAATTAGAGAAAGGGGAAGAAGGTGATACCTGCTTTTCCCTGATCATAAAAGCACGTCTGTCAGCGGGTATTTGCTCCCACTTTAAAACCTATTACATAAACAATGCAATATTATTGAAAGTTCATTGTGCACAACAGTTGTCCCACAATTTATACCTATATTAAGATGTATCCTGCAATTTATACCTGATTTATATATCCAACAAACATGGCAAAAATCATTGATACTATAAAAAACAACTATTTAAAAATAGAAGTTACTAATTTCCACTTCTATTACTGGGTACTCAATTGGATTCCGTAAATTCAGACAAAGACTGCTATATGTTGAATTTTGGGCTATTCTACTTGTGATGCCACTAACTATGCAACAATACATTTTCAGCAGCGTTCATAACAAATATATATTTTGTTTTACTTCTTAGAACCATAAGGACTTTTATAGATTAGAACTATTAAAAGTAACACTTAATGGCTGTAAAGTTTATTAAAATTTTTCTCACCATATCATTTAAAAGAATATTATGTCACCTAATCTCAACACCATTACAACTTGTTATATAACTTACAGGATACTCGTTTCCGGGTCGTCACAATACTACCACAAATCGGGATTTGATTCCATATCAATATCTTGTAGTAAATATCTCGAACAGCTTGTATGTATGTGGAGCTATTCAATGGGTAAACAACTCAAAAACAACTTCAAAAGAGACTTCCAATCCCAAATATCTATCTGGACAAGACCAAGCTGGTTTATTTGGTCTAGCAAAGGACCACAATCATAGCTATTTGTCCCAGTACCTTGGTCCTCAGTCCTTAATTGGCCTTTATCCGTTTCCAATTGGAAAACAAATATTATGCCAAGAATCAAAATGTTCTAGAGGAAACTATATCTCAATGCCTTCCTCCTCAAGACTATTAGAAGCATGCCCCTTCCCAACGTCTTTCTGATTTGTGAATCAAACTTGTGCAGAATCTGGTACCATCCAATGTTTGAAACTTAGTCAGACAAGGAAACTGGATCTGATCCACCACAACCACCAATTTTATTAATTGGGCAGCTCATTTCCACTGTAGTGGGAATCCCTCTCATAAGGACAACCTGGACAATATCCTAATCCCAGTTGAGCAATGGATGAAAGAAAAGGGAAACATTTTCGTAATGATGCTCTTGTTGCGAATATTATATTAGCTAGAAGCAAATTTTCCATTTGGAACAGAAAAATCACAGCAGAGAGCTGTGCGGCAATTAATTTGAAGTCGAAAGTCTCCTATAGAATCCGCTGGCAGTCTCCCTCTATGGAGCATGTGAAAGTGGAACGATAACACAATGACATGATATGCCATTAGGGATCATATGAAAATTGCTATCCATTGAATCTAGCTCATAGATGATACATCCATCTAGATTGTAGAGAATCTGGGTATGGAATCACTAAAGCTCTTCGTTTCTGGTATAACACAATCCAAGTTGAAGGGGATAACACAGTGGTGATACAAGCTCAGTAAGATGAAATCCAACATCCATGGAAGATCTGTAATGTTATTCTTGATGCTCAAATATTTTGAAGTTGCTGAAGATGTCTATTTTCTCCCATTTTCAAAGAAGAAAATAGAGCTATGGATACATAGGCCATGGAATCTGCCATATGGTCATTCGGAATAAGCGTACTTCAGTTCATCCTCCTGAATAATATACATTAGATAGAATCATTCCATGAATGGGTGCCTAATGTTTCATTTTTTTTTTTTTTTTTTTTCACCTTTAGGGAAAAAAAAATTTCAGTTTGGGCTGTTAAGCGCCCTTCGGGGCTTCTAGAAGGAAACTAGAAGAAGAACTCAACAAGTATAAATATTGGTTAGTAAAGAAGCTAAAACGGTTTCCCCGGAGAACTTCATTTTTATAATGAAAGATTTTCAACTCTTATTTTCATTTATGTTCTTGAAAATCATAATGAAGGATCTAGTTGAATAGATGATGTTTTATAGAACAACAAAATTCTAGACCAACGAAACAATTTTCTGGTGAAGAATCTTCTCATACCTGTAAAGATGTAAAATCAGTAAAACCTTCCATATTTGTAAAAGTTGATCTGTAGGCTAAATTATGAGATTCGAGCCCTGATTTTTAAGGGATTTTGATAGCTTTGTCCACTTCGTGGAATAGCTACCTTATTGTATTAAAGAAGCATCTATAGATCTGAATGTAAGAAGAAAAAACACATTTTCTTCAGTTTAAGATGCAATGTCATTAATCGCTCTTTTTCTTGTCAGCACCAAGTTCTCTCTTCTCTTTATCCTTTTTAAGGGTATTGAGAAAGAAGGGGGGAAAAAAAGAACAGAGAAGGAAAGACTAGGGAAAATGAAATATCAGGAAGATGAAAGATTGGGAACAAATGGTGGAGCTCAGAACAATGTCAGACGGTGGACGTTGGATCGGGAAGAAAGTGCTGAAATGTGCTCAAAATTTTTCCGGGAGACTTGGGTTGATTAGGCCATCGAGTTGTATGCATTCCCTTAACACCTTACAAACATAGAAGGATGATTCCAACCTTTTTAGGGAGGTGACGAGTGATGAGATTCAACAAGCTGTCCAAATGAACCCTCACAAGACATTTAAGCTTGAAGGTTTCGGAGCTTTCTTCTTTCAGAGGTATTGGGATATAGTGGGCAATGCTATTGTTGGCGTTGTTCAAGCATGCTTAAAATTTGAGTAAGTTAATCATTATAACCCTCATCCCAAAAGTTGACCACCTTAGAACACCAGTCAGTTTAGACCCATAAGTTCTTGTAACGTTGTGTACAAAATCATAGCTAAAGTTCTCGTGAGCAAGATGTATTTTATTTTGGCTAGAACAATCCCTTTGTATCAAGGGATCGCCCTTAGAGCTCCATCCATGTCAACATCCTTATTGCTCATGAGATCATGAATGCGTTTAACTGAAAGAAAGGGAAAACAGGTTGGATTAAGTTGGATGTCGAGAAAGCACTTGTCAAGGTAGAATGAGTTTTTTTTTTTTTTTTTTTTTTTTTTTTTTTTTTTTTTTTTTTTTACAAAGGTATTGACAAGGTTAGGTTTTTCTGAGATCTAGACCATATGGGTGATGCAATGCATCATGATGGTATCATTTTCAATCATCATTAATGACAACCTTGTTGGTCTTGTAAAACCAAACGTAGGCCTTCATCTGGGAGACCCCTTTATGACCATATCTTTTTATCCTTTGCATTGAAGCTCTAGATAGAAACCGATAGAATCAGGTGGGCATTCTGTAATCAAGAATAATCATTGAGATTGGGGCACACTGATGACAGCTTCGTATTATGTGAGGCTAGATTGGAATCATATGTCAGTTACAAACACTTCCTAGCTGGACTCAAGGCAATTAGTGAATTCCTATAATTCTTTGATAGCATTCTCTCGAAATACAAAAAGGGGCACCCGTCATAGGATTGCTAACCTCTTAGACATTGAAGAAGGGTCAACATTACGCAAATGCTCAGGATATGTTTTACATAAAGGGGCATCAGTTTGGCTTGACTATGATTGCTTGGGATAAAATTTGCAAGCCGGAGAAGGCAGGGAGGATTGGGTCTAATAAGATTAATTGTCATTAAGCAAGTTTTGCTCCGTAAGTTGGGCTCAAAGATCAACTCCAATCTGGACATCTGGATGAGATTATTATCAGCTAGAAAGTTGAAGGACAAAAGTCCGTTTGATTATGTCCTTAAGAATATGGACTCGGCTTCTTAGAGGTGAATTGTCAAGGTTCAGGCGGAAGCTTCAAAGAAAAGGCCTAAGATGGGCGATCAATAATAGTAAATCTGCTTCCTTTGGGTTCAATACTAGGTCTTGATAGATACTCTCGACTCCATGAGGGTCAATACAAAGGTCTGTAAGGACCCCTCCACTAAAGCGGCAAATTTCATCAGGAGTGAAGAATTGGATAGGGAGGACAAATTCATTGTAAAGGAGATATTGTTGAAAGGCACTGAAAGACTTTCCAAGTTCAATCCTTGTTTTAGATAAGCTAATATAATTGTTGATCGACAAAACTTGGTTATCCCATCACTCAGTGGTCCAATTAGGGCTGCAAATGAGCCAAGTCGGCTCACAAGCCAGTATGACTCAGCTCGTTGAGGGCTCAACTCGGGTTTGTCTAAGCCGACTCGAGAGTCGGCTCGGCTCCTTTAAGGGCGGCTCGTTTAAATAAAGAAGCCAAATCAAACCAAGGCCGACTTGGCTTGAAAGGCTCACTAGCTGGCTCGTTTATGGGCTCATGAGCCGGCTCGTTTATGGCTCGCTTCCTCCATCGTTTATTATGTGTTTTTGTTTGGTTATTTAAATGTTTTTAGGGTTTGGTCTTTTAAACCTTGCTTCATTTTCTATTTTGTTGAGTGGATTGTAGAGTTTTATTTGTTTTGTTAGTTTTACTACTATTGTGGTAGTCAAGTATGGAGATTATGTATTTTACCAGTAGTCAGTTATTATAGAGTTTCATCTATTTTGTTTAATGTAGTATAGAGTTTTTATCTATTATGTTAGTTTTAAAACTTTTGGGGTGGTCAATTTTGGAGTTTATGTATTTTATCAGTGGTCAATTATGGAGTTTTATCTATTTTGTCAAGTGCATTGGGGAGTGAAGTTCATATATTTTATCAATTAGGAAGTTATCTATTGACTGGATATTTTTCTTCTACAACTATGTAGAATTGTGAAATTGTATTATAGGTCTTTTTTTTATTTCTAATTTTCAAGCATGAATTATTTTATTACCCTTTTCTAGCAATCCAATTAACAATGATCATAAATGAGTCTAATAAGCATGTTAAATGAGCTTAACGACCTTGGTAAATGAGCCCAATGAGTCCACGTGTAAATGAGCCTATAAAGCTTAACAAGCCAACTCGCCAAATAATCAAGCCTAAATGATACCGCTACCGAGCTGGTCTCATTCAGTAAACGAGCCGAGCCAAGCACAGATATGTGGTTCAATTAGATAAATGATACCGATATTGAGCCGGTTTCATTTAGTTAACGAGCTGAGTTGAGCAAGTCGTGACTCCGCTTGGCTCGGCTTATTGCAACTCTATGTCCAATGATCCTTGATGCCTAGCAAGGATCTAGGCACCATTGTGTATGTTGACATGGGAGGTAGAGCTTTTCCTAGAAGGTTCTCCTAGGCTTCCCCAAAAAAAAAGTTTGATGTCAATCATATGATGGAGTTAACTACCCTCCTTCACCAATTCAATGGCAAATATAAAGGTTTCGCCCTAATTGGAGGAGAGTAACAGAAATGTCTTGATTCTGATGCGTGTTGAGAGAGATGATAGTTTGAGAGACAGTTTGGAAATTCTGCTGCCCAAAAATGGTACCTTTTTCACGGTGACTAGAGGTATTTAATTAAACACAAGTATGGATGGACTTTTGGGTGTGTATTTAATTTTGAGTTGTGGATAGAGGTTTTATTTACCCGCAAACAGCCTCTCTCTAAGGTAACACCTTAAAGGGGAGGGCTACCCCCCCCCCCCCCCCCCCAAAAAAAAAAAACCCAAAAAAAAAGAACCCTGCTCAAGCAAGAGCCCTTGAGGCACTGGTGGCGGTCTTGTTGTTAGATAGAGATTTATTTAAGCATTGAAAGATAGAGATTGTAACTCAAGAATTCGATAGTGGAACTCTGTACTCGTAGTTTTCCCTCTAGAATGAGTGTTTCGAGTGCAAACTTGAAATATTGTGACCACCTAGTGCCTCAAAGAGGCTCTCGTAGGGTTTGAGTAGGATAAGATGTACAAGTCTTACTCGTACAGGGTACTATCCTTTAGAGAAGTTGTTTTCGAAGGGCACCCAACCCTAAGAATAATATCTAAGGGGAAAAAAATGCAAACTTCAAGGCACTGTGAACTAGCATCTATGCGCTCCTCTCTCCTAACAACTAGATTGACCACACGTATTTTTATCTATTTAAGGCCATATATTTTGATAGGGTTTAGGTGGACAAGGTCATGTCTAAATGTCTCCATCCAACTTTTTCTTAGCCTGCCTCTACCTATCTTCCAGCGTGTATTATTAAGTTCACATTTCCAAAACAGGAAAGGTAGTCGATCTCCTCCTAACACGTACAAATCATCACAAACGTCGACCTCAACTCAACTTCTATAGGAGTCATATCTAATTTGTTTCTTATAATATCATTACTTATCATATCCTTCTAGTTTGTCCACATGTTCACCACAACATCCTCATCTCCCCCGCCTTTAACTTTTGAGTATGGTGCTATTTAACTGGCCAATATTTAGCACTATATAATATAGCTGATCCCACCACCATCGTATAAATATTTTTCCCTTAACTTTAGAGGCAACTTTTCATTTAATTGTATCGATGAAGCCATCTTCAACTTATGTCATCACACTTTAATTCAACTATTGACATGCTCATCAACTCCATCATCTTCTTACACCATGCAACCCAAATATCTGAAACATTATTTTTTCGGTATGCATTCTTTCCCATTCTTCACGTCCTCTATGCTTGGTCTGGTTGTGGTACAAAACTTAATTCCATATGCTTAATTTTTCTCTACTTAGTTAAATACCTTTTGATTCTAATGCACTTCTCCAAAGTTCCAACTTCTCATTCACCCCTTCTTCCATTTACCAGGACTACATCATCTGCAAAAAATATACACCAAGGCACATCCCTTTACAACAAACACGAAAGTCTCAAGGTCGATCCTTGATGCAACCCAATTATAACCGGGAAAACATTGGTCTCCCCTTTCATTGTATGCACATTGATCGATTTGTCTTCACACATCTTAAGTGACTTAAATATATTATATGGGGATGTCTTTCTTTTCTAAAACCCTTCATAAGACCCCTTTTGACACTCTATTAGACACCTTCCCCAGATTAATAAAGACCATGTGAAAATCCTTTTGTTTATCTATATAGTATTCCATAGTATGTCTGAGGATATGAATCACTTCCATTGTAGATCTACCCGACATAAATCCAAATTGATTCTGTGAGATAATTGTTTGTTGTCAGAGCCTTCTTTCAATGACCCACTCCCGCAGCTTCATAGTATGGCTCAAGAGTTTAATACCCCTATAGTTGGCACAACTCCGAATGTCACATTTGTTCTAATAGATCGGTATTAAAGTGCTCTTGCTCCACTAGGCAGGCATCTTATTACCTTTAAGAACTATATTAAATAGCTTAGTCAACCAATTTATGCCCTTTGCATTTCCATGCCTCAATGGGTATTCCATCTGGTCTAACTGTTTTACCCCTACCCATCTTCTTTAAGACCTCCATGACTCCTCAACTCTAATGCACCTGTAGTAACAATAGTTTGGGTATTCCTCAGACCTTCCAAGTTGTCCTCAAAAGATATATGTATCCTAGTTTTCATTGAACAAATTGTACAAATAGGATTTCCACCTTGCTTTAATTTGTTGCTCTTGTACGAACACTTGACCATTCCCCTCTTTGACACTTTACAACAGTTCATATATCCCTAGTCCTCCTTTCTCTAGCTTTGGCGATTTCGCAAAGGTCCCTTTTTCCCTCCACTTTATCTAACCTCGTGTACAAAATTTGTTAAAGCCTTCAAGTCTGCCTCTCTAACTACTATCTTTGCTTCATTCTTGGTCTACTTGTATTTTTGTTTCTTGTCCTCTTCTTCATTTCGATCTCAATCCTTGAAAAAGTCTCTTTTGACCTTAATCTTCTCTTAGACTTCTCCACACCACCACCAGGACTCTCTCAAATATAGTGCACATCCCTTGGAGTTCTTCTGTGCCATCCGGTTCTACATCTCATTCACATCCCCCTCGAAGTCCCAATCAATCTCCGTCTCTGCTCTTTCCTTGAAGCTTTGATATTTGTGTAAGAAATTTAAATTTTCAGACTATAAGTATTTCCTACACAAATTACCAAAAAACTATAAATGATTGTTCAAATTTTAGTAAAATTTCTAGCCAAATTGTTTACTTGTTTCACTAGTGTCAGGCCTCCCCATACTTGAATAAAATAAGCTCCATCTTTGATCCAAATTAAGCCTTATCTTGAATAAACATGCCCCAAAATTGACAAAAGAAGTTATTTTTCAGCCAAGCCACCAACTTTGAACATTTGACAGCTTTGAACATTGACAGTCCACCAACTTTGAACATTGAAATCAACTTTTGACACCTTAAACCTCCTATAAATACCCCACTTCTTTCCCTTCATCAAATCATCAGAGGAGGAGGAGGAGAGGAGAGAGGGGGGGGGGGGGGGGGGGGGGGGGGGGGGGAGGAGGGAAGAGGACACCCCAAGGTAAGAATTGAGAGAAAAGGGAGAGTGAGCTAAAGTTTATGCTTAGGATTTTAAGAAAGCTTTGTTTCTTCTAGTAAGTAACTTATTCGTTAACTTTTCCGCTCTTTTTGTTAAAGTGTTATGATATGTTAATAGCTTCTTAACTTCTCAAACTACTTGTTTTGTACACCATATGTTCACCCTCTATGCGTTTGAAATTAAAATGGGATCAAACATCTTTGACTAAGTTCGTGAAATATGGAATTTGGCTACGTTATGATACTTTGATTTATGGAATTTTGGAAATCTGATTGGAATCATGTCCTATGATATGCAAATATGAACTATATTTCTTATGCTTTGTTTTGTGGGTTGTGCCCTCCGATGACAGGGAAAGACATCTCTGAGCCCTCGATGGGGGATTATACCATCTTCGTTATTAGTGCACTATTTGGAACGTTTCTTAGAACCCGTAGTTGGCCGAGGACCCAACTATGACAGCCAATTCTGAGCCCAGTTGCAGGGATTATATGCAGCCACAACCAAGAGGCTTAAAGCCTAAGAATTTAGTTGATGCCTTTTAAGTTTTAGGAAATAATTTTTAGTAAACAACTTCATCTATGTTTTGATGTGTTAAAAAAAATGCTTGATCCTTGTTTTGTTGACGGGTTTGTTACTTGCTAGGCTTTACGCTCACCCTGTTGTTTAACAAGTACAGACAAGGCATAGAAAGATAAGTGGAGAAATTCAAGGGACTTATCTTCTTCAGGGTTGAAGTGATTACAATCTTAGAAGACTTTCTTTTATGTTTTATGAGTTAGTAGTTCAGTTATATAGGAACATGTCTACTTTTGGAAATCTTAGCTGTTGTTTTGGATTTTGAGCTCCAAGGATTGTATCGTGTGTTATCTGTTTTAATTTAAAGTTTCTTAGTATTTCACCTACGATGACCATTGGGTCCCTGGTTGGCTTACAAGTCATTGGCCCTTTGTTTGCTATGTTTGGGCTCATGACAATTTGTGTACCTTCATATCGCACCAAAGAGCGCGTGGCTACCCTTGCTTCCTACTTCTCTTGACCCTTTTCTTCGCCTCGACATTAACACACAATAAACTATGTTGCGTGGATAGGCCTTCCCCGGGGATAATCTTGCAATGCACTCAATCCTTATGATCTCTCATCCTTAGTAATATATAATCGATCTGAGTCCTCAACCCACCACTTCCGGAAAAAGGCATTACCAGCCATTAATTCATGGGCCACCGCGAAGTCTAAGATAGCTTTACCCTCACATTCTTAGTTCCAAATCCAAAGTCTCCGTAATAGGAAGTGTAGCAATCTGCAACCGCTCCCACAAGCCCATTAAAATCACAGCTATAAAAACCCGTTCGCTTTGGGGTATATGCCTTGCATCAATATGTCTATGTCCTCCGGAATCCAGCCTTTCTCCTGCTCTGTTAACCCCATCAGTGGGGCACATACACCATTGATGTTAAACATCTCCGCGTCTAAAACCAACTTGATGCCAATTATACTATCACCAGGCCTAGACACTCCCACTACTTTGTCCTTTCGATAACTATCCTATACCGACCTCCCTCTGACCTTGCCAACATACTTATCACAAAATATCATTGGCTTTTGATTCAGCCCATTTAGTCTCTTGAAGGCAAAAAATGCTAATATTTTTCTACATCATCACAAACATGATATATTCTCGTCTATTTTTGCTTCATTCTGCTATGTATTGGACTTTAAAGGGAAACTACTATAAGACGGTAGTGAGATCCGCTATGTCTTATAGGGCAGAGTATTGGCCAGTTAAACGGCATCATACGTAGAAGCTGAATGTGACAGAGATGAGAACGTTCCGATGGATGTATGGACACACAAGGAAGGATAAGATCAGAAATGGCATTACAGGAAGTAAATTGGGCATGGGCCCCGTCGAGGATAAGTTGAGGGAGAAATGTTTGCAGTGGTTTGGGCATGTTAGGAGGGGACCCACCATTGCCCCTGTCAAGAGATGTGAACAACTCCATATTATAAACAGGAGGAGAGGAAGAGGCTGCCCAAAGAAGAGTTGGATGGAGACGATTCGACATGACCTCACCCACCTCAACCTAAATGAGATGGGCCCTAGATAGAGCTAAGTGGAGGATTAGCATAGATGTAGCCAATATAGCGATTTAGGATAGAGGAGCACAGCTAAGCTAGTATTAGCGCCCCTAAGCTTATATGTATGCTTGTCTGATTATATGCATTTTGCTGTGCGTTGATTGCTTTTTGTTCTGTCGCTCTATCGCTTTATTGCCTCTTGCTGCTTTATGTTTTCTATTTGCTTGCTCTGTGCCGTTGTTTTTGTAATCTTATACTCTTACGCTTAGATGCTTTTATGTCTCTCAAGATGGGGGACCTCGAACACCACCTCCGTTTAGGGTAGCACCCTAAAGGGGTAAGGCTGCGTACATCCCACCCCACTCCCCCAAACCCTACATGTGCAGGAGCCCTTGAGGCACTGGATATGTTGTTGTTGTTGTTTTTTTGTTGTTGTTGTATGTGAAATTTCTTTAAAAAGTGGTGCATAGCCTATAGTTTGATTGAGCTAAGGCACATACGTATCAGTGATGAGCACGGAGTATTCAGACACTAGCGTACAACAATAACACGATGGTCCCACATCGCTCAATGATGTTGTTATAGACCTTTGATCATTGATGTCGGAACCAATCCAAAAGAGTGGTAAGTTGAAACACTGGAGCCGCTTTTGGAGAAAGAGGGATGGATTGAGATTTTGGTGCATAGACAAAAAGCAACATAAGTTACTATTTTTGGACATTTTATTTGGAAAATTTTGAATGAAAAACAATCCAAAAGAGTGGTAAGTTGAAACACTGGAGCCGCTTTTGGAGAAAGAGGGATGGATTGAGATTTTGGTGCATAGACAAAAAGCAACATAAGTTACTATTTTTGGACGTTTTATTTGGAAAATTTTGAATGAAAAACAATACAAAGCTTAATTTTTAAACACCTTCAAACATGCCTAAAGCATGTTCTAATCACATATACACATTGCGTAAGCCATTATAAAAGTAACATTATCTAATGGTGTTCCCACTTCTAACTTCCCTTGGAGGCAAACTCAGAACAGTATTAACCACAACTATGGGATAAATTAGGTGAAAATTAATCATTATTGATCTTAATTAATCAATTGTAATATTGTATTTCTAGGAGTATTTGATTTTGATTTGCACTTTTTATGGTATCTATTAATGCTCTAATTAAAGAGACTTCTAACAAATTTAGTTATTTAATGAAAAGTTAAAATATGGACCCAACTCGAGCATCAGTCGGAGTCTCGAGCAACATTGGACACTTCTCAATCAATGCCTTACCTTGAAAGCTCAAGAGTTAAGAATTGAGGTGGAGATAGGCTTAAGAGCTCTTGAGCCCAATTAAATCAAGTTATTGACGCAGCAATCTTAACCTAAGATAATACACACAATTTCCCCTTCCTTTTTTTTTTTTTTTTTTTAAAAAAAAAAAATCCTGAGGAAGATAACTCAAACAAGATCAAACCTAACAAGGTTTAGGTGGAGTAAACCACCATAAGTCACCAATTCAATATCGACTCAATCAAAATTGAGGTTTGATTGTCAAAATATACCTTCTCAAACACCGTTGCCAACACTTTGATTGCATCCCAAAATATGTTGATATATACTATCAAAGAAAAAAAGGGATAAACACAAGCATGCCTGAAAAACAAAAGATAAATGTCTAATGAGGTTATGAAATCCCTTTTAAAGTCTTTGATCCCCTTATTAATAGATTCTAAAGATAACTACCCTCCATAAGATTTCTTCTTGGTCATTTCTCTCATTAGGGGCTCCAAGCTGTCCATGTTTAGCTCTAATTCATCCAAAGTCGAACATTTTGTTGAGTGGTTTCCCTTCCTCCCACTCCCCTCATTTCGCAATTGTCCCTCAAGGTCCGCATTATGTTTTGGATACCCCAGTAACAGCCTTGAGCGCATGCCAGGTGCATTTTATTTTATTTAAAAGACGTCATCTTGGAGCGGGCATCTTGACTAGGTTCTTTCTTCAGTCACATGTTAGACACGTGCACCACTAAATCAAAACAGCATCGATCTTGAGCACGCAACTTTTCCGGGTTAACAAACGCTCAATGCTTTCTTATTAAGTAACCGCAAATCCATATTGTTCTAGCTGATAACCCATCATAAAACGATTGTTTATTTCATGCTATGACTTGCAACACTGCAGAAAGGTTGTGATTACACTGAAATGATGAATACTGGACAAAAAAAAGTTACAGATGATGAATACCCATAAATTGGCCAAATGACTTACATATTCAGCAAACTGATATGCTTCATCGCACCTTAAGCAAGACTTCAGTTTAAGTAAAGCATCCTGCAAAATATTATCAACAGCTAAATAAACGAAATAACATGACAGGCAACGATGAAATTTAATATTTCATGCATGAAATAAACCTAACAGAGTGAGCTATTTGGGAAACACGGGGAAATGAAATGATTCCCATGACATTAGAAGGTTCAACAAATGAGTAAGGAATTCTCCGACTGCTGGTTTTCAGACCGACGGAATGCTAAAATGGTACTGTATTAAAAATGTCGAAAGAAAATGGAATAAGCCACACTTACAAACCAAATAAAGGTCACTACATGACAAATTTATTACTAGCCATTAAGCAATTGGTTACCAAGTAACAGTAAGTAAGGACATCCACAATGCACTTATATTATTTAAAATAGAATGTGCCAACTAGCTCAATTGGTTAAGTTTTCGGGAGGTCGTACCCAAGACCTATAATCTAATCCTGCCTTCATTCGAAGAGGTTTGCCCCCTTGTGCAACTCATGTTGATTTCTTATCTTATGTAAAATATGTATTTATAAATGTATTTGCATCTTAAAAGCCATTGAAGAATATAAAATTAATGATTATATGACTACTCATTGGACTTGTTGCAACTATAACTTTTTTTGATAAGGAACTTATGTCCACTTCAAAAGAAACAATGACATTACTACAACTTATTACATAATGTCAGCAAATGCCACTGTCCGACATTGCAACCGTGACCACAGACTGCTTTGATTCTACAGTATCAAACGCCACTATCTGGCGGATGCTCCATTATATACAAATGCACAAGTATTCCCACATTGTATTAGGATAACGGCAATAACTACATAAGCAGGAGATGAGGAATAACCTTGCTCTTGGTTTTCTTGAGTCTAAGGCGCTCATCAATCACAAAGTAAACCTACAAAACTCAACAATGTAGTTTGCAATAAGCATGATATAGACATAGAATTAAATTGTCGGTTGTTCCTTAACATATTTTGCACTAGCCATTATGCAACCGAACCTCTGTAATGTTTACCCAAAATGAACAAAATGGTGCTTCTGTAACATGTACAATACATATAGATCATATTCTTCACTAACACGTACACAGAGATGTGTTTGAATGGTAAAACAAATAATTTATGCCTTAAATATACTGATTACATGACATTTCATTCAAAATATTACAACATAAGGCTTAAGATACCATATGTTCTCTAAAACACCCAATGTGATCGCAACTTTCCCTCATGTAACATTCATTACAAACATCCTTGTTACTCATGTTGAGATCAATGCTAGCTCATATAATTAAAACTAAATCTAATTTAAGTATATATGTCTAATTTAAGTGGATTGAATGTGAGGTTACAAATTAATTAGTTATTAAAAATGAGTGGTTTGTATTACATTTGGGTTATTATAAATACCCATGACCTTAAACCTTAAATTATATCGAGAATGTAAAATAAATAAGACAAAAGTCTTATATATATATATATATATACAAGGTTGTAGTCTTGTTATTGAGAGTTTTATCGTAATATTCTCAATTAAATAAAGTTTTGTGTTGTGTCTCCAATTTTGTGTGAATTTCTTCTTTGAGATATAAAATTTAGAATTATATATTCTAAATTTTCTTCAACAATTGGTATCAGAGCCACGGTGTAAGATTTGTCAAGACAAGCTTGTTTTTCACATAGTCAAACTCTTGTTGGCATAATGGGTGATCTTCAAGGAGTTGGAGGAATCAAAAAGCTCAACAACACAAACTACACCACGTGGGTAACATGTATGGAGTCTTACCTACAAGGTCACGACCTTTGGGAGATTGTCGGTGGTGGTGAAGTTACACAACCGGCAGCAGAAGATGCCAATGGCATCTTGCAGAAGTGGAAAATTAAAGCAGGCAAAGCAATGTTTGCTTTAAAGACCACAGTTGAAGAAGAAATGTTAAGAGCACATACGCGATGCCAGAACACCGAAGGAAGCATAGGACACTTTTGTTACACTCTTTTCAAAGAAGAGTGATACAATACTGCAAATTCTCGAAAACGAGCTGATATCGATGGCGCAACGTGACGTGACGATTGCCCAATTTTTTCACAAGGTGAAATCAATATGCCATGAAATTTCTGTTTTAGATCCAACAGCGTCTATCGGGGATGTCAGGATAAAGAGATTAATTATCCATGGTTTAAAACCCGAATACCGAGGGTTTGTTGCCGCTATACAGGGATGGCCGACACAACCATCACTTGTTGAGTTTGAAAATTTGCTTGCTGGTCAAGAAGCTATGGCCAAGCAAATGGGAGGAGTCTTGTTGAAGAGTGAAGCGGAAGCGCTCTACACCAACAAAAGCAACGGTAAGCGACATAGTAATGGTGGATCTAAAAAGGATGGTGAAAAGAAGTATCACCAAGGAAAGGAAGACTCTCATCGATGGGGAGCTTCAAAGAATCGCGGTAATATTAAAAAGTTCAATGGCAAGTGTTACAACTGCGGGAAAATGGGCCACATGGCAAAAGACTGTTGGTCGAAGAAAAATCTTGTTGAAAGTAATACTATTACTTCTACTTCTAAGGAAAGCGAAGATGGTTGGGATGCCGAAGCGCTTTTCGCTATGGAGAAAGAAGACTTAGCTCTCATGGCAACAACATCAGAAAAGATTGACTACAAGACTGACTGGATTGTAGATTCAGGCTGCTCAAATCACATGACAGGTGATAAACAGATGTTGCAAAACTTGTCTGAGTATAAGGGAGGTCGTATGGTGGTGACAGCTGATAACTCAAGATTACCGATAGCCCATATCGGTAAGACAACAGTTACGCCTCGATATAATTCTAACAAGGTGCCACTTCAAGATGTTTATTATGTTCCAGGGATGAAGAAAAATTTGTTATCTGTAGCTCAATTAACATCATTAGGCCATTATGTTATGTTCGGTCCTCGAGATGTGAAGGTGTATCGTGACATCAAAATCTCAGAAAAACCAGCAATGGAAGGACGACGAGTGGAGTCAGTCTATGTGTTGTCAGCAGAGTCTGCATATGTGGACAAGACAAGAAAAAATGAGACAACAGATCTATGGCACATGCGGATAGGTCACGTTAGCTATTCCAAGCTAAAGGTGATGGCAAATAAGTTGATGTTGAAAGGGCTACAACAACTTGATGCGCGGACAGACACAATATGTGCAGGATGCCAGTATGGTAAAGCACACCAACTACCATACGTGGAATCAAAATTTAAAGCAGCAGAACCATTAGAGTTAGTTCATTCTGATGTGTTCGGACCAGTTAAGCAACCGTCAATTGGTGGTATGCGATACATGGTGACTTTCATTGATGACTTCTCAAGGTACGTGTGGATTTTCTTTATGAAAGAAAAATCTGACACATTCTCAAAGTTTAAAGAGTTCAGAAAGATAGTTGAAGGAGAAGTGGGAAAGAAGATTCGTTGCTTACGCACAGATAATGGGGGAGAATATAGTTCAAACGAGTTCTCTCAATACCTAAAGGAATCCCAAATACGTCATCAATACACTTATGCCAATACACCACAACAAAATGGTGTAGCTGAAAGAAAAAATAGGCATCTTGCAGAAATTTGTCGCAGTATGCTACATGCAAAGAATGTACCGGGAAGGTTTTGGGCTGAAGCAACGAGGACTGCAGCTGTTGTGATCAACAAACTTCCTCAACAGAGGTTAGAATTTGTTTCACCCTTTGAGAAACTGTGGAACGTGAAACCTACAGTTAGTTACTTTCGAGTATTTGGTTGTGTATGTTATGTATTTGTTCCTGATCATTTACGGAACAAGTTTGACAAGAAAGCTATTAGATGTATCTTTGTGGGATACGATAGCCAGAGAAAGGGATGGAAATGTTGTGATCCAACAAGTGATAGATGCTACACTTCACGAAATGTGGTGTTTGATGAAGCATCTTCTTGGTGGTCCTCAGAGAAGAAGGTGTTACCTGACTCGAAAGAATTTGAAGACAAGCTGTAACAAAAGATGGGGGAGCATATTGCTCAATTTCAACCAAGTTCAGATGAATCAGAAGATTCGAATGGAAGTGACGTTGAACAAATAGTGACTCAAAATCCTTGGCGAACTGGTGTGTATCAACAACCAAGAGAAGAAGGTGAGCCTAGTGAAACTGAAGAATCAACTCCGCAATCTCAACTTCGAAGGTCAACAAGAACACGAAGGCCAAATCCCAAATATGCCAATGCAGCCATAGTCGAAGAAATAACTATAAAAGAACCTGAGACGTTCGAAGAAGCATCACAAAGTTTTGAGTGGATGGCAGCAATGAAAGAAGAGATTGTTGCACTTGAGCAAAACCAAACTTGGGATCTTGTGCCAAAGCCAAGAGATGTGAAACCCATATCCTGTAAGTGGGTTTACAAGATAAAGCGTCGTCCAGATAGCTCAGTCGAAAGATACAAGGCACGATTGGTAGCTGGTGGTTTTTCTCAACAATATGGACTAGACTATGATGAAACATTTAGTCCAGTAGCGAAACTTACAACTGTGCGAGTCTTACTTGCACTTGCAGCCAACAAAGACTGGAATTTGTGTCAAATGGATGTGAAGAATGCTTTTCTTCATGGAGAGCTAGATCGAGAGATCTACATGATTCAACCAATGGGTTTTCAGAGTCAAGATCGTCCTGAATATGTGTGTAAGCTGCGGAAAGCACTCTATGGACTAAAACAAGCACCTAGGGCATGGTATGGTAAAATTGCTGAATTCCTAACACAAAACGGTTATTCAGTTACACCTGCAGATTCCAGCTTGTTTGTCAAAGCCGTTGGAGGAAAATTAGCGATCGTGTTAGTGTACGTGGATGATTTAATCCTAACAGGTGATGATGAGGTAGAAATTCTTCAGACAAAGGAGAATTTATCAGTACGTTTCTAGATGAAGGAACTTGGACAGCTCAAACACTTTCTTGGCTTAGAGATTGATCGCACACGAGAAGGAATATTTCTTTGTCAGCAAAAATATTCCAAAGATTTGTTGAAAAGGTTTGGAATGCTCGAATGCAAGCCGATTTCAACGCCGATGGAGCCAAATTCCAAAATTTGCGCACATGAAGGAAAAGATTTGGAAAATTCAACAATGTACCGACAATTGGTAGGTAGTCTAATCTACTTAACCTTGACTCGACCTGACATTTCTTATGCAGTTGGTGTGATGAGTCGGTACATGCAAAATCCAAAGAAGCCTCATTTGGAAGCAGTTCGACGAATACTGAGATATGTGAAGAGCACAATTGACTATGGTCTTTCGTACAAGAACGGTGAAGACTGCAAGTTAGTTGGCTACTGTGATGCTGACTATGCAGGAGATCAAGACACCACGAGATCGACAACTGGGTATGTGTTCAAGCTTGGTTGTGGAACAATATCTTGGTGTAGCAAGAGACAACCGACAGTATCATTGTCAACCACTGAGGCTGAATATCGAGCAGCAGCAATGGCAGCTCAAGAAAGTACATGGTTGATACAACTGTTAAATGATCTACATCAAATAGTAGATTATACAGTTCCGCTGTACTGTGACAATCAATCAGCAATTCGTTTGGCAGAGAATCCGGTCTTTCATGCAAGAACTAAGCATGTTGAAGTGCACTGCCACTTTATCAGAGAAAAGGTTTTGCAAGATGAGATTGAAATGAGACCGATCAACACAAATGATCAAGTTGCCGATTTGTTCACGAAGAGTTTAAGTACTAGCAAGTTTGAAAATTTTCGTAATCAACTTGACACAATGAAGAAGATGAGAGCTAACATTGAGGGGGAGTGTTGAGATCAATGCTAGCTCATATAATTAAAACTAAATCTAATTTAAGTATATATGTCTAATTTAAGTGGATTGAATGTGAGGTTACAAATTAATTAGTTATTAAAAATGAGTGGTTTGTATTACATTTGGGTTATTATAAATACCCATGACCTTAAACCTTAAATTATATCGAGAATGTAAAATAAATAAGACAAAAGTCTTATATATATATATACAAGGTTGTAGTCTTGTTATTGAGAGTTTTATCGTAATATTCTCAATTAAATAAAGTTTTGTGTTGTGTCTCCAATTTTGCGTGAATTTCTTCTTTGAGATATAAAATTTAGAATTATATATTCTAAATTTTCTTCAACAACTCACATTGTGGATGAGAAAAGTGCATAGCTCTCAAATACTGGTAACATAAATGCATTTTTTAGCATCATAAATCCATTCAAGAAAATCTAGAGTAGCGAAAGACTCCTTATGGATAGCCCAACTTCAATTTCCAGAAATCTACGAAACCAATTGGCATGCTTTTCTATATGCTCTCACATTTTCCTTCTATAATTGATTCCACAAAATGTGATCAGAAGGACATGGCCACACCTAAATAGGTGGAGAAAGAGAAAATAGCCTATTATGTATATATCAAGCCGTTGGTCTTTGCAAGCAGATTACACGTCCTTACTGAAAAAAACTTCATAAGGTTTTGATAGACAATCTTGAGTGTAAGGGGTCTTTTATGGTCTCGACTCCTATCATCATCAATAGGAACATGATCATCCCCCAAAAGTACCAACAACCACAACATTTTCCCTAACTGATCCATCATCTCTTGCCAGGCGACTTGACAAACATCTAACATGCAGCAACCACAACAACTTTTCTTGTTATGTGCTTCAGCTTGGCTACTCAAAAAGATACAGAAGGAGCAGACAATAGGGCCAATTTCCTTGGTTGCATTGAAAATAAACCTAATCCGAAATGGTTTTCTTAATAAAAAAAGGAAAAAGGAACATACCCAGTGCCTCAAGGGCTCCCGCCTACGCAGGGTCTGGGGGGCGCTGATGTACGCAGCCTTCCCCCTTCAGGGTATTAACCTGAAGAGAGGCTGTTTCCCTGTGCACCCAACCTGAGGGTAAGGACTTCCCAGGAGGTCACCCATCCTGGTACTACTCTCGCCCAAGCACGCTTAACTTCGGAGTTCTAATGGGATCCGGTGACGGCGTGTTGGTGCCCTCTTTGGTGTTTTTCTTAATAAGAAAAGAAATTATAGTCAAAGAGAAATGATATACAAAATATAAGCACAAGACGCCCTAAATACAAAAGAAAACACATACATTCCAGTATTAGCAAAAGAAGCCCACAATGTCTCCATAATCCAACAAAGGTTGTCTCAGAAAACTCTCTTAATTTTTTTTTCCCTGACGAAGCCCAAAAAACCACCTTTTTTATTTGGAAGAAAAAACACCTTATTCTAACAAAGAAATTCAATGGCATGTAAAGGTTCTTGAAAGTCATTCAAAATTCTCAAGTTTCTCTCCAACCAAAGACATCTAGAATTGCCACCCTACAAAAAGCATTTTGGCATCCTTACTCATTCAATGGCTTAGAACGGAATCAAAACAACACTATTAACTGTACACCGAGACAACTACACCTAACTAAAACCAAAGAATAACATCCATAATCAATCCTAAGCCATTGGACAAAGTAAAAAAAAAAATGGATGAGTATTTTTTCCCACTCAACGAACCAAACGCATCGCGTTGGTTCATCTTTTTAACAGCTTAAAGCTATAAAAAAGCCCTAGTTCACTATAAGGCTTCCATTTGATTCACAAAAAAGATCTTTTTGCATCTTTTTCACATTTAAATAGAATCATGAAAAAGCTATTTTATAACTAAGTAGAAAAAATGCAAAATTGGGTTCTCTTTTCTCCCTTTTTTTTTTTTTTTTGTTTTTTATAGCTTATTTCAAAAAAGTCTTCTAAAAAGACTAATTTAGTATTAAATCTTCACCACTATCACCTATTTTTATTTGTTATCATCACCGATATCTACCACTCCCTTTTTGCCCCCCATCGATCGCTACATTCACCACTCTCCAGTGCCATGACCAACCATTATCTTCACTCTCCTACCTACTACTATTAGGTTCTTTATATTATTGAGTCAACTTATAATAGATAAGTTTCTTTTTTAAACTTGTATATGAATACTTATTCTTTAAAAAAGATCGTTTTGTACCACATAACCAAACACTTCGTTATAAAAAGATAAAGATTTTAAATGGACAGATCTTATTTAAACAGATACGCTGAAAAATGATAAGTTAAAATAAGCTAGAACAAACGCACCCTTAGAATGCTTTATTTTGGCAAGCAGAGGGTATTAAGCTCATAGAGAATGAGGGACCAGAATAAGATCCTAATTCTATAAGGTACTTAAGCTTTTAATTTATACCCCAATTGTAAGACTTCTGCATGGATGTAGGTTCCAAGAAAAAAGATCCAGAAGAACAGAAAAATTACTTGTATGAGCCCAAGAATAGTGGAGAATGTATATAAAGTGGAAAACAGAGTAAAAACAAGATCTAAGTGGGCCATTTATCATCTCAAAAATGAATACCAGCGCCAAGTTTCAAGCACAATTGGGGACGAAAAATGAATAAAGTAGTAATATATAGATCACAGGAAGGACTGTTGTGTACATCAAGTCAAAATCCCACTCATTCCCGCAGATACATTGCTTACTCTCGATAACTAAGAGCAAAAGCAAATAAGGTTCATTTGGTTAGTTGGGTTGTTTAAGCAAGGGTCTGAATTTCCAACAATATCCACCTCAAGGTACCATCTTATACCTTCTATGTGTTTTAAGCAAGTAATACAACACACAACGTCAAGCAAATGTGAATGTTTGAAACAAAGAAAAAAATGATCAGGAAATTTCTAAAGCTGGATGAAAAATATTGATTTAATTCAACAAGGAATATTAGAACTATGATAAGCAGCAGCAAAAGCCTAAAAAAGCAACTTCCAGTCTTCCGAACATGCTTTTCAGATCAGTAGGATGTCAATTTCAGTGTTTACAAAAGCTCTGACATGATTCACTCAAAGCTAGTTATCAAAACTTAAGTGAAGAGTCGACACAAGTATGTGTCCTGAAGCTAGACTCGGGTTTTCCTAAGATTTTTTGAATGCTTATAATTTAAGTGTCAATAATCATAGTAAAGCCCGAGCATTCCTATATAAAAGGGTATTTCACTGCATATGATGAAATGTCCACGTAACATAAACTCAAGTGAAAAATGACGCCCAGTTTCAGATGCATGTCAACAGTTCGAGAAATTTTCCCACTGTACATGCCTTCGAAGTACATTCGGTTATGGACATGACAGTCAGAGTTAGAAAATCAGTAACACCAATTAAGAAAAATGCGTTATATGTCTGCAGCCTCATACCAGACACCCACCCACTAAAGCAGCAGATAGCAGAAACAATTAAGCCCTTGCCAGATAACAAGCCAAGTTCTATGGCACCTCATTTCATCTGTGTATCTAGATGTGCGGAAATGACCTAAATAGGTGATATCTACATTTTTTTTTTTTTTTTTTTTTTTTTTTTCCTGATAAGAAGCTAACATCTTGTTTGAATTGCACAAAGCCTTTAATGTCTCATGAATTTCCATCAATATCTTTATTTATCCCTTCCAGTAATCATGCACTTTGTTATTTTGGATACATGCCCCAATAATACTTTACAAAAGTTGTCAGAACGTTTATTAGTTTGCACCAACCAGAGAACATCTCACCTCTAAAGATCTAAACAAATGCATTTAGAAAGTGAGTAGACACGCCACAAGCAAATACAACCGTGCGGGGTGGAAATTTTGAATCAAATAAAGATCATTACCCAACAACTTTTAAGCTACCCTGTATCTAAGCGTCCCCTTGTAAATGCCTTTATATTTATTATGACATGTTTATAAATATGCTGACATGTTAACAATTCTTGAATATGTTTAAAAGCAACTAACCATAGCCCTATTTATTTGAATTTGACCAAAAGCAACTATGTTCCCTTGAAGAAGCCCAAAAGGATCGTTCTGACTTGCTACTTGTTATTGCACATGATATCCTGCTCCCATAACACCACCACGGCTACTACTACAAAAAGAACAATGATTTGATTACTAGGTGAAATTACACAGCACTAGTTGCAGAAAGTGTGACCTTGTCCACCAGCCATCTGGGATCTTGGAATGCTTTCTTCTTAGCCCATTGGTGAAATATGTGAGAAACAACTGCACGATCTGTAGCACTGAACCTGTAAAATAAAACAGCCGACAGCGGTCAAAAGAGATGTCAATTTAACAATACACAGGCTTCAATATGACACAATCATCTGCCTATAATTTCACAAGAACTACCTTTGTAAAAAGGCATTTCCATAGATTGCTTCTGCACCTTTTAAGTCTACTAGTGCTTCATTTATTTGTTTGTCAAAACAATTATAGCCCGCCATATGTTCCGTATGGTACTGCCTCTGATTCAGTAGTGACCTGTAAAGACTTATTTTGGATGGGAAATGGTGTTTCAGCCTCACTTAAACTTGCAATCACCTGCATGAATGAGGGAATTAGTGGTAGCATTTCAGTGAAGCTATCTACAAAGCAATCAAAACAAATATTTGAGGATCATAATAAAAAAAATAGAAGGTAACACAGCAAACAAAGGAGAGGAACCTTTTTGAGTTCTTTTTATGGAACTAGAAGAAATTTTACATTAAAAAATTAGTATATGTAAATATAACATAAACGACTAAAATTAGAAGGATATCTTATGTGCCACAGGAATGTATCTTACTTTCATATAAAGAGGAAGCAGAGCCAAAAACTACAAGGGACTAGAGATACATTGATACAAATTATGCCCAACTAGAAATGCATGCAGAATATGGAATTAAATTGCAATTCACTACAGCAGTCATGATGTCACAAAAGCAAGGTGTCATAGATGTTACTTGAAATGTCACGGCAACCAAGAACTAGCTCAAGATCCATTACATGATGGCAATTGCACCACATAACAACCTCTACCGATCCCATGCCATAGATCGAATATTTCAAAGGGAACAAAGTACGCATTAGTCAGCTTATTTACTTTACAATTTAACAATCATCACCTAAGTTCTTGCCTAATAAAAATGCCTGCCAGAAACCTACAAAAACAATAAGATGGTTGCAAGAGTTCCTACATAACAAAATCTTCTAATTTTGCATTGTTATCCGATATTCACATGCTGCATAATAAAATATATGCTAGAAAGCATTCTATGTGCCATCATCTCCTATTACATTCAAAGCAACAACATCTGAGGATTATAGCACAGTCAATTTATTAGAGCAGTCTCCAAACTAACTAATCCATTGCAACTTTACATGAAAAGGAAAAGGGGTAATAACCAAATTAATCATTTGTGAAAACTCGACAAGGTCTTTGATTATCTTACAAGTTATAGTTTATTGCACGTTAAAGAACACTTGTTCATTGTCGAAGCAACAATACTCACTCAAATCCCACAAGCACATGACTTAAAAACAATCAACCAATGCCTTTCAGAGCCCTTTTCTACAACTCATGCACAAAAACACAGTTCTTTTTGTTCAGGTAGTCATTAGCATCACACATCCCAAAACACGTGTATAAAGATCTCATCTTCCTCTCACGACCAGTGTCAAATAAGCCAATCATGTAATGATGCACATAAAGTCACTGAAGCTATCCATTCAAGGGACAGTTACAGAAAAAAAAAGCTCAAGTGTTATTGTAACAATGACAAAAACGCTTACAGCTACAAGCTTACCTGAACTTCTTGCAGATGTTGAGGAATTTCCTTAAGAAAACGGGAAGGCTGAAGCAGCTGAATTAAAATTAGATCTCTTAGTAATATACTAGTATTCTTGAGAAAGGGGAAAACCAAGACAAAATTACAGTACGAGAAGTATAATAACCAGCACCTGCCAGTTTGAGTCCATCATCACATGCAAAATAAAAAGCTTTTTCCGAGCACGGGTCATCGCAACATACAGCAAATGCCGTTCTTCCTACAATTTGCACATGAAAACAGATCTCGATGGTAAGGCTCTTGTAACAACGAAAATTTTTTCAGTGGAACAACAAAGACCAAATTTTGATATGCAGAAGCAGCTACCTCAACTGAATTCCCACTCTCCGTTATAATACCGTTATGCTCATGCAATAGTGGAATATCTGATTCATTTGCCTGATTCAGGGAGAGATGTATTTAGAGGCTTACACTGTAAATAAGAACATAGGAACAAAGATGTAAAATAAATAAACACAAGGACACAAAGAAGCAACATCGGGGCCATAAATTTTATGTTCCCCTATGACCAAGCATATTTTCATGGCAAAGCTTGAGGTAAATTTGTCAAGTTAAAGCAACAACACATGTATGAGTCCAAGAAATAACGGCCTTGCAGAAGCTAAATGCATGGTATTTGATGAATAAACAAAGTTGCTAAACTGTCAAGCCTTAGCTATTCACCATCACCTCATTGGTAAAGAATTTCGACAGACATATTTACCATCCATCTACTCATCATGAAAAACCACAGCCAAACATAACTGGCTAGAGGAATTAAGATGTCAACATCTTGCTCTGGTCATTTGCATCTTTACAGCATGCCTCATCACACCAAGCCAACAGACAATTTGATATGTAGGTGCTGAGGACATCACACTGTAAAACAAACACGCTGTTCAGATCCTTCATCACTGAGCACACTGATGAAGATAAAGGAGGAAAGAATAAAATTGATTGACAAACCGAAATCCGTATTTTATATTATATAATAGAAAATGAATCGATTCCAAACTAAAGAAAGAATCAAATATTCATCAATGCATTCACTCCATAGTCTGAGAGATCTTTAGATCTGCATTGAAGATGTTTGAAGATAATTGGAATTGTTGTAATTTCTATCTCTTGGGATTTATTATTAGTTATAATTGTTCTATGAAAAAATTTTACCCTTACTAGGTTAATCTATTATTCTTACGCTAGGATACTTTAGTCTACTAGAACTCTAGTTTTAAATTTCTATAAATACTTTTGTAATCAAAGCCTAAAGACAGATCATTAGAATATTGAAATAAAATTCAGTTATGTCCTATTTTCTACGCATGGGTTTGCTTAAAGTTAAGTCCAAAGGTCCTTAATTTGTTGGGCAAAAAACTTTTCAACCATCCTCCTAGGCATAGGAATACTTAGGAACCCCCTCGATTAGGCACAAGGATGCAATATCTCTATCAAATTGGTATTAAGGCAAGTTTCGATCCACCCCTTCTTTTGCCACCTCTGCCATCACCACAGTTCATGGTCAACAGCATCACCACTTCTATCGAACCCTAGATCTAAAATATCTACCCAACCCACCAGAAACCTTGGGCAGAGCCCATCCCAAACCCCCACATAGCTGCCATCCTCAGACCTTAACTGCCGAACCCAATCGACCACCCAAACGCACCGTCAGCCTGAACACTAGCCAACACTATCACCTGGACTTCACCAGTCCACCTACACAACCCTAGCTCCAGAAATCAACCTTCGATTTCAAGGCTTACACCAATTCTAACCCTACCAAATCGAAACCCTAAAATTCCAGAGTTGTTGTCTTTCATGTACGAAGCCCTAAAAGAACAATCCCGCTCTCGACCTCTCCATTTCCATTCATCGACTTATAACAACTCCTATTCTCGACTGGTTGACTTATATTCCAAACCCCCCTAGTCACTACTCGTTCATCACTCCTGCCGTTGACACTCGCCACCACCTAGTGCTAGCCGGCACCGCATCACTCGCTTCACAGCTAGTGGTGTTCATGTTCCCAGTCCCCATCAGAAACCCTAATCTGGGTTATTTTGTGCTGAAAGGTTACACCTTCAAGTCTTTGACGAATTGTAAACCTAGCTGCTGACTTAAGATCGAATGGGTTTCTTTTTAGTTGAGATACAGACTTAACAATGGAGAGAACAATAAATAAACTTGAGAGAAATCTTGAGGCTGCTGGTAATCGAATTCTTACAAGCCTCCCAAATTCAAACAATGAGCTCCTCTTGAGGCTTAATACTACTTTAACAAGTCTTGCTAAAGTAGAATTGTTGTCTTCAAAGTCCATGAAGAGCGCACTTTCTCTGTTAATGAGAGCATTAGTGAGTGACTAACTATTGAGACACCATAATCCTGATATAAAAGTTGCAATTGTTGCTTGCCTCAGCAAAATTAAAACGATTACAGCTCAAATGCACCTTATGATGATAATCAAATGGAAGAGCTATTTCAATTGATTGTGTCATCGTTCGCAAATTTATTACATGTCCAACAGATCCTACAACAAGAGAGCCAGAATTCTTGAAGTTATGGCACTCTCTAGATCTTATTCGATGATGCGATGATGCTAGATCTTCAATGTGAAGCCTTGATTCTTGAGATGTTTCAGCACTTCTTCGTATCGAGAAGGTATTTTTATCATGACATTGTGCTTTCTTTTATGGAAATGATTATGCTATAGATCTCATGTGAGAGTGATGAAAAATCACCAGAACTATTGTTATGCGTTTTACCAGTTACAAAGAAGGGTACTATAGAAATCTTGCCTATTACTCCCAGGCTTGCAAAGGGGGTAATTGAAGGAACCGTTGAAAGCTCAAACCGTACCTTGATTATTTCGTGGAATTTTTATGGAATTCCCTTGGCTAATATATATAAGGAGCTTCCTACTATAACTGAACCCAAAGAGGGCGAGATCAAAGAAACCAACTCTTACAAATGATGAATCCAAGCAACAATTTGAAGGGAAGCATGGCATTCAACAACTAAATGAGAAAGATAATTGCAACAAGATAGTTCTAGCTAAACAAGAGATTATTGTAGATGAGGTTGGGCATATTGACTTAATTATTCTTGATGACACTTATTTTTATTGAAACACTCATTCCCCTGGTCATGATGCTACATTAATTGTATAAGATTGAAAGTGGTAAGTCAATTACATTGTGCCTTTCCTTAAGGCTACTCTTTGTGTGCTTTATTCAAATCATCCTACCCCATCAGAAAACTTGAGTCCAAGGTTTTTTATAACCTAGGGATAGCAATTGAGATAGAGGAGGAAAGAATGAGAACTACATCGAAGATATTTGAAAATAAGTGGAATTATTGTAATTTCTATCTCTTAAAATTTATTATTAGTTATTATTGTTTTATCATAAAATTTTACTATTATTAGGTTAATCTATTATTATCATATTAGGAGTTTTTCCTCTATTATCCCTATAAATACTTATGTAATCAAAGCCTAAACTCATATCATTAAAATAATGAATAAAATTCAGTTATGTCCCATTTTCTTAAGCAAACGGTTGCTAAAAACTAAGTACAGAGATACTTAGTTGGTTGTGCAGAGGGCAGTTCAACTATCCTCCTAAGCACAGGAATGCTTCTCTATCAAATTGGGTTGCTTAAAAAAAATAGGAAACAATTGAATTTTATTCAATATTCTAATGATTTTCCTTTAGACTATGATCTCATAAATATTCATAGAACTATACAACTAGAGTCCTAATAGACTAAAAATTTCCCAACTTGATAATAATAGATTTACCTAATAAGAGTAAGATTTTATGATAAAACAATAATAACTAATAATAAATCCTAAGAGATAGAAATTACAACAATTCCACGTATCTTAAAATATCTTCAATGGAGATCTCATTCTTTCCTCCGCTATCTCCATCACACACTCTAGGACCAGTTCCTTATTCCGAGGATAAGAAAAAAAATTTAAATGCATATGTTATTATGAAGCTATTAGAGCAAGCTTCACAGGTTGACAATGTAAGGAATTTAAATTTTTAGGCTTAAGTATTTTCCACAAAAATTACCAATGAATTGCAAGTAGTTGTTTAAGTCCTAGCCACCCATCCTTGATCAAACAAAAAAGGCTCATTCCTTCAATGGCCACCAAACTTGACCAACAATTTTCCTTTTGACATGGTAGAAGTCATCTTTTGAATTGAGTGGCCAAGCTCACCAACTTTGAACATTGGTCAAACCCACAAACTTTGACAAGAAAAGGAAAAAAAAATCAGCCTTTTGCACTATAAATACCCCATTTGGCTTCCTTTCTAAAGCATCCGAAAATAGAACTAAACAAGAATAAGAGATTAAGGAAGAAAAGGGAGAACTTTGCTTGGGATTTTAGGAAAAGCTTTGTCTTTTCTAATAAGTAACTTATTCGTTAACTCTTCCGTCCTTTTGTTAAAGCTCTTAAATTTTGATACGTTAATAGCTTCTTAAAATTCTCAAAATACTTATTTTGTGTACCACGTGTTTACTTTCTGTGTGTTGAAAATAAAAAGGGGATCAACATCTTTAACTAAGTCTGTGAAATATGGAATTTGGGTTATGTTATAATGCTTCAATTTATGGAATTTTGAAAATAAGATTTGAATCATGTTCTATGATATGAAATATACTTCTTATACCTTGTTTGGTGGGTTGTGCCCTACGATGACAGGGAAAGACATCTCTGAGCCCGCGATGGGGGATTATACCATCTCTGTTACTAGTGCACTATTTGGAACGTTCCTCAGAACCCGTAGTTGGCCGGGGACCCAATTATGTTTGCCAATTCTGAGCCCAGTTGCAGGGATTATATGCAGCCACAACCAAGAAGCTTAAAGCCTAAAGATTCAGTTGATGTGTTTCTAAGCTTTCAGAATTAACTTTTAGTAAATGATTTCAGCTATGTTTTGATGTGTTCATGCTTTTAAATAATGCTTGATCCTTGTTTTGTTATCGGATTTGTTACTTGCTGAGCTTTATGCTCACCCTGTTGTTCAACAATTTCAGATAAGGCATAGTAAGCTGGATCGAGAAGTTCAAGAAACTTACTTGCTACATGGTTGAAGTGGTTACAGCCTTAGAAGACTTTCTTTTATGTTTTATAAGTTAGCAGTTCAGCTATATAAGAATATGTTTACTTTTGGAAGTCTTAACTGTTGTTTTGAGTTTTGAACTCCAAGGATTTGTATCGTGTATTATTAAGTATATTTGGAATAAAGTTTCCTTGTATTTCACCCACGATGACTATTTGTTTCCTGGTTGGCTTTCAAGTCATCGGCTCTTTGTTTGCTATGTTTGGGGTCGTGACAGAAATGGTATCAGAGCAACTTTCTAGCCTAGTGGGTTTTGGGAACCTCATTTAGTTTGCATCCTCATTAGAGTTGACCTCAACACATCTTTGGATATACATATATATGTTCTTCTAATACTAAAGCTTGGTCTATCAGGGTTGTATAAGATAAGATGTCGAAGCATCCGTCAAACCCTTCAGATGATAATGGGGATGTACCCATCCTTCAATATGCCCGGAAAAGATGGCCTAATCAAGCTGGGGCAAATAGTAGTGGAAGCCTTGATGCTTCCTTACCTGAAAATTTGGCTCAAAGTTTCATTCAACAATTAGCTAAACAAATTGGCTTGCACGTTAATGGAGAAACTTCTAAAGATGTGACGCACGATGAAGGCATTTCGGAAGCTCATAAAGCTGTTCAGAGGTTCAAAAGCATGAATCCGCCATCCTTTGCTGGTGATGGAGATCCTCAACAAGCCCTTGATTGGCTGAATGAGATAGAGGAGTACCTTGAAGTATTAGAGTGTACTGACTCGCAAAAGGTTAAATTTAGTACCTTTATGCTGCGAGATCGGGCAAAAGATTGGTGGAAATTAACCAAATCACAACTTCCTGAAGCAATGACATGGGAGAATTTCAAGGAACTCTATAATGTTGAATTCTTTCCAGAGGTGCTAAGAGAGCAGAAGGCGATTGAGTTCATAGACTTAAAGCAAGGGGATAATGCGTCTTTAAATGATTATTTGAAGCGCTTCACCGAACTATCTCCTTTCGCCTCCCATGTGATCCCAAATGACTACACCAAAGCCAGAAAGTTCGAAAGAGGATTGAGGTGTGATATCAAGCTTCGTGTAGTGCCTTTGCGACACAAGACCTATCGGGATGTAGTTGATACTGCCCTTGTGGTTGAGAGGGAACTTAAAGAAAACCAACAAGTCAGAGACTTAAAAAGGAAGGATCGAGTCAACACAACATCGCAAGGAGATACTACCTCTAGGAAAAGGCAAAATGTTCCGGCTTCCAACAACAAGAACTCGTCCGAGAACCGTAAATGCCATGTATGCGGTAGGTTCCATGCTGGGAATGAATGCTATAGAAAGACAGGAGCTTGCTTTAGGTGTGGCAGCATGGAACACCGGATTGCAAATTGCCCAGATATGACAAACAGCACTAAGAGCAACCACAACAAGCAAAGCATGCATAAATCTGAAGCGAAGAAGCCTCAAGCTCAAGGTAGAGTTTTTGCTCTAAGTCAACAAGATGTGCACGGCTCTAATTCTGTGCTGACAGGTACCTTATGTCTATCCCCGCTTTATGCTTATGCACTATTTGATTCTGGATCAACACATTCCTTTGTGTCTCCTTCACTTGCCCAAAAAACTTGGCATAAATCATGTGCACTTAGATACCGAAATATGTGTGGAAACGCCAACGGGGTACTCTATGATCGCTAGACATGTATGTAGGGAGTGTAAAATTCAAATTGAAGATAGGATCCTACCAGCCAATCTAATCGTCCTAGATATTCATGATTGCGACATTATTCTCGGCATGGATTGGCTTGCAACATATCATGCGACTGTTAACTGTTTCGCAAAGAAGGTAACATTTTGTGTTCCAAGCCAAACTGAGTTTGCATTCCAAGGTAATAGCCGCCAAAGTCCTCCACCCACAATATCCGCTTTACAAGCTCGTAGACTTATGAAGAAAGGATGTAAAGGATATATGTGTTATGTTAGAGAAGTCACCAAAGAGAGTCCTAAGTTGGGGGATATCGCTGTTGTTAAAGACTTCCCAGAAGTATTTCCGGAAGACATTCCTAGCTTGCCTCCAGATAGAGAGATAGACTTCTCTATTGACCTTGTGCCGGGGACTGCACCTATTTCTAAGACTCCATACCGAATGGCCCCTGCTGAATTAAAGAAATTGAAGATACAGTTACAAGAATTGTTGGACAAAGGATTCATTCGTCCAAGTGTATCTCCCTGGGGTGCACCTGTTCTATTTGTGAAAAAGAAAGATGGCAGTATGAGGCTCTGCATAGATTACCGAGAGTTGAACAAAGTAACGGTAAAGAATAAGTATCCCCTCCCACGGATTGATGATTTATTTGACCAGTTACAAGGTTCTAAGGTCTTTTCCAAAATTGATCTTCGATCAGGATATCACCAGCTCAAAATCAAGGAAGAAGACATACCGAAAACAGCATTTAGGACACGATATGGGCACTATGAGTTTTTAGTGTTACCGTTTGGATTGACTAATGCACCTGCTGTTTTTATGGACCTGATGAACAGGATTTTCAGACGATATTTAGACCAATTTGTGGTCGTATTCACTGACGACATTCTGGTCTACTCGAAAAATCACGAAGAGCATAAGAAGCACTTAAAAATTGTCCTTGAAACTCTTCGAAAGAACCAGCTCTATGCCAAGTTCAAAAAGTGTGAGTTTCGGCAAGAGAAGGTAGCATTTTTAGGTCATGTGATATCAAGAGATGGACTTTCGGTAGACTCGCAAAAAGTTGAAGCTATCACTAACTGGGCCAGACCCACTAATGTGACTGAGATTCGTAGCTTCCTTGGTTTGGCTGGATACTACCACAAATTCGTGGAAGGATTCCCAAGCATTGCATCTCCCTTGACTCAATTGATGCGAAAGAATGCTAAATTTGAATGGAATGAAGAATGCGAAAAGAGCTTCCTACAGCTCAAGCAACATCTAGTTTCTGCTCCCATGTTAACAATTCCTTCTGGTAGTGAGGGATTTGCGATATACTGTGATGCTTCAAGGAAAGGCCTCGAATGTGTCTTGATGCAACACGACAAAGTTATTGCATATGCCTCTCGTCAACTGAAGCCCTATGAGCAGAATTACCCTACCCATGACTTAGAACTTGCTACTGTGGTTTTCGCACTCAAAATTTGGAGACATTACTTGTATGGGGTTTCATGTAACATTTTTACCGATCACAAAAGTCTTAAGTACATTTTCTGCCAAAGGGAATTGAATCTAAGGCAACGAAGATTGCTAGAACTGTTGAAGGATTATGACCTCACCATTCATTATCACCCAGGAAAAGCAAATGTGGTCGCAGATGCCCTAAGTAGGAAAAATGTGGAAAATATGGCATGTCTGTTATCAAAGCAAAAGTGCATCCTTGAAGACCTACAAAGGCTGGATATTGAAGTCAAAACGCAGAACAATTCAAGCTCTCTTGCTCGGCTAAAGATTCAGCCGCGCTTCATAGAGCGGATCAAAGACGCCCAAAAAGTTGACGCTCAATTATGTAAAATCCGCAATAATGTGGAAAGTGGTCAAGAAACCAAATTCAGAATCCATGAAGATGGTTCCCTAAGATTTGGGGAACAAAGGCTATGTATTCCTAATGATTCTCAGTTAAAGAAGGAATTACTAGAAGAAGCTCATAGCTCGAGTTATTTTGTGCATCCTGGCGGAACTAAAATGTATCGTGACCTTCGTGAAAGATACTGGTGGAACAATATGAAACGAGACATTGCTCAATTTGTGGCTCGGTGCCTGACATGTCAGCAAATCAAAACGGAACATCAAAAGCCAGCCGGTGAGCTTCAACCATTGCCTATACCAGAATGGAAATGGGAAAATATTGCAATGGACTTTGTAGTCGGGCTTCCAAGAACAGCAAGGGGGCATAATGCAGTTTGGGTAATTGTTGATCGTTTGACTAAATCGGCCCACTTTTTACCCATAAAGATCACCTACAACTTGGACAAACTTGCTAAGTTATACTTGCATGAGATTGTCCGATTGCACGGCGTTCCAGTATCTATTGTTTCTAATTGTGACCCTCGCTTCGTCTCACAACTTTGGCAAAGACTACGGCGGGCATTGGGTACCAAACTTACATTCAGTACAGCCTTCCATCCTCAGACAGATGGACAATCTGAAAGAACAATTCAGGTATTGGAAGATATGCTTAGAGCATGTGTCTTGGATTTAGCAGGAAGCTGGGATGAGCATTTGCCATTAATTGAGTTTTCTTACAATAATAGCTACCATTCTAGCATTGAAATAGCACCTTATGAGGCTCTATATGGGAGGAAGTGTAGATCACCTGTTTACTGGGACGACATTGGCGATAGGAAGTTTTTGGGTCCAGAGATTCTACAAATTACAGTAGAAAAAATTCAGTTGATCAGAGAAAGACTTCGAACTGCTCAAAGTCGTCAGAAAAGTTATGCGGATGTTCGAAGAAGACCACTGAATTTTCAAGTAGGAGATCATGTCTTTTTGAAAGTGTCTCCAACTAAAGGTGTAACGAGATTTGGCAAAAGAGGAAAATTAAGCCCGAGGTTCATTGGTCCCTTTGAAATCCTTGAGAAAGTAGGTGAAGTAGCATATAAAATAGCACTACCACCATCTTTATCCGGCGTACATAACGTGTTCCACGTGTCTATGTTACGGAAGTATGTGCCCGATCCAAATCATGTACTACAACATGAGTCTTTGCAGATAGGAGGTGATTCTCCTATGAAGAGCATCCAATAAAAATCATCGAACAAAAGGAGCAAGTACTACGGTCTCGAACCCTAAGCCTGGTAAAGGTTCTTTGGAGTAATCACAATGAAGTAGAAGCGACTTGGGAACGTGAAGATGAAATGCGCACAAAGTATCCTTCTCTGTTTGATGATTCAGGTACATAAGTTTCGAGGACGAAACTTCTTTTATGGGGGGAAAGATGTAAGGAATTTAAATTTTTAGGCTTAAGTATTTTCCACAAAAATTACCAATGAATTGCAAGTAGTTGTTTAAGTCCTAGCCACCCATCCTTGATCAAACAAAAAAGGCTCATTCCTTCAATGGCCACCAAACTTGACCAAGAATTTTCCTTTTGACTTGGTAGAAGTCATCTTTTGAATTGAGTAGCCAAGCTCACCAACTTTGAACATTGGTCAAACCCACAAACTTTGACAAGAAAAGGAAAAAAAAATTAGCCTTTTTGCACAATAAATACCCCATTTGGCTTCCTTTCTAAAGCATCCAAAAAAATAGACCTAAACAAGAATAGGATATTAAGGAACAAAAAGGGAGAACTTTGCTTAGGATTTTAGGAAAGGCTTTGTCTTTTCTAGTAAGTAACTTATTCGTTAACTCTTCCGTCCTTTTGTTAAAGCTCTTAAATTTTGATACGTTAATAGCTTCTTAAAATTCTCAAAATACTTATTTTGTGCACCACATGTTTACTTTCTGTGTGTTGAAAATAAAAAGGGGATCAACATCTTTAACTAAGTCTGTGAAATATGGAATTTGGATTATGTTATAATGCTTCAATTTATGGAATTTTGAAATTAAGATTTGAATCATGTTCTATGATATGAAATATACTTCTTATACCTTGTTTGGTGGGTTGTGCCCTACGATGACAGGGAAAGACATCTCTGAGCCCGCGATGGGGGATTATACCATCTCTGTTACTAGTGCACTATTTGGAACGTTCCTCAGAACCCGTTCTGAGCCCAGTTGCAGGGATTATATGCAGCCACAACCAAGAAGCTTAAAGCCTAAAGATTCAGTTGATGTGTTTCTAAGCTTTCAGAATTAACTTTTAGTAAATGATTTCAGCTATGTTTTGATGTGTTCATGCTTTTAAATAATGCTTGATCCTTGTTTTGTTATCGGATTTGTTACTTGCTGAGCTTTATGCTCACCCTGTTGTTCAACAATTTCAGATAAGGCATAGTAAGCTGGATCGAGAAGTTCAAGAAACTTACTTGCTACATGTTTGAAGTGGTTACAGCCTTAGAAGACTTTCATTTATGTTTTATAAGTTAGTAGTTCAGCTATATAAGAATATGTTTACTTTTGGAAGTCTTAACTGTTGTTTTGAGTTTTGAACTCCAAGGATTTGTATCGTGTATTATTAAGCATATTTGGAATAAAGTTTCCTTGTATTTCACCCACGATGACCAATTGTTTCCTAGTTGGCTTACAAGTCATCTGCCCTTTGTTTGCTATGTTTGGGGTCGTGACAGACAAGGCCTAGGGGGGAGAGAAAAGTAGATGGAAGAAAAACTGAAACTACAGATACGTAGGACAAGGGCAGAAGTAGCGGTTGAATCCAAGTCTTTCCCCAAACTGCGTACAGAAAAAGTCTAAAATATAAATGAACAACAATGCATCACGAGCAAAACCAGTGCAGTCTGTTAGGTCAAACCCCTTTCTTACATAAGTCAGACTTAACGATGCAGCTACGATGCCTCAATTTCAACTGATGGCAAGACATTAAAAGCCAACCAAAGGAATGAGCAAAAATTCCAATTACCTTCACTATGAAAACCATGTCCCATTCCAGGCCTTTCGACTGCACAGAGGCACAAATATAAGTTTAGATCATGCACTTCAACATATTGGAATAGGAGAAACCAAACTAAATGACAACCACATTCTTCAGCAACACAGTCAGGCATGGGCTTCTCCGCCTCTCCTACTCAACTTTAAACCCCATGTTTACAGAAGACACTCGATAAGTAAAAACAGAAGGGTAAATCACATTTTAGTACCTTAAAGTTTGATGTATTAATTTCTTAGTTCATAAATTTTGTGAAATAATTTTTTAGTCCAAAAAGTTAAATGCATTTAACAAAATAATCTAAATAGCGATGTGTAAAGGAGCAAAATAAGCCTCGCTTTCATTCTCTCATATCGTTGTTTGGACTATTTTATTAAATATACATAACTTTTTAAACTAAAAAATTATTTCACAAAATTTATGAACTGAAAAAATATTACTCTGAACTTCACAGTACTAATATATAATTTACCCAAAACAAAATCATGCAGTTTCAATCAAAAAAGCAAATAAATAATGCGTTATATGGTACATTAAAGTCAGAGAGAGAACCTGACGAATAGTAGTCAATGTGACAGAATCTTCGTTATCACGCCTCCTTGAACGAAAATTACCCCTCTCTCGCTCAGATATGAAGGAAATTAACACTTCAAGGGCATGGGTACAGCCTGTGTTTCTTACTGCACTATCAGGCTCAGGTTGCCTGGGATCATATTGTGTAGAGCAAAACATGGATATCTCATCCAGTAAGTACTGAAGCACCTGCACAACATCCACAATCCATAATGAATTCTAGAAACTAAAATGAAAACCAGCTAGTAAAATACAAAGTCAACTTTCCATTTTTCCTTTTATAGGCCTTCTTTTAGGAGGCCGTCGACACACATTGCTTCGCTTATTGGATTCTGGAAATGATCCTCTACATAAACATAAACTAAAGAATTTTTCCAGAGAAGATATAGATATTAGTAACCTCATAAGGAATCAAAAGTAGTGCCACCAAGAGGCTGAATCTCAAGTATTAGTCGTGGCTTATTATAATTTTTAAATATAAATATAAAAAAAAAAATGCCCCCTATCACATTGTACACTCTAGCTTGACAGTTGATACTATGCTCACTATTTCTCATGTCAAGGGTTCAAAGGCCACCAACCATCAACTTTTTGGAACATTTTAATTATGCTTCTGTTAAAGTTGTGACTCTTCATTTTCAAGCACTGCAAAACCCTATATAATATACTAAGGAACATACCCAGTGCCTCAAGGGCTCCCGCCTACGCAGGGTCTAGGGGGCGCTGATGTACGCAGCCTTCCCTCTTCAGGGTGTTAACCTGAAGAGAGGCTGTTTCCCTACGCACCCAACCTGAGGGTGAGGACTTCCCAGGAGGTCACCCATCCTGGTACTACTCTCACCCAAGCACGCTTAACTTCGGAGTTCTAATGGGATCCGGTGACGGCGTGTTGGTACCCTCTTTGGTTACCCTATATAAAATACTAATACTATTAAATTCATAATCTTTCACTAAGTTATGATTCATTTTTTGGAAAACACTAAGTATGATTCTAATTCACTTACATATATATAATACAACAACAACAGACCCAGTACCTCAAGGGCTCCCGCATGTGTCACGCGGGGGGTTGGGGGGGATATACGCAGCCTTACCTCTTCAAGGTGCTACCCTTAAAGGGAGGTTGTGGCCAAGGACCCCCAACCTGAGAAGCACACAAGCATACAAGCATGAGGCATAAAGCATGAAGCACAAGAGCATACGAGCATAATGGCTTAAAGCATGAAGCATGAAGTAGCAATAGGCCCCAAACACCTCCCAGACATATCAAGTAAATCACACAAACATATAGATAAGCCTAGGGGTACTAGTGCTAGCTAAAATATGCTCTTCAATTCTAAACCGCGACATCAGCTACCCCTGTGCTAACACTCCACTGAGCTCTATCTAAGGCTATCTCCTCATGTAGGTTAAGGTGGGTAAGGTCATTTCGAATCATCTCCATCTACCTCTTTTTCGCCTGCCTCTCCCTCTCTTTCCTATTGTAGTATGGAGTTGTTCGCATCACCTGACAGGGGCAGTGGTCGGTCTCCTTCTAACATGCCCAACCCACCGCAAACGCTGCTCCCTCAATTTAACCTCGATCGGGGCCACGCCCAATTTGCTTCTCATGACATCATTTCTGATCCTATCCTTCCTTGTATGTCCACACATCCACCACAACATCCTCATTTCCGCCATCTAGATCTTGTCCTTCCTTGTGTGTCCACACATTCACTATTTTTAATGATTATTTGTATATTCTATTTACTTTTTTTTTAATTTTGTTTTGAATATGGATCCTATAGTGTTGAAATTCTAGACTCAATTCAATTTTTAGTAGACAAATTGTCTCATTTTTAATTTTTTTTCTACAAATTTTGCTTTCAAATACTCCCAAACTCGTAAAACCTAACCCAAATTTTATTCCTCAATTCTCCCATATTTCTCTCTTCTATGTGTGACATACTTAGATACTTAAACACACGAGCACACACATATATACAATTACTGTTATTTTTTTATTATAAACATAGACCAGAATTTGTTAATTTTTGATCCTGAACTGACTATTAGTATATGCCTTTAAAAGATCTTCAACTTAAATGAAATTTATATTTCAAATTGAATCATACCTCCAGATACTTTCCCATTCCCAATTAATATCTTGTACTACAAACTCGTAGAGAACCCCTCACATTAATTGCCTCCATGACCTAGAATGGGAATTACTCATGATCAACGTTATAAAATGAGGGGAATCGTGCTAGCACCAACATCCTAATCACCATTAACAACAAAGTGTCCAACTTTTAGATTTAGGATCAGAATCCTTCAACCATCGAGAATCAACTACTATAACGGTTCATCACAACACCCTCTTTATACCAGAACGATATTAAAAGGTTATTACCAATTTTCCGCCAATGCCCTTTAGAAAAGATATCTCTGCTTCGAGAATCTTCTTATGTGCCTGTTAATATTAAGACTTTGGAGTGCAATAAAGAAATCCTTCCTTCTGCATGTACCTAGCAGATACTTTTTTAACCCAGATTAGTTTACACAAGAAAGTTCCATTAATAACTTCATTCTTTCTCAACCTTGACCTCCCGCAGCCTTTAGGTCTACATATTGTCATCCATGAGATCAATACACATTTTATTAGGATTACCTGAGCTCTTAGATCTATCAACCTTGCGACACGTATCTTTTCATATAGCACAGCATTAATTGAATGTGTATATATTGACTCCAAACTAGATTGAACAGGTACCATCTTCCCACTTTGGACAACCATTAGCTTTCGACATTACAATCTTAGAGGACAGTATTCATTATACAGCATAATGAATTATTCAAGAATGCCCTTGACAATAAGGGACATCTTAACTATTTCCTCAAACTAGAAAATCATTCGCTAAAAGCAGACTGGCAATTCTTGTATTCTCATATCATTACACATATATTGGTTGTCCTATATCTGCCAGACTACAATCTCTATAGAAGTCAACAAAATTGCACATAATTTGATTTCCTGTATCAGCATCCATATTATTCAATGTCGAGGTATTAATTAATCATGGTTGACCAATGAGACAATTGATCATTTGTGCCTTCACTTCTCATATTCTTGCCTTCCCTCATATATATTATTTGATGCAGTTGGCAAAAATGGGGAACCCTTTCTAGCAGAAGTTCAAGATTTCTGGTAGCAGGAAAAACCAACTTTTCTGCTTGCAGCAATCTCTTTATGTAATCTATTCCATTTGTATCAAGCACAGTGCCAAGAGCTTCATTATGGGTGTAAACCAGTCAATCCAAGCCCAAGCTTGACGCGTGAAAGATGTCACCCAACTTGGGCTCAGCTCAAAGCCTTCATCAAGGCTACTTTTAGCTCAAGCCCAACTTGGCTCAATTGAGCTCGAACCCCATTTCAGAGAGCTTCCAGCTAAGCTCAGCTTGCTTATGCTGCTTTAGGCTTGTTTAGGTTCATTATGGCTCAAGTTGAACTCGTGAGCTTGAATGAGGCTCACTTCGGCACATTAAAACTAGCTTGAGATTGACTTATTTAAAGCCACAAAGCCGTAGCTTTACCAAACTCAGGCTCAACTCGCTATGTTGAACAAGTGGGCACAAATGGACTTAAGCTTATAAAGATCAATGCCTTTCGAGCTAAATGATGAGTCAACTCAGCTCATTTACACATCTTATCTTCATAGAAGAAGCCTTTCCACTCAATCAATAAAGTGGACACAGTAAGTTGCATAGCTTTCCCAGAGTTCAACAAATGCTTTTTTTTAAGAGTTCAATTCAGATTTGAGACTTTACTCCTGTCATCAGTTGTATTAACAGATTATGTCAGCTTGTATGTTCATCTCCTTCTTTAAGACAGTCTCATTTATCTATCCAATAAAGGGTAGTGCTCATGCATCTAGTCTCAGATTGAATATTTGTAGATTGTCTCTAGAATTCAACACGATCAAGGGAAAACTAGACAGATCAACCCATAGACATAACAATCAGCTCCCTCAAGGTAGTGACTTTGGCTATAGAATAAACGATCACACACACACATGCATATGTGATGACAGGAAGGCAGCAACATCAAAAAGGAAAAAAGGTTATGTCTTGGAAGAATTCTAACCCAAAGGATTGAAAACATACAAAAATTCAAGTTTAACAGAAAGTAGACACTTGGCATTATAAAGAAAAGAAGAAAGCCAGACTTACAGATCTGACATCGTTGTCTTCATTAAGAAATTTCCCCCCATCAAAGTTAACGACTGCTTGTTGCTCAAGAAGGTATCTCTGTAACATTTCAATCGGAACAGTGAAAACATCATAGTGAGAAACTCCATTCAGATGCCATCAGACATATTTGGAGAAGCAAACTAGAGATGACTTCTACAATCCAATACGACACAACCTAAAAAAAAAATTAAAAAAAAAAGAGAGAGAGATTTTTATAAATCTTCACAGCACCAGACATAGCAGACAACTTTAGAAAACATCACGTCAAATATTAGGGGCAGAAATTTAAGAACATCTAACCAAAGAACATGAGTACTCAAATAAACACTTAACAGCACATGCTAAACTGCCTCATACTGAACTTCTATGAGAAAATGAATTTCGGAATCACAACAGTACCCTTTTATTCAGCTTCTTATACATCCAAGTTGTAATTTTTGTGCAATCCCACTCTAGCCTTTTTTTGGTAGGTGAGCAAGTTCCATTGGAGGATTTGAAGCTAGGAACTCTTGTCCTATGACCTTTACTTCCGTTAAGTAGAGTTTCAAAAACTAAAGCAAAGCTTCGAGGCCGCTTTAGCTACTAATTACTTACACCTTTTATTATAGTCAATATGTCTTTTATTGTCATAAATTATTTACTAAGACATGCAATAAAACAAAGGATGCAGCGGCCATTATTTAATGAATCCTGAGATAGTCTTGCCACGATGACGGTAATTTAATAAAAGTCTCCATAATGCATATGTAATATATTTCATATATCAAAACATATTTGCTAATATAATTATATGGTAGAAACTATCTAACAAGTACAAAAATTAATGACTAAATTATTGTCCGCTCAAATTTTTTGCAAGCATAATGCTCAAAACCCCCCCCCCCCCCCCCCCCCCCCCCCAAAAAAAAAAAAAAAAAAAAAAAACTTAAAGTGATCGCAGCAACTTGTAACCTAACGCCAATGACACCTTACTTCCAGGAAATCTGATCGTGAACAATAAGCAACCACCAACCGCAATTTCTTTCCACGCTTGTGAATGTTGGCGCATCCAACAATCATCATAATTCAGTGATTAGCTGTTGGTTATCCCCCTTTATTGCAAACTAACTCTTGGTATACCCCCTCTTATTGCAGACCAACCCTTGGTCTACTCCACAGTTATACGAAACTCCTAAAGTGCTAAGATTTCAATCGAAAAAACGAGATTCGGTGATATGAAGTTAGATTTATGTATCAATCTCAAGGGAAACTAGATTCAAACAATTCTTGAATTATTTGGCTAAGAAGGCACTTATCAAATGATTTGTTGGCAAATTATATCCCTTAAACTTAATGATTGAACAAGGTGGACATGTTGGATTATTATGTGTGATTCTAACCGAGACCAAGTTATTAAAAATTCTAGATCTTGTTTCCCTATATTACATTAAATTGGGGCTAAGAATTGAATTAAAAGATTAAAAGAGGTGCATGACAAAAGTTGACTGCAAGCATTTCCTGGACTTCTTTTTAGTTGAAAATAAAACAACGTTCTACCTAGCATGAATGGGAATGATGGTAAAGCACGGTAAGCTAATAACAAAGATTTGAAGTTCAAGACCTAGACTCGTGGATAGTAACTCATGTTCTGTGAATAGCCAGACATTGAAGAACATGCAAAAAGGTCAGTCTAATTCTATCTCTATCACTAGAGAAACAAAGGAAGTGAAGATGCTCCTACGAAGTACAGCCCAAAGAAATGTGCGGTTACATGCGAGATATTTGAACTCTCCACTAGAAATACATTATAAGTTTGAAGGCAAAGTTACGGTGGTAAGCTGTTACTGAAAAGCCCAAATATCTGAAGTTCATAGGTAATATTTTCAAGATAGCATTGATACCCGTCTCATATAATTGAAGGCAGCCAAACATCTTATCCTTTTCTTCTTGAACAAGCCCATTTACCAAAGTGGTAATGGCAACAAAGAGCACGATGGTCATTCTTGCTAGATATAATGGATTATCATTTTTGTTGCGTATGGAAATTAGCTTAGTGATGCCACACACTGTTCATTCGGCATAGGTATTTGTTTTCTTATTTCTAAGAAAGTAGTTCCCTATTTGATTTAGGGCTAGTTAAGAAACAAACAAAAACAGTTTTCATTTTCAATTTTCAGTTTTCATTTTTATGTCTAGTTTTTTTTTTTTTTTTTTCCATTTGAAACACATGTTGACAATTTTCCACCTAGAAAACTGAAAATGCATCCCAATTAGGGTGTTTCCTTTGATGTTGCTTATGATTATTGCCTCGCTTTTAATGAAAAAAACTTATAGGCATAAGCAAAATAAAATCCCAAACCCCAACAAATCCTATAAAACCCCAATTCGAACACTTAAGGTAACTAATCCAAAAATGAAAAATAAGAGATCCATGGAAATTAGTATATTGGGTTCAAATATCACTAGAACGGTCAGGGTGAGAGGAAAGAGAGAGAGTGGCTTTTGGGATAGTGGAAAACACAACACATTTGGAAGAAAAACGGTAGATATGAACCCAATCAATGACACAATTTGGGTACATAATGATGTGGCTACTAAATTTATGTAATGTGTAATTGAATATATAATTACGTACATAAAATGGATACAAGTAGCATTGCTCCATTTGAAAAACAAGGGAGGGGAAAGTTTGAAAATTAGTTTAAAATTCTTTTCCAACCTTTCTAATAAAATATTGAAAATTATAAATTGACTTTCAACTTACCCAAAAAAAGAGTTTTAAACAACTCCTCCAATTTTCAATTTTACACGGAAATTTTCCCAAGGAAATTGGAAACTACATTTCTAAATAGGCCCATAGTATTTACCTTTTCTTGTTTCTAGAGCAAGTTTCAAGAGGAAATTAAGAAGTCTCACTCCTCTATTTGAACGGAGCTCTAAGATCTTTGAAGGTTGATGAATAATAATGGGAAGTAAAAGGTAGCAAAGGAACACGATGGCACTTCAAGCGCAACTACGAACACGATTAGGCCAATGGTAAGACATTTGGAACTCAATTTAGGTAATCAGAATTCGTCTCATAAATCAGATTATGAATAGCAATTGACATTGCCAAAGTTCATCTGTGAAGGAGGCCCATAAATGAACATTCCTAGGACTTATTTAAAGGGATATGCTCTTATTTATTGGATTTATAATGAATTATTTAAAGGGATATGCTCTTATTTATTGGATTTATAATGAATATCACCAAGGTCTCCAAGACCCATTTTACTTAGAACCGTTTAAAGAGACTGATGTACCACAAAGAAGAAACTAACTAAATTCTAAATCAATGATTAAAGTCTTTGGATTCAATTTCCTAAAGATCCATAAAGTACCTAAGGGCCTATCTTTAGAGTAGGTATACTAAATTCAAAAAGATAAAGAAACCTAATTCTAATCTGACTAAGAAATGAAGAAAACCAAAATCCTAAAAATTGTAATCCTAACCTAATAAGAAATAGAAATAATCTTTAATAGTCTAAATCAAATCTAATTAAACAAAATCCTAAAAGATAAAACTAATATTTAGAGATTTAAAAATTACAAATATATTAAAACTCCTTTTGAACCAAATATTCCACAAATCTCACATTTTAGTTTATCCTTGTACCACATCAGGAAGCCATGACCATGGTCACACGCAAGCTGAACAAGAGGGGGAATGGATAGTTATAAATTTTTTCTGAAGTTAGGAGTTAGGAGTGGGGGGATGTAATGATATTAAAATATGTTAAATAAATATGGAAAACAACTAAGCTACTCACTAATGCAAATTTCTGGCTGCACTTTGTATTTGTGCATATGTTCTAATACATCCTAGCATCCATTACGCAGATTGTCTTTGTCATGTATTTCTGAATGTGATTAATCCTGCTATGAAAATTTCTTAGCCATCATACATAATGCATACACTGATATATACTTTAATTAATTATTTTGCAAACAAACTGAATCACTTCTAGTTTTGGTAATTATTGCAAACAAATATTTTAGTTAAGTTTCTTGATTTATGCGGGAGCCCTGGGAGTGGTGGATGTACGCAATGTTACCCCTTCAGGGTGTAACCATGCTGAGAGGTTATTTCCGAGGAACCCTAACCTTATAGGGTCGGCAATACGAGGACTTCCCAGGAGGTCACCCATCCTGGTACTACTCTCGCCCAAACACGCTTTACTTGATTTGTATGTATTATTTTAATTGCAATAGGAATTCAAATAGGTAATATAAATATTTAGTGAAGTATATATATATATATATATATATATATATTTTTTCTTCATGCCTAGTACCAACTGATAACAATATGCGAATAAGCAAAGCCCAAGGATGATTTTAATTCTCATATTGCTTCACCAATTTGCTATATCGGCAATCCAAATTCTCGTCAAAATTGTGCTTAATGAATTAGATGTAGGGAACCACATATACAAGTGGAAATGAACTAAATGATTCCATTACATTGATAGTGTACAAAATGAATAATGCAAATTAAATAATGCAATACAAAGGCATTTGAAGAATGATTTGGAATATATGGTGGGTGCAATCTTAGCATTAGGCTTACTAAAATTATATGATTTGATTTTGGGGAATTCAAGGATCAAAAAATTGAATATAAAAAGGATGAGAATTAAAAATTAAATGTAATTCTTCGGTTTTCTACCAAAACCTTTGATCCCTTTATATTTAATAATAATTCCCTCTCTCCCTCTCCTTCCCTTTTTCTTCTCTGTTATCCATTCTATATAGAGCTGGCAAAATGTGACCCGAACCCAAAAATGAACCGACCCGAATTTGATCCGACCTGAACTTGACCCGACTCGAGCTGACCCGACACTCAAAATGACCGGACTTGCATTAGACCCGACCCAAGTTTGACCCGACCCCTGATGACCTAAGATCTGAACCAAACATGTCCTATAACCCAAAATGACCCAAATAGAAGTCCAACTTATCATAGAATCTAACTAATAGGCTAATTATAGTCATTTATGTCATTGTTTTAGTCATAATTTTCAAGGTCAAATAAATATATTATCAAAATATCTTGATGAATCAAACTGAAATCCTATCAGACTTAAAGATGACCTGACCTAAGGTTAACCGACCTGAGGTTGACCCGACCCGACATCGACCCAACCTGAGACTGACTCGACTCAAGGTCAACCAGAACCCGAGGATAACCTAATCCGAGCCTGACCCAACCCGATTTTGACCCGACCTAACATTAACCCGACCCGAACTTGATCCAACCTGACTCGACCTGATTGCTAGGTCTAATTCTATACTATCTACTTCTCTCAAGCTTTATTCTAACTGATCAAAAACAATTACTCTACTCCTCAAACTCACTTCCCCTATCTCATCTTCTTTTTTTCTTTTTTTCTTTTTTTTTTTCCAATCGAAGAAAGAAATTAAGAGAGAAAATGTCACGACCCCAAACATAGCAAACAAAGGGCCAATGACTTGTAAGCCAACCAGGAAACGAATGGTCATCGTGGGTGAAATACAAGGAAACTTTATTCCAAATATGCTTAATAATACACGATACAAATCCTTGGAGTTCAAAACTCAAAACAACAGCTAAGACTTCCAAAAGTAAACATATTCTTATATAGCTGAACTACTAACTTATAAAACATAAAAGAAAGTCTTCTAAGGCTGTAACCACTTCAACCATGTAGCAAGTAAGTTTCTTGAATTTCTCGATCCAGCTTACCATGCCTTATCTGAAATTGTTGAACAACAGGGTGAGCATAAAGCTCAGCAAGTAACTAATCCGATAACAAAACAAGGATCAAGCATTATTTAAAAGCATGAACACATCAAAACATAGCTGAAATCATTTACTAAAAGTTAATTCTGAAAGCTTAGAAACACATCGACTGAATCTTTAGGCTTTAAGCTTCTTGGTTGTGGCTGCATATAATCCCTGCAACTGGGCTCAGAATTGGCTAACATAATTGGGTCCCCGGCCAACTACAGGTTCTGAGGAACGTTCCAAATAGTGCACTAGTGACAGAGATGGTATAATCCCCCATCGAGGGCTCAGAGATGTCTTTCCCCGTCATCGTAGGGCACAACCCACCAAACAAAGTATAAGAAGTATATTTCATATCATAGAACATGATTCAAATCATATTTTCAAAATTCCATAAATTGAAGCATTATAACATAACCCAAATTCCATATTTCACAGACTTAGTTAAAGATGTTGATCCCTTTTTTATTTTCAACACACAGAAAGTAAACATGCGGTGAACAAAATAAGTATTTTGAGAATTTTAAGAAGCTATTAACGTATCAAAATTTAAGAGCTTTAAGAAAAGGACGGAAGAGTTAACGAATAAGTTACTTACTAGAAAAGACAAAGCTTTTCCTAAAATCCCAAGCAAAGTTATCCCTTTTCTTCCTTAATCTCTTATTCTTGTTTAGTTCTATTTTTGGATGCTTTAGAAAGGAAGCCAAATGGGGTATTTATAGTGCAAAAAGGCTGATTTTTTTTTTCTTTTCTTGTCAAAGTTTGTGGGTTTGACCAATGTTCAAAGTTGGTGAGCTTGGCTACTCAATTCAAAAAATGACTTTTACCAAGTCAAAAGGAAAATTCTTGGTCAAGTTTGGTGGCCACTTAAGGAATGAGCCTTATTTGTTTGATCAAGGATGGGTGGCTAGGACTTAAACAACTATTTGCAATTCATTGGTAATTTTTGTGGAAAATACTTAAGCCTAAAAATTTAAATTCCTTACAGAAAAAATGTACAAAAGGTTAAGGACAAGATGTCCTCAAAACACAACCAAGGAACAAATGGAAAAACAACTAATAACACAAAGCTCTCCCGTCCCTCTACAACTCAGTTAAGGCTATATCAATGAAGCCCCCAAAGCTCTTGGTCCACAAAACTCCTAGAAAGACCACCTTTTTTTCCATAAGAAATTAACTGGTGTACATTGATCTTTAAAAATCCTAGCATTCCTTTTTAACCATACACACGACAGAATCACAATCTTCGTCGAGGAAAATAGCACCAAGATGTCTTTCTTTTTCCTTGTGCCATGGAATTTCATTAACAGAACACTATCAACCGATCTTGAAGCCACCCACATCTAACCAAAGAGAGAGAAGAATATGCACCATAAATCCCAAGCCACTGTACAATGCAAAAACAAGTGATCGTGCGACTCACCACTTTGGAAGCACATGACACAGATCCTCAGAGATAAAACCTTAAAAGGTCTACGCTTCAGCAGGTAATCATGAGTATTGAGATTGTTAAGAAGTACATACCACAAAAAGACCTTGATTCTAAAGGGAACCTTAGTTTTCCAAACATATGAGCACAAGGGGAAAACTGGAAATCGGTTATTTAATGTAAGATGATGAAAAAATGATTTAGAAGTAAAAGTGTCAGACCCATTCGGCATCCAACCCCTCTTATCAAGCAACGAAGACAAATGGACTTGATCCAAGATGTGGCTTAACTGTGTGAATTCATGTACCTCCCTTATAGTAAGTGTAAGAAATTTAAATTTTAAGCCAAGCATCTTTGACCAAGGAACTTTCCTCTTGTTTATCAAACAAGCTCTCCCCTCTTTGAATGGCCTAGGAACTTTCCTCTTATTTGACTAAGTAAACATCCCTTTTTGAATTGATTAGCATCCCTTATTGACTAAGAAAAGAAAGCACTCTTGCTTAATTGAAACACCCAAAAACCCAAACCTTTCCCTTATAAATACCCCTCTATGTCTCCCCTTTCTTAAATCAAAAAAAATATTATTCTAGTCGTTCTCTGAGAATAAGAGATTGAGGGAGAAGAAAGAGAGAAGAACAGAGCTCAATTTTATGCTCGGGATTTTAGGAAAGCTTTGTTTCTTCTAGTAAGTAACTTATTTGTTAACTCATCCACTCTTTTTGTTAAAGCTTCTAAGTGTTTAATATATTAATAGCTTCTTAAATTCTCAAAATGCTTATCTCGCACACCACATGTTCACCCTCTATGTGTTTGAAATTAAAATGGGATCAAACATGTTTGACTAAATTTGTGAAATATGGAATTTAAATTGGCTACTTTATATTGCTTTGATTTATGGTATTTCAGAAATATGATTTAAATCATGCTTTATGCTGTGGAAATATGCAATATGCTTTGTTTTGTGGGTTGTGCCCTACAATGACAGGGAAAAGACATCTTTGAGCCCTCGATGGAGGATTATACCATCTTTGTTAATGATGCACTATTTGGAACATTCCTCAGAACCCATAATTGGCCAGGGACCTAATTATGATTGCCAATTCTGAGCCCAATTGCAGGGATTATATGCAACCACAACCAAGAGGCTTAAGGCCAGAGAGTTCAGTTGATGCATTCTTAAGATTTCCGTGATTAATTTTTAGTAAACAACTGCAGCTATGTTTTGATGCGTTTCATGCCTTTTGTTTTTTGATCGAGAAAAAAAATATTATTAAGAGAGAAGGAAAATACAAAAGGTTAAGGACAAGATATCCTCAAAACACAACCAAGGAACAAAGGAAAAACAACAACTAATAACACAAAGTTCTACAGTTCCGCTGCAAATCAGTTAAGGCTATACCAACGATGTGTTTCATGCCTTTTAACTAATGTTTGATCCCTGTTTTGTTGACGGATTTATTACTTACTAAGCTTTATGCTCACCCTGTTGTTTAACAATTTCAAACAAGGAATAGTAAGTTAAGTGGAGAAATTCAAGGGACCTTCTCTCAGTATGGTTGAAGTGGTTACAACCTGAGAAGGCTTTCTTTTACGTTTATGAGTTAGCGGTTTAGTTATATAGAATATGTTTCCCTTTGGAAGTCTTAGCTGTTGTTTTGCGTTTTGAACTCTAAGGGATCGTATCATGTGTTATCGGTTGTATTATTAAGCATATTTAGAATTTAGGTTCGTCGTATTTCACCTAAGGTGACCATTGATTCCCTTGTTAGCTTATAAGTCATTGCCCCTTTGTTTGCTTTATTTGGGCTCGTGACAGTTAGAGCCCTATGAAAGTGCATGTTCCAAGAGAATGCACGTCCTTGTTAAGTAGTGAAGGAAGAAACTGGGGCTCCATGAATAGTAGATAAGCAATATAACAATGGAAATTTATGCCCAACCCATTTATCTTTCCAAAAACGAATGCGATTATCAGACTCGGCCAAAAATGGGTGTGAGGAAGAAAATAAGGGTAAATGTGAGAGATAAACTTCCAAGGCGAGGAACAACCCGCGACATCCGGCAACTTTGCATCCCACCCATTCTCTTGGAGACCGTACTTGCTCCTTATCAACATATGCCAAAGGGAGTCAGGTTCACTAAGGAATCACCATAACCATTTACCTAAAAGGGACATGTTCTTAGACACCAAATTACCAATACCCAACCCCCATGATTGTGCGGCCGACAGACTCCATCCTAGCTCACCAGATGATCTTAATGGTCCTCCTCCACTCCAGACCAAAGAAAGTCCCTCATAATCCGCTCAATACAATTTGCTACTGACACAGGAATCGAAAACAAAGACAAGTAATAAATGGGAACACTAGAAAGACATGATTGAACAAGAGTAACACGTCCCCTAAAGAAAAGAAGGCACGTTTCCAGCCATCCAAGCTCTTAGCAATTTTCCTAACCACTGGCTCCCAAAAGCTAGAAGACCTAAGATTACCACCTCAAGGAACAACAAGGTAAGCAAGTGGCAAATGATGCACCACATAACCCGACAAGGAAGAGTAGGTGGACAAAGTCGACTCATCAACATTAACCCCTAGGATACTAGACTTTCCTAAGTTGATTTTAAGGCCTGAGAATTGTTCAAACAGTTGAATGATTGTCAAGACAACCTTAAATCCCTTTAAATTGTCCTCCAAGAAGAGAATGGCGCCATCTGCAAATTGCAAGTGAGACAAAAACTCACTGCCCACCTCAATCCCTCGAAACAAGTTACGCTCCTGACCTTGAGAGATCATACGACTCAAAACATCAACGACAAGAGTGAAGAGAAAAGGGGAGAGAGGATCACCTTGTCTTAAGCCACGTGAGGCTGAATACCAATCTTTCGGATTCCCATTCACGATAACTAAATAGGAGGCATTAGCAAAACATCCCCTAATCCAGTTACACCACCTACGTCCAAAAACCTTCTTACAAAGCACCCAATGCAAAAAACTCCAACTCATCCTATCAAAAGCCTTTTTGAAGTTGAGCTTCAACAAAATTCCCTCTCGCCTCGACCTGACCAAGTCATCAACAACCTCACTGGTTGCTAAAGCAAAGTCCAAAATCGGTCTTCCCCCAACAAAAGCCTATTGGAACTTAGAGATTATAGTCATTAAAACCTCACTAATAGGTAACGCCTTAGAGAGAATCTTATAGACACTGGAAACAAGGCTAATGGGCCTGAAATCTCTCTCTAATAGAACGGTCCTTCTTGGGAACAAGGGTAATGAAAGTGGAATTGATACTCCTACAAAGGATACTAGACTGAAAGAAATCCGTAAAAACCCTCATGAGATCATCTTTAATTACATCCCAACAATGATGATAGAAGGCCATAGAAAAGTCGTCAAGACCGGGAGCCTTATCACTAGCCATTAGAAAAACAGCTTGCTTCACCTCATCTTCCTCAAAAGTGCGCTCCAACCTCATCCTCTGAGAGTCAGAAATAGGGTACCAATCAATGCCATAAATCAAAGGTCTAGACATCGTATCCTCGGCAAATAAAGTTTGATAAAACAAGGCAATTTCACGAGCTATAAGACTAGGGCTTGTGACGACTTCCCCATTCGCCAATTCCAACTCCCTAACAAAGTTATGTCTCATCCTTCCTGACGCCACACGAAGAAAAGGCTTTGAATTGGCACCCCCTTCCTTGGCCCAAAGAAGTCTCAGCCATTGACGACACCTAACCTCCTCCTTTCTAGAAGTCTCCAAATACTCCTTCTGTAGGTCCAATTTCTTACGAAGGAGATCCTCAAAGAAAGGACCCCCACTTTGTGACCTATCTAACAGATCAATCTCAAAGAGTATCTCCTTAATCTTAACCTTCGCGTCCCCGAACATAGACTTATTCCATTCCCTTAAATGCTCTTTTAAGAATCTAAGTTCTCCCATGAAGACAAAACCCGCCCATCAATGAACCTGACACTCATTCCACCATTCCCTCACTCGATTAAGAAAATCGTGATGCGAAAGCCACACATTCTCAAAACGAAAAGGAGATAGACCCCAAGAAACCTTATTTGACTCAAAAATAAGAGGGAAATGATCAGAGGTGGGCCAAGCCAAAGTTTTTTTACAAAGATTAGGATAGAGATCGTCCCACTCATTCGTCCATAAAAAGCGATCAATACGACTAGCCACCATCCTATTTCCCAAGACAGACCAAGTATAAAAAGCATTCTCTAGCGGAGGATCCCTGCGATTACACTATCTAATAAAGTCATCAAATCTACGCATATGACGATTAGAGACCATAGCATGGAACCGCTCATAAGGGAAACGACTAACATTGAAATCCCCATCGAGGAGCCAATTTAGACCATAAAGACAATAGAGAGCGCCCAACTCATCCCAAAACGCGATTCTCTCACTAGACCGATTAGGACCATAGACAGAGGTAAACCAACACTCCCCCCTCCCACAAATATTAAGAAAAACAGACACAAAGAACTCACCATTCGCAGCATCAACTCGAGAACCAAACCTTGTATCCCACATGACCAAGACGCCACCAGAGGAACCCACAGAAGGAAGATAAACCCAGTCCTTGTTCCTAGACTCCCACAACCCTCTTACTACAAAACGATCAATGTCCTCTAAACTAAATCAGGAGACGAACGAAGAACCATAATTCTAACAACGCATCTCTTATCCCACGACCCCAGACCCTGCACATTCCAACTTAGGACTTTCATTTAAGAGAAGACCTGTCCCTGCCACCTTTTCGTTTCCCTTCTAAAAGAGGAATTATTAGCAAATCTAACCTTTTTAACTCCCGTTCCACACGAGACTTAGGAGTGCTAGCCAAACGACATAAGACTAGACATAAAGGTTGCCCCTTATGGTCCCTAATATCAAAACCAGTCCGCACAACGAGGGATCGAGGATCACGGCTATCCTTCTCACTCCCCAATGGGTCCAAGGCCATAACATTCCCCAAACCCCCCTTGGGCACCTAACAATGTGAAGACAAGGAACTAGCACTAGTCCCCGGTGGAAAGGGGAGGACGCCTCACATTTCCATACCAGCTAACCCCCTCCCCAAAGAAGAATCTCTCAAAAGATGTGAGGAATTGGCTAAAGAGGGTACCGAAGAGGTGGAGTCACAAAGTAAGGAAAGTCCACTAGGAAAGTGAAGGTATCTATCCACAAGGTCTTTAACAGTGGTCTCACAATTAGCAAGAGATTTACCTACAAAATGTAGAAGCCTGATAGGAGAGTCTAACTGAGAAGCTATGTCCTGAACTTCCCGATGACCAGCCGCATTCTCATGGAACACACAAGAATCACCAATATTAGTCAACGGCAGCTCCTCACCCAACTCGACCAAGCCATCCCCTTTGCTCTGTAAGTCCTCAAAAGTAAATCCAGCTCACAAAAATCCTCCCAACTAAGCTCAACATCAGAATTTGAACCATCATCAACACCGTCCTAACACAGTTAGGTGTTAAGATTGGAGACCGATGATATTCTAAACCGTTAATTCATGACTTGATTTATTGGAGCCTAATGATGGTGACTCCTGGGCTGCCGGGAGTTATGAATGTAGAGGCCTATAAATAGGGACCTCTTGTGTATGGTTTAGGTATGGGGTTGAAAGCAAGAGACTAAAGATGTAGTCCAGTGGGAGGTAGAGTGTGAGTGAGAAACTCTGTTGTAATACCTCTGTTATAATAGTGAAATTATGTTGCTCCCCCTCCGTGGATGTAGGCTTCGGCTTAGTCCAGTGGGAGGTAGAGTGTTCGTGAGAAACTCTGTTGTAGTACCTCTGTTATAATAGTGAAATTATGTTGCTCCCCCTCCATGGATGTAGGCTTCGGCTGAACCACGTAAAATTCCGGTGTCTCAATTTTTTCGCCCATTCCCTTTATTCCGCATTGCTATTTCGGTTTATGATTCGGTGATTCTGGGCGGTCCTAACAACTGATATCGGAGAAGGTATTAGTTGTTGTGAAAGGTCCTAACAACCGGTATCAGAGCCCCAGGTGGAACCTAAATTGGAGAAGTAGCTGTTTGAGTGGGAGGAAAGGACCGGTGGCTGGATGTACTGTTCCGGCCAAAAAAAAATAAAAATAAAAATGGCGTGCCGGCGGTGCACAGTGGCGCGTAGGGTGCACGGTGGCGCGTGAGAGGCGCGTGGAGCACTTGTGAGGCGCGTGAGAGGCGCGTGGCGGTGTTTAGCCGCTCGTGGTGTTGAACAAAAGAGAAAAAAGACTAGATCGGTGTACCTGGGTGGTAGATTGTGGCCAGATCTACAGTAACCATGTGACTTAGGGCCGGGAAAGCAAAAAGGCAGCGGCGGAGGTTCACGGTGGTGGTGGCTCAGGGAGATCTAGTGGTTCTTCGTTCATGTTGTGGTTCAGATCTGGTGGGTTACTGTTTAAAACCACCCAGATCTGGTTGTTTTCGGGCTCGGTGACAAATACCCGTGGTGGTCGTCGGAAAATCCAACCTCGGCGTTGATGGCCTGGAAGTCGAAGAGATGGGCGGTGGTTGTCGGCACGGGGCTTCGAGCGTGGCGGAGTTGCGCGTCTCGGGGTGGCCAGCCAGTCCGACGGTGATGTCGGTGGTGGCTGCAAGGTTGACGGTGAAGACGAAGACGACAGTGCCGAAAAACCGATCTCGAGTGTTAACTGCAAAATCGAGGTCGAAGGTGAAGCGACAGCTGTGGTTCCCGGCGAGGTCAGTCGCCGGAGAGAGAGAGAGGCGGTGGTGCCCTGGTGAATCGACGCGGCGGAGAAGCCGAAACCCGGTGGTGGTTTAAAGTGAAGAGAGGTCGAAGATGCCTCTTGGTGGCTGCGCGTTCTTCGCCAGTGGAGGCGATGACGGTGCCGGTGTAGAAATCCGGCGGCGGTTCTCGGTAGAAGAGGACCGGTGAGCGTCGTCGGTGGTGTTCAACACCGACGGCAAGGACTCGATGCTCCGATGGTGTTTCATGGTGGCCGACGGCGAGGGAGAGACGTCGACGGTGGTGGTGCCGGCGTCTGTTCGTGTCAGTTCACAGAGAAAGTGAAGAAGCCAAAGAGAGAGAAGATGAACAGTCTGAGAGAATATGAAAAGGACAGCAGACAAGGAGAGAGAAACTGACGTGGACATTAAATGTTACCTGTTTTTTTTGGGTTTAGGTTAAAGTTGAGTTGACCAAAGTAAAATTTAAAACAAAAAATTAAACCTAAGTTTTTCTCTCGCTGTATAATTTGTCCGGAGTTTGGTTTTATTTTTCTTGGGGTCCTAGTAGTCAACGGGTTTAGGTTGACTGGCTGTCGAAGCGAAAAAATTTGGACCGGGTCAGAAAATAAAATCAGAGCTAGCGCATGTTGATTGCGTCTGAAGGGTGAAGCATGGAGGATTACTGTTACAATGCTGTTTGTGATCCTCATCAGTCTCCAAGTGGGAGATTGTTAAGATTGGAGACCGATGATATTCCAAACCGTTAATTCATGACTTGATTTATTAATATGGATAGGTGATACACTTGATTTTTACATATTTTATTTCCCATTCCTGCCATATATTCGGCCTCTATATGTGTGTTTTTGTTGTAATCTAGGTACATTTTGGCTTAGAGCGCAACGGAGCAAACAAAGGCTGAAAAGTGGAAGATTCAAGCGTAACCGAGGCATAATTGAAGACTACTTTGAGAAACCCGACCACGTGTGCAAAATAAGTACCCATCGGGTCAAGATTCGGTCAAAAAGAGTCTTTCCTTGGGCGCATGGATCGATTGACCATGCATTTTGGCAATCGGTCAAGCTAAACGAGTAAAGGGCTAAAAGAAGGGTATTTATGACCTAATATTTTGCTAATCTACTTATGAAACCACTTGGGTCACGTAGATCTCTTCGAGAGCTTCGATTTGGTATATAATTTGGCACATAACTCATTACGGATCAAAAGTTACGCTCCTTTTAAGTTAACTGCGCAAGCTAATAAGGGGGCGCCGACCGATCGGTTTGACCACCGATCGATCGGGGATGGCACGGGACCAACCCTAAAGCACGCCCCATGTATAAATATGGAGGGGGAGACCTAATTTCACATCTTTTGCCACGCCTCCTCTCCTCCCGAAGCTACTACGAGGTCCAAGGGGTTCTCAAACGCCGAAGCGCGGGTGGTCGAAGTGCCGGAAGGATCAAAGCAAGGATCAACGTCAACGTCAATTGAGGGAGTTTTCTATTTCTAGTTGTTTATTCATTGTTTTCTCTTTTTTTAGATGTTAATGATGTATAAAACTCCCATGAAGGAATAGACTCTTTTAGTTTAGGGAAGAAGGGCAGATAGCCGCCCGTATCCCAGATTTATATTATGCTTTTGACGATTGGTTTAGTTATGTTATATTCGCACCCCTGTGGGGAGTTCTTCATGATTGTTGGATATTTTTGTATCTGTGCTTATAGCCATGACTAGATCTCCAACTTTGCAGCGATTAGTCTTGTGCTTGTAGCCTAGATCATAACATAACAGAATTTCACGCGTGGTCAAGGTTGAGGTTGTACCCAACCCTGAACCCAATCTTTTATATAAATTAATATTAAATTAGGTGTAACAAAGGAATTAAGTAGTGCTAATGAGATAACCTATGCTACACTTAGGGTGCTAAGATAGGTTATGCCTTTAGACTAGTTCATTACCCTAAGCCCTAATTTATATATTAACCCAGGCTTAGAGCTTGTAGCCTAAGTCCTTCAAATCAACGTCCTAAGTAAAATATAATGACGGGATACGTGTTAAGCTACCCTAAATTCACTCCCTAAACTAACCTCAATTAAATTGACATATTTACTTTATATTCAGTTTTATTAATTTAGCAAACAATTTATTCAAACAACAAAAAAAACCCAAAAATTCAAGCCGCTCGTTAATCACTAAGTCTAACTTAACACGATTCCCTGTGGATACGACCCGTATACCCGACAAAGATACGACGATCTCGTACGCTTGCGAGTAAACGGTTTTAAAACACACTTTAAAATCGCATCAATAGGCATAGATAATCATTTGGTACCCACATTAGGGCGGCTATGGACTGGGTATGGGGTGGGTATTAAAGACCCCATGGATACCCATAGGTAATGGGGCGTCTGTTGGTATGGGTTTTTACCCGTCCCGCTTCATTCTAACGGCGAGTAATGGGGCAGGTGACGAGTGCAAATTTGGGTGGTGGCACGGTACGGAGGACGTAACCAGATACCTACCCCGGCCCCTTGCCATCTCTAGTTAAAAGAGAGAGTTGAATTATTGCATTTCCAAACAGCATCACCTATTATAAATTTAATGTGATCGAGTATCATCACAATTCGAAGATACAAACCTGAGGAAGCAAGTTTCCAATTGATACAACAACAGATGATAACGACTGTTCCTGCATCCAACAATGAATCAGTGACACTCTATGTGTCTAGTTCGAAGGTCATAGACGAGATGAAAATTTTGAATTATGCAAGCCTGGGCATATCTAACTGCAGCATTATGGATGCAATTATTAACAGGCTTTGATAAGAACAAGAGGCAGTAACCAAATGGGACCCCTGAATGCAATTGGAGTGAATCATAACAAACTATCTCCATCAGTGAGGGAGAAGATAAAACTTTTCATTAGTTCTTAGCATGTTTGACAGGAGACACTCATGTAGTTCCTTTTTCACACTGGAAGGTATTTACCCTGTGGACAAGTTTCGATATCATGTCTAGTGTAAGCAACACCTTCCGCCCCTGGCTCAGATGACTCCTACAGGGAGAGGCAAGGAGAGCTCCATTAGTAAAGGTTATTTGATTGTAAGGAATAATTGGCTCAGGAAAGACGCGGGTAAAGACAGGCTGAGTTCACGAGTCAGACCCCTTTAGGGTGCCAGAGATCTTTGCATTAAAGATTTCGGATGCAGCTGCTATGAAGCTACATTTTCTCACAGCTGCAATTTTATCAATGTGCTCAATTACCTGCAAGAGAATGCTCCTATTACAAGTGGAAAAATTAAAGACATAGCAAAAGATTAAAAAACCAAAATTATCTGTCGAACCCTCTTCTTCTCTTCTTTCTCAAAAGGCAAGAAAGCTTTGAATACTCGACGAAACGGCCCATCGTCACACCTTGGTAATGCAGTCTTAAGCATGCTTATAATTGCTTTAATTACCTACAGTTAGATATCAAACGCCATCAGGAACCATTACTAGTACAAAGTAATACAGGTTGCATTTCTAACCACTATCTCTCCTGTAGAGAATAATATACAAGGACGAAATAAGAAAAGTTACTTAAAGCTCAATTTGGCATATAGAATTGGAATCAGAATCCAAAATTGCAATTTTAATTCCAATGGAAACGAAATTAGGATCAAACTTTCCATTGTTTGGATAATCCTAAGAATCAAAGGCTGTAATCTAGCATTAAGTACCCAAAATCATTTACATAAGAGGAGGAGAAGGGGGTATACAGAAAAATATTATAAAATAGATGAGTAATGTGAAAGGAAGTGGGGAAAAGTTGGAAAACAATGTCCTCATTTTGTGGCAAAAATTTAGAAACAGTTTGAAACTGTTTTCCAAATTTGTTAATAAAATAGGAAAAACTAGAAATTGTTTTCCAACTTATCCAATTAGAAAAATAGACAGTGGAACAACTTTTCTACTTTCCCAATTTTCTAGCAAAATTTCCTAGAAAACTAGAAAATTCTCTATTATCAAACAGTCCCGTGATTTCATGACAAGTTGAATCTTCTATAGTTGTCAACAAATCAACTTGGATTATTCCAGTATTTGGTGTCGATAGGGTCCAATTTTGGTTGGATTGGTTCATTTCAAGTTCAAGTCATATCGACTTTTGAGTCAATTCGAGTTTTTAGTTAGGTCTTTCTTTCGAGTTAACTGGGATTTTGGGTTAATCGGATTGGTTTGTTTCAGAATTCCAACTAGCACAATGGATGGAGTCATTCTGGGATTGGATCATCTCAGGTCAATCGGGTTCTGCATAATTTGAAATTTCAAGTGATCTTGTGTCAGCCAAGCCGGGTCATTTTAGATATTAGTCATTTTCGTTTTTTAGTCAATAGGGTCATTTTGGGTCCCAATGTAGCTTGGTTGAGTCATATTCAAGTTATGCCGAGGCAAGGTAAGTCATTTTCGATTCAAGTCATCTCGGCTTTGAGTCAATCAAGTCGGAGCACACCATGATTTAGCAAGATAAGGTTGCATCTAAGATTGAGGGTTCATTTAAGGTTGAGTCAATAGAATTAGGTTCAAGTTTTGATCAAATTTAGGTTTGGTTGTGTCTTTCAATTTCGAGTCATCTTGGAGTTTGGGTTGAATAAGCTAGGTAATATTTGGGTTTTCGGTCAATGAAGTTAAAATGAAATTGCAATTTCTTTCCTCGTCCCCGATAATTGAAAATTATAATTTTCAGTTAAAATCCATTTTCATGGAATTGGATAATGAAATTGTATTCCAACAAATAAAACAATAAAATTAGAATTCTGGACCTCGATTGTGATTTCAACATCAGTTTCAGGCTCCAATTTCGTGCACCAACATGACATGAATGAAGGGTTGAAATCTCAAAATAAAATAACTATATTCCAACATTATTTCAAGGTTGAAATTTCAATTTCAGGCTTCCAAAACCTTCTATTTTGACTGTTTTCCCAGATTTTCAAATTTATTAGATATTTTAGATATTTTCCTTATTTTTGAATTTGTACTAGCATTTAAGTATAAATAGAGGACACTAGCAATGTAATCATCTATCAATCAATCAATGAAAATGGAAGTTTATCTTTCCCCCTCATCCCTACTACCTCTATTTCTTCATCTCAACTAATCACTAATTTCTTTCTCATCTCATAATCTATCTCATTTTCTCTTCTCATCTAACTCTAAACCTCTATCTTTTCGGTCACCACCTCAAAGGTCCGTGACCGAGCATTCTCACAACCTCAAGGTTTGTGACACACACCACCATAAAGGCTATGGAACTCAAGAAGAGCACTACTCTTTTTCATGTCTTTAGTATTTTTCATCTTACTATCAAATAGTGCAGCATCATTCCCCTACAAGTTCAATTATCGTTCTCAAAGTCACGACTCGACCTAGGAGGTGCCTTATCATTCGAGTCTTCGAGAGAGTATAATGGACATCAATTTTCCAAGGAAAAATTTCCATCTTGTCATAGCACATTTTGTAGTTTTTCCTGTCTTCGAGAGAGTATAATGGACATCAATTTTCCAAGGAAAAACTTCCATCTTGTCATAGCACATTTTGTAGTTTTTCTTGTCTAGTTCAGTCTTTGACATGTCGGGAATTATAAAACCAGCTTTAGCTATGTTTTGAATACTCATTCTGATAAACGACTTATATCGTTGGAAAAATAGCACGAATGAGTAACCAGAAAAACAACCTCAAGATGCCAGAGGCTAACTTGAGAAGGGGACAAAATAAAACTTAAACCGACTTAAAAAGGGACTTCAACAGAAAGACCTCAAAATGAACACTAGACCTCGAATTTGTACAAAGGGACTCGAGACAAAAAAAATTAAACGACTGAAAGAATGAAATTCAACAATAATAATAAACCCAGTGCCTCAAGGGCTCCCGCATAAGCAAGGTCGGGGATGGAATATACAGCCTTACCCCTTTAGGATGCTACCCCATAAGGAGGCTGTGTCCAAGGATTGAAAAAATGAAATTCAATGAAGAAATATCAAACCAAAGAAAATTGTCGCACTGTGGAGTTCACCACTGCCCTAGGTCATTTATGCTTCTGCTACGGTACAAACGGGATTAATCCCAGGATAAACTTGGTACCCAACACAAGAGTGTACTCTCAGGTGATGGGTTGGAGTACGCCCTAACTTGCTCAATAACTAGAGTACGGAGAAGAACTCAGAGAGAAGTAAAGAGATGAAGGATTGTATGATTTTTATGCGTTCATGAATGCCCCAAGGCACTGAATGTATAGGTTGAATTTTACCCGTTAGGGTAAGTGCTACACACAGAAGGTCAGCGAGAAATCTAGCTTCAGTTATGCAAACATGGAGGATATAAAGCAGGTCAAAATCCGCATTAAACAAGTAAGAAGGAGATACGATAGGAGTGGATGGTTGAATCAATCAACTAACACCTTCGTGCTCGCGCTTGTACCCTTGAGCTCGAACCTAGAGTAACAAACAAGGCCTCAATTTAACACTCTCGAGGTTGGCCAGGGATAACAACTTGAGCTCGAGGTTGCAGCCTCGAGCTCAATCGCTGAAAGAGCTTACTTTGAGTCCGTTTATGACAACTAAAAACACATGCTTGGCCCACCATGCCCACACTAGGCGCACAAGTCTTTACCAGGTCAAAAAAAGGGATATATAAAGTGGCTTTCCCACCTCAAGAGCTCCTATGCAACAAAACAAATTTAAAGAACACTACCCCCAAATTCCAACAATAGTTACCCGTGGATCACGGGGCGGGTATAGGTATTGATTTATTCCTAATGGGGCAAGTATGGATATCCATCTCATACCTATTACAGGTATGGGCCAAATAACAAATATGAAACTTTCAGACAAGTATAGGTACGTGAAGCACCCCCTGCCCCCGCCCTGCCCTATTGCCATCCCTTTAACTCCAGCTTATCGAAATCTTAACAAATCCCTTCTTTTTGGGTTATCTTGTTGTCAAGGATATTACAAAACAGGGTACAATCACGTAACACAAAATTTCGTCATGCAACAGCCACTATATTATGCGACAGCCCGTACTTGATCCATGCTCTAGCCAATAACTACCTTTATTACCACACAATACACATCAAAAGACTAAAGAAAGCTAGACTTAGAGAAATGAAGAAAATACACGGATAAAATGCCACCCCATGGACATTAAAAGGAATATGCTTGGAATATACAGACCTTTTTTCGATAAAATGCCACCCCATGGACATTAAAAGGAATCTTCCTGTTGCGAAAAGCTGCCTGAAAGATTCTACCAGAAACCTGCATACTAGATCTTGAGCATAGCGATATTTAGTAGTAAATAATATTATAAAAAAAAAGCTCGACAACAGGAACTTCACCACCTGCCTCCTATAAAGAACCGCAATATTGCCAAAGGAGCACTTAATCTCTGAACAACAGGACACAGTTTCCAAAATTTTATCAACAACGAATGCACATTGAGCCTCCTCACTGCGGCACTCTTTAACAGATATCTAAAGAACAAAAGACATTGTTATTATGCACTATACTACACGCAAAAGAAACAAAGAAAACCCAGTACTTAGTTACCTTTGCACCAGAAGAATTATCAGTAACAAATCCATTCAACTGATTTCCCCTCCTATTATTCTGAATTACAGCGGCAGCAGCCTCAATAATACAACGAGTAGATCGATAGTTTTTCTTTAGTCGAACCTAAATTATAAAAAATGTTAAATAACAAGTAATCTATATTGGCATGCAATATTGATAATCCTTGAAATAATCATGCACCGGAAGCAACCAACAATTGGAGAAAGATGTCTAATCCTAAAATACCTCCTTGTGATTAGGAAAATCATTACGGAATGAATCAAATCCGGATAAGTCAGCCCCATTAAAGCTGAATATGGACTGCAACCAACAGAATTAACATTAGCATTGAACTCCGTCAAAAATTAAGATTGTTAAAATTGAAAGGGACAAAAACCCATATGGTCGAATTCTAAACTTTTTAACACGAGGAATAGACAGGATAAGTCGAGGGAGCGACGTTTGCAGTGGTTTGGGCATGTTTCGAGGGGACCGACCACTATCCCTATCAAGAGATACGAGCAACTCCATACTACGAACGGGAGGAGAGGGAGAGGCAACCAAAGAAGAGCGGGATGGAGACGATTTGACATGACCTCACCCACCTAAACCTAAACAAGGAGGTGGCTTAGATAGGGCTGAGTGGAGAGCTAGTATAGGTGTGGCCGATATAGCGATTGAGCATAGAAGAACATAACTAGGCTAGTCTTAGCACTCCTAGGCTTATTGGCGCCTTACTGCTTGTTGCTTGGTGCTATGTTGCTTTTTGCTTGATGCTTCATTACTTATTGCTTGTTGCTGCTTTATGCTCTTTCTGGGCTGTTGCTATTATGCTAGTATGTCATTATGCTTTTTAGGTTGAGGGGACACAGTCTCCCTTTGGGGTAGCACCCTGAGGGGATAAGGCTGCGTACATCACCCCCGGCCCCTCGGGCGGACCCTGCATTTCCAGAAGCCTTTGAGACATTAGATTTGTTGTTGTTGTTAACACGAGGAACAAACAGAAAAACAAGATAAACCAATACAAAGTTATTCATTGGAGTTGTAAAGAAAGATGAACCTGATCCTCATCCCTGACAACAGTAATGGAGCCATGGGATGCAAGAAGCCTCAACAGACTATACTGTGTGGTACTTGTATCCTGAAATTCATCTATGATGATAGATTTCCATGATTCTTGGGATTCCTTCATGACTAATTAACACCATAAAGTAAACATGAGCATAAGGAAATAATTCAGTGGTTTGAATCACTTCAAAGTTCGTGTACATAAGATCAACCTTCAGGAAAATCAGTGAGGAGCTTGACTGAGCAGCTGATTAGGTCATGGTAATCTAGAGCATCACAGGAACTTAATATGCCGTTATAGTTGCTGAGGATTGTAGCCTGACGAAATCAAGAACTTCCATACATGAGAATGTCTTTGAGGTGATGGAAGTGAAAATGGGAGTAAGAACCAAGTGAACGACTGAACAATTGTACTCATAGAAAACATAGAAAATTTGAGCTTACCCCAATATCATCACCCTTTTGACGGAATTCTTCAGGTGTCCTTCCAGAAGCTTTGGCCTATAGCATTTGACAGATAAAACAGTAAAGTAGCAGAGTTGTTATCAATTACAAAAGTGATGATACATATGATGCAGAACAGACATGGTTATCACAAATTTATAAGACACGTCTTCATATCCAAGAAAAGGACTTTGGCTAATTCATTAGCAATGTACCAAATGTTCTGACTAACAAGCATAATAGTACCAGTTCACCTTTATTTATGAAGAACTTAAAATGTAATGCAAATTCCATGAAACCTCACCACAGTAAAGGTTATTTTGTATGCAGTGGTTGTTACATAAGGGATGTTGAGCTAATTGTTAAGACACTCAAGTGTTACATATCGAAACTCGGTAATGGCCTCTACAACAACTACAACAGCAACAAACGTAGTGCCTTAAGGGCTCCCGCTGGGGGGAGGGGGGGGGGGGGATTTACGCAGCCTTACCCCTTTAGGACGCTAGGGGGGAATGTACGTAGCCTTACCCCTTTAGGACGCTACCCTATGGGGAGGCTGTGTCAGAGGACCCCCAACCTACGGTAAAGGCCTCTATCACGCATATATATGTGTTCAATTTACTAAACATATTTATAAATTTATTTACATGTTAAAAACTATCCCAATTTATCATAACATAGGATAGGTGAAGAATTAGAGTAGGATAAGAAGAGAATTGGAGAATTGAGAAGTAGAGAGAGTTAGGGTTGAGAGAAGAAGAATAGAACAATTATCATCCATCCAAGCTTATGCAATCAAATTGAACTAAATCAACTTAATTGAATCACAACATTCAACTGTTTTGATAATATGAAGTTTCAAAAATCACTTTCATTTTCTTAAAAAATCCAAAGAACGTTGCGGCCAACTATATAACAAACAAGACTCTCTGCTTTTAATTATCAGAAAAAAGAGACCCTACTTTGACAACACTGTGACAGCGAACGCAACATTTCAATAAACAATGATCGAGTTACACGACACACCCATTACTGCAACATCACGATAAATGACAATCAGATTCCATGTTCGAAACATCATCGGAAATACTACGTAATCTCTAGGAAAGCATTTGATATGCCCTCAGTAATTTCCTTTAGATTTATCCTCAATTCCATGCAAACCGCAAACCTCTTCTATGGGTGTCAACTACGAAGTTCTTGACAAACACCACGTAACCCAAGACTTGCAAGTAACAATTACTCCTTACTTTCCATAACAAAATTGACATGGTTTCAGCAAGGGTTTTGTTTCCACACAGGTTTTGGGATAATCTAATATGTTTAGGAAAATCCAGATGGCCATTTTAGATGGGCAAAGAAAGTATCCAAAATGCTTCTTTCATGTGCCTCACTGTTTAGCAGGGATCTCATAGGCGGAATATCTAGTTCTTTAGTAGGGGAAATTAGTATGATGTCTGAAAACCGCTTTTCCGCCAAACCACATACACAGAAGTACAAAAGACCTCTAGTTTCTGTTATCCCTCTCCCTTCTTCATGAAAACCACCTCAAGGCCCTATGAAATTCATAAATTTAAAAAAAAAACACTTAGGGACTCGTGTCTCAACCAATGTGATTCAAAACCACCAAGTACCAGGTGCAGAACTTAAATAACACATAACTTCCATTGAAACTGAGCTTGCTTATTTTGTACTGCATGGGGATGGCAATGGGGTAGGTAAAACCCAATACCCGCGATACCCACCTCATGCTAGGGAGACAGTTGACGGATACGGATAGGGTACAAATGCAAATACCAATGGGTATGAGACGGGTATGGGTCTAATGTTGTACCCACCCTACCCCATAGACGCGATACCCGCCACATACACACGCCACATTGTTTGTCTCAACTTGTATTTGATTAATTTAAACATAAATAAGGATATACATACTCAATTTATCTATAAAACAATATTAAATTAAAAAATAATTTTAAATAATTACACGTGAATAAAGATTACTATCAGATACAGAAAATTGGGAGCACGTACGAGCCTCGTAATAAACACCTAATGGATACATATGGGTACGGGTTTGTACCCGCTAAGGCGGATATGAGTATTTTCTTCATACCCATGACATATAATAGGGCGGGTATGGATACGAATCTAGGTGGTGGGTACAGATATGGAAGTGGCACACCCCATTGCCATCCCAAGTAGTGTGCACAAGAAACAACGTGAATCAGGCCCATTGGGGCGTTGGCATAGTGGTTTGCATCGCCGGCACCCATTCAGGAGGTCCCGGGTTCGATTCCCACTTGCCTTGCTTATGGTCCTCTTAATTGAGGAGTTTGTGGGGTTTACTCCTCCCCCCCCCCCCCCCCCCCCCCACCCCCCCCCGCCCAGTCCTTACCATGTTAAAAAAAAAAAAAAGAAACAACGTGAATCATAAACAATGAACTCAACCATAATCTATTGTCAGTCAAGAGTATGTTGATATCAAAGTAGCTCGCAGGAAAGAACAAGGAAATGGTTTTTGGCCTAGTAAAACTGTTAGGCTACACATCTAACTACTTTCTTACACATCCACAAACTAGGATTTGCATATATTTGGTTTTTTTTTTTTTTATCGAAAAAAGAAATATCATTAAGAGAGAAAGAATGTCCAAAAAGTTAAGGGCAAGATTTCCTCGAAATACAACCAAGGAACAAGTAAAATAAAATAAAATGCTACTAATAACATAAGTCCCTCCAATCCCTCTGCAAATCAACTAAAGGTTATATCCCTGAAGCCCCCAAGCTCTTGGTCCACAATGCTCCCAAAAAGACCACCTTTTCCCACAAAAAATTGACTAGTGTATATTGATCTTTAAACATCCTAACATTCCTTTCTAACCATATACACCACATAATCACAATCTTGGTGGAAGAGGATAGAGTTAAGACATCCTTCCTCTTCCTTGAACCATAGAATTTCATCAGCAGAATACTATCAACCTGATCTTGAAGCCACCCATGTTTGGCCAAAGAGCAAAAACAAAATCTGCACCATAAATCCCATGCCACAATAAAATGCAAAAACAGGTGATCATGTGTCTCACCATTTTGGAAGCACATGACACAAATCTCTAGCAACAACGCCTCAAATGTCTACGCTTTTGCAGTCAATCATGAGCATTAAGCTTGTTAAGAAGTAAAGACCATAAAAAGACCTTGATCCTAAAGGAAACCTTAGCTTTCCAAGCATAAGAGCACAAGGGGAACACTAGAAATCAGTTATGTAATGTAAGATGATGAAAAATGATTAAGAAGTAAAATGTTGGACCCATCCAGCACCCAACCCCTCTTATCAAGCAACGAAGACAAATGAACTTAATCCAAAATGTAACTTAACAGTGTGAATTCATGTATTTCCCTTATAGTAATGTCCCTACGAAAGTGCATATTCCAAGAAAGAGGACCACCTTGCAAAGTAGAGAAGGAAGAAACTGGGGCATTATGAATAGAAGATAAACAATATAACAGTAGAAACTGGTGATAGAGTATAGTATTCCCAACCCATATATCCTCCCAAAAACGAATGTGGTTTCCAGACTCGACCAAAAAGCAAATGAGAGGAAGGAAAGAAGGGTCAATGTGAGAGATAAACTTCCAAGGTGAGCAACAACCCACCACATCCGCCAACCCTGCATCCCACCCATTCTCTTAGAGACCGTACTTGCTCCTTATCACCATGTGACAAAGGGAATCAAGTTCTCTAGGAAATCACCATAATCATTTACCTAAAGGGATATGTTCTTGTACACCAAATTACAAATATCCAACCCCCCACAGCTATGCGGCCCACAGACTCTATCCCAACTCACCAAGTGATGAAGACGATCCTCCTACACCCCCAACCAAAGAAAGTCCCTCATAATCTGCTCAATACGCTTTGCTACTAACACAAGAATCCTAAAGAGAGAGAAATAATATATGGGAACACTAGAAAGACATGATTAAACAAGAGTAACATGTCCCCCTAAAGAAAAGAAAGCACATTTCCAACCATCCAACCTCTTTGCAATTTTCCTAATCACAGACTCCCAAAAGCTAAAAAACCTAGGGTTACCACCTAAAGGAACACCAATGTAAGAAAGCGACAAATGATGCACCATGCAACCCAACAATGAAGAGTAAGTGGACAGAGTCGAATCATTGAGATTGACCCCTAGGATGCTAGACTTTCCCAATTTGATTTTAAAGCCTGAGAATTGTTCAAACAACTGAATAATAGTCAAGACAGCCTTAAATCCCTCTAAAATTGACCCCTAGGATTTGCATATATCCTGTCACTTAATGACAAAAGGTATTTGAAATTGAACTAGTAGTAGAATCATATTGTACACAAGTTGACAATCATTGAATCTCGGTAATACGCATTACAGAATCATATTGTACAAGATAGTCGAAATCGAAACTATAACACATTGTACAAAATAGATAACGGTGATATGACAGGATCTTGAGTTAGTTATAAGATTTTGTAAGTAGTGAGGAGTATTATTGTTACGGTGAAAAAGGCAAGAGAAAATTAATAAGGACATGAAAGAAATCAATACAAGAACATGCAAGAAAAATCAAATTGACATCTCTAGAGCTTTGGATACAAACAAAATACCCACTTACCTCAAAACGACTCAAAACCAAAAATGGACATAATATAACAGAAGCCACTAAATTATGAACATCCTTTGAAGATCTAGTCTAAATGTAATGACCGCAAAGGAGAAACTTCAAGCATTCAATGTGCTTCCATAAGAAAGAAGGAGAATAATGTGAACCAAGCCTCGAGGTCCATTTTTGTAGGTTCTATAAACATTATGATACCAAGTGCACTTTGTTAGGCTTTTCTCAAGTGTCAAATATTATTCTAAATCACTTTAGTCAAATTCAAAACGTGTTAATGCCTTCTTAAGAAAGGATTACTCATGAGATCTCATGTTTCCTTATTTAGTTTGCAGTTTATCAATTTCTACCTAGTCTTGTGCATATCTAGAATAGGGTTTGGAGAATGCTTAGGTAGGAATATGCCTTTTTATCTTTCTTTCCCATATGCATAGAATCAAATAAAGGTTGTTACCAAACATAACCATCACGAAGTAACAAATATTGAGCTAGTCATTTGCAATTGGCCTTTACATAATGCTATTTTTGAAATGATCTCCACAACGCATATATATATTTAATTGACTTATTTTATGTATATTAATATGTTACTATGAGAACATCATAAAAATTACGGATCATATTATGTCATTCAAACTTTTGCAAATGATAGGTTTACAAGCAGCTCATGATCCCACAAAACCCAACAAAACCACTACGACCAATTAATAGTGTTTGTGACTATAACCCTTATGCAACTCACACCAGGATTTGTTTCCATAATGCATATTATATAGAGGGTTCACAATCCCTCCTTACTTTCACTATTTTCCATAGGGTAAAATGACTTCAAACTTCATTTTTCTAGAAAATGCTGGGGACTAAGGCAGAGGATCTTGCTCTTCACTTAGAACGCCTTGATATCTCTTTTGTACCGAGTCTAATCAAAGGATTTTGAAGTTGAAAGCAAAGATAGTATTGTTTGGTAGATCTTCATTTTGCTTACTTTTGTTCCAACTCCAAACCAATTTTCTTTATGAATCTTCAACAGCAAGGCAAAGGCTAGGAGCTTTTGCTGACAATTTTATTTCTAATAAAATTAACACCAAAACCCCATGGCGGATAAAAGGCCCCACAATGCCTTATCTACAAACGTTTATATAACATGACACCCCCCTAACAAGGCAAATCAGCACCTATTCGTTTACTACCCCTCCACTTGTGGGTTGAGGAATTTGCATTTCAATATTTGCATAAACAATGGGTGTCTCTTGGCAGTTGAAGGCCTCTTTCTGAAAAAAATTTGGGGGCTTCTAAATTTCAAATTGGTACAGAATGCCTAGATGCATAATAGCGAGCTTCGGAGGACATTGGTCTTCCACATTATATTTAACCACAATGCCTTTTCAAAGCAGTTCCTCTTTTGGACATTCCCTCAGACTCGAGAGCTATATTCTTCAGATATTTAATTTCTTTTTGTATCCTTCTCAAAGAGGAATCTTGGCTCATTTCTTTGTGTGATCACTCTTATGAATCATAACTACTTTTACAAAAGGAAAAAAAAAAGACGCATTCGACTACAATACATGTAACATTAACTAAGCATAAATATCAATATCGGTCATACGGTGATACTATTAAGAAATGAGAGAACCACTTTATTTTCTCTCCTGATATAAGTCATAAGGTGATACTATTAAGAAATATGAGAACCGCTTTATTTTCTCTCCTGATATTTATTAATTTCTGTCTTTATCCCTATAATAGAACTATCACGCCTTGCATTTCCCTCATCACATACGCGCCCCCCCACCCTTCCTCCCTCCTCCTCCTCCTCCTCCTCTCTTTCTGTAGATATAAAACCTAGATAGCTAGATAGTTAGCACAATTATTTGAGGCGTAAAATTAATTCGAAATATAATCATCCACAGCCGTTTTATAAAGAACGATAGGAGAAATTTTCCCCATAGATTAGAAGTACAAATGAAATTATATGGCCCATCTTGTTTTAATTCGGCTTAATTGAGTGTTGTGAAGCATTGTAGCTTTACTTGCAGATGTTTTGTAGCATTATTATATAAGTATTGTGCTCGGGGGAAACACAATTGAAATGTTACACAACTTTCTTTTTTTCTAGAATTACTATTGAAAGAGATGTGAGATGTAATGTAGTATAATAACAATATTCCAACGCCTATACTGATTTATGATCAATCAAGAATTACTTACTAAAATTATATATTAATTATGTACAAATGCACATATTGTTTAGGTCAGATGAAAAAAACATAAGGCTCTGTCTGGCACATGTAATTGGAATTGAACTGTGGAAATGCAATTTAGAATTGGAATTCTGAGAGAATTGAAATTCCATTGTTTGGCTCATCAAAGGAATTGGAGGTTGAAATTATAATTCTATAATGATTCGACTCATCACAGATATTCGGTCAATCTAGTTGGAGTATTTCGAGTTTTAACTCAACTACAATCGAATTTTGGTTGGACCGGTTCACATTGCATTCGAGTTATTATCATCGGAGCGATTAATTTTGAGTTCGAGTAATTCAAGTTTCAAGTCAAATCAAGTCGAGTATGGTGTTGGATCATTTGGTGTTGAAGTTATCTCAAATTTTCAGCCCATCAAGTTAGGCTCGGGCTTCAGTTGATTTAGGTCATTTCAAGCTCGAGTCATCATAGTTTTGGGACAAACGGGTTGTATCATTTCAAATTTCAAGTCACCCTAGGCTAAGTTTGACATGGGTGAGGTCATTTTGGGCTTGGTTCATATTAAGTTTACAGTCGATTTTGTCGGGTCATTTCTACTTCGACTCATCTTGTTTACATCATATTCAAGTCTAGTAGTTTCATTTGTTGGATTTGAGTCATCTCAAGTTTCGGATCAATCAGGTTGGGTTACTTAAGACTTTTAGTTAAGTTGATTTTATCATTTCAAGTTCAAATCATTCAAGTTGGGTGACTTCAAAGTCTGAGTCAAATTATAGATTGTGCCTAAACTTTTCGATTTTGAGTCATCTTAGTTGGAGTTAATCAAGTGGATCATTTTGGATTTCAAGTCAATGGAATTAATATGAAATTGCAATTCCTTACCCCCACCCCAAGGACTTGAAAATATGATTTTCAGCTAAATCTAATTCCATAAGATTAGACAGTGGAATTATAATTCCAATTCCAACAAGTAAACCAAATAACAGAATTGGAATCATGGGCCTCAATTCCAGCCTGAACTCCAATTCTATGCTCCAAGCATGACCTAAGTAAACTTCATTATCAAATTTCAAATATATTATTCTTATAACATAAAATTATTCATTTAGAAGTTAATACAATAAAAATATTTAAGAAATAAGCAAGACTCAACACAATGCATATTGTAATTTATGATATTCAATAGAGATAAATTTGTCTTTAAACAGGGTTTTCAATAAGTCACCCCTTCCCAACTTTATAAGAAGTTGGTTTTGGAAAAGTATTTTTCCCATCCGCATTCTCGAACACTAGAACTTTTGCAAAAACTTCTAGTTTTTCCTAAAAATGGTCAAAAGCAATCCCAAATGCAGCCATGTAATTTCAAGGATTAAAGCTAGGAAACATTAAAGAAAAAGAAAGCTCATGAATCACACACCTGAGTCACAAACTTCTGCCACTTTTGTGACTTATCCTTGAACTTAACCACCAAATTTGTATCCTTGGAAGATTCATTTGACTTTGAATCATCAAGATCATGTTTGTCTTTTCCATTTTCATATAAGCATAGTGCCTCAATAACAGCTCTTCTTTGTTGCCGATGCCCATACACTAAAAATTCTGATGTGCGGCCTAACCTGTAACATTTGCGAAGCTATCATGAAAGTGATGAATAATACTAAAAGCACATACAAGATACTAAAAAGAACACAAGCACTCAAACACACTCCATACAAGATAAAGGCGACCAAAGGACAACAAAATGACACCACGGAATCTATCTTATTCTTTCTAAACCAAGAAGTAACGCCAATAAAATGTCACATAGATTGAACAAATTGGAAGCTCAGAAGCCTTCCAATTTAGTATTCATTGAAGGCCTTTCATTGAATCATATAAACCAAGAACTTGAAGATTGATTTCATCATTACTTTAGAAGCAATTTCTTTTATAGATAAACGGATATAGGACTTCAACCATGGACCTCTTAGTGCCTAAACCTTGGATATATTTCACCCCCAAACCAAGGCCACCGAAGCGCTTCCATACAAGCCAATAAGTTAAAAGGGCGTTAAAACAATTTGCAATTAAGAATTTTCAACACATAATGGAATTATATAACACCTCTATATCCCCAAGAATTTCTCATCTTTGCTACACTCATGTCTAGGTTGATCGATAGCATCAAAAACTACAGCACAATTGAATCATTCGCAGATTTCAGAGCTTAACAAAAATTTACATGACTGAATTGACTCAAATCTCCTCGTAAGTTCTTGCAAAGAGATAAGACACCAAACAGCTCGTACAAGCACCCACTTCAAATACCCGTGGCAAGTATTGTCACATGTTCCAAGCTCATGCCTACAACCTAGCATGAAGTACCCTTAGGTGCCACAAAGAAGCAAGTAGCCACCTGTAACATATTTTACTTGCCCTATCCCAAGCCTAGAAGCATAAGGTGGAAATATGGAGACTTGAAACCTACCTAAGGTTCAAAAAGAAGCCTAAGGTCGAAACAATCAGCACTCAACAGAATCATAACTTCAGTGGGTTATGTACTCCATAGACTATTACAAGGAAACAAAAAGGAGAGTAGAGTGCAAATCAAGATAACTCTTCAAATGTTCTTGAGAGTACTTGTCAGCATGTGATCGACAAAGTTGCAAGGAAAACGAGTGGAAAGTACTGATTGTCAATCCTTTAGCTATTTCTTTCCCAGCTACTACTCCAATCCGGTCTCTCATTTCAGAAGCAGCTGCGGTAGTGAAAGTCATTGCCAAAATGTGGGATGGACTAATGCCCTACACATGTTTTGACGAATGATCAAATGACTTAGAAACTAGTAGTCAGATATTTATATTCTTTTTCTTGGAAAATATGAATGAAACAAAGGATTACCTCCTTCAGCAGCATCAATATACGTCCAACAATTGCTGATGTCTGATTAAATGAAAGAAATTAGATTTCTAGTGCATCAGAACAAATCCAAGAAGATGAGGCACAAGACAGAAATAAAGCATAGAAAGATTGACCTTTCCACTACCAGGGCCAGCCACAACCATCAAAGGTATTGAAACATCATTACAAGCAACCTCCTTTTGCTCCTTATTTAGAGACTGCATGCACTTTGAGTATGCATCGGGTGTGCGTTGTATCTGTCCAGTACACATTTCAGTCTCATCCCCTGTTTCAGAACCTGAACCATTTCCCAACACACATTGATGTTCCTTAAGGATGAATGGTTTAGAACACTCTTTACACAAAAAATTTTTAAACAATATGGTCTTTGGATACAATTATCTCCTCTTGCTGCTTGACTGTCCACCTTTTTCACTGAATTCATCTCACATAGAGCATCAATCTCATTCAAAATAGACTCATCAAATTCTTCATCAAGAACACTAGGGAATGACAAATCCTGAATCACATCAGAGCATAACAATTCATTCACTTGAGAGCTAGCGGACGTATACATGGTCCCATCTCGGAACTGTTGTTTACTATTCAAACTCTTGCAAGATCTATCTACCTAATCACCTTCTGAAGATGAAGTTCTGCCATAATTGTCATCCCTTAAGGGGGACCCCCCAGGACAACCAGAGAATTATTTATCTCGAAATCTTTAAGTGGAACTCTGACATCCCTGGGGATCCTCAACGAGACGTTTTTAACACTTTTATCTATATTCCTGCAACATGATACAGTTCAAGACAATCTATATTTATCAGGAAACACTGAGTAAAACTTACAGCACCCGGAGAAAAAGTGTCGCCTCATGCAAGAATATACAATGCCAAATAAAAGAAAGCAAGATAAGAAACACCGCGTTACAACTTAAGCATATTTGTCAATCAATTAATTAAAGCATCAGTAACATGCACCGAGTCCGATACAGTATGAGGAGACCACGTTAGACATGACCTGCAAAGGCCAAATTACATGAAATATTGACAATCATTGTTTTGTGAAAACTGTCAAACTATTTCAGTTGTTTAAGTATAAATCAAACTCATGAGGCTTGTTCAGAAATATCACATGATCTTCAATAGTTCAAAGTTTCACAATCACTCTATCATTGTTCAAAATTATTACAACCACCATCTCATAGAAAAAGTATAACAATTACCAAGAACTTTCACAGATAAAGAAAAGAAAATGAAAAGAGAAGAATTTTCTTTCATCATGAAGAGGAAAATGACAATTTTTGACTCCCTCCCTCTCTCTCTCTCTCCCCTTCTTCCTTCTTTTCTCATGACCTCCAGTTCAATTGGTATCTCAAGCATAGAACATCAACAAGGCCTCAAGCTCAAGCATAACGTGTTTCAGGTGCATCACATTCTTTGTAATATTAAATCAACTTGGGCCTCTCACTGTTCATACAATGATAGTTCAACGGCAGCAGCAGTGTTCATCGTTCCACAACCCACGATTTCATGCCTACGGGAATGCAAAACAAGGCCTTGGTACCAAATATCATATGCCCCATAATTGTTCAAAATTATGGCAGGAGTTGAAGTTGTAATTGCATTAGGGAGGAAGAAGATTAGGAAGGAGAAGAGAGACAGAAGAAAAGAGTAACAGAGAAATAGAGGGAGGAGTTGATTTTTTTTTTTTTTTTCCAGAGGAGGAGTTGGAGTTGTAATTGCATTTCAAGCAATTGGGTTGATTACAAGTACTAGAGTTCTTCCTTTCATAAAGACAAGGAAGACTCCTAAAAATAACTAATGTTGCATTTAGTTCAACTTTTTAACAATTTAAAATTATAAAAAATTTTCCGCTGGCTTATGTTTAATTGACAGAAAATATCATTTTACAAAGAAAGATGAAAAAATTATTTTATAACTAAATAAAAAAAGATGCAAAATTAGATATTTTTCACATCTTATTCAAAAAAAAACGTTTTTAAAAAAATCATGTTAGAATCTTCACTATCATAATCCACTTTCACTTTCACTTTCACTTCCAATACTACCCCCTCCACCACCATGCCTCGCTAGACTCACCATCACCTGCTACTACAACTAACCATGATCATGATTCACTCCTAAACATCATGACTCACTCCTAAACATCATGACTCACATACTACTATTGGTTATTTTACAATGTCACTTCATCTTTTATGTCATTATAATGTAAGTTCTTTTTTAAATAGATATCCACAAACTCTATTTTGCTAAAAAGGTCTTTACGAATTACATAACCAAAAACCACACTGTAACAAGATATAGATCGTAAATATTACAAATCTTATTGAAACACAACAACAACGACCCAGTGCCTCCAAGGGCTCCTGCAAAAGTAGGGTCTGGGGGGTAGATATACGCAGCCTTCCCCCTTCCGGGAAACTACCCTGATGGGAGGCTGTTTCCGAGGGCCCCCAACCTGAGAAGTTGGTCCGCAGCACAAAGTACTGTGGCTTGGCAGTAAGAGAGCAACAAAGCATGAGCATGACAAAACACAAGGCAAGCAATACAAACAAACTCAAAGCAAGCCAAACGTTAGGCAACTAGACAACTAATAGGCGGATAAAATACCGATTGCTAGTAAGCGGCTAAGCAGAAGTCAAATGGCAAGTAGGCAAGTAGCGAATCATGAGAGCAAGTACGCTCCATAAGTGCACTAAGAGGAAGTCAAAGGCCTAAACACTAATAAGCTAGACTACCCTACTCCAAACTGCTACATCTACTACCCCAATGTTAGCCCTCCATTGGGCTCTAACTAAGGCTATCTCCTCGGGAAGGTTGAGGTGGGTGAGGCCTTGGATCGTATCCAGCCATCTATTTTTTGGCCTGCCTCTCCCTCTCCTGCCTGGCTTAGTATAGGGCTGTTCGCATCTCTTGACCGGAGCGTTGATCAGTCTCCTTCTAACATGTTCGAACCACATCAAACGTTGCTCCTCAATTTATCTTCAATGGAGGTTACGCCCAATTTGCCTCTTATGATATCGTTCCTCATCTTATCCTTCCTTGTGTACCCGCACATCCATTGCAACATTCACATCTCCGCCACCTTCATCTTCTGTGTATGTTGTTGTTTCATCGCCCTACACTCCGCCCCATACGACATGGTCGACCTCACTACCGTCTTATAGTATCATCCCTTTAGCCTTAAGGGAAACTTTCTATCGCAAAGTACCGTGGAGGCCATCCTCCATTTATGCCATCCCACTTTAATCCGGTTGTTGACATCCTCGTCAACTTTGCCGTTGTGTTGTATCATGGACCCCAAGTATTTGAAACTCTCCTTCGATATGGCCTCAGATCCAATCTTGCCATCTTCTCGGCTAGGCGTGGTGGAGGGATCGAACCTGAGTTCCATGTACGCGGTCTTGGCTCTGCTTAGCCGTAAGCCCTTCGACTCTAGCGCCCTTCACCACAGTTCACAAATCTTATTGAAACTGTTAAATACCATTTTATGTTTGTATTTTACATATACTTTTCTACTTGTATTTGTACGTAGGCATTTTATGTTTGTAAATAGAATATTCTTTAGAATGTTATTTAATGTGTTAGGTAGCTTTTATGAGGAGTTTTTGGTCTTCCTCTCCTCCTTTGTAACCGGCCCTTGATGGCATTCAAGGGTAGAGTTATTTGCTTGTCTAGCTTTTATTTTCCTAGTGTAAGTTAGGTCTTTTGGGTTTTCTAGTTCTTCCTATTTAAGTTGTTGTCTTGTAATCATTTTGAATCATCCAAAAATATATCTTGATTCATCCATTTGTGTTTATTTAGTATTTGAGTTTTTACATTATTTGAGTTTTTACATGGTATCAGAGCGGGTTTGATCGTACAATCCCCATTTTCTTCTTTTGCTATGCCCAGGTCACACGGCCTCAGACCCATTCCGACTCCAACTTCCGGTGTCAGTGAGCCTTCATTTTTGCTTGTTTTTAATTGTGTTTTTCTCGTTGATTTTGTTTCATGATGTCGGGAGAAAATGCTAATCAAATTGAGGCTCCAGTTACTAATTCAGGGGGAGCTCTAAACCCTAGCTCTCCCTACTATTTGCACCCCTCGGACCATCCGGGTCTTATGTTTGTTAAAGATGTTCTAACCGGGCCTAATTTTCCAGCGTGGAGGCGGGCAATTTATAGAGTTTTTAAAGCAAAACACAAAATTGGTTTTTTGGATGGAACAGTTGTTAAACCGGATGAAGATTCACCGGATTTCAAAAACTGGAGTGCATGTGATTCAATGGTCTCCTCTTGGCTTACTAACTCCGTTTCAAAGGAGATTAACTCTAGTATTGCGTATTTTGAAAACTCCCGGGACATTTGGTTAGATTTGAATGAACGCTTTTCGCAAGGTAACGTGCCCCGCGTCTATGAAATTAAATGCGAGATTTCACAGTTAAAACAAGCGAATATGTCTATTTTCGACTATTTTACCAAGCTAAGAGCCTTGTGGGATGAACTTTATACTTTAGTAGCAATCCCACCTTGTACTTGTGGGTCAGGCCAAGCTTTTGCGGCCATTCGTGATATGGAGCGCCTACTTGATTTACTTATGGGCTTGGATGTGTCGTTTTCCACTGTTAGATCCCAATTGATGAATACTAAGCCTTTAACTTCAGTTGGGAATGCTTATTCTGTCTTATGTCAGGAAGAGAAACAACAATTTGTGGCAGCTGGAGCCAATATGGCCCCGGAGGCTGCCGTTTTGGCCGCAAAAATACCAGCCGCAGCTGCGGCTGGTGAGGCACCGCCCGTCTCGGGCAATTATTCTCGTCGTTCTAACCGTCTCTCATGTGCACATTGTAAGAAGCAGGGGCACACTAAAGAACGTTGTTTCGAGTTAATAGGTTATCCTTCTGGTTGGAGGGTGAAGAACTCAGGCGAAGGGGGAAGAGGAGTGACTGCAGCAGCAGCCACTCAGGCTATCGACCCATTATCAGGCGATAGTCCCATTGTCGGTCTCACATCATGTCAATATCAACACTGATTGCATTACTTGGGCCTAGTACGGGATCTCCAAGTATAAATCTCACAGGTGAGATTAAGCAATCATCCTTTAGTTGGATTATCGACACAGGTGCTTCAGACCACATGGTTTCTTCGTTATGTGTCATGTTCGACATTTCGGTAAATAAGTGAGTTGGACCCGTAAGGTTGCCTAATGGATCAAAGTTATCGGTTACTCATGTGGGAAAGGTTCGGGTTTCAAAGGATCTAGTTCTAAACGGTGTCCTTTATGTGCCTGGTTTTCAATATAATTTAATGTCCGTGAGTAAATTAACCCAAAATGGGAATTGTGCATTAACTTTTTATCCGGATTTTTGTTATATACAGGACCTTCACTCGAGGAAGCTGATTGGAGCGGGTAGGCAAAAGGATGGGCTATATCTTCTGATGACGCAATCAGTGCCTTCTTTAGCTTTTTCAGTTCAGAATAAAAATAAGACTGTTTTGTGGCATCATCGTTTGGGCCACGTTCCTTTTTCTGGATTGTTATTTTTTCCATTGTTGGATGTTGAGAAAACAGATTTTATTTGTGAGACTTGTCATCGTGCCAAGCAAGCACGCTCACCATTTCCTTTATCCATTATGAGAACTTATGTGTGTTTTGAGCTTATACACTGTGATATCTGGAGTCCTTATCGAATTGAGTCATTGACTGGTGCTCGTTATTTTCTCACAATTGTTGATAATTTTAGTCGCTGTACATGGGTTTTCTTGATGAGGGAGAAATACCAAACTCACAAAATTCTTATGGATTTCTGTCGCATGGTTGGAACTCAATTTGGTTTTCAAGTAAAGCAGGTTAGGAGCGATAACGGGCAAGAATTCAAGTATGGGCCTCTGTTGGATTTTTATGCTCAACATGGGATACAGTCTCAAACCTCTTTAACCGGGACACCACAACAAAATGGAGTTGTTGAACGGAAACACAAGCATTTACTAGAGGTTGGACGAGCGCTTCGTCTTCAGGCTGGGTTACCAAGGAATATTTGGGGTGAGTGCGTCCTAACGACAGCATATCTTATCAATTTAACTCCTTCTGTTTTGCTGAAAAATAAGAGTCCGTATGAGATTTTGTTGGGTAAAACTCCCATTTACGAACATTTGCGGGTTTTTGGATGTCAGTGTTTCTATTATACCAAGACTAGTGATAAATTCGAAAGTCGGGCTTCACCGGGGGTATTTGTTGGGTATCCCCATGGGCAGAAGGGATACAAAGTCTATAGTCTAGAGAATAACAAAATTATTGTTTCTAGAGATGTTCGGTTTTACGAGGATGTGTTTCCCTTTTTAAAATCAAATGAAAAGCTATCTGAAGTTGATTTACATGAAGATGTACCTGCTGTTTTAATGCCTATTAATTTGCTACATGAGGAGGAACCGGCCACTGCAGTACCGGCTCCTCCTGCTGCTGCAGACCCGGTTGGTCCAGTGCAGACCAAACCGAGTGCTGCTACTGAAACGGCTGATAGTGGGTCAGCCGGTTCAGACACTGGTGGTCCGAGGGATCACCAGCAAGACAGAGAGGGAGACATGAGTCCCCAGTCAGGTTCTGAGATTTTGACAAGAAGAAGTGGTCGTGTTCGTTCGATACCGGCCAGATATCGAGTTTTTGTGGTTGATTTGCCTTCCTCTATAGCCCATCCTTTCACCACCGATTCATCAGCCAACTCGGGTATCCTCTATCCTATTTCAAACTTCGTTTCTAATGCACAATTCTCTAATGCTCACGTGACTGTCTTAAACACCATCACTTCTTATGATGAGCCAAAAACTTTTCAACAGGCCGTACAGGACAAACGTTGGAGAGATGCAATGGAGAAGGAGATTCGAGCCTTAGAGCAGAACAATACGTGGATATTAGAAAAGTTGCCCGGTGGGAAAAGAGCAATTGATTCCAAATGGGTTTACAAAGTGAAGTACAAATCGGATGGGTCGATAGAGCGTTACAAAGCCCGGCTTGCTGCAAAGGGTTTTACACAAGTGGAAGGTATAGATTATCATGAAACTTTCGCACCTGTTGCTAAACTAGTCACTGTTCGGTGTGTCTTAGCCGTTGGCGGAGCTAGGAGCTGGATTTTTCACCAATTGGACGTTAATAATGCGTTTTTACACGGTGATTTAGATGAAGAAGTGTATATGAAGCTTCCTCTAGGCTTTGAATGGAAAAATGAAGGAAAAGTATGTCGTCTTCGAAAATCACTATATGGCTTAAAACAAGCGTCTCGAAATTGGAATCATAAATTCACCTCGACCTTGATAAACATTGGTTTTGGTCAATCAAAATCAGATTACTCCTTGTTCACTTATTTTCACCACAAAGTATATACGGCGATTCTTATATATGTGGATGAGGTCATCATTACCGGTAATAATATGGAACATATTTCTAGAGTGAAGGAGATTTTAAATAATGCGTTTGGCATCAAAGACTTAGGGCCCGTGAAATACTTTTTGGGGATAGAGGTAGCCCGATCGCCTGAGGGGATTATGTTAAATCAACGAAAATATGTTTTAGACATTCTTGATGAAGTAGGATGTTGGGAGCTAAACCTGTTACTACCCCTATTGTGCAAAATCATGGGTTGGCGGACCAAGTAGGAAACGTATGTGAAGATTCGGGACGGTATAGGCGTTTGGTTGGTAGATTGTTATATTTAACTATTACTCCACCAGACATATGTTACGTTGTTCGCATTTTGAGTCAGTTTATGCATGATCCTCGGCAACCTCATTTTGAGGCCGTCATAAGAGTTCTTCGATACTTAAAGGGAACCCCAGGCCAAGGGGTGTTCTTGCCTTCTGATAGTGATTTGAAGCTACGTGGTTTTTGTGATGCCGATTGGGCCGGGTGTCCTACCACTAGACGTTCCACTACAGGTTATGTTGTATTCTTAGGTGAGGCACCAATTTCGTGGCAGTCTAAGAAACAAAGCGTTGTTTCTCGATCCTTCGCTGAAGCTGAATATCGCTCTATGGCCACCAGCACAAGTGAGATTGTTTGGATGAGACGTTTGTTATCAGATCTTTTAGTTTCTACTGACTGTCCTACGGTGTTATTTTGTGATAATCAAGCAGCTCTTCATATAGCCTCTAATCTTGTTTTTCATGAGAGGACGAAGCACATCGAAATCGACTGCCATTTTGTTCGAGAAAAGCTGCTGTCAAAGGAGATTGCTACTTCCTTCATTCATTCCACAAGCCAAATTACGGAAGTTTTCACCAAGCCACTAGCCAGTGCAAGCTATTTAACTTTCCTTCGCAAGTTGGGCATGATAAATCTTCATGCTCCAACTTGAGGGGGAGTGTTAAATACCATTTTATGTTTGTATTTTACATATACTTTTCTACTTGTATTTGTACTTAGGCATTTTATGTTTGTACATAGAATATTCTTTAGAATGTTATTTAATGTGTTAGGTAGCTTTTATGAGGAGTTTTTAGTCTTCCTCTCCTCCTTTGTAACCGGCCCTTGATGGCATTCAAGGGTAGAGTTATTTGCTTGTCTAGCTTTTATTTTCCTAGGGTAAGTTAGGTCTTTTGGGTTTTCTAGTTCTTCCTATTTAAGTTGTTGTCTTGTAATCATTTTGAATCATCTAAAAATATATCTTGATTCATCCATTTTGTGTTTATTTAGTATTTGAGTTTTGACATTATTTGAGTTTTTACAAAAACAGATAAACTCAAAACAGATGAATCAAATGCACCCTCAAAATACAACTTTTTTTTTTTATTTATAATTACCCTCAAAATACATTTTTTTTTTGGTAAGTCAGTGTGAAAATATCATATATGAACAAATATATGTACAAGTCTACGAGGGGCATACCCCAAGCCAAGGCCCAAGGCCTACATCAATGAATCAATCCGAAGAAAGAAATCAAAACAACGAAATCAAAAGCCAATATGGCCAAACAAAAAGGACAAAGCCAAAAAGCAAAAAATGTAAAGCTAACGCTCAATCCCCCACTCCTGCAGAAGCTGTGAGTGACGATGAGCGCCACGAAGCATAGGAGCAGCAATGGGACGGCTGCGAACCAATCCTGTGATCTCCTCAGTGACGACTGCAGAAGGCCTGGACTGGGAGCGCTGGATCCTCAGGTTACGCTCGTACCAGAGGGTGTAAACCGTCGCTGAAAGACAAAGGCGGGCAAGGATCCGATCGACCCCGCGACCACGGAGTCTGGAAGCAGCCCACTGAACCAGCTCATACCAAGGAAGCAAAGGCCATGCGAAAGAGGTGCTAGAAGACACCCTGGACCAGACAGTAGCAGAGAAGCTGCAGCTGAAGAAGAGATGGCTGTGCGACTCATCATCTGACCCACAAAACACACAAGTAGCCTGAACATCCTGCACTCGATGTCTCAGTAGCCTGTCAAACGTCCAAAGCCGCTCACAAGAGGCAAGCCAGAGGATGAAGGAGTGCCTCGGAATATGCAGCTGGAACCAGAGGAGATGGTGGATGGAGTCCTCCTCCCTCCGACTACGAATCATCTCCCAAGCCGACCTGGTGGAGAAGACCCCAGACAAGTCGCCTATCCACCGAACACTATCAGCTACCCCTAGCCGGGGCCTGAAGTCAACAGAATCCCAGATAGGTAGCAGCTCGGCAATATCCTGTGGGAAGCGCCACTGATCACCCTGAATAATGTCAGAAACATGAGAGCCCAGGCGATGATCAGTGGAGTGAAGTTGGCGGAATGTAAATCGTCGACCCTCCAAACGTCCGCACGACAACCAGTAGTTAGACCACAGCGCTGTATCACGGCCGTCACCAATATCCTCAAAATACAACTTAAAACTAATATGGATCTATTTACAAAACTACCATCACCAAGTACTACTTGTGTAATCCACTATCCATTACTAATTTCTAAGGGACATGACAGGCAGAAACCAATATAGCAATTTAGACTAGCAAATGCATACGCCCTTCCTTTTCTTGAAAATTTATCAATAATCAGGAACGATCACATTAAGTTTGCCGTGAGACCAAGGCCATAAAAGGGAAAAAAAAAAAGGATAGGAGACGTTAACATACTCCTTCGAATAGCGAGGCCTTTTATGGGCAAGAAGAGCCTTGGCTGCACTGAACTTGCTATAAATCCGATCCCTTTGCTCTGTTGTAAGCGATTCTACAGGCGTGCGACATGATTCCGCATAATTCTCCTTGTCCATCGCCAAGGATGACTGTCCAGAAGTGGGGTAGGGCACCATTGTTAGGCTCCCTTTATGTAGAGGATACACTATCTGTGCTTCAATTTGAACTTAAGAAGCATTTCTCACATGGAAATTTTCCTGAACTTGCTTATGAATCCGACCCCTCTACCGAAGCGATACAGGGTACAAAGTGCATAAGAGCACGAAATTTTTTTTGGATTATTCACAATTTACCGCTCTGACTTTTTTGATAATTATAAATAAAATTCTGATATTTTAAAATTATAAAAAAAGACCCTAAAGTTTTATCGTATTAATAAAAAGGACCCTCTCTTGCAAATAAGGGTAAATGACTTGGCTTTTATAACTGGAAAAATCATGATTCTGAATGGCCCAAAAACCCTCACGACAATTATCATGCAAATTCAGATCGAATCGAAATAAACCAGATGATCCAAAGACCTTTCAAAATGACGTCGGATGGTCGGAGATGATCCTTTTTATTAAAATGATAAACCTTTGGGGTCCTTTTTAATAATTCTAAAACGTCAGGGCCCTTTTTATAGTTACCAAAAAGGTCAAGGTAGTAAAATATAAATAACCCAATTTTTTTTGAACACCAAAGCACGGAATTAAGCCCTATAGATTATAGTTGAAATACAATAGGGAAAGTAACCAAAATTTAATATCTATAGCCTAAAAAAAAAAAAAAAGGATCTATAACCTGCAAAGATAGGAGTTGGATGTTAAGATTCAAGAACAATCTTGAATCTTAAACTAGGGATAAAAGAGTATGAGATGAGAAAGAAGTGAAAGAGATAAGGAATTAGAGAGAATTTAGGATTGAGAAGAGAAGAGATTAATTATCATTCAATACCTTTCAAAATATAAGCTAGATTGCTCTTTATACAATTTTGATTCAACCGACAAGAAGAGAAAAATATGTAGAAGTACAAAGTACCTAGACACAAGCTTAACCGCGTCTTATTAACTAACAACTGACTTTGGCGCCAAAAGAACATTTAAACTCCTACGGCTTCATCAAACTAATAAATGTAGCACTTGATCAGTTCAATGAAATCTGCGATCATAACAATGCTTCCCCCTTGAAAACATTCTCAAGAATGAAAAGAAGGAAATTGACTTTGTAGGAACTTCAACTCCTCCCAAGTTGAATCTTCTTCGGCCAAATTGCTCCATAGCACCAAGATTTCTTCAACCTGCTTTCATAACTGCTGAATCATCTGAAAATCCAAAATTGCAACAGGAACCTAAAAGAGCTCCACTAGAACCAATTTCCGGTGGGTTAGAAGAATAAGACTTCCCTTTTTCCACGTATTTCTTCAAAAGGGACACATGAAACACCGGATGAACATGTAAATCAGGTGGTCGATCTAATTTATAAGCAATCTTTCCCAGCTTCTCAAGTATTCTGTAAGGGCCAAGGATCGAGCACTAAGTTTTGCTTTCTTGCGCTTTGCCACTATGGATTGCCTATAAGGTTGTAGCTTCAAATACACCAAATCTCCAACTTCAAAAGACTTGTCTGGACGCTTCCTGTCAGCATAATATTTCATTCTTGCCTAGGTCATGTGTAGATTATCTTTGAGAAGCTGCACTAATCGTCTTCTTTGGAGCAAGAGATCAGACACATCCTTCACTGAAGTAGTGATCCTTTACAACACCAAAGGAGAAGGAGGATCATCCCCATATAATGCCTTGAAGGGAGTAGTGCCTAGAGAAGAATGGGCATGCATATTGTACCAGTATTATGCCAAAGACAACCATTTATCCCATTCCTTAGGATGACAGAAGGTCATGCTCCTCAAGTATTGCTCAATACACCAATTAACTCTCTCTGTTTGTCCATTAGTATGGGGATGATAAGAAGAACTCAAAGTCAAGGTAGTACCCAAGAGAAGGAACAACTCACGGCAAAAGTGGCTTGTAAAGAACATGTCACGATCAGAAATTATGGAATGTGGTAGCCCATGAAGTTTGTAGATGCTGTCTAAGAAGACTTTAGCAGGGTTTTTCTGCTGTAATAGGACGGGCCAAGGCAACAAAATGGTTGAATTTGGTGAAACGATCCACAACCACTCATATAGCTTCCCTTCCCTCAGATTTAGGCTACCCCTCAACGAAGTCCATGCTTATGTATTGCCACGTACAATTAGGGATTGGAAGAGGCTAGAGCAAGCCTTAATACTTCTTGTCGTCAAGCTTTGTCTGCGGACATGCTTCACAAGATTGAACAAACTCCATCATATCCTTTTTCATACCAGTCCAGCTGAAATAACTCTTGAGCCTTTGGCCCAAGCTGAGTCATGAGAAGCCTTAATGATCTGTCTCATCAAATTAGTGGATGATCCTATATACAACTTCCCTTTCAATCTAATGATTCCCTTTGTCACAAAAATTTCAGCATCTGATGCAACAGGGGTGGCCTTGCTAATGCTAAAAGCTGTTACACACTCTTGAGCTAAGCTATCCTCTTCATAAGATCTGTAGACTTCTTCCATCCAAGTTGGTAATACAACTGACATAGCTCCACAAAAACCAGATTCAGTCTCTTCCATTATGCGAGATAAAGCATCAGCAACAAGATTCTCTTTTCCCTTCAAGTACTCAATTGAATAATCTAGACCAAGCATCTTCATTAAGCCTTTGTGTTGGACTCTTGTTGCAATCTTCTGCTCTAGCAAATATTTAAGGCTCTGATGGTCAGTTCTGATGATAAAATGATGGCCTTCCAAATAATGTCTTCATTTCTTAACTGCCAAGAGGATAGCAAGGTACTCTTTCCCACATATAGACAACTCCAAGTGGTTTAAACTTAAAGCCTGACTAAGATATGCCATTAGTCTTCCTTTCTGAGATAAGATTGCTCCAAGTCTTGTACCACAAGCATCAGTCTCTAACACAAAATTCTCACTGCAATCAGGCATAGCCAAAACTGGTGCTGCACACATTGTTGCTTTCAAAGCTTCAAAGGCTTATTGAGCTGCTTCAGACCATTTAAAGGCATCTTTCTTCAAGAGTTCAGTTAATGGCTTGGCAATTACTGCATATCCAGTTACAAATTTTCTATAATATCCAGTCAAGCCCGAAAATCCCCTCAATTGCTTCTATGTAACATGTGTTGGCCACTCCTTCATAGCTTGAACTTTTGAAGGATTCGTGGATACTCCTTCATGAGAAATGGTATGGCCTAAATACTTCACTTTTGACTGAGCAAAAGAGCACTTGGATAGCTTCGCATAAAGCTTATGGTGGCGCATCACACTGAATACCTTGAGCCAAAGAGCACTTGGATAACTTAGAACAAAGTTTATGGATGTGCATCACACTGAATACCTTCCTCAAATGAGCCACATGATCCTCAAATATTGTATTGTAAATCAGAATGTCATCGAAGAAAATCAGTACAAATTTCCTCAAGAATGCCTTAAACACATTGTTTATCAAAGCCTGAAATGTAGCTGGAGCGTTTGTCAAACCAAAAGGCATCACAACAAACTCATAATGTCCATGGTGAGTTCTAAAGGCAGTCTTATATATGTCTTGCTCCAAAACTCTGATTTGATAATATCCTTGTCGCAGATCCAGCTTAGAGAAGAAGTGTGAACCATGAAGTTCATCCAAGAGATAATCAATAATTGGGATAGGAAACTTGTCCTTGACTGTAAGCGAATTTAGCTTCCTGTAATCAATACACATTCTAGGCGTTCCATCCTTCTTCTTAACCAATATAGCTGGAGAGGCAAAAGGGTCGTGGCTTTGTCGAATGAAACAAGTCTTTAGTAGCACTTCAACTTATTTTTCTATCTCAATCTGTTGTGTGTGAGGATATTTATATGGTCTCAAGTTCAATGGATCTGAATTAGACTTCAATAGTATTGCATGATCTAAGCTTCTCTTGGGAGGTCAAGACTCTGGCTGCTTGAACAAGTCCTTATATTCTTCAAACAGTGTGCCAATTCCCGGATGTGAATGCACCCGAGCCTCAGAATGTGCTATAGAAAAAAATTGCCCTATCCACTGATAGGCTCCCTTCTTGATCCCTCCTTCCAGCTTCTTGCCATTCAACAATTGCAACTGAGCCTATTCCATAATCCCCTGCAATCCGACAGTAACTCCTTATATTTCAAAAGAAACTGTCAATTGAGAGAAATCAAAGATCAATGGGCTAAAAGTCTTCATCCAATCAACACCGTGCACCATGTCACAACCTCCCATTGTAGAATCCTGAAGTCATACACAAATTTATGATTTTGCATTTGCCAACTGAATCCTTGGCATTTGGTTTGAGTGAGTATATAATTTCCATCAGCCACGGCTACAGCTAATGGACTTGTTTTAATCAATTCATGTCCCACCTTCCTCACACCCTTACGATCAACAAAGCTATGAGTACTGCCACTTTCAATCGAGATCGAATGAATTTGAGTCCCGCCTCTCCCTTAATCCTTATAGTATTATGAGATCCATTCCCAATTAAAGCTTTCACAGAGATCTCCATTTCATCATCCACCAATTCATCCTGAAATTCTTGTTCTTGTTTAGTCAATCCAGCTTCCAATTCTTCCTCTTCAATATCCCCATCTACCTCTACTCCTCTTGTTGACATAAGGAGCTTCGGATTACACTTATGTCCAAAGAAGTAATGTTGATTACATTTGAAGCACAATCTTTGAGCCTTATTTTCTTCTACACTAAAAGCCTTAGACCTTGTAGGTGTTCGGAAAATATATGAATTTTGTTTACAAAATAAACTTTGATGCCGACTATTGGATTCACAGTTCTCAATTATGGTCACAACAATAGGCACATATTAGAGAACTTAAAGTAGGAGACTCTTCTCTCTACCTAAGCCCCTGGTCGGAGAGTCACGCTTCATGACATCTCACGTGCTAGAGCTCCTGGGAATAGGTTCATCTCTATAAACCCTTTGCTCTAATACTGGTTGTTAGGATGAATTTCAAAAATTCTCCCTAAAGTTTACGCAGCGGAACGGGTTTAGAATTCATAAATCTAAACCTAGGGTCGATTAAAAATTCTTAATTTTAAATCTACTGACTTAAATTCGTAATTTAAATCAATAGATCTAAATTCTTAATTTAGATCTATAAGCCTTTTACTCTAATACATTCATAACAATACATAAACTTAAACAGGCATAATAACAAATATTGTAAATAAATAGAAAAGCGAAAAAGAATAAAGATAGAAGAACATACCTAGAATTACTCCAATAATAAAGAAAACCAAGAATATCGAGACCCCACGATCTTCTACGCAATTACCTTAAACTGCCCGAAGGGTGGGCTGCGAAAAATATTAAACTGAGGAAAGAAAAATTTCAATGAAAAATCTTCTCTCCAATTAGGTATCCAAAAAAATTCCAGAAACCCTAAAGAAATATTTCAAATTGAATGCCAAACCTCGGAACAAGCACCTCTATTTATAGGAGTACACCAGAGTGAAAAAAATCCAATTTTTTCGATGTGGGATTCGCTATTGTCAAGCAAAATTCAGCGTGTTGAATAAAAACAGATCAAAACACCGTGTTTTACTCCCGGGCAAAATTGCGCCTACATTTAATTCAAACCGTGTGACACGTGGTAGCGTTCGATTGGTCCGCGCCCGCGCATGCGGATAGCCAAGGCACAACCCAGCGCGCAACACGTGGTTTTTCAGATCGAAGCACACGGATCGCCACTATCTATGTGCAATTTTTTTTTTTTTTTTTTGCTTTGTTTCCCACGTATAAAAATTCATCCTATGAATTTTAATTTTCAAAATTATTTAATTTTATAATTTTTAACTTTTATTCATCTCATGAATAATGTTTGGCAAAATTAATTTACCCATCTTATGGATAAATAATTCATCTCATTAATTCTTTAATATTTTTTCCAATGGCAATAAATACAAAGGCTTGCGCAAGAACCTCACGGACTATTTAAATCTAGCTCCAAATGGGTTAAATTAATCATCTTATGAAATAATTTATTTACCATTTAATGAGATTTAATTCCACTAAATAAATCTCACTGCACTCCAGAGTTAAATTATTTATTCGATATCTCCCTAATGGGCTGTATTGATGACAACAACCCCTCCACTAGATGTTCATGACAAAGGATAAATATAACCACTATCATTATCCTTCTCACAGCTTCTCCATTAGTTACCGACTTGCCCTTCACTGAATAATTCATGTATACTTGAACATATTCACAGTATAAATTCCAAATGTCAAACACTTGGAATACTTTAGCCAAAGTTTCCAAACTATTCAAACATTTGCGAATCAACTAAGGGGACATCTGTATCTCATAAGAGACTGTAGATTCCCTATTGAATACTTGATCCTTGTCACACTTCACGCTGCTACCCAGTGTACGTGGGATTTCAGTAATTCGTTTAGACCTTACTTATATTACACCAAAGTAACTGACGCTCCATGCACAAGTCCAGAATACCCTCAGGATTTACAGTCGTCGTTCAAACAGTACAACGTGAATCACTCATTTCCGATAGTAGTCTAGAAATAAGTAATCCACATGGTCCAACTCAGTTTGTCAATCTTATTAAACACACTAACCTAACACTTTTGGATCTCCATCCATATGACCAGGACAAGTCATCTAAAGTGTCACATTATAGTCTTAACGTACAAGTGGTCCAAACTTGTCTTCGACTACGAGTCTTTTAAACAACAATCCATACCATTTGTTCCAAGTCTATCTGTGGCTTAGTCTCATAAACCATCTAGAATAAACAAGTAAATTGTAGTCTAAGGACTACACCCATCTCATGGATGTCTCCTAAAAGAAAATCACTTGCAGCATAAATGCTCACATACACAAATTTAAATAGAAAATGACTGAAACTTCAATTGTATTTATTAATTAAAATAATATATACAGAATAAATCTAAATTTTAGAACATTGTTCCTAACATTAGGCATATTCTGCTGCTGATAAGAGCCTTGGTTGCTTGTGCTTCTCTGCCCATCAGATGTTGTTAATACAGTGGACTCAAATAACTTGGCTTTTCCATAAACTTTAGACATTGATCTAGGATTCAAGGCCTTGACAAGGTTCTTAATTTTTGGCTTCAAACCACTGATAAAACTCGAGATATAGTAAGCCTCACTCGCATTAGGATAGACATAGATCATTCGTGCTCTCAAATTCTCAAACCTTGTCATGGATTCTCTCATAGATGTAGTTTGCACCACCTTGTTGAAGTTATCCACGATATCACTTGAATCTTCATCCCCGTATCTCTCACATAGTTCCTTCACAAATTCAGACCATGACAATGAAGGATTGTTGCGCATAAGGCTATAGAACCATACCTCCTAATCTCCATGGAGATAAACAATAGCTAATTCTACCTTCTCTGCCTCACTAATGTGATAGAAATGGAAGTACCTTTTGCATCTCCTTATCCAAGACTGACGTTGTTTACCATTGAACGGTTCAATTTTAATTCTAGGTTGCCTGAATCCACAAGTTCTACTACTGACAGTGCCATCACTTGCTCCTGAGGTCTGAGGTTGCATCTAATTTGGAGGACGATCGAATTGTCCAACAACTGCACAAGATGTCTGAGGTTGCATAACCTCTGGAGGTCGATCGTGCTGACAGGCAGCTAACGAAACTCCAGCTCTTGAAGGCAAATTTTGCCTTGTGATTTGCTGCTGCAATCCTTGGATTTTAACTGCAATTTGCTGAGAATGTTGATCTAATCTTTCAGCAAGCTTCTGATCTCACGGCTGCTGCATTTTGGCAAACATCGCCTTCATTTGAAGCCTCAATTGTTCAATTGATTGACCTCAGTACTTGCTCCAGCATTTGCGCCAGCAACAACAGCATAAGTAGCATTCACAGCAACATTTGTAGTGCATTTGCTCAATTTGTAACTCCACCAACCATTTTTACGCTCTTCTTGCGTCTAGCCAGCTCCAATCAACCAAATCAAGACCAATCGGCAGCAAACACAAGCTCTGATACCAATTGTTAAGATTTAAGAACAATCTTGAATCTTAACCTAAGGATAAAAGAGTCTGAGATGAGAAATAAGTGAAAGAGATGAAGAATTAGAGAGAATCTAGGGTTGAGAAGAGAAGAGATCAATTATCATTCAATACATTTCAAAATACAAGCTAGATTGCTCTTTATACAATTTTGAATCAACTGGCAAGAAGAGAAAAATTTCTAGAAGTATAAAGTACCGAGACACAAGCTTAATCGTGCCTTATTAACTAACAACCGACTTTGGTGCCAAAAGAACATTTAAACTCCTACGGCTTAATCAAACCAGTAAATGCAGCACTTGATCTATTCAATAAAATCTAGGATCATAATAATGGTTTAGAATTCTAGAATTAGGCTCCATTTTTTTTAGGGGGAAAGCCATATTCTAGGTGGTGGTTTTCCCATTTTCCATTGTTTAGTGTGTCTTTTGCTTACGGAAAACCTTTTTCCCTCCAATGAGGGAAAATGACTTCCCTTTCAAAATGGGGGAAATCATGATTCTAAGTGGCCCAAAAACCTTCGCAGTAATCATCATGCAAATCTAGATCGAATTGAAATAAACCAGACTAGACAGTAGACATTTAACGTCACAACATCGGACAAGAATTAAACTGAATAATTAAAAGCAGCTTGGATGTTACTTTGTTATAGTTGCAACAGAGCAATTTTAATCAAGTTGAATTATTATATAATATTATACAAGAAAATTATTTAGGTAATATTTTAGCATTTAGTACATAGGTACTATAATATTTCAGTAATATACAATAATCTACCGTAAAGTTTAAAAATTTTCTCATGAATTAGGTATCTTTTTCCAAAATTTAGTATCTTTTAAATGAAAATAACAATTTATATGTATCCTATATCATAATGCGATAATTTTTTTTGTCCTAACATGACATTTTTTAAAAAAATAATATATGAGTAATTTTTGTTAGAATGTGGGCAACCTTTTGATAATATGATTATAGTTTATACCACATGGCAGAAATTAGCCAAATTTTAATAAAATTCACCAGATTTTAATACAGTATATACATAAGTGATAAAATTTAATATCTCAAGGCACCTCATAGTATGTATTAAAATGACAAGGTATTTAGATAATAAATACTCAAATTTTAAAAGATCTAAGAAATAACTTTCTTACTATATATAGCTCTGATAGTTAACATTTTTTTTACTTCATATATGTTGTATTTTTACTTATGTTATCCTATAATAAGATATAAAATAATTGGTAAAAATATTTTTTTTAAAACATACAAGATATCACAATGGAGAATTAAGTTTTTCTTTGAAACAAACAACCGAAAACCCTACTCGGAAATTATATTTCTTTGGAAAACCTTTTCCGAAGAAAAATTAATTCTAAAGGCTCCAGCCTAAGCGGGGATTGGGGGAGTGGATGTACGCAACCTTTCCCCTTTAGGGTGCTACCCTTAAAAATAGGTTATTTCTGAGAACCCCTAACCTGAGGGGTGCAATATGAGGACTTCCTAGGAGGTCATCCATCTTGGTATTACTCTCGCCCAAGCATGCTTAACTTCGGTGTTCTAATAGGATCCGGTGCTTAGGTGTTGGTAACCTCTTTGGTATATTGTAATACATTTATATTATTACATTTATCTATTATATTATTGTTAAATGTATTGTAATATATTTATCTGTTCTTTTGTTAAATATATTGCAATATTTTTATCTATTATATTATTACAAAACTCACACTCCCCATAAACTCTCCAAAAATCCTTCATTCTAAGAATCCTACAATTCTATATCACTTCATCACAAAGCGACTTTTCCAAACCCCACAAAAAAACCTAAAGCACCCATTAACATTTTAATGAGTAATATTTTATGAAATACTCATCACTTCTGCTCGCTTGAACTTTTAACAGTCCATAAACATTTTATGAACAAGTCCTAGCAGCTTAGTGGCTCTACTGCTTTTATTCTTAAAGGCACTTCCAAGAATATGATTCGCATATTGGTTATCAATTGAATACTTAATGATCACATATGACATATCAAACTAGTTTTTGAGTCATACTAGATTAATTTGGCTTAAGATTTAGTGCCACTTAAAAGTTATATGGATTCCAGGATATTCTTCTCTTATATGGCTATATAGCTTAGATTGTATTAGACTAATAAACTACCATTAACGTAATTTTTATTAAAAGAAGTTGATTAACTATCAATGTTTCCTCTGTAATAAACACTTTATTTACTTTACCATGAGTATATTTTTCAGAAAAATAACTGAAAGACTATTTAGAAGTAGTGGATAGAAATCAAATTTCTGAATTATATCAAGATAGTTACTCAAATACAAAACTACAGTCACTGATTTAAACTACTATCTCTTGATGCCCCTACTAAAAACCCATTGATCAGAACATAAGTGAACTACATACTAGTCACAACAAGAGGAGACTGGATATTGAACACCCTGTCATGTTGGCTTCCCTTCTTGGCAATAATAGTACCTAAGTACCTAGGAAATTCCTTTTAAAGTCCAATTTTTTTATAAAAGAGACAAAACTATTTTGATTCATGTTTTATTATACCCTTTAAGATTCCTAATTCCAGAGATAGATGCTTACACTAAGTGGACTATTCCCTTAGTTCTCATGACATCTTTTCTCTCAAACTGTACTTTCATCAATTTAGATAATAAGCAATCACTATTGCTTAATGTATCTAGCCTAAACCGATTGAAAGACCTTAATAGGAAATTCAGGATCATATCTGGTTGAGATTAGCGATCAATATTTGCATCAAGAGTTTCAGTTCAATTAAATAAGCCATCATCACATAACATGCTCTTGAATTGAACTTTCTTAACTCAATCTTGTATCTATCATCTTTCTCGTTCTGTTCTCATGCTACTAGTTCTCTGACCAAACACTTCTCCCAAGCATCCGATCATATCCACTATAATTGAACTTTCAAGTATCTAATACTAGAACACATTTGACATCTAATGTCCAAATCTTACAATTGATTAACCTTTGGTCTAGTTTAACATTCTAAACGTACTTTTCAGCTTAATAGATCGACTAGCAGCAATCCAAAGAACCCTAAGCATCTCCTAGTGCTCTACATGTACTAAAACACATCATATCATAGCAAGCATAATGGAACAAACAAGTAAGATATACCAATAACGATCGCAATGCAAAAGTATAACAACCAGTCTAAAATCAAAAATTGTAAATAAGTCATCTAACATACAGGATTACTTTTCTCACTTTTAGCAAACAAGAAAAGTTTGGACTTAACAACCCGACGCTTACATGTATGTCGTGAAGATCCAACTGAACTACCCAAAACTCCCCATTGGTGAGGCTGAATTGAGTTATCAAAAGGGTAAGATTATTTCTCAATAAATATGTTTTCTTATAAACTCTTTACTAAACATGTTTAATACACCCCTTTTTGCTCAGCCTCTAAGGTCCTACAATAGAGGTCCTCGGGGAGGCTAATGTAGACCCTAGTTAAGTGTACACCGCTATCTCGACATCGATAAAGGTCCATGAAGTACTCCATGTCGGCATGGCCGCACCCCCTTTTCCTGCACTTTAGTCTATCTTAAGAGATCTAACCCTGTATTTTGCAAATTATGCTCGCCTCGGGGAGTCGCACCCACCTTCTATATACTACTAAATCGGTAACGGAGGCCATGAGTATTCACTTAGAAGCTCGCTCTCACTTGATATTTTGACTCTTGTGAGCTTCTATAATAAATTTAGCAAACAAATAAAGTATGGAATCCACCTAACCATGCTCTGTATGTGTACAACGATGAGCTAACTAATCTACCGGTTACTCGATGGGAGAGGGGCGTAACAAATTATTAGTCAAGTGAGAACTATTCTCAATAGATAAACTTCCTAAACATAATCAACTCACCATTTGTTCCTTGGTCTCTAAGGCAATATCATAATGCTCCCTAGGAGACTAATATACGATTCTAGTCAAGCATATACCATTACCTAGACATTAGTACAAGCAAACAAGATACTCCACGTCAGCATGGCCGCATTTGCTTTCCCGTACCTTTATCTATCGTAAAAAAGTCTAACCCTGTATTATGCTAATGAACGCCTCCCTTGGGGAGTTGCGTCCATCCACTATATTACTAGACTAACAATGGAGATTGTGAGGAAACAAATTGTGTACCTCGCTTCCACTTGAAATTTGAATCGGTAGATCTTTCATTTAAGTTTGATTATCTCATAATCAATAATTAAAATCATATTTTAAACTTTATTTAACAATTAAATAAACCCTAATCCAATTATGTTTCTTTAATTATCCAACCTATGTAATCTAATCTCATTAGATACATTATGAGAATTTTTCTTTCAAGTAATTCAACTATAGAATTATTTAATCATATTAGTTCTATTTGAAATAATTCTCACACTCCACGAAATCAATTATTTCACCAAGTTAAATATTTAAATTATTTAAATAATATCAAACATGTGAACAAGATATAGTAAATGTCCTGTTATCAACAATTTGAATAACAATACTTAAAGGCCTCAAGATTGGAGCAATTAAATATTTTTCTAAACTCTTTAGAAAAGATTATCGTATAATCTTAATTAAAATCTCATCATAATTAATTGTTTATTTATTTAAATTATCTAAATAATAAAAATTAAAAGAATTTATTTATAAAGGGGCGTGCCCAGGACCCAGCACTAGGAACATCCCATATTTATATATTTTTAATTGTTTTCATTAAATAAATAAATAAATAACTAAATCGAATCTTAGTCTCATTATATCAAATAACTAACTAAATAAAGTAGTCCATGGTAGTTTAACAAATAGTCCGGAAGAAGAAAGAGAGGCCAATCCAAAAAGTAAAAGAAATCACGAAATGAAAGTAGGCTGGGTTGCCACCTAAAAGCACTAAGTTTAACATCTTCAGTCGGAAGTAGTATAGATATTGGAATTGTTGTCGTGGAAACCCAATTAAGTAGTTTTAAATATTAAATAAATAAAATTATTTTATTTATTTATTATCTGATTATATTTTATGAGTCAAATATATGAGTTATTGTTTTCTAAAACGTTCCATGAGATGGACATAGTTCAAAATGACATGTCAAGTTTGGTTTATGTGGTCAATAAGATTGAGCCACACATAAACATAAATCAAATAAGTGATATATTTTCAAAGTGTGTTCGTAGTCGGTGCTAAGTTTGGACAACTTGTCTTATAAGACTATAATATGGTACTCTAAATGACTTGTCTTTGTCATGTGGATAGGGATCCAAGATTATTATGTTGGTGTTGTCAATAAGATTGGAACACTAAACAGGACCACCTGAATTATTTATTTCTTAACTGCTATCAGAAATAATTAATTCCATAATATGATAAATCTAAATCCAGGAAATAGTTTGAACTCATGTATAAATTGTTCGTTACTTTGATATGCTAAAAGGATTAGTCACAACGATTTAAATCTTATTGCGTTAGGTAACAACATGAAGTGTAGTGGGAACAGGTGTTTTATGTGAATCTATAGTCTCTTACAAGATAAAGATGTCTCCTTAGTTAATTGGCATGATATGAACATATTGTAGAATCTTCGTCCAAAATATTCCATATGTTGGACATTTGAAATTAGTACAGAATTTATTTTCTGTATTATTAAATTGTTTGAGAAGGGGGAGTCGGGAATTACGGCAAAAGATGTGAGGAAAATAATGATATTAGTTAAAGTTATGTTTGCTCAAGGATACCTAATAGAGATGTTGATTGTCACAATAAAAATTATTTGGAAATTCTTGAGTGAATATATTTAATTCTAGAGTGCAACAACATTTATTTCGTGGAATTAAGTGCTGTTAAATGTTAATCAATGTCATTAAGAGTTGATGATTAGATTTAACTCATTTGGAGCTAAAATTAGATTGTCCCCAAGGTGCCTTTGCAAGTCTCTACTTAAGCATCATTCAAAAATATTTAAAAATAAATTCATGAGATAAATTATTTATTTATGAGATAAATAAATTTTTTTTTGTACTCAACAAATATTTATCAGATGAATATATAATACCACAAATTGTATTGTGTTTTAAACAAAAAAGGGGAAATGCGTTATAACAAGACAGCTCGCACGTGCAGGCTAAGCGCATAAGCGGAACTGCAGATTCTTGATGCTTCCTGTGGGTGCAGCTTGCCTGCTCCTACATGACGTTGGCATAGTTTTTATGCTTTTGAAATGAGCTTTTAAGCTGACGTAAGCCTAAATTTTTATATGATATATATGCAAAATTTACAAAAATAAATTATGACTAAGATTTTTTTGGTTTTCTCCCACGATGAAAACTCTAAAAATTGGTTTTAGGAGTTTTTTGAATTTATTTTTCTTTTGAAAAATTATTTTTCGAAAAGATTAAAGGAAAAATTTTGTTCCAAAATTTTTCTAAAATAAATATTTTTAGGAGCCCACACTCCCGTTGCCAAAAGAGGTCGTTGCTAAAAAGACCTTGAGGAGCCAAAAAATCTTCTTCTCATCAGATCTTCAAATCGGAGCTGAGATTCACGCTTCAAGTATGTCTTAATTAAATATCTGATATTTAATTTATTTTTTCCTTTATTTTGTTTATTTTATGTGCCATGTTTATACTTATTTTATTCCTTTTTTGCTAACGAGGAACCCACTTATCCGGTAAACCCCAACTCATGCGGCGACCCACACATAGTGGTGGCCGTAGGCCGGGTCGGGCCGGACCCGAGGGCTTCCGGGGCCAGGCCCGCTACAGTGCGGGCGGGCCCGGCCTTTGTAACTAAATTAAAAAAAAATTAAAAAATACATAGTCATTTTGTACTAAAATTATTGTAATTCATTGATAAATAATGTGAGATACAAATATATTTCTTTCCAAGTATACATGTTCAAAAAAAATAATACTAAATATATATAATAAATAAAATACAATATACAACAAGTAATTATCAAAAAAATATCAGTAAATAAATAACGTATCAAATACAAATACAAAGTTGGGGCCTAATATTTAAAAATATAAATTTATTTATCAAAAAATATAAAGTTTGACATATGGAGTATGCGGTTATCTTTTGATGTAAATATTTGAAAGTAAATAATTAACATACAAAAGTCTTGAATCTTGATATCAGTCATATCGGGGGGTTTCTACGCCATCATTTATCGTATCAGTTGTGCGGTCGTCTTCTTCATCGCTCGATGAATCCATCTTCATTCTCTGTTGATCTCTTGCCTTAGCTAGCAGCCAATCCTTCAAGCACACGGACATCTCCAAGCTCGACGGCGATAACTTCGCCCTCTTCGTTCCAAGCAACCTGCCACCAAGACTAAAAACACACTCCGATGCTATTGAAGACATCGGACAACTTAGTATATCACGTGCCATGGTGGAAAGCACGGGATACTGGGTTTGGTTTGTGTTCCACCATTGTAACAAATCAAAATTCGGGTTGCCCGGCGGCCCGAAAATATGGACCATCGGTGTCCGCAAATAATAATCTAACTCGTCACATGATGTGGGGGCTGCTGTGGGCGTAAATTGCTCCAACAATTTCCATGAATATGACGTGTGTGAACTACTTCCACTAGATGTGGAAGATCCTACTGCAGCAGTACTAGGATTATTGGACGCTAATTGAGGGGAATATTGAGAAAATAAACTATGCAAGTCGTTATCGACATCGGCAATGAAAGTGTCGATATTAAGAGAAGGATTCAAATACGTGAAAAAATGTTGGCAAAACAAGTTGAAACCTGAGCGTTTACAACGAGGGTCTAAAATAGTAGCAAAGCAGTAAGTAAGAGGTAGTTCAGAAAAATATTTGGCAAGCTTTTCTTTCATTGCCGCAATCGATCCGAACAAAATGGGGTTGGATTGATTACCCACCATCCAATTTACAATATTAAGCAATATTGATATTGCTTGAGGCATGGTCGGATAGTAGCAACCCGAAAAAAATGTTGTCGCGTCTTTAAACATGCTAAAAAATTTACAAATTTCATCTATTGTCTCTCAATGTATACCGTCCAGGTTGTAATCGCGCCATTCTACACGATTTTCCTGGGCGAATTCCATCAGAGCGTCTTTGTATGGTAGAATGCGCTCTAACATTACTACCGTAGACGACCACCTAGTCTTGGAGTCTAATTTAAATTGTTTATATTCTATGTTATGCAACCTACATACATTTTTAAATCTTTTTTTCCTAACGACGGATGCTTTAATTGATATTATTACAGATCTTAAGGTGGCAAGGGATGCGTCTATAAGATCTAAACCATCCATTACCATTAAATGCAAAATGTGACAGATGCAACGAATATGAAAACACTTCCCACCTAACATGGGTCTCATTTTCCTAATTAAATGTGCTACGGATGCAGTGTTATTGGAAGCATTGTCAAACGTAATACTGAAGATACGTTGTTCTATGCCCCAATCGCGGACTGCCGACATAATCGCACCCGTAACTACCTCGGCAGTATGGGGGGCAATCTAAAAGCCCAAAATGAATTATTCTCTTCTGGATGATGAAGGATTCATCGGTCCAGTGTGCCGTTATGCACATATAAGGTTGGCCGGGTTTGGACGTCCATTCATCCGACGTCAACGAGAACATGCTCATGTTCGTCGCAAAAAGTGTATGTATCCCAATTTTAAGATTGTGGTACAACGTAAAAGCGTCCCGCTTTACGGTGTTCCGAAGAATCCTCACAATTGCGAGGTTCACATTTCGTTGGAGGTAGTCGACGAAATATGGGTTTTAGCCGGTACTAAAAGGCCTTTCACTCAAAATTATATATTTAGCTAGCCCCCTACGGTTGCTCTCCTGAGAGAACCTAAAATTAGCAAGTGCACCGGTCACTTGCTGTACTAAACGTTGTTGGCTCTTTTCCGGGAATTGCTCGGGGTGGCACCTAAGTATATGTCTATTTAGTGTGCCCGTCCCACTACCGGGTTGATGGCTAAAATTCTTAGGTGGGTCACATAATTTACAGGTTGCTTTATTAGTTGTCTTATTAAGGGTAAAGTGCTTCCATACCCCACTAGTTGTACGCCTACTAGTCAAGGTACTAGTTTCAGGCTGGGCATCTGTGGTGGGGGTGGGTTCCTCATCAGTTTGTGAGTCTCCAACCCCACCACTACCTGACTCATGATAATCTTGTGGTTGTGAAAAGTTATAATCTATGCTATCATCAGGGTATTGGGGTGTTGGGTCTGGTGGTATAAAAGCTCGTTCTTCAGTATCAAGTAAGACAATCCTAGTCCTTTTTGGGATTCTGGGTGGCCGAGAAGAGCTAGAACTAGCACGACCGGCTCCAGATGATGAAGAGTTGTGTGCCATATTAGTATAAATGATTATTATTTAAAAAATGCAAGTAGTAATGCAAATTAAATAACTAAATATGCGAATCAAAAAAAATTACAATACTAAAATTACCGAAACGAGAGAACAATGAAATTCACACTTCAGCCAAATACTTTACGAACTTCGAACTTTAGAGCACAATTTTGCAATTAGCAAATTAGAGAAGATGGGAGATGATGAATGTATAGAGAGAGAAGAGAGAATTGAAGATTTTGTGAGAAAATGAGTTGGGGAGGTTTAAGTATTTATAGAAAAAAAAAATATATAATTTTTTTTTTTAAATTTTTTTTGTAAAAAAAGAGCCGTTGGCTCAAGAGCCAATAGCTCTTTAAAAGAAAAGAGCTGTTGGCTCTTTTGGGCCGGGCCGGGCCTAGGAACGGGCCCGGCCCGTGCGGTCCGGGCCGGGCTGGGCCAGGCTCACGGGCCGGGCCGGGTCTAGGCCCTACAAAAAATAGGCCCGAGGCCCGACTAGGGGGACCTCGGGCCTGTGCTCGGCCCGGCCCGCTACAGTACCGTACGGGCTGGGCCGGGCCATAAACGGGCCGGGCCGAGCCGGTTTCCGGGCCGACCCGGCCCGTTGGCCACCACTACCCACTCACCACATGAACCAGTTAAATTAAGGATTCCTTAGAGAGAAGTTCAAGTAGAGAATCGAACTCTAGACCTTTTAGACATTTTGTTTGATGTTTTTGTTTGCCATATTATGAGCCTATTAGAATAAAATTGATAGATCAGGGCTTTAGATTTAAAATTTGTCCCAATTTAGGAAGTATTTTTGAAATATTCCCAATTGTAGAGCTGTCAGTCATCTAAAATTTGAGTTGATGTCCTTGAAGTGAAACGTGTAAAGCTCGTGATGACGGTCCCATAACTCGACTGTGTTCTTAGTCTAGTGGTCATTCAAGGTGAGAACTCAGCCACCATTTGGGTCTCGAATTTCTATCCTATCATGCTTAGGTGTTGACTTTTCAATTAACGCACAGTTATCGACGCAGACAGGGACATTTCTCCAATCAGCAGTTTTAATAGAATAGGGTGCGTCCAACTTTAGTTAAGGGTCAATGTCATCGAACTCTAACTCGTTTTCAGTCTCAGGGTGTCGAGCAATACTCAAGACATTAAATTTGTCCTTGAGGCTTTCGAAAGAAACCTCTAACAATCCCGTCCTATAATGAATCATGAGTGTTGTTCTTCCGCCTAGGAATAGGGTCCATATTTAAGACAATAAAATTGACTGGGAAGATAAACTTCTCAACCTTGACAAGCACATCCTCCAACAGCCATGAGGTACACGCTCTATTCTATCGGCCAACTAAAGTGTGACAATAGCTGGCTTAAGGTCTCCTACGCCCAATACCTGAAAAATTGAGTACGGGATGAGGTTTACATTCGCTCCTAGGTCTAAAAGAGCTTGACTCTTGTAACTCTCTCCTATGACACATGGGATTGTCAAGGCCTCGGGATCTCTACGCTTGGGCGGGCCGCCCAACGCCAAAATGCTACCCACCTTCTTGGTGAGTCGGACCTTCTTTGGGTTATGTGCCTGTGCGAGCTTCTTTTTCACATAGAGTTCTTTTAGGAAGTTGGCATATATAGGAATGTGTTTAATGGAGTCAATCAACAGCAAGTTGATTTTCACGTCCTTAAACAAGTCTATGAACTCAGCCCTCCTTGGGTTGCCTTTTCCTTTGGCCTAGCTAAAGCCGAAGGGAAAGGTACAATAGGTTCGTATGACCTTTCATGAGATCCCTCTCCATGACCAGTGGGACAGGGATCTGTGCTCTCCTTCTCAACCTCGACCTCCACATCTCTAAGGTTCCCCTCTGCTGACACTGACACAATCTTAACTTGCTATGAGTGAGCAAATTGCAGTTAGAACTAGTCAACCCTGCTCGGATTGAGAGAGGTTGGGAGGGTAATTGCCCTTCCACTTTCCTATTAAGTGCTTGGGCCCATTGTTCTATTCGGTTCTCCAACTTGGCAATAGACTGAGAGTAAGACTGAACCAGTTGTGTACTGTCCTCCACAAAGCGAAGCATAAGCTCCTCGAACTATAAAGTACATCTCGGAGGTTGGGGGGGGGGGGGGGGGGGGGGGGGGGGGGGGGGTGTTTGTGTTATAATAAGTAACAATAGAGTGTGATTGAGCTTCATAACTTTGCCTTCCTTGAAAAAGGGAGTGTGTGTATTACTTACGAATGTAGGTGCTAGTTGCCTTGTGGTTTGGTTCTGATTAGAATTCTGCTTCCACGAGAAGTTCGGATAGTTACGCCATTGGGGATTGTAAGTACCGGAGGAATGGATTGTTATTCCTTGAATAGTGGTGGTGGTAATAGTAGTAGTAATAATAATAGGGAATTTATTATTTAGGTACCCTGAGATTTAAGTATTTATCTTTTAGGTACCCTAATATTTCAATATATATAATGGGTACCCCAAGATTTTAAAAAGTTATTACTTAGGTACCCCGTAGTTTAAAATTTTTATGAATTATGTAACATTTTTTAAAATTATATAGTTTTTTATTAAAAATTGCTAACTAGGACATAGTTATAGCAATATGTAGGTGTCTTCTATCATAATGTTATAATTTTCTACCGTAAAATGCCAACACGCCACATTGTTTCACTAATATGCCGATATCTTCCATCATAAGTCAGCGTTATTTTTGGTATTCTGTTTGATTTTTGTTAAGAAATTAATATAGCTCATATGTATTATTATAATCATGTATTGCATCACTTCTTTATGGCTATAAATGTTTGAATTTTCACAAAAATTTATCAAATTCTTGCGTAGGAAACCGAATAAAATTTTAAAATCTAAGGGTACTAATTTTAAAATATTAGGGTACCTAGGTGATAAATGACCAAATCTTAGGGTATCAAAATGATAATTTCTCTAATAATAATTTCTTTGTTCAATAATGTACTTAAGCTGCCAAAAAAATGGCATTAAATGTGTTATGGGTAAGTCTTGTGTATCTTGCTCAATTTTGCACCCCAATTCGTTCATTAAAATATTTTTTAAGAATTAAATTTTCCAACTAATTAGTTTAACATTTTATTTTTTGAACATTATCATTTTTTTTTTCCCATTATTTTTTGAGTTTTATGAAATAAGTAATCGTATAGATTTCCAATGCCAAGTAGTGGGAAGTTACGTGGTCACAAATTTGAAATTATGTTTTTCAATTGCAATTAAATATAAAGTAGTAGGTACCGCATAGGATTCAACAGTTTGGGACAATGTGAGATGTGATGAATCCAACAACAACAAAGTAATATATAATATTATATTAGATTAGATTACATTGAAATTATAATTTAGGGTTTGTTATGGCTAGGTATTAAAAAATCACATAACTTCCTATTTTTTTAAAATCACACCTAAAAATTCAAAAAATTTTTAATGTCATACCTAATGTTGACACCGTTGAATTTTTGTTAAAATAAATTTGAAAATACCAAATTAACCTCAATAAAACTTATTTTTTTATCAATAAATTATAAAAAAATTTAACATTTCTAAGTGTTTGTGGCATAAGCCTGTAGCAGTGCGTCGAACCTGTTAAAATTTTACAAATTTAAAGGTGGAGGGTAATTTCATCAGTTGTAAAATACTTTACTTAATATAATTTAACTAAATTAAGTTAAAATTAGTGTTTTAATGCATTTATACCCCAAAACGTGGCATTTTATTTGACAGAAAGTTAACGGTGTTAACCTAAGGTGTGACATTGAGATTTTTTTTTTAAATTTAGGTGTAATTTTGAAAAATTAGAAAAGTTAGGTGGTTCTGATATCTAGCAAAAAAATATAGGTGTTTTCATTAAAAAAAAAAAAAAAAAGAACCCCTATAATTTATGCAATTTATCATCTAGAGTTTGGAGCGAATTGAATTATCCCATTCCACGTGTTAATGTCAACCAAAATAGAGAGAAAATACATGGGATGAAAAGTAACCATTGGTGAAGCCCCTGTCTTTAAAGGTATAGAACCACCCAACAGGGTCATACAAAATGAAGCCACCATTATACAGCCACTATTAGATCACTAATTCTCCATTTTCATGTATTATAAAAAAATTAATTGGAATGCAGGGGAAAGTTAAATCTGCGAAATGCATGCAGATGTTAACAACAGGATTAAATGGGTTGGCATAAATGGAGGATGGCCTCGGCTGTACTGTACGATAGGAAGTTCCCACTCAAGTTAAAGGGGAAATACTATAAGTAGTGAGACCAGCTATGTCTTTCGGGGCAGAGTGCTGGCCAGTTAAGCAACAACACGCGTAAAAGATGAAGGTAGCAGAAATGAGGATGTTGAGATGGATGTGCGGACACACAAGGAAGGATAGTATCAGGAATGAAGTCATAAGAAATAAATTAGACGTCGCCCCAATCGAAGATAAGCTGCATTGAGCAACGTTTGAGGTGGTTTGGGCATGTTAGGAGGAGACCGAGCACTGCACCTGTCAGGAAATGCGAACAACTCCATATTACAGATGGGAAGAGACGAAGAGGCCGACCAAAAAAGAGTTGGATGGAAGCAATTCGACAAGACCTCACCTATCTCAACCTCAGTGAACAAATGGCCGTAGATAGAACCCAGTTGAGGATTAGTATAGGGGTAACAAATATAGCGGGGTAGGAATGTCAAGCACTTCTAGGCTAGTATTAGGGCCACCAGGCGTATTGCATGCCTGTCTGTTTTATGCATTTCTTCTTTGCTTCTTGTTGCTTACATTAGGGAGGCTCCCTTCCATAGATGATTGATGCTTTCACGTTTTGCTCTTGTTTAGATGCTTCCATGCTTGTCATGCTCTCCGTGCTTTTTATGCCCTCTCGCTTTTCAGGATGGGGTTCCTCGGAAACAGCCTGTCATTAGGGTATCCCTCTGATAGGGTAAGGTTGCGTACATCCTACCCCTCCCAGACCCTGCTCACGCGGGAGCCCTCATGGCACTAGGCCTGTTGTTGTTGTTGTTGTAAGAGAAAGTTAAATCGCTCTGCCGGGTCAGAGGTCCCTAGTAATGTTCCATTATTGTTGTTGAGTGTGAGGCTTTCAAAACCACTTCTTCCATTGTCTAAACTGCAACAGCGAAATAAGGAACAATTGGTTAATGCTAGGAATTCTTATTTTGGAAAACCTAAGGTGAAAAAGATTGCTCAATGGTTCTCAATCCTCAGTCTTAGTCAAGAAGGTGTGAGAGGTTTTTCAAGTTCTATATAATTCTAGAGGATTAGAAAGTGGAATTGGCATCCATATACCTCAATGAGGATCATGATATCTGGTTCCATAGCCTGATCACAAGCAAGGAAACTTTGACCTAGGGGAGTTTCTCAAAGAACTATGCGATAGATTTGGTGATAAAGAGCCAAGGGATGTTGTGGACCACTTTAACAAGCTAGCTTAGATTGCTATGGTTAAAGAATACATAACCAAGTCTGAGCACATTAAGTCCCTAATGATGGTTGTGAACTTAGGCTCGACTAAGAAATATTATATTTCCTACTTTATTTGTGGATTCCTAAGGTATTGAATATGGAGACCTTTTCCTAAGCCTATTCCAAGGCAAAGCCTTTTGAGCTTTCTATTGACATTATTGTTAATTGTTGTCTTGCTGGCAAAATCTTCCGCAACCCAAATTCCTTTGGATTCGGTCCACTTAACCCCAAATTACAATCAGTACCCTCTTCTAGTTCTATCCTCCCACAACTTAAACCATTGAGTATTGAAGCAAAGAAAACTCATAAATTATGTTATAAATGCAATACAAGATCTTTTTAAGGTCACAAATGTAATCCAAGGCAACAACTGTCCATGACTAGGTTGAACAAGATTCCCATAACAAAGGAATGGTTGTAATAGAGGGAGAGTTAGAGGAATCATAAGAAGATTCAAATAATGCAATGGAGGTATCTATTCATGCCTTTGATTGGTGGTGGTTCGCACAACACAACCAGAATCAAAGGGTCAGTGAAGCAAAAGCCTCTTTTAATTCTCATTAATAATGGAAGTACCCATAGCTTCATGGACCCAAAAATTTTTACGTTTATGGGCAAGAGTTGATCAAATCTTTTCCCTTATCTATCACTATGGCTGATAGAAATACTATGCTAACTCAAACTAAGTGCAAACAATTTGTGTGGGAAATGTAAGGACATCAATTTGAGTATGATTTTAGAGTGCTCAAATTGGGAGGTTGTGTTATGGTACTTGGCTTGGATCGGATGAAGACAATAAGTGGTAAGGGGTTATAGACATGGGCATAAACAAACCAAATGTTCGATGTATTACTCTTGTTTGGAATTGATTACAGCTCATTTGTATTCGTTATTGGGGCTCGATAGCTTATCGAGCCAAGTTCGAGCTAGCTTCATAAGCTTAACAAGCCGAGTGTAACTAAAGAGGTGCTTGACTTGTTAACATTTGTAAACAATTTGATAAGGGCTATTAAGGGCTCAATAAAAGCTCATTAATAGCTCATGAAGGGCTTGTCAGTAGTTTTTAACTCAAAAATAGTTCGATAATGGCTCGATAGTGAATCGAATAGCTCAGCGCGATATGAGCTAGAATCCATAGCAAGCTCGGTTTGGTTATGAGATCAATTTTGCTTGATAATGAGCTTCGCGTATTCGGATAACGAGCTTGATTAAGCTTAGTTAGCCTAACGAGCCTAACTTAGACGAATCAAATATAATGAAATAATATGAAACTGAGCTCAAAAAAAGGTTCAAAAGCTTAATATCGTATTGAGCTCGAGTTTGAACAAAGGGGGTGCTCGGCTCGACTATTTTACACCCCTGGTTATAGAGTAGTGTGGGATTCTAATTGGTACTCATATGTTGTATGCCATGCCTAAGTATAAGACTTACTATTAAAATGAGCTAAAATTGAGCTTAGCTATAAAATAGGTATATTACAATATTAAAATGCATCATTTTATGTTGGATATGAACTCAAAACACAACATTTTAGTTTTCTGAGTGAGGAGTGGGAAGGATGTAAATAAGTGCAACTTTTTGGGCTAAATGGTTATGATTTTTAAAGTTTTGCACATTTGGTCATTGTTTAAATTGCCCCTGCCCATTTGTACTATTCACTTGACCAGCCATTACCCGTGCTGCCCTATTATACCTAATTCCCGTTACTTTGTGACGCGTGTCACTGCCTCGCTTACCTGATGAAATTGAAGCGGTGGAATTGTGATCATTGGATTTCTGTTTCTTTTAAGTAATTTGAACCGTTGGATGAGGTTTAATCTACGATTGTAATGAGAAGTTGAGGCTTACACACGGATTGTGATGAGGGGTATATAAGCCGTAGAATTTAGGGTTGGAGAAGCAGTTGTTCATTTTTGTTATGTTTATCCCCCACTTTTGTCATAGCTTTTATATCTCCCTTGCTCTTCTATGTGAAACACTAACCCTAAATACTTCTTTGGGCAAATTCATGGTGGCTCTAAGCTCTTGAGCCAAGATCCATAGAGTTTCCTTGCTGCGGGTGCGAAGACTTTGCTAATTTAAGGATTAATTGTTAGGTTTCTGTCTTAGAAGCCAAGATTGAGTATGTATTTAAGTTCTTGCATTTTTATTTCCTTGTATTTCGTCTGTAATTTATAATAATCACCTATTTGTAGAGACCTCTCTAAAAATAGGGAGCGGAGGCCAATGGCCATCTTTTTTGGGTTGTGTTTGCTTTAGTTATGAGATCTAGTGTCTTTAATTCGATCTTTTATTTTTGCAGCTTGTAATAGGGTTAACATAAGCTAACTTACATAATAAGCACCAACAAGTGGTATCAGAGCCATTGTTGTGTTAAAGATTTGTGACCTGACTTCTACTAAACACGACATAGAAAAGTTTAATTGTAGAAACGATTTTGAGCATTCGAAAGTTAAGGTCAAAGCCCTGCTAATGTCTCTAAGGGCAAGCACTGCGTTACTACCTGAAAGAGACAAGCCAGTGTGTCTTTCAGACAAGAAGAAGGTAAGCATCGAGACGGTAGCGCATGGTAGCATCTTACTCTTCTTACATAACTCTGTTCTTAAAGTTTGTGGTGAAACTAGTGCTTTTGTTGTATCAACTAAGTTAGAGAGCTTATATGCATCTATGTCGATGGCTGACTGAGTTACATGGATGAGTTTCATATGGCTTTAAGTGACCTGACAACCCTAAAAGAAGCTGTACTTAGGGGTGTCCACAAAAACCCGAAACCAAAAAATCTGAACCGAAACAGTGAAAATCGAACCGAAAATCTTGGTTAGTGAGCTGGAAGAAGCGGTTCGGTTACCGATCGATGAAAAATTCGGTTAATTTGGGTGATTACGATTCATAGATTCTAATAAAATGGTTAACCGAATAAACCGATAGCATATTTACAAGAGCATTATAGTTGTACATTATAAGTTATTGTCTAGTGGGTAAATACTCATGCTTAGTTTTATATGATTATAAGTTTAATTCAACTTAGTTTTAGCCTTTTATATTTCTAACCTAAGCCACTCTAAATTAACATAACAATTGTGTAGACATAGAAATACAATTGACGGCCTAAATCTAAGCGGTTACTTGGTTTACCTGTTTTTTAGTGTGTACGGCAATAACAATATTTTAGGATTTAAATGAGTGAGAAAAATACTTGAATTTCTTTTTCAATAAGTGGTTATTTGATTAACCAAACCAAACTAAACGATACTGAAATTCTAGTTAACCGATTTTAAATGGGTGGTAACGGTTATTCAATTTTCATAAATTTCTTAAATGGTTACCAAACCTATAAGTTTAACGGTATGGTTAACTAGTAACGAACACCCCTAGATGTTCAAGCAGCCATTCTTTTAGGATCTTTACCTAAATTTTTAAGGTCATTTACGGATACCCTTAAATATGGTAGAAAGACTATATCACTAACTTAGGTTGAGGATGCTTTAAGGTCAAAGATAGTAGAACTAAAAAAGGGTGGTAAATACATTGTTAATAACAATAAATATGGGGAAGGGCTAACGGCTAGGGGCAAATCTAAGACTAGAGGTAAGCAAAAAAAGAAAGGAAGTAAAAGCACGAATACATTTCAGTCAAGAGGAAGAAAAGATCTATCTAACACTAAATGCTCCAAGTTTGGTAAAATAGGCCACATTAAGCACTATTATCCTAAGAACAAGCACCAGGCATATGCTAATAACATTATATATGATGATTATCAACATGGTGAAGTTCTTGTTGCTTTTGTTGATATTACAACACATGAATGAGTGCTTGAATTTGGTTGCAGCTTCCATATGACTTGTGATAAATCATATTTTGTTGAATATAAACATGTTAATGGGGGAAAGTAATGTTGGGAGAATAACTAGGGGAGTAAATGAGCCGAGTGGGCTCGCGAACCCTCGTGACTCCGCTCGACAAAAAGCTCGTATAACCAGCTGAGCTCGAGCTCACAACAGCTCGAGCTCGTGACCTCACGAGCCTAAACGAGTCTGAATATAAAAATAGTAAAATTAAATATTAACTTAATTTTAATTTTCATTTTATTTGAGTAATTTGAACCTACACTTTTCAAATTTAAAGCCAAAAATTAATATCATGGCATAATACCTTATGGTTTTCTGGACACATGCAATGACTCTTCGAGTTCCAAAATATTGCCATAATTACAATTTGATCTTCATTAAAAAATATTACATGCTTTATTAGTTTTAAATTTCTAGAGATAAAAAGGAGGAAAAAAAAAAAAAACGAGGATTTTTCTTTCATTATATGTTGTGCTTCTTTTTTTCCATTTTGACACATAAAATTACATGTAAAAATTATATACATTGTAAATTTGAGACCAATCTTATTACATAATATATCGTTGATATAAATAATATTTATTTTTCATTATATAAATAGTTTTACAATTTATAATTTGGGTTTAATCATGTTATCAAGCTAAAATGATATAAGATGGACGACTTTAATTGTTGGATGGGCTTGAGTTCAGGCTATGGCGAGCCAAGCTCGAGCCAGTGGCGAGCCGAGCCCGAGCCCATGATGAGTCGAGCTCGAGCTTGAGCCGAGCTAAATGGTGACGAGCCGAACCTTGAGCCTGACGAGCTCGAGCTCGACTCGGCTCATTTACAACCCTAAGAATAACTATGCCTGTAAAGCGGTGGGTATCGGATTAGCTAGGGTTAGATTGTCTGATGGAACTAACTTTGTCCTTGAGGGTGTTAGCTATATCCCAGACTAAAAAGAAACTTTATATCCCTATGGCAGCTTGACCTGGGTTTACTTTTAAGGTCTAAGAGGTGTCTTAGTTGTCCTTAAGGGGGTGGTCAAGAATGGGTTATATATCCTTAAGGGAGAGGTTGTTACTGTGGTGGGTAATGTTTCCAAGAAAAACCCTAGGGACACCTTGAAGACTAGGTCACATATCAGAAAGGGGTCTGTTAGAATTGCAATAACATGGGGTGTTTAGGTTAGGCACTATGTCTATTCTTGAATTATGTGATCATCGCATCTATGATAAGCATCATAAGATTGCATTCGCTACTAGTTCACATGTGACTAATGGCATGGTTTATTATGTGCATTCTAACTTGTGGGGACACTCTAGGGTACCCCTAATGAGTAAAACACCTTATTTCTTATCTGTTGTGGATGATGTTTCATGTAGATGTGGGTTTATTTGTCGAGAAATGAGAATGAGGCATTTGAAACCTTTTTTAAGTGGAAGACATTAGTTGAGAACTGAACAAGTAGGAAGATTGAGGTCCCTTGGACTAAAAGTGGCCTAGAGTTTGTGTATAAAGAGTTTGAAGCATTATATAATGAACATGGAACAAAAAGACATAGAAAAGTTAGAAAAACCCCCCAACAAAATGGTGTTACTGAGAGGATGAATGGAACACTTCTTGATCATGTTAGATGTATGCTTTTCTCCTCTGATTTGCCAACATAGTTCTGGGGTGAGGCTGCCAATACAACAACCTATTTCATAAATAAGTCCCCAAATTTTGCTTTAAAAATGAAATCACCTGAACGTGTTTGGACTGGAAAAACAGTAAACTTTGAAAACTTATGCGTTTCTGGCTATTCAGCCTTTGCACACCAAGGTGAGAAAAAAATGGAACCTAGGGCTATTTAAGGCATTTTCTTAGGTTATCCTTCAGGGGTAAAATGTTATAGGGTAGGTATAAAGGATGGGAATAGGACTATAACCATTGTTATTAGGGATGCCACCTTCAATGAGGATTAAATGCCTTACCTTAAAGAATAAGTAGGTAATAATATAGCTTTCATTAGGACCTTAGATCCTGACTTATATGAGTTTGAAGTGAACCCACCTAACCCAATCAAACTTAGGACTGAATTAGAGGATAATTAGATGAAAATGAGCTTAACCTAGATGAGAATAGAACTGAACTAGTCTGGAACAGACCTGAACTAGTCCAAAACAGACATGATATAGAACAAGTCAAACCTGGTAGTGCAGAACAAAACCAACCTGAGGCTCAACATAACCTAGATAATTACTAGTTGGCTAGAGATAGGGTAAAAAGGGAAGTTAGGGCTCCTGATAGGTATATTATGCAGAGTGTATTGCCTTTGTCCTTAATACTTCATTAGAATATGTAGAGTTTGAACCAATGTCCTATAGCCAGACCATTAATAGCAAGCATTCAGCAGAGTGGCTGAAGGCCATGGTGTTGAAATGGAGAGCTTGAAGAAGAACCAGACTTGGGTCTTAGTCCCTTGGCCAAAGGGTAAGAAGTCAGTGGGTTCTAAATGGGTATTTAAGGTAAAAACAAAACCTAAAATCTCTATAGAAAAGCCTAGGGTTAAGAACACATTAGTGGCCAAGGGTTTCACCCAAATGGAGGGGGTACACTGAAATTTTCTCTCCTATTGTGAAACACACTACTATACATTTGTTTATGTTCTTGATTGCAACTTTGATATGTACCTAGACCAAATGGATGAAACAACTACATTTTTATGTGGTGAGCTTGAGGAAGACATCATCAAGGCTCAACCTGAAGGTTTTATCAAACCAAATCATATTGATTCAATTTGTTTGCTGAAAAAAATCACTCTATGGCTTTAAACAGTTACCGAGACAGTGGTACAAGAGATTTGATGCCTTTATACTTGATAATGGTTTTGTTGGATCTGTTCATGACACATGATTTTATTTCAAGGATGTTGATTATGATGATGCTATATTCGTACTAATCTATGTATATGATATTGTCTTAGCAAGTAGGTCCAAGAAACAGATTTTAGATTTAAAAATGAGGTTAAATGGCTTATTTGACATGAAAGATATGGATGAAGCTAAGAGAATATTAGGAATGGATATAATCTGGAATAGATCACTACTAACAGTTCACTTAACCAAAAAAACATTATACGATTGACGTGTTAAAAAGATTTAACATGCTTAATTCTAAAGTTGTAAAACTGCCCATGGCTTCACAGTACAAGTTTTTCAGGAAATCATTGTCTAGAAAAACTGAATAGGAAAAACTTAGCATGTCTAGTGTACCCTATGCTAATGCTATAAGATCGTTATTGTATGCTATGACATGTACCAGAACAGACCTAGCATTTCCCATGAGTGTAATATCTATGTTGATAGCCAATCTTGGCAAAGTGCATTAGGATGGTGTCAAATGGTTATTAAGTTTTATAAAAGGGATATTAGATTTAGGGTTAACCTTTGGAATAGACCAAAGTGGCCTAAAACTAATAGGGTGTTTATATCCTAATTTTGTTGGCAATTTAGCGAGGAGGAGATCAACTTTGGCCTATATTTTTACCTTTAGGTGGAGCCATCAGTTGGAGGTCTAAGTTACAGTCCTTAACTTCACGTTCAACAATCGAATCTTAATTTATGGCTATTTCTGATGCTATTAAGGGAGGAATATGGCTTAGATGTTTACTATGTGAAATCAAACTTGACTTAAGGCCACCTAAGATATACTCTAATATCCAGTCAGCAATTGTATTAATGCAGAAACTCAGTATTTCATGACAGAACAAAACACATTGCAGTTAGGAGGTATTTTATCATGGACCAATTAAACACAAACTAAATCGAGTTGCTGAAAATTGATACTGAGGACTAGCCCATAGACCTGGGTACAAAAGCAGTTCATTTGGAGAAGTTTATAAAATGTATTCAGCTTGTCCAAATGGAATGGAGTTCATGGTAAACGGTTGCCAAATTGTCCTTATTATTAGAGAGGATCTAGTGGATAATCCACATGCATACCAAGGTGGAGAATGTTGGATCCTAATTGGTACTTATATGTCATATGCCATGCCTAAATATAAGATTTAGGATTAAAATGAGCTAAAATTGAACTTAGGTATAGAATAGGTTAATTGCATTATTAAAGTCATCCTTCTATGTGGGATGTGAACTCAAATAAGGAGTCACAAGGATATAAACAACTGCAACTTTATGGGCTAAACGGTTCTGATTTCAAAGTTTTGCACATTTGGTCATTATTCAAATTTACCCTAACAGTTTGTACTATTTACTTGATCTGCGCCGTGCTGCCTACCATACCTAATTCTAGTTAATTTTATGACACGTGTTGCTCCCTCGCTTACTTGATGCAATTGAAGCTGTGCAATTGTGATCTTTGGATTTGTGTTTCTTTTAAGCATTCTTGAATAGTTTGATGAGGTTTAATCTATGGCTATGATGAGAAGTTGAGGCTGGCACACGGATTGTGGTATGGGGAATATAAGCCGTAGAATTTAGGGCTAGAAAAGTAGTTGCTCTTTTTCCTTCTGTTTCCCCCAATTTTGTCCTGGCTCTTTTCTTCTTCCTTGCTCTTCTGCACGAAACCCTGACACTGTATACATGTCTAAGCAAATTTATGGTGGTTCCAAGTTCTTGAGCCTAGATCCATGGAGTTTTCTGACTACCCGTGAGAAGAAATTGCTGATTAGGGTTTGATTATTTGGTATCTGTCTTAGAAGCCAAGATTGAGTATGTATTTGAGTTATTGCGTGTGTAATTCATTGTAATTCGTTTGTAATTTGTAATAATCACCTATATAGTAGAGATCTTTCTGAAAATAGGGAGCTGAGGACTAGGACCCTCTTTATTGGGTCTGAACTCATAAAAATCCTAGTGTTCAACATTGCGTTTGCTTTAGTTTCGAGATCTCATGTCTATAATTCGATCTTTTATTTTTTTTTGCGGCTTCTAACATGTTTAACATAAACTAACTCACCAACAAGCAGGGCACATTGAAGTTCAAGAGTTGCAAGAGCCTAAAAGGAGTTCTTAAGAAGAAGGCTTATCAATAGATTAAGCATTCATGTTATATGGGCGTTGAACCTATGGGGACTTAAGTAACCTAAGACCCTTAATTCTAGAAGTTGTTAGGTGATTTCAAGGGTATATTTGAGGTTCCCTCTTATCCTTCCCCCAAAAGATCTTTGGACCTATTAAATTCCCTTAATCGCTATGTTATGCCCATATTCCTTAAACCTTATAAACACCCTTGAAGGCCCAAGAAGCAACCAGGCTTTTACCCAGTACAACGTTATTTGCCCAGTAGAAGTAAAAGCCAACACTATTTGCCCAGTAGAAGCAAAAAACAACATTATTCTCCCAGTAGGGGCAAAAGGCAACTTTATTCGCCCACTAGGACAAAACCAACACAATTCGCCAATAGAGGTAAAAATAACATTATTTGCCCAGTAGGGACAAAAGGCAATACAATTAGCCCAGTAGGAGAAAATCAACACAATTCGTCCAGTAGAAGTAAAAAACAACATTATTCGCCCAGTAGGGTTAAAACGCAACGTTATTCGTCAAGTAGGAGAAAATCAACACAATTCGTCCAGTAGAGGTAAAAATAATATTATTTGCTCAGTAGGGATAAAAGGCAACGTTATTCGTCCAGTAGGAGAAAATCAACACAATTCGCCCAGTAGAGGTAAAAATAACATTATTTGCCCAGTAGAAGTAAAAGGCAACTTTATTCGCCCAATGGGGGAAAATTCAACAATTCGCCCCGTGGAAGTAAAAAACAACATTATTCGCCCAAAAAAGTTAAAAGGCAACATAATTCGCCCAGTAGGAGAAAATCAACACAATTCGCCCAATAGAAGTAAAAAAACAATATTATTCGCCCAGTAGGGGTAAAAGGCAACGTCATTCGCCCAGTAAGAGAAAATCAATACAATTCGTCCCGTAGATGTAAAAACAACATTATTCTCCTAGTAGGGGTAAAAAGCAATGTTATTTGGCCACTAGGAGTAACCATTAACACTATTTGCCCAGTAAAAAATTGCCCGACTTATATGCTTACTGGTTATTGCTCTCTTACTGCCTGGCTTCCATGCTTCGATGCTGCAGACTAGCTCATCAGTTTGGGGGTTCTCGGAAACAACCTCCTTTCAGGGTAGCTTTCGGAAGGGGGAAGGCGGCGTACATCTGCCCCCCAGACCCTGCTTATGCGGGAGTCCTTGTGGCACTGGGTCTGTTGTTGTTGTTGTTGTTGCCCAATAAAACTCCACGTAATAACCAAACAACTTAAACTTATCCCTTTACACGTCTTTTGAGATGGGTCCTAAAAAGAATAACAAAAACTTAATTTGTAAGAAAAGATCTCAAAAGAATAACAAAAACTTAATTTGTAAGAAAAGATCTCAAAAGAATAACAAAAACTTAATTTGTAAGAAAAGAAAAAAAGGACATTTATCCAAACACTAAAAATATCATCCTACCACTATAAATAGAGAAAAGGGGAAATGAAAGAAGGCGCGGAAAAAATCAAGGGATAACAAGGATCTCGATAATCTTTAAGTAGCTTAAGTTTAGCTTCTTCCCAACCACCTATTGAACACCACAAACATAAATGGTACTGTCTATGGGAAAGTCACGACAATTATCATGATCTCTGGATCCCCCAACTCAAGATAGTGAAACTGAACATGTTCCAAAAAACCAACTTCAAAATATACAAATGGTTTTAGAACAACTTGTGGAAAAATTAATAGGGCAAAGGCCCGAAGATAATTCAAGCCTAAAAATGTAAGGTTACCAGGAGATAAGCATGATTATACTCGCGAACCTCAGCAAAAAGAAAAGTTTGACATCGTGAAAGCGATCATGATAACAAAAATTCATATAGCATACAGATGGACCAGGACAGCATGGAGGACGAACCTACGATCAACATCAACAAAGAACATAAAAACATGCCAGATTTTACTCACTGGTCGGAAGAAACAAAGATCTATTCGATTCCTGAAATCTCGGGTATGTACTCTTCTTTTTCTTTATTAATTCTATCTTTTCCGGCAGAAAAAGTTAGGGTTCCCGATATAGACCTCTTTGACGGATCTCAAGATCCCGAAGACCATTTGTCAAGTTTTCCTTTTAAGAGAACATCCTACAGGTCGAAAGCACCTTTCAATCAAAAAACCAAATCAAAATGGTGTAGCTACCATCAATTTTACGGGCATAACACGGACAAATGCCAGGCAAGGAAAAAATAAACCCAGAACAGTCAAGCTCAGATGGCTAACCCAAGTATACAAGCATAGGAACCAGACAGTAAAGTATTGATATCGATACCTCCGAGAGAATTGATAGAACAACCTAAGAAAATGAGTGCCATGATATCTCAAACTTTACATCCGGGTAACTCTTGCTCTTCCAAACCAGACAAAGAACGAGTAAAAAGAATCTGACCTCTGTTGGAAATCACTTTTGATGATGAAGACTTGAGTGATGTTTGCATCCCACATGATGATCCACTAGTTATCACTCTTGAAATGGAGCAATACTGTGTACACCGGGTGTTAGTCGACCAAGAAAGTGTGGTAAACGCACTTTTCTACCAGTGTTTTAGACAAATGGAAATGCCGGATAATGAAATTTCTTCGATTCACTACCTAGTAGTAGGTTTCACAGGGGAAGCGATCAAACCATTAGGGGCAGTTGCTATGAACGTTGTATTTCGAGGACAAAGGGCTACTAAGAAAACTAGGATGGAATTTCTGGTTATAGATTTACCCTCCCCCTGCAACGTGATACTTGGTCAACCTGCTTTAAATTGCATACGGGCCGTAATCTTTGCCTATCTCCTGCTGATGAAATTTGAATTAGACAATGGGGAAATAACGGCCGTTCGAGGAAACTAAAAAGTAGCTTGTGAATGCTATTACCCCTTGTTGAAAAGTGATAGTTTCTAAATCACATCCAGGGTGGGTACATGAGAACCTAGCCTTTCCGAAGAAAGCAAATTTAAAGACTCAGACCAAGATTGGGGAAAATTAGAAGAGATATAAGTGGAGGAGGGAAAAGCTGTAAGAGTAGGCTATTGGCTATCCGAGGAAATAAAAAATGAACTGGATTTGCTATTAAAACCATGCCGAGAAGTCTTTGCATACAACATTGATGAGATGACATGAATTAATCGAGACTTTATGGTGCATAAACTGCAGGAACTTCCCCTATAAAACAAAAGAAAAGAAACTTTTGCTCTGAAAGAGGAGAAGCCATCAAAGCTGAGGTAAATAAACTATTATGATTAGGATTAATAAGAGAAGTTAGATATTCTGAATGGTTGGCCAATGTGGTATTGGTGAAAAAACCGAATGGAACTTGATGAATGTGTATCGATTTCACAGACCTGAACAAATTCTGCCCAAAAGATTCCTATCTCCTCCCCAAGATTGACCAACTGGTGGATTCCACGGAGGGAAACGAGCTATTCAGTTTTATGGATGCCTTCTCGGGCTATCAAAAAATAAAAATGGATTCACAAGGCAAGGAAAAAACATCATTTGTTACTAATGGAGGAACCTACTGTTACAAGGCTATGCCTTTTGACCTAAAGAACGCAGGTGCGACATATCAACGATTGGTTAATAAGGTATTCGTGCAACAAATTGGACGTAATATGGAAGTTTATATTGACGATATGATTGTCAAGTCGCGCACTAAAAAAAATCATACACAAGACTTACAGGAGACTCTGCAAACCCTACGGGAATATCAAATTAAATTAAATCCCAACTAGTGTTCGTTTGGCATACCTGAAGGAATGTTTTTGGGCTATATTGTTAGTGCTCGAGGGATTGAGGCCAATTCGGTGAAAATAAAAGCCATTCGGGTAATGGGAACTCTGAAAACAATTAACGACATACAGTGACTTACGGGACGGTTAGCCGCACTCAATAGGTTTATAAGTAAGTCCGCCGAAAAAGCACTCTCATTCCTTCGAGTGCTAAGGAAAAAAGGGGCAAGCTATGGGATAAGGAGTGCAAACGTGCTTTTCAACATGTCAAAGAACATCATGCAAATTTTCCCTCCATGGCCAAGCCCAATCCAAGAGAGATCCTGACTTTATATGTAGCAGCCACAAATAAGACCATTAGTGCTGTTCTAGCAGCCATTTGCTTGAAAGGACAAATCCCGGTATATTTTGTAAGCCAGGTGTTGAAAGAGGCCAAATTAAGATATCCAACATTAGAAACACGGTGTTTGCCATTATAATGGCTCCGAGAAACCTTCGACCTTACTTTCAAGCACATACTATAAATGCATTGACAGATCAACCCGTCAAGAAACTATTATCGAAGTTAGAGTGCTTGGGCTGATTATTAGCTTGAGCCATAGAGTTATCAGAATATGACCTACATTATTTACCACGGACTGCCACAAAAGCACAAGCCCTGGCAAACTTCCTTGCTGAATGCAACTTCAAGGAAGAGCTGAGTCCCGAGCCAGAAAATGCTACTGAAGAAAAAAAAAATTTAAAAACTCAAGTGATGAGACGCCCTAAAAATTCCCGATATGGAATATATTTGTAGACAGTTCTTCATGCCAAGAGGGTTCGGGAGCCAGAATTTTCATTCGAGATCCTGAAGAGGCGACATACCGATACGCCCTACGTTTCCACTACCCGCTGACCAATAACGAAACTGAGTACGAGGCCTTAATGCATGGAGCTAGTCTTGTGCAAACAGCTGGAGCTCGCTTTGTAAGAATTTACAGTGACTTGCAGATAATAGTTAGCCAGGTAAACGGAGAATATGAAGCTAAGGAATCTAACGTGTTTAGATACCTTAAAATGTTTCAAGAACTGGCCGCAAGCTTTGTCAAGGCAGAGGTAACATACATCGACAGAAATGGTAATCACATAGCAGATGAGTTAAGCAAATTAGCTAACTCTCGTCAGGCAGCTCCTGAAAATACCGATATAATCATTAAACAAATATTACCCTAGGATTCTACAGGGGGAATTGTAAAAAGTATATGTTATCTCGGAACACCACCTGGTTAGACACAACAAGTAATCGTATATCTCCGTCATGCAAAACAACCTTTAGATCCTTTGGAAGCCAAAAATTTAAGACGACAGGCCTCTCAATTTGTGCTCATAAAGGACCGGCTCTATAAGCGATCTTACTCTCATCCCTTACTCAAATGTGTGGAAATGAATGAAGGGCGAGAGATTCTAGAAGAAATTCATGAGGGTGAATGCGGAGGACATATAGGGGGACATGCACTTGCAAATAAAACTCTGTGAACAGGATACTTTTGGCCCACCTTGAAGAAAGATGCCAAAGAATTAGTACACCATTGCAAAGCTTGTCAACGATTTGCCCCGATCTATCATGCACCTCCCACCACTCTATAGACATTGATTAGTCCACTACCTTTTGGGCAATAAGGAATTGATATAGTGGGTGCCTTTCCTCTAGCCTTGGGACAAAGAAATTTCATGATAGCAACCATCGATTACTTCACCAAATGGGTTGAAGCCAAACCAATGGCACAAATAACTGACCAAGCAGCACAACGCTTCCCGTGGAAAAATATTATTACCCACTTTGGAATACCCAGAATACTTGTGGCAGATAATGGATCCCAGTCAGCTCAACCAGGTTTTAAGCCTTTTTCGAAGAGATGGGGGCATCGGTCTGCATTTTTCTACCATAGCCCACCCACAGTGTAATGGACAGATTGAGGCAGCTAACAAGGAAAAATTAAGAAGGTATAAAGAGGAGGCCAAATAAAGCAAAAAGTTTATGGGTTGAAGAGCTGCCCAGTATACTGTGGTCCTGTCGGACCATTGCGAAAAGAGCAACTGGAGAAACCCCTTTTATGGTCACGTATGGAGCATAAGCTATCCTGCTGATAAAAATACAAAACCTTATGTTCCATGTAAAGTACTACCATCTAGAAGAAAACGCGGCACTAATGGCAAACTCATTAGATCTCGTAGAAGAAGTCTGATCTGAAGCTCTATTACGCATGGTAGCACAAAAACAAGCAATGGCAAAATACTTTAACTGTAAAGTTAGACCGCGATAAGTTTAGGGAGAAGATTTCGTTCTAAGGCACATAGAAGTTGCAGGAAAACATGCAAAATTTGGGAAACTCACACCTAGTTGGGAAGGTCCTTACAATGTAATCCAAGTCCCGAGAGAGGGAAGTTATTAACTATGCCGCTTAGACAGAACTAAGAGATCCAAAAGCTGGAATGCGCAGAACCTTAGAAAATATTACCCGTAATTATGCCACATCCTTAAGCATGTAATGAACCTTCCTTTTTTTTATAAATGTATGTTAGCTGTCTTATACAATTGTAATTACACGTTGAATAAATGCGACAGCAATTATGTACGGTGTAGAGGTTTTCTATTTTCGTTAAATACTGAAAGACAAATTTAAGTGGACAAATATCAAATCCTTCTTATATCGAAGGCAAACAAAGTCATAAACAATAAAACAAAAAAGAGAGCGGGGAGATGCAACTTCGTATGGTGCAACCCTTCACTTGTTAAAGGTGCAACCCTTCACCTGTCGAAGGTGCATCCCGTCACCTGTTGAAGGTGCAACCCCTGACTTGTTAAAGGTGCAACCCCTCACCTGTTAAAGGTGCAGCCCTTTACCTATCGAAGGTACAATCTTTCGCTTATTAAAGGTGCAACCATCCATCTGTTTAAAAGAAAGATATCATACACCTATCAACGATACGAGACAACACGACATTATTAATCGAGCGACATTCCACCTGTTAAAAAGAAAAGATACCCTACACTTGTCAATGATATGAAACAACGCAAAATTGTCAATCAAACGACATGACTTTACACCTGTTAAAAAGAAAGACATCGCACACCTATCGACAATATGAAACCATACAGCATTGTTAATCAAACAACATGACTTTCCGCCTATTAAAAAGAAAGATATCATACACCTATCAATGATATGAGACAACACAACATTGTTAATCAAACGACATGACTTTCCACCTGTTAAAAAGAAAGATATCATACACCTATCAACGACACAAGACAAAACAACATTGTCAATCAAACGACATGACTTTCCACCTAGTTAAAAGAAAGACATCATACACCTATCGACGATATGAAACCACACAATATTGTTAATCAAATGACATGACTTTCCACCTGTTAAAAAGAAAGACATCATACACCTATCGACGATACGAAACCACGCAACATTGTTAATTAAAAGACATGACTTTCAACCTGTTAAAAAGAAAGACATCATACACCTATCGATGATACGAAACCACACAACATTGTTAATCAAACGACATGAATTTCCGCCTGTTAAAAAGAAAGATATCACACACCTATTGACGATACAAGACAACACAACATTGTCAATCAAACGACATGACTTTCCACCTTTTAAAATGAAAAACATCATACACCTATCGATGATATGAAACCACACAACATTGTTAATCAAACGACATGACTTTCCACCTGTTAAAAAGAAAGATATCATACACCTATCAACGATACGAGACAACACAACATTGTTAATCAAACGACATGACTGTCCGCCAGTTAAAAAGAGAGATATCACACACCTATCGACGATACAAGACAACACAACATTGTCAATCAAATGACATGACTTTCCACCTGTTGAAAAGAAAGACATCATACACCTATCGACGATACGAAACCATGCAACATTGTTAATCAAAAGACATGACTTTCCACCTGTTAAAAAGAAAAGATACCCTACACCTGTCAACAATACGAAACAACACAACATTATCAATCAAATGGCATGATTTTCCAAATACGAGATAACACAACAATGTCAATCAAACAACGTGGCTCTTCACCTGTTAAAAGGAGAGAACTATCGTATACTTATCAAGGATACAAAACAACATGACATTGTTAAATAAGCAACACAACTCTCCACCTGTTGAAAAGACCGTCCTACACTTGTTGAAAGCACAATCATACAAAGTCAAGTATACCCATTTGCAAAGCAAACTTCCCATTTGAACACACAAGCGTCTCATATACCAAGATACCATCACCCATGTTTATCCATTATACTATCTACAGGAAAATGAAGGAAAGCTGTAACCTCATAAACCTAAGCTCACGAGTGAGCATTACCTCCAGCAAAAGGAGAAGCATCCCTCTGAGATAACTCTTTATTAATCTTGTTAATAATTTGAGAGATTAAGGAATCTACCTCTAGAATGAATAAAGTTGGGACCACCATCATCAAGCTTCTAAGAAGCGAGCAAAAGTTGAATCCATGCTAGCCCACTAAAAGTCACTCTGAATGATATGAAATTCAGAGTTGGACTTAAAAGCAGTAATAGCCTCCTTGGGAGCTCGAAGAAGCGCAGCCCGAAGATCATCAATCTGCACATCCTTACTACGTAAATCTCTCGCTTGACGATAGTTATCAGCCTGTGCCTCATCCAACCTCCCTCGAAACTGCTCCACTTCGTGATGAAAGTCTTCTTGTTGCCTTAGAGATGCACTTCAAACAGCCTGAAGCTCCTCCTGAAGGTCTGGACAATGGGCCATGGCGTCTGTATAAGACGAGGCCATCTGAATCAAAAGATACCTAGATGCTACAAAGATGATCCATATAAACACACCAACAGTAAGCAAGAATACTAAGAAATAGAAAAAGCAAAAAAGAATGAATAAGTTAAGTACAAGTCATCAACTCTAACAGGGTAAAAAAACTCTGAGGGTGAAAGGTCCCAGAAGGTGACAGCTCTTCGACAACTCTGAGCAAGGATGCAAAATCTATTAGAGGACGGGGGAAAGTAGAAGTACTCCCCCCAAGACCTGAGGTATCATCCATAGGTAAATCTGTCATGATTCTAATTGATGGGGCATATGAAAGTGAATATTAATTAGTCAATGGTTGTAATGAAGTAGTAGAGGTCTTTAGTGGGTCGTGTTTTAGCTTGTGTTAGCTTATGTTGGTTGCTTTTCATGTCAAGGTAGTTAATGTAGGTCAATGTCGGGTGTCTTTGGGTTAATAGTGGCGACTGGCAAAGTGTGGCGATTAGCTAGAGTGATCTAGATTAAATGTATCTCATGAAGTGAAGCATTAGTATAAATAGGTGAGTCAATCATTGTAAGCTCATAACTTGATGAATATACTTGATATCTATAATATTTCTCTCACACCTAAGCTCTCTCTACTTCTCATCTAACTTTCACTTCTTATCTCATATAAACTCTATCCTTCGATAGGTTATTATTTGAGATTAGTCTCGATCATGACAAAATCTCTCACAGCAGGAGCGCAAGGAGGTGGAGCAAATGGACGACAACAGGAGCATCCAGTATGGCGAGATTTTGCATCGACTCGAAACGTGCTCCAATGTTCCTCCCTTTAGGATGTGAGTCTAACTGAGTAGACCGACCCCGAGGAGATAGCTGTGTAATGCCGCTATGTACGCGATGTCGAGCAGAGCCTTCACCCTCCAAAACCGGCTGTGTAATGCGAAGTGAGGGGTCCTTAGAAGGAGGCTGTACCGAGGGTTCAGCTAAAGCTCCCATATTGGTGTGCTCCGAGCTGCCCTGAGGAGAATCCAAAACTAAATAGCAGTCAATATTCAAGTTATCTACTTCCTCCACTGCATTATAAAAAAAAAAAAAAAATAGTAGCAAAAGTCAAAAAAATAAGCACTCGCCCTTATGTAGTAAAAAAAAAATGGAATAATTTAGCAAAAAAAGGTCAAACATTCGAGGTTGTATACCTGGAAAAGGTTTCCTACTTAACCCGGCCTAGGCAAGCACTATCACTTTACTAAGAAGTGAGCGAGTGGCTACAAAACAATCCTCGTTAGAATTTGTACCAAAATAGTTGACAATCGCCCAATCTAAGGGAGCTAACTCTTCTAAAGGTGGTCCAAGGGCACAGCTTAACTTATGCCACACCACAGGGTAACTAGGAAGAGTAGGCGGGCGGACCCATAAAAACTCGTTCAACCAAGTTTTGAGGTTGGACAGATTATCTTCGACAAAATGCCAACTCCCGTGGCACTCAAAAGAGAAAGTGCTCCTACTCTTTTTGACTCTAAATAGATAGTCAAAGGCTTTGTCAGAAGCCGTAAAACTCTTGACAAAACAAGTAATCAAATATCCATATACATTCCGAAGACCATTAGGGGTCACTTGGCTAGGGCATAAGGTATACCGCTCCAATAAATTAGACATAAAAAAAGGAAGCGGAAACCTCAGCCCAGCATTTAAGGGCTCCAGGGTCACAACAAAACAGTCATGCTAAGGGGGAAATAATATATGGTCAGTTTCCATAGGAGCCCATATTTCGTAGTCCGAAGGAAAATAGAACTTCTCTCTAATAAAAACAATCTTCTATACATTTGAATAACGTTGAGCAAACCATTTAAAAGGCTTAATATCTACAATACATGGGAATTCAGCCCGCACTCTAGCTTCATTAAAAGTTATAACGGTAGAAGCAAGATTAGACGCGGGACCGGAAGTGGAAGGCTGGTTTTCGGCTTGATTGCCTCGATTCATACTTCGAGTCCTACTTCTACCCTGAACCATTTTTATTCTGCATTAAAATCACCCTAATAAGTATAACATGAATCAAAGAACACATACACATATGCAAATAGAGGCCATGCTCCTCCTTTTGGATGTGAAAAGAAGACAGAGGCGATGCGATAATCGATCTCTGATTCATAGGAGATAAAATATCTTCTAGCCTAACAGGAACCACAGGGTAATCTAAAACATGCTAATAGTAGGAAGAACTATGGTTGTTGGCACTCGAGCTCATTTTCACAAATAAAATCACCTTAACCACAAAAAAAAAAAAAATATATATATATATATATATATATATATATATTTTTACGATGAATTGGACACAATAAGGGGGTCGGGTAAAATAAAGCTGTTAACACCCACAAGTCAACATGGCACATGCTATAAAGGAGATTTTAACCAAATTAACAGCCAAAAACGTCCATAAACAGTTAAAAACATCCCAGGAATAACACGACAAAGCACACGCTACATTTGAACGTGGGAAATTTTGATCGAAAGCATGTAAGCTAAAGCTGTTAACACCCACAAGTCAACATGGCACATGCTATAAAGGAGATTTTTAGCCAAATCAATAGCTAGAAACTTTCACAAATAGTTAGTAACATCTGCAAACGGACACAATAGGGCATACTTTACAAACAACAAGTTAATATCAACTAAAAAAGGCAAATGTGACTTGTAAAACTACCCTAAAAGAAAACCCTTCTATAAAATTAAGCTAAAATCAAAATTAAAGCTTAAATTAAAACCCTATCCATACAAAAACTATGAAAATTGCAGCCAACAACCTCCATTTTCAACATATAGTAAAAAAATCTTTTACATTTCTACAAAATAAAAGAGATAAAAGATATCATACCTAGTATCAAAACCCGATGAAATCACAAGTGGAAGAAAAATGAGCCAAAACAGCCACTAAAGGGGAAGTAAAGGAAAGCTTGAGGAAGAAGAAAAGGGGAAGAAGAAATCGGTGGAGGAGAGATGCAAAGAAGAAGGAAAAAAAAGAAGGAAAAAAAGAGAAGAGAGAAGAAAGAAGAAAAAGAAAGAAAAAAGAAAAAGGAAAAAGGAAAATAATTTTATACACTGGGGGCTACGTTAAATACCCACCAGTGTAAAAATGGAAGATATAAGTGATTGAAATTATAAATAATTTTTTATACTAGGGGCTACGTTAAACGCCCACCAGTATAAAAATAGGAGATATAAATAGTTTTTATGCACTGGGGGCTACATTAAATGGCCACCAGTATAGAAATGGAAAATATAAGTAGTTGAAATTATAAATAGTTTTATACACCGTGCTATGTTAAATGCCCACCAGTGTAGAAATAGGAGATATAAGTAGTTAAAATTATAAATAGTTTTATACATTGGGGGCTGCGTTAAACGCCAACCACTGTAGAAATGGGAGATATAAGTAGTTAAAATTATCAATAGTTTTATACACTGGGGGCTGTGTTAAACGCCCACCAGTGTAGAAATGGGATATATAAGTAGTTGAAATTACGAATAGTTTTATACACTGGGGGCCGCGTTAAACGCCCACCAGTGTAGAAATGGGATATATAAGTAGTTGAAATTACGAATAGTTTTATACACTGGGGACCGCGTTAAACGCCCACCAGTGTAGAAATGGGCTATATAAGTAGTTAAAATTATAAATAGTTTTATACATTGGGGGCTGCGTTAAATGCCCACCAGTGTAGAAATGGGAGATATAAGTAGCTGAAATTGTAAATAGTTTTATACACTGGGGGCTGGGTTAAAGGCACACCAGTGTAAAAATGGGAGATATAAGTAGTTGAAATTATAAATAATTTTATACATTGGAGGCTATATTAAACGCCCGCCACTGTACAAATGGGAGGTGTAAGCGATTAGAATTATTTTACACATTGGGGGCTGCATTAAACGTTCTCCAACGTAAAAGTAGAAGATATAAGTAGTCAAACTAATAAATTATTTCTTATACTGAGAGCTGCGTTAAACGCCCATGCAATGTAATAGTAGAAGATGCAAGTAATCAAAATTATAAATTATTCCATATACTGAGAGTTATGTTAAACGCCTACCAGTGTAATACATAGAAGAAACAAATAGTGGAAATTATGAACAAATTTACACACTAGGAGTTATATTAAACCCCAACCAATATACAATCGAATAACATAAGTAATCAAAATGGTCCTACACCCTGAGGAACTATATAAAACACTTACTAATATAAAAATTAAAAGGATAACCTCACACATTAAAGATTATTCAAAAGCAATAACCAAGTTATTGGCTACAGAGAGTAGAACAAAAGAATTGCCTAAGTAAATACCTAAATAAAAATTATCAAATAATTATACATCCCTAATTCATACAATTCACCTATTTCATTTCCCTCACAACACATCCAAAACATTGTCTTTCATTCATACAAACATGTTTACATAACACACCTGAGACGAGCTTATCCAATAGCTCAGAACCAACCATGACAAAGTACAGAATTATTTATCTACAACACCTACCCTTAGTATACACAGGAAGGCATCGAAATAAAACAACAACAGCACACTCAAACAGAAAAATTACAAGCAAACTTCTTTAGGTAATGTCAAAATACATCCTAGTCGCAAAGTAGCCCACGAGCATAAATTGGGGCACCACAAGGATGAAGTGAACTTCAATATGCATACAAGCGTGCCCATTCCCCATATCCATGAAGACATGTGACCTTGAGTGCTCCATCACTGTAAAACCTGTTACACCTACATTTCCTTGCACATTCGGATGACGGATACTAAAGAAAATGTTTCGAACCAAAGACCATGAACTCACATCTCTTCGATCTGAAAGACTCCACAAGGAAAGAACCAATCCATGCAATGCAGCCAAACAAAGACGTTCTTGCCAACAGAAAATTCCTAAACGTTGACTACGAACGACTTCCTCACGGGTACTCGGAGGAAGGAATAAAAGTATAGCAGAGCCCTCCTTTATGTCCCATGATAGAATGTATGGATACAAATATGGAGGGTCTGGGGTAAAATAACCACTACGCTCTGATAAAAGGTACAATACTTCGTCGCAAAGCACAGGACAAGTGAAATCTATTGTACCTCCCCCCGTAATAACATCCGCCTGATAACGCCAGGTACCGGGATCAAAGTAAAAAACTGAGTACCAGTCCCCTTCAGCCCAAGAGTCGCTTCTTGAATTGGCCTCAAGATTATAAGCAAGCACGAACATATGGTAATTAAAAGGGTAAAGAGAAACTAATCCAGAATAATTAAACACCACACTAAGGGTGCTACTTAGATAGCGTAACTCTTCAGGTAAGAAGAATGGAAGATATGTCCTGGTAGCTGGATTACATATAGATAAACCTATAGACCCATAAAAAGGAATGCCCCAACATAAGACTAATCCATTACTCAGCCCCACGATTTCCTTATCCTCTGTACAAAAATGTAGGGACTTGGGAAGAAGGCAAGGTGCGAAAAAAGGCGGGTGTTAACGAGTGCATCTCCACATGTTCGCCAAAAGAAGGGCGGTAACCATTTAGGATAACCACATTATCTGCAGGACATCGGAAGCAGATCATTGTTTGATCTTTTACGAAATCGGTCCGAGCTGAAGGCAAAATTGAGAAACTGCACGGCATCGGTTTAAAGCCTTAACAGACAACCACGAGAATATTATTTTATCTGTCGAAAAAATTTTCATCCTAAAGCTTTACGAGCAAGAAAACTGAAAATAAGGGAAAGCTTGTCAAATGTGGTTTTTATAATAGAGAGAAAGAAGAAGTAACTTAAACATTACAAGTTAATGTTGAAAATAAAAGAGAGATTGTCACATTAAAGCAACATTTATAAAAAGGAGCAAAAAGACAAAATTTTGTTTGAAAAGTGGGGAGCTAATATGTTTGTAATGTAGAAAAATAACTAAAAATTAACGCAATTCGCCCAGTAAAAGTAAAAGACAACACTATTTGCCATGTGGAAGTAAAAATTAAAATTATTCGCTCAATAGGGGTAAAAGGCAACGTTATTCGTCCAGTAGGAGAAAATCAACAAAACTCGCCCAGTAGAGGTAAAAATAACATTATTCGTGCAGTAGGGGTAAAAGGTGACATTACTCGCCCAGTAGGAGAAAATCAACACAATTCGCCTAGTAGAGATAAAAATAACATTATTCGCTCAGTAGGGGGTAAAAGGCAATGTTATTCACCCAATAGGAGAAAATCATCACAATTTGCCTTGTAGAAGTAAAAAACAACATTATTCACCCAGTAGGGGTAAAAGGCAACGTTATTCGTCCAGTAGGGGGAAAATCAACACAATTCGCCCAGTGGAAGTAAAAAACAACATTATTCGCCCAGTAGGGCTAAAAGGCAATTTTATTCGCCTAGTAGCAGAAAATCAACACAATTCGTCCAGTAGAAGTAAAAAAAAACAACACTAGTCACCTAATCGGGATAAAAGGCAACGTTATTCGCCCAGTAGGAGAAAATCAACACAATTCGCCCAATAGAGGTGAAAACAACATTATTCGCCCAGTAGGGGTAAAAAGCTACGTTATTCACCCAGCAGGAGTAAGCATTAACACTATTTGCCAGTAAAACTCCACGCAATAACCAAACAACTTAAACTTATCCCTTTACACGTCTTTTGAGATGGGCCCTAAAAAGAATAACAAAAACTTAATTTGTAAGGGAAAAAAAGGGCACTTGTTCAACCACTAAAAATATCATCCTACCACTATAAATAGAGAAAAGAGGAAATGAAAGAAGGCACAAAAAAAAAACCAAGAGATAACGGGGATCTTGATAATCTTTAAGTAGCTTAAGTTTAGGCCCTTCCCAAACACTTACTAAACACCGCAAACATGGGAGGTATTTGATCCGTTTATAACGTAGGCTTAGGATCCAAAATTTTACAAGAAAATAGTTTTAAGCACTAAACTTCTCACTCTCGAAATAGTGATTTGACAATTGGTCAAGCTTAGAAAATGCTAAGGATATGCTAGTGAAGTTCAATATACTCAACAAGATAGAAAATTAGTGATGCTCAAGCAAAACTTCAAGAGAACAAGAGATCTAAAATTTAAAGAAGTAGAATACAATAAGTTTTTTATCAATAAGCTTGAAGAATTTGATGATTTTATCAGGGAATTTAAGCTCCATTTATAAGCCAAAGAAGATAAGAGAGTAGTTGCGAAGCTATGGAATAAAAAAAAGAGGAAAAAAAAAATCAGATTTAAGAAAATAGCCGTTAGAGCTATCGCATGCTTGTGTGCCGGCACACACAAGCACACAACCTCTGTGTGTCGAAACACAAATGCTTACTTTTGCCAGTATTTGTCTATTTATTGACACATGCTCCTTATGTGTCGACACGCAACATGCTTGGGCGTTTCTGAATTTTTTGACCGTTGGTTGCTATTTTAAAGCTTATTTTTAATAATATCTTTTTTTTAATCAAGCCAAAATATCACCCTATGAAATTTCTTTTGATCATATTATTTAGGGCAGACCTTCGATAATGCCAATTTCAGAAAATATTTCTATTCAAAAACTAAATTGGCCCGGAGTTAAATTTTGTGTGTCCTTTTAAATAAAATTTGGAAAACAAGTTTTAGTATATGTTAAAAATATTTTTGTTAGAGCATCACAAATAGATATTAAGATTTTGACTAAATCAAATCTCAATCTCTTGATCTTGGATCATTCTTCTCTTCAACTTTAATATTTTTTCTCTTGATCCATCATCTTCAAATGCTTGGTATCAACATAATCATTCTTGATTTATTAGTTGCCTTCTTTATTGGAGACATATTTCAAAAATATTTCCTGAATTGACTAGAGTGGGTTTAGCTGAAAATGAATTTAAAATTCTTAATTTTAAATCTAAACTCCTGAATTAATTAAGCTATTTAATTATATTTAGATCTTACTCTAATAGATTCATAATATGACAAATAGAAACATCGAGTAAAACAATTATAAGCACAATATATAAAATAAATGAAATAAAGAAAAAAATTAATTAAATATCAAATACTTAATTTAGACACACCTGAAATGTGAATCACAATTCTAACTTGAAGACTTGAAATTGAAAGAATATTTCTTGACACTTCAAGGACTTCTTCACAATAACATCTTCTAGTACCAGGAGTGTGGGCTACCAAAAATATTTATTTTAGGAAAATTTCAGAACAAAATTTTTTCTTTAATCTTTTCAAAAAATAAATTTTCATAAAAATTGTAATAAACAATAATTTAAAAAATCCCTAAAACAATTTTAGAATTTTTTTTATAAAAAAAAACTAGGTTCCAAAACTCTAATCCTTACTTTAAATTCCACGGCCGAACGCACTTATATGGGAAAACGCATCAAGCTTTACTTATGAAAATGCCACGTGTTGACACATGACTGGCCGCATTTGTTTGAGGCAGATAACAAACACGTTGATTAAAGGCGTGACACGTGTTGAGATTTTATTTGCCTGTGCCTGTGCTTGAGGATAATAAAGGTCACGTACCCAAGCACGACACGTGTCTCGCTTTGATTGGTGCATTAAACATGGCCTAGATTGTGACTTGATTTACGTGCCTTTTTGCCTTTTTTTTTGTTTAAATTCCCTGATATATAAAATCCATCATATGAATATTATTTAGTAAAATTAATTTATTTATCTTATAAATAAATAGTTTATCTCATGAATTATGCTGAGTAAAATTAATTTATTCATCTTATAAATAAAAAATTTATCCCATGAATTTAATTTAAATATTTTCAAACAATGCTTAAGTTGAGGCTTGCGAAGTGACATTAGGGACAATCTAACTTTAGCTCTAAATGGATCAAATGTGATTATCTGTTATAAATTGACAAATTTTAATTGTAATTTCTGGTTGTAATTGTTGATAATTATTTCGTTGTGGAGTTGTTAGAATTCAAAAGTCGGTTGGGTAGCATTTAGGCGCCAAAAATGGTTGAAAGGACTAACCGGGCCCAATTTTGATGGTTTGCTGCTGAATTGGCGGGAAAGGCGGTTAGTTGGTTTAGTTTGAATTTGTCTCCATGTAATGTGCCCAAATGCGTATAAATAGGGTCCTAAGCATGTAATTCAATCATCTAATTAATAAAAATCAGAATTCCTTTTGGAATTACTCTCTTTTCTCATCTGCTTCTCTATTTCTCATCCCCTTCACTTCTTTTCTCATCTCAACTTTTTCTTCTACAAGGTTAGACTTTTAATTTCGAATTGGAAGCTAACAATTGGTATCAGAGCTGGTTCAAGCAATCAATTGATTGATTGAGGCTGGCTAAATCGAAGGAAAACATGACCGAAGGTGTAAGAACAAGATCTGGAGCTGGAGGTGCCAATGCACCTGGTTCTGGAATGAATTTGGTTGCTGCAATTACAGGTTCTGGTGCTGATGTATCAATTGATCATCACCGGGAGTTGAATGACAAGTTCGAACAGTTGAATGCTAAGTTTGATCAGCATAATATCGCGCTAAATGCTAAGTTTGATCAGCAGAAAATCGAGATTAAGCAGCAGAATGACAGCATTTAGCAAATGTTGAAGTTGATTTTGGATAAAGAATCGAATAAGGAAGAACGATTGCAACAAATTGAAGAGAAAATTGTAAAATTGCAGGATCATGTTAATAAACAAGGAGAATCAAGTGCTAATGCAATCTTGAAGCCTACAAGTCAGATCTTTCATTCGGTTGAAGCAGATCAGCAGCAAGACAATGCTGACAGACCTGAAGTTCTGGTGAGGAGCCGAGGGAAGTCTCCGATAATGCAGCTGGATGTAGGACCTTCAATTAACATCAGATCAGCTGAGAATCAACCTTTGCAACCTGAAATTGATGTAGACAATCAGAATCGAGCCTCTGGACAAGCACATTGCAGGCCTGAAGCTTTTAATGCAGACCGCAATGCTAGGCCACATAATTCAGTGTTACAGCGCAGAGTTGAATTTGATGAGCTCGATCATCTTGACAGACCTCCTGATCGACAGTACCAGCATAGATCAATGAGTAATGACACTATATCTGGTGGTAGGAGTGGTAATTACAGGCAGCCAAGAGTAGAAATTGATCCTTTTGATGGTAGACAACTAGAATCATGGCTAAGGAGACGTGATCGGTACTTTCTGTATTACAACATACCTGAAGATGAAAAGCTCCAGCTAGCAGCAGTTCATTTACATGGTGATCATGAGGTTTGGTATTATAGTTTGTTGAAGAGCAAACCGAATCTTTCTTGGGGCAAATTCGTAGAAGAAATGTGTGAACGATATGGAGAAGGTGAATCAACGGATGTTGTGGATAGCTTTAACAAGTTGTTTCAAACTTCAACCGTGAGAGAGTATATGCTCAGATTTGAGAACTTAAGAGGCAACTTGCTGTCAGTTTTGTCCATAGCTCCCGAGGAGGCCGAATCCTATTATGTTTCATGCTTTGTGAGTGGATTGAAGCCAAGGATCAAGAAGATGGTGAAAGCCATTGGTTCTAAGACTTTGTCAAGTGCTTACAGTAAGGCAAAGTTGATTGAAGCCACTCAAGTTCAATCAAGTGACAGAAATAAGCAGCAAATCAGCAAGTTCAGACCACAGCCGAGAGCAAATTCTGGTGCTGGTTTTAAGTGAGCTGTTGACAAGAGTTCATTGAGGTTATGCTTTCGTTGTAATCAACCAGCCTGGTCATAGGTACAAATCTCAAGCATTAATGTGTGCAAAAGGGTCCCGTGCTGAAGCTGATTCTGCCAGTGACTGATCAGATGCAGAACAGGACAGTGTTGGTTACACTTTATAAGAGGAATTGAGTGATGATGAAGTTGAGATATCAATGAAGGCTTTGACCGGTAGTGGAGCCCATAACACTATCAAAATTAGAGGCAAGGCTGGAAAACACTCTATCATTGTCCTTATTGATAGTGGGAGTACTCATAGTTTCGTTGATCCAAAGTTGATTAAGAAGGTTAAGCATGAAGTGACAAAGACTCATCCCTTGGCAGTGATGGTGGCTGATGGCAACTCCTTAACAACTCAAAACAAGTGCTTAGCATTCCCATGGTTGATGCAAGATCATCAATTCACCTTTGATTTCAGAGTTCTTCCTTTGGGAGGTTGCGATATGGTGCTTGGGGTGGATTGGATGAGAACCTTCAACCCGGTTGTGTTTGATTTTGATAGGATGACCGTGGCTTTTGAGGTTCATGGCACCAAAGTATACTTGAAAGGCATATCAGAGGAAGCTCAACTCAAGTTGATTGATGGCAAACGAGTGCAAGATGGAATCAAGAAGAAGGCAATACAATGGATTGGTCATTTGTTCATGATATCCTCGGTAGAGCTGTAGCAGGACATTCTTCCAGAAGTGCAGACCTTGGTGGATGAATTTGGGGACATTTTTGAGGAGCCTAAGAGTCTTCCTCCTCAAAGGAGTGTGGACCATGCCATTCCCTTGCATGCAAATGCTGATCCGGTCAAGATTAGGCCATATCGGTATGCTCATGACCAAAAGACAGAAATTGAGAGGCAAGTTGAGGAGCTTCTTCACATGAGCTTCATTAGACCAAGCCATAGTCCTTTGGCTTCACTTGTGATCCTCGTGAAGAAGAAAGATGGCTCGGCTAGAATGTGCATTAATTACCGTCGGTTGAATGCTCTAACAGTGAAGGATAAGTTTCCCATCCCAGTCATAGATGATTTGCTTGATGAGCTACATGGAGCATGCTTCTTTTCAAAGCTTGATTTGAGGCAAGAGTATCATCAAATCAGGGTCCTCGATCCAAATATCTACAAGACAGCTTTTCAGACTCACCATGGACATTTCGAGTTTGTTGTTATGCCCTTCGGCTTAACAAATGCTCCGGCCACTTTTCAAGCAGCCATGAATGACGTTTTCAAGCCTTTTCTGAGGAAGTCAGTGCTCATTTTCTTCGATGACATACTGATTTACAGCTCAACATATGAAGCTCATCTCACTCACCTCAGACAAGTCTTCGTAGTGATGCGGCAACACAGGTTCTTTGCCAAGTTATCCAAATGTTCGTTTGCTCAACATAAGCTTGAGTATTTTGGTCATGTCATCTCACAAGAGGGAGTTTCTACCGACCCTAATAAGATCCGTGCAATGCAAGATTGGCCAAATCCGATCACCTTGAAGCAATTGAGAGGTTTTTTGGGATTGACCGGGTATTATAGAAAATTCATTAAGGGTTTTGGTTCAATTGCCAAACCTTTAACCGAACTCTTGAAGAAGGATGCTTTTGCATGGAATGAGAGATCTCAAGCTGCATTTGAAGCTCTTAAAGCCACAATGTGTGCTGCTCCGGTATTGTCAATGCCAAACTTCACCGAAAGCTTTGTTTTGGAGACCGATGCAAGTGGTACTGGTATTGGGGCTGTTCCTTCTCAAGGTGGAAGGCCTATTGCTTACTTGATTCAAGCTCTTAGTCACGAGCATCAAGCCATGTCGACCTATGAGAAAGAGTATCTAGCAATTCTCTTAGCTGTGGAGAAATGGAGGCATTACTTGGAGGGTCACAAATTCATCATTCGAACGGATCACCAAAGCCTCAAGCATCTCCTTGAGCAAAAGATTGTGTCAAGAATTCAAAAGAAAGGTCTCATGAAGATGCTTGGCCTTGATTATGACATTGAGTATCGAAGGGACAAAGACAATGCTGCAGCCGATGCTTTGTCTAGGAAGTTTGAAGACACTGAGGTTGGTGACTGCATTGCTACTACCGTGGTGATCCCATGGATGGAGGAGCTTTATAAGTCCTATGAGGGTGATCCATTTGCACAAGAAAGTGTTGCTGCTGTCCTTGTGAATGAAGCCGAAAAGGATACACCAGAAACTGAAATTACAGTGCAGAGGGGGCTGATTCGAGTGCACAGCAAGCTTTATGTGGGATCTGCTACTGATTTGAGAAATCAGATCATACATGCTTCTCATGATGCAGCTTGGGGAGGCCATGCCGGTGTAGAAGGCACATATCATAGAATTAAAGCATACTTTACATGGCCAAGCATGAAAAAAGAAGTAAGTGAGTATGTGAAGGCTTGTGAAGTATGTCAACAAACGAAGTTGGGAGATCATCGTTACAAGGGTCTACTCTAGCCACTTCCTATTCCGAATGGAGCATGGATTAATATTAGCATGGATTTCATCGAGGGATTACCGAGGTCTGAAGGCAAGGAGGTTATATGGGCAGTGGTGGATCGTTTCACTAAGTATAGCCATTTCATTACTCTTGCTCGACCTGTTACCGCTGAGAAATTGGCTAGGATCTTCCTTGTCAACATTTATAAATTACATGGATTGCCTCATTCTATTGTGTCAGATCGAGACAAGATTTTCACAAGCACATTTTGGAGGGAGTTGTTCAAGTTGATGGGTACCACATTGGAACTTAGTTCCTCTTATCATCCTCAAACGGATGGCCAAACCGAACGAGTCAACCAATGTGTGGAGCAATACCTTCGCAGTATGGTTTTCTTAAGGCCCAAGGAGTGGAATCATTGGCTTTCTTTGGCGGAGTTTTGGTTCAACACTCACTTCCATACATCAATTGGCACTTGACCCTTCCAAGCTTTGTATGGTTATTCACCTCCTTCACCCTTGCTGCTACAACAACTGAAAGAGATTGATTCTGCAGCAACTGATTTAGTGCAGCAGAGAAGGAATTTTATGCAAGTGCTTAAGGACAATCTCCAACAAGCTCGGGCTCGAATGAAATTTTATGCCGACAAAAAGAGGGTAGACAAAAACTATGAAGTTGGAGACATGGCCTACCTTAAATTACAACCGTATAGACAGTCTTCCTTGGCTGTCAGGCGTAATGTCAAGCTAAGTTCTCGTTTCTTTGGCCCATACAAAATCTTGGAAAAAGTTGGCAATGTTGCATATAAGCTTGACTTACTTTCGCATTCATACATTCACCCCGTGTTCCCTGTGTCCCTACTTAAAAAGTAGGGCAAGAGAGGTGTTGCAGCTGCTCGAGATCCACCTATTGCTGAGTCTAATGGCTTGCTGTTACTGCAACCGGCTGCTGTTAAGGCCCGTAGGGTGCTGAAGACCGAAAAGGAGCTGTGAAAGAGGCTTTGGTGACTTGGAGAAACTTGAACAAAGGCTTAATGACTTGGGAAAATTGCAAATTCATGAAGAGCCAATTTCCAAATTTCACTTCTTGAGGACAAGAAGTTTCTCAAGAGGGAGGGAATGTTATGAATTGACGAATTTTAATTATAATTTCTGGTTGTAATTGTTGATAAGTATTTCGTTGTGGAGTTGTTAGAATTCAAAAGTCGGTTGGGTAGCATTTAGGCGCCAAAAACAGTTGAAAGGACTAATCGGGTCCAATTTTGATGGTTTGCTGCAGAATTGGCGGGAAAGGCGGTTAGTTGGTTTAGTTTGAATTTGTCTTGATGCAATGTGCCCAAATGTGTATAAATAGGGTCCTAAGCATGTAATTCAATCATCCAATTAATAAAAATCAGAATTTCTTTTGGAATTACTCTCTTTTATCATCTACTTCTCTATTTCTCATCCCCTTCACTTCTTTTCTCATCTCAACCCTTTCTTCTACAAGGTTAGACTTTTAATTTCGAATTGGAAGCTAACATTATTATCTCATGATAATAATTGATTACCATTTAGTAAAAAACTTAATTCCACTTGGTTTTACTGCACTCCTAAATTAAATATATTCACTCAAGAATTTGCAAAGTAACTTTTAGTCCGACAATTAACCCCTCTATTTGATATCCGTGAGCAAAAGTAATTTTAACTATTATCTTTGCTTTTATTATATCTCTCGCCATAGTTCTCTACTTGCTCTTCTTGAACAATTTAATAATACATAAACAATTTTTGTATTCATTTCAAATGTCAAACATATAGAATACGTTGGTTAAAGATTCTATAATCTATTCATATGCTCACGAATCAGCTAAAGGGACATCTTTATCTCACTAAAGACTATAGATTCCACATAAAACAACTGCTCCCGCTACACTTTATGCCATTACCCAACTCACGTAAGATTCAAGTCAACGCACTTTGACTAATCCTTTTAGCACATCAAAGCGACGAACATTCCATGTACGAGTTCAGACTATTTCCTAGATTTAGAGCTATCGTCTTATAGAATTAATTATTTCTAATAGCAATTAAATAAATAACTAATTCAGGTGGTCCAGTTCAATGTTCCACTCTTATTGAAAACACCAATATAATACTCTTGGATCCCTATCAACATGACCAAAACAAGTAATCAAAAGTATTATATTATAGTCTTATTAGACAAGTTGTCCAAACTATGCACCGACTACGAACATACTTTAACAACATATCACTAGTTTAATCTAAGTGTATCTGTGGTTCAATCTCATTGTCCGCTTAAATCAAACCTGACATGTCATCTTGGACTACATCCATCTTATGGAATGTTTTAAACAGAAATCACATGCATGTTTGACTTGAAAAACATAATCAGACAATAAATAAATAAAATAATTTTATTTATTTAATATTTAAAACTAACTAATTGGATTTTTTCAGGGCACCAATTCCAACAATCTCCCACTTGTCCTAAATCCTTGTAGCCTTGCATTACATAACTATCCCCTAGGGATCTATCAGCTCTTTGACTATAAACAATAACAAATTTCAATCTATCATTGTCTTATTCCTTTGCTAACAAACTTTGATCTACTAGGAACCTATTGAGTCAACTAGTTTACTCAAAAACTTCATAGCTATCAAGTACCAATACTATGAACTTCACTCTTTACAATCTAATGACTCCCACTATAAGGGTAAATCGGAATTCTGACATCTAACTCTAAACTCCCTTTTAAAATAAAAGACCCATGATGAACTCAACATCCTTTCTTTGAATATCACTAAAGCTTGACCCTAATAATATAGTGTGCTTATCTTGGTTCTTTTATTTTAAACTAGCTTGACAATTAAATCTTAACAACTCATAACAATTCTACACCATTTTCAATGAGTAGAATCCCATCTATATACAATACTTAGGAAGTCACTACATTCTATCCATTTCACACATGCTCTCATGGTTCATTAACCATTGATTCAAATCACCAGGACTTGATAACTATCATTGAATCTACTATTCAATGCACAAGATGCATATTTAAGTCTGCCAACCGACTTTCTTAGTTTGCATACTATATGCTCTTAACTCTTGGTAATAAACTTGTCTGGTTTTATCGTGTGCATAAACTTTTCAGATAAACATTCGTATAACATTGTCTTGATTTCCATGTCCCGATTCTCATCATATGAAATACAATGGATATCCTTATGGACTTCAACATAGCATCTAGCTAAAAGGTCTTATCAAAGACGATTCCTTCCTTTAGAGTACAACCCATTGCCATCAATCTAGCCTTGAAAGTATGTACCTTCTCTTCCAATGAACTGTTTATTCTTGTAGATCCATTCAGATGAAATCTAATGGATTTAATATCTCTCGGTGCCTTTACAAGTTCCAGACTTAGTTAAAATACAATTACTTTAACTTTTATTGCCCTGACCAATTGGTCTTAAGAGTTTCATCATAGTCTAAAGGATTAGATTTACCGTCATCCTTAACCATTAAGACTGAAGCCGTGAATCCGTTAGGTGACCCCAACCATCCTCCCACTATACCAATGCTCTCGTGTACTTAGTGTGACAATAACCTGAATGAAGATATATCTAATACATCATCCAGACTATAAGTTGTATCAAGCTGTAGAGACACAGTATCTCATACTGTCAATCTATCCAACACAAGCTATCTGATGTATTTTTAGAGCACTTTCTGAAGCCTCTTATATAAAAAAGTTTTTGATATATAGATGTGACTCATCATATGAATCTTACCATATTTAATAAAAAAATGTTGATCCTTTCGACAACTCCTTATAATAAGAAAAAAAAAAAAATTCTCCTGAAACCACTACTTCAATCTAATCAAAGTGACTCGATGTAATTACTTACCTCATCCCAACTTTAGTCTTTAATTCTTTGGACCTTTCAAAGGATTCAGGATACTCATCATAGGTATATCCATACATCATTTTAAATGAGTAGTCATTCATAGAAATTTTATGAAATACTCCTCGCTTCTACTCATGTAAACTTTTAGCAGTCCATAAACATTTTATGAACAAGTTCTAGCAGCTTAGTGGTTCTGGTGCCTTTACTGTTAAAGACTATTTTAGTCACCATTCATTCGAACATGATTCACATACCAGTTATTATTTTAGTACTTAATGCTCGCATAAGACAAACTAGTTTTTGAATCATACTAGATTAATGTGACCTTAGATCAAGTACAACTTAAAAGCTATATGAACTTCAGGGAATTTTTCTTTTATATGGTTATGCAGCTTAGCTTTTATTAGATGAACAAGTTAACATTAATATAGTTTTGATTAAAATAAGTCAACCATCTACCAGTACACCCATTGTAATAAACACTTTATTTACTTAACCATCAATCTACTTTTCAAAAAAAAATAACTGAAAGGATATTTTTAAAAATAGTGGATAAAAATCAAATTTCCAAAGTACATAAAGATAGTTACTCAAATACAAAACTATATTCCCTGACTTAAACTGCTATCTCTTGATGCCCTTACTGAAAATCCATTTATCAGAACACTAGTAAACTACCTACGAGTCACAAGTAGAGGAGACAGGATATCAAATACCCTGCCATGTTGGCTTTCAGCCTTGGCAACAGTAGTATCTAGGTATAGGCAATTACTTTTAAGGCTAGTGCTTTTATAAAAGAGACAAAACTATTTTGACTCAGGTTTTATTTTACCCTCTTGAGGTTCCCAATTCCTGATACAGATGCTTACACTAAGTGGACTCTTCCCTTAGTTCTCATGAAACCTTTTCTCAAAACCGTACTTTCATCAGTTCAGACGATGAGTAATCTCTATTGCTCAATGTATCCAGCCTAAACCGATTTAAAGACCTTGAATAGGCATGTCAGGATCATATCTTGTTGAGATTGGCTATCAATATTTGCATCAAGAATTCTAGTGCAATTAAATGTGCCATCATATGATGCACTCTTGAACTAGACTTTCAAACACTTTTTTCAAATATTTGATAATCTTTGCTGCAATTGAATTTTCAAGTATCTAATACTAGAAAACGTTTGATATCTAATGCCCGAATCTTACAACGAACTAACCCTTTAGTTTGGTCTAACGTTCTAAATGTTCTTTTCAACTTAGTAGATCTACTAGCAGAAAACTGGAGAACTCTAAGCATCTCCTCGTGCTCTACATATGCTAAAACATATCATATCATAGCTAGCAAAACAGAACACACAAGTAAGAGATACCGGTATTGATCGCAATGCAACAATATAGTAGCCAATCTAAAATCAAAAAACTGTAAAACAAGTCATATAACATACAAGATTACTTTTCTCACTTTTAGCAAACAATCAAAGATTAGAGTTCACAATCCGACACTTACATGTATGCGGTGGCGACCCAACCGAACTATCCAAAACTCCCCGTCGGTGGGGTCAAATTGAGATATTAGAAGGGTGATAACATTTCTCAACAACTATGGTTTCTTGTAAACTCTTTACAAAGTATATTTATCACACTGCACTTCTCTTAGACTCTAAGGTCATACAACAGAGCCCCTCGAGGAGGCTAATGTAGACCCTAGTCAATTGCACACCGCTATCTCGACATCCATGCAAGCTCAAGAAGTACTCCACATCGGCGTGGCCACACCCTTTTTTTATACTTCAATCTTACGAACAAATAATTCTTCTCATCAATTATGTTTATCAAAATTAATTTATTCATTTTATGAATAAATAATTCATCCTATGAACTCAATTTAAATATTTTCAAATAGTGCCTAAGTTGAGGCTTGCAAAGGGACCTGAGGGACAATCTAACTCTAGCTCCAAATGGGTCAATTCTAATTATTATCTCATGATAACAATTGATTACCCTTTAGTAAAACTTAATTCCTCTATAATTAAATATATTCACTCAAGAATTTGCTAAATAACTTTTATTGCGATGATTAACCCCTCTATTAGATATCCGTTAGCAAAAATAACTTTAACTACTATCGTTACTTTTCTGACATCTCTCGCTGTAGTTCCCGACTCGCCCTTCTCGAACAATTTAAAAATACAAAAAACAATTTCCATATTAATTTGAAATGTCAAACATATGGAATGCTTTGGTCAAAGATTCTAAAATCTACTCGTATGTTTGATAATCAACTAAGGGGACATCTTTATCCCTTTAGAGACTATAGATTCCACGTAAAACAATTGTTACCACTAAACTTCATGTCGTTACCCAATGCATCTAAGATACAACGCAACGCACATTAACTAATCCTTTTATAGCACATCAAAGCAACGGACAATCTATGCACTAGTTCAGACGGTTTCCTGGATTCAGAGTTATCATCTTAAAGAATTTATTATTTCCGATAGCAGTTAAAGAAACAACTAATTTAGGTGGTCTAGCTTAGTGTTCCAATCTTATTGAAAACACTAACATAATACTCTTTGGATCCCTATCCACTTGAGCAAGACAAGTCATCAAAAGTATCATATTATAGTCTTATTAGACAAGTTGTCCAAACTTATCACAGATTCGAACAAACTTTAACAATATATCACTAGTTTGATCTAAGTATATCTGTGGTTCAATTTCCTTGACGGCTAAATTAAACCTGACATGTCATCTTTGATTACATCCATCTTGTGGAATGTTTTAGACAGAAATCACATGCATGTTTGACTTGTAAAATATGATCATACAATAAATAATTTTATTTATTTAATATTTAAAACTAACTAATTAAATTTTTCCAGGATATCAATTCCAACATTCTTCCGAATCACTTTCAACAAGGTTAGAACAATTAAATATAATGACTCATTGAATTATTGTCAACAAGGTTAGTACAAGGTCGAGGGTCCTCGGAAATAGCCTCTCTTCAGGGTAGCCCCCTGAAGGGGGAAGACTGCGTACATTTACCCCCCAGACCCTGCTTATGCGGAAGTCCTTGGAGGCATTGTGTTTGTAGTAGTTGTTGTTGTTGTTTATTAAAATTACATTGTAAATGGCCTTTAGGCCAACAACCCTCATTTCCATATATCAAAAATTGAAAAACAACAGTAATGGTTGCTCAAGTTTGACTTCATTAGGCCTAAACACAACTATTTCTCTTCCCCATAATCCTTGTGAAAAAGAGATATTGCACTTAAAGAATGAACATAAATTACAAACAACTTAATGCGCTTATCATCAAAGACAAATTCTTTAATCCTATAATTGGTGATCAGCTCGATAAGCTTTATGGTTCTACCTTCTATTCCAAAATGGACTTGCGACATGGTTATCATCAAACCAGAGTTGAAGATAAAGACATCAAAAACAACTTTCAGAACTTATCACGGGTATTTTGAGTTCATAGTGATGCCTTCCGGTTCAATTAATGCTCTACTTTGAAAGTTAATTCTACTATTTTTTGATGATATTCTTATCTATGGTCCTTCTATTAACTCTCATTTAACCAAGCCCAAGCAAGTCTTTGAAAATGAGACACAACAAACTCTTTGCCAAATTTTCCCATTATGCTTTTGCCCAACCTCAGGTTGAGTGGTTAGATCATGTAATTTCTAGTAAAGGAGTTTCCCTTGAAGGTTCAAGCAACTAAGTGATGGCGTCGTCCCAATACTATCAGATTTTTGAGGTCCTATTTGGCACATAGAATTGGAGCTTGGAATTCAGTTAAGACTAGAATTTGAGTCCAGAACTCCAATTTTATTGTTTAGTTCACCAGCTGGAAATGAAATTACACTTCCACAGCACAATGGCATAGAATTAGGTTCTAACTAAATAGCATACATTCTAACTCCTTGGGTGCGGGTAAAAAATTGCAATTTCATATTAACTTCACTGGCCTAGAACTCAAAATGACCTCCATGATTAATCTAAACCCAAGATGACTCGGAACCAAAATGCTTGTACACAACCTAAATTTAACCCAAACCTCGAAATCACTAACTCAAATGACTTGAACCTAAAATGGCCTGAATCTACTTAATTCAAAGTATGAAGTGACCAACCTAATTGACCCAAACCCAAGATGACAAAGTGAAACTACTTGACTTGGATGCGAGTAACCAAGTTGAGAGCAAGGTTAAAATTACCCGACTAAACTGACCAAGAACCTATTATGACCCCAACTCGAAATTCCCCAACCCATCTTACCCTCAGCCTAAATTTGACCAGTGCTGAATTAAACCAAATATTGAAATGATGCCATCCATTTGGCCCAAAATAAAGATGAGTCGAGCTTAAAATGACCAAAATCAGCTCAAACTTGGCCATTCTATCTAGGATCCCAAAAAACCTAACATGATCAACCTAGAATCCGAGATGACTTACGATTCGATGCCACTAAAATGCAACCCGATTTATTGAACAACTTGAGCTTGAAGTGATTCGACTTAATCAAAATTCAGCCCTAGCTAATTCAAAACTCGAAACACTCTAACTTGATTGATCATAAATCCGTGATGACTCTATTTATTATGGATTTATAATTTTGACCACTATTTCCTCATATTAACCAAGCAATTGAATTTGAATTCCATAAGAATTTGAATTCCACAAGATTTGGAATTGGAATTGCAATTTCACGATTTAATTCCAATTTCATATGTTAAACAGAGCATGAAGGGTTTCCTTGGTCTTATAGGATACTATATAAAGTTTGTATGTGGTTATGCTATGATTGTGAAACCCTTGACTAATTTACTTAAAAATATGCTTTTGTTTTGTCGGAGGCAGCCTAGGAAGCATTTGACAGTTTGAAGTTGTCCATGGGCAAAGCTCTAGTACTTTGTATGCCCAATTTGAAGAATGTTTTATACTTAACATTGATGCTTGTCACAAAGGATGGGTGTTGTATTAGTGCAAAGGGAAGACCAACATCATTCCTAAGTCAAGCTTTCAATCTTAACATTTGGGATTATGCATTTATACGGAGTATTTTTCAATCCTATTGCTGCGCAAAAGTGACAGCACTATCTTGACGGACATCATTTTATCATAGGGACATATCATGGAAGTAGTAAGTATCTCTTGAAGCAAAAAATTACTATTCATGTGCAGCAAAATGGATTGACTAGGATGCTTGGATTGGATCATTCAATTCAATACATGAAGGAAAAATATAACATTGTGGCATATCCTTTGTATCATGAGATGGATGAGTATGCGCAGTCATGGATTAAGGCTTCATTGATTGAGAAATTTGCTTTTACTAGAATTACGTTTTCGAATGGCATTCTATAAGCATAATAAAATGGAAACTAAAAGTATAAATAAAAATAAAAATACAAAAATTAATGGAAAGCTTGAAAGAAGGAATCATGAATACCTGGAAGCTGACCGCAATTGTTGCCTGGGAGGAACTACAAGACCGTGAGATCTTTTCCGCAATGACCTCTTAACACCCGGAATGTGGACTGCAAAGATATTTTACATTAGGAAAAATTTCAGAGAGAAATTCTTCCTCTTTAATTTTATAAAAACAATTTTTAAAAAGGTTTTGAAATACTGAAACCCAATTTCAAAGACCCATATTTATAATAGGTCATAGGATAGATTCTCATCAACAATCGATGTGGACCACGGCACAAATCAAAAGTTGATTTCAAAAATGGAGAAAAACAACGTCATATTATTAAAACAATGCATTCTGGTTTCAGCACTTGCATTAGGCCACTGTTAGCAATTTATTGGTCCGCGTCTTTAAGCCGTCAGCTCCACGTGGCCCCAATTGATTCGTAATCCGCACTAAACAGGGAATCCGCAACTTGCCCAGACCCAGCGCTTGACACTGGTTGGCTATGCCGCAGGCACGCGGATGAGGCCGTTGCCAATCACGACATGACAGGTGTACAAATTCATCTTATAAAATAATATATTTAGCAAAATCAATTTATTTATTTCATAAATTCATTTTAAAAATATTTTTCAATCGGTGTATTATTAGAAGCTTGTAGAGGGACCTCAGAGATAATTTGATTCTAACTCCAAATGGGTCAAATTGAATTATCAACACTTGATAACTTGACTACTATTTAGTACTGCTTAATTTTATTAAATAAAAATTACTGCACTATAGAATTAAATATAATTACTCAATAATTTCCAAATGACTATTATAATAACAATTAACCCCTCTATTGGATATTTATGAGAAAATAACTCTAACTACTGCTATTATTTTTCTCATAGCATTTTCCATTAGTTCCCTATTTATCCTTTTGAAATAATTCAGTAACACAAAAACATATTTGTTGTAGTAATTCCAAATGTTAAGCATCTGGAACATTTTGGCCGAAGTTTTTTCAAATTTATTCAAACACTTACGAATCAACTAAGGGTTTATATCTATAACTTACGAATCAACTAAGGGTTTATATCTAACTCGTAAGAGATTATAGATTATATGTTGAACACCTATTCCTGACACACTTTGCCATTACGGAATGTACGTATGACTTGGGTCACAATTAGAGACGTAACGTTTTAGTTCACCGGGATAACTAACATTCCATGCATAGGTTTATAATATTCTTAGAATTTGGAGTTAATGTTTAAACAGAATTGATGCAGTTTCCGTCCACTCGCAAGCCTATAGGTGAGTCAGGTGTCGCGATATCGTATCCACAGGAAATTGGTGTTAAGTTAGATTCAGTGATTAATGAGCGGTTTAAACTCGACTTTGTTGGTTTGAATGATTTGTTAACTAATCTAATAGAACTAATGGTAAATTAAAGTTGTCAAATCAATTAAGAGTAGTTTAGGGAATGAATTCAGGATAGATTGACTCAAATCCCACCATTATACTTTATTAAGACAATGATTTAGAGGGCTTAGGCTATAAAAACTAAGTCTGGGTTAAAACATAAATTAGGGCATAGGGTAAAGATCTAGTCTAAGGATATAACCTATCTTATCACTCTAAGTGTGGGATAGGTTATCTCAATAGCACTACTTAATTCCTTTCTCACTCCTAATTCAACGTTAAATTATATAAAGATTGTGTCCGGGATTACGTACAACCTTAGCCCTAACCACACGTGAAAACCTGTTATGTTCAATTCTAGGCTACAAGCACATAGACAAAATGCAAATAAATTCGGAATCTAAACATGGCTACAAGCTTATCCATAGAAATCTAATAACAATAATTAATTCCCCATACGAGTGCAAAAATAACATAACATAAATTATTGTCAACAATAAAATATAAACTCAAGATCCGGACGACTACCGGTCCTCAACCCCTAAATCATAAGTCTACTCCTCCATGAGAGTTTTAGACATCACAAAATCTAAAAGAGAAACTGAAGAAAACCTCATGAACGATGAATCCCTCTATTGACGTTGAAGTTGACCCTTGCTTGATGTTCCGGCACTCCGACCACCTGTGTTTCAGTGTTTGAGAATCCTTAGATCTCGTAGTGGCTTTGAGAAGGAGAGGAGGAGAGGAGCCAAGGCAAAAAGATCCAAAAAATTAGGTCTCCTTCTCTATTTAAAGAGGCGGCGTGTCCTAGTGGCACTTCCTTGCCTTATAACTTTGTTGGGCACATGCTCGCAAAGTAATATATATTAATTACTTGCGTAAAATTAGTTGTTTTAAATTATAAGACTGAATTTACCCCAATGGGTTCTTTTTCTACACGTAGTCGAGTTTCTCAACTTAGTCTTCAAATTTGTCCATTTGAGCGCCTTTTTCATGGTTTTTCAAGATGTCCTTGCTTCGACTCATTCCATGCCTAAATACACTTAAATTATGCAATACCACACATGTAATAGTAGAACATATAAAGCATATAAATTACAAGGTATATCACATTCCCAAACCCAAGCCTTACTTGTCCTCAAGCAAGTCTCAATTCAAACTAGCTAAAAATAAGAAAGATTCAATTAGGCACGTGGTTTTATGAATTACCCATAAGTCATATCTGTGAGGGGACTTAAGAAAGAAGAATCCTTATGTAATGATATTATTAAATTGGTTCTAGCTAGAGTCTTCCCATTTAAGTGCTTTACTAGTAAGAAAGTTTAGAACTTTCTCCCTGTATCTTACTCCAAACTCTACATATCTAGTACGATAAGTGAGTAGAACTAAAGGAATAAGTATCCCTAATAAATTACCCATAAACAGAATAGGAAATCTCAAGTCTTTTCTTCTCCCTCTTTTTTTTTTTTCTTTTTTTTCTTTTTTTTATCTTTTTTTGGAAGTAACTTATGGTTAGTTGTGTTTCCGTAAGACCCATGTAACGAGTTTTTGGTCAACGACTCCTGATCCAATTGGCTCAAGGCACCGAGTAAAGAGCACTCATTGGACCTAATGGCTCGAGTCAATGGAATTCATAGGCTAAGAAGTTACTAGCACATACCTTAGAAAAATATCTCACTCAAATTAGGCATTGGTACTTATCAAGGTGACTTACAGAAGTTGACTCTTCTTTAGCTTTCCCTATGGCCCGTGTACTAAGCTTTCGACCGGTAGCTCCCAATCCAGTTGATTCAAGGTACAAGGTGTCAGAACACCCCTACGGGTTTACTTGCTTGAGACACAGGAGGTACAAGAGTCAACAAGTCATGGGTACTTACCTGATTAAAATAGGCATTGATACCTCATTAAATTTTTTTTTTTTTTTTTTTTAGAATGAGTTCAAGAGAAGGAGATGACGGGTGATTTCAACACGGTTACGGGTAAAGTGCTTGGTTCCAAATCTTAAATCTATTCCTACTTGTGCAACTTAATATGTGAAGTTTTTTTAAAGATTGAGAGTGAATGAATTAAACTCTCAACCGGTATAAAGACAAAAATAGTGGAAACAATAGAATCTAGGAATAACCGTATTACATAATGTTTAAAATTTCTTGATATCTCAAATTTGAACTCATTATAATTCACACCAATTTACAACTAACAGTGCAAAAGTTCAACTAATTTAAATTAAATAATGCTAAAAACACAAGCAAAAGTTGAAACTGCTCATGTCATCCCCAAATCTGGACCTTACATTGTCTTCAATGCAACAAATGTGGAAATAAATGAAGGCATGGGGAGGACAGAGACAATCCGAGTAGTCGAGTATGCTAATCCAAATAGTCAACTGGGCTTGGTGTGGCAAAGGACCTGCCATAAGAGCAGACGAAGAAACATATGTACAAAGTTAAGACAAACAAAGACAGAGTGACCACGCAAACTTGTAAAAACCTACTAGGAAAAATTTGTACTCCGAGTGCTAAGTACTAAAGTAATCAAGTGGGTGGGAAAAAAAAACAAGGACCCAAGAAAAGTAATGGGAGGTTAATCCAAAACAAAATCAAACTAAATTATGAAACTAAGGAAAATAGGCTGGCCGGCCTCACAGGGGCGCTAAGTTTAATGTCATTAGCCAGTCGCAAGGTAGAGCTATCGGTCTTTTAAAATCTAAGGCAATGTCCTCGAAGAAAAACATGTAAAGCTCGTGAGGACGATCCCCTAACCCAACAGTGTTCTTACTCATGTGGCTATCAAGGAGAGGAACATGGCCTGCATCAAAGTCTCGAATCTCTATCTTACCAAGCTTAGGTGATGTCTTAGCAATTAACGCACAATTATCAACGCTGACAAGGACAATATTCCAATCAGTACTTTTAGTAGAATCGAACACACCCAACTCTACCAAAGGGTCCATATAATGAATCCTACAGCATTCTAACTCGTCCTCAGTCTCAGGGTGCCGAAAAATGTTTAAGACCTTTAATTTTCTCTTGAGGTTTTCAAAAGAAACCTCTAACACTCCCATTTTGTAATAAATCACAACATCGACCGTGGCGAGGAATGGACGACCTAGAATGATAGGAGTGTTGTTCTTACATCTAGGAACACAGTCAATATCTAAGATAAAAAAATCAATAGGGAAGACAAACTTGTACCCCTTGACGAGGACACCCTCCACCACCCCACACGGTATATACTTTGTCTTATTGACCAACTGAAGTGCAACAATGGTTGGCTTAAGGTTTCATATACCCAATTCCCGAAAAACTGAATAAGAAACAAGGTTAACATGAGCTCCTAGGTCTAAAAGGGCCCGACTAGTGTAATGCTCCCCGATGACACATAGGATTGTTAAGGCTCTAAGATCTTTAAACTTGGGCAAGGCGCCCGATGCTAAAATACAATTCACTTTTTTAGTGAGTCGGACCGTCTTCGGAGTGTGTGCCTGTGCAATCTTTTTTTTTTCAAGCGGAGGTTCCTGAGAAACTTAGCATATGTAAGAATATGTTTAATGCTGTCAATCAACGGCGGGTTGATTTTCACATAGTCAAACAAGTCCAAGAGCTGAGACCTCTTTGGGTCGTCCCCTTTCTTCGGTCCTATAAGGGTTAAAGGGAAAGGGACAACGGGTTCATAAACCCTTTCTCGTGATCCCTCCCTATCGTCCAGGGGGAGGGATCGCATCCTTCTCGATCGCGACCTCAACCTCCCTAAGGTTTTCCTCTCCTGAAACCACACAACCTTAACTTGCTCGTGAATGAGCAAGCTAGTGTTATAATTAGTTGATCCTACAGGGTTTGTGAGTGGTTTTGGGGGGAGGGGGGGTAGTCTCACTTCCTCTCTCTTATTCAGTGCTTGGGCCAACTATCCTATCTGGTTCTCTAATTTTGGAATAGATTGAGAGTGAGATGGAACCAGTTGTGTAGTATTCTCCATAAAGTGAAGCATGTTGTCACGGGATGACACTCAACCTTATCACGATCTCGACTTCACCCCTCCAGTTCTAGTTAAGTCTGGCAATTTCGAAGCACACACAAGTAATATAATGCGATATTATGAACACGAAAGTGCAAGCAAAAGGGACAACCAATTATGCATATAAGTATGAAAGAACACTTGAATCACAAAGAGAGAATTTTGGTGAATGGGTTCAACAACCCGTGGCAAATGCCACCTCTTCCATATATATACAAGAAGCAGTTACAAGTACAAACACATGTGCCCTAAAAATAAGGGACACATTCCCTAAAAACTAGGGGACACAACCGTCCCTAGCGGTTACAACCATAACCCTAGCTACCCTAACTACTTTACAACCATTGTCAACTACCTAGTAACCGTACACATTACATGGTTACATTGAATTTATTTACACACATATAAAACCCAAAATAAAGTAAAGCACTATGAAAATAGGCGATGGGTGACACTCTCCCCCACCTAAAACATTGACGCCCTCGTCAATGCTAAGCAGCTTTGAAGGCCTTGATCTCCCTTCAAAACTGCCACAAATCATCTTCTTGCCCCCAAGTAGCTACTGCGTCCAAGAGGCCCGTCCCGCGCACTATGTACTCCATGTACCTTGGTACTCCCCTGCATCCCCCACGGTTCGTTCGGCAAGTATCTCATCTTTCTTCTTGTCAAACAAAGTCATGACGGTTATACACGCCTGGTCAAACTTGCTTCGGCTCGGGGCCCCCTCATCTTGATAATACGGCTTTAAGAAGCTCACATGGAATACTAGATGAACCTTAAGCTTGGGTGGAAACTCCACCCGGTATGACACCTTCCCCACCTTGGCAATGACAGGGAAATGTCCCTTATACCTACGCACTAGGCCCTTGTGCACCTTGCACAAGGACTTAAACTATTGGGGTAACAACTTCACCCTCACCCACTTGGAACTCAAGTGGCCTCCTCTTCTTATCAGCCCACTTTATCATCTTGTGTTGTGCCTTGTCCAAATAAGCTTTGAAATGTCAAGTTTCTCCTTCCACCCCTTCATGGTTTGGTACACTATGGAACTGCTACCCTTGCACCTGGTTGCAATGGCCTAAGGTGTCAAGGGCTGTTGTCCTATCACCAACGCGAAAGGACTATGGCCTGTGGACTCACTTTGCTTCAAGTTATAAGAAAACTAGGCAATATCCAGCAGCCATGCCCAAACCCTTTGGTTGGCACCCACAAAGTGCCTCAAATACAAATCCAGCAGTGCATTCACCCTCTCGGTCTACCCGTCAGTTTGTGGATGAAAACTGATGGAATAATGGAGGTTTGAACCCATCAACCTGAAGAGCTCAGCCCAAAACTTCCCTGTGAACTACGGGTCCCTATTGCTAACAATGTTGCGCAGCAGTCCCCCAGTACTTGACAAAGTGCCTAAGGAACAGGCGCGCTGCCTCCACTGCAATGTAGTCCCTTTGCACTGCAACAAACATCCTTTACTTGGACAAACGATCCACCACAGCCATGATGGACCCCTATCCCTCAGATCTCGGTAAGGCAGAGATGAAATCCATGGAAATGCTCTCCCATGGATGGCTTGGTATTGGTAGAGGTTCTAACAGCCCCGCGAGTGACCTGTGCTCCACTTTGTCTTGTTGACACATAAAACATGTCTTGACAAAGGCTTCAATATCGTGGCGCATACAAGGCCAATAGTAAGCATCCTCCAAAAGTGCAATGGTCCTCTCAATCCTTAGGTGCCCTGCCTATTTCGAGTCATGACACTCTTTTATGAGGTCACGTCTCAAGTTCTCCCACCTAGGGACATAGATACAATTGCCCATCGTGTACAACAACCCATTATCAGACAGAAACCTCCGTGTCTTATCCTCCACAGCTAGCTTCAACAGGTTCTGTGCCAACGGATCTTGTGCCAAACCATCCCGGACCTTGTTCAGGACATCCCCCTGAACCACGCTGACAACTGCGAGCCCCATCTTGCGGCTAAGTGCATTAGACACCACATTGACCTTCCCCGGTTTATATTCCATTACATAATCAAATTCTTCTAGAAAGTCTTACCACCGAGCCTACTTCGGATAAGCTTCTTCTGATTTTGGAAGTAGCTTGTGGCCACGTTGTCCATCTTTATGACGAACCTCCTCCCAAGCAAATAATGACGCCACACCCTTAAATAATGGATAATGACAATCATTTCTTAGTCATGCGTGGCGTAGTGGCGCTCCGTGTCATTAAGCTTTCAGGACTCAAAGGCAACCAGATGTCCCTCTTGCATAAGTGCTCCTCCAATGGCATAATCCGATGTATCAGTGTGCGCCTCAAATGGTAGCATAAAATTAGGTAGGCGCAGGACTGCTTCCTCCATGACAGCCTACTTTAGATCCTCAAAGGCAGTGTGGCATGCCTCATCCCAATGCCTCAATAAGTTGGTCAGGGGCGTAGCCGTGGCCAAATGCCCCAATATGAACCTACGATGGTAGTTGACCAGGGCCAAAAATGATCGTAGCTCGATGACTCCTTTAGGTGCTTCCCACTCCTCAATCACGTGGATCTTGGCCGGGTCCATGCTAATTTTCCCTGAGCCTATGCGGTGGCCAAGGAAGGATACTTCTTCCTAAGCAAATGAACACTTCTCCCTTTTGACATAAAGCTAATTCTACGTCAATGCCTGAAAGAAGTGCTTCAAGTGCTCAACATGTTCCCCCAACGACTCACTATATACCACAATATTGTCAAGGTACACTGCGACGAACTTGTCCAAAAATGGCTCGAATATCTTATTCACCTTGCAAAAAGTTGCAGGTGCATTAGTTAACCTACAAGGCATGACCAAGAACAGATATGAACTATACCGTGTCAACAACCAGTTTTGAAAAGTATCATGCCTTGCCCAGCCTGTCAAACAGATCTGCCACCAGCAATATCGAATACATATTCTTGATTGTGACCTTGTTCAAAGCCCTGTAATCAATGCACATGCACAACGAACCGTCCTGCTTTTTTCTGGAATAGGTCCAGTGCACTGAATGGGGTCTTAGAAGGCCTAACAAACCCTGCATCAAGTAGGTCCTTCAATTTCTTCCGCAACTCCTCCAACTTTGGAGGAGCCATGTGGTATGGTCTCATGGCTGAAGGCCTTGCCCCAGGCTCCAACTCAATCACGTGATCCACTCCTCTCCTTGGAGGTAGAAGTTTGGGCAATTCGGGTGGCATAATGTCACAGTATGTGTCAAGGACCCCTTGTACCTCCTCGGGTACCAAAGCAGAAATCGAACCCTCATCTTCTATCAAAGCAGCAATGTTGGTCTCATGCTTATGTTTGATCCCCTTCTTAAACTGCATGGCTAAGAGAAGCTTTTCCCCTACCCTTTCCCCAAGTAAAAGCACTGTGAACCTCTCTGAGCCCTGAGTCATCTCCATCACATTATCGTTAGGAAAGGATAGAGGTTTGACAGCATCGTGGAAATCCATCCCCAACACCATCTGAAAGTCATCCATAGTCACCACTGTTAAGTCAAGTGTGCTGTACCAATCCCCCAACTGGATGCGCACATTGCGCATCACACCATAATTGGGTTGGGATGAAGTATTGATAGTCTTCATCCTGCCCAACTCCTTGTCAAGGCTCAGTTTGAGCCGTGCTGCCTCTTGTCTGGAGTTGTGCATGGCCGCGGTATCCACCGGTGCCTTAGCTCCAACACCATTAACAAGTGCGCTGACATACATCATCCCTTGTCTTGAGTGCGCTCCTAATGCAGAGCCTTACGCACCCACCTGCGCACCCTTCTGAACCTCCGCGCGTCCCAACGCCTCTCTCCCTGTGACTTGCACACCCTACCGGACCTTCGTGCACCCCTGCACCTTGATCCTCTGGTCATACGCACTCTCTTGAACCTCCGCACATCCCTGCGCCTTTGTCCCCATGGCCTGTGCACCCTTTTGGACCTCCGCGCACCCCGCAACTTGGTCCACTGGTCATGCGCAACCACGCGCATCTGTCTTTGCCTTTGAGTTCTAGTTCCAGTGCAGTAACAAGTGAATTCAGCGCCTTGCACTGAGGACACTCATGAACATAATGTGGCCCTCCACATAGAAAATAGTAACTACGCTTGGCTTGATCCTGCTTCCCCTCATGTTACTCACCGTTCTCCTTGTAATTAGGGGCCCGGTGAGGCTTGTCTCCCCCACCCTTTCCCTTATTACTTTTGTTGTCTTTCTTCTTAATGAAGTCTTTTTTGTACTCCACCAAGCCCTCTACCTCAACAATGGCACCAGCAAGGTCCTGGATCCCCCTTCTCTTCAACTCCATTTTGGCCCAAGATTGGAGGCCATCCATGAAGTAGAAAAGTCGAAATCTTTGCTCTGATACCACGTTTTCACAGGATGACACTCAACCTTGTCACAGTCCGCGATGCCACTCAACTTCACCCCTCAAGTTCTAGTTAAGTCCGAAGCACACACAAGTAATATAATGCGATATTATGAGCAGAAAGTGCAAGCAAAAGGGACAACCCATTATGCATATAAGTATGAAAGAACACTTGAACCACAAAGAGAGAATTTTGGTGAATGGGTTCAACGATCCATGGCAAATGCCACCTCTTCCATATATATACAAGAAGTGGTTACAAGTACAACCACATGTGCCCTAAAAATAAGGGACACGTTCCCTAAAAACTAGGGGATACAGCCGTCCCTTACAAACGGTAAACAAAAGGGGACACAACCGTCCCTAGCGGTTACAACCATAACCCTAACTACCCTAACCACTTTACAACCATTGTCAACTACCTAGTAACCGTACACATTACATGGTTACATTGAGCTTATTTACACATGAATAAAATACAAAATAAAGTAAAGTTCTATGAAAATAGGCAGTGGGTGACAAAGCGCTCCTTAAACTGTGAAGTGTGTCCTGGAGGTGGGGGAGGAGGGTTATCATGAGTAATAGTAAATCTAGGTGCTGGTTGCCTCATGGGTGAGTTCTTATTGATGTTCTACTTCCACAAGAAGTTCGGATGGTTGTGCCACCCAGGATGATAGGTGTTGGAGAACGGATCATTATTCTTAGAATACCCTTGTGTTGCAAAAATCTGGTCTTACACATATTCAGGGAATTAAGAAAAATATAAGTAGTCAAAAACAGAGTGGTCCTCACCTAAAATATATCGCACATAGTAGTACCACCCGATGACTCAACTAGGTTGACCGGGTGCACATAAGTAGAGTTCGCATGCAAAATCATTATCTAGTCAATCTTCCTACTAAGGGCATCCAATCTAAGGTTAACGTAATCATTAGGTGCTACTTCGTAGGCACCATGTATGCTTCCTCTAACCACCCTCGCAGAAAAGGCTTGGTTGACGGAGTGTTTGCTAAGGCGCTTAAACAAAGTCCATGTCTCATTCTTGTTTAGTTGGTTAAATGCTCCCCTGCATGAAGCATTAACCATCTTCTTGTTAGAAGCTGTCAGACCATCGTGAAAACTTCACATAAGAGCCCATTTGGGTGACCTGTGGTGGGGGACAGCTTCTAAGGAACTCCTTAAATTTATTCCAACTTTTGTAAATTTGCTCCTGGTCCTCTTGTTCAAAATTGATTATAGTGCTTCTAATAGCCATCGCTTTGGATTTAGTAAAAAATTTAACCAGAAAGCGTTGTACGAGGTCATTCTAATTGGCTATTTCACCCCTGGGTATTGAAACAACCTTTTAGCTACGTCTTTTAACAAAAACAAAAAAAGCCTACAAGTCGATTGTTATGATCTAAGTGCCATGATCGTGATGCATTTTGATCATTAGGAGCTACGTTGGTTGTTAAGTGTCTTGTAAATATTTGAATAAGGCTTTGGCGGGAATTGTAGTAATGTTGTGGCGGGAATTCTAGTTACATGCGGTTAAGGGAATGTCTTGATGGAATGTACTAGGAGATATTTTCCTTACTAACAAACTTAGCTAAGGTTTAGTATAAGTAGTTAGATTCATCTTGTAATTAGATTCATTGAATGAAATTGATTCTATCTTCTTCTCTCATCTCAAATTCTCTCTATTTCTCATCTTTTATCTTCTTCTCAACTCAAATTATTTCTCTATCCTAGGTTATGATTCAAGATTAGAGGTGGATAGTGGGCCGCCACTGTAGCGGGCCGGGCCCAACCCGACCCCTCTGACTCCCTGGCCCCCCAAAAAAGGGGGACCCAAGCTTGGCCCGTTCGGGGGCCAAAAGCCCACCAATATCTTTTCTATATATGTTAAATTATTTTCTTACCCAATAAAATTACAAGAAAATTGTAGCTCACATAGTAATAGTGTGTTTTATATGTTAGAGGTATGGGGTTCGAATCCCACAAGTGTCAATTTTTGTCAAACTTTTCATAAAATATGTTAAATTATTTTTTTACCCAATAAAATCACAAAGAAATTGTAGCTTACGTGGTAATGGTGTGCTTTATATGTTAGAGGTATGGGGTTCGAATCTCACTTGTATCATTTTTGTGTCAAATTTTCGTGATATTAAAAAAGGGCCGCTCGTGGCTACCTCTATTCAAGATTGATCTTGAATCATCACAATTGGTATCAGAGCTTGCATAATTGCCTTTGATCACGCTACCTTAACATCAAATCAAGCTGGCCAGAGGTAAGAAACAAGTAAATATGGTTGGAGCTGCAGCTATGGATTCGAATCAAGTTGAAAGGATTGCTCAATTGCAACAGCAAATACAAGATCTGGTGCTAGCAGATGGAAATATGAATCAAAGAGTTGGAAATATGTCTCAATCGCAGCAGCAAGTGCAACAACAGTTAGTTGGATTGCAAGAACAGATCAATCACCAAGCAGTACCTCCTGGAGCTAGAATACTCTCCTTTGGAAGTCAGCACACAAGGCCTCCTTATCCTTTGTATCCAAGAGTGTCTAAGGAGAGTCAGAAGGTGTGGCTGCGATTAGAAACTCAGGATTTCGACAGCCTAACGTGGAAATTGATAAGTTTGATGTAATGCAACCTCAATTGTGGATTAGGAGATGTGGAAGGTACTTTTGTTTCTATCATATGGTTGATTCTGAGAAAATAGAGCTAGCTACAGTTCATTTATAGGGAGATCAGGAGGTGTGGTTTCATAGCTTGATATTTAGCGAACCTTCCCTCACTTGGCCTGAGTTTGTGGATGAGTTATGTGAGAGATATGGAGATGAGGATCCTGGAGATGTAGTGGACAATTTTAACAAAGTGACACAGACAATTGCCGTTAAGGAGTACATGACACGCTTTGAGAACTTGGGGGCTAGTATGATGGCTGTGAATCCCGGTGCTAGTGAGGCTTATTATGTCTCTAGTTTCATTAGTGGCCTCAAACCAAAAATCAAGAATCTTGTTAAGGCCATGAATCCAAGGCTTATTCGAAAGAAAAGTTGTTTGAGTCAATTGTCCTAGCAGTTTCTGATGGACAAAGGAGTAAGATTGGCCAAGTAGTTCCACCTTTGCAGCATAGTACTACCGTGACTCCTAAATCCTTGAGTTTGGAAGAGAAGAAAGCTCAAAGGTTGTGTTTGAAGTGTAATCAAAGATATTTCTTTGGGCACGAATGCAATCCCAAGCTACTTATGTCAGTATTTGGAGCTGAGGCTGAAGAAGGCTTAGAAGGATAGGAGGTTGAAGCATGTTCTAGTGACCAAGTTGCGGAAATACAAGAGGACTCAGATGATGATGAAATGGAAATTTCGGTGAGGGCCTTGACTGGTAATGGCTTTCATAATACAATAAGAATCAAATGGGAAGCTATCCACAAGCCACTTCTGATGTTGATTGACAGTGGTAGCACACATAGTTTTGTTGATCCAAAGATTGTTAAGCGAGTGGGCCATGAAATGATGAAGACAAGTCCTTTAGCTATGACAGTTGCTAATGGAAATTCGATGTTAACACAGACTAAATGTAACAATTTAGTTGGGAGATGCAGGGTCATCAGTTTGTGTATGATTTCAGAGTTTTGAGATTGGGAGGTTGTGACATGGTTCTTGGTGTGGACTGGATGAAAACAATTAGCCTGTTTGTGTTTGATTTTGTTCAGTTGTCAGTTTCCTTTTAATTGAATGGCAACAATGTCAAGCTGCAAGGAATTGTAGAGCAAGGACAGCTGCAGGTGATGAGTGGCAAAAGGTTGGAAGGAGTGATTAAGAGGGGGGCTTGTTAGCGAATTGGACAATTGTTCTCCATTAAAACTGAACTAGTGGGAGCTCAGGTGAATTTTAATCCCTCAATTAGCAAACTAATTCAAGATTACAAAGATCTGTTGGAGCAACCAACCTCCCTTCCACCTAAAAGACCCTTGGATCATGCTATTCCACTCAAATCAAATTCAGACCCAGTCAATTTGAGGCCTTATAAGTATCCTCATAGTCAGAAAAGTAAGATAAAGAGGCAAATGGATGAGCTTTTGAAAAATGATTTTATCAGACATAGTCATAGTCCTTTTGCTTCACCCGTGATATTATTCAAGAAGAAGGATGGGTCTTCAAGAATGTGTATCGATTATAGATAGCTCAATTCCCTCACAATCAAAGATAAATTCCCAATTCCTAACATTGATGACCTTTTGGATGAGCTACATGGGTCCCATTACTTCTCTAAGCTGGATTTAAGCCAACGGTATTATCAGAGTGTTAGACCAAGACATACACAAGACTACCTTTAAAACTCATCATGGGTATTATGAATTTGTGGTTATGCCATTTGGTTTGTCAAATGCTCCCGCCACTTTTCAAGCCTTGATGAATTCAGTCTTCAAATCATTCTTGAGGAAGTTTGTTCTAGTCTTCTTTGATGAAATTTTGGTCTATAGTTCTACCTTCAATTCTCATGTTACTCACCTCTGTCAAGTATTCAAAACCATGCGCAAACACAAGTTATATGCTAAACTCTCCAAATGTACATTTGCTCAAACTCAAGTGGAGTACCTGGGCCATGTCATCTCTTGTAAGGGAGTAGCCACTTGTCCCTCCAAGATTCAGGCCATAAAACAGTAGCCAACACTTGTGTCTCTCAAGCAGTTGAGAGGATTTTTGGGTCTGACAGGGTATTACAGGAAATTTGTAGTTGGATATGGTATGATAGCCAAGCCATTAACTAATCTCCTCAATAAGAATGCTTTTGTGTGGTCTAAAACAGCTCAAGAAGTATTTGAAAGCTTGAAGTCAGCTATGTGCTCAGCTCCTGTCCTTGCAATGCCAGATTTTAGTGTGCCTTTCATACTTGAAACAGATGCTAGTAGCAAAGGTGTGGGAGCAGTTTTATCTCAGAGGAAAACACCTGTGGCTTATCTTAGCTAAGCTCTCAGCCTAAGGAATCCGAATTTTTTCATTTATGAGAAAGAGTACCTCGCAATTCTTATGGTAGTGCAAAAGTGGAGACATTATTTTGAAGGCCACCATTTCGTCATCAAAACTGATCATCAAAGCCTTAAGTATTTGCTTGAGTAGAAAATCACCACAATGGTACAGCGTAAGGGCCTCATGAAGATGCTGGGATTGGACTATTCGATTGAATATCTCAGTGGAAGGGAAAATCAATTTGCAGATGTTTTGTCACAAAGGCAAGAAGATGTAGAATCAACTTCTTATCTTGCTATTTTAATTTTTTTACCTTCTTAGATAGAGGATATGTATAAGTCCTATGAAGGTGACAGCCTTGCTCAAGACTGTGTTATAGCATTCATCACTAACAGCCCTTCAACTTTGGATTCTAAGGTGAATGTTGCTAATGGCATTGTGAGAATGAAGGGAAGGGTGTATATTGGTTTAGCGACAGACCTAAGGAGACAGGTTATCTTGGCTTTCCACATGGGAAGGACACTCAGGAATAGAGGGTACTTATCAAAGACTTCAGTAATACTTCCTGTGGCCAAGCATGAAGAAGGATGTTGTCGGGTGTGTTCAAGCTTGTGATGTGTGTCAATGCACTAAAACTGATCATGTGCATTACCAAGGGTTGCTTCAGCCTTTGCCTATTCCTGATGAAGCTTAGCAACACATAAGTATAGACTTTATAGAAGGGTTGCCCAAATCTGAAGGGAAAGAGATCATTTGGGTTGTAATGGATCGATTCACTAAGTTTGGACATTTTATTGCTCTGAATCACCCAATTATAGCTGAAAGACTTGCTAAGGTATTCTTGGATAACATTTACAAACTTCACGGGTTGCCTTAATCCATTATTTCGAATCGAGAGAGGTTGTTCACTAGCCATTTTTGGCATGAGTTGTTCTTATTGTTGGGATCTTCTCTTGCTTTAAGCTCCTCTTATCATCCTCAGACAGATGGTCAAATAGAAAGAGTGAATCAATGTGTAGAGTAGTATTTGAGAAGCATGGCATTCAAATATCCCAAGCATTAGCATAAGTGGTTGTCATTGGCAGAGTTTTGGTACAATATACATGCCCATTCTGCTCTGGGACCAACTCCCTTTAAGGCACTCTATGGATATGATCCTCATTCTTTGATGGTTCTTCAAGGAGCTGCTTCTTCTGTGACCAAAGTGAGTGATCTGTTGTTTCAGGGGAGAGAGCTAGTGCAGCAACTTCAAGACAACTTACAAGTAGCTCAATCAAGGATGAAGTTCTTTGTTGATAGGAAGTGATTTGATAAGTCTTTTGAGGTTGGCGATCTGGTTTACTTAAAGCTGCAACCTTACATGCAATCAACTGTGGCAGTGCACAAGAATGTTAAGCTTTATGCTCATTATTTTGGACCTTACAAGGTGTTAAAGAAGCTGGGAAATGTTACTTACAGGCTGGAGTTGCCTCCTGACTCTTATGTTCATCCAATGTTTCATGTGTCACTTTTAAAGAAGCTTGTTGCAAGGGGTATGGTAAGTTCAGCTATGCCTCTAACAGCCTCTGCTGGTGGTGAAATCTTGCAAGAACCCACATATATATTGAATTCTCGAACAGTATAGCAGCAGGGCAAAGTGATTGAGGAAGTGTTGATTCAAAGGGCCAATTCGGGTCAAGAAGATGCCACTTGAGAGGATTTGAAGTTCCTCAAGAGTCAATTCCCTTCTTTCCATTCTTGAGACAAGAATGTTCTTGAGGAGGGAGTATTGTCATGATCGTGATGCATTTTGATCATTAGTAGCTGCGTTGGTTATTATGTGTCTTGTAAATATTTGAATAAGGCTTTGGCGGGAATTGTAGTTGTAATGTTGGGGTGGGAATTCTAGTTACAGGCCGTTACGGGAAGATCTTGATAAAATTTATTAGGAGATATTTTCCTTACTAATCGACTTAGCTAAGGTTTAGTAGAAGTAGTTAGATTCATTGAATGAAATTGATCCTATTTTCTTCTCTCATCTCAAATTCTCTCTACTTCTCATCTTTTCTCTTCTTCTCAACTCAAATTCTTTCTCTTTTCTAGGTTATCATTCAAGATTGATCTTGAATCATAACACTAAGATGATCTCAGATCATAACCTAGGCGAGAGAATACGGGATGAGAAAGAAGAGAGAATTGTGATGAGAAGAGAGAATATTTTCATTTACTTGAATGACTTTTACAAACATAGAACCAAACTACTTATACTCTTCAATGATTGAGGTGGCTAACTAATATCTTACAATCAAAATATTTGGCTCACTTAACCATCTTTTAATTAATATAACCAACATTCCCACCAAAACATCTAACAAGAAGAACAGTCTAATACTAAAGCATACAATTCACATTCACAACAATACTCCCCCCTTAAGAAAACATTCTTGTCTCAAGAATGAAAGGAAGGAAATTGACTCTTGATGAATCTCAATTCTTTCCATGTTACATCTTCTAATCTAAGATTAGACCAATGAATCAACACTTGTTGAGTTTTCTTGCCTTGTTGCTGAATTGTATAGGAATCCAAGATAGCAAATGGTTCTTGGAGAATTATGCCATTGGAAGAAGCTGCAGGAGGTTGAGAAGAGCATACTGTATTGGCAGCTATATGTTTCTTCATCAAGGACACATGAAACACAGAACGGACAGATGCTTCAGGTGGTAATTCCAATCTATAAGCAACAGCTCCCAGCCTCTTTAACACCTTGTAAGGACCAAAATAGCGAGCACACAGCATGACATTCTTGCGAACAGCCACAGATGACTGCCTATAAGGCTGAAGCTTTAAGTACACCAGATCACCAATTTAAAAGGACCTATCAATCCTCTTCGTGTCAGCAAAGAATGTCATTATCGACTAAGCTACTTGTAGATTGTCCTTAAGCTGTTGTATCAATTGCTTCCTCTACTACAGCAAATCATTCACCTCCACCACAAAGGATGAAGTGCCTAGTGAAACTATAGGGAAACGTGGATCATAGCCATAGAGGGCATTGAAGGGGGTTGTCCCCAAGGAAGAATGAGCATGTGTATTGTACCAAAACTCAGCTAGGGACAGCCACTTGTTCTAGTGTTTAGGATGGCGAAATGTCATGCTTTGCAAGTATTGCTCAACACACTGATTTACTCTTTCTCTTTGACCATCTGTTTGAGGATGATAAGAATAACTCAAAGCAAGCGAGGAGCCCAACAAAAGGAACAATTCACACCAGAAATTACTTGTGAACAAACTATCATGGTCTGAAATGATTAACTGAGGCAAGCCATGGAGTTTGTATATGTTGTCCAAGAATAATTTAGCAAGGATCTCCGCAATAATAGATTGAGGGAAATAAAGTGACCAAACATAGTGAAGTGATCCACCATAACCCATATGATTCCTTTCCTTCGGGCTTAGGCAATCCCTCTATAATGTCCATGCTAATGTGTTTCCAAGCTCTATCAAGAATACGTAGGGGCTGAAGTAACCCATGATATGGCACATGATCACTTTTGGTGCGTTGACACACATCACAAGCTCAAATGCAATCCACAATCTCCTTCTTCATACCCTTCCATTGAAAATACTGCTTGAGCCTTTGATAAGTACCTTCTATCTTGGAGTGTTCTCCCCAAGCTGAGGCATGAAAGGACAAGATGACTTATTTTCTTAAGTCTATTGCAGAACCAATGTACACCCTTCATTTTACTCGCACAATGCCATTGATTACATATACATCAAATACACCAGCTAAAGAGTCTTTGATGCTGAAAGCTGTGATGCAATCTTGAGCAAAACTATCCCCTGCATAAGACATATGAACTTCCTCCATCCAGGAAGGTAAAAGTATCGAGATAGCGTGACAAGAAGCTGATTCCACCTCTTCTTGCCTCCTTGATAAAGCATCTGCTGCCAGATTTTTCTTTACCTTTGTAGTACTCAATTGAGTTGTAGTACTCAATTGAGTAATCTAGCCCCAACATTTTCATAAGGCCTTTGCGTTGCACTCTTGTGGTGATCTTTTGCTTCAAAAGATACTTAAGACTTTGATGATCAGTACTAATTATGAAGTGATGGCCTTCAAGATAGTGTCTCCATTTTTGCACTGTCATGAGAGTTACCAAGTATTCCTTCTCATATATTGATAAACGCATGTGCTTTGGATTGAGAGACTGACTAAGAAAAGCCATTGGCCTTCCCTTATGAGACAACACAACACCCACAACTTTGCGGCAAGCATCTGCTTCACTGATGAAGGGTGCACTAAAATTTGGGCATTGTTAAAACTGGAGCTGAACACATAGCTGCTTTCAGGTTTTCAAAGGCTTCTTGAGCTGAATCAGAACACACAAAAGCATCCTTCTTGAGAAGTCAGTTAGAGGCTTAGCTATGACACCATATCCACAAAAAAGCTTCCTGTAATATCCTATGAGACCGAAGAAACCTCTTAATTGCTTGAGAGATGTAGGAATTGGCCACTGTCGCATAATTTGAATCTTGGTGGCATCAGTTGCTACCCCATTGCAGGAAATTACATGACTTAAATACTCTACTTGAGTTTGAGCAAAGGAACATTTGGAGAGTTTAGCAAAAAGCTTATGTTTCCACATTGTTTTGAAGACTTAGTAGAGGTGTGTCACATGAGAATCCAAAGAAGAGCTATATACAAGTACATCATAAAAGAACACAAGAACAAACTTCCTCAAGAATGGTTTAAAGACTGGATTCATTAAGGCCCAAAATGTGGGAGGAGCATTTGATAAACCGAATGGCATAACCACAAATTCATAGTGTCTATGACGGGTTCTAAAAGAAGTTTTGTGTATGTCTTGGTTTATCACTCGAATTTGATAGTATCATTGCCTTAAATCCAGCTTGGAAAAGTATTAGGATCCATGGAGTTCATCTAGAAGATCATCAATTTATTGGAATTGTAAATTTATCTTTTATTGCAAGGGAATTTAGTTGTCTATAATCGATGCACATTCTTTAAGTTTCATCTTTCTTTTTGACTAGGATAATGGGAGAAGCGAAGGGGCTATGGCTATGTTTAATAAAATTGGTTTTCAAAAGCTCCTCCACTTATTTCTCAATCTCATTTTTCTGTGAGTAAGGATATTTGTAGGGTCTAAAGTTAACTGGATTAAAGTTAGCCTTGAGTGGAATAGTGTGATCCAAGGTTCTTTTTGGTGGAAGAGTAGTTGGTTGTTTAAATAGATTCTTAAAATCATGTATTAACCTGCTAATAGAAGGGATAGAATTCACCTTAGTTTCCAATGACTCAGACTAAGAGAAAATAGTTGACCAATCCATTGATAAGCACCTTTCTTGATCACTCCTTCCAACTTCTTGCCACTCATCAATTGCATTTGACCTTGTTCAACTATTCCTTGCAGCTTGACTGATGTACCATTTCTCTCAATAGACACGGATAGTTGTGCAAAATCAAACACAAGGGGACTGATTGTCTTTATCCAATCAACACCAAGGGCCATATCACAGCCACCAAGTCTCAGCACCCTAAAGTCATATACAAACTGATGACCTTGTATTTCCCATCTAAACCGCTTGCATTTGGATTGTGTTAACACAGAGTTCCCATCAACTGTCATAGCCAATGGACTTGTCTTGATCAACTCATGACCCAACAATTTAAAAATCTTGGGATTTAAAAAACTATGTGTGCTACCACTATCAATCAATATCAATAGTGGCTTGTGACTTGCTTCTCCTTTGATCCTTATGGTGTTGTGAGTTCCATTTCTAGTCAAAGCTCTCACTGAAATCTCCTTTTCATCTTCTTCTGGATGATCTTGCATTTCCTCAATCTGCACACTAGAATCTATTTCTCTATTCTGTTTTTCCTGCTTTTCTTTAGCTTCAACACCAGTTACTAACATTAACAGCTTAGGATTACATGTATGCCCAAAGAAATACTTTTGATTGCACTTGAAGCACAACCTTTGGGCCTTCTTTTCTTCCAAACTCAAAGGTTTGGGAGCTCTTGAGGTTGCTTGCTGCAAGGGTGGAACTGAATGCACAATCTTTCTCCTTTAATACAGTGGACTCAAACAATCCCACCTTAGAATAAGTTAGATAAGGTCATGGGATTCAATGCCTTGACAAGATTTTTGATTTTAGGTTTGAGACCGCTAATGCAGCTAGAAACATAATAAGCCTCACATGGTCCCAGGTTAACAACCATTATTTTTGCCTTCAAATGCTTAAAGCAAGTCATGTACTCTTTAACTAAAGTAGTTTGGGCCACCTCATTGAAAGTGTCAACAACATCACCCGGATCTTCATCCCCATATCTCTCACACAACTCATCTACGAACTCATGCCAAGTAAGGGATGGATTGCTAAGGATCAAACTATGAAACCACACTTCTTGATCTCCATGTAAGTGAATTGAAGCTAACTCAACCTTTGAGAATCAAGAATATCATAGAAACGAAAGTACCTTCCACATCTTCTAATCCAAGATTGAGGTTGCACACCATCAAATGTATCAATCTCTACTTTAGGCTAGCGAACCCCTAAATAAGGAATTCTTTCTCCACTTTCCTCATTCGGTTTGGGGAATAAAGGATCAAGTGGCCTTTCCTGAAGATTTTCCAATGGTAGAATTCTAGCTTCTCACAGGTGCAGAATGTCTATTGATCTATTCTTGCATTCCTACTAGATGTTGTTGAACTTGTTGCTGCAATTGATGCATATTGCCCACTGTAAGAATCAGATCTTATAGTTGTTGCTGCAATTGAGCCATTTTTGCTCTGCCTGATTCGAAGCAGCAACTACATCTCCTGGCATAGTACCTTGTTTCTTACCCTTGGCCAGCTTGATCGAATGCAAATTCAAAGCTCGGATACCAATTATTATTATCTAAGTTGATCTTAGAGCATAACCTAGGAGAGAGACTATGAGATGAGAAAGAAGAGAGAATTGAGATGAGAAGAGAAGATGTTTTCATTTACTTGAATGACTTTTAAAAACACAAAACCAAACTACTTATACTGTTCAATGATTAAGGCTGCAAACTAATATCTAACAATCAAAATATCTAGCTCACCTCACCATCTTCTAACTAGTACAACAAACATTACCGCCAAAACATCTACCAAGAAGAATAGACTAATACTAAAGCATACGATTCACATTCACAACATTGAGGCACCTTGATAGTGGCATGCTTCCCAAATTTCAATGAACGCATCAAGGTGCTCTTATGGGCTCTTTATCAGCTTCCCGCACAGAGTGGGAAGCATGTTGTTGATCCCGGGCTTAATTTCGAAGTTGGCATTACCCACAGCACGAGATGCAATTTTGGCTGGTGCAACGCATGTTTGGGGAATAAGTGGCCCCCAATCGTGCATGGTGCACCGCTGGCCATGGTTAGAGGTGGATTCGCACTTGATTCGTATCGCCTCAAGGTAGATAAAGCCAACTTAATTTCCAGAATGTAAGGTAATAATTCCAGGTTGAATGAGCATCTACTGTGCATATAATACGGAAACTGAGTTGAATTCACTTATACCACAACTCTAAAGTGAGAAAAAAAGAAATAAACCAAAAAAACCTCGTTAATCACTACATCTAACTTAGCCTACCGATTCCCCGACTACGGTGCCAAAAACTTGATAGGGCTTTAAAAGTGTTTTAAAACTGTCTACTCGCAAGCGTACGAGATCGTCGTAGCTTAGTCGGGTATGCGGGTGTCGTATCTACTGGAAATCGGTGTTAAGTTAGATTCAGTGATTAATGAGCGGTTGAAGCTCGATTTTTTTTGGTTTGAATGATTTGTTGACTACTCAAACAGAACTAATGGTAAATTAAAGTTGTCAAACCAATTAAGTGTAGTTGAGGGAATGAATTCTAGATAGCTTAACTCGAATCCCATCATTATACTTTATTATGACAATGATTTATAGGGCTTACGCTACAAGCACTAAGCCTCGGTTAACACTTAAATTAGGGCTTTGGGTAAAAAACTAGTCTAAGAGCATAACCTATCTTATCACTCTAGGTATAACATAGGTTATCTTAATAGCACTACTTATTTTCTTTCTCACGCCTAATTTAATGTTAACTTACATAAAAATTGTATTCAGGGGTGGGTACAATCTCAGCCTTAACTACGTGTGAAAACCTATAATGTTAAAGTCTAGGCTACAAACACATAGACAGAACGCAAATAAATTAGGAATCTAAACATAGCTACAAGCTCATCCAAAGAAAACCAGTCACAATAACTAATTCCCCATAGGGGTGCAAAAATAACATAACATAAATCATTTTCAACAATAAAATATAGGGCAAACTATAGTGAGACCTCCTGAACTTTGCAATTAATCACAACACCCCCTTGCACTTTCAATTTTAAAAAATAGCCCCCAGAACTTTGTAATTAAACATAGCACATCCCCTGCACTTTCAATTTACAAAAATAGCACATGTACTTTGCAAATTAACACAACACATTGCTTGCAGTTTCAATTTCATTAAACAGACACCTGAACTTTGTTATTACACACAAGTCACCCCCAAAACATTGTTACTAAATATAACACACCCCTTAGACATTTATAAATTTCAAAATAAAAAAGTATGAAATTAAAAAATTGAATAAATTATGAAAGATATTTTTTGGGAAAAAGTATCAAAAAATATAATAATAATTTAAAATTTATTTTTCAATATTTTTAAAACAATATTTTTTTATTACTATAATTTTTTAGTTTTAAATTTTTAATCTAATTTTAGAATTTAATTTTTAAAAAATTTATTATATTTTATCTTATAGTATTTTTATAAAAATTTAAAAATAAATTTAATTATCTGCAGAATTTATAATATTTTTACAGTATTAATTAAAATAATTATTTGTAAATACTAAAAAATTATTTTATCTTTTACCTAGAAATATAAAGCTTATGCCTTTCGTCTAAAGACATAAATTTTTATATTTTGTATAAAACTAGAGAATCCCTTATTTTTAATTTGATATATTTTATTTTAAATTTATTAATCTAATTTTTATTAAATTTAAAAAATATTATTATATATTTTTAAAATTTTTCAAATTTTTTTTGCATAATTTGGTTTAAATTTTTTTAATTTCATAAATTTTTTAATTTTAAATTTATTAATATCTAAGGGATAAGTTATATTTAGTAATAAAGTTCAGGGGTGAGTTGTGTGTAATAACAAATTTTAGGGGGTTATTTTATGAAATTGAAATTGCAAGGGGTGTGTTGTATTAATTTGCAAAGTTCAGGGGACTATTTTTTGAAATTAAAAGTGTAGGGGATGTGTTATGTTAATTTGTAAAGTTTAGGGGGATATTTTTTAAAATTAAAAGTATAGGAAGCATGTTGTCTTAAACTACAAAATTTAGGGGGTTATTTTTTAAAATTAAAAGTGCAGGAGAGGTATTACTATATTTTGCCCTAAAATATAAATCCAGGATTCAGACGGCTACTCGTCCTTCACCTCCTAAACCGCGGGTCTACTCCTCCATCGGAGTTTTATGCATTACATAATCTAAAAGAGAAAGTGAAGAAAAACTCATGAACGATGACTCCCTCAATTGACGTTGACGTTGACCCTTGCTTTGATCACCTGCACTTTGGTGTTTGATAATCTATGGATCTCTTAGCGGCTCCGAGAAGGAGAGGAGGAGAGGCGATAAGGCAAAAAGATTCAAAAAATTAGGTCTCCTTCTCTTATAACTTTGGTAGGCACACGCCAACAATGTAATATACATAATTATATATATATATATATATATACGTGTAAAATTATTTGTTTTAAATTACAAGACCAAATTTTAACCTGATAGGTTTTTTTTTTTTCAACAAGTGGTTGGGTTTCTAAACTCAGTCTTCGAATTTGTCCATTTGAGCCCTTTTTCACTGTTTTTCAAGATGTCCATACTCCGACACGTTCCAAGCCTAAATACACAAATTATGCAATACCACACATGCAATAGTAGAAAATATCATAGGAATGTATTATAAAACATAAAAGAGATGAAATATATCAGATACAACATGAATAACTTATTTCTGAAAGTAGTCTAGATATAAGTAGTTTCATGTGGTCCAGTTCAATGCATCAGTCCTAATTGTAAACACCAATATAACACTTTTGCATCCCTTGTTGGGATGTATTTCAAAATATTTCCTAAATTAATTAGAATTAATGTTGCGAAAAGATTTAAAATCCCTGATTTTAAACCTATAGGTGATTTAAAATTCCTAATTTCAAACTTACAGATGATTTAAAATTCCTAATTTAAATGTATAGGTGATTTAAAATTCCTAATTTTAAATCTGCATGCCTCTACTCTAATACATTTATATTAATAACATGAAAAAATAACTAGCATAATAAATATTATAAATAAATAGAAATGCAAAAAACAAAAGAAATTTCCCTGGAAGAAAAATACCTGGGTGTAGACTGTAGTGTCACTCCTACAAATCAACAAGACCGCGAGACCTTGTATGCAATCTCCTCTGAACACCTGGAGTGTGAACTCCTAAAAATATTAAACTATAGAAAAAAATTTCAAAGGAAAACTTTTCTCTTTTAATTCCTTGAAAGACAACAGTCTCAGAAAATTATTTAATTTTTAAATAATACTAAACCTTAATTCTATGACCCCTATTTAATAGGCTACTAGACTAGAAAACTCATTAATTTTCGATGTGGGATGCAAAACCAATAGCCAAATTGACGCCGTTTACCTGAACACGCATGCGCTACACAGAATGTGCCACATGGCATGTTCTAGTTCGTCTGTGTCAGTTGGCGCAGATTGTCCACACTGAGAGGCGCGATCCATGCCATGCTGTCCCTCACGACGTGACAGCCGAGCCCGTTAGCACACAATTTTTCTCCTTTTTTTTGTTTTGTTTCACACATATATAAATTCATCTTATGAATTTTATTGTGACAAAATTATTTTATTCATCTAATGAATATTGTTTGGAATAATTAAATTTACTCATCTTATGGATAAATAATTCTATCCCATGAATTTTTTCAGCATTTTTCTAACAGTGTAAATTTAGAGGCTTGCGTAGGGACCTCATGGACAATTTAACTCTAGCTTCAAATTGGTCAAATTAATTATCATCTCATGATAGTATTTGATTATCATTTAGTAGGACTTAATTCATCTAAATGAGTCCTATTGCTCTCCAAAATTAAACTTAGGCCCCATTTGGTATGTAGGAAGTAAACGCATGAAATAGAAAATCATGGAAAGTACAGATTTTGACGTTTGTTTAGTTGACAAGAAGTAGGAAGAATGTAGGAAGTGGAAATTGCGGACCAGTTTCCAATTCCTTCAAAACGCACGAAGTAAATTACCTGGACTCCCCAGCTAAGTTCTGATCCCTTCGTTTTTAACTATCCTCCTCAATGAAGTTCTATTTCCCATCCTGGAAACCAAACGTGTTTTACTACTTCTGGTTAAGTTGACAGCAAGAATTGAGTTCCCATAAAATACAACTTTCATCAGGAATTCAATTCATTTGGCAACCAAATGAGTCCTTATTTATTCGGTAACTCTGAAATAGTTTTATTTTGACAACAACCACCCCTATATTAAATATCCATGAGAAAAATAATCATAAATCCTACCTTTATTTTTCTCACAGCTTTTCCACTTGTTCCCAACTCGCTCTTCTCTAAATAATTTATTTATACCTGAACAAATTCATAGTATAAACTCCAAATGTCAAAAACTTGGAATAATTTGCCCAAAGTTTTTGAATTATTCAAACACTTGCGAATCAACTAAGAGGACATCTGTATCTCACAAGAGACTACAAATCCATATTGAACACCTGATCCCTGTCATACTTCATGCTGTTACCTTATGCACCTAAGACTTTAGTCACATGTAGAGACCTAACTTTTAGTACACCAGGATAACTAACACTCTATGCACAGGTCTAGAATACTCTTAGGATTTAGAGTCATTTTTTAAACAGTAAATAATGAATCATTCATTTTCGATAGTAGTCTAGATACAAGTAACTCACTTGGTCCAACTCATTGTATCAATCTTATTGCAAACACTAATACACCACTTTTGGATCACATTCACATGACCAAGACAAGCCATCTAAAGTGTCATATTATAGCCTTAGTAGAAAAGTAGTCCAAATTTGTCTCTGATTATGAATTTTTTGAATAATATTTCATTCCATTTGCTTTAAGTCTATCCAGTGCATAATCTCATTACCCACTTAAAAAAAACATTGAAATGTAATTTGAGGACTACACCATTTCATGAATGTTACTTAAAACAAAAACACATGCATGAAGAACTCATAGACACAAACATAAAGATAAATGAAAATAATTAAATTTTATTCTTTAATATAAAATAAAATTTACAAGATAAAATTGGATTTTTAGGACACTGTTCCTAACATCCCAATCCACATGACTAAGACAACTCATCTGGAGTATTATATTATAGTCTTATCAAACAAGTTGTCCGAACTTATCACCAACTATAAATAGGTCATCTAATGTATTATATTATAGTCTTATCAAACAAGTTGTCCAAACTTATCACCGACTACGAACAAACTTTGATGACGTATCATAATTTTGATTTAAGTCTATCTGTAGCTCAATCTCGTTGACCACTTAAACCAAACTTCACATGTCATCTTGAAAAACGTCCATCTCATGGAATATTTTATAAAACAATCGCATGTACATTTGACTTGTAAAACATTATTAAACATTAATTAAATAAAATAATTTTATTTAATTAATAATTAAAATAAAATAGCTGGGTTTTCCAGTACTGCTTAGGATGAACAGGTTCAGTGTACTTATTCCTCATATTTGAGTTAGAATTGAGGTGGGGTTTGTTAGGATGAGTTGAGTTGAAGTTCTATCTATACGCCTAACTTAATATTTCCTTAAGATGAATAAAAGGCTTGAACAATTATTACTCCAAAAAGGTGGCTGTAATGGAGGGAGCCATGAATCCAAGTACATGAATGAACCTTGATGGAGAAGCATGAGAGAGATGAAGATGGCTTTTTTTTATCTCCCCTCCTCCCCTTTTATCCTTGTTTTTTGTCCTTATCTCCTCCACCTCTTTTTGTGTATGTATTTCCCCCTCCCTTTACTTCCTCAACAAGTTCACACCTTTAGAAAATGGGGTGGACAGTCAGTTTATTTGGTATTTATGGGTCCAATTTTCTAATTAAAATATATTTTATTGTTACCTTATTTTTATATGGTAATTACCTGTTCATAATGCTTATAAAAATGGGCAGGTAAATACTAACCGAGTATATACCGAGCATGTAACATAAGATAGGTATAACCATTAATCCTTTATAGTTGACTGATTTATACAATAATTACACGTATAACTTACTCACCTATGTACAGTAGCAAGGTACCCCCAATATTATAAACATATTAGTTTCCCTACTCCGTGGGAGAACTTCGGTCATTCCAAGTTTGGTCATGGAGTATATTACAAACCGGTCTTTATCCTCTGATTGCTATTGTACAATGTTCTCCTGTGAGTATCTGAATCATCTGGCTTTTTTGTCTTTGATGCTTGATAGTTGTCATTTACGTGTATTTTGAACTTTATCCAAGATTAATAGGGTGCATGAAATAAACAGGTGCATAACTAGGTGCGTAAGCCATTATAAGCATGAACAAGGCGTTCAACCCAACATGGGATTTATTGGGGCGTTTAATTCATTATTCGCCTTAATAGGGTAGTTTTGGTTTACGTAGGTATGTTAAAGGAATCTTAGCCTTTGAAGGCATTTTGAACTAGATAATTTAAAACATCTTGATTCTTTATTTTTACAAGTGTTCATAGCGACTTATTGAGAGTAGCTAAATTATAATGTCCTTGTGAACAACTACATGATTGGACTTGATGTGTACATCTTCGATATTTGTTTGAGTGTGATACTAGCTCGGATAGACGGGATGACTCTAATGTACTTGTTTGATGAGTAGATGAATTATTTGCTTAATACGAAGAAGCTGTCAAATGTTGCTTAAGTAAATTATCCGTAATATTATTGTACATATAGATCCTTAAATATTGCTCGAACATCTTCCAAAGGCATATTTGTCAATCTTGTGTGCCAATGTGTAATGTTGGCATGTTATACTTGATTTTTATTAGACGACCCTTTGTTATTGTAGGTACATTAGTCTGCAAGGGTCATAGTATTTAAGAATGAGTTGTTAGTATTCAAATAATCAAATGGGCTAAACGATATCCTAGTATTGAGCTATTGATAGCTGACTAATGAATGATTAGATGACTATGTATGATATCAATATTTAAATGGGAACTTGGTCTCTATGTGATAAGTTTGTAAGGATATCAGTATCATGACTAGCCACTAAGTATATGTGTATTTAGTTAGTAACACATATAAGGCGGCAAGTATGATGTAGTTAATCTAAGTTATTTTGACAAATAAGGTACGTATGACTGGAGCCAGAGGTGGTCGATTCAGTATCCTTGGTTAACATGTAGGTGATATGCGTAACACACTTGGACGAAATCAAGGTGCCTAGTAAAATGTGTTGCTTGTTTTGCCGCCAAAGTGAATAATATGAACATACCTACATGAGTCGAAGGTGGTGAGCATACTTCACTATTGTTGAATCAAGGATGGCAAATACGTCATACTAGGCTGAAGGGCCGATGGTAATGAGCGTATCGATGATCCAGCTACCATGTAACTAGATAAAGGTTACACCATGGAAATTGGTATATCTCTGAAATCTGTAGATTATATGTGTTAAAACTCTAAATCATATGTGCTAAATGAAAATATAATTGAATAATGGTGATGAGCTTATACCCCTCAGGTGGGCCATGGTGATACCTGTTGCAGGTGATTGCACTAGGGAGGACCATGGTAAAAAGAACCGCACCCGTTACAAGGGATTACACCAGAGCGGACCATGGGAATAAGTATTGCACTAGGATATAGTACAACAAAAACATACCCAATGCCTCAAGGGCTTCCTTGTAAGTAGGGTCTGGGAGGGGCATCATGTACACGGCCGTACCCCTTCAGGGTGATACCCTGATAAGAGACTGTTTCTCAAGGTGATAAACATAATCTAGGTAGTAAACCAACTCAAACAAGTCAGTATAATATACTTGTTCAATGATGACGATGATGAGGACATATATCAAAGCAAAAACAAGTTGCTAGAAATAATGTACTTTGAAGGCGGTAAAGTATATGCCAAATAAGAAACTTAATAAACAAAATCTATGGTACACCACCCTTAAAGGATGTCCACGACTAATATTATGTTGTCCCTAATGCCTGCCTATAAACTGGTGGACATGGTGTGATTTACATTAAGTGGTTAATTACATGAATAGTTAGCACTAGCATTTGTACAATGCAATTCATAATTAAGTAACATTCACACAATGTGATTCATAAATAATCATATGAACTATTGCTAATGTTATGATGACAAGTACTTATGCATAATATGCGGCTTAATACTGATGAGTCTTTCATAGTTTTGAATCGCGCTACTTATACTGACGTCGAATATTAAAAGCGCAACAAAGTGTGTTTGTAATTTATGTATCGATGATGAAAAGCACCTAAGGATGTAATTGTTAAGGCATAAATATTTTTCAATACATATCAATCTTGTAATTCTGGTCTTCAGGTTGCAAATTAGTTTCAAGGATTCAGTGATCCTATGTTATATATCACCTCGACGATGGAAATTATTGCTAGATTGTGTAGGCTATAAAGGAGATACAGACTACTTGTGAGAAATTTCAAGTATTTTTCTTGTTGTAAGTTAAGTAGGTTTTGCGGGTAATGAACTAGTGCATCCCTATTGTTACTTGCCTGCCTTTGACTCAGGCTGCAAACTTCTAAATAGGTTTTTACTATTTACTTATCTTTTAAGCTCGTAAACTTGGCTTGTGATTCTTCATCTCAGGTAGGGTTACATGTTTTTTGATTGTCAAGAAGTTTATTTCGAGGCTTTACAGCTATCCATTACGTGTTGTGACAGACTGTGTGTGATGATTAGTTTCTTAAAATAAGTTAATAAAGATTTAGCTCAATATCTTATATTTTTTGAAGAATTCGGTTTGTAGAGCTATGGTGTACCGGATTCATGCTAAACTTTTTCTGAGATCTAGGGTGAAGTCTCCTATTCCTGAAATGAGCTATGCACTTTTGAAGGAATAAAATTTAACTCACGACTGAGGCAAAGTCCCTTAGTCAAAAATTATTTACATCACCAAGATAAAGAAATCTAGATTGTCAATTGGGTTGAAATCCCCTACCCAAAATGATTTATGCTACCAAGATACAGAAATCTATGTTTTGAATTAGGGCGAAGTCCTCCTATAATATGCCACCAAGATAAAGATATTTAGGTTATGAATTGGGGTGAGGTCCCCCTCTCCGAAATGATTTATGCCACCAAGATAAAGAAATCTAAGTTGTGAATTGGGGCAAAGTCCCCCTATCCGAAAATGATATATGTACTTTTTAAGGAATAAAATTTAACTCATAACTTAAGCGAAGTCCCCCAGTCCTAGAGTGATTTACGCCACCCTTAAAGAAAAGATATCCAATTCATGACTGAAGAAAAGTTCCTCAGTCCTAAGATGATTTACGCCACCATTAAGGAAAAGAAATCCCATTTATGACTGAGGAGAAGTTCCTAGTCCTCAGATGATCTACACTATCGTTAAGGAAAAGAAATCCAATTCATGACTAAGTCGAAGCCCCCCAGTCCCAAGATGATATACGCCACCGTTAAGGAATAGAAATCTAATTCATGACTGAGGTAAAGTTCCCCAATCCTAAGATAATTTACTCCACTGTCAAGGAAAAGAAATCAAATTTATGACGGAGGCGAAGTTCTCTAGTCCTAAGATGATTTACGCCACCGTTGAGGAAAAGAAATCCAATCATGACAAAGACAACCCCAATCCTAAGATGATTTATGCCACCATTAAGGAAAATAATTCCAATTCATGACTAAGGCGAAATCTCTCAGTCCTAAGATGATGTATGCCACCGTTATGGAAAAGAAATCCAATTCATGATAGAGGCGAAGTTCCCCAATCCAAGGATGACTTATGCTACTATTTAGGAGAAGAAATCCAATTCATGACTGAGGCGAAGCCCCATAGTTCTGAGACGATTTACGCAACCATTAAGGAAAGGAAATCTAATTGATTACTGAGGCGAAATCCCCCAGTCCTCGGATGATTTATGTCAATGTTGAGGAAACGAAATCCAATTTCTGACTGAGGCAAATTTCCCCAATGCTAAGATGATTTATGCTGCCACTAAGGAAAAGAAACTCAATCGATGACTAAGGCAAAGTCCTCCAGACCTAAGACGATTTACGCCACAATTAAGAAAAAAAATCCAATTCATAACTGAGTCGACGTCCCCCTAGTCCTAAGATGATTGACGCCACTGTTAAGGAAAATAAATTCAATTTATGATTGAGGCGAAGTCCCCCAAGTCCTGAGATGATCTCTACCATGTTAAGAAAAGAAATCCAATTAATTACTATGACGAAGTCTCCCATTCCTAAGATGATTTACGCCACCGTTAAGGCAAAGAAATCAAGTTCATGACTGAGATGAAGTTCCCCAATCCTAAAACGATTCCTGCACCACCTTGGAAATAGAATCATGAATGAAGGCAAAGTTTCTTAGCCCTCTCTATTTATGAAATGGTTTTTGTCTTGAATTCTTTACCAACTTTCGGTCTAATCTAATCTGGCTAGGTTAAGCAACATCTCTAAAAGGTCATGATGTCATCTATGTAGACTTCCATGGTCTTTTCAATAAGGTCATGAAAGATCATGTTTATGGCTTTTTTATAGATGGAGCCAGCATTCTTTAAGCCAAATGGCATGGCCACCCACTCAAAGGTCCCCATTAACCCAAGACACGTAAATGTGGTTTTATGGGTACCTTTCAAAGCAATCATAACTTGGTAATACCCACAATAGTCATCTATAAAAGATAATACCCATGTCTCAAGGCTAAATAAATAAGAATGTCAGCTATGGTCATACGATATTCATCTTGTGGGGTGGCGGCATTTAGGTCTCTGAAATCGATATAGACTCAAAATTTCTTCTTTGACCAAGTCTATCACTTTTTGGGACATTCTTCTCCGGGCTTGAATTATGGGCCTAGAGCCTGGCTTGATAAGTACCCATGCTCAACCACTTTCCTTTCTGGGCCATGCATCTTGTGATGAGCCCAAGCCACACAATCCTTGAACTGGAGGAGCAAGGTCATGTACTGCTTGCTCATCTCTTTAGAAAGCAGAGCACTCACTTAGCCAGGTCTCGAGTCTTGTATTTAACCCAAGTTAACCTCGTGGAGAGGGTCTTGAACTTCAACTCTCAGGTCTCCATTTTAGCTGGCGCTGTTCTTAAGTCAGACAACTTCAGCTCCTTTTTTGTACCAGCTAGACCATAAAACCATTTCCAAAAATAAATGGCTGCTCTGCCCATAATTGATCCTCAGCATGCCAAGTCAGCAGCTTCACAATGCCTGAGGAGATGGCCCTTCAGGCCTTTATTGGGAAGGCTTGGCTTCCATCCGTAAGGCTTCTTGCGTGTCTTAAAGGTCCCCTTATCAAAAAGGTCTCTCATGCATCCTCGAAATTCAAAGCTATCTAACTGTGCATCATCTTAATCAACCTCGGCTTCAGTGAGAGAGCTTTCAGGCATGGCTGTCACTTCTTCATGTTGGGCAACTGAGAAGTGGTCCTTCTCATAGCTAATGGTCCAACGCCGTCGTTATAGAATTTTGCCTCAATGAAATTGGAGCAAGCCATAGACGACTTGTCATCTTTGGGGGCTGTCACTTCATCCATGAGCTCCACATGGAGATCTTCATCTTTTTCTATTACGTTCCCTTCAAGACTCCCCAGTGTCTCAGTTGCCTAAACTCCAAAGGAAGGAGCGAGGCTATTATTATATTAGCTTTTTTAGGGAGTGACCGAAACTGTATTTGTATCCCCTGATATGTCTCCTTGTTGGGATGAATTTCAAAAATTTTCCCTAAGTTTATTAAATTAGTGCAGCGGAAGGGTTTAAAATTCCTAATTTTAAACCTATAGTTGATTTAAAATTCCTAATTCTAAATCTATATATTTAAATTCCTAAATCTAAATCTACAAGCCTCTACTCTAATACATTCATAATAATAACATGAATTAAAACTAGTATAACAAAATAATGTAAATAAATAGAAAAGAGAAAAACTTAAAAGAGAAAGGAAGAACACCAGGAATTGCTCCAAATAAAAGAAAACTAGAAGAATACCAAGAATGCCGAGATCTAGAATCCTTCTACGCAATGACTTCAAAATGCCCGAAGAGTGGGCTCTGAAAAATATTAAACTAAAGAGAAAAAATTTCAATAGAAATTTTCTCTCTTATTAGATCTCCGAAAGTCAATACTTCCAGGAGCCTTTTAATTTAATTTTTTTATTCTAAACCTTTTTTCCAAAACCCTTAATTATAGTAGGCTACCGAAGCGAAAAACTAAGAAAAGTCGATGTGGAATCTGAATTTATAAAATGAAATGACGTTGTTTAATGTATAAAACATACCGCGTTTAAATTTTCCAAATCGTGTGCCACGTGTCGCTAGCACCCTTTGGTTAGTCCGTGCACGAAGGCACGGATCATTAGTGCTAGCAATCCATGCTGGTCGGTCTAATCCGCACGTTGCAAAGTGCGACCTTTGAGATTTTTTTTCCCACATATAAAAATTCATCTTATTAATTTTAATTTTAAAAGTTATTTTATTTTCTAATTTTTACCTTTTATTCATAGCAAAATCAATTTTACTCATCTTATGAATGAATAATTTATTTCATGAATTCTTTAATATTTTTCTTATAGCAATAATACTCAGAGGCTTATGTAGGGATTTCAGAGATAATTTAAATCTAGCTCCAATAGGTTAAATTAATTACCATCTTATGATAAAATTTAATTACCATTTAATGAAACTTAATTCCACTAAATAAATCTCATTGCATTCTAGACTTAAATTATTTGTTCGATAATTCCCAAATAGACTATTCTTTCAGCAACAACCCCTCTATGAGATGTCCATGACGAAGAATAATTATAGGCCCTACCATTATTTTTCTCACAACTTTTCCATTAGTTACCGACTTGTCCTTTGTTGAATAATTCATTTATACCTAAACTTATTCACAGTATAAATTTCAAATGTCAAACACTTGGAATACTTTGGCTAAAGATTCCAAATTAATTCAAATGCTTGCGAATCAACTAAGGGAACATCTTCATCTTGTAAGAGACTATAGATTCCCTATTGAATAACTGATCCTTATCACACTTCATGGCATTACCTAGTGTATGTGGGAATCTAGCCATTTATCAAGACCTTGCTTATAGTACACCAAAGAAACTAACATTCCATGCATAAGTCCAGAATGCTATCAGGATATAGAGTCGTTGTTCAAATAGTGCAACATGAATCACTCATTTCCGATAGTAGTCTAGAAATAAGTAATCCATATGGTCCAACTCGGTGTATCAATCTTATCAAACATTCCAACCTAACACTTTTGGATCGCCATCTACATGAAGAAGACAGGTCATCTAAAGTGTCAATTCATAGTCAGACAAGTAGCCCTCGCTTGTCATCGACTACAAGTTTTCCAAATAACATTTCATACCATTTGTTCCAAGTCTATATGTGGCTTAATCTCATTATCTACTTAGAACAAACATGCAAAATGTAATATGGGGACTATATCCATCCCATGGATATTAATTGAAAGAAAATTACATGCAGCATATATATGCTCACTTACACAAATTTAACAAGAAAACGACTGAAACTTTAATTTTATTCATTAATAAAGTAAAATTACGAGACATATAAGGATTTTCAGGATACTATTCCTAACACTCCTTTCTAGGATTGTCATCAATTTGCATGTCCTAATCTTGAGATTTATCTTTTAATTCAACCTCAGGGGTTTTAGACTCCTCCATTGGATTAAGGAAGTCTTCCTCGTAGAAGTCATTCTCTATATCAGACCATATTGGATTAACACAGTCCAGAGGTTCCACTAGATTGATACTGAGGGGGACTATGACCCTCCATTCCTCCTTGTCATTAGATGTTCTTCGAGCCCATGAATTCTTAGCAAGCTGGTCCCACCGAGATTCTTTTCCTTCCAAAGAGGAGAAACTAGTCCATGTCTCGAGCTTTTGGCATGGATCACCCTTAGCATTAGTAGCTAAAGCTTTTAGTTTTCCTTTTTGGATCCTGGAGATCCATTGGTTCATTATACTTGTTCTCGAGGACTTTGTCTTCCACATCAGAGTCCTTGGCCAAACAAATGTCAAGTAGAACTCGTTGTCTTGCTGCTTTCTTACAAAGCAGCCTCCTCTCCTAAGTTCGCATAAGGTTGAAAGAGCCAGCATTTTCTTGCTTGAGTTGGTTTCTCCTCTATCCATTACCAAAGCAAACCCTTGAGGGTTGTTTTCAAGGTTGTCGTAATCTCTGATTGGTGTCCACTTCAATCAAGTCATATTTTGGCTTCCTCCTCGGATGCCTAGTTGTCGTGATCAATTAATCCATTGACATAGGATCTTTAGTAGGCTCGCACATGTAGGACTTCTCAAATAGCGTCTTCACCTCCAATAGTGGATCTACAGGGGAAATATACTTTTTTTTGGGGGGGGGGGGGGGGGGGGGGGGGGGGGGTGTAGCTTGAGCTTCCTCATTACTCATTGTATCTTCCCACAACAGTTGCAGCATACTTTGTAGGATACTCTCTTCAGGTCTTGAGATATTCACTCTCTGCTCATCAGGTTTGAGGCCTTTCCAAGAATAATGCTGATTTCCATAGCTAGTGCCTCAGCCACTGACAACAAAATGGCTAACTCGCTGTGGAGTTTGATTAGTAGGTTTCTGAAGACTAAACATTGTTGGTGGGATGGAGCCAAGTGATATGCCAATGACATATCTTATCATCCAATGCACGCATGGGGTATAGGAATCCTAAGATTTCCTCAAGACAACCTGTGGAACAAGTTGTTTGGTACTCTTGCCTTCTGATTATCATTCAAGACCATTAATATCTTGAAAGCGGGCAAATGGTTAGTTCAAACAATACTCTGATTACTCCAAGTGAAAGTATCAATAATATTAACTTGAACAGGACTAGGGAAAGGGTCTTTATTAACTCCTGTATGTCCTTCTCAAGGGAAAATTAATTCCCTTGCCTCAATGGCATCTTGAACTACATTTCTGAATATCACGCAGTTCTTTGTCGAGTGATTGAATGAATCATGCCATTTACAGTACAACTTCCCCTTCAGAGTATTGGGGTTAGGTTTCTTATGCTTCCCCCTAATCTTGAGCTTACTATTTGCCCCAAGCCAATCAAATATAATGTTAGCTCTTAAGAGGCCAAATGAGTACTTTCTCAAGTCTTCGGGCAAGTTCAAATTCTTGACTTTAATATCCTTCTTTACCAAAAGATTACAAGCCATAGGAGGTCCTTTGACGTATTCAGAAACGTCAATTTTGTATGGAGGGTCTTCTTCCTCGTTAATCAGATCTTGTATTCAGGTCTCATACATGCAATTTTTCTTGAGGCTTTCCTCTTTCAAGACAGCATCATACCTAGCGACACACTTTGCCAATTGAAGGAGAGTTGTGAAGTTTGAGACTTCAAACTTCTTTTTAAACTCAATATCTAAGCTGTTTAGAGCCAGCCTAGCATATTCAACCTCAGAGAGAGCCACCGTGCATTTTAACTAGGCTCTTTTGAACCGTTCAATATAATCATCTATGGATTCACTTGACTTTTATCTCATTCGAGCCAAGTCTGACATAGAGGTTCCTAGTTACATTCTTGGGAATTGAGCCTGAATTGTCTAGCCATGTCATCTCAATTATAAATGGATTTAGGTGGTAAATTGATATACCACTAAAAGGAAGTCCCTGTCAAAGAACTAGGAATTAGGTGTTAAATCTCGCAAAATGCTAGAGGGAAGATATGCTCCCTCCTCTTGAGAAGAGGGTAAGCTCGGGGATCTTATATCCTCGAGGGAAAGGGTACTTCCTGTCAATGTAGTTAGGGTACGGTTTACTATAGAGGGGTTTGTTGACCCTTCTAAGGCCTAGACCGTACATATGCTCAATAAGGGCAGACAATTGGTCTCGGAGGGATAGGTTTGGCATATGGTTATGCCCTTGTCACAGCCCCCCATCCACCCAAAAAGGGTTGAGGATCTCGAGGAGGATCTCCAGGATACCCCTGGGCTCTCATAATAGTTGGATGTGAGAACGGATTTTTTCCCGTATATGCAAGGTACTAACACCCTTGATCATTCTCCATTTGATAGATTGGCCATGAAGTATGTACTAGCAGATCCTTGGATATGTGGCACGCCTGAAAGAATAGCTACACTAACAAGCTGTTGGGCCATCCTTACTTGATCAATCCCCAAGGTCTAATCTTGAGGACACAGGAAGTTAGCCCCAGTCTCATATGTGGAAAAAAGCCTAAGAGGAGGATATTGATTCCCAACATTGGGAACTTGCCCGTGTACACCTACTTCGATGCTCTGATTAGGCCTCGAGTTAGCTTCTCCAGCATGAGAAGGGTATGGATGGTTGTGTTCCCCTGTCTCAGGTATAGCAATAATTGGTATTGAGGTCCCTTGAGGCTACAATTTACCCTTAGTTCAAGGGTCGGTAACCCCATAGGTTGTTCTATCATTTCTATGGCTAGAATCCAAGTGAGGAGCACTTAGGTTAGCCATAGTTGGATTCCCCTTTATTTCAAGGATTGCGTTATCAGCTTGACCCATTGGCATCTATGAGCTCGAAGGAACATCACAATGGTACCTAGTGGGAACTAAGGGAGGAGGAATAGGCCTTAACTGCCTTATGTCCTCTCTAACAGCTTGGACAAAGCCGTTATGATTCTCGACTTATCTGACCAAGATAGGGGTAGCTGTGGAAGACAGGGTTGAGTTCATTTCAACCAATGCTCTATCGATTTCCTCATGAAATCTTTCATTCGTTGAGGTCCCAATGTCATTGATGATAGGTCTCATCGCAGCTGAAATTTCATGCTGAGCTGCTAGAGTACGCTCTATTTTAGCACGTTGCTTTTTCATAGACCTCTTTCATGGCTTGTTCAAGCCTTTGATCAATGAGTTCCGTTCGACATTCGAGCATGGCCATGTAACTCGTTCGAGAATAGCCACCAAGCCCAATATGCTCGTCTTCTAAGATGTCCTCATTACCTCCACTTTCTTTATTGCTGTTGTGACTTGTTTCATCCCCCCATGACACAAGACTTTGTTCTAGATGGTGCTCAAGTGGAGACCCAATCAAGGCTAACCCTTCAGCTCTAAATCTTCTAGTTCTTATGATTGGTGAATGGTTTGAGACTATAGTTGGTAATCCATGATGGATTTAAAGACAATTATGTCTTGTGTCAAGTCTCCCACTATGGTCAATAAAAGGCGTGTTTTGTTAAACCTTCCACTGTGGTCGCCAAAAGGTGTGTTTGCTTAGTGTGTGTGTGCGCGTGTATGGTCGCTATAAATACAAATCAAACAAACATGCAAAAAGGGACTCGTAGCGACGTGGGTGCGAGTCTAAATTCTGAATTGCATATGTTTGACCTCAACCAATCACCTTCTCAAGGAAAGGGATGGTATTTTTGGTGAATCCGACTTCAGTTTGCAGCTAATGTGGATGTGTGTGTATATATATATATATAAAGTACATGATAAAAAATTAAAAGGATATAGATCTAACTCGAGTGGCAAGCAGAGCCCAGAGACTCCTTTCCTCGTACACTGAAAAGGTAGGAACTATGGTAAAGACATACTTAATAGCTCAGTGGTCCACTTACAAGTTTAAATCAATTAGAATTTTAGGCTTCGTAGTCCACTCGATACACTTCTCCCTACTTCTTCTCACTCTTTTCTCTCTCCCTATTCTATTCTCATTCAAGCTTCTGAATTCAACTTCGAAGGGCACTAGGACTCTTCCATATACTTCTCCCTACTTCTTCTCACTTTCTTCTCTCTCCCTGTTCTATTCTCATTAAAGCTTCTGAATTCGACTTCGAAGGCATTAGGACTCTTCCTAAACTCAATTGTATCAGCATAACTGTACATGCCCCACATGATTCGACTTTTGTTTTACTTGATAAAATCCTAATTATATACCTTTTGAGTCATTTTTGGATGTGTCGGGAACTCCTAATGATGTTAGAAATGTAGGAGAAAGCAGTATATTGATCGATGATATTGGTAAATCTATAGAATGGATTTATGAAATGTTAGATAACCTTAAAAATGAAATATTCAATAATTTTATTAACTTTCTATTTTGTTTACTTTTCTTTGATAAAAATTCTATTTTGTTTACTTTTTTCGATTTAATCATTTTATAATAATTAACTAATTTGAATGTATAATTTTACCAAACACTTATATTAAAATTAATTTTTTTTTTTTTTTTTGTTAAAATGTTAGATGACCTTGAAAATGAAATATTCAACTCCCTGTGTAGCCAGCAATGTGCTGGGCGGGATATTTAGGTAAACGAGGATTTGAATTCAAAAGCGTGTACTTTTTTTATTTATTTATTTTTATTTTTAACGCTAGGAAACTATCCATTTACATCACAGAAGCTGTAGTCCCCCCTTTTCGTGCATAAAGTGGTATTATTTACGGTTGAAGAAGAGTCCAGAGGTCTTGTGCATCCCTTGTGCTTCTGGACTGCGTTTCCTCCATCTGTTTGCTCTGCATAAACTGTTGAAGAAAATGGTGGTAGCAAAAGGGAAATACGAAGAGCGTAGAAGGCAGAGATTAGAGGAGAACAAGCGGAGGATGGAGGAGCTCAACCTCCATAAACTCTCTCAGTCTCTCTCCAAGACTTCTTCTCCTGTGTGTTCCTGTCTCATTATTCTGCTATCGCTGTCTCCTTCTTGTTGATTTTTAAAGCTTTACTACGGGTGGTGTACAGATGAAGAAGGTGAAGCCAAGGGCAACCCGGGACCAAGTGCTTCTCGTTCCCCCCCGCAGGTCCAACCGCGTCGCTGACAAACCCCCTCCCAACTACAGAGAGGTCTACCCCTATAATCTCCCTCTCAGCTCTCTGCGCTGTTGGTTGATATTTTAAGTTTCAATGACATCCGTAGATGTTGGCTATGTTTTTATGTAGAAAGATAAAGGTTTAGTTTGTTTTTTAATTAGTATATATATATATATATATATATTTTATAAATGGATGGTTTGGGAAAAGAGTGGAGGATGTAGAGTGAAGAGAAAAATGTGAAGAGTGTTAGGGTTTTGTAAATGGGTGTCCTAGGGGTACGCTAGTAGGGGGGATAACGAGAGAAAATGATTATAAGAGTAGTGTTTGTGAGTTTTTTTTTTGTGTTTGATGTTAAGTGGAGCTCACCTTGAGCATGAGTCCCTTCATGCTCAGGTGTCTTGGTTGATGGCATTCTCAGTTGTTGAACTATTGTTTTATTTTCTTCAGCAATAAAGAGATGATTTGCTTTGTTATAATCCCATACGGGTCATGCCATCAATTCTCAGGAAAGTTTAATTGTGTCATATGTAACTGATGCACCAAGTCTTTGATTTATTGTTCACAGTTCGCACTTGAACCTTTGCAAGGATCCAGGAGGTGAGTACAATCTGTATAATGCTTTCTTTTTGTTTCAGAGTTCATTGAATGAATGATTTTGACTTGCCCGTGGAAAATAATCACATTTCTTGACGAAATTTTACACCAGGATCTATAAGAGAAGGGATCTCTTGAATCGGATCTATGCATCAGATGAGGAGAGAATGTATGCTATTGAAAGGGCAGAAGCACTGGAAATGGGTCTAGGTTCAGAATTCCCTAGCTTTGTCAAACCAATGCTTCAGTCGCATGTTACAGGAGGCTTTTGGTTGGTATGTTGATGACGCAACTAATAGTTTACATGGTAGTTAGGGTTCATAGAAGTGGATATGTGTAGCAACATTGCTAGTTAGTTAGGCATGGTTGTTAGACTTCTTGATTGAGTGGGGTATGGATGTATCTTATGTCTATAAATAATAATGTAATTCATTATTCAAAAGACAAACATTTATAAGATGATTTCTCAAAAATCTTCTTCTTCTTCTCTCCCTCTCTAATTCTCTCTCTCTATTCTCCTTCTCCTCTTATGATCTTCTCCAAATCTAATTCAAATCAAGATATAGACATAATTAATTGTATAAGTTGAGTGGCTTGGAACAAATATTAAGGAACTGTTGTTATGATTATTGTTGGATGCTATCTGTAATTTAATTGGTTATGGCATCCTAAATGTTTAACACATTTTAAATTTCAGGGCATGAGATCAAAGTTTGCTTGATTTACTGTGAGACTGCTTTTGAGACTAAGCTAAAAAATATGCCAGTGCTTGAAGCAATTGTTGAGTGACTTTCTCATGGAACTTGTGGCAGGGTCTTCCGATTCAGTTTTGCAAGACCCACCTGCCAGATCATGATGAGACTATCGCTTTAGCGGATGAAGATGGGGATGAGTGGCCAACAAAGTATCTTGGTGCAAAGAATGGACTCAGTGGTGGATGGAGAGGGTTCTCGCTTGACCATGAGTTAGTTGACGGGGATGCTTTAGTTTTTCAGTTGATCAACGCAACAACCTTCAAGGTAATCACTTCAATTTCTACTCGTTTTGTCATTCTCAAACCCCATGTCAGCTCATGATATTGGTTACCGAGGATTTCAATGAATCCAAGAGTCTGTGGGTAGAGGAGCATAAGTCTGTTCCCTGCATCAGACTCAGTTATGTTAACTTTGTCTGGATGAATTGCTGAGCCCCTTTGGTATAGGGTGTATATATTGCGTTTAGACCTCCACCACCTATCGAAAAATTCAAAATATTTTGATCATTGCCTGTACATCATTTAGTAGAATTATTACATTTCATATGTATTTTTCTGTTTATCGTAATTTAAGCACATGTTTTTCATGCTTAAAATTTGTTAGCATAATCAGCTAGGTAGTTCTTGATGAGTTCAAGATAAGTAGGCTTTTTTGATCGAAAAGATAAGTAGGTTGTTAAATGTAGTTACAGAGTTTTTCTCTTAGTTAGCAGTAGTTCCTTTTGTGTATATATATACACACACATTGTACGTATTTTGTAATTAAAGAATTTGTTGTTTAATTTTTGGGTTATTTGTCATCTAGCAAACTCGAGATCTATCGTCAATTTAGATGTCAACCGATATTGGTCAAGGTTGTAGCAATTAATTGTTTTTGAGTAAGCGAAATCAATTCATTTTGGTTCCTTCAGTTGTTTCGTAGTTTGTTAATTAGCTCGCATCTTCTACTTCTACGCCTCTGTTACATCTTGGCATAGTCCTAGACGACATCCCAAGCCAGCACATAGGATGAAATGACCGACCTTACTGCTTACCTGCAAAGGAAGTGTACGTTCTGCCTTAGTTTTACAAGTACTGGAAAGAGTGGGGACCAATAGCAACTGGTATCAGTCTATGATGATGAAACTTTGTGGCAAAAGCAAGCTAGGTTTCATAAATAGAGACATTAAGCCTACTAAGAAGACATATCCAGTATTTGCAAAGTGGTTGAGATGTGATAGAATGTTGAGGTCATGGATAGTTAAATCCATGGTGTTGGGGTTAGCCTCTAGTATCCTTCATGCCACTTTGACTAGGGAAATGTGGACCGATATTCAAGAGCGTTATGCATAGGAAAATGGACCGATTGCTTATCAGTTAAAATAGCCCGTTTCTTCAGAGCTGAAAAAAGGTGTCATGATGGTTGCATTCTACTATGCTAGGTTGAAGATGCTTTGGGATGAGTTCTAGAGCTATGATCCGTTATGTAGTTGTGATTGTAAAGTTCTCAAGGACTGCCGTTGTGATAATATGAAGAAGGTGCATAGAGTCAACCAAGAGATTGCATAATAAACGTCTTGATGGGCTCGGGAGAGCAATATACACACAGGTGAAGGATCAAATGCTCCTCATGGGCCTCTTGCAAAGATAAATACATCTTTTGCCAAATTAATATAACAAGAGAAGCAAATAGTTATACATAAAGCATAGTGACAGTGTCACAACTTCTATTGCCGAGTCACTTGAAATGTTCAACAAGATTAAAGAGACTAAGGGAAACCGGAAGAAGTGCAAGGACAGACGGCTTTGTAGGCATTGTGGGAAGTTGGGACATGCAATAGCGAATTCTATAAAATTTATGAGTATCCTCTCGGTTATGGCTCAAATGGAAAGCAATTTAGTTCCACTAAAACCAGCCAAGGCCAATCCTTTGTACGGCAAGCATCTCCAGAGCTTGGTGGCAGTGAAGAGGGCCAAAACAGAAGAAACCAGGTCTAGTTTTTACTGTGCCAATAGCATCAATAACTTGCTACTTGACTGCACAACATGTAGCTTAAACCAATAGCAATCTGACCAGCAATAGCAATGAAGTTGCTGCGAACACTTTTCACTTGTCTAATCTTACCTTTGCTTGTGCAACCAAGGCACTAAACACAAGCTTTTTTCTTATATACATCATAAGACTTGGATCATCAATTCAGATGCTACAAATCACATCACGGGACACTTGAGCCACTTTTGTTAACTAGTCAATTCTCAACACACCATGTCTACTCTTCCAACTGATAACACAGTTAGCGTCACGCACAAAGGGACCATTCGTGTCACTTAAACACTCACCCTTCACTATGTCTTCTAATATGCCTATGTTTCACTTCAAGCTGATCTCTGTCTCTTGACTTGCTTTCTTCATCTTTTTTTTACTTGCATTTTCACTTCCTGCTTTTGTTATATCTAGGACCTCAAAACATTGAGGACAATTGGGACGACAATAAGAAGGGTCGAGCTCTATGTTTCATAGGCATACTCGAATTTAAACTAGCCTGCGTCACCATTTTCAGAACATGTCAAGATTCCAGCTACTGTTTAGTACTCTATTCCAAAGCTTCCGTTGCCAAATTACAACATCTAGGCTTACCCAATAAATAATCATATAAAACTCTGTGCTCGGTTTGTCTGATGGCAAAGCAATGTCGACTTCCTTTCCTGCATGAGGCTCACATCTTTGCAAATCCCTTTGATATAGTTCATGTTGATTTATGGACACCACTGTATGTCCTAATAACAAACAGTAAACGTTTCATTTTGACTATGTGGATGATTGTTCCTGAGTGACATGGGTTTATTTACTTAAAACAAAATCGACTTTTGCTGCATCTTTACCACAATTTTATAATTTTGTTCAAACCTAATATGACACTACAATGAAATGAATACATAGTGATCGCGGATTCGAATTTCGATTGGCCCACTTTTATAAAGATTATGCTATTGTTCATTAATTGGCATGCATAGTTACATTGGAAGAAAACTCCATCGCTGAATCAAAATATCATCTCATTTACTTAAATTAAATTGTACGTTCCTATGCTTCTTTGGGGAGATTGTGTTTTGAGCGTTGTATCCAATAAACTGAATACTTTCATCCTCGTTAAATAAAACACCCCTTGAAATTTTATATGGTACCAGGCCTTCATATGACCATCTCTGTGCATTGTGTTGTCTATGTTTCGTTTCACTCTACGCTCCCACTGCCAGAAATTCATTCACATGCTCTTGTTGCATTGTTTGTTGGGTACCCATTTGGGACAAAATGTTATAAATTGTATGATTCGCGAACTCTCGTGCTACTCACGTGATAGAATGTTGAGGTCATGGATAGTTAAATCCATGGTGTTGGGGTTAGCCTCTAGTATCCTTCATGCCACTTTGACTAGGGAAATGTGGACCGATATTCAAGAGCGTTATGCATAGGAAAATGGACCGATTGCTTATCAGTTAAAATAGCCCGTTTCTTCAGAGCTGAAAAAAGGTGTCATGATGGTTGCATTCTACTATGCTAGGTTGAAGATGCTTTGGGATGAGTTCTAGAGCTATGATCCGTTATGTAGTTGTGATTGTAAAGTTCTCAAGGACTGCCGTTGTGATAATATGAAGAAGGTGCATAGAGTCAACCAAGAGATTGCATAATAAACGTCTTGATGGGCTCGGGAGAGCAATATGCACACAGGTGAAGGATCAAATGCTCCTCATGGGCCTCTTGCAAAGATAAATACATCTTTTGCCAAATTAATATAACAAGAGAAGCAAATAGTTATACATAAAGCATAGTGACAGTGTCACAACTTCTATTGCCGAGTCACTTGAAATGTTCAACAAGATTAAAGAGACTAAGGGAAACCGGAAGAAGTGCAAGGACAGACGGCTTTGTAGGCATTGTGGGAAGTTGGGACATGCAATAGCGAATTCTATAAAATTTATGAGTATCCTCTCGGTTATGGCTCAAATGGAAAGCAATTTAGTTCCACTAAAACCAGCCAAGGCCAATCCTTTGTACGGCAAGCATCTCCAGAGCTTGGTGGCAGTGAAGAGGGCCAAAACAGAAGAAACCAGGTCTAGTTTTTACTGTGCCAATAGCATCAATAACTTGCTACTTGACTGCACAACATGTAGCTTAAACCAATAGCAATCTGACCAGCAATAGCAATGAAGTTGCTGCGAACACTTTTCACTTGTCTAATCTTACCTTTGCTTGTGCAACCAAGGCACTAAACACAAGCTTTTTTCTTATATACATCATAAGACTTGGATCATCAATTCAGATGCTACAAATCACATCACGGGACACTTGAGCCACTTTTGTTAACTAGTCAATTCTCAACACACCATGTCTACTCTTCCAACTGATAACACAGTTAGCGTCACGCACAAAGGGACCATTCGTGTCACTTAAACACTCACCCTTCACTATGTCTTCTAATATGCCTATGTTTCACTTCAAGCTGATCTCTGTCTCTTGACTTGCTTTCTTCATCTTTTTTTTACTTGCATTTTCACTTCCTGCTTTTGTTATATCTAGGACCTCAAAACATTGAGGACAATTGGGACGACAATAAGAAGGGTCGAGCTCTATGTTTCATAGGCATACTCGAATTTAAACTAGCCTGCGTCACCATTTTCAGAACATGTCAAGATTCCAGCTACTGTTTAGTACTCTATTCCAAAGCTTCCGTTGCCAAATTACAACATCTAGGCTTACCCAATAAATAATCATATAAAACTCTGTGCTCGGTTTGTCTGATGGCAAAGCAATGTCGACTTCCTTTCCTGCATGAGGCTCACATCTTTGCAAATCCCTTTGATATAGTTCATGTTGATTTATGGACACCACTGTATGTCCTAATAACAAACAGTAAACGTTTCATTTTGACTATGTGGATGATTGTTCCTGAGTGACATGGGTTTATTTACTTAAAACAAAATCGACTTTTGCTGCATCTTTACCACAATTTTATAATTTTGTTCAAACCTAATATGACACTACAATGAAATGAATACATAGTGATCGCGGATTCGAATTTCGATTGGCCCACTTTTATAAAGATTATGCTATTGTTCATTAATTGGCATGCATAGTTACATTGGAAGAAAACTCCATCGCTGAATCAAAATATCATCTCATTTACTTAAATTAAATTGTACGTTCCTATGCTTCTTTGGGGAGATTGTGTTTTGAGCGTTGTATCCAATAAACTGAATACTTTCATCCTCGTTAAATAAAACACCCCTTGAAATTTTATATGGTACCAGGCCTTCATATGACCATCTCTGTGCATTGTGTTGTCTATGTTTCGTTTCACTCTACGCTCCCACTGCCAGAAATTCATTCACATGCTCTTGTTGCATTGTTTGTTGGGTACCCATTTGGGACAAAATGTTATAAATTGTATGATTCGCGAACTCTCGTGCTACTCACGTGATAGAATGTTGAGGTCATGGATAGTTAAATCCATGGTGTTGGGGTTAGCCTCTAGTATCCTTCATGCCACTTTGACTAGGGAAATGTGGACCGATATTCAAGAGCGTTATGCATAGGAAAATGGACCGATTGCTTATCAGTTAAAATAGCCCGTTTCTTCAGAGCTGAAAAAAGGTGTCATGATGGTTGCATTCTACTATGCTAGGTTGAAGATGCTTTGGGATGAGTTCTAGAGCTATGATCCGTTATGTAGTTGTGATTGTAAAGTTCTCAAGGACTGCCGTTGTGATAATATGAAGAAGGTGCATAGAGTCAACCAAGAGATTGCATAATAAACGTCTTGATGGGCTCGGGAGAGCAATATGCACACAGGTGAAGGATCAAATGCTCCTCATGGGCCTCTTGCAAAGATAAATACATCTTTTGCCAAATTAATATAACAAGAGAAGCAAATAGTTATACATAAAGCATAGTGACAGTGTCACAACTTCTATTGCCGAGTCACTTGAAATGTTCAACAAGATTAAAGAGACTAAGGGAAACCGGAAGAAGTGCAAGGACAGACGGCTTTGTAGGCATTGTGGGAAGTTGGGACATGCAATAGCGAATTCTATAAAATTTATGAGTATCCTCTCGGTTATGGCTCAAATGGAAAGCAATTTAGTTCCACTAAAACCAGCCAAGGCCAATCCTTTGTACGGCAAGCATCTCCAGAGCTTGGTGGCAGTGAAGAGGGCCAAAACAGAAGAAACCAGGTCTAGTTTTTACTGTGCCAATAGCATCAATAACTTGCTACTTGACTGCACAACATGTAGCTTAAACCAATAGCAATCTGACCAGCAATAGCAATGAAGTTGCTGCGAACACTTTTCACTTGTCTAATCTTACCTTTGCTTGTGCAACCAAGGCACTAAACACAAGCTTTTTTCTTATATACATCATAAGACTTGGATCATCAATTCAGATGCTACAAATCACATCACGGGACACTTGAGCCACTTTTGTTAACTAGTCAATTCTCAACACACCATGTCTACTCTTCCAACTGATAACACAGTTAGCGTCACGCACAAAGGGACCATTCGTGTCACTTAAACACTCACCCTTCACTATGTCTTCTAATATGCCTATGTTTCACTTCAAGCTGATCTCTGTCTCTTGACTTGCTTTCTTCATCTTTTTTTTACTTGCATTTTCACTTCCTGCTTTTGTTATATCTAGGACCTCAAAACATTGAGGACAATTGGGACGACAATAAGAAGGGTCGAGCTCTATGTTTCATAGGCATACTCGAATTTAAACTAGCCTGCGTCACCATTTTCAGAACATGTCAAGATTCCAGCTACTGTTTAGTACTCTATTCCAAAGCTTCCGTTGCCAAATTACAACATCTAGGCTTACCCAATAAATAATCATATAAAACTCTGTGCTCGGTTTGTCTGATGGCAAAGCAATGTCGACTTCCTTTCCTGCATGAGGCTCACATCTTTGCAAATCCCTTTGATATAGTTCATGTTGATTTATGGACACCACTGTATGTCCTAATAACAAACAGTAAACGTTTCATTTTGACTATGTGGATGATTGTTCCTGAGTGACATGGGTTTATTTACTTAAAACAAAATCGACTTTTGCTGCATCTTTACCACAATTTTATAATTTTGTTCAAACCTAATATGACACTACAATGAAATGAATACATAGTGATCGCGGATTCGAATTTCGATTGGCCCACTTTTATAAAGATTATGCTATTGTTCATTAATTGGCATGCATAGTTACATTGGAAGAAAACTCCATCGCTGAATCAAAATATCATCTCATTTACTTAAATTAAATTGTACGTTCCTATGCTTCTTTGGGGAGATTGTGTTTTGAGCGTTGTATCCAATAAACTGAATACTTTCATCCTCGTTAAATAAAACACCCCTTGAAATTTTATATGGTACCAGGCCTTCATATGACCATCTCTGTGCATTGTGTTGTCTATGTTTCGTTTCACTCTACGCTCCCACTGCCAGAAATTCATTCACATGCTCTTGTTGCATTGTTTGTTGGGTACCCATTTGGGACAAAATGTTATAAATTGTATGATTCGCGAACTCTCGTGCTACTCACGTGATAGAATGTTGAGGTCATGGATAGTTAAATCCATGGTGTTGGGGTTAGCCTCTAGTATCCTTCATGCCACTTTGACTAGGGAAATGTGGACCGATATTCAAGAGCGTTATGCATAGGAAAATGGACCGATTGCTTATCAGTTAAAATAGCCCGTTTCTTCAGAGCTGAAAAAAGGTGTCATGATGGTTGCATTCTACTATGCTAGGTTGAAGATGCTTTGGGATGAGTTCTAGAGCTATGATCCGTTATGTAGTTGTGATTGTAAAGTTCTCAAGGACTGCCGTTGTGATAATATGAAGAAGGTGCATAGAGTCAACCAAGAGATTGCATAATAAACGTCTTGATGGGCTCGGGAGAGCAATATGCACACAGGTGAAGGATCAAATGCTCCTCATGGGCCTCTTGCAAAGATAAATACATCTTTTGCCAAATTAATATAACAAGAGAAGCAAATAGTTATACATAAAGCATAGTGACAGTGTCACAACTTCTATTGCCGAGTCACTTGAAATGTTCAACAAGATTAAAGAGACTAAGGGAAACCGGAAGAAGTGCAAGGACAGACGGCTTTGTAGGCATTGTGGGAAGTTGGGACATGCAATAGCGAATTCTATAAAATTTATGAGTATCCTCTCGGTTATGGCTCAAATGGAAAGCAATTTAGTTCCACTAAAACCAGCCAAGGCCAATCCTTTGTACGGCAAGCATCTCCAGAGCTTGGTGGCAGTGAAGAGGGCCAAAACAGAAGAAACCAGGTCTAGTTTTTACTGTGCCAATAGCATCAATAACTTGCTACTTGACTGCACAACATGTAGCTTAAACCAATAGCAATCTGACCAGCAATAGCAATGAAGTTGCTGCGAACACTTTTCACTTGTCTAATCTTACCTTTGCTTGTGCAACCAAGGCACTAAACACAAGCTTTTTTCTTATATACATCATAAGACTTGGATCATCAATTCAGATGCTACAAATCACATCACGGGACACTTGAGCCACTTTTGTTAACTAGTCAATTCTCAACACACCATGTCTACTCTTCCAACTGATAACACAGTTAGCGTCACGCACAAAGGGACCATTCGTGTCACTTAAACACTCACCCTTCACTATGTCTTCTAATATGCCTATGTTTCACTTCAAGCTGATCTCTGTCTCTTGACTTGCTTTCTTCATCTTTTTTTTACTTGCATTTTCACTTCCTGCTTTTGTTATATCTAGGACCTCAAAACATTGAGGACAATTGGGACGACAATAAGAAGGGTCGAGCTCTATGTTTCATAGGCATACTCGAATTTAAACTAGCCTGCGTCACCATTTTCAGAACATGTCAAGATTCCAGCTACTGTTTAGTACTCTATTCCAAAGCTTCCGTTGCCAAATTACAACATCTAGGCTTACCCAATAAATAATCATATAAAACTCTGTGCTCGGTTTGTCTGATGGCAAAGCAATGTCGACTTCCTTTCCTGCATGAGGCTCACATCTTTGCAAATCCCTTTGATATAGTTCATGTTGATTTATGGACACCACTGTATGTCCTAATAACAAACAGTAAACGTTTCATTTTGACTATGTGGATGATTGTTCCTGAGTGACATGGGTTTATTTACTTAAAACAAAATCGACTTTTGCTGCATCTTTACCACAATTTTATAATTTTGTTCAAACCTAATATGACACTACAATGAAATGAATACATAGTGATCGCGGATTCGAATTTCGATTGGCCCACTTTTATAAAGATTATGCTATTGTTCATTAATTGGCATGCATAGTTACATTGGAAGAAAACTCCATCGCTGAATCAAAATATCATCTCATTTACTTAAATTAAATTGTACGTTCCTATGCTTCTTTGGGGAGATTGTGTTTTGAGCGTTGTATCCAATAAACTGAATACTTTCATCCTCGTTAAATAAAACACCCCTTGAAATTTTATATGGTACCAGGCCTTCATATGACCATCTCTGTGCATTGTGTTGTCTATGTTTCGTTTCACTCTACGCTCCCACTGCCAGAAATTCATTCACATGCTCTTGTTGCATTGTTTGTTGGGTACCCATTTGGGACAAAATGTTATAAATTGTATGATTCGCGAACTCTCGTGCTACTCACGTGATAGAATGTTGAGGTCATGGATAGTTAAATCCATGGTGTTGGGGTTAGCCTCTAGTATCCTTCATGCCACTTTGACTAGGGAAATGTGGACCGATATTCAAGAGCGTTATGCATAGGAAAATGGACCGATTGCTTATCAGTTAAAATAGCCCGTTTCTTCAGAGCTGAAAAAAGGTGTCATGATGGTTGCATTCTACTATGCTAGGTTGAAGATGCTTTGGGATGAGTTCTAGAGCTATGATCCGTTATGTAGTTGTGATTGTAAAGTTCTCAAGGACTGCCGTTGTGATAATATGAAGAAGGTGCATAGAGTCAACCAAGAGATTGCATAATAAACGTCTTGATGGGCTCGGGAGAGCAATATGCACACAGGTGAAGGATCAAATGCTCCTCATGGGCCTCTTGCAAAGATAAATACATCTTTTGCCAAATTAATATAACAAGAGAAGCAAATAGTTATACATAAAGCATAGTGACAGTGTCACAACTTCTATTGCCGAGTCACTTGAAATGTTCAACAAGATTAAAGAGACTAAGGGAAACCGGAAGAAGTGCAAGGACAGACGGCTTTGTAGGCATTGTGGGAAGTTGGGACATGCAATAGCGAATTCTATAAAATTTATGAGTATCCTCTCGGTTATGGCTCAAATGGAAAGCAATTTAGTTCCACTAAAACCAGCCAAGGCCAATCCTTTGTACGGCAAGCATCTCCAGAGCTTGGTGGCAGTGAAGAGGGCCAAAACAGAAGAAACCAGGTCTAGTTTTTACTGTGCCAATAGCATCAATAACTTGCTACTTGACTGCACAACATGTAGCTTAAACCAATAGCAATCTGACCAGCAATAGCAATGAAGTTGCTGCGAACACTTTTCACTTGTCTAATCTTACCTTTGCTTGTGCAACCAAGGCACTAAACACAAGCTTTTTTCTTATATACATCATAAGACTTGGATCATCAATTCAGATGCTACAAATCACATCACGGGACACTTGAGCCACTTTTGTTAACTAGTCAATTCTCAACACACCATGTCTACTCTTCCAACTGATAACACAGTTAGCGTCACGCACAAAGGGACCATTCGTGTCACTTAAACACTCACCCTTCACTATGTCTTCTAATATGCCTATGTTTCACTTCAAGCTGATCTCTGTCTCTTGACTTGCTTTCTTCATCTTTTTTTTACTTGCATTTTCACTTCCTGCTTTTGTTATATCTAGGACCTCAAAACATTGAGGACAATTGGGACGACAATAAGAAGGGTCGAGCTCTATGTTTCATAGGCATACTCGAATTTAAACTAGCCTGCGTCACCATTTTCAGAACATGTCAAGATTCCAGCTACTGTTTAGTACTCTATTCCAAAGCTTCCGTTGCCAAATTACAACATCTAGGCTTACCCAATAAATAATCATATAAAACTCTGTGCTCGGTTTGTCTGATGGCAAAGCAATGTCGACTTCCTTTCCTGCATGAGGCTCACATCTTTGCAAATCCCTTTGATATAGTTCATGTTGATTTATGGACACCACTGTATGTCCTAATAACAAACAGTAAACGTTTCATTTTGACTATGTGGATGATTGTTCCTGAGTGACATGGGTTTATTTACTTAAAACAAAATCGACTTTTGCTGCATCTTTACCACAATTTTATAATTTTGTTCAAACCTAATATGACACTACAATGAAATGAATACATAGTGATCGCGGATTCGAATTTCGATTGGCCCACTTTTATAAAGATTATGCTATTGTTCATTAATTGGCATGCATAGTTACATTGGAAGAAAACTCCATCGCTGAATCAAAATATCATCTCATTTACTTAAATTAAATTGTACGTTCCTATGCTTCTTTGGGGAGATTGTGTTTTGAGCGTTGTATCCAATAAACTGAATACTTTCATCCTCGTTAAATAAAACACCCCTTGAAATTTTATATGGTACCAGGCCTTCATATGACCATCTCTGTGCATTGTGTTGTCTATGTTTCGTTTCACTCTACGCTCCCACTGCCAGAAATTCATTCACATGCTCTTGTTGCATTGTTTGTTGGGTACCCATTTGGGACAAAATGTTATAAATTGTATGATTCGCGAACTCTCGTGCTACTCACGTGATAGAATGTTGAGGTCATGGATAGTTAAATCCATGGTGTTGGGGTTAGCCTCTAGTATCCTTCATGCCACTTTGACTAGGGAAATGTGGACCGATATTCAAGAGCGTTATGCATAGGAAAATGGACCGATTGCTTATCAGTTAAAATAGCCCGTTTCTTCAGAGCTGAAAAAAGGTGTCATGATGGTTGCATTCTACTATGCTAGGTTGAAGATGCTTTGGGATGAGTTCTAGAGCTATGATCCGTTATGTAGTTGTGATTGTAAAGTTCTCAAGGACTGCCGTTGTGATAATATGAAGAAGGTGCATAGAGTCAACCAAGAGATTGCATAATAAACGTCTTGATGGGCTCGGGAGAGCAATATGCACACAGGTGAAGGATCAAATGCTCCTCATGGGCCTCTTGCAAAGATAAATACATCTTTTGCCAAATTAATATAACAAGAGAAGCAAATAGTTATACATAAAGCATAGTGACAGTGTCACAACTTCTATTGCCGAGTCACTTGAAATGTTCAACAAGATTAAAGAGACTAAGGGAAACCGGAAGAAGTGCAAGGACAGACGGCTTTGTAGGCATTGTGGGAAGTTGGGACATGCAATAGCGAATTCTATAAAATTTATGAGTATCCTCTCGGTTATGGCTCAAATGGAAAGCAATTTAGTTCCACTAAAACCAGCCAAGGCCAATCCTTTGTACGGCAAGCATCTCCAGAGCTTGGTGGCAGTGAAGAGGGCCAAAACAGAAGAAACCAGGTCTAGTTTTTACTGTGCCAATAGCATCAATAACTTGCTACTTGACTGCACAACATGTAGCTTAAACCAATAGCAATCTGACCAGCAATAGCAATGAAGTTGCTGCGAACACTTTTCACTTGTCTAATCTTACCTTTGCTTGTGCAACCAAGGCACTAAACACAAGCTTTTTTCTTATATACATCATAAGACTTGGATCATCAATTCAGATGCTACAAATCACATCACGGGACACTTGAGCCACTTTTGTTAACTAGTCAATTCTCAACACACCATGTCTACTCTTCCAACTGATAACACAGTTAGCGTCACGCACAAAGGGACCATTCGTGTCACTTAAACACTCACCCTTCACTATGTCTTCTAATATGCCTATGTTTCACTTCAAGCTGATCTCTGTCTCTTGACTTGCTTTCTTCATCTTTTTTTTACTTGCATTTTCACTTCCTGCTTTTGTTATATCTAGGACCTCAAAACATTGAGGACAATTGGGACGACAATAAGAAGGGTCGAGCTCTATGTTTCATAGGCATACTCGAATTTAAACTAGCCTGCGTCACCATTTTCAGAACATGTCAAGATTCCAGCTACTGTTTAGTACTCTATTCCAAAGCTTCCGTTGCCAAATTACAACATCTAGGCTTACCCAATAAATAATCATATAAAACTCTGTGCTCGGTTTGTCTGATGGCAAAGCAATGTCGACTTCCTTTCCTGCATGAGGCTCACATCTTTGCAAATCCCTTTGATATAGTTCATGTTGATTTATGGACACCACTGTATGTCCTAATAACAAACAGTAAACGTTTCATTTTGACTATGTGGATGATTGTTCCTGAGTGACATGGGTTTATTTACTTAAAACAAAATCGACTTTTGCTGCATCTTTACCACAATTTTATAATTTTGTTCAAACCTAATATGACACTACAATGAAATGAATACATAGTGATCGCGGATTCGAATTTCGATTGGCCCACTTTTATAAAGATTATGCTATTGTTCATTAATTGGCATGCATAGTTACATTGGAAGAAAACTCCATCGCTGAATCAAAATATCATCTCATTTACTTAAATTAAATTGTACGTTCCTATGCTTCTTTGGGGAGATTGTGTTTTGAGCGTTGTATCCAATAAACTGAATACTTTCATCCTCGTTAAATAAAACACCCCTTGAAATTTTATATGGTACCAGGCCTTCATATGACCATCTCTGTGCATTGTGTTGTCTATGTTTCGTTTCACTCTACGCTCCCACTGCCAGAAATTCATTCACATGCTCTTGTTGCATTGTTTGTTGGGTACCCATTTGGGACAAAATGTTATAAATTGTATGATTCGCGAACTCTCGTGCTACTCACCCTATTTCCACCACTATCTCCTACAATCGAATCTCCAACCCTATAGACATTATATACTTTGTCTCTCCTCTAATACAACTTGCTTCATACTCCTAAGCTAGATGTGTTTCTATTGACGTTTGGCCATACAAATTGAGCTTTATGCCTTTGAAGTAAATAATTGATGGTCACTTGTACCATTTTTCCTACGGAAACAACCCACTTGGTGTAAATGGGTTTATAAAATCAAAAGCCATAATGATGGTACCGAAGTGGTAAAAAGCTCGTTTGTTAGCTAAAAGTTTGCACAATAGGAGGGGGTTGATTTTCTTGATGCGTTCTGCCTTATAGACAAAATATCCACTATTTGCTTACTTCTTGCCCTTTTCACCATAGATAATTCACATTTTTGTAGCTTGATGTCAACGTCTTTCTTCATAGGGATCTCCATGAAGAAGTCCACATGTAATACAACTTGCTTCATACTCCTAAGCTAGATGTGTTTCTATTGACGTTTGGCCATACAAATTGAGCTTTATGCCTTTGAAGTAAATAATTGATGGTCACTTGTACCATTTTTCCTACGGAAACAACCCACTTGGTGTAAATGGGTTTATAAAATCAAAAGCCATAATGATGGTACCGAAGTGGTAAAAAGCTCGTTTGTTAGCTAAAAGTTTGCACAATAGGAGGGGGTTGATTTTCTTGATGCGTTCTGCCTTATAGACAAAATATCCACTATTTGCTTACTTCTTGCCCTTTTCACCATAGATAATTCACATTTTTGTAGCTTGATGTCAACGTCTTTCTTCATAGGGATCTCCATGAAGAAGTCCACATGACCCCCCCCCCCGAGTTCTTCTATTTATGGAGCAAATGATCATTTAGTGTGTTGGTTATACGAGAGTCTCATGGTGTTAGATAAGCTAGTTGTCAGGTTTGCTAAATTGTTTGATTTTCTCCTTCACCTTTGCTTTTGTTAATCTAGACATGGTCATAATCTTTTCACTCTTACATCTAACACGTTCTTCATTGCCCTTCTAGTTTATGTTTATGAAACTATTGTATTCAGTAATGACATGGCTACTGTAATGTCCTTGAACAACACACTTCATGACCATCTGACTACTGTAATGTCCCTGAACAGCACAATTCATGACCATTTTCACTTGAAGGGACTTGGGTTTCCCTCAAGTACTTTCTTGGCCTCGAGATTGCTTGTTTGTCTTTTGGAATCTTTCTTTGCTAACTTCAATATGCTCTCAAGTTACTTGAACCCTTTGCTCACCTTAGTTCTAACCCATCTTCCAAAAGCATACCAAAATTACTACTCATGATGGTGTTTGCTTACCGATCCCACCATTTATTGACAACTCATTGGTAAGCTTCTTTGCCTCATAATCACCTGCTCTACGTTATCTTTCATTTTGCACAAACTAAGCCAATACCTCTTGAACACCCCCCTTCTCTACATGTAGTCTTCTTTATCCTCCAATCCTTAACCAAAAAAATCTTTATCCTCCAACACATTAAATAAGCCCCTGGACAAAAGCTTTGTTCTACTCAGCCTCCTCTATTGTTCACTTAAAGGCAATCGCAGATGTTGATTGGGTCAGCTACTTGGATTCTTAGAGATTGGTTTCTAGATATAGTGTTTTCCTTGGCAATTCTATTGCTTTTTTTGAAAATCTAAGAAAAAATTGGCAGATTTCTGGTCATTTGTTGAAGCCAATATCATAGTATTGTTGTAGTGACGTGTTATAATATGGTTAATTGGGTGGCAGATTTCTGGTCATTTGTTGAAGCCAATATCATAGTATTGTTGTAGTGACTTGTGTTATAATATGGTTAATTGGGTAATTGTCTGATTTTCTGGCTATCTCATAGCACATTGTTGTCCTGCTCAAATGTTTTGTGGTAATTTGACTACCACCATATTATCGTGAACCTAGTTTATCATGAGCACATAAAGCATATTGAAATTGACCTATACGTTGTTTGGGACAAAACATAAGAGCATATTCTCAAAGTTCACGTAAGCGCTTGATTCCAACTTGCTGACATGTGTCACCAAACCACTACCCGCTTTAAGGGGGTATATGATATATACACTCCACTTTAAGGGGGGATATATTATATTTCGTAATTAATTTTATGTTTTAAGTGGTTTAAGCACATGTTTTTTTGTGCTTGAAGTTTGTTAGCATTATCAGCTGGTCTCTTGACTAGTTAGAGTTAACTAGGGGACTAAACTAGTTAGTTACATATTTCTTTCTCTTAGTTAGCAATAGTTCCTTATGCTGGAATATTAGGGCAGCGTGCTTTAATTTCACTTATCTTGTAATTTGCCTCAATTCCACGTAGGAAGAATAGTAGAGGGAAGTCTAATTTATATACTCCTCTCTCCTTGCATTTGGCAAAATCTTATGGGCCTAGAGTGGGCTTAGTAGACCATATGTGAGCGACCCGCTACGCTGGTGTGGTGTGGTGAGGACTTTTTCCAACCCAGACCTTTATTTTACAGAGTTTTTAGTTGTTGTAATGAAACTCGGAGAGTTCTCTAGATTGAGCTTGAGGAGCATATGCTTGAGCTTGAGATGTCCACTACTGACCAACCTGACGCTGCTATGCTCGAGAACCTGACTGTTATTTCAGGTTCGAGCTTGAGTACACGTTTTAACTGTGTAACCGCCCGCTTTTTTCCATAGCCGTTGTTGCCTTAGTTGTGGCTGGATGTTTTGGTCCTCTATATTCGCCCACCAATTAGGGTCGGATTTCTTGCGCACATTCCATAACAGACTTTTGCTTGCATGCCAAGTATTTTTTGCCTATAAATATTGTGCTTTGGGGCATTATTCTAGACATTGAACTCTTAACAATCATACTTCTCTTCTTTTCTTCAATACTCTCTAAGTCTTCTCTTTTATTTTGGTTACTAAGCAAGTTGGGGCGCACTTCAACCCATCACCTGAGAGTACACTTCTGTGTTGGGCGCCATGTTAACCTTGGAAGTCGGAGTGCTTGACGATCCCGTTTGTATTGCAGCGGGGGCATAATCAACTTAGGGTAGTGGTGAACTTTATGGCTTGTCGACTTCCTTCATCTCTGAATCTTTTAAGTTCAATTGTTTTATTGTCTTTTCTCTAGTCTATTAATTGTAATTTGAGGTTCATAATGTTCAGTTTTTGTATCTTAAGTCAGTTTAGTATTATTTGCCCCGATTTTGAGTTAGCCTTTTGTCTCTTGATCTTGAGAATTTGATTACCCATTTGCTCTATTTCTCCAACACCTTAGATATATATGCCCTTTGTACATATTTTATAATTCATCAAATATAAAATACAGATAGGAGAAACTTAATTCTCCAACGCCTTCAGTGTCTTTCACTTTTCATTGTTTGCTAGTTTGTTTCCTCTATCTTGCTTAATTCTTCTCGCTTTTCTCTTGCAAGTCTCAACTTGATCTTCATTCTCATTTCTGTTAGGAATGGTCTCTGCTTTTCTATTATGTTCAGCTGGCGTAACAGCATTAATGTGGTGCTTCATAACCCCTTCCTCCTTCCTCCTTTTCGTTCGGACCCAAAAAAATCAACATTCAATTCCTCCAAGCCTACACACTCTCTCTCTCTCTTTCCAACAATCTCGGGTGGGTGAAGATCATTCATAATACCCTACCCCCTCTTTGTTCAAATAACGAAGATTTCGTCCTTCTTGTCATTGGTGTTGCATTTAATTCCATCCCATCTGCTATAGTTACTCTCTCTTCTCACAATCTATTTAAACCAAAGGTAACTATCATCTCACTCATCTTCATAACCCCTTTCTCAATCTACTCCGACGCCATGAGTATTATTTGTTGGAGTTGTCAAGGATTAGGCCAATCCTGACAATTCAAGCTATTAAGGAGCATATTTTTAAAAATAGGCCTTATATTGTTTTCTTGTCAGAAACTAAACAAAAATATAAAGTTATTAGAAATCGAGCCAATCTGTTGGGTTTCCCGTCCTTCTACACGGTGAACCCCATCGGATTGGCCTCTGGTCTAGCCCTTTTTGGTCCCCGGATGTTCACTTAAATGTCATTTCCTCTTCTACTAATTTCATAATATGTAATATTGAAGAAATTTGTACGGGAAAAACATGGATTCATGTGTTTGTCTATGGTGAACCATGTAAAAGTAGAAGGAGGTTTTGGTCAGATTTTTCTGTCATTTGTCAAGCTCTCTGGGGAGCTATTGCTATTTCAGGGGACTTTAATTCTGTCACCTCCATCCATGACAAAGTTCAAGGGGCAGAGGTTAATGACTACCAACTAAGATGGGTTCTTGATTTTTTGGACTCCTGTGATCACCTTGAGTTCTCTCCTTCTCGGTGCCGTTTCTCTTGGTTTAATAAACAACCAGAAGGGAGAAATGTTAAGGAATGTATTGATATGGCTGCGAGTAACTATGATTGGCAAGTTCTTTTCCCTGAGGCTCATGTCTCCCTTCTCCCGGCTGTTGGTTCTGATCACTCCCCGCTGATTTTCTATCTCTATTGTGATAATCATCACCGTCCCCATGTTTTTAAATTTGAATCTAAATGGCTCCTTGAAGATGACTGTAGAGATGTTGTGGCTCAAGGCTGGTCAGTTCAGGTTACGGGTTCTCGCATGTTTCGGTGTAACCGCAAAGTCTTGTCATGTCAAAAAAAGCTGAAAGACTGGAGTATATCTCGCCACACCACGAAAAAAAGGCTAGTGATTCAGGCGTTCCAATAGCTCACCACTCTTCAAAGTAAAGCATCCTCACAAGGAGATTTTGAAGAAGAGAACAAATGGAAGGCTATTCTCGAAAAGCATTGGGAGTCTGAAGAAAGTTTTTGGCATCAACGGTCTAGCATCAACTGGCTTTCTTTTGGAGATAGAAACACTCGATTCTTCCATGAATCTTCTACCCAGAGAAAAAGATCCAATGTTATTAGAAGAATTTTGAACCATGAAGGTACTTGGATTGAGGACACTGCTAGCATCGAGAATGTGATTATGAATCATTTTCGAGAACTCTCTGAAGCTCGGCCTGTCCTCCACACTAAAGAAGCTCTTGCCTATGTCATCCCAAATGTAACAGAGGAGTGGAACAGGTCCCTCACTGCCCCGATTACTATGGAGGAGGTACGGGTTGCCACTTTGGCCCTTGGGGGTCTTAAGGCTCCTGGTCCAGATGGCTTCCCCGGTATTTTCTTCTCTAGCTTTTGGGATCTGGTTTCCAACGATATTTTCCACGCTGTTCGTGGCTTTTTGAGAGCGGTCACATGTTGCGTGGATTCAATGCTACAAACATCATTATGATCCCTAAAGTGTCTCGTCTCGAATCTCTGTCTCAATTCAGACCGATTGGCCTTTGCAACTTCATTTACAAAATCATTTCCAACTTTATAGCGAATAGGCTTTCTCCGATTATGGGCAATCTCATCTCTCCAACTCAAGCTGCTTTTGTGAAGGGAAGAAGAATTCAGGATAATATCGTTATAGCTCAAGAAGCCTTCTATGCCCTCAAAAACAGAAGAAGAGGAAGTAAATGTTACGTTGCTCTCAAACTTGACTTATCAAAAGCCTACAATCAAGTCAATTGGAGGTTCTTGGAAAAGCTTTTATTGAAAAGTGGTTTCTCTCCTACCTTCGTCAAGTTGGTTATGGAATGTGTATCCACTGTTTCCATCTCCCCGGTTCTTAATGGAAAAAGACTCAATTCTCTTCCCATTAAGAGAGTATTAAGATGAGGAGATCCCCTCTCATCATTCCTTTTTTTGCTCTTATGGATTGTTTATCTTCTTCCATTGATTCCGCGGAAAGGGGAGGCCATTGGAGAGGTTTTCGCATCAAGAGACAATGCCCTTCAATCACCCACCTCCTCTTCGCGGACGACTGCCTTTTGTTCATGGAAGCCTCTCGCCGGTGATGCGAATCGGTAAAGAGGATCATTTCCCTCTTCAATGGTGCTTCAGGTGAATCTGTGAACTTTAACAAATCTAATGCCTTCTTCTCCTCCAACTCCCCGGGTCATCTCAGCAAGGAATGCTTGGATATCCTTGGCGTTGGGCTTATGAAAGAAAGTGATAAGTACCTTGGACTTTAGGTACTTTGGAGTAGATCCAAGATTAACGCTCTTCAGTTCCTCTACGACCGAATTCGGAACAAAACTCTGGGTTGGAAATCAAAGTTTCTCTCCCATTGTGGCTGTGAAGTCCTCATCAAGTCAGTGTTATCCGCCATCCCTTCTTATGTTATGCATTGCTACGAAATTCCCATTTCTTTCGCTCGCAAACTTAATGGCCTCTTGGCTTGCTTCTGGTGGAAAGGTGGGAACCCCGAGGATAAGGGTATTCATTGGTTCTGATGGGATAAAATATCACGCCCAAAAGCTTGTGGTGGTTTGGGGTTTTGTGATTTTGAGGGTGTTAATATTGCTATGCTTGCGAATCAAGCTTGGCGCGCTATTCAAAATCCAGAGGCTCTTTGGGTCAGAATCTTCAAAGGAATTTATTTTCACGATTGCTTCGTCCTCAAGGCTAAATTGGGTCACAACCCATCTTGGGGGTGGAGAAGTCTTCTTGAAGGATGTAAACTCCTTGAAGAGGGATTACGTTGGAACATTGCTAGTGGTAGGCAAGTTAACATTTAGGAGGATAAATGGATTCCCTCTATCCCAAGCTTTCGACCTATGGCTCAAAGACCACCCGATTTGCCCATTGTCACGGTGGACCAGCTGATCCACCGTGACTGCAGGGCATGGAATCGGCTGTTGCTTGCTGATCTTTTCTATAATGATGAGGTGGCTTCAATTGAATCTATCCCGGTGGGGGATGCTTTGTTGGATGACTCCCTTGTCTGGCACCACTCCAAAGATGGTTCTTACTCAGTTAAATCAGGCTATGCTCTTTGGAATGGCAATCGAGTGCGTGTCTCCGAGATGAACCGCCCTTCCTCTTCACTTTCAACCTTGCACACTAAGGCTCTTTCTTCTTTATGGAATCTGCCCATTGCCCACAAAATCAAGCAATTCCTGTGGCGGGCCTACTCCAATGCTTTGGCAACTAACGCAAATCTGAAGTTAAGAGGGCTCTATCATGCCCCTAGTTGCACCCATTGCGGGAATGAAGAAGAAACCTCGGATCACATCCTCTTCTTCTACCCCTCGGCTCGTGCAACTTAGTTTTGTTCTGAGTTGGGTTTCAAGCCGTCTCCTGAGGGCTTTCGTGGTTTAAGATGGTGGTGGGATCACATTTGTTTGGAGCTGAAGCTTTCTCGTGACTCACTGTGTATGATTACCTATCTTTGTTGGGAAATTTGGAAGGCCCGAAACTCTTTGATCTTCAGTCAGACGATTTCGGACCCCATTTGTGTGCTTCGTATGAAGTCCTCTCTTTGGTGTTCAGTGCTACCTCCTCCTAGGGTCCCGTGCCCCCAGCCTGACACCCCCCCCCCCCCCTCCTCCAAATTGGTCTGCTCCTCCTCCTGGTGTTATTAAAATTAACTCGGACGCTTCTTGGAGCTTACTTCACATGAAGATTGCTTCAGTGGTGGTAGCGAGGAACTTGCATGGATCTATTATGGGCGGCTGGTGCAGCACCGTTTGTGCCTCCTCCATGTTGATGGCTGAAGCCTTATGGATTCGTGCTGCATGCTCTTTTTCTCAAGCCTTCGGATGGTCTAAGGTCATCTTTGAATCTGATTCCAAGAGTCTCATCCAAAATCTTCAAGAGTTAGGTCCCCCACCCTGGGAGATCAAGACAATTGTGGAAGATGTTATGGATTTTGTTACCTCTCTTGAATCCTTTTCTTTTGTTTGGGTTCCGAGAAGTTGTAATAGGGCGGCCCATTTTGCTGCTAAAATACATAGTTCTATTTCTTATAATCACGATTGGTGGAGGTCTATTCCTCCTGAACTTAATCACATTGCAATTTTTGATTCTAGAGGAATTTAATTTTTGGCCCTGGGGATTGTTAATGATTAAAAAAAAAAAAAAGAGAGCGTACATCAAATTATTGGACAACAAACATTTGGAGGAAAATTGGAGATCAAGCTTAATAAAATTTTCTTGCACACGATTTGCAACATATCTCAGTTATATCCAATGACCTATCATCTAAAATCATTGTCGCCTGCAATTATGTTATCCTTTTTGTTTCTTTTACCTATTCTTTCGTGACCTTTTTTTACACATTCACATAAAATGATTATCAAGCGTATATCTAAAATCTTCCCAAAACAATTATAGTGATATTGGGAACTCTCTCGGTGATTGTTATTTTGATGTTATCGCATGAAATGACATCAACTGGTAGGCTTCTTATTCTGGGAGATACGATCATCGTGAAGTTTGGTTGATTGACTTTAGTTCTTATGGGAAGGATACATACATTTCTAGAATCCTTTCATGATGATTTGTCTATCAGTTGAATACTATAGTTTTCATAGTAGCTATCATATATGGACCTCTTGGGTATTTGTTACTTAGAACTTTGAATAAACATGAGTAAATATTTGCTGTCATATATGGAAATATTTACTTGTTTGTGACGACTATGAACCTTTAAGTGCTACAAATATTTACATATGTGACTTTGGTTATTTCCTTTTTCTAGGTTTATATTGTTAGGGTAAATGATCTCAACAAAAGGGAAGAAGCTGAAAGCCATGAAACTTCCATTGCTATAAATGTAGACAAATGCAAAAAACGATCTACACCAGGTAATTTGATCTGTTATCTTAGTAGGTAGAGTTTAGATTGCCACCTTGTTTGTTCCCATTATTAAAAACTGTTACGAAAATTCTAATATTGTAGATCTTGTAAAATGTGTATTGGAGGTCCAAATTTGCCACATAGGCACTTTTGGCTCCTTTAAAGCCTTGCACCCAGAATGTTGAAACGATGTTTTGGTGCGGGCACTAAAATTAACACCACACCTCTTGGATGCAATCGATTGAACTTTCCGTTCGATTGATTGTGTAGAGCACTTCTCGTTGAAAATACGAACACGTGGTTGATTGCATTGTTTGTGTAAGCGCCACATTTAAGTTGTATTGAAAATTAAGATGTGTCAGATGTAACGACACTCAAAATATCTTATTTGCGCATCCTTACCCCCATATATGGGTTGGGACACTCTTATACACCTTTATGTTGGAGCATTAGTAACCGATAAAAAGGCAGGGTGAAAAATTGCTTATACTAAAATTCTTTAGATTTGCTTTGTCACAGCTTTCTGGAGAAAACATAAACTTATTTATAAAAAACTAAAGAAACTATCACTAGTTAATGTTTCTAGAGAACTTGTTTCGTCTGCAGATAGGAAAAAAGAAACTAAAAAGAACTTGTTCTGTTTTGTAGATTGATAAAAGGAAACTAAAAAGAACTTGTTCTGTCTGTAGATTGATAAAAGGAAACTAAAAAGAACTTGTTCTGTTTGAAAAACCAATACCTTTCTCATTCCAATATAAACTAATTTATAATACAAGCTTGCAACTCAATGGACACATGGGATTCCAGACAAATATCATTGAAAGATTCATGACCCCATCGATTTTGGTGGTGGCCATTTAGAGAAGACCAAGGGCTACCATTGATCTTCAATAGCATACTAAAAATTACAGACTAAAAACACCATCAAATAGCAGCAAATTACACCACACTATTGGCTAGTAATCTACCACTAATTATAAGATGTAAACACAATATTGCAATACCAAATACAAAATGCAAAATACAAAACAAGTATATCATAACACGTCTGCTCAAGTTGGAGCTTATAAATTGATAGCGCCCAACTTGGAAAGTAGAATACGAAAGAATGGAACCCTGAGAGCCTCAAGTAAAAGATCGACTAATTGACCCATAGAACGCAAAAGGACATGGCAATCTCAACGTGCTTTGTCGGTTTGTGGAACACAGGGTTAGATGTGATATGAAGAGTAGGGGTGTAGTCGAGTCGAGTCGAGTATCTCAGTAATCAACTTGAACTCGATTAACTATACAGGTACTCAAACTCATACTTGAACTCGAGTCAAGTATTAAATTTTTCTTGAACTTGCACTCGATCAACTATTCGAGTATTTGACCCAATTCGAGTACGCTTTTATTACATATATTAAGGTTCGGCATATTAGCTCTATTATAATAGTATTTGTTATACTCCAATTAGGAAAAAAAAAATTTCTTATACTCGGCCATTATTTATACTCACATCGCTAAGACGATTATTACTCATAATACATTTTAACAAAAAAAAAAAACATAATTTGCTGGTATCTTAATACCTAAATCCTTTTTAATTAATACATACTGTATTTGAGTACAGTGAATGAGTAATTATCAAGTGTGACTCGAGTATACCAACGAAGCCAAATATCGAGTCAAGTATCAAGTCAAGTGCAGATTCGAGTATTAAGTCAAGTATTAAATTACTTGTCTTGTACTTGTTTACTAATTGAGTATGTTTTGACACTTGAACCCAAACTCAGTTAGTCCGAGTTCGAGTCGAGTTTTATCAAGCTACTCGCGAGCTACTTGGATCATTTATACCCCTAATGAAGAGCGGTTTGGTTGTCAGAACATAATAAAGCCGATTGATCAACTTGAACCGCAAATGAACCTGCAAGTTACAGTAGCCATGGCACGATATTCTGCTTTGGTCGACGATAAAGAAATGGCATGCTGTTTATTTGAAAGCCATAATATGGACGCTCCACTTAGGAAAACCACAAAATCTTGGGGTGAAATTTTTTGTAGCGAACAGCCGGCCCATTCGATGTTATAATAAGCTTGCAACCGAAAACCACACTTGGAGGGAAGAAAATACCTTGAATGGGCCTAGAGAAAATACCGTAAGATTCAAATGGTGGCTTGGGGATGCGACTCTCAAGGATCATGCATAAATTTACTAATACATGAATAACTAGTATCAGGTCGAGTAATCTTCAAACACAAAAATCGTCCCTCTAAGTGCCAACGTTTCCCAGGTCTTTAATTTGGTCGCCCACCCCATCAGCTGAGTGATGATTTTGTACTATTAGTGTTAGTATAGTATTAGCCCATAGCATCCTAGCTTCGCTCAAATATCTAAAACATATTTTCTTCGGTTTAATGTAATATCGGATGGAGAACAAGCAACCATGACATCAAGGAAATATTGTATAGGTTCGGGGTCCTTTTTACCATATTTCTGGTTGGGACGACTCTTAATATTAGTTATACAATTTGAATCACTTTCGGTTATTGTAACATCATCAACATAGATAACAAATGGTAAATAAACCAACCCCTATGATAAAGTAAAAAGTAGCAATCCAATTTGGATTCTTGAAAACATGCATCTTGCAACGTCATTTGTGAATTTCTAATTCCAGTTATGTGAGGCTTTTTTAAGTCCATTAAGAGGTTTCCAAGTTAGCGCACCCGCCTCATGCTTGCGCTCGAAACCCTATGGAATTTTCTTGTAAGCTTCTTCATCAAGGTCTACATGTACGACGACATTATTAATGTCCAAACATTGGATAATTTATGTATGAGCAATGGCCACTACTGGAACACAAAGAATAGCAATGAGTTTAGCTACTTGCACAAATTTATCATGACAATAAATACTTTAAATTTGGGTGTATCCCTTCGCAACTAAGCGTGCCTTGTATTATTCAGTAGACCCATTAGAGTTATGTTTGACCTTGATCATCCACTTCGAGTTAATAGCCATCATGATCGACGACAAATATTCTAAGGTCCAAAATTGATTATGTTCAAGTTCTTTTATTTCTCTTCTCATCACATCCCTCTAATGCTTATACAAAACTGCTTGTGAAAAAAAAATTGACACATCATTTGAGATGATAGCTTCGAGGCAAGTTGAGTGTGCATTAGAAAATCATGCATGAGGAAAAAAAAGGTGTGGAAAGGGAAACGACATACATCAGTTATTTGAAGAAGCAGTAGTACAAGTTTGGTTACGGAAGGTGGCATATCACAAATATAGGCTTCGTTTGTTTCGAGGGAAGTACCCTTCCCCTAGAAAACAAGGTTTTCCACGGAAAAGGCAATTCCTGTTGAGTTTTTCTATTGTTTGTTTCAACGGAAAATATGTTCTCCCATTGCAATATTTTTGTTTGTTTTGAAGGAATCACCTTCTACCAGTTATCTTATACCTAGTCATAGGACAATATAAGTAGCAATACAATGTATTTGAAATTATCTAAACTTTGTGTCGGTGTAAAATTATTATTAAGGTAATCTGAGGCTTGGGCATTTATCACTTATCTTGACATTTCAATATTCCTGAAATTGAATATTTTACCACTTATGTACTATATTTCAAAATTTGATGAAGTCTTATAAGAATCTAAGCAAATATAAAAGTGCTAATATAATACATAATTATGATAATATTTACAAGCTATGTCAATGTTTTTAGCAAATTATGATAAAAAGTTCATCACATGTTGATGTAAACTACCTAAATATTGTCAAAATCATATGCCATATTAGCATTTTTAGCAAAAACCCATTAAATTGTAATGCAAATGCTTGTATATTGTTGGAATCATATTCTATTTTAGCATTTTCTATCGAAAATCTATCTAATTAAAAAAAAGGCACTTGATTGATAAAATTTTAAAACTTAAGGATATCTATGTAATAAAATGTTTAAACTTCAAGGTATCTCATTATATACATTGAAATGTTATGTTCCCTAGGTGAATGGTCAAACCTCATGCTACTTAAGTGATAATTTTTCTAAAAAAACATATATCAAAATAAAGTATTTTCTAAAAAAGAATATAATCTATAAACAATTTTTTGGTGCTTAGTTTGATATAACATTATTTTTTAATTATGACATTCACCATGATGTGAATTAGTAAAGAGGTTTCAAATATAAAATACAAGTTACGAATGAAACTCAAATGGAACCACAAAATTCACTCTAGGATTTGGTGCTAATCGATCTTTCTTTGTCCAGTTCTTGTCCCACATTATTGCCTTTAGCGATCTAAGATCCCGTCAAGTTCATTTTGATCCATAGTCGGGCTAATGTATACCTTCGAATTCATCGGATCACTCGAATGATGACTTCTTCTATTTTAAAAGGGAAGTCATTTTCCCCCATTTGAAGGAAAATATTTTTCGTAAGTGAACCTCTGTCAAACAATGGAAAAGGAAAAACCACTTCCTAGAATGTGGTTTTGCCCCTAAACAAGTGGAGCCATAATCTTGATATTTCGCGGGCATAGATCAGGCCTGGGCTCTTCTTCTTTATTGGTCTGTCTCTGTCACTTGAGAACTGAAATCATCTTCCATTTCCTCTCCGAATTGAATTACCGAACCCCTGCCTAAACACTCATTGGAACCATCATTGGCCATAAAAATCAGCCCATTACTTGGCTCCACTCCCTTAATTGGAGGTTGTTAATGTCATCAGTTGTTGGTCGAATGTTGACAAGACTACTTGATGTATTGCCTTAATGCATTGTGATATTTGAGGTCCTTATCGTACTCCATCTTTGAGTGGCACATATGTACTTGGATCTATTTGATGAGAGAAAAGGCTTAGGCTCACTAAATGCTCAAGGATTTTTATAATATAATGAACACTCAGTTTGGGATACTGGTTAAACTTGTGCGAAGTGATAGCATACATGATTTCAATATGGTCTCTTGTTGGAGTAATATAGGAAGCATGTGATTTAGTTTCAAGCATTATGCATTGATAAACCGTGATAAAACAGTGTGGTGGAGAGGAAATACTAACATCTCCTCAAAGTAGTACCACCCTACGATTTAGTGTTGGCTACCGCTCAAGTTCCGGGGGGAGTGCATTTGACAACAACATATCTAATTAATCTGACATTGACACCCATTTTATCAAATAGGAGGTCATACGAGGTACTACTTAGAGAAAACCAAGTTATGGTCATTTTACAGCTTTCGGTAGCCAGTGTTATACTAAAGAAGGAATTAAAGACAAATTAGGAAACTGAGCTAGTCCTTATGTTTTTATTGGGCATCCACGTGATAAAAAAGGTATAAGGTATATAGTATTGATAATTGACGGATTTCAATGCAGGCCCATGATTACTAAGGCTTCATTTGGTTGCCACATGAATTGAATTCTTGTAGAAAGTTGTATTTCTTGGGAAATAGAAATTTCTTGGGGGGGGATAGTTAAAAATGAATGAATTAAAACTTACCTAAGGGGCTAGGTAAGTTACTTCCTACTTTTTGAAGAAATTACAAATTGTTTAGCAATTTCCACTTCCCGTGTTATACCTACTTTTTGCCAACTAAACAAGAGCCAAAATCGTACTTCCCATGATTTTCTACTTCCTACATAACAAACGAGGCCTAATCCATTGCTACGGTTTCAACGCAGACACCACTGGTGGTTGGTGATGTCATATTGTTGGCCTGAAATGGTAGATGAGTCAGTTTGGCTTAATAAAATGAGCCACATACAACATATAACCACTCAGAAAAGACAAATGAGAAATATGTGAAAGCCATGAAAATTGGACATGCCTTAATCACCTCTGTCGTAGCACTAGCTCCTTAATGGTTTGAGACGTGTGTGCTATAGGAACCTTCGGTTGGGGTTGCAAGAAGTACTACCCATTTCTTTGCCTTGAGTGTATGTCCGATATCACACTTAGGTCAGGAAATTCACAATTTTCATCCCTGAATTCACTCACCGATATAAAATTACATTGGGAATCAGAAACAGTGAGAACATTATTAAAAGGCAAGGAAGAGGAGGGAGAGACATTTTTGATATGTGAAATTGGAATATTAGTCTCGCTAGGCAACCTAGGGCCTCCGCTTAGGGAAGATGGTCTTCCCGGCAGCCACACTTTGTTGCTGTTTCTTCGTGGGATAAACGACTTCCTAGCTGTGGGTATATGCTCGGCGTTTATTTATTGAGGCCGAACTGTTGAAAAAGATCAGTGAAGGCTCCTTATTCAGTCCACCATTTTTTCCATATCCCGAATGTGGGAAAAAGCTTTCCTGGGCGCACAAGTGCAAGCCGAAATCTGAATGTGAGTATAAAGCTTATACCACAAAGATTTAGGCCTAGTATAATTGGTCAATGCACGCAAATTTTGTTGTTAAAGTTAGAAATTTTCTCGTTTTAGTTCTCGAGCACGTGGTATGTTTACTTATGAGGAAGACACGTAAAGATAAAGCCATACTTCACCTCTCATCTTGATTTAGTCCGTGCTGTCATGAATTTCTTTGGAGACGGAATTGGTAAGCCATGAGAGAGTCACAGAGTGATATTGGGCCCAATTTTCATATTTCGTCGATTCTATTGCTTGTTTCTCGATCATGCCATCAATGAGCCTGAACTTACATTTGTCCTTGAACACCTTTTGGATGGAACGCGTTTGAGACCGGTAGTTTGTTCCTGTTAATATGTTAGGAACAAAAACTATCCTCGGGTGATGCAAAGGATGATAAGAATAAGGAGACTGGACATTGACTGCTCCCCCTGTCAATGATACCGAGGACGAAATAGAGGTAGATAATGCTCTTATATGACGTAGAAAATGAATACGGGATGAATTCTGATTGCTATGCAAACAATTTATAATATAAGAGCGCAACCTAAAGGATACCCAGGATCGTAGACACATATCAATTGACAAATTTATTATGTTGGTGGTGGCAGGTTAAAGGAGGCGGCCTATAATTGATCTTCAGTAGCATATTTATGACATGCTAATGATTAGTAACCTTCTACTAAGTACAAGAAATGAACACAATATTATAATACCAATTATAAAATGCAAAATACAAAATACAAGAGAGGGTGTATTGCAACACAATTTGTTACGAGATTAGAAAATATTTTTTTGGTGGGTATAAACAATAGCTTGTATAATGTCGTAACCTTTTGCATTCACAATTTGAACATATTATGGTTTGGCTTGCAGGTAAGAGGTAGCAGGAATGCTCCTTTATACATCAATCATCAGTGGGTCTGGTTCATTCAGAATTCGCTTTGTTGCTTTCCTTTGCCATCAACTATGTGGGATTCATTACTCGTGAAGACATGGCAAAAAACATTTTGGATTTTGAACAACTCTATAAACATTCCAAGTCAAATTTTGGGAGAGTTTGTAATAATTAATTGTGTCTAAAGCATGGTTGCTGCTGTCGAGTCTTAAACAAAAAGAGTATGCACTCAGCCAACTAAAATAGTCTTCTTAAAGCATGATGGTAGATTTTTGTAGTTAAAAAAATATTTTTCAATACATCTTTAAAACATGCTAAAAAAAAATTGTATTTACTATTTTAAGTTAATTTGTTTTAAATTCTTAAGATAATTTGGTAACACATTGCCTTACGTCGTGCCATCAACACTCGGGGATGTAAGAGGTGAGCTTTAAACCCAAAACCTTATGCTTGGGAAATGATAGCTTAACTACTATACTAAACTAAATAGCTTAGGCTTTTCTCTGTTTAGTTATTGGGCAAGTCTTTGCTAACCATCTTTGCCCCTTTTTGGATAGGGTGGTTCATCCAAATCAAGGTACATTTTTTACAGAGATCCACCAAGGATAGTGTTCTTATTGCCGCTAAAATTAGTACAATGTTTGTACAAAAACAAGGTATGAAAGAATGCATAGTCCTAAAATTGGATATGGATAAAGCGTATGATATGATACAATGAGATTTCCTATCCTTGGCCCTGAACTATTTGGGCTTTGTTTCAAATAGGTCAAGTGGATCATGCAAGGTGTTATCTCGGACACATCCTTCCTTTAGGGTAGCACCTTGAAGGGGTAAGACTGCTTACATCCCACCCTCGCAAACCTTGCATATGCGAGAGCCCTTGAGGCATTGGGTTTGTTATTGTTGTATAGAAATTAGTTCAAGCCATCTAGGAGCCTTTATCAAGGGCGACCGCTTTCTCAGTAATTGTTAGTTCTCCCCATTATTGGTTTATTAAAGAGAAGCTAATGTTGTATTGTTCTGCGACAAAAGGCATTGGTGGTCAAGATTTTCAGTCATGTCCCCACTATCTTTGTGTCTACTTTTAGCGAATGATGGCGGCTTATTTTGTGCCACATACATGGACTGATATAGATTGCTTAAAGGGCTATTGGATGAGTACCTTATGCTGTTGGGTCAACTTGTGAGTTATAGTAAGTAATGATAGTTTCCTTTTTCAAAAAAATTGACTTGAACTGTGCGCCTGAGGGTAATAGCGGCCTCTTTGCGTATGCATATAGCAATAGGACTTGGAAGGTGTTTTGGACGCCTAGTGGCTGGAGGTAGGGGTGAGGTCTGGATTGGACGGGCCTTTTCGGTCAAGGACTGGACCGGACCTACCGTATATCGGTCCGGCCCTCGGTCCTAGTGTATGGGCTTAATCGGTCTTTAGTCCGGTTCTGTCCGGTCTGATCTAAGACCGATAGACCCGAAGACCGGACCAAAGACCGGTCAATATCAATTACGCATTAAATATTTTGGGTAAATAATTTTAATAGATAATTAATATATAATGTATGTATTGAAAATATTAAATTTTAGAATTAAATATTTATTTTTTACTATTTAATGATTATATAAATATCCTGTATAACTAACATTAAATTATATATATTGTGTAAATTATACTATTATCATTATTCTCTAATTTTTAACTTTCGTATAAAAATATTTTTCTTTTTATAGATGCAAATATAAATGCAAATGATAGATAAAAATCGGTTCAAATCAGTCCGTTCCGGTCCAGACCGGTTTCTAACCAGTCTTGGCCAGGACTGTCTTGGTTTTAATCGGTCTGGTCCTTGGTCTCATGATTTGACGTATTTCAGTCTTCGGTCCGGTCTGGGACCGATGTGCACCCCTAGTTGGAGGTTGTCCTTCTAAGCAAATTTTAGAGAATCAGTGATAAAACCTAATAGAAGCGAGCACCGAGAGGCGAATTTGTTATCTAAGGTGTCACGCTAGTGCTGAAGCAATCGAATTTGGAAGCCATTCTTGTGCACACCATGCTGTGATTTGAAGTCCTTGTCGTAATTTGTGATCATAGAGACAAGACTGCTATGAACTTTTTCTTCGAGTAAGGCCTATTAGGCGGGATTCTAACAATAATTTAGGATAAATATCTGTATGGGCGAGATGGGCTTAAGATATATGAGAGCTGTGAGCAAACGACTTTTTTTTTTTTTTTTTAAAATTAATGAAACTAGGTTGGAATTTAACAGATCTTGATAACCTTTGGGTAAAAGTTGGAGGTGAGCAACTCCAACAGTATAATTTTCTTGAATGTGCCTTGAAATCTTGAGATTCTAGGGCATTAAAATGTATTACGCTATAGGGTGTGAGCGATCATTTCAAGTGATGAATTGGGCAAAAACTAGGGGCTTTGGGAATCTGGGCATTCATTAAAAGAATTTAATTCCTTAGCTGTCTGTTCATATTATCACTTTGCTTCAGGCATCTTCTCTTCCTCAGTAAGAGCATCCGTTGGATGTTGGGCATTAGTAAGCAAATCTCCTTGCTTGGTTCTTGGTGTTTCAACACTCCTTGGGCAGATGTAGTGGAATATCATAACTAAAGGATCCGTAATAGTGGACATTATTCAAATGGGTAATGGGATATCGGACAACTTTGCAAACTGTTCACTGATCACATCCTCTCTTTTAATTAGGGTAAACCTAATCCCTTTGAAGTCTACGAAGGATCATTTTTGTTGGGACTTTATAACGATGGGGCTTTTTTAGTCAAATTGGCTATGTGGCTTGTGCCTAGGGTGTAAATGAGCCGAGCCGGATCGTGAGCTCGTAATAAACACTTTGAGCTCGAGCTGAGTCGAGCGTGAGCCTAGTGAAGCTCGAGCTCGTAGGCTCACGAGCCTAAACGAGCCTAAGTGAGCCTTTTTTATTATGGTTTATTTGCTTACATATTACTCAATGAAGCCATATTGAAGCCTAAATGAGCCAAGTCCGAGCTTAAACGAGCCCAAATGAGCCTATATTGAGTTTAAATGTGCTGAAATATTGCGAGCTTAATGCGAATTTTGCCGAGCTTAGATCGAGCTAAGCCGAGCTCGAGCCTGAACTTTTAAAGCTCGGCGAGCTTCGAGCAGAGCTCGAGCGGAGCTTAATGGTAACTAGCCGAGCCTCGAGCCTGGCAGGCTCAGGTCAAATACACCCCTACCTACGCCTGAAGTTTTGTGGCATGATCGTAACAAGTGGGTTTTTTTTCCAATAAATATCGGCAAAGCCGAATAACAGATAGACAACTCGAAAAGACGAGGCCAAGGCCACTCCGTAAATGGAGGGGGAAACAAATCGTAACAAGTGGTTGTTTAAATGGATTTGGGGTATTGATTTAGCCATTGAAATTAAAGTATTTGGGTGGTTAGTTCATAAAGATTAATCTACGCGCAATCTTTGACACAAAGTGGTTTGCAAGTTTATAATTGCTGCCCCTTTTCAGATCATGACGAAAATGCAGAACTTTAATTGACACAATGCCGATTTGTGTGATAGTGTTCGGTTCTAGCTAAATTAAATGGGTGGATTAATCATACTTCGGGTAGAACTCCTCTTAGGAGTTGGTTGCAACATATACGTAGTTGGATCTTTATTCTTCTTTGGGCAGTCTGGAAACAACGTAATAATTCATCATTCTGATCATTAGGCCTTGGGTAAGGGCAATGCTTTTAAAGGGCCAAACTAAGGAATTGGGATGGAATCTGCGCAACAGTGTAGGCAAGCCTTGTGCATCAGCATCTATGGTTAGTTCAACTAGGACATAAGAGAGATATGTTAATTGATTCTCCCCATGCCCGGAATGGATCAAATTTAGGCTCCGTTTGTTTCGGGAGAAAACTACATTCTAGGAAGTGGTTTTCCCTTTTTCCTTTGTTTGGTGCGTCATTAGCTCACGGAAAAGGTTTTCCGACCGAAAACCTTTTCCCTCAAATGAGGGAAAATGACTTTCCTTTTAAAATGGGGGAAGTCGTGATTCTAAGTTGCTCAAAAACCTTCACGGTTATTATTATGCAAATCGAGATCGAATCAAAATAAACTAGACTGCACTGTAAACAATTAATGTCAACATTGGACAAGAATTATACTGAATAATTAAAAGCATCTTCGATATTACTTTGTTATTGTTGCAACATAACAACTTTAATCAAATTGAATTGTTACATAATATTATAGAAGAAAATTATTTAGGTAATATTTTAGCATTTATTACATAGGTATTGTGATATTTTAGTAATATACAATGATGTATCCTGAAGTTTAAAAATTTTCTCATAAATCAGGTATCTTTTGTTAAAATTTAGTACATTTTAAATGAAAACAGCAATCTATATGTATCCTATATCATAATGCAATAATTTTTTTTGTCCGAAAATGCTAACATAACACATTTTTTGATAATATATAAGTAAATTTTGTTAGAATGTGGACAACCTTTTGATAATATGATATTTATACTACATCAGTTGTTTGGCAGAAATTAGCCAAATTTTAATAAAAATTCACCAGATTTTAACACAATATATACACAAGTGATAAAATTTCTTATCTCATGACACCTCATTGTATATAATAAAATGACAGAGTATTTACATAATAAATGCTCAAATTTTAGAATACCTAAGAAATAATTTTCCTAATTTATACATCTTTGATAGTTACCTTTTTTATTTTGTTGCTTTATATATGTTGTATTATTACTTATGTTGTCCTGTAAAATGATTGGTAAAAAATATTTTTTTAAAAAAATACATGAAGACATCACAATGGGAAATTAAGTTTTCCTTTGAAACAAGTAACGGAAAACCTCACTCGGAATTTATATTTCCTTGGAAAACCTTTTCCGAAGAAAAATCAATTCCTAGATTCTACTCTTCTGTCAAAACCAACGGAGCCTTAATTTTGATGCACAAAAGAGGGAACAACAAAGCGACACGTGGTCTTATCATCAACAACTACGTTGTCAACCATTGTTGGGTCGCGAGGCCTAGGGAATGCTTTAGTTTTGGTGGCAGAAGTGGTAACAACTAGAAATGGTCTTCTGGAATGCTTGAGGTTGGGCTATCGTCATGTACACTTGAAAGTTGACAACTTAATGGTGATAGATTACATGGCATCGGTAGTCCCAGACATATTATCCCGATACTTAGAGATTATGGTCTATGATGAATCATTAGGTAGGGGGGTTCATTTGTCCACATTTGGATAATACCAACCTGAATCGGACCAAAGAGGGACACTGGCCTCGTTTAAAGATTGTAGACTGGACAAAATTTATTAGGTCTGGTTTGAGACCAGGCCAATTTGGACTGATTATCATTTCTTTCTTTTTTAATATAAGTTAAATTTAACACATTTTGCTAATTTTGAAAAACTATAAAGGAATCTAATAGAATAAAAGAATAGAAAAAAAAATATAAATAATAGAGAGCATAACAATATTAAATGATACATCCATCAAATACAACAATCCACCAAATACAACAGTTCATTATAATAGCTTATATTTATTAAATTCGACCCTAACAATGTGATCCCTTTGATTTAATTCTCATGTTTCTCGATTCTTAACTAATAACCAATGAAATTCCTCGCAAATTAATAGAAATAATTATGAGAGGCCACAAGTTAAGAAGACCTGGCTAATGATGAGACGCCACAAGTTGGGCTAGTGGTTAAAGTGATGGTGTTTGAAGGTACTCCTAATTCTTCATCTATTAAATTTGAGTATGCAATTTCAAAACTAATTAATGACCATCCTGACATAATGAAGATGACGTTTAATGTGCCTACCTTTGCTACCAGGCACATTAAACCTCCATACATCAAAGCTATGTTCGATGAATTTTGTTGAACAAAGTTTTAGTGGACGATGGCATGGCGATCAACATCTTACTTTCGTGTATGTTGGGAGTCATTGGCAAGTCTCGAGATGACTTGATAATTTTAGAAGTGGCAATTTGTGGCTTCTCTGAAGCCACTACTAAGTCCAAAGGGGTCATTCTGGTAGAATGAACTGTTGGTAACTTGAGTAAACTAATAGCCTTTTACATGGTGGGTACAACCTTGAGCAATAATGCGTTACTTAGGAGAGGTTGTCTCCTTGCGAACTACTGCATACCCTCCTCATCACATCAATTATTGTTTTTTGGACCCACGACAAATATGAGTTTGTTATGGCAGATGATAAGCAATTTAGGGCTTGCTCTAACTTTGTTGAGGAGAAGTTTTACAAGGATAGAGTGGCACCATTGATGCTGACCAAGGCCACCCCGTTCAAGACTGTACCCAGAGGAGTACTTGGAATGAAGACATGTAAAATGCAGCTTGAAGGAAACTGCCAAGTTCACGAAACCTTCTCTACAATTTCCTCTTGACCACCCAGAATATGGGCTCCAAAAATATTTATCATAAGAAAAAAAATTCAAAGAACATTTTCCTTTTCTTATCTTTGAAAAACATGTATTTTTAGAAAATTATTTGATATAGAACTCAGCTGCCATGTGTCGTATTTATAATGTGCTAATGGACAAAAAATACTTGAAACTCTCATGAACTCATCTTAAATATTTTTAACTGGTGTATTATAAGAGCCTTGCAAAGAGACCACATAGACGATTTAATTTTATCTTGAAATGGGTCATATTTGATTATCTTCGTATGATAATATTTGATTACCATTTTGTAATATTTAATTATACTAAATAAGCATAACTGTATTCTACAATCAAATATATGTGTAAAATAATTTCCAAATTACTATTATATTAACAATCAACTCATCTATTAGATTTCCATGGGAAATAAAAAATTTAAACTCCCATTATTAAATTTCTCATTTCTCTGTAAATTCTGAACTTGCCCTTTTTGAAACATTTTATAATACAAAAATGGGTTTACCTTTTAGTTATTCGACGTTTTTGGAAATAATAAAAATAATCTTAACCTTTTTGAATTAATAAAAATCCTCACATCTTTGTTGAATTAATAAAGCTTGTTTAAGCATTCTTTTACATAAAAAAATCAGAAAAAAATCGAAAAATATAAACAAATCACAAGTTACAAAGCAGCTGATGCACCTGCTGCAGCAAGCATACTTTACAGCCCCATATTTCTTGATTTTTCTACTAAATACATTAAACCAAAGCTTAAATAAGTTATTCAACATCATCTTAGCTTGTTATTGCAGTATTTGGGCGGTGGTATGAAGAGAAAAAGCAAGATAATTGGTTCAGAAAGTGGCTAGGAGCACACAATGCAGCTGCTGCATTAATCATCCAATAAAATGAAGTTTGAGCTAAATTTTGGGCGGTGCAGCTAAAAGAAAGATATAAAATAACTTCATTGATGCATCAAACACAATTTCAACCAATTATGATCAAGATTTGGGCGGTGATCAAGCTCAAAATCAAAACAAAATCAGAAATTCGCACAGTGCAGCTGCCGCTGGGAAGCTCCAATGGGGGACTATTTTTGAGATTTTATCTAATTTTTTTATTCCAAACTATACTTTTATAAATATGGGAGGATGCAGGGAGATGATTCATCAAGTTTTCATATCGAAAAACACAAAAATATCGAGTGAAAATGAAGTGAGAACAGGTCGGGTCTGTCATGCTGCAGACCTGTTCTGTTTTCAAATTTTTTGTTATTTTTGTTAGTTTTTTCATTTTTCTTCATTAGTTCATGTATTTTGATGTTTATAATGTTTAATATTAAGTTTAACATGAACTAATTTTTTTTAATCTAAGGCCACGGTGTAGCCTAAGTTGTAAAATACGCTCGTTTCTAATTCAAGATATTCAATGTTTAAGTTATTGCGTTGTTGAAGTGTTTATCATTGTTCTTAATGAGTTTTAAATGTTTGATCACCATTTAAGGCCCTTAATGATTCATAATGAGACCGAAAGGGGATTTATGATGAGTGCTGAGGTGATAAGCACCACAAATTGAGCGAATGCTTGAAAGAGATTAACGCAATTTGTGTGGTTTTTAAAAGAAAATCATAGAGTTTTTATAACTCTTTTCTTATTTAAATTCATGCACGAAAGTGATGGGTTAATATGTTAAAGAGTACGCTAAATGTTGCTCGAGAGAGAATATTTAGTAAATTAGGATTTTCAACTACCAACAGGTAATAGCAACTTGAATATCGAGAATAGAAAGGCATATTAATGCAACTTAGGTGCAATCGGATGCCTTAGACTTTGTTTATCTAATAAAAACCCAAAAACTTTAATTAACTTTCTATTTGTATTTCTTTCTCTTTTGTTTTTATTTTTATTTTAACGAAACTCATTAATTTTTAATCTTTCAAATAGTATTAAAGCTATTAATTTCAGTAATCACTCAGCAATCCTCGTGGGGACGATACTCTACTCACTCTGTATTACTTGAAGCGACTGCTGCACTTGCTAGTAAAAATACGCATCAACAGGTGTATCAAGTATCCACGAGGAGTGGTAGAGGATGTCTTAGTGAAAATAGACAAGTTCAACTTTCTAACTGATTTTATAGTACTTGACATAGAGGAGGATAAAGAAATACCTCTAATTTTAGGATGACCCTTCCTTGCTATGGGAAGGGCCTTGATAGATGTACAACAAGGAAAACTAATCTTAAGGATAGAAGATGAGCAAGTGACCTTTAATGTTTATAAACCCATAAAACTTTCATCCGAGAAGGACACTTGTTTTCAAATTGAAGATCAAGTTTCCCCACCTAAGTCGGAGGCTTTGAGATCCATGGATGATTCAGTTAAGAAAGGTGCCAAAATTATAAGGAAAAAAAAAAACTCAGGGAGTGGTGCATTAAAATTGAGGACCTCATAGCTGGAGAAGGTGGAGGGGGTTATGCAAAGAAGGGCACGAAAAAGGTCCATGGAAGAAAATTGTCACTAAAGGCGGATGGGGGAAGTTCCATTTTTTTGAAGGATCTGCGACAAAATATCGTTGAAAGTCAAGTTAATGACTATAACCTAAGCGCTTCTTGGGAGGCAACCCTAGCTTCTGATCTTGCTTCTTTTCTTTCGATTTTCTTTAATTATTTTCTTATGTTTTTTTACATTTTGTTCAATAGGTTTTTGAAACAAGTTAGGGGGTTAACCTGATGTCACCATCCACAATCAAATAAGCAATCCTCAAACCTAGGAAGTATCTCTCACCTACTGCTTCATTCCTTGTATTTCTTTTAACATTAAGAATAATGTTAAACTTTTAAGTTTTGGGGTGGAAGAAATATTTTGTCAAATTTTTTTAAATTTTGAACAAAAGTTTCTGAAAACATTTTCATGTCTAGTCCTATTTCATTTTTTATAGTCGGTTTTAGTGCCTCCTAGATTTCGGAGTTTTCGTATGGGGATGTAGATAGTATCTGCCAACAAAAAGATTTTCTATTTTCTATAGTTTAAATTAGTTGTCTTTCAAATTTTTCTTGCACATTTTGAACCATAAATTTTTTTTGAGACCTTATGATCATGCTTTTTAGGCAAATTTTCTACTCTTTTTAGCTTGTTGACTTTAATTAGATTTGAATAACCTGAGAATCAATTATTTTTATGTTCTAATTGCAAAACATAATCTATTCCAAGGTACTATCTTGATAAAACCATGGTATTTGAGTTCACTAGTTAGCATGGCTGTTTTACCTTTCTTTCTGATTGAAAGATGCTCAAATTTGAATGAATTGCATTAAGATTATCATTTGCATAATTGACTTTGAAGACCTATGCCTAAGACTAACGAAAAATATGAAAAAAAAAATTGAGGGAAGCATTTCTAAGCACTACTATCCCATATAAACATTTTAAGATATGTGCTGCCTCTCATGAGGGCGTCTCAGTGGTGGTTTCTCTTATCCATGCAGTTGATGTGTTTTTCTACGTCTATCAAAATTTAATATAAACCAATCTTGATGTGTTTCTCTACGTCTATCAAAATTTAATATAAAACCTTATCTATTAAACACACCTAAATTGAAGTGTAGGGCGAGAGGGTGTCGAACCACAGGGACTAAGAGTGTGTGAATTTACTCTATGACTTAAATTGATTTGAATAAAATTGAGAGGTTTTTGTATTAATTAACCTAAGGAAACAACAATTAAACTAAAGTAATCTACTTCTAATCGAAAAAGTATATTAAATCGGGGCCTAGGGTTTCGAATCCATCGTTAGCTAATTACTTTTGCGTTAACTTTTAACTTGGGGTTATTAATTGTCACACGGGTAGTGGTTTAGGCTATAAGCTTCAACCTACTAAGAAAATATTATTAGTATTGCATATTGACCCTATCTAACTAAAGCATAAGAAAAATAGGCTCTACCTAACGTATTGTTAATTATTACGTATTGACCCCATCTAACTAAAGCATAGGAAAGATAGGCTTTAATTAACAATTCGGTTAATACTATTGCTTGATTAATTAATCCTAAGGCTACAAGCACAAAGAATTAATTTATAAATATTAATATCAATAATTAAAGGTTACAAACTCAAAATCATCTCAATTGAATAAACAATAAAAATATAATAGTTCAAAGTATTTATCTCAACTAAGCAATTCATGTAAACAATTAAATTAACCCGAATTAAAAGTAAACAAAAGTAAAGGCTAAGATTTTATCTAACCCCAAAGAGCAAGTTAGCTCTCCATCAAGGATGATCCGGTGAAGGAGGAGGTGAACGAACTCATGTCAGTCTTCACGCTAATTTCGCTCTCGTTCCAATTTAATGAAAAAAATAAAAAAATATATATATGAGAGAGAGAGAACAGGGGAAGAGGGAGAGAGAAAACGGTGAACAACCCCTAGCACCCCAAAATCCCCCCTCCATTAAAAACGATGCCCTGCTGCTCTCACAGAAACGCTAAATCGGTGCTGGGCCTAGTGATTGTCGGTGATGGAAGTGGGCCGTGTGTGGGCTGGGCCGGAAGTTATCGTAGTGGGCTGCTAGTGGTTGACGTGAGCCTGAGTTGACGAGATGGTGCGGGTCGGTTGGGCCTGCTGGTGGCGGGCTGGTGGTTGGGCCGTGTGGGGTGGGCCGGAAGTTGTCGTCCTGGTGGTGTTGTTGGACTCAGGTACTGTAGCGAACAGGGGTGCAGCTGGGTTGAAGATGATGAATAGTGTAGGTGTGGGTTGGGCTTATATGTTCTTGTCCCGAGTCTCATTTGTCCTGATTTAATTGTTTCCGTATCGAATTTGTCTTATTTGCACCAACAATTGATAATTTTCGGAACTTTAATCTTCAAACCTATAAACCATAAAATTGTCAAAATGAGTATAAAACTATAATTAATCAGGTGCAAAATAATTAAAATAACAATTAAAAGATGCGTAAATTTGAGACGCATCAGCGGTTACGGCCCAAGGGTCAGGAGTTTGATTCTTGCTGAAGATATACTCATGAAGTCATAATGAGGGCATCTCAATGGTGGCTTTTCTTACCCATGCGGTCATCGCCCAGGGGTTAGGAGTTTGATTCTCACTGAAGATATACTCACGCGGTCATATTGAGAGCATCTCAGTGATGGCTTCTCTGACCCATGCGGTCATCGCCTAGGGGTTAGAAGTTTGATTCGCACTGAAGATACACTTCTGGGCTGGGATTGATTGGGACAGATCAGTCACTCATAAATTTAAAAAGAAAAAAAGAAGGAAAGAGAAAATTTTTCAAATAGCTTTTAGTCTTGGGCATAACTGAGAAGTCTTGTTATGAATGTCATGATTTTTGTCATCTATTTGGTTTGAATGTCTTGAGATTACAAAGAATGAATAAACTTAATTTGCTTAGCCAATTATTGAATTCAGTTACCTAGGTGATTGATGGGTTTTTCCTTAGAAAGATTGTTTTGTCTTTAGAATCTTAAACTTCGAGCCCCGATCATTCTTGTCTAATAAAAGTAGTCTTACTTTGAATTGTGTTAAAAATTCTTAAAAAGCATGTGATTTTGCACTTTAATGTTTAGCCTTGCTCAAGGACAAGCATGATTTTATTTTGGGGGTATTTTGATAGATTTAATTTAGTATATAATTATTCATATCATTTAGGTTCATTTTAAAACCATTTTACATCATACTTTTATTGCTTTTACTCGCTTTTGCCCTTTTTTTGCTTTATCATTATTTTTTTTGCAAAAATGCTCATTTTATGCTAAACTTGCTAGGTTTTATCATCAGCATCATCAAGTAAATTCAAGATGCATAAAAAAAAAAGCAAAAAATGGACAAAACACATCACTTATACGCTGTTTAGCATGGATGAAACAAGTTCATGTACAATTCATTACAAATTGCAAAAATGGGCAGCAAAGCACAAACCGAAAGCGAGGATTCTTTGTACACTTCAAGAACATGTTCATGGTGATGTAAGAGCTGATTTTGGGTGGAATGATGCAAAAACTGAACAAAATCGGCTAAAGGCAGCAACTTGCAAGGTGGGCGACAGTAGGTGGGAAGAAGAGCAAATGAGAGTGGAGCTTGTACAATTTTTTTTTTTTTTTTTTGATAAGGGCTTGTAAAATTCTCCCTCCGCCCCCTCCGCCCAATGTTATTCCAACATCATATGCTATAAATAGGGAGGTTTGGGAAGTGTCATTCAATCAGCCAAAAAAGAAAAAAAAGTAGAAGTAGGTAGAAAATCGTATGGAAGAAAAAGGAAGGACGAAAGGAAGTTTGGTTTGTAACTTTGCATTTTTAAGTTCTTTCTGTATTTTCTTCTTTAAATTTCATGGATAGTGTCTTAGTTTTCTTTATATTATGTATACCATGAACTAATTTTGTCTTTCCATGACTACAATGTAGCCGAAATTGTAATATACGTTCTTTTCTAATTAAACGTATTCAAAGTTTTTTTATTGCACTATTTGAGTGTTTATCTTTGTTTTTGAATGCTTGATCGTCATTCAAAGCTTATAATGATTCATAACGAGTCCTAGAGGAGATTTATGATGAATGCTAAAGTGATAAATACCACAAATTGAGCGAATGCTAGAGATAGATCGACGTGATTTGTGTGATCTTAAGTGAAAATCATGGATCTTCAAAACTCTTTTCTTATTTAAATTCATGCAAGAGATTGATGAGTTAATATGTAAAAGAGCAAGCTAAATGTTGCTTAAGAGAAAATATTTAGTAAATTAGTTTTGACCATCAACACGTAATAAGAATTTGAATATCGCGAATAGAAAGGCATATTAATGCAACTAGGTGAAATCGGATGCCTAGGATCTTATTAAATCATAGAAATCTTCTAAAATCAGAAAGCTTTTAATAAAAATTAGTAAACATTTTTGTTCTTTTTCATTTTGTTTTGTTTCATATGAGAAACCACAAATTCCGGTCTTTCAAATAGTGCTGAAACTACTAATTTTGGTACTCATTCAATAAACAATTCTCATGTGACGATACTCTACTCATTCTATATTATTTGATACGACTTAGTGCACTTGCTATGCAAACATCAAGCACATCAATACCCCTTCCCTAGTCTTGTTCAAGTTAATATAATTAAGGTAGTATAACCTTATTGTACCCATGATAGCCAAACTAATGGCAAGTTCTATGCAGGATGAGCGAAGACAAAGAGAGTTCGGCAGTAGCCAACGCTTTGTTTTGACAGGCTGCTGGAGGCAGGGGGCCCTTAGATTTCCCGAAACCTCAATAGAATTAACCAGCGATTACTGTAACTGGCACTTCAAGGGAGAAATAGGGTATATAAGGAGAGAGGGGAGGCCGAGCTCGGGTGGGACTTCGAGGGAGATACAAACCAGATGTGGAACCAAATGGCCCAAAAGATTAGAGGACTAGCACGGGAAGTTCTTGGCATGTCAAAGGGAAGGGCACCAAGCAACAGAGAGTCCTGGTGGTGGTGCGACGAGGTCCAAGAGAAGATTAAGGTGAAACAAGTTTGTTTCAAAGAGTGAGATCACAGCAGAGATGTGGATAAGTGATATCGGTATCTGCAAGCCAGGAGAGAAGCAAAGAGAGCAGTCAGAGAAGCACAACCAACAGCTTATGAAGGTTTCTACAAAAGGCTGGAGACTAAGGAGGGTGCAAGGGACTTATATAGAATAGTCAAAGCTAGAGAAAGGAAGACTAGGGACTTGGATAGAGTACAATACATAAGAGGGGAAGATGGTGAGGTACTCGTGGACAGGCAACTGATTAAGGCTAGGTGGAAGACGTACTTCCACGACCTGTTCAACAAACAAGGAGGGACAGAGATATCCTTAGGTGATTTTCAAACATCTGAGGAACATCAGAACCATTGTTACTATAGGCCAATTGGCCCCGAGGAAGTCAAGAAAGCCATGAAATTCATGGGAAGGGGTAAAGCAGTTGGCCCAGATGGCATACCCCTAGAAGTATGGAAATGCCTTGGATAAAAGGGCGTCAGTTGGCTGAGTAAACTATTTAACCAAATCCTTATAGGGGAGAAGATGCCTGAGGAATGGAGGAAGAGCACAATGATCCCAATATATAAGAACAAAGGCGACATTCAGAGTTGCGCTAACTATCAGGGTATCAAACTAATGTGCCACACTCTGAAGTTGTGGGGACGGGTCATAGAGAGGAGGTTAAGGCAACAGACAGAGGTGTCCGAGAACCAATTCGGAGTTATGCCCGGGAGATCTACAATACAAGCCATCCACATCCTTAGGCGAACGATAGAGCAATACAGGGAGAGACAAAAGGACCCGCACATGGTTTTTATTGATTTAGAGAAGGCATATGATAGAGTGCCAAGAGAGGTCATTTGGAGAGTTTTGGAAAGGAGAGGCGTCCCCGTGCCATACATCTGAGCCATTAGAGACATGTATGAGGAGGCAAAGACTATGGTGCGTACAGAAGACGGGGAGACACACGCTTTCCCGATAACTTTTGGGGTACACTAGGGGTTTGCTTTGAGCCCTTATCTGTTCATTTTGGTTATGGATGAGCTCACTAGGATGTGTACCTTGGTGCATGCTTTTTGCAGATAACATAGTGTTGGTGAGGGAGTCCCAGGAAGAGGTAAATGAGAAGCTGAAACTATGGAGAAGGGTACTAGAGTCAAAGGGTTTACGACTAAGCAGAGCCAAGACCGAGTACATGAAACTGAAGTTTGATACCTCCACCATGCCTAGCTGGGAACACATCAAGAGTGGAATTGAGGCCATATCGAAGAAGGAGAGCTTCAGGTACTTGGGGTCCATCATACAGCACAACGGTGAAGTTGATGAGGATGTCAACAACCGGATTAAAGCGGGATGGCATAAGTGGAGGATGGCCTCCGCAGTACTTTGTGATAGAAAGTTCCCCTTGAAGCTAAAGGGAAGATACTATAAGACGGTTGTGAGGCCAGCCATGACGTATGGGGCAGAGTGCAGGGTGATGAAACAACAGCACACACAGAAGATGAAGGTGGCGGAGATGCGAATGCTAAGGTGGATGTGCGAAAACACAAGGAAGGATAGGATCAGAAACGACGTTATAAGAGGCAAATTGGGCGTAGCCCCCATTGAGGATAAATTAAGGGAGCAACGTTTGAGGTGGTTCGGACATGTTAGAAGGAGACCGGATAACGCTTCAATTAGGAGGTGCGAACAGCCCCTTACTACACTAGGCAGGAGAGGAAGAGGCAGGCCAAAGAAGAGATGGCTGGAGACGATCCGACAAGACCTCACCCACCTAAACCTTCGGGAGGAGATGTCCTTAGATAGGGCCCAATGGCGGGCTAATATAGGGGTCATAGATGCTCCAGTTGGAGTAGGGCAGTCTAGCTTACTAGTGCTAGGCCTTGACAGCCTCCTATCCTTTGATTTCCACTTGGTTTTTGCTTTCTACTTGATGTAGCTTGCTTGAGTTTGTTGTTTTGCTCGCTGTGTGTCATGCTTTACTCATGCGTTGATGATCTCCTGCTGACAGGTCATATGCTCTATACTGCGGACCAACCTCTGAAGGTTGGGGGTCCTCGGAAACAACCTCTCTTCAGGGTACTCCCCTGAAGGGGGAAGGTTGCATATATCTACCCCCCCAGACCCCGCTTTTGCAGGAGCCCTTTGTAGGCACTGGGTTTGTTGTTGTTGTTGTTGTTGTTGTACAGTAAGTGGCACATTACTCTGGAACATCCCACACGTGACTATGCTACCTTTAGCATATTCTTACAGAAGCAATTAAAGGAAGGTGCTATCAGCCCTTGTAGAGAAGAAGAGTTAGCCATGGGCATATCTATGGATGACCATTAGCAAACAGTTTTTGCCACAAAGAGGGAGGCATCAAGAAAGCTCATGCGCCTTACCCGTGACCTTTTAGGAGGCTGTGGTGACAAGTTGGTATGTGAAATGAAAAAACTACACCTTTACCCAAGGAAAAAGGTAGCTCCTTCTAAGAAGGCTCACTGATTGGGCCTTCTCGAAGTCTCACTTCCAAAGTCAAATCGGCGTGAGGACTGGGCATCCAAGGAGAAATCCAAAATACAACCTGCTTGATGTGAACACCAATCTGGGACCACGAGAGTCAGAACAACAAACTTCAGGGGTTCGTTTTAGTAATGTTTGGAAAAGGAATCACCTTGAGCAAGAGGATGAAGGTCCTTCTAACCTTACACGGACTAAGAAAAGAAGGCAGCTGTGAAAGAAAGCAGCACAACAAAGAGCTCTGCTTGACACTTGCTTGTCCCGGCTCTTTGAAAAAGTGGCTGGGGTATGCAATGGCAGGGATACTAAACCTATGGGTCTTGAAGATCTAAACATTGAATCAAAGCCTTTGACCACCATTGGTAAAGGTGAGCCAAGTAAGGATCTTGAGAGATGGGATAATCTCTCATCTTCTGAGGGTAAAGAATCTTGGTGGGATAAGCTTGCCAAGAACTTATTGACTCGAAAAGCATATGATGATGAGGAGGAGCATAGTCCCCCCAACATCAATTTAGTGGAACCTCTGGACCATGTTAAACCTACATGGTCTAATATAGAGAACGACTTCCACGAAGAAGATTTTCTCCAACCTATGGAGGAATCTCAGACTCCAGAGGTTGAACCAAAGGACCAACATTTAGACCAGGACATGCTAACTTAAGGCAGTCGTCCGAAGCAAGACCAGGATGTGCCAAGGATTGGCAGTCCTAAAAAAGAAATGAACCAAGGGGTCTAAATATAGTTTGGATCACTCCTTGAGAAGGTTGATTTTAGAACTTCCCTGCTTCTTACTTTGTAGTTCATGGAAATTGACAAATAGGAAGGCCTCGAGGGAGATGTGGTAGCATCAGACGAAGACCCTTAGGTTAAGCTTGTAGTTGAAGTGACAGCTCCTAAGGTAATGCCGATCCTTTGTCTTTTAGAATTAAAACCCCAACATCGAAGTCAATTGATCACACACCTGATATAATGAAGATGATGATTGATGGGCCAAATACCGCCAATAAACACCTCAAGCCTCTATACATAAAGGGCAAATTCGATGGCATTTTGGTGAATACGGTCTTTGTGAACAATTTCGCAGCCATCAACATCTTGCCTTCAAACATATTGGGGTCACTAGCAAATTTTGAGATGGCTTGATAAGTTCAGATGTAGCAATCTGTGGCTTTTTAGGGGCCACTACTAAGTCTGAAGGGGCCATCTCGATTGAGTTAACTGTTGGCTGCTTAAGCAAGCTAGCAGCCTTCTTTAGAGTTGATACTATCTAAAGCTATAATGCTTTGCTTAGGAAAGATTGGCTACATGCAAATTATTGTATCTCTTCTTCACTACACCAGTTGTTAGTTTTATGGAATCATGACAAATATGAGGTTGTTATGGTAGATAACAAGCCATCAATGGCTTGCTCTAACTATGTGTTATGAATAGTTAGAATATGATTGTAATTTTGGTTGTAGTCTTGGGTATCGTTTTTCATTGTTGAGTGTCATGTATTCAAAGGTTGTTGGGTTGGTTTGGCGCCAAGGGGTGGTCGGTTGGAGGTCAAGCCAGGTCAAATTAGGCGGCTGTGCTGTTTTGGCGCCAAAATCAGGTTTGAATCGGTTATGTTAGTTGGCTAGGTTCAATGTTTCTAATTTTGTATAAATAAGCTCTAAGCATGTAATTTCATCATTCAATGAATAGAAATCAGAGTTCCTTTTGGAATTTCTCTCTCTTTTCTCATCTCCTTCTCTATTTCTCATCCCCTTTCACTTCTCTTCTCATCTCAACTCTTTCTTCTACAAGGTTAGCCTTTCAATTTCGAATTGGAAGCTAACACTATGTTGAAGAAAAAGTTATTTAAAGATAGGGTGGGATCACTGGATGTCAAAAGGACCACTCCTCAGTCTGCCTAACACCAAGAAATGATAGCCTTCTATGATAGCCCGCTTACTGATTAAGTGGATGTGGGAGTCAAAGGACTCCAACTTCTGGAGATGCATGAGAGCCCTTCTTGAATAAGGGGACCTTCAACGCACACTAGAAGCCTTATATGGAGCAGCCAAGGCCTCCCAGTAATGGCCCAGAGCACTGTTTCCTCAGTTATTTAAAAGCTAATGGCTTGGCATGCTGAGGATCAACTATGGGCTGAGCAAACATTTGTTAAAGATTGTTAGGAAATGTGTCCTGAAATCTAGATTTATTCTGGATATATTATTTTAATTAATAAATAAAATTGAAGTCGCAGTCGTTTCTTAGTTAAATTTGTGTCAGTGAGCATTTATATTGCATGTGATTTTCTTTTGGGAGGCATCCATGAGATGGGTATAGTCCTTAGACTACAATTTGCATGTTTATTCTAAGTGGTTTATGAGACTAAGCCACAGATAGACTTGGAACAAATGGTATGGATTGTTTTTTGAAAGACTCGTAGTCGAAGGCAAGTTTGGACCACTTGTATGTTAAGACTATAATGTGACACTTTAGAGGACTTTTCTTGGTCATGTGGAGGGAGATCCAAAAGTGTTAGGTTAGTGTGTTTAATAAGATTGACACACTGAGTTGAACCATGCGGATTACTTATTTCTAAACTACTATTGGATATAAGTGATTCATATTGTACTGTTTGAACGATGACTCTAAATCCAGAGGGTATTCTGGACTTGTGCATGGAACGTTAGTTATTTTGGTGTACTATAAGTAAGGTCTAAACGAATGACATGAATCCCACGTACATTGGGTTGCGGCGTGAAGTGTGACAAGGATTAGGTATTCAATAGAGAATCTACAGTCTTTTATGAGATACAGATGTCCCCTTAGTTGATTTGCAAATATTTGAATAGTTCGAAAACTTTGGCCAAAGTATTTCAAGTGTTTGACTTTTGAAATTTATACTATGAATATGTTCAAGTATAAATGAATTATTTAGTGAAGGGTGAGTCTGTAACCAATGGAAAGCACTGAGAAGGATAGTGATCGTGGTTATATTTATCCTTTGTCATGAACGTCTAGTGGAGGGTTTGTTGTCATCAATACAGTCTATTAGGAAGATATCGAATGAATAATTTAAGTCTGGAGTGCAGTGAGATTTATTCAGTAGAATTAAATCTCATTAAATGGTAATTAAATTATTTCAGGAGATGATTAATTTAACCCATTTGGAGCTAGATTTAAATTGTCCCTGAGGTCCCTGCGCAAGCCTCTGTATTTATTACCATAGGAAAAAAAATTCATGAGATAAATTATTTATGCATGATGGGTAAATTAATTTTACCAAATATTATTCATAAGATGAATAAAAGTTAAAAATTATAAAATAAAATAATTTTAAAAATTAAAATTCATAAGATAAATTTTTGCATGTGGGAAAAAAAAGGGACGAAAATTGCACAGGGCTCGTGATCCGTGTGCTTCGGATGTGACGAACCAGCGAGCGCCACGTCCCACGGGGGCTATCCAAGTTCCCGCTCGGGGACGAATCAGAAGTTGCCACGTGTCGCGCTCAATACCGAAAGGGGCGATTTGGCCTGGGTTTGAAATGACGCGTTTTTCTTCGATTTTGTTATGAAGCGCTACGTTTTGAATTACAACAGCGAATCCCACGTCGAAAATCTGCTATTTTTTCGCTCCGGCTGTGTACTATAAATAAAGGCACCTATTTCGTTAGTTTGGCATTCAATCAAAACAAATTATTTTGGATTTCTGAAAATTGATTCGGAGACCTAATTAGAGCCCACCCTCCGGGCAGTTTGAGGTCATTGCGTAAATGATCGTGGGGTCTCGATTTTCTTGATATTCTTTATAATTGGAGCAATTCCAGGTATGTTCTTCTTTCCTTTTCTTTTAGTTTTTGCTTTTCTATTTATTTATAATATTCGTTATTATACCTGTTTAAGTTTATATATTGTTATGAATGTATTAGAGTAAAAAGCCTGTATATCTAAATTAAGAATTCTGATCTGTTGATTTAAATTATGAATTTAAGTCAGTAGATTTAAAATTAGGAATTTTAAATCGACCATAGGTTTAGAGTTATGAATTCTAAACCTGTTCCGCTGCGTTAACTTTATAAAACTGGGGAGAATTTTTGAAATTGGTCCCAACAACCGGTATTAGGGCAAAGGGTTTAGAGAGATAAACTTATTCCTGGGAACTCTTGCACGTGAGGTGTCACGAAGCGTGACTCTCCGACTGGGGCTTAGGTAGAGAGAAGAGCCTCCTATACTAAGTGCTCTAATAGGTGCCTATTGTTGTGACCATAGTTGAGAGCTGTGAACCCAATAGCCGGCATCAGAGTTTATTTTTCAAACAAAATTCATAACTTTTCCTAACAAAATTGACCTCGAGGTGAAAATGATACAAGAAAAAAGGGCTAGAGCTATCTGACTTAAGAGTAGTACCAGCTAAGATGGAGGATTTAAGTGTTGAAGTTCAAGACCCCCTCATGAGGTTAACTTTAGCTTAACAGAAGATCCAAGGCCTATCTATCTGATTGCTTTACTTTCTGAGGGGTAGAGAGATTAGTATTTGAGCTCACTTTTAGAGTTCAAGGACTACTTTGCTTGGGACCATCATGAAATGCCCGCCCTAACCAAAAAAAAGTGGTTGAACATAGGCTTCCTATCAAGCCAGGTTCGAGGTCTATAATTCAAGCCCAGAGGAGAATGTCCCAAGAGGTGTTAAATTTGGTCAAAGGCATAATTGGGAGACTCTTGAAGGCCAAATTCATCAGGACTCCAGGGTACATTGAGTGGTTGGCAAACATGGTTTCTGTTATCAAGAAGAATGAAAAAATTAGAGTCTGTATTAATTTTAGAGATCTAAATACGGCCATCCCAAATGATGAATACCCAATGCCAATAGCTGATGTTCTTATTGATTCAGACTTAAGGCATGAGGACTTGTTCTTTATGGATGGCTACTATGGTTACTACCAAGTCATGGTAGCTTCAGAGGATACCCACAAGATGGCATTTAGATGTCCTGGATCAATAAGGACCTTTGGGTGGATGGCTATGCCATTTGGCTCAAAAAAAGCTGGTGCCACCTACCAAAGAGCCATGAACATGATCTTTTATGATCTCATTGGCAAGACCATGGAAGTCTATATAGATGGCAATGTGGTCAAGTCAACGTCCTACGTCAAACACTTGTAGGACTTGAGAAGAGCGTTCCTTAGAATGAGGAGCCGTAACCTCAAGATGAACCCATTAAAATGTGCCTTTGGCGTGTGCGCTGCAAACTTCTTGGGTTTTATGGTACACTAGAGGGCATTGAGGTGGATATGAATAAGACCAAGGCTATTCAAGAGGCCAAATCATCTTCAAACAAAAAGGAGATTCAATGTTTTTTAGGGCAAAATAATTTGTTAAGACATTTCATTTCAAATGTCCCAGGAAAGAGCAAAGTCTTCTCTCCACTGTTGAGACTCAAGTCTGAGAGAGACTTCACATGGGAGGAGTCGCACCAAGTAGCTTTCGAGGCCATCATGGAATACTTGATTAGGTCCCCAGTGTTGATTCCACTTAAGTTGGGTAGGCCATTGAAGATTTATGTCTCTGCTTCTGATGAATCAATTAGTTGTTTGCTTGTATAATACAATCATCAAGGATTTGGAAAAGATGCGTTCTACTTAATGTCAGGATTAGTGACCTGGAATTCAGATTTATGCTGCTAATATTACTTTATTAAAGAATAAGATTGAAGTCCCAATCATTTCCTTGTTAAATTTGTGTAAGCGAGCATTTATACTGCATGCGATTTTCTTTTTGGTAACATCCATGAGATTGGTGTAGTCCTTAGAATATATATTATACGTTTGTTTTAAGTGGTTTATGAGATTAACCCATAGATAGACTTGGAACAAATGGTATGGACTATTGTTTGAAAAACGCGTAGTCAAAGACAAGTTTGGACCACTTGTATGCTAAGACTATACCGTGACACTTCAGATGACTTGTCTTGGTCATGTAGATGGCGATCCAAAAGTGTTATGTTGGTGTGTTTAATAAGATTGACACACTAAGCTGGACCATGTGAGTTCCTTGTTTCTAGACTTCTATCAGAGATGCGTGATTCATGTTGTACTATTTGTACGACGACTTTCAATCCTGAAAATATTCTGGACTTGTGCATGGAATGTTAGTTACATTGGTGTGCTATAAATAAGATTTAAACAAATGACTGAATTCTCACATACACTAGGTAGCGGCGTGAAGTATGACAAAAATCAGATATTCAATACAAAATCTACAATCTCTTATGAGGTATAGATGTCCCCTTAGTTGATCCGCAAGTATTTGAATACTTCAGAATCTTTAGCCAAAGTATTCCAATGTTTGACATTTGGAATTTATACTATGAATATGTTCAAGTGTAAATCATAAAACCCATTTGGAATTAATGATTTAAGTCTAAAATGTAGTGAAATTAAGTCCCATTAAATGGTAATTAAATTTTATCATGCGATGGTAATTAATTTAACCCATTTGGAGTTATATTTAAATTATTTCTGAGGTCCCATGCACAAGCCTCTGTTTTTATTGTCATCAAAAAAATATTAAAGAATTAATGAGATGAATTATTTATTCAAGAGATGAGTAAACTTAATTTTGTCAAATATTATTCACGAGATAAATAAAAATTAAAAATTATAAAATAAAATAATTTTTTAAAATTAAAATTCTTCAGTTGAATTTTTACATGTGAGAAACAAAACAAAAAAAATAAAAAGTAAATTGCATTTACACAGGCCGCGATCCGCGTATATGCGGATGGACCAACTAGCGTGCGACATGTGTCACGCATTGAGGTCTTCGGGGAGATCCGCGCCGCTGCCATGTGTCACGCTGATTAAATTTAAAATAAACGCTTTTTTGGCCTGCATTTAAACTCTACATTTTGATTTCATTTTATATTAAACGTGCTTTTAGTTTTTAAATTTGCGCATCCCACATCAAAAAATTAGGATTTTTTTTGCTCTGGTATACTTCTATAAATAGAGGTACTAGTTTTATAGTTTGGCATCCAATTAAAAAAATTAAAGGTTTTAGAAAGTATTGACTTTCGGGACCTAATTGGAGCGAAAAAAATTTCGTTGAAAATTTTCATTCCATAGTTTAATATTTTTCAAAGCCCATTCTTCGGGCACTTTGAGGACATTGCGTAGAAGGTAGCTGGATCTTGGTTTTCTCTACTTTCTCGGAGTTCATTGTTATTCTTGGAGTTTGAAGGTCCAATGAGAAACCTAAGAGGGGGGTGAATTAGGTCCTTAGTGATAAATGAATATTTAAATTTTATGAATCAAAAATTTAATTAAAAGTTAAACAATAAATACCAAATGAAATAGATAAAGAATAAAAGGGATGCACAAAGATTTTTATAATGGTTCACTTCCAAACCGGAAGCTAGTCCACTTCTCAAGTGACTACTCTTCGTTACTTGACCCTTTAACTGGGCTTGATGATCTTTTTTAAAAACAGGCTCAGGATCCAACCTTTATAACCGATCTTTTTGTACGTAGGCTCAAGACCATCCTTTTACAACCGATCCTTTTGTAACCGTAGGCTAAGGATCCAATCTTTACAATGAAATAAATTAGAATAAAGCAATGGAAGAATTAAAGCACTCAAATTATTTACTATGTCAAGAGTGAATTGACACTTGATCAAGCTTAGCTAAAGCTAAGGATATGTCAATTAAGCTCGATGATCAACAATAAGAGAAGAAGTGATGCTTAACTAAAAACTTTAAACAAAACTTAAAATCAAACCGTTAAAGCGCAAGAATGTAAGGGAACCTTTATCAAAGAATGCTTAGAGAGTGTTGGATTATTTGAACCAAAGCATTGAAGCCCTATTTATAGGCAAATGAGGGCCCATGGGACGTTCAAAAAGTTGGAAAAAGGTTTTGAAAAGAAATCAAGTAAAAACTAGCCATTTTAATTTTTTTCGGTCTGATATAGCACATATTTTAAAATATCTTGGTTTAATTTTGACTTAAATATTTTTCAAATAAAATTTTGAAATCAATTTTCAAAAATATTTCAAAAACATTTTTGTTATAGCATCTCATATTAATATTGAGATTTGGACTCAATTGATATATCCCGATCCTAAGTTCTAGACAATAAAAATAAATAACGTTAAGGCGTTTGGACTCGAATCATGTTCTCTTCAATTTGGATGAATGTTCCCTTCAAATTTGATCTCTTTTCCTCTTGATTCATCATTTTAGAAAGCTTCGTATCAACATGATTAACCTTGATTTTCCTAGCTTTTTTACGAGTCACTTAGAAACAAAATTAGAACAATTTAAACACTATGACTCGCTAAATGGTTGTTATCATCAAAATTACAATATAAATGGCTTTAGGGCCAACAATCTCCCCTTTTTTTTTATGATGACAAACATTTGGTATTTTTTCTTGGAAACGTGAAAGTTGAAGTATAGAATTCACCATAAAAGTATTCACTTATCAAAGCATACACATAACCACGAACTCATGGAGCAATTTATATCATGATTAATGTTCAAACTCAATTGCTCCCCCTAAGTTGATGCATTTCAGGAATTATATATTCAATATGTTAACATCTTCATTATGTTTAACATTTCACAAACACACGCAAACTTCATGTCATGATCACAGTTAAGCATGAATCAACTAAACACCAATTTCTCTCCCTCTTTATCATCAACAAAAAAAGATTAAACCAATTCAATGCAATGTGTTTGATATTTATCTCTGTTCATGATATAGCACATATTGTGAAAAAGATTTGTCCAATGTTTAAACGACATAAACAATACCAATCTCTACACCAATCTCTCTCTCCCTTTGTCATAAATAGAAAGTAATAATGGAGGGGATTTATACAAGGGACTGAATCGTACCTCTATTTAGCTTTTTGATCGGCCTTTTTTACCTTCTTCATCCATGTATAACTTCAATGATGTGCTCACTGGAATTGCAATCGCTTTTGAAAATTTTCATGTCAAACTTCTTAAGTATCTTCTTGATATGCTTGGCTTGTTTGATGAAAATTTCTTCATTGCTTTGCTTCATTTGCAATTCGAGGAAGCAGTTGATTTCTCTCCTCATGTTTATTTCAAATTCCCTACTCATAAGATTTGCAAATTCTTCACTACAAGATGGGTTAGTAGCACCAAATTTTAATTCGAAAAAGATCATATTCGTGATGCACTTCAATATGGACAACAAACAAGATCTTCATTCAAACCCAATGATGTAGTTTCTATTACAAGGCATCTTGAACTTTTGCATATCGACTTGTTTGATCCTACAAGATATTTGGGCCATTGTGAAAAATGTATGGACTTGTAATTGTTAATGATTACTCTCATTTTGCTTGGTGCTTATTTGCTTTTCATAAGAGTAAAACCTTTGATAAAATTGAAAAAGTTTTGCGAACAAGTGCAAAATGAAGAATATTTCACATACTAGCGTGTTCAAAGGTTCTATTTCAAATCCAATGATCATTTTCATTCAAGACACTAGAACATTTCACAAAGTTCATACATTCAAGATCAATTATATAGACATTATCACATCCTAATTGATCAAGTAATAATTCATTCATTTAAGTATGTGCCACTATGTATTTAAATGACTCAAGACTGCACACAATAAACTCTCTCACATAGTAGACTAATGTTAAGAAAATTATGCATAAGACCAACAACAACAACAACAAACCCAGTGCCACCAAGGGCTCCCGCTAAAAGTATGGTCTGGGGAGGGTAGATGTACGCAGCCTTCCCCCTTTAGGGGGCTACCCTGAAGAGAGGCTGTTTCCTAGGACCCCCAGCCTAAGAAGATGGTCTTGTATCAATCCGCCGAAGACTTGGAAAACATCAGACAACATAAGTATGGCCCAAAAAAAAAAAGGTAGGTGAGAAAAGGAAAGAGAATTAGAACGATGACGAGGACGAGAATACGAAAGAGAATGAGAAAGGGATAGAAAGATAGAGATAGAGACTAACCTACTCTAACCGGGTCATCTGAAACCCCTATGCTAGCCCTCAATTGGGCTCTATATAAGGCCATCTTCTCCCAAAGGTTTAGGTGGGTGAGGTCTTGTCGGATCGTCTCAAGCCATCTCTTCTTCGGTCTGCCTCTGCCTCTTCTGCCTAATGTAGTAATAGGATGTTCGCATCTTTTAACTGGAGCTTCATCCGGTCTCCTTCTGACATGTCTGAACCACTTCAAACGTTGCTCCCTTAATTTATCATCAATGGGAGCTACGCCCAATTTGCCTCTTATGATGTCGTTTCTGATCTTATCCTTCCTTGTGTGTCCGCACATCCACCTCAGCATTCGCATCTCCGCCACCCCCATCTTCTGAGTGTGCTATTGTTTCATCGCCCTGCACTCCGCCCCATACGCCATGGCTGGCCGCACCACCGTCTTATAGTATCTTCCCTTTAGCTTCAAGGGAATTTCCTATTATAAAGTACCGTAGAGGCCATCCTCCACTTGTGCCAACCCACTTTGATCATGTAGCTGACATCCTTATCCACTTCGCCATTGTGCTGTATCGTGGACCCTAAGTACCTGAATCTCTCCGTCTTCGAAATGGCCTCGTGTCAAATTTTGACTTCTTCTTGGCTAGGCGTGGTAGATGGATCGAATTTGAGTTCAATGTGCTTGGTCTTGGCTCTGCTTAGTCGCAAACTCTTCGACTCCAGAACTCCTCTCCATAGTTCTAGTTTTTCATTTATCTCTTCCCGCGACTCCCCCTTCCAGTACTATGTCATCTGCAAAAAGTATACACCAAGGTACAAATCCCTGGATGTACCTAGTGAGCTCGTCCATAACCAAAATGAATAGATAGGGGCTCAAGGCAGACCCTTGGTGAACCCGTACTGTTATTGGGAAAGCGTCTGACTCCCCATCCACTGTACGCACCATAGTCTGTGCGTCATCATACATGTCTTTGATGGCTCGGATGTATGGTACGGGGATGCCTTTCCTGTCCAAAACTCTCCAAATAAATGAAGACCATATGGAGGTCCTTTTGTCTCTCTCTATAATGCTCTATCATCCGCCTTAGGATGTGGATGACTTCTATTGTTGATCTCCCGGGCATAAATCTGAACTGGTTCTCAAACACCTCAGTCAGCTGCCTTAACCTCCTCTCTATGACCCATTCCCATAACTTCAGAGTATGGCACATTAGCTTGATACCCCGATAGTTGGTGCAACTCTGAATGTCACCTTTGTTCTTATATATTGGTATCAATATGCTCTTTCTCCATTCCTCAGGCATCTTGTCCCCCTGGAGGATTTGGTTAAATAGTTTAGTCAACCAAATGGCGCCCTTTTGTCCAAGACACTTCCATGCTTCTATAGGGATGCCGTCTGGGCCAACTGCTTTACCCCTCCCCATGGATCTCAGGGCTTCCTTGACTTCGTCTAGGCTAATTTTCCTACATTCACAGTGGTTTTGATGCACCTATGATGTTTGAAGATCACCTAAGGATATGTCTGTCCTTCCTTGTTCGTTGAACAGCTCTTGGAAGTAACTTTTCCACCTAGCCTTGATTAGATGCCTATCCATGAGTGCCTGTCCATCTTCTCCTCTTATGCATTGCACTTTGTCCAGGTCTCTGGTCTTCCTTTCTCTCGCTTGGCCAATTCTATATAAGCCCCTCGCGCCTTCCTTGGTCTCCATCCTTTTGTAGAAGTCCTCATAAGCTCTTGATTGTGCTTCTCTGACTGTACGCTTTGCTTCTCTCCTAGCTTGAATATACCGTTGTCGCTTATCCTCATCTCTGCTATGGTCCCACTCTCTGAAACAAGCTCGTTTCGCCTTAATCTTCTCTTGGACCTCGTCACCCCACCACCAGGATTCTCTGTTCCTTGGTTCCCTTCCCTTAGACGTGCTTTGGACTTCCCGTGCCAGTCCTCTCATCTTTTGGGCCAGATGGTTCCACATCTGGTTTGTGTCCCCTTCAAAGTCCTCCCTAATTTCGGCCTCCACTTTTTCCTTGTATATCTTATACTTCTCCCCCTTGAGCTCCCTCCAACAAGTGTGCGAATGCGCAGGTTTGCAGATTCTTTTGGGCCTCCCCTTGGCCTTTATATCCGCCCACAGCATCCTATGTTGCGTAGACAGGTCATCTCCAGGGGTAGTCTTGCAATCCCTGCAGTCTCTTTGCACCCTTCTCCTTAGTCGTATGTAGTCAATCTGTGTTCTTATCCCACCGCTTTGGTACATGACGATGTGTTGCTCACGCTTTTTGAAGAAGGTGTTGGCCATCGTCAGGTCGTAAGTAACCGCGAAGTCTAATAGGGCTTTGCCCTCTGCATTTCTGGTTCCAAAACCGAATCCTCCGTGATGAGGAGCATACCCATCCTCCGTCGCACCAACATGTCGGTTGAAATCCCCGCCAATCATTACTTGTTCGGTTGAGGGTATGCCCTGCATCATTGTGTCTAAGTCCTCCCAAAAGGTAGCCTTCTCAAGCTCCGACAGTCCAGTTTGAGGTGTGTAGGCACTGATGACGTTCAATAATTCACCATCTAGGACCATCTTGATACTTATGATCCTATCGCCAGCTCTTGATACTCCGACTACTTTATCCTTGAGGCTGCTTTCCACAATGATCCCAACTCCATTCCTGCCTCTAGCCTTGCCCACATACCATAGCTTATGCCCTAGCACCTCCCTGGCTTTCATGCCAACTTATTTAGTCTCTTGCAGACAGAGGATGTTGATGTTTCTCCTCATCATCATATGGACCACCTCAAAACTCTTCTTCATTAGTATCCCGACATTTAGTGAACCTAATCTCAAGTTCCCTATCCCCTTTTGCTTCGTCGTCCTCCTCCCCACCCCATTTGAAGATGGCCTCAAAATCTGAGTTCCATAGCTGTTTCCTCAAGTAGCTAACCTAACACGGGTAAGTGAAAAACATAGGCAAGAAGCAGAATAAGTATATACACCCAAAACCCACAGTCAATAAGGCACACACACTTCACAAAACTGAAATGAGACAGAAACGAGTAAACCAAAGAAAGTACAAGCAATGGTAAACCAACACTACCCTATTGTAAAAAAGGTTAGATCAAACCTGGTGCCGGTGCGTTGGTGGAACTCTGACCCGGCTAAACTTACCTGGGCCCACTCTCGCTTGTCGGCTACGGGCTGCCGGTTTAGGGTTGTTGGCGGCAGTGAGGATGGAGGTGGGGCTGGTGGTGGTGGTGGAGTAGGAACTGCGTTGTGCTGGTGGTATGGTGTGTGTGCGATGTAGTTGATGGGGCTTCACAGGGTGCGGTGGTGGGGGTGCTGGTGTCAGAGCAGGTGTGGTGCCAGGTAGTCGGGGCAAGGTGGTGGTGAGGTGCGAGGCTCGGTGGGTTGAAGTGGTGGGTAGGTCGGGCGAGGGCAGGGTTGTGGTGGGTGGGTCAAAGTGGCGGGGTGCGATGTCAGAGGTGGGTGTGGTGGTGGTTGGGTGAGACTAGGTGGTGGGTGGGCTCAGAGCCGGTGTGGGTGTGGTGGGGTGGGGTGGGTGTGATGGTTCGAAGTGTGGTGGGCGAGAATCGGTGTCAGTGTGGGTGTGGTGGGTGGGTCGAAGTGGCGGGGTGCGCTTGCCCGGTGGTGGGCCCTCGCCGTCACGGTACCGTCGCCGGCGGGTGAAGGTGAGTCGGCGAGGTGGCCGACAGTGGGACGATGGGAAGGCGGGGAGGTGTGAGCGAAGGGGGTGTGTCAGTAGACGTTAGTAGTCGCAGGGAGAGAGAGAGAGAGAAAAGAGAGAGACTACTACCAAAGTTGGAGTTAGAAGTAATGTTACCAATACTGACGATTTTCTATTCTTCTTGTTGAAAGTGAGATTTTTTCTTTCCTTGGTTCGATAAAAGTGGAGTTGCATTCATCTCTGGTCATACGACTTGTGAGACTACTACCAAAGCACTACTTGTGAATTTTGTTGTCAATCTTCAAGCACACCTATACAATTTAATGGTTTTTGGTACCCAAATTTTTTTGGGTCCTTCATTGGTAGTCTTGGCATTTGGAGGTCGAGATCCTTTTGGAACCCAAACCATCATGATTTTTCTCAAATTCTTTTTAAATGGACATTGATGCACATTATGCCAATGATCACCATAATAATGACATCGTATAGAGTTTATCGGTGGTGAGGAGGCTTTGACAAAAAAGTGTGTTCAATTTTTTCTTTTGAGCATTTTCATTATAGCCAATTCCCTCTTTATTATAAGTGGGTCTTTGAGAAGAGACTTATCAAAAAAAAGAAAAAAAAAAAAAGGGTCTTTGAGAAGAGAGTATTTTTTCAAGTGTTTCTTTCTCCTTGAGAAACTTACTTGAAATTTTTGATAGTTTTTCCACTTGTTCTTTCAAAGATTCATTCCCTTTAACCAATAATTCACCTTCCTTAGATTATTCATTTTTACTTTAATTTGAAACGAGCCTTTTTTCCAAGAATTGCTTCTCATTTATCAATGTTTCAACTTGATTATTTAATGACTCAATTTTTGCTTTCAAAGATTCATTTTCAAGCTTAAACACTAAATTGTTTTGAGTCTTTTTATAGCTCAGTTTTCTTTGAAGAGTATTTGTTTCTCAATTCTTCAAATGCACTATATAATTCATGAAAACTATCCATAAGCTCATTATAAGATAAATCATTTACCTCATCTTCTTCAAGTTCTCCTTCTTCTTTAGATTCGATGGCCATGAGACACGAATCCACTTGCTCGTATTCACTTGTTTGAGGGGATTCTTCATTGGACTTTCTTCCAAATATGGCTTCTAGTTTATCCTAAATATCTTTTGTGGTCTCGCAACTTTTGACATGATTAAACAGATTAGAAGTAATAGCACTTAACAATTGGAAGTGAGCTTTGGCATTTTTCTGAAGCTTTTGTTTTGTCTTGTTGAATAAGCTCATTTTAAAATTCATCAAGAATTGCATCAACTATATTCATTGAAGGAACAAAATTACCATTTTTTGTGATTAGCCACAAGTCAAAATCAATAGAAGTAATAAAAAGTCTCATCCTAAGTTTCCAATAAAAAAAGTTTTTATCGTCAAAAAGTGGAGGCTTCTTGCTTAATTGACCCTCGACCAAAATAGCTGCAAAGGTTGCCATAAGGATCACTCTAAGGTTGTTAGACCAAAAATAAATAAGAGTAATAGCTCCGATACCAACTAAAGGTCCAGAGAGCAACCTCGGGGGGGTGAATTAGGTTCTTTAGTGATAAATGAAAATTTAAATTTTATGAACCAAAAATTTAATTAAAAGTTAAACAATAAATACGAAATGAAAAAGACAAAGAAAAGAATAAAAGGGATGCACAAAGATTTTTATAGTAGTTCACTTGCAAATTGGAAGCTAGTCCACTTCTTCAGTGACTACTCCTCGTCACTTGAGCCTTTAACTGAGCTTGATGACCCTTTTTAAAAACAGGCACAGGATCCAACCTTCGCAACTAGTCTTTTTGTACATAGGCTCAAGACCAACCTTTTACAACCGATCCTTTTGTAACCGTAGGCTAAGGATCCAACCTTTACAATGAAATAAATTAGAATAAAGTAATGGAAGAACTAAACCACTCACGTTCTTCACACTTTCAAGAGTGAATTGACACTTGATCAAGCTTAGCCAACGCTAGCGATATGTGATGTGTCTCGTATTTACGCATCTTTTAATTGTTATTTTAATTATTTTGCACCTATTTAATTATAGTTCTACACTCATTTTGGCAATTTTTATGTTTAACAGGTTAGAAATTAAAGATCAGAAAATTGTCAAATTTTGGTCCAAATAAGGCAAATTCGATGCATAAACAATTAAATCAAGTCAATCGAGATTCGGGACATCATCAACCTCAAGCCCCAAACGCAGGCCCAACTCCGGCCCAATTCCAGTCTTGATCGACCACCAGCCATGACCAGCCCAGATCCACCTCCAGCCCAACAGCAGCCCACACCAGCCTGTCAAACAAGCTTGGCCCAGCCCACATCGTCACCAGCATCACCTTCGGCCAAACTCCGACCTGATTCGACCTCCAGCCCACGACACCACCATCACCGACCTCAGCCCGTCACAGCCCAAACGCTGCATCTCAGGTTCAGGCCCACACCAGTACACATAGGGTACAACGAAAGGGAAAGTCGGTTTGGGGAGGGGATATAAGTTCTCTATTTTTGGTCTTGATGGACGACCTCCCTTGTTTTCTCTCTCTCCTCTTAGCTTCTCAATTCTTTTAAAAAAATTTTTTTTCATTAAATTGGAATGAGAGCGGAATAAGCGTGGAGATCAACATGAGTTTGTTCAACTTCTTCTTCACTGGATCATCCTTGATGGAGAGTTAACTTGCTCTCTGGGGTTAGATGAAATCTTAGCCTTTACTTTTATTTTTTTTAATTCGGGTTAATTTGATTGTTTACATGAATTGCTTGGTTGAGATAAATATTTTGAAGTATTATATTTTTATTATTTATTCGATTGATCAGATTATTGAGTTTGTAACCTTTAATTGTTGATATTGATATTTATAAATTAATTTTTTGTGCTTATTAATCAAGCAATAGTATTAACCGAATTGTTAATTAAAGCCTATTTTTCCTATGCTTTAGTTAGATAGGGTCAATACGTAATAATTAATAATACATTAGGTAGAGCCTATTTTCCTTATGCTTTAGTTAAATAGGGTCAATACGCAATACTAACAACATTATCTTAGTAGGTTGAAGCTTGTAGCCTTAACCACTACCCATGTGACAATCAATCATCCCAATTTAAGAGTTAGCACAAAAATAATTGGCTAATGATGGATTTGAAACCCTAAGCTCCAATTTAATACATGTTCCCGATTAGTAGTAGATTATTTTAGTTTAATTGTCGTTTTCTAGATTAACTAACACAAATATATCACTTTTCCTTAAATCAATTTAGGTCATAGATTAAATTCACGTACTCTTAGTCCCTGTGGCTCGACACCCTCTCGCCCAACACTTCAATTTAGGTGTGTTTAATAGATAGGGTTTTATATTAAATTTTGATAGACGTAGAAAAACACATCAAGATTTTGGCGCCGTTGTTGGGGACTAGGCAACGTTCGTGATTTTATTTTTGTGAATTTCTTTGATTTTTAGCTTTCTATTTCTTCTTTAATTTTAAATTAATTTATTTTATTTTTCAACCCAGGATTTGAAATCTTAATTTGATTCTTAATTTGGAATTTTTAATTTTTAATTCTTTTTAATTGTTATTGTCTCTTTTCTAAAAAAATATTAAAAAATTTATTTTCTTTTTATTACCGTTATTTTTCTTGTGATTTTCGTGCATAAGTAGATTTTAGGGTATCTTGTCATTTGTCTTTTTTTTTTTTAGTATTTGTTTTGTCTGTTTTATTTGTTTTGCTTATTTAATTATTAATTTACTTGTTTCGTGTGGTTAATTGTTCATGCACGGTCGTCGCTCTTTGTCTCTTGACCTTACCATATTCGGCCCTGAAATTGAAAGAACTTTACAGACCTTAGAGCCCAACACCGAGCAAAATCTGCTAGTGCTAACTCTGATTTAGTAATGGCTGACGAACAACAATCACGTGCGCTCATGGAGTATTTTACTCCCACTACATACGCCTCATCGTCTTGCATTAGATTGCCACTGGTAGCCTATCAGTTCGAGCTTAAGCCACATACTATACAGACGCTTCCTTCGTTCCATGGCTTATGCAATAAGAACCCTTATAGTCACTTGGAACATTTCATGGAGGTTTGCTCAACCTTTAGGATTCCAAATATTAGTAATGACGCCATCTTACTTCGCCTTTTTCCTTTCTTTTTGAAGGAAAAGGCTAAATATTGGTTATGCACCTTACCTAGTGGGATGATTAGCACCTGGACTCAAATGCAACAAGAATTTCTTAAGAAATTCTATCCCATTAGTAAGACTAACACTGCTAGGAGAGCCACTAACACCTTCGCCCAACTTCCTACTGAGGAGTTTCACGAGAGTTGGGATAGGTTTAGGGAACTCTTACTAGCTTGTCCACATCGTGCTATCCCTAAATGGCAACTAGTACAAAATTTCTATTATGGGTTGAATGAGAAGGGTCAACAAACTCTTGATGCCTTGTGTGGTGGTCAGTTCCTTAGAAAGAATGAAGATGAGGCGTGAGAACTGTTTGAACTTTTGAATGTGAATTCACAACAATCTGCCGCACATGCACGTCTTAATGCTACTAGGTTAAATAGAGGAGTACATGAGATTGCTCACACCTCCATCTTAGGTAAGAAAGTAGACTCTCTTGCCTCTTCCGTAGAGCAGTTAACTTCCCTATTTAAGATGACATTGGCCCCCTCGACTGTACCTAATTTGTCTCATGTTTCAAATGTGCATAGTGCTTGCTCTTCATGCTCTAGTGTCTCTCATTCTACACATGACTGCCCCTCTGCTTCACCTTCTGTGGAGTGGTCGGAGGAACAAGTCAATGCAGCCCAAGGATTCTCACGAAACGACCCATAATCTAACACGTATAATCCGGGCTGGAGAAACCATCCTAACTTCTCCTGGAGGCAAGGAGGAGAAGGACAATTTATGCCACAACAACAGAACCCACGACCTCAACAATCTAGTATGCCTTGGCTTGTCGGTTTTCAACTGCAAGGGTATGCTTCTAACTACTCTCAACCTCCTAATTTGAGCTCTAATTCAAATTTTGAAGAGAAGGTTTTGAGTGCGCCGAAAGGTTTAGAAGTTAATTCCCAACTCCTCCACTTCCATACATAATCGATTTCAAAGCTAGAAACCCAAATAGGTCAACTAGCTAACTCTCTGAGTAGGAGAGATGAGGGAAGACTCCCTAGCTAGGCTGTAGAGAACCCTAGGAACTGTGTAAGATAAGACACTGATCCTTCCCGGCAAAAACAAGCAAAATCCGTTACTGTATTGAGAAATGGGAAGGCGGTTGACAATGGGATGAGTGCTGAAAGTGAAGTATCCCTGAGTGGTGAGGAAGAAGAGAAGAGCAAGGAGAGAGAAAAGAAGACCGATGAGGTCACACACCCTTCTCCCATTCCTAAAGCCTCTAATCTTCCCTCATCATATGAACCTAGAGTACCCTTCCCCCAAGCTTTAGTTGCACCACATCCAAATGGGAAGGATAAGAAGTGGGAAGACATTTTGGAGACGTTTAGGCAAGTAAAGATAAACCTTCCGCTTCTTGATATGATTAAATAGATCTCGGCCTATGCGAAGTTCATTAAGGATCTACTGAACCAAAAGAGGCGATCTGGAGCACCTCTGCCTAAAAAAGTGTTTTTGGCCTAGCAAGTGAGCTCTATTCTGAAGTGTGACACTCAAGTTAAGTACAAAGACCCTGGTGTCCTCACCATCACTTGTTCACTTGGAGACTACCCGATCGATAAAGCCTTACTGGACTTAGGAGCGAGTGTCAACATTATTCCTTACTCGGTTTATGAGAAGTTAGGCCTGGGAGAGTTGCAACCCACCATGGTGACCTTGCAATTAGCAGATAGATCAACTAGGATTCCCCGTGGTAAGCTGATTAACATGCTAGTGAGAGTAGACAAAGCCTTGTTTTCTGCTGATTTCCTCATGCTTGATATGGAACCTTCTAGTCATTCGAAAAACCATGTCCTTGTCATTCTAGGTCAGCCTTTCTTAGCGACGGCCAATGCTACCATCAATTGTAGATCTGGGGTAATGGATGTTAGCTTTGCCAATATAACTATTAGGTTGAATATTTTTAAAGCTTCATTGTCACCCACTAGTGAGGATGAGTCGGAGTGTTTCTGGGTGGATATTATTGATGATTTGGTGGACCAAACACTCCCTTCTATCCCAGTTAGTGATTCCCTTGAGCGAGCACTAGTATACGATTGTTCTAATGATTTTGAGATTGAAAATGACATTAGAGAGATGAATGATTTTCTTGAGTTGTGTCCCTCTTTAGAGACTTGTCATTGGTTGTCAAAAGTAAAAGCTTTACCTGCTCTTTCGGATTCCCCTGCCTTGCCTTCCATAGTTTCATCACCCAAACTTGAACTTAAGTCGTTGCCATCTACTCTTAAGTATGCTTTCTTAGGTCCCAATGAGACTTTACCTGTGATTATCTCTTCTTAGTCGTCTGGGGAACAGGAGGATGCATTGATGATAGTGCTTAGTGATCATAAGAGTGCCATTGGGTGGTCTGTGGCTTATTTGAAGGGTATAGACCCTTCCATTTGTATGCATTAGATTTTCCTTGATGAGAATGCTAGGCCCACTAGAGAGATGCAAAGGAGGTTGAACCCTAACATGAAGGAAGTGGTAAAGAAAGAGATTGTGAAGTTGCTTGATGCGGGTATCATTTACCCAATTTCTGATAGTAGGTGGGTTAGCCCTATTCAGATAGTCCCAAAGAAGTCCGGTGTTACAGTGATTAGGAGTAGCGATGGAGAGTTAGTTTCGACTAGGGAGACCACGGACTGGAGAGTTTGTATTGACTATACGAAGCTTAACTCTGCCACTAGGAAGGACCATTTTCCTCTACCTTTAATTGACCAGATTTTAGAGAGGCTAGTTGGTCAGATTTTTTTACTGTTTTCTTGATGGATATTCATGATATAACCGGGTAGTAGTCTACCCCGAGGATCGGGAAAAAATGACTTTTACGTGCCCCTTTGGCACATTTGCCTATCGTAGGATGCCATTTTGTTTATGTGATGCGCTCGCTACATTCCAGAGATGCATGATGTCTATCTTTTCTGACATGGTAGAGAGATTTCTTGAGGTTCTTATGGATGATTTCTCTATTTTTGGACCTTCGTTTGATGAATGTTTGCAGAATTTATGGCTTGTGCTAAAAAGATGTGAAGAGACCAATCTTGTTTCGAGTTGGGAAAAGAGTCACTTTATGGTTCAAGAGGGGATTGTATTGGGTCATAGAATGTCCAAGAAGGGTATTGAGGTTGATAAGGCTAAGATAGATCTGATTGCAAACTTATCCCCACCCTCAAACGTGAAGCAAGTTAGATCCTTTCTAGGTCATGCAAGTTTCTATAGGAGGTTCATTAAGAACATTGGGAAGTTAGCCAGACCATTGACTAGCCTGCTAGTTAATGAAATATCATTTGAGTTTGATGAGTCTTACTTAGAAGCTTTTCAAAAACTACGGTCATTACTTGTTTCGGCCCCCATTATGCAGCCCCCAGATTACTCTCTTCCTTTTGAAATTATGTGTGACGCTTCTGATTTTGCTATAGGTGTTGTCCTAGGTCAAAGAGTAAACAAAGTGCCTCATGTCATTTACTATGCCAGTAAAACTCTTAATGATGCCTAACGCCATTACACCACTACTGAAAAGGAGTTGCTAGCTATCGTGTTTGCTCTAAACAAGTTTCATTCTTATCTTTTGAGGTCAAAAGTCATTATCTATTCTGACCATGCTACATTGAAATATTTGCTCTCTAAGAAAGAAACAAAACCTAGGCTCATTAGGTGGATTCTTCTACTTCAAGAGTTTGACATTGAGATTAGAGATAAGAAAGGTGCTGAGGATGTGGTAGCTGACCATCTCTCTAGGATTTTCTTTGAGCATCATGATCCATCTATTTTAATGCATGACTCTTTTCCAGATGAGCAACTTTTTGTTGTCTCCCATTCACGTGGCCCTTGGTTTGTAGATATTGTTAACTTCCTCGCTACAGGTGCGATTTCATCTACTTGGTTTAAGCAAGAAAAGGATAGGTTTTACTCTCAAGTAAAGCACTTTTATTGGGATGACCCTGACTTGTTTAAACATTGTGCGGACCAAGTAATTCGTAGATGTATTCCAGAGTGTGAGTATCATAGCATTTTATCTTTTTGTCACACATATGCCTGTGAAGGACACTTTGGAGGTCGTAGGACTGCTGCAAAGTCCTACAGTGTGGTTTTTATTGGCTTACTCTGTTCAAGGATGCTCATAAGTTTTGTCTTGCATGTGAGTGTTGTCAGCGCACAGGCGCAATGACGCGTCGAGACATGATGCCTTTGAACCCCATTTTATTATGGAAATATTTGATGTTTGGGGTATTGACTTTATGGGACCATTTCCTCCATCTTTTGGGTTTGTTTACATACTTTTAGGGGTCGACTATGTGCCTAAATGGGTTGAGGCCATACCTACTAGGACCAATGACCACAAAGTGGTCATGCAATTTGTCAAGGACCACATTTTTAATTGCTTTGGTACCCCTAGAGCACTCATTAGTGATGGTGGTAGTCATTTCATTCATAGGTCATTTGAGGCACTTCTTAGGAAGTACTCAGTGCATCGTAAGATTGCCGCCCTCTATCATCCCCAAACTAGTGGTCAAGCAGAGCTTTCAAACCATGAGATCAAGTCTATACTTGAGAAAACGGTCCATCATGATAGGAAAGATTGGTCACTTAGGTTGAATGATGCTCTTTGGGCATACTGCACCGCCTATAAGACCCCACATGGTATGTCACCCTATAGGTTGGTCTTTTGTAAAGCATGTCATTTACCGGTTGAGCTAGAATACCGTGCTTATTGGGCCACTAGAGCCTTGAATTTTGACTTAGACCAAGTTGGTGCTAACCGAAAGCTTCAATTGAGTAAGCTGAAAGAACTAAGGAATGAAGCCTATGAGAATGCAAAGATTTATAAAGCTAAAACCAAAGCTTTTCATGATAAACATATTTTGAGGAAAATATTTGTTCCTAATTAAAAGGTTTGGCTTTTTAATTCCAAATTGCGTCTTTTTCCTGGTAAGTTAAGGTCTAGGTGGGATGGTCCTTTTGTGGTTAAGCAGGTATACCCCTCGGGTGCTATTGAGATATACCACCGTAAAGATGGTTGTGCGTTCACTGTAAATGGTCAAAGGCTTAAACCTGTAGTTGAGTTGGATGGCATTGCTGATGGACAGGTTATTGAAGTTGTCTCTTTGATTCACTGCGCCTGGCTTAAGACGTAAAATTTAGCGCTCCTAGGAGGCAACCTAGGTTTGTTATTTCTTGTTTTTAATTTTGTTTTTAACCTAATTACTTGCTTCGAGGCTTGTTTTCTCTCTTTTTAGGTTCTTGTGCCAGGTTGAAGGAATCATATATACATGTCCACACCGTCTCGTCAGGTTGTATTGCTCCATCTCACCTATCTCTTATGCTTTAATGATTGATGTTGTTGCATTGAGGACAATGCATGATTTAGGTGTGGGGGTGAGGCTCATTTGCATGTGCCCCATTTTGGTTAAATTTTTAAAATTTTGAATAGTTTTTGTGCATTTTGAGAGTGCATCATAACCGTTTAACCAAGTGTTTCCTGATCGACGCGTATGTTATGATGATAGTGGGATTAGTTGTTTATTTCATTCTCTTAATTCCATGAAGTAAATGATTCTACTTCATACTTGTTAATGAGTATTGTTGATCATTGTTGATATTAATGGGTTCTACTCAAGCTGCTCACATATTCACTAAGCACTGGACTTTCGTGTTGCGGAAAACCTAAAAAATTTGAGTACACAACCTTATATATCTTAAGTTTTACAAGCCTGCCCTATTGGCTTATCCTAATCCTTGCCCTTGATGTTATGTAAAGTACTGGTTGGTCAATGTCAATTGTAATGATGAAGTACGTGTTATAAAAAAAAAAGTCCAAAAATGGACAGAAAAGAAAGAAGTAACAAAAAGAAAAAAATGAAAAGGAAAAAAAGTTTAAAAAAGGGGTTTCCTCCAAAAGAAAAAGGCAAAAGAAAAGAAAAAGTGAAAACTGGTGTACATTTATGAAAAGATGTTCTTTTGTGCTACACTGAGGTCAGAATGTTGTAAAGTGGTCACTCATATGCCACTTAAAATATCTCTATGTATAGGCATGTGTTTAGGTGATTCAATGGTGCGGGTGCACAAAACCTTTATATATTTGGTTGGAAGCGAGAATTTGAGGAGATTCTGTGGCATGAAATCTTATTCACTTTCACTTGTGCGTTGCTTGAGTAATTCCTATTAGTTGATACAAGGTTAATGAAATTCTATGACGAGTTTTGAAGTTTAGTCATCTAAATTTATGGAATTGGAGAATTCTCTATATGATTTAATCTGTCTTGAATTGCAATATAGGTGTTAATCTCGGAAAACTTGGCGAATGTTGGGTTAGTTGGGGTAGTTGGTCATTGTAGTTTTTATATTAAATCATATGCTTTGCTCAAGGACTAGCAAAGGTTTGGTGTGGGGGTGTTGATGCGTCTCGTATTTACGCATCTTTTAATTGTTATTTTAATTATTTTGCACCTATTTAATTATTGTTCTACACTTATTTTTGGCAATTTTTATGTTTAACAGGTTTGAAATTAAAGTTTCGGAAATTGTCAAATTTTGGTGCATATAAGGCAAATTCGATGCATAAACAATTAAATTAAGTCAATCGAGATTCGGGACATCATCAACCTCAAGAACGCAGGCCCAACTCCGGCCCAACTCCAGCACAGATCGATCACCAACCACGACCAGCCCAGATCCACCTCCAGCACAACGGCAGCCCACACCAGCCGGCCAAACAAGCTCGGCCCAGCCTACATCGTCACCAGCATCACCTTCGGCCAAACTCCGGGCCGATTCGACCTTCAGCCCACAACACCACCATCATCGACCTCAGCCCATCACAGCCCAAACGCTGCATCTCAGGTCCTGGCCCACACCAGTACACATAGGGTTCAACGAAAGGGAAAGTTGATTTGGGGAGGGGATATAAGTTCTCTGTTTTTGGTCCTGATGGACGACCGCCCCTGTTTTCTCTCTCTCCTCTCAGCTTCTCAATTCTTTTTTTAATTTTTTTTGCGAAATTGGAATGAGAGCAGAATTAGCATGGAGATCAACATGGGTTTGTTCAACTTCTTCTTCACCGGATCATCCTTGATGGAGAGCTAACTTTCTCTCTGGGGTTAGATGAAATATTAGCCTTTACTTTTATTTATTTTTAATTCGGGTGAATTTGATTGTTTACATGAATTGTTTGGTTGAGATAAATACTTTGAAGTATTATATTTTTATTGTTTATTCAATTGATATGATTATTGAGTTTGTAACCTTTAATTGTTGATATTAATATTTATAAATTAATTCTTTGTGCTTGTAGCCTTAGGATAAATTAATCAAGCAATAGTATTAACTGAATTGTTAATTAAAGCATATCTTCCTTATGCTTTAGTTAGATAGGGTCAATACACAATAATTAACAGTACGTCAGGTAGAGCCTATTTATTTTATGCTTTAGTTAGATAGGGTCAATACGCAATACTAACAATATTATCTTAGTAGGTTGAAGCTAGTAGCCTAAACCACTACCCGTATGACAATTAATAATCTCAATTTAAGAGTTAATGCAAAAATAATTGGCTAATAATGGATTCGAAACCCTAGGCTCCAATTTAATACACGTTCCTGATTTGTAGTAGATTACTTTAGCTTAATTGTCGTTTTTTAGATTAATTAACACAAAGATATCAGTTTTCCTTAAATCAATTTAGGTTATAGAGTAAATTCACGCACTCTTAGTCTACGTGGTTCGACACCGTCTTGCCCAAAACTTTAATTTAGGTGTGTTTAATAGATAGAGTTTTATATTAAATTTTGATAGACGTAAAAAAATACATCAATATGCCAATTAAGCTCAATAATTGATAATAAGAGAAGAAGTGATGCTCAAATAAAAACTTTAAACAAAACTTAAAATTAAATAGTTAAAGTGCAAGAAGGTAAGAAAACTTTTATCAAAGAATGCTTAGAGAGTGTTGGATTATTTCAACCAAAGTATTGAAGCCCTATTTATAAGTAAATGAGGGTCAATGGGACGTTCAAAAGGTTAAAAAGGTTTTGGAAAGAAATCAAGCCAGAAGTAGCCGTTTTGAGCTTTTTCGATCTGTGTGTCAACACACAACTCTCAGTGGCTAGTGTAAGCCTGTGTGTCGACGCATGTCTTCTATGTGTCGACACTCAGCCTGCCTGGGTGGATTTATACATTTTTGATCAATTAGTTTGATTGGTGGGATAATTTTACCATATTAGCTAAGTTGATTAATTGATTAATTGATTTTCATATTAGCTCAAATTTTTGAATTTATTTCTCACTTTGCTTTGATCATAAAAATAATTGATTGCATAAATCTAACTTAATCATCACCCATTTAAATTTTAATTGATTTGATCATGCTTTTTTAAAATACCAATCTTGAAAAAATATTTTCATTGATAAGCTAGATTGGTTTAATTTTGACTTGAATATTTTTCAAATAAAATTTGAAAATCAATTTTCAAAAATATTTTTGTTAGAATATCACATATCAATATTGAGACTTAGACTCAATTGATATATCCTGATCCTAAGTCCTAGACAATAAAAATAAATAACGTTAAGGCGCTTCGGATCACGTTCTCTTCAATTTAGATGAATCTTCTCTTCAACTTTGATCTCCATTCATCTTGATTCCTCATCTTAGAAAGTTTCGTATCAACATGATTAACTTTGGTTTTACTACTTTCTTATGAGTCACTTAGAAACAAAATTAGAACAATTTAAACACTATGACTCCTTAAATGGTTGTTATCATCAAAAGTACAATATAAATGGCTTGAGGGCCAACAGAGTTATTTATTCTGGTATTCATATTTTGGAGCAATTCTAAGTATGTCTTTTTTTCCTTCTTTTTTAAGTTTTCGCTTTTTTATTTATTTATACTTTTCTTATTATGCTAGTTATAGTTCATGTAATTAATATGAATGTATTAGAGTAAAGCCCTGTAGATTTAAATTGGAAATTTAAATTTGTAGATTTAAATTGGAAATTTAAATTTGTAGATTTAAAATTAGGAATTTTGAATCAACCTTTGGTTTAAAATTAGGAATTTAAACCCTTCCGCTGGTTAACATTATCAAATTAGGAAACAAAATTCGTCCCAACTCTTAAGCCATTGTTTAAACAAATTTGAAATAAAATATTCATGGAGAAGTTATGTCTATCTCTATTCTATGCATCGGTGAAATTGAGATATTACTTCTTAACATTTAACATATACTTGGTTGCTCATACAGATGTCTTTAAGCACATGCTGCATAGGCCTCTTATGAGTGGAAGGTTTAACGAGTGGAGTATTGCTCTGCTTCAATTTGCATTAATATATATGTCACAAAAGTTAGTTAAGGGCCAAGCCTTACCGGACTTTTTAGCTGACCATCCAAACATATTGCACTTGCTTAGACAACAACCTAGATCAACCCATGGTGATAGAGATGGTTTGTTGGAAATTATATTTTGATGGATCCACGACCAATTCAACCACTGGAGTTGCAATCGTAATTGAATCCTCTACTGGGATCATTACCATGTTAGCTGTCGCCTTAGTTGGCAAGTGCTCCAACAACATTGCAGAATATGAGGCATTGATAATAGGCCTATAGACTTTCCTTGAAATGCAAGTCCTTAATGTTATCATAAGAAGGGACTCATAGTTGGTCATTTTCCAATCAAAAGGGGAGTTTCAGTGTTTAAGGGACACCTAGAATAAATATATCTTAATAGTGCAAGAGCTATTGGGAAAGATTGATGATGTCCGGTTTGAACACATACCTTGAACTTAAAATAAAGCAGCCAATGATTTGGCTCAGTTGGCCTCAGGATACAAGATACCTACATGGTGTGAGGAAATCGTGGTCATTAAGACCAAGGTGTTAGATCATGACATTGAATTCACCGTGTTCTTTATTTCTCAGAGTAGGGTAATTACAAGTGAACACTTGGATTGCTTTGAAACACATCAATTTGTCACATGTTAGCGTGAGGATTGAAGGAAGCGCTTGATGGATTACTTCAAAATCTGTCAAGACTATGTCAAAGACAGAAAGATGAAAATGAGAGCTCATAGATTCCATCTTGGGGATGAATCTGGAGAGTTTTACAAAAGGTGATAAGTCTAAATTAGTACATAATTATTTATATTATTTTGATATATTTTTAACCATTTTACATCAAACTCTATCGCTTTCGCTCGGTTTTCCTCATTTTCAATCATATCGCTATTTTTGTGCGAAAACAGTTATTTTACGTTAAATATTGCTAGGTTTTATCATTAACATCAACAACTAAATGCAAGATACATCAAATAAAAGTAATAAAATACCAAAACACATGGTTCATACATGAACCTACATAAAATAATACATTTTGCAAACAAGTAGCAATGGGCAGAAAATTTAAACATATTGTACTACCTAAATTCCTTGTATTTACATACTTTAACATATCCTAACTCATCTTTTCAAGTTTGGGCGGTGATTGAGCAGAAAAATTGCATAAAATATTGATGATAAAACAACTAAAGCAGCAGCCGCAGCACGTAGCAAACGAGAAGCATGTTTTGATAATTTTCTTCAAATATTTTTTTATCCCATCTCTACTACTATAAATAGAGGATGGTTGTGGAGTGTTTAGGCATTAGTTTTTCAAAAAAAAAAAAAAAATTACAAGAAGTAAGGAGAAAAGAGAGTGAAATCGAGAGGAAGAAAGAAGGAAAGGAGAGAAGAAAGTTTGATTTGTAATTATGTATTTTTAGTTCTTTCTATCTTTTTTTTTCGTAAGTTCATGAATTTTGTGTTAATAATGTTTTATATTAAGTTTATCATGAACTAATTTTGTTATTCCAAGGCTACGATGTAAGCTAAGTTGTAATATACGCTCATTTCTAATTCAACATATTCAATGTTTTGTTATTGCGTTGTTGAAGTGTTTATCATTGTTCTTCATCAGTAGGAAATGCTTGATCACCATTTAAGGCCTATAATGATTCATAATGAGTTCGAGAGGAGATTTATGATGATTGCTACGGTGATAAGCACCACAAATTGAGCGAATGCTCGAAAGAGATTAATGCCATTTGTGTGGTTTTTAAGTGAAAGTCATAGAGTTTTAAAAACTCTTTTCTTATTTCAATTCATGCACGTAAGTGATGAGTTAATATGTAAAAGAGTATGCTAAATATTGCTCGAGAGAGAATATTTAGTAAAGAAGGGTTTTCAACCATCAAGACGTGATAACAACTTGAATAACGAGAAAAGAAAGGCGTATTGATGCAACTGGGTAAAATCAGATGCCTTGGATGTTATTAAATCATAAAAACTTTATAAAAATCAGTAAGCCTTACCTAAAAATTAGTTAACATATTTTGTTTCTTTTTGTTTTATTTTATTTCATATCAACATCTCAATTTTCGGTTTTTCAAATAGCATTAAAGCTACTAATTTTGTGTTATGAATGCGAGAATCCGAGGCGTGGGCCGTTGGTGTCCTGGCTGCTGATGCTTACTGCTGTTATGTTGGTGCTGCTGCTATGCTGCGGGTGTTGCTGTATTGGCCTGCTATATGATGGTAGTTGGTGTAGGGAAGTTGTATTAGTTAGTTGATATTGTAATTAGTAGCATTTCCTTAAGTTGTGGATGTAATAATTCTGATTTGTGTGCTGAGGTTGTAATATCCTGCAGTAGGCGTCAAATACCTCAGGTAGTTATGTTAGTTAGATATTTGGGGTGATTTAGATATTTTTCTAGTGAGTCGGTTAGAGCTTAAGTCTAGGTTCAATGTCTTGTTTGCTTTGTATTTTCTATAAATAGGTTAATCAAGTGTAATTCTAACTCATTCAATGAAAGTTACCAAATCTCTTTGAGATCAACTTCTCTTCTCATCTTATTCTCTCTCTATTTTCTCATCTCCTTTCACTTTTTTCTCATCCCATACTCTCTTATTCTTAGCTTACGTTTGAGATTCGATCACAAATGTAACAATTGGTATCAACGCCTCGTTTGGATTCCAAATTAAACGTGATTTGATATCAAATATCCTTTGATTGCATTGCAATTTGCTTAAGAATTCAGTCTGAATTCTAGTGTAAGTTGCAGAGAAAAATTGCTTGAAAAAAATGCATAAGAAGAGGTTCAATTGTTGAACGGTTGTGAGTCCTTGAATTCAAGCTTGTGTTGATCACATTGTTGACATTTAAACAGCTGAATTCATTGATTGAAGAGCAAAGTCAGTTTGATCGTATATGTGTTCAAAATTGAGAGTTAATTGCTGTACATTGATCACATTCAGTTGAAGTAAGCAATAGTTGTTGAAGTTGAGTGCTGAGCTTAATTGTCTTGATCAATTATTCCTTGATCAGTTAGAGGAGAAGTTAAGTGTGCTATTTGATCAATATTATACTTGATCATAATCAAAAGATCAGAAACAAGTTGCATTGAGGTGATTTCAGATGCTAAAAATTCAGAAATTGAGGTTGAGGCGAAAATCTGAGAGTGAAGGCGAAATCTGACGGTGGGCGGAGAAACAAAAAAGTGTTGAAAATCTGATTTCGTTCATGGAGTTCACTTTGAGTATTGTGTTGAGGACTTGATTGCGATCTAGAGTCAAGCTTGATTCAGAAGAGTAAGCTGAATTACTCAACTAACATTGCGGTTAGGTTTTGTTCGAGTTTCCTCTGTTCGAGTTCGTCAGTTAGGGTTTGGAATCTGCGGTGATTCATAAATTTGATCTTAAAATTTCAGAAAATTGTTGATCGTAACTGGTGATTTTGTTGTTGTTAATTCGAAAATCAATCAGATCAATTCACAGTGTGAAGTTTAAAAGCGATTATGGATAGTAGTGATGCAAGAAGTTGGGATTTGCTTACGATTGCATATTTTGACAGTAAGTTGAAGACAATGCTTGATCAAATCAAGCAATTTAACACTGAAGTAATACAGCAAATGAATCAGCAAATCAATGGTAAGGTTGATCAGCAAGCTCAGCCGATTGAAGTAAAGAGATCTGATCAGGTCGTTCTTCAATCACAAGAATTGAAGGGAAGGTCTAACATGCATTTTGATCAGCACATGGAGCAACTTGACGTGAAATTAGCGGATATTCGAGAAGTTCAACCAGTGAGGTCTTTTGAAGAATTGAATCAACAGGTGCATTGTGAGGCTGTTAGTCCTGCAGTAGCTGAGGCGCACAATGTCGAGCTACTTAATGTAGTTGAAGATGAATTGGACCAAGAGTATCTTGAAGATGATGAGCTACAACATGACATGTTTTCGGAATGGGAATATGATTTCCATGTCAAGAGAATGTTAAATAACGCAAGGAGTAAAGCAAAGAGAAGCCAACTCAATGACGCATTGAACGATTTTTGGGAAGCAAAGAAGATTACAAAGAAGAAATTGAAGTGAGTGGTTGTGTGTCAGCCTAAGGAGCTTCTGAAATTGCAAGAGCAGAACAGTAGACAACTGGTGGTTGCCTTGATCGAGTCCAAGTCAGTTATGGAATATCGAGATGATTCACTGGAAGAAGTTAGGATCCTTGTTGATCAACAAGAACTAACTCAAGATACTGATTTGGCCGACGTATATGTTGGTATATCACCAAATCGGTTAAGTATGACTCCATGGCAGGCTTATATGCAGATCCGAAGCACTTCCACTGCTGAGCAATGTTATTCTGTTGGGAAATCAACTGTTGTTGCCGCAATGTCATCAAATATAGATCAGGGTATGCCTAAGTTCACTTTTGGGTGTGCTGGAGTGTCAACTCAAGATCAGAACAACATCATCTTAGATGTTTTGCAAGGTCTCTTGTGTTGGGTGAATGATTATGGATGTATAGTGGCTGAAATGCACTGTCGGCGTGACGATCGGCAAGTTCGAAAGGATCTATTCCTTTATGTCAGTGGAGTTGTGACTTATCCAAGTGCAAGTCCTTGTGATAAGTTGCCTCCCGATCCGGGAGAGGATTCTCAAGACTATATCAAGCTGAGAGGAGACGAATTTTTGCGAAAAAGAAGCACTCGAGCTGCGAGAGTGCGTTTCAAGGTTCACCACATACAAAGCTTAATTCCTATGCAAGAAATTGAGCGGTTAGATGTGTATAAATGCAGTAATATGCTGAAACCGATTTCTGATCAGGCCAAAAGCAGTACAACAGGTGCGTTAACTGATGGGGTTGAAGTTGGAAGTTCCCTTGCGGCTTTGGTGGGATCTGGTTCCTGCAATGTGGCTGGAATGACGGTGCTGGACTGTAATGGGAGTGGAACAAGTGCCGTAGCTAAGCTTGAGCCATTCAATCAAGATCTCTCATGCTGTTTTGCTGCAGAAGTAGAAGCAGTTCAGAGAGGAGCTGATGGTGTTGTGAGCTTCTTGTTTGCAACTAAAGATAGTAAGCAAAGCCAAGTCAAGACGATGATGGTAGCACGTGAAGATTGGAACAAACATCTTCTGAAGGCTGCTGTCCAGATGCAGATTCTGCAGGGGTGTGGGGTGATCTGTTGTGGGTGTTTCGAATGGAAAAATTATATGCACAAGCTTCATTATTTCCTTAGTAGTTGGAGAGAGAAGATTAGTGCAACATCAAGGCCAACTCTAGTTGAAATGGGAGTGAAAATCAGCAAGGTAGTTTGGGATAGAATTACTCTGTGTTTGAAGAAGTTTTCAGCTACTCAAGAGTTCTTTTGGTGTCTACACTTGCTATATTTGTTACTCATGCTCGAGATGGTTGACAAGAAAGCAAAGCCTGATCATTTAAGGTATATTTGGTGGTTGGATGAGCTTTGGATCCAGGAAAAACTTGAGAACAGGCTGGAATGTGTGAACTGCAGCAAAGACAGTGTCGATTGGAATGTTTTGGGTGTTCAAGTTATGATATTGTGCAATTGGCATTCAACCATGGTTTATGAACTCTTAGTTTGTGTGGTCTATGCAAGAGTTTGGGGAGGAAAGGCTGGGACTTTCAGATCTTGTAAGTTCGTAATCAAGGTTCAAGCCATAGAAGTAGTCGAGGCTGCTGAAATTCAATGGAGCATTACAAGTCTTCCACTGACAGCAGTAAATGAGATGCTCAAATGGATTGTGATTGGTGCTATAATGATTTTGGGAAGATGTAGTAACTTGTTCACATCAAGAAGCTTCCATGTGGCCAAAAACCGAATTGAAATTTGTGATTTCCGCAGCTATGAGTGGCCTTGGGTAGATACTGTTGAATTTCTGGGATCTGCGGCACAACATGTGGATTTGGAAAGCAATCAAGAGTTTGTGGAGCATGGTCTGAGTTGGTTTAGTATGTGGATGTTTAAACAATACAAATTTTGGATAAGATCCAAGATGAAAGAGTTGCAATTGCATTCTTATGGAAGTACTTTGTGTTTTAATACCATGATCAAGAGATGTGGTTGTTTTAGCTGCATTTGGGAATGCTTACAAGCTGATTTTGATGTTGGGTTTTCTTGGTTTGAGTTTGGAAGACCTCCCGAGAAGTTAAAGGGGTTCATATGCATACTCAGGGGTTTGATGACATTCAAACTCTGTTGTACAACATCTTACAAGCAGAATGACAGGGTTGCTGCGGCGGTTTATGGTTCTTTCCAGCAAGATGGTGTTTTGAGCGGTATTAACCACAACAAGGTGTGTCATGGGCTGATGGTTGATTTTTGGCTAGCTTGGTTTGATCAATGTAGACCTCCTGAAGAGGATTATACATTCAAGCACAAGCATTTTGTAGCACCAAGAGACATACTCAGCTGCAGGTTTTCAGCAAGAATTTCAACACTTCATAAACAAGAAGTTTAGCTATCTTTTCATAAGCTAAGTGATCTACATTGTTACAACTCTCTTCCATTCTTAAGGACAAGAATGTTTTCAAGGGGAAGGGAATGTTATGAATGCGAGAATCCGAGGCGTGGGCTGTTGGTGTCCTGGCTGCTGGTGCTTACTGCTGTTATGTTGGTGTTGCTGCTACACTGCGGGTGTTGCTGTATTGGCCTGCTATATGATGGTAGTTGGTGTAGGGAAGTTGTATTAGTTAGTTGATATTGTAATTAGTAGTATTTCCTTAAGTTGTGGATGTAATAATGTTGATTTGTGTGGTGAGGTTGTAATATCCTTCAGTAGGCGTCAAATACCTCAGGTAGTTATGTTAGTTAGATATTTTGGGTGATTTAGATATTTTTCTAGTGAGTCAGTTAGAGCTTAAGTCTAGGTTCAATGTCTTGTTTCCTTTGTATTTCCTATAAATAGGTTGATCAAGTGCAATTCTAATTCATTTAATGAAAATTACCAAATCTCTTTGAGATCAACTTCTCTTCTCATCTTATTCTCTCTCTATTTTCTCATCCCCTTTCACTTCTTTTTCATCCCATATTCTCTTATTCTTAGCTTACGTTTGAGATTCGATCACAAACGTAACAATTTGATACTCACTCAAACACAATCTTTGTGGGAAAAATACTCTACTCATTCTTAATTACTTGATACGACTAGTGCACTTGCTAAAGCATACGCAAAGTTAAGCGTCAAGTTTTTGGGGCCGTTGCCGGGGTTTGTCTCTATTTAAGTGATATCGATACCAACTAGTTTGGTGCTAATTTGAAATTGTTAATAGTTTGTAAATTTTATTTAAGTTTAATAAATTTTTTATTTGATTCATTTGCAAAGTTAAATTCTTTTGGGGAAAAAAAAAATTTCTTATAGAACATACCCCCCCAAAAATTGTGTTTTTTTAAAAAAAAATTTGTTAGTTTTGTGTTATTTTGTAATTTTTCTTATATTTTATCTTTATTTTCATCTTTATTTTGCTTATAAGTTCACTTTGTTAGGGTTTTAAATATTAAATTTGATATTTTAAAGTTTTCAAAAATATTAGGGTTACTACCCCTTTTTTTTTAATTTGCATTTTCTTAACTTTTGTTTTAGATTGTTGTATTTTTAAGTTTTTATTGATTAATTTTAACTTTATTTTGATTTTTTAATCCATCTAGATAGGTTTTCAAAGTTAGATTGATTATTTTTAAGTTTTTCAAAACCTTTAGTAGTACCTATTTCCCTCTCAAAATTTGGCTTTGTTAAATTTTGTGTTATACTTTCATAACTTTTAAAGTTTTCTCTTTGTTGTTATCCTTTCCTTTAACTTTCTAGTTGTTTATTTTTACTTTGTATGCAAAGCCGAAATGAAAAAGAAATAACTCCTTGACCTTGAAATTGAAAAACACTTCAACTAATCAGAAAAACAAAAAGGACTAAAACCATAGCTAATAATACTGGAAATGATAATGAAAGGAACTTAAAAGATTATGCTGTACCTACTGTTTTAGGGTGCACTTCCCACATTTGACGTCCACCGATACAAGCAAACAATTTCGAAATTAAACCCGCTATTATACAAATGATTCAACAAATTGTCTAATTTGGCAGTCTATCGAGTGAGGACCCAAACTTGCATATCGCTAACTTCTTGGTGATATGCGATACATTTAAGCATAATGGTGTCAGCAACAATGCCATTCACTTAAGGCTATTTCCGTTCTCACTGAGAGATAAAGCCAAAGCATGGTTAATGTCATCACCTCCAGGAACTATCACCACTTAGGATGATTTGGCTCAAAAAATTTCTTCCTAAATATTTTCGACCGGCCAAATCAGCTAAGATGAGGAATGACATTACCTCATTTGTTCAATACGATACAGAATCTTTGTATGAGGCATGGGAACGTTACAAAGAACTTTTGAAAAGGTGCCCACATCATGGTTTGCCAGTTTAGATGCAAGTCCAAACTTTTTACAATGGGTTAGCACCTAATACTCAAAACGATGGTAGACGCGGCTGCGGGATGATCCCTAAATCACAAAACTCCAGATGATGGGTATGAATTGTTAGAAGTAATGTCTAGCAATAACTATGCAAGGGCAACTGAACAAAAGAAACCTGCAGGAATATACGAGCTGGATGCAATAACAAAGTTAACTGCCTAGGTTTCAATGCTTCGAACAGATGAACATGAATGTGAATGCCATAAATTCTCCTGTACTCACGTGTGAATTTTGTGCAGGGAATCATTCTAGCATAGAATGCCAAACAGGAAACCCTTTCGCCCCATTAACTCATGAACAAGCCAATTTTGTTTCAAATTTTTTAAAAAATAATCCCTATTTTAACACATATGATCCCAATTGGAGAAACCACCCTAATTTTTTGTGGAATAATCAAGGGATATAAAAATAACCTTTTTAGTCCCCCTGAAAGAAAGACTGATCTCGAGAAATTGTTTAGTAAGTTTATGCAAGATACTAGAAGTTTCATGCAAAACACTGAAGCAACTCTTCGAAATCACGAAACCTTGATTCGCAATCAAGAAGCGACCATTAGAAACCTTGAGACCCAAATTGGGAAAATTTCAAATCACTTTTCTGAAAGATCTCAAGTTTCCTTACCAAGTAACACTGTCACTAACCCACGAGAGCAGGTAAAAGAAATATAATTACGAAGTGAAAAAATTCTGAAAGAACCAACTCAGGTAGACAAAACCATACCAATTGGACAACCCATAATTGACCTGTCCACTGATGCAAATCAGGAATTGGAAAATGAGGAAGGGACAAAAATTCAAGAAGAAAATGAACCAAAAAGGGTTGAACCTCAACCCTAAAAACCGAAGGTCCCACTCCCTCAACGCCTGAGAAAGACAAAAACGGAAGAACAATTTGCTAAGTTTTTGGAAATTTTTAAAACGTTACACATTAATGTCCCTTTTGCTGACATGTTAGAACATATGCTCAAATATGCAAAATTCATGAAAGAAATTCTGTCCAACAAAAGAAAGTTTGGAGAGTTCGAAATGGTAGCACTTACTGAAGAATGCAGTGCCATACTGCAAAAGAAGTTACCTTCTAAGCTAAAAGATCCAGGGAGTTTCACGATACCTTGCACATTGGCTCCATTAGTTTTGATAAGGTTCTGTGTGATTTAGGTGCAAGTATAAATTTAATGCCTCTCTCTATTTTCAAGAAGCTTGGGTTAGGAGAAGCGACGCCTACCACTATATCTCTCCAGCGTGCAGACATATCAATCAAGTATCCTAGTGGTGTAATTGAAGACGTTCTTATGAAGGTCGATAAATTCATCTTCCCGGTTGACTGTATAGTGCTTGATATGGAAGAGGATTATGAGATACCTCTTATTTTAGGCCGACCCTTCCTTGCAACAGGAAGAACCCTAATAGACGTGCAACAAGGAAAACTTATCCTAATGATGAACAGGTAACCTTCAACGTCTTTAATGCCATTCAATTTCCTTCTAACATGGACTCTTATTTTGAGGTTGATATAGTATATGAGTTGGTCACTTAGACATTCAGGAACACATTCCCCAAGCTGTCTCTTGAAGCGTGTCTCACAAAGTGTTGGACCCTAGACACAGAGAACGAGTTGATAAGGGTATGTGCCCAATACCTGGAAAGCTGCGAACCTTTTGATTCGCACCACGAAACAAGAGTGGAAGACATTCACGTAATTGAAATTCAGCAAAAAAATGGAAGAAGAAGAGCCGCCGAATCTAGAGCTCAAGCCATTGCCACCACATCTCAAATATGCCTATCTTGGTAATTCTAACACTTATCCTGTTATTATTAATGCCTCATTGAGTAATATTGAACATGAAAGATTGCTTAGAGTTCTAAGAGAGCATAGATCAGTAATCGGATGGACCCTTTAGGATATCAAGGGAATTAGCCCTTCCATATACATGCACAAAATTCTCATGGAGGATATCTTCAAACCTTCTGTTCAGCCTCAGCTGCGGTTAAACCCTACCATGAAAGGGGTAGTAAGAAAACAAGTTGTCAAACTATTAGAAGTTGGGATCATTTATCCCATATCTGATAGCCCATGGGTTAGCCCAGTGCAAGTAGTTCCAAAAAGGAGGGGGGGGGGGGGGTTAACTGTAGTAGGAAATGAGAACAATGAGCTCATCCCTACTAGGACTGTCACCGTGGAGGGTTTGCATAGATTATCGAAAACTTAATGATGCCACCTGAAAGGACCACTTCCCCTTACCATTCATTGATCAAATGTTAGAAAAACTGGTGGGTCATTCGTATTACTGTTTTCTTGATGGATATTCAGGGTACAATCAAATTGCCAAAGCCCGGGAAGATCAAGAAAAGACCAATTTCACTTGTCCTTATGGTACCTTTGCCTATATGAGAATGTCTTTTGGGTTATGCAATGCTCCTGTGACTTTTCAAAGATGTATGATGCCAATCTTTAGTTATATGGTGGAAATTTTTATGGAGGTGTTTATGGATGATTTTTCAGTCTTTGGAGCATCATTTGATGATTGTTTAGCTAACCTTTCCACAGTTTTGTAAAGATGAACTGACACTAATCTTGTTTTGAATTGGGAGAAATGTCATTTTATGGTACAGGAAGGAATTGTGTTAGGGCATATGATTTCAAAAAGAAGAATTGAGGTTGATAGAGCAAAAACTGAAGTGATAGAGAGATTACCACCCCCTACTAATGTTAAAGGCATTCTGAGTTTCTTAGAACATGCAGGTTTCTACAGAAGGTTTATTAAGGACTTCTCTAAGATCACTAAGCCTCTTTGCAATTTGTTGATGAAAGATGTCACTTTTAACTTTGATAGTGACTGCATGCATGCTTTTGAAACCCTGAAGAAAAAAATTAGTGTCAGCACCTATAATCGTAGCACCTGATTGGACTTTACACTTTAAACTTATGTGCGACACTAGTGACTATGTTGTAGGGGTTGTGTTGGGGCAAAGAAGGAACAAAAATTTTCATGTAATTTACTATGCTAGTAAAACTTTGACCGATGCACGGGTTAATTATGCTACTACCGAAAAAGAATTACTAGCTGTTGTGTTTGCATTTGACAAATTTCGTTCCTAGCTGCTAAATTCAAAGGTAATTGTTTACACTGATCATTCTGCTATGAAATATCTTTTTGCAAAATAGGATGCAAAACCAAGACTAATTTGATGGATTTTATTGCTTCAGGAATTTGATTTAGAAATTTGGGACAAAAAGGGAACAGAAAATGTTGTGGCAGATCATCTGTCATGCCTTGAAGGAGAGGACGAAAGTCCCTCTATCAATGAAAAATTTTCGGATGAAAGTCTTATGATGGTGAGCAAGAATCATAATTGTCCATGGTACGCTGACATTATTAACTATTTGGTTGTATAGGAACTACCCAAGGACATGACTTATCAACAAATGAAGAAGTTCTTCACTGACTTGAAACATTATTTTTGGGAAGAACCATTCTTGTATAGGCATTACGCAGACCAGATTATTAGAAGATGTGTACCGGAGGAGGAAATGGAGAACATTCTGTGCCACTGTCACTCTCTTGAAATTGGTGGCCATCATGGTGGAACAAAGAGTGCAGCTAAGATTTTACAATCTGGGTTTTATTGGCCTACACTCTTTAAAGATGCTTTTAAATTTGTTAGTAAATGTGATAGGTGTCAAAGGATAGGTAAACTCTCCAAGAAACATGAAATGCCCCTGAACAACATTTTTGTTGTTGAATTATTTGATGTTTGGGGGATTGAATTTATGGGTCCTTCCCTTTCATCATTTTCTAATAGATTTATTTTAATTGCTGTAGATTATGTATCAAAGTGGGTTGAAGTAGCTGCTTTTCTGACCAATGATGCTAGAGTTGTTGTAAACTTTGTTAGAAAGAACATCTTTTATAGGTTTGGAACTCCTAGAGCAATTATAAGTGATGGCGGAAAACATTTTCGTGACCGCCAACTTAAGGCCTTATTGAGTAAGTATGAAGTCACACACTATGTGGGTGCTCCATACCATCCTCAAACAAGTGGACAAGTGAAAATTTTAAGCCGACAATTGAAAGCTATTTGGTCGAAAAAGTTAGATGACGCACTTTGGGCATATAGAACAGCATTCAAAACACCTATTGGAATGTCCCCATATCGACTAGTTTATGGCAAGGCATGTCATTTAATAGTAGAAGTAGAACACAAAGCATACTAGGCCATAAAAATCTTAAACTTCAATTTAGAAGCTGCAGGTGAAAAAAGGTTACTACAAATGAATAAAATGGATGAGTCCAGGAATGAAGCTTATGAAAATGGTTGAATTTACAAAGACCGAACCAAAAGATGGCATGACAAGCACATTTTGAACAAGGAATTCATAGTGGGACAAAAAGTTTTACTGTTTAGCTCCCGATTACGACTCTTCCCAAGGAAGCTCCTCTAGATGGTCAGGACCCATCATTGTAACCCGTGTTTTTCTACATGGCATGGTTGAGATTCAAGATGAGAAAAAGGGTACTTTCAAAGTCAGTGGTCAAAGACTGAAACCTTACATTGATGGAGAGCTCGAGCCACAGAAAACTTCCATTCCTCTCAACAACACCGAATAATCCACTTAGAAAGTTGAGCTAACGACGATAACCAAAGGTGCTTCTTGGGAGGCAACTCAAGTGTTTCTATCCTTCTTTATCTAATTTTTCATTTCATTATTTTTAATTGTCTCATGTTTAAGTATATTTTTGTTTAAACAGGTATTTTTTAACAAGTTTGGGGGTAGCAAGATGTCAACATACACCATCAACAAGCAATCCTCAAACCTGAGAAGTATCTCTCGCCCACTTAATCTTTATAGTTCTTTTAACATTAAGAACAATGTTAGCTCTAAGTTTGGGGGTGAGAAAAGCAATTTTTAAAGTTTTGAAACAAAATGTTTTTCAAAAAGTTTTCCTGTTTTATGCTTTAGAGTCAGCTTTAATGCCTTCCAAAGTTCGGAGCCTTTGTATGGGGATATAAATAGTGTCGGCCAACAAAAAGATTGTCTATTTTCTACAGTTTTAATTATTAGTTGTGCAAAAATTTAATATAAAAAAGAGAGAGAGAGAGAGAGAGAAAGAACTTATCATCATGCTTTTTAGGCAATTTTTCTACTCTTTTTAGCTTATTTACTTTAATTAAATTTGAATAACCTGATAATCAATTATTTTTGTGTTCTAACTGCAAAACATAATCTAATCTAAGGCACTATCTTGATAAAACTATGGTATTTGACTTTACTAGTTAGCATGGCTGTTTTATTTTTATTTTTTTCTAATTAAAAGATGCTCGAATTTGAATAGATTGCATTAAGATTATCAATTACATAATAGATTTTGAAGAGTTATGCCTAAGTCTAAATAAAAGAAAAATATAATAAAAATAGAGGGAGAGAATCACTAAGCACCGCTATCCTGTTAAAAACATCTATTATTTGTATATGTGCTATGGTGTGATGATTTCGTGCCTTGGTACATTGAGCAAGTGGATCCGTAGGGGTGTTTCAACACCTGGTACCCTGGGCCAACTGGAATGGGAGCTGCCGCATTGAAAGCTCGCTACAAGGGGTACTTAGAAAGCTAACAAGGAACCAAGCACCAAAAAAAAGAGGGAAGTCATAATGAAGGCATCTCAGTGGTGGCTTCTCTTACTTATGGGTCATCGCTCAGGAGTCGGAGCTTGATTCTCGCTGAAGATGTACTCACACGGTAATATTAGGGGTGTCTCAGTGGTGCTGCAGATATGCTGATGAGCTGAAATTGACTTGAGTAAATAAATTTCTCCAAAAAAAAAAAAAAAATTGGCACAAAAAATAATTAGTTTTGGGCATTTTTGATAAGTCTTGTTATGAGTGATATGATTTTTGTCCTCTATTCAGTTTGAATATCTTAAGATTAGAAAGAACGGATAAACTTAATTTGCTTAGCTAACTTTTGAATTCGATTACCTTGGTAATTGACAGATTTTTTCTTGAAAAGATGGTTTTGCCTTTAGAACCCTGAATCTTTGAGCCTCATTTATTCTTCTCTAAATCGAAGTGCACCTACTTTGAATTGTGGAAAAATTCCTAAAAAGCATGAGATCCTGTGCTTCAAGATTTAACCTTGCTCGAGGACGAGCAAGATTTAAGTTTGGGAGTATTTTTGATAAGTCTAAACTAGTACATAATTATTTATATTATTTTGATATATTTTTAACCATTTTACATCAAACTTCTATCACTTTCGCTCGGTTTTGCTCATTTTCAATCATATTGCTATTTGTGTGTGAAAACACTCATTTTATGTTAAATCTTGCCAGGTTTTATCATTAACATCAGCAAATAAATGAAAGATACATCAAATAAAAGTAATAAAATAACAAAATCACCCCAAAACACATGGTTCATACATGAACCTACATAAAATAATACATTTTGCAAACAAGTTGCAATGGGCGGCCAGTTTAAACATATTTTACTACCTAAATTCATTGTATTTACATACTTTAACATATCCTAACTCATCTTTGCAGGTTTGGCAGTGCTTGAGCAGAAAAATTGCATAAAATATTGATGATAAAACAACTAAAGCAGCAGCCGCAACACCTAGCAAATGAGAAGCAAGCTTTGATATTTTTCTTCAATTTTTTTTATCCCATCTCTGCTACTATAAATAGAGGACAGTTGTGGAGTGTTTAGGCATCAGTTTTTAAAACAAAAAATCACAAGTAGTAGGGAGAAAAGAGAGTGAAACCTAGAGGAAGAAAGAAGGAAAGGAGGGAAGAAAGTTTGGTTTGTAATTATGTATTTTTAGCTCTTTCTATCCTTTTCTTTCCTAAGTTCAGGGATTTTGTGTTAATAATATTTTATATTAAGCTTGTCATGAACTAATTTTGTTATTTCAAGGCTATGATGCAGCCTAAGTTGTAATATACAGTCATTTCTAATTCAGCGTATTTAATGTTTTATTATTGCGTTGTTGTAGTGTTTATCATTGTTCTTCATGAGTTTTTAATGCTTGATCACCATTTAAGGCCTATAATGATTCATAATGAGTTTCGAGAGGAAATTTATGATGATTGCTAAGGTGATAAGCACCACAAATTGAGCGAATACTCAAGAGAGATTAATGCGATTTGTGAGGTTTTTAAATGAAAATCATAGAGCTTTAAAAACTCTTTTCTTATTTAAATTTATGCATGAGAGTGATGGGTGTAAAAGAGCATGCTAGATGTTGCTCGTGTAAGAATATTTAGTAAATTAGGGTTTTCAACCTTCAACACATGATAACAACTTAAATAACGAGAATAGAAAGGCGTATTGATGCAACTGGGTGAAATCAGATGCCTTGGATGTTATTAAATCATAAAAACTTCATAAAAATCAGTAAGCCTTACCTAAAAATTAGTTAACATATTTTGTTTCTTTTTATTTTATTTTATTTCATATCAACATCTCAATTTTTGGTTTTTTAAATAGCATTAAAGCTACTAATTTTGATACTCACTCAAACACAATCTTCGTGGGAACGATACTCTACTCATTCTTTAGTACTTGATACGACTAGTACACTTGTTAAAGCATACGCAAAGTTAAGCATCAAAGGGGATGCTAATGGAGTGCTTCTCAAGTGTCTGGACTTAAACGAAGTAATGCAAGTAATGATAGGAGCCCATGAGGGTATCTGTGGGTCCCATTTGGCTTGTAATAAGATGTATTGGCTCATCATATGTTATGTCTATTATTGGCCATCAATGATGGATGATTATATCCAATACGCTAAGGGATGTAAAGCATGCAAAAGACATGGACTTGTACCAAGAGTCCCTACAGCTGAGATACATGCTATTATTAAACCATAGCCTTTTCACTGTTGGGCAATGTATATAATTAAGGAATTAACCCTTCTTCTAGTAAGCAACACTATTACATTCTTGTGCCCATAGATAATTTCACAAAATGGGTGGAGATTAAACCGTATAGGAATATCAATCAGCAAGATGTGATTGATATTATCAAAGAATACACCATGTGTAGGTTTGCAATCCCATAAACAAGTACTACGGACCAAGCTAAAGTGCTTACTAGGGCTAAGGTTAAGGAGTTTACTAAGAGTTTCAACTTTAAAATCTTGAACTCAACCCCTTGCTACGCTCAAGTTGATGGTTGAGCAGAGTCTACTAATAAGATACTAAAGGCAAACACTGAGAAAATAATTGAGGATAATCCCAAAAAGTGGCATGAGTTGCTACTTGATGCCCTTTGGGCTTATAGAATGTCCAAACGTGATGCAACCGAGACAACTGCCTTCCATTTGACATGTGGTCATGATGTTGTACTCCCTTCTATTAGGTTGGCTCATCAAGGGAGGTTTTCTAAACTTGATTATGAGCAAGCTATGATGGACGAGCTAACTAACTTGTACCAAGTTGGGCTTGATGCCCTTCATAAACTAGAAAAACAAAAGAAAAGGGTCAAACCTAGGTCCTTTGACTCGGGGGATTTAGTCTGGAAAGTGGTTCCGCCCATTGGTCAGAAAGGTTGTGTCTTTGGAAAATGGTCCTCAAATTAGGAGGGTCCATTTAGAGCCATAGAGGTATTTGGAGAAAACGCTTACTTGCTCTAAGACCTAGATAGGAGAACTCACCCAAGGGCCATTAATGAAAGGTTCCCAAAGCAATATGTGCCATCAATTTGGGATTCAAATAAGGAAGTCCTCAAATTTAGATTCCCTAAATTATGGGCTTAGTTTCAATATTAATGTCATGAGGATCAATTCAATGATCCTTAAGCTAGAAAAATAAAGAAAAAGGAACTGCCAAGTTGAGAGATTCGCTTAATAAAATGCGTATTTCATTAATAATATTGAGGAGTGTGTGGCTTACACAAATAATACAAGTAAGTTATGTGTATGGCTAAAAAGCTTCTATACAAAATCAAATAAGATAGAGTCCTAAGCCTAATGTTAAGATCGAGATTGAATCTTGATCTTAACCTAAGGAGAAGAGAGTAAGGGATGAGAAAGAATTGAAGATAGATGAGAAATTAGAGAGAAAATAAGATGAGAAGAGAAGTTTATCTCAAAGAGATGGGTAAATTTTATTAAATCCTTAAAATTACACAAGATCACGCTATATAAAAAAAAATTGAAACAAGCCTTCAAAATTCTATGCTTAAACTAAACTCCCGCCAAAACAACTACCGGAAGCCTCCCTAACTAACTTTGGCCCCAAAAATGCTAATTCAAACCCGGCTTACACAAAAGTGATTTATTACATCAAAATATCAAAGGAAAACGTAACAATCCCCTACCCTTACAACATTCTTGTCCTCAAGAACGAAAAGAAGGAAATTGACTCAACAAAAACTTCTTTTCTTCCCAAGTAGAGAACGCTTCGTCCAAGTTGCTCCTAGTGACTCGCAGCTGCTGAACTCTGCTACCCGTTGCTGCTGTTGATCCTTCTGCGACTATTGCAGCAGGTTGTAACTTCATAAGACCATTGGAGCCTACAATTGGAGGTGTTAAGGAGGACTTGTGATCAGTTTGGACCTGTCTTTTAAGAAGGGAAACATGAAAAACTAGGTGTATGTAAGAATCGGTTGGCAGATCCAATTTGTAAGCAACCTTGCCAATTCTTTCCAACACCTTGTATGGACCAAAAAATCTGGCACAAAGCTTGACATTTTTCCTTACTGCTGCTGTGGATTGTCTATGAGGTTGCAATTTCAGATATACCATGTCTCCCACCTCAAATTTTCGATCAATTCTTTTCTTATCAGCATACCACTTCATCTGGGACCGAGATTCAGTGAGATTGAGCTTCAGCTGGTGCAGGACATGTCCCCTTTGCTGCAACATATTAGCTGCCACACTCCAATTAGACTCAACCCCTTGCAATCCAAAAGGAGAAGGAGGATCATAACCATATAAGGCCTTGAATGGAGAAATGCCCAAGGAAGTGTGAAAATGAGTATTATACCAATACTCAGCCAAAGAGATCCATCTACCCCACACCTAAGGATGATTAAATACCATGCTCCTGAGGTATTGTTCAATGCATTGATTAACCCTCTCCATTTGTCCATCGGTTTGAGGGTGATATGATGAACTCATGGCCAAGGTTGTTCCCAAAAGCCCAAACAATTCCTTCCAAAAGCGACTTGTGAAGAGTTTATCCCTATCTGAAATGATGGATTGAGGCAATCCATGAAGCTTATAGATGTTGTCCAAGAACACACGAGCTAATTTTTCTGCAGTGACAGGCCGAGCCAAGGCAATGAAGTGTCCAGATTTGGTGAACCGATCCAGCACAACCCAAATCACCTCTTTTCTTTTTGACTTAGGTAATCCTTCGATGAAATCCATGCTTATGTGCTGCCATATGCCCTCAGGAACAGGGAGGGGCTGGAGTAATCCTCAGCATCTATGATCACCAAGCTTGGTTTGTTGACAAACCTCACAACTTTGCACCAGATTAGTCACTTCCTTCTTCATTCCGGGCCAGCTAAAATGAAGCCTCAACCTCTGATAAGTTCCCTCTATACCAGAGTGACCTCCCCATGAAGAATCGTGAGCTGAATTAATGATCTGGTGCCTGAGATCAGTGGAGCTACCAATATACAATTTCCCCTTAATTCTGATAATTTCTCGGGTAACAGATGTACCAGCAACCAGATTGTCGGCCCTACCCACACTAGCAGTAGCTATACATTCCCGAGCAAAGAGATCATTCTCATAGGATTGATGTAATTCTTCCATCCAAGCAGGAGAAATCAAAGAAATAGCTCCAAGGGAACCCTGTTCAGGGCCCTCAAACTTGCATGACAGTGCATCCGCAGCCCAGTTCTCCTTGCCTTTTCTGTACTCGATATCATAGTTCAGTCCCAACATCTTCAACAACCCTTTCCTCTGTATCCTTGTGACAATCTTTTGCTCTAATAAGTGTTTAAGACTTTGATGATCAGTCTTAATGATGAAGTGATGCCCATCTAAGTAATGTCTCCATTTATCAACCACAAGCAAAATGGCTAGGTACTTTTTCTCATATGTGGAAAGAGCTTGATTATTTGCACTCAAAGCTTGGCTAAGGTAAGCTATAGGCCTCCCCCCTTGAGACAGAACTGCTCCAATACCACTCCCACTAGCATCTGTCTCCAAAATGAAACTTGAAGAGAAATCTGGCATAGCTAAAACTGGTGCTTGGCACATTGCAGATTTGAGAACATCAAAGGCCTTTTGAGCATCTTCCGACCATTTGAAGGAGTCCTTCTTAAGCAAATCTGTTAGGGGCTTAGCTAAGGCACCATATCTAGCTATAAACTTGCGGTAATAGCCAGTTAACCCCAAAAAATCCCTCATTTTCTTCAATGAGACCGGAACAGCCCAATCCTTCATAGCTTGGACCTTTGAGGGATCGATAGCAATTCCATCAGAAGAGATCACATGGCCGAGGTATTCTAGATGTGTTTGAGCAAATGAACACTTGGACAGCTTAGTAAACAATTTATGCTTACGCATGAGCAAAAATACTTCCCTCAAATGCTTCAGGTGTTCCTCAAAAGATGCACTGTAAATGAGAATGTCATTGAAGAAGACCAAAACAAATTTCCTAAGAAATTGTTTGAAAACATCATTCATGAGAGCCTGGAATGTAGCAGGTGCATTGGTCAAGCCAAATGGTATAACCACAAACTCAAAATGTCCATGATGCGTCCGGAATGCAGTCTTATACACATCAGGCTCACTAACTTTGATCTGATGGTAACCTTGCCGTAGGTCCAGCTTGGAGAAAACCTGAGCTCCATACAACTCATCCAACAAATCATCTATAACTGGTATAGGAAACTTGTCCTTCACAGTCATAGTATTAAGCTGCCTATAATCAATACACATGCATGTTGTACCATCTTTTTTCTTCACAAGTATGACCGGAGAAGCAAAAGGACTATGACTAACTTGTATGAAGTTAGTCTTAAGCAATTCATCCACTTGTTTCTCTATCTCAGTTCTGTGAGCATGAGGATGTCTATAGGGTCTGATCTTCACCGGTTCTGCCCCCTCCTTGAGAGGAATCTCATGATCGAAACTCCTTTTAGGAGATCATGACTTAGGCACTTCGAAAACATCTTCAAATTCAGCTACCAAGTTCTGTACCTCAGGCTTTGTAATGGCAGTTAGTTCTACTGATGCAATGGCAAACAATTGGCCCACCCATTGATAAGCACAACCTTGAAGGCCCTTGTTGAGCTTACTTCCCTTTATGACTTGCAAATGAGCTGGTTCAGCAATTCCTTGCAGTGTGACTTTGGATCCTTAAACATCAAATGACACCGAGAGGTTTGCATAATCAAACAATACCGGACTATAGGGTCTCATCCAATCCACTCCAAGCACCATGTCACACCCTCCCAAGGGAAGGATTCTAAGGTCGTAGCTGAACTTATAGTCTTGCATCAACCAAGAGAATCCTTGGCATTTGTTCTGTGTGGTCACTGTCATCCCATCAGCAACTGTAACTGCAAGCGGGTGAGTTTTGATCACTTTATGACCCACTTTCTTGACAACTTTGGGATCTATGAAGCTATGACTACTCCCACTATCAATGAGAATGATAATGGATCTCTTACCAGCTGTTCCTCTAATCCGGATTGTACTATGAGCCCCATTACCAGTAAGAGCCTTAACTGAAATCTCAATCGCAGCATCATCTAGGCTTTGCACACTTTCCTTATCAGACTCAGTACCCTCATCCGCAATTTCTCCTTCATCAAGATGTTCATCAGCATTAGCACCTTCCACAACCATGAGGAACTTGGGATTGCACCTGTGACCAAACTGATAAGGCTGATTACAACGAAACCACAACTTCTGCTGCGGTTTGTCCTCTCCTCTGTTAGATCTGTTTCTGCTCGAATTCTGCTGAAATCTAAAGGTACTTCCACGAGGTCTAGAAGTCTCACCTACTGTTATGACCGTGGTTTCATAGAGTTTTACTTTAGGAAAAGCTGTGGACAAATCAATAGGATCAACGGCCTTAACTAAGTTCTTCAACTTAGGCTTCAAACCACTTATGAAAGCTGACACATAGTATGATTCAGATGCTTCTATTTCAGTCACAATGCTAGCTCGAAGATTCTCAAACCTAGTCATGTACTCCTTGACAGTTGAATCTTGCTTAACTTTATTAAATTTATCCACAATATACTATCATCCTCATCACTATAACGAGCACATAAGGCCTTGGCAAATTCATACCAAGAAATGAAAGGTCTACTTCTAATCAAGCTATAGAACCACACTTCATGATCACCAAGCAAGTACACAGCCGCAATTTGCACCTTTTCTGATTCATCAATTTGATAAAAAAGGAAATAATGCTCACACCTTCTCAGCCATGAATGAGGTTGCTTACCATCAAATGCATCGATCTGTAATCTCGGCTGTCTGTGTTTGTTGCTTCGACTATTAGATGATTCCTCATTGCTGCCAGATCGTGGAGGTTGCCAAGAATCAGGTGGCCTGTCCAGATGACCAAAACTGACTCCCTGATCTCTGAAGGTAGGATCCCTTCCTGCTGTCCGACCCTTTGCAACTTCAGTCTAGTTTGAATGTCGAGGTTGATCTTACTCACTGCGCTCAGGTCTTTTAGGAATAACTGCCTCTTGAGACCCAACCAGAACTCCGTCATCATGAATTAATGTTTCAGCTCTCACAGAAGTACCAGCCTGAAGCACACTAGCTGGTATCAAGGGATCCGAACCCAATGGAGGATTAGGCCTCCTGAACTGCTCCCGAATCTCAGCTAATTTCACATCCAACTGCTGCAATTCTCGATCAAACCTCATTGCAATCTTCTCCTCCAGCCCTTGTGTCTGTCGTGTGAGCTGATCAGAGAATTTCAGTTCGGCCTGTTGAGATCGTTGCTCCAGTTTCTCCTTCCATTGCCGCTGAAACATCTGAATTGACTCTTCTTGCGATACCTTGAGTTGATCAATCATGTATTCACCCCAAGCCTTAAATTGATTCTCTAAAACATTCCTTGTAACAACCTCCTGACCTGCAGGATCATTGCCACCAATTGCTTCAGACACCGGAGGTCTAGAAGCTGCTCTAGTAGCAGCTGATCTGGTGGTTACACCACTGGCCAATGCTGTCTCGGCTGACATTGCTATTGTTCCTGAATTTAGGAAGCCAGGAGGCTTTGATACCAATTGTTAAGATCGAGATTGAATCTTGATCTTAACCTAAGGAGAAGAGAGTAAGGGATGAGAAAGAATTGAAGGTAGGTGGGAAGATAGAGAGAAAATAAGATGAGAAGAGAAGTTTATCTCAAAGAGATAGGTAAATTTCATTGAATACCCAAAATTACACAAGATCACTCTATATAATGAAAAATTGAAACAAGCCTTCAAAATTCCAAGCTTAAACTAAACTTCCGCCAAAACAACTACCGGAAGCCTCCCTAACTAACTTTGGTGCCAGAAATGCTAATTCAAACCCGGCTTACACAAAAGTGATTTATTACATCAAAATATCAAAGGAAAACGTAACACCGAACTTGGGACTTTTTCTATGGATGTCCTTGTGGGATATGATTGGTTAGTAGCCTCATTCCATTAGTGGTCGAAGAAGTTGGTCTCTCCTGGAAGGGATCCCCAAAGCTCTTGCTATTGCTGGACCAAATCTTCTTTTAAAATTCGGAGAATTCTTGCGAAATGTGGAGGAAACAGAGTCGCGTTAGTATTTCCTTAGGGTTTTAAAAGTATGCAAGAAGAAAAAGAGAAAAGGCTTCCTTACCTTGATTAAAAGATTCTTGGCAGCAAGACTTATAATGCTTATAGGTCCTTAAGGGAATACTTAATGTTACTCTGAGCTTGCATCATATTTCTTGAGAAATTCCCTGAAGATCATAGGAATATGGTCGATCAAGAAGGTATTCCAGGGAAGTGACCATGAGTGTCCTATGAACTGCCATGGAATAGACTAGCGCTAATGCCGACCTGCCATGCATTAGAACAGTGACAGGGAAAATGTTCACTTCAATAAGTGAGCAGAGATTCTACCAGTATGATGGGTGGTGAAAGGTTGTGCACCTGTTGCATGCACCATGAAAGGTTGTCCACCAATTCACACGGAAGGAAGTCTCTGCTGGCATGTGACTCTTTAACGAAGCCCACAACCATAAATGCCAAAACCTGTTAGAAGGGTTTTGCATAAAAAAGTGGGAGACTAACCTTAGGGAGCTCAGGCTGCCGGTTTCAAGCATCCAAGGGAGATTCTCCTTGACAGGGGCAAGATCAATTGGGCTTTGAAGCCTATTAGAGACAATTGTAACGTCTTTTTGAATTAAACATACCAACTGCTCGATAGGGCTATCAACCTGAGGGATGGGGCTAGAGATAGCGTAAGATATTTAAGCCATCATTGAGTGGTTTAAAGAATTACAAAGAAACAGAGAACGAATTAGCAACGGAGAACAAAGATTCAAGAACAAAGAGCAAGTGTTTTCTGAGCGCTTGATTACAACAAAGAGAGAACACATAGCAAAAGCTGAAGATTTGAAGAATATCTAAAAAACGCATGTTGTAATGAAGGTCATGCGACAAACAGTGTTTTCTCGAGCTCCCTGTAGCCATTGAGGGTCAAATCAAGTAGATTTTTTGCCTGTTGTAAATTTAAATTTACCGATGGCTAAAAGGGGGCATTGTTTACACCCTAAATTTGTGGGAGTTGGAACGACCCGTTTTGAGCAAAGCGCCACTCGCTTGTCACTTAAGGCCGTCCTCAAGGATTGCCAGGCCTCCAGATGCTGAGGTAACAGTGCCTCAAGCCCAGCTATATGATAAGTTCATCACCCTGACATGGGTAATAGCCTCTTGAGGCTTGAGATGGTTGAATGGTTAAAAGAGCTCGAGCCTAAGGGACTTCCTAGAAGACTGCAAGACAAGTGGTTTCCAAGAGAACTTGGAGCATCAAGAAGGGACTCTTGCTAAAATAGTGGACATGGACTTCAAGAAATTTGCTCGAGCACACCAAATCAGGGCCGCGTTCATTGATCATTTAAGCGTTAAATGAGCTTTGCGACCTACATGGAATAAAATTCCGCAAAAATAGGGAGCATCTGTTTTTTAGTTTTTCTGTAAATAATAGACATTATTGGAGTTGTAAAGTGTCCAACAACACTCATACAAAACTTTTTAAGTTTTCTGTACAATACACATGTGATTTTTACCTAGTAGTAGCATAACTTAGCCTAGCCTAGCATAGTGTAGATCTTGTTGTACTCGCTTTTTCAATAATACAGTGCCTCCGGCTTCAGGTATGAACTTCTCATTTTTATCCTTCCCAAAATCGTCAAGTTAGGAATTGAGGCTTTAGTTTAAGGCTTTGACGGCCAAGGCTTGATCTTGATTGCGTTGATCTTAACACTAGTGTCATTGCAAGAACTTAGGTTTGCACCATATCCAGTGACCCAAATACGTTATCCTCCACTTAAATCTTTTCAGACTCTAACTCATTCGAGTTATTATAAATCAAGGGTGCCAGGCCTAAAAATCGAATTGGCTTGGGCTTATAAGTGGACTGCGGAGCTCTTGGGTTTTTCTCCACCCTAGTTCTTAACTTTTACGTGTAAGAGGAAAGGTGTCTGTGGGCCATGCTCCATCACTGTAATTGCCACTTGAGTTAGGTCCATATCCCTTTAATTTTCTATCAAAGTATATATCAAAAAATCCACAGAAAATATTTAAAAAAAGTTTTCTTAATTGAAGTATAAATTGAGCTCATGTATTAATCGAAGTTAGATGCACCAAAATATCAACTACTTTTCTCCAAAAAAGGCGAGTGGTTGAGGCCAAAGACGTGTAGTCCGAATTTAGAATCACTTCCTAGTCGTGGTGAGTCCCTTTTTGCATGTTTATTTAATTTGTATTTCTAGCAACTACATCACAGTAATAACAATCAAATATAGCAAACAAAAAGCACAAAGTTTGAGATATTGTATTATGTAGAAGCTTTGTTTGTTTAAAGATAAGGTTAATAAATTGTATATTTTTCATTTTACTATAACAGTAATGATAAAGCAGTTGCCATGTCAGCTCTACTGAAGGAAAATGACACCTTCACGTTGGAGAGGCCTTTTAATAATACGAGTGCTTTTTATTAAATCAACAAGGTCAATGTCCTTTTTATTTTTTCCAAAATGTCAAATAGTAAAACATAAATAACGCTACAAAAGACATATTTATAGCATCAATTTTGGTGACATTTACTTAGAATACTTTGGCCAAGATTCGGAATTTACTAACACTTGCAAATGTACTCAAGAGATATCTTTATATCAAAACCATAAATATTTCCTATTGAATGATTTACTCCTACACTTCATACTATCACCCAATGTATAAATGATATCGGCCACTCTATGAAGCCTCACCTTCAAGTACATTAAAGTGCCACACACTACGTGCACGAATCCAAGAAACCCTTACTATTTAGACTAATTGCTTTTATAGAATAGATTATTTATTTTTGATAGTAGTTAAAAGATTAATCATTCAGGTGGTCCTCTTCAGTGTTCTAATCCTATTGTCAAACATCGATATGATATTTTTGATTTCTATCCACGTGACCTTAAGTCCTTTCATATACCATATAATAGTGTTATCGGACAAGTTGTACAGATTTATCATTAACTATGAACATATTTTGAAAAAAATCACTATGACCTTTTATTACGTCTGATATTAATCTCATGTCAATTATGAACATAGCTAGAGGACGACTTTGATACCCATTGTTGGGAAGTATTTCAAAATTATTCTTTAAATTGACTAGAGTAGTGTTGCAGAACAATTTAGAGTTCTAAATTCTAAATCTAAGAATCTCTAATGCAAGTAAAGTAAAGCATCAAAGAAAGGCATCAGGAATGCCTGGAATGAAGACCTGTAAAATGTCTCATGAAGGAACTATCTGGATTGCAAGACCTTGTTTTCAATTTCCTCTTCATCATTTAGAGTATGGGCTTTGAAAATATTTGACTTAAGAAAAAATTTCAAAAAAAATTTTCCTTTTCAATTCTTCAAAAAAAAAATAATTTTTAGAAAATTGTTAGATGCTAAACTGAATTGCGAAGACCCTACTTATAATAGGCTAGACAAAAAAAAAATATTTAAAACACAGTCAGGGGAAGTTCTTGAAACCCCCTTACTCTTAGATGTAAATGACTTAACGATCTCGAGATCGTGTTCCAAGACCTTAGTCTTAACAACCATGGGATCTTAACCCAAGTCCATGGCAACTTATAGCCAGAGGCTAGCAAAGCTAGTTATTGCTTGCCTTATTATGTTCACGTGGCTTATATTCAATATTGATTTCATTAAATTTCTCTAAAAGCTTTTGCACTATTAAGACATATTTGTTTGAAGTGTCACTCAAACATCAAACTCTCCTTTCACTGGGTGAATTACCAAGTGTGAGTCTTTTTATTTTTATTTTTATATATATTGGGCACTCCCACTGCTAGAAGAGTCATCGAGGTCAATGACTCTTGTCTCATACCCTATTCCATGGTTGGAGCATCTGCCCATGATTGGCAAGTTTGGTAATGACTCCTGAGGGTGATTTAGTAATGATCCCAACCCCTGCTTCAGATTTAGTCTTTGATCCATCAAAGTATACTTTCCATTCGGCAATCCTATTACCTAAGCTTCTTCTTGTTCGCGGGTCTTTTTATCTGTGGTTGGGCGAGAAATCAGCCAGGGCTTGGCCTTTTACTAACTTTGTGACACATACACCAACTTATATTAGAGCAAGGCAATGCTCCATTGTTTAGCCTTCTGTCATAAGTGGTCTGTCTAATATGTTCTTAAGGACATCAATTGGGGCAATCATATATATGGTGAAAGCGAGGAAGTAACAATTCCATAGACAAATAATGCGAAGACAAACACTACTTTTCAATGGAAGTGTAATTTATTTCATAATCATTCAAGCAACAACCTAGGTAAAATATAGATTGTTCAAACCCTTGCTCATTGTACTAACAAGCAGCCTATGGACTTAGTAGAGGTGGAGACCTAATACTTCAATGGCTTCCCCCCTGCTTAGGTGGCATCAACGTCAGTGGCTTGATTGAGTATTCTTTGATGGCCTTAAAAGTTGCTTGATATTGCTCCTCCCATCAAAAGTCTCATTCAGACTTCAGCCTCAATAATGGCATGAAGACTTTGGTCTTTCCTAAAACATTTGAGATACCTCAAGAAACGTTGAAATTCATTTTTTATTAGAGGACCTTTTTGTGCTTTTGAAGGCTTTTACCTTATTTATATCAGTCTCAATCCCACTTTAGTGTATTAGGAATCCTAAGAAATTTCCATCTCCGAACCCGAAAGCACACTTCAACAAATTCATCTTCTGATTGTTGCTTCTCATTCATAAGAAAGAGTCTCTAAAATTCTCCAAATATCCAACTTGGGTTTTTGACTTGACCACCATGTCATCATTGTAGACTCCCATGGTCTTGTCAATGAAGTCATGAATGATAATATTCATCGCTCATTGGTAAGTAGCACTAGCATGTTTTGAACAAAAGGCATGGCTACCTATTGAAAGACCCCTAATAACCCGGGACATCTAAATACAATCTTGTGGGTATCCTCCGAAGTTATCATAACTTAGTATTACTCACAGTGCCCATCCATGAAGAACAACACCTTATGCATGAAAGCTGAATCAATTAGAACATCAACAATGTGGCATAGGGTATTGCTCCCTTAGCGTAGCTGCATTTATGTTCTTGAAGTCAATACATGCTATGATTGCCGTTCCCTTTAATTATTGGAGCTATATGAGCTAGCCACTCAATGTACCTCATCTTATGGATAAAACATGGCCTTCAAGTGTCTCTCAATTCCCCCTTTAATCAAGTCTATACAATCTTGGGACATCTTTCATTGGGGCTTGAATAATGGGCCTCAATCCTAGCTTGAGTTCTACCACATTTTGCTCCAAACCAGGTATCTCGTGTGCTCCCGAGCAAAGCAGTTATGATTTTGAGAATCTGATTTAATATTCGTTATGCTGTTCCTCAAAGAGCAAAGCACTCACAAAGGTTGGCCTCATTTCCTCTATGGAGCCTAGATTGACTTCTAAAAGGAGGTAGTTGACTTTATACCTTCGATCATCCATTTTGTGTAGTGCCTCTTTCAAATCAACCAACACCAATTACTTTTCTTTCATTACCTAGACCTCGAAACTACTCATTCAATCAAATAGATATTCACTCTAGAGCTTATCCTTAGCATTCCGAGTAACTAACTTTGTAATGGCATAAGAAATAGCCCTCTAGTCCCCTAGTTGGAGGGTTTGATTGCTGTTCATAGGGTGTCATGTGCACGCTTGACGTTCCCCACTTCCAAGAGGGCTCTCACGCATCCTCAGAACTCAGGAATGGTAAGTGGACTATTAGGAATTGTATGGCGTTCATTTTGCTATTTCTCTGGGACTAACATCCCTAAATGTATAGACTTGGTCACTGTTAGCGATCTCGCTCCGTCTTCGAAAACATTGCCCCAACAAATTTGGAACAAGCTATAAATGGCTTATCACCATAACAACCTCATATTTATCATGGTTCCGAAAACTTAGTAACTGGTGCAAAGAAGATGACATACAATAATTGGTGTTTGCTCCTATTGTTTGTTTCAATTTTTGTATGCTCGCCTTAAGTACAAAATCAAACAAACATGCAAAAAAGGGACTCGCTGCGACTTTGGAGTGAGTGTAATTTGCGAACCACACTTTTTCGACCTTAATCAATCACCTCTTGAGAGGGTTGACGCTTTTGGTGTATCCTTCTTTGATTTGCAATTACTATGTTGATTCCACACTTGCTCCAATTAAGGAGACTTAAATTACATATTCTCCGTGCTTTGTCGGTTTAATGGTTTGGCAGAAAATAAAAAGATATGGACCTAGCTCAAGTGGCAATTAGGGTGGCAGAGTGGAGCCCATAGGCACCTTAGCTTGTACACTTAAAAGCTAGGAACTGGGTTGGAGACACGCTTAAGAGCTGAGGAGTCTACTTACAAGCTTGAGTCTCTAGATTTTTAGGCATGGCACCCTTGACTTTTTAATAACTAGAACAAGTTAAAGCTTGACAAGATTTCGGTGGAGCGAACTGTATTTGGGTCACTGGATTAAGACCAATGCAATTGAGGTCAAGCCTTGGCCGTTAAAGCCTTGAAATTATGACTCAAATCTAAATTCACTTGACTTACTAAACAGTGACACTAGTGTTAAGATCAACGCAGTCAAGCTCCCAGCTTGGTTGTTAAAGCCTTAAACTAATTACTCAAATCTTAATTGTTGATTATGGGAACAAATTAATTCAATAGAAAGCGTTTATAATGTCGGTGCTTGACACTTTACAATGACAACAATATGTCTTATTTGCAGGCCTAAATTCTAACCGCCGCATCCTAAAAACTAGTATATCTACCCCACATTCTTCCTTCATTACCTTTTTCAGTGCTAAAATGGCATTGGACGTGCTTAAACACACATGCTCAAGGTCATTCCAGATGCCTACCTCCATCCACTTCTCTCTGGATGTGCTTGAGGCCCACGTTCCTACTTACGCGCTCCAAATAATTGTCTAGAGTGTGGAAACCACATTTCTTGCAACCTTCTTCGTAGTCCTTGGAACTCAGGCCCCTTTAACCCTTTTAGCCATCTCGAAAGGTGATTAATTGTTTAATGGGTTTTAACTCCCCAAGCAGCTGGACTCGAGATGCTATTATTTATATTTCTAAGGGCCATTTGAGCCTCCAGTATGGCCCCACGTGACAAGTACATGTCCTTTATTCTTGAACTATGTCATCCCAACTCTCTTGAGTTTTGGGTGAAAATAAATGCCCCACTTTAGCAGTTGGTAATTTCATATTCTCAACAAGTAAAAAATCTATTTGATTTGACCCTTAATGACTACCGGGAGCTTGATACAGTGCTCTTCATGCTTGTGCGACCTTTGTTTGTGTGTGTCTATAAATATCACAGTTAAGGCTTCAATATTTTTTTTTACCTTTTGCATTGTGCTCTCTCTTTTTAAGCTTTCCTTACTTGTTCTCAAGCAAATTGCTTTTCTTGCTCATTCTTTGTTTCTTTAACACTTTTTTTCTTTTTTTGATCAAATAACACATTTTCCTTAGAACTTTCAATTTAAGACAATTGAAATGGCCCAAATCATTCACTGTGTCTCTATTCCCCCCCCAAGGCTGATAGCCCTATGGAGTTCTTGATATGTTTATTTCAATCACACCCCTCAGTGGTCCTGGGCAAGCTCTAGGTCTCCATAGATGCTAGGTCTATTGAGGAGGACCCTTCCTGCATTTCTGAGGAGGATCCCTCTCCTCACATTAACCATATGCACTTGGTCCAATCTTTAACCCCTTACCGGCAGTACTTAGACTCGAGGGCTTGAATGACTTTAGCCTTATTCATATTAGTCTCATTCCCCTTTGATGTACAAGGAAGCCCAGGAAATTCCCATTTTGTACTCCCAAGGCACACTTCAAAGGATTTATCTTCAGATTGTGGCTCCTCATTTGTATGAACGCGCCTTTTAAATCTTCCAAGTGTTCAACTTGTGTCTTCGATTTAACCGTGATGTCTTTTATACAGACTTCCATGGCTTGCTAATGTGATAATGAAAGATCATGTTCATGGCTCGTTGATTGATGGCTCCAGTGCTATTTAAACCAAATGGCATGGCCACCCATTCAAGGGTCCCTATTGACCCTGAACATCTGAATGCAGTCTTATGGTTATCTTCCGAAGCTATCATGGCTTAGTAGTACCCATAGTGTTCATCCATAAAGGATAATACCTGATATCTTGTTTGAACAACTTCGATTGGCTAGAGAGGTGCAAAGCTAGCAAGCCCAGAGTATTAAGAGTGTTAGGGACCAAGTGCCTCAACTACAGAAGCAGCTGAGTCAGCTCTAGGACAAGCTTTCACCCCTAAAGCACTAGCGTTCCCTCCAAGACTCTAGAGTCCAAGAGCTCGAGAAGGTAGCTCTGGAAGCTCAAGGATAACATCAAGTGTTCGAAGATGAAGTTGTCTCCGTGAATGATCAACTAACTCCCACAACCAATTAATTAGCAATCTCAGAGGAGTCCCTTGTTAGGATTATGAATCATCTCTTCTAAAGATGTAAAGAAGAGACTCTGCTGTTTTATGCAAATGCCATGGACCTCTTTGTACCAATGAATGAAATAACATATTTGTTTCAACATGTGCCTCAGATGTAAGGTTCCTTTCTCAGTTTATATTTTTTATAAATCAAGGATCACTAGTTTGATCCTAAAGGCACTGATACTAAAATTGAGCCCATAATTAAGAAAATTCAAACTTCAAAATTTCTTTGTTAGAATCCTAAATTGAAGGCACATACTTCTTCATTAATGGCCCTAGGATGGTTCCATCCATCTAGATCTTAAAGTAAATAGGCATTACCCCTAAATACTTATATAACTATAAATGAACCTTTCGAATTTAGGGACCGTTTACCAATGACGCAGTCTTTCTGGCCAATGGGTACAACCACTCTCCAGACCAAGTCCCTTAAAACGGCCTTGGTTTGACCGTTTTGTTGTAGGCTTTGGATACTCTCTTCTTTTATTTTTCAAGCTTATGAAAAGCATCAAGCCTCTCTTGATCTAAATTATTTAACTCATCCATCAAAGCTTGCTCATACTTAAGTTCAAAAAATTTCCCTTAATGAGCACGTGTTACATATTGAACTGTCACTCCCATAGGTAGTGCAACATCATAGCCATACATCAAATGGAAGGGGGTTGTCCCAGTTACATCCCTCTTGGACATTCTACAAGCCCGTAGAGCATCAAGCAACTATTCATGCCACTTCTAGGATTATCCTCAAATCATTTTCTCGATATTAGCCTTAAAAATCTTATTAGTTGAGTCTACTTGGCCATTTGCTTGGGCATAATAAGGAGTTGAGTTCAAGAGATCAATATTAGAACTCTTTGCGAACTCCTTAACTTCATACCCATCAAATACCTTAGCTTTTGTCCACAGTTATGGTTTCTAGGATACCAAACCTATATAGGATATACTTTAACGAAATTAATCATAGTTGTTGGTTAATGCTCCTACATGGTTTAGCTTTAACTCGCTTTGTGAAGTAATTTATGGCCACAAGGATATATGAGTGGTTCTTGCTGAAATGAGCATTAATTTCCCTAATAATGTCCATAACAGCTTGATTAAAACACAGTCTGTTTAAACACTTGCTCATTGACTTGTACAAGCAAATAGCCAATTAACTCAGTAGAGGAAAAAACGTACATCTTCAATTGTTTCCCCTACTTGGGTGGAATCAACACCGATGTCCAAATAAAATAATCTTTGATTGTTTCCCCTACTTTGGAGACTTAAGTTTAAAAGACAAAATATTTGTTGTACCTTTAGGGGGCTGATGCTTCAGCCACTAACTCCACTCAGGATACTTTATTTGTTGCCATTACATCTCCCTCGAGGCTATCTTGGGCCTCAGTTGCCATGAACTCTTGGGGAAGAAGTAATATTGTCCTAACTTCAGCTTCTTTAGGGAGTGACCCGAATTGAATGTGGAGCTTCTAGTCAGTCCCTTTCTCAGAACCCTTATCAACCCGCATACCATGGTCTTGAGGCTAGTCCTTCCATTTGGCCTCTTAAACCTTAGACTCCTCCATTGGTTTGGGTTTGCCTTATTCATGGAAAACATTTTCTATGTCTGGCCATGTCGGGTTGACCCGGTCAAGAGCTTCTACTATGTTAACACTGAAAGGACTCTAGTCATCATCATCATCCAATAACTTATGAGTCCCCGAGTCCTTGGCAAATTGCTCCCACCAAGACTCATTTCCCTCAAAAGATGAGAGACTGGCCTATCTCTCGAACTTCTTTTATAGCTTGCTCTTAGCCTTTATGGCTCCAGTACTTGCTTTACTTTTTGGATCATCAAGATCCATAGGTTTTGGCCCAACAGTTGCATGGCCTTCATGGTCAAAATCCTTTTCACCGGGATCCTTGACAAACTAAGAGTGAAGCTGGCCTCTCCTCTTTGCCACCTTCTTGAGTAGCAGCATTCCCTTTCCGTATTCGAGTAAGTTCGGAAGACCCAACATTCCCCTTTCGAGGCTGGCTCTTTCTCCAAATGTTACCAAAATGAATGATGGAGGGTCGTTGGCCAGGTTATCGTGGTCCTTGGTTAGCATGCACTTCAATCACGTCGTATTTTGGATTTCCCTTGTGAAGCCCAGTTCTCATTATGGACCCAGCATTTGAGGAAGTGTCCTTGGTTGGCTCAAAGAGATGAAATTCTTGAATGGCATTTTTATTTCCATAATAGGATCTATGGGGGGTATAATCCAGGAGGAGCTTTAGTTTTCTCATTGCTCTCTTTATCTCCCCATAGTAACTACGACATACCTCATAATTGACTCTTTCTAAGTTACGACATACCCTTTCAATGAATTAGGATAAGGTTTTCTGTGGTTGCCTTTGACTTTGAGTTTGTTGTTTGCCTCAAGCCAATTAAATATTATGTTAGCTCTCGAGAGGTCAAGTGAATATTTCCTCAAGTCTTGGAATAAATTGGACTTCCGAACCTTGAAATCCTTTTTTACCAAAGGATTATAGACCATATGAGGCCTTTTGACGTATTCAATGACGTTAATTTTGTAAGGGGGATTTTCCTCCTCATAAATCAGTTTGTGCATTCAGGTCCCTCACACGCTATTTTTCTTTAGGCTTTCTCCTTTCAAGACAGCCTAGTATCTAGCGACACATTTCGCCAATTGTAGAAGATTGGTGAACTTTGATCCTTCAAATTTCTTCCTAAATTTAATATCCAAGCTGTTCAAGGCCAGGTAGGCACATCGAACATCGCGGAGAGCCACTGTAAATTTTAGCCATGCTCTCTTGACCCGATTAATGTAGTCTTTGGCAGATTCCCCTGGCTTATTTCTCGTATGAGCCAGGTCTTACATAAAAGTTCCTAGTTTAATTATAGGGATTGGATGGTAAGCTTATGTAACCCTATAAAGTAGTCCCTGTCAAAGAACTAGGGAACAGACTAAGTTTTCGAAAAGGATCGTCAGCTGCCTTTCTGCATTGGAAGTTAATCCTCACCAAATGCTTGAGAGTAGATATGTTCCCCTTTCTTGAGAAGAGAGTAAACTCGAGGATCTCATACCCTTGAGGGAAAGAATAATCCCCTCTCTTGTACGTTTCTGAGGCCTGTCTCATATATTTGTTCAATTAAAGCTCAGGGGTAACTCAAGGATCTTACACCGTCTCAACGCATTGTTTCTATTGAGCTTCTTTTAGAGCTTGCTCAAGCCCTTGATTAGTGAGTCCCATCCAACACTTAAGCTTGGCCATGACATGCTTTCAAGAACAGCCATCATGCCCATTACGCTTATCTTCTGGGATGTCCTTATGACCTCCATTTTACTTATCGCGATTGTGACTCAATTCATCCCGTTGTGGCACCGGACTTTGTTCTGAGAGTTGCTCAAGTTGTGGACCAATTAAGGCCATCTCTTCGGGTTCCTTAGGCTCGAGAGCACATTGGTGAATGTTCTAGGATTATATTGTGATAATCCACAATGGAGTTAAAGACTGTAATGCCTTATGTAGTGTCTCCCATTGTGGTTGGAAAAAGGTGTGTTTGCTTCTATGTGTGGTCACTGTAAGTGTAAAATCAAACAAACATGCACAGATGGGATTTGCAGCAACTTGGGAGCGAGCCTAATTTATGAACCGCACATGTTTGAACTCAATCAATCACCTCTAGAGAGGGTTGACTTGGGTGAATTTGACTTCAGCTTGCAAGACTTACATGGATTCCACACTTGCTCCAATTAATGAGACTTTAATTACTATTTTTGGTGTGTTTGATCTTTAATTCTTTGACAAAAAAGTAAAATGGATATGGACCTGACTCACGTGACAGTTGGGGTGAAGTACCTCAAGTGGAGATGTGCTGACCTCAAGGGTGATGTGGTAGCAGCGGCTGAGGTATCTCAAGTGGAGAGGGTGACTGAAGTAGCATCCCATAAAGGCAATTCAATTCCTTTATTTTTCAAAGTTAATTTTGCAACATCCTAATTATTTGATGACCACCCTAACATCATGAGGATAATGTTTGATGGGCCCATTATAGCCAACAAGAACATTAATCCTTTAAACATTAATGCTAATTTAGATGACATTGTGCTAAACAAGGTCTTAGTGGATAATGGTGAGGCGATCGACATTTTACCTTCGTACATCGACTTCCGATGTGGCAATTTGTGTCTTTCAAGGGCCTCTACCAAGTTTGAGGGGGTCATCCTGATTGGGTTGACTGTTGGCAATCTAATTAAGCTAACAGCCTTCTTTATGTTGGGTACTACATTGAGTAACAATGCATTACATAGGAGAGATTGGCAACATGCTAATTACTGCATTCGATCTTCACTTCACCATTTATTGATTTTTCTGGAACCATGTCAAATATAAGGTTGTTGTGGCAGATGATAGGCCATTCCTGGCTTGCTCCAACTTTATTGAGGAAATGTTCTGTGAGGACGGTTTGGGACCACTAATAAAAAAAAAAAGTCCAGTACTCACGAAGCCCAACTGGAGCATATGATCGCCATCCTCGAGAGACCACTTACCAATGCAGAAATAGACTAGGTTCAGGTTGAGTCAGATGACTCAGACTTTTGGGCATGTATGAGAGCCCTCCCACATGAGGGAGACCAACAATGTGCACACAATGCCTTATGAAGGAAAGCCAAGCCTTCCCAGTAAAGGCTGAGTGGGCCGTTCCGCAGCCATTGCGAAGCTGGTGGCTTGACTGCCTTTCGAAAATGGCTTTGAAGTCCAATTGCTATAAGAGAAAGAGCTTGAGTTGTCAAACTTGAGAGTAGCATAGCCAAAATGGAGGCTTTTGGAGTAGAGGTCTAAGATCCTCTCTTTGAATTTAACTCGGGCTTTGAAGAGAACCCAAGCCCACATATGTGAATGCTTTTGTTTTTGAAGAACAGAGGAAGCAACACGTAAGCTTGCTCCTTGAGTTCAAGGGTTGCTTTTCCTGGGAGCATCATGCTATGCCTGGCTTGGAAAGAAAGGTGGTTGAGCATAATCTGTCCATTATTTAGGCCAAGAAAAGGATGTCCCAAGAACTTATAAGTTTGGTTAAAGAGGAAATTAAGAGACTTTTGAAAGCCAAGTTCATCAGAATAACAAGGTATGTTGAATGGCTAGCTAACATTGTTCCTATTATAAAAAAAAATGGAAAATGCACAGCCTACATTCACGGGTTTTTATGCAACCACGCCAAATGATGAATATCCCATGCCCATTGCTAACGTTATCGTTAATTCAGCCTTGAGGCATGAGGTGTATTCTTTTATGGATGGCTATTGAGGGTATTACCATGTCATGATAGCTTCAAGGGGATACCCACAAGACTACACCTAGATTTTCAGGGTCAATTGGGATTCGAATGGGTGGCCTTGCCATTAGGTCTAAGTAACACTGGTTCCAGCTATCAAAGACCCACGAACAAGATTTTTCATGACCTCATTGGCAAGACCATAAAAGTACATATAGATAAAATCATGGTCAAATCAAAAGCCCAAGTTGAGCATTTGGAAGATTTAAAAGTGCATTCTTACGGATAAGGAATCACATTCTCAAGATGAACCCTCTTAAACCTTCATGGTTCGAGCTATCCTAGGCTTCCTTGGGCACCAAAGGGGGATTGAGGTTGGCATGACTAAGGCTAAGGCTATCAGAATATAAAACCGCCCTTGAATAAGAATGAACTTCGACATTTCTTGGGGTAGGTCAATTTTCTATGATGTTTCATTTCAAAAATTGTAGGAAAAACTAAAGTCTCCCACCATTGCCGAGACACAAGTCTAAAAACGGCTTCAAATGCGAGAAGCCGCATCAAGTAGCCTTCGATGCTGCAAAGGGTATTTGATTAGGACACCGATGTTGATTCAACCCAAGCAGGGAAAATGTTTGAAGATTTATGTTTCTGCCTCTGGTGACTCAATAGGCTGTTTGCTTATACTGAACAGTGAGCAGTTCAAACAGGCTATGTTCTACCTAAGCTGTTGCTTAAATGAGTGTTAAAGAAAATATACTTCCATTGAGAAATTGTGTATGTCGTTATACTATGCATCTATAAAGTTGAGACAGTACTTTCTCGCAATCACTATTTATGTGATTGCTCAAATAGATGCTCTCAAGTATAAGTTAGATAGACGCTTAATTAGAAAAAGATTTGATAAGTGGAGCATTGCTTTGCTTTAATTTGAAGTCACAAAAGTGAGTAAAATGGGAGCTTGTTATATTTTTATAGGGTAGAATACCAAAATATATTGTGAAGAGAGTAAAATGTGAGTTGTTTGTGGGGTTTGTAAAAGGGCCCGGGGGCATCTGGGTAGGGAGACATAATGAGGAGTCAATCCCGCTTCCCTACCCCTCCTCCATGGGCTAATCTACCACCGTATCGATCTTGCTCCTATTGTGCTACTAACCCACTTCCTCCCACGCCCTGCACCAGTTGTTGGCCTCCAGCAGCATGTTAGTCACCGGCCAACCACCACTTTGTTGTTCATCTACGAAGGGATTTCCCACCCTATTTTCTTCTTTAATTGATAGAAATTATTTTTCTCTTCAACTAAAACTAAACCATGTAAATTTAGAATCCACATACATGTTACTCTCCCACCCTTTTTCTGTCTTCTTGCTTGGACCGACAGTTAGGTCCAATAAACTTATTGTGTTTTCTAAAGGCCCCTACTTTGAGAATGCATACTAGTTTTATATATGATTTAATCTAATAATACCAAAACATCCGTCATAGTCCTTAAAATGATTATGGTAAAGTAATCATCACATGGCATGCTCACTGGCTTTCTAATTGAAGTTGGGACGCTAAGCCTTTGAATGTTAAGATGACACTGTTGGGATGATGTCGTTCTGAGTCTAAAGGTGTCGTGTTTGATGCATGGGGCCATCCTCTAGAGATGTTAGGCCTCTGAATGTTAAGACGATGACATCTCAAGCACGACCAATTGAAGAGTTAAAATTGCTTATGGGATATCAACCATTTGAGATGGTTGATTGAGTAAAAAAGGCTTGACCTCGAGGGACTTCCCAAAAGGCTACAAGATTGGTGATTCTAAAACTCAAGGCGGTTACTCGGAGCGCGTTTCCAAATGTGTGGGCCTCAAGTTTATCCAAAGAGAACGGGGGCATCTAGAAGGGACTCGAACGATTTTATACTGACGCGGGGCTTCCAGAAAGTCGCCCAAGCACACAATTCTAGGGCACGATCAATGCCTAGTTCTGCATGCCAAAGAAACATTGAGGCGAACGTGGGGAGGAAATGTCGAAAGAATAAGATCCAGCAGTTGCTTTCTTTTTCTATAAATAAGAGACACCATTGTAGTTGTAAAGTGTCTAGCACCACCATACAAACTTCTTCCAGTTTCTTTACAACACACTTGTGCTTTTTACCTAGGAATAGCCTTATTTAGCTTAACATAGTGTAGATTACTCTTGTACTTACTTTTTCAAGGCAATACAACTTTTCAGGTTTCGAGTATGAACTCCTTGTTTTAACATGTTCTCACTATCAATGAGTTGAGAATTGAGGCATTGGTTTACAGCTTTTATGGCTAAGACTTGACCTTATTGCGTTGGTCTTAACTCCGGTGTCACTGCTTAATAAGTTAGGTAAATTTAGGTTTGAGTTATTTCTTAAGGGCTTTGTCGGCCAAGACTAGACCTTGATTGCATGGGTCCTCATTCGATAACCCAAATATAGTTCGCTCCATCTTTGTCTTGTCAAACTCTAACTTATTCGAGTGATTACAAGTCAATGGTGTCAGTGTTTGCTTTATTTTGTTTGTAGATAAGTGTGATGTGGTTGCCGTAAAATGATAAACAAAACAAACATGCAAAAGCGACTCATCGCGACTAAGGAGTGACCCTAATTACAAACTGCATGTATTTGATCTCAACCACTCACCGTTTTCGAAGAAAAGGCTGTGGTATGTTAGTGTATCTAACTTTGGTTATACTGCGAGTTCTACTTATGTTTCAATTACGAAGACTTTTGGTAAATAATTTTGTGGATTTTTATATATATATTGACAGAAAATAAAAGAATATGGGCCTAACTTAAGTGGTAGTTACAATGACGGTGCAAGGCTCGCAGACACCTTTCCTCGTACACTTAAAAGTCAGGAACTGGGGTGGAGACAAACCCGAGAGCTAAGCAGTCTACTTAAAAGCCAGAGTCAATAGGTTTTTAAGCCTGGCACCCTGGACTTATAATAACTCGATTGAGTTAAAGTCTGACAAGATTAAGGTAGAGCAAACTGTATTGAGGTCACTCAGTTAGGGCTAACGCAATCAAGGTTAAGCCTTGGCCATCAAAGCCCTAAACAATGGCGTGAACCTAAGTTCACTGACTTATTAAGCAGTGATAATTGTATTAAGACCAACGCAATCAAGGTCAAATCATGATCATCAATGCCTTCAACTAAAGCCTCGATTCTCAACTCGACAAAATTTGGGAACAAATTAAAACTAGAAAGTCATATCTGAAAGCTGCGAAACTATATTACCAATGAAGCAAGTATGGCAAGTTCTACGTTAATCTACACTAAGTTAAGTTACGCTACTCCTAGGGAAAAAGCACAAGTATGCTGTAAAGAAAACTTGAAGAATTTTCCCATTGAGTGTGTGTACTACTTCGGACTGACACAGAGTCCTTGATTTATAGAAAGCAAAAAATAACGGCTGCTCCTATTTCTGCCACAAATTTCACCCAAGTCTGGCCACTAAGTTTTCTTTGTGCATGTAAATCTTCAATGAAGGTGTCTTGAATTCAATATTGAAGGGAAATCCTTGGTGCCCACATCTGTAATCTTAAAGGAAGTCCCTTCTAGAAACCCCATTTCCTCTTGGATTAAGCTTAGTGCCCAATCATCTGAGATTGCACCCTAGATAACCACCTTGGGCCTAAAAACCACCTATCTTGGAGACTTTTTCGCAGTCCCTTGAATCCGAGCTTCTTTTACCCTTCAACCATCTCGAATCCTTGAGTGGTTGACACCCTTGTTAGGGTGATATCATCTCTTCAGGATATTAGGCTCGAGACGCTGTTACTTTGGCACCTAAAGCCTTGCTTCCCTTCAAGGAAGGCCTCACGTGTTAAGCGTGTGGGATTTTGCTCAAAATAGTGTCGTCCCAGCCCTTTTGTAATTAGGGTGTAAACAAATGCCCCCTTTAGCTGTTGGTAAATTCAAATTTACAACAGGTAAAAAGTCTACTGATTTAACGCTCAATGGCTACAGGAACTCGAGAGAACACTGTGCATTTGTTATGATTCTAGTTTCATTGAGTTGTTAAATACATCTAAATGTTGTGTTTTGTGGATGTATTAGCCATAGGGGTTTAGTTGGAGATTTTGGTGCCAATAATTGAATGTTAGGTAAGGCGGTTGAGCAAGTGTCTAGATGCATTGTAATTCTAGATATTTTCTTCTTTGCTTTGGTTGTTCTTGATTGTATAAAGAGCAGTCTATCGTATTGAGAGGGTTTATGAATGAAATTGATCTCTTCTTCGCTCAACCTTAAATTCTTTCTACTTCTCATCTCCTTTTACTTCTTTCTCAACTCATACTCTTTTATCCCTAGGTTATAGTTCAAGATTGCTCTTGAACTATAGCAATTGGTATCAGAGCTTGTGTTTGCTGTCGATTGATCTTGTTTTGGTTGATTGGAGCTAGCTAGATGCAAGAAAAGTGTACCAATGGCTGGTGAGTTACAACAAGAGCAAATGCTGCCGCGAATACTACTTATACTGCTGTTGCTGGTGCAAACATTGGAGCAAGTGCTGAAGCCAATCAATTTGAGCAATGAAGGCTTCAAATGGAGGAGATGTTTGTCAAAATGCAGTAATCATAGCAATCGTAGGAGCAGAAGTTGGTTGAGAAGTTAGATCCGCATTCGTGGCAAATGAAAGGAAGGATCCAAGGATTACAGTAGCAAATCATGAGGCAGAATTTGCCTTCTAGAGCTGGAGTTTTGTCAGCAAATAGCCAGCCCCATCGTCTTCCAGATGTTATGCAGCCTCAAGCATTCGGAGTAGCAGCTGGACAATCTGATTGTCCACCAGATTTGATGCAACCACAGACTTCATGAGCGAGTGGAAATGGCACGGGCAGTAACAAAGGCAATGGATTCAGATAGCCTAGAGTTGATATTGAGCAGTTTGATGGAAAGCTACCTCAGTCTTGGTTGAAGAGATACGAGAGTTACTGCCATTTCTATCACATAACTAAGGCTAAAAAGTTGGAATTAGCTGTAGTTCATCTTCCTGGAGATCAGGAAGTATGGTTTTACAGCCTTATACGTAGTAATCCTTCATTGTCTTAGTCTGAATTTATGGAGGAGCTTCGTGAGAGATACGGTGATGAGGATCCTAGTGATATTGTGGACAACTTCAATAAGGTGGTGCAAACTACCTCTGTAAAAGAGTATATTAAAGTTGTCCAAACTACATCTGTAAAAGAGTATATGGCAAGATTTGAGAATTTGAGAGCTAGGATGATTTCTGTGAATTCTAATGCAAGTGAAGCCTATTATGTCTCAAGTTTTATCAATGGTTTGAAGCCAAAAATGAAGAATCTTGTCAAAGCCTTGAGTCTAGAACACTATCCAAAGCGTTTGCCAAGGCTAAGTTGTTTGAGTCCACTGTCTTGGTAGCTTCGGATGTCTAGAGAGGCAGAAGTGATCAAGGTCCTTATCAGCATCAAAGTGCTCCTACAAGATCCAAGCCTTTGAATGTGGAAGAGAAGAAGGCCCAGAGGCTATGTTTCAAATGTAATCAGTGATATTTCTTTGGACACAAATGTAATCCCAAGCTTCTGATGTCAGCTAGTGGAGTGGAGGCAGAAGGGGATACTGAAGAGGAGGAAATGAAAGTTGAATTGACTGAACACGAACAGGAATTATCGGAGGAACTGGTGGATGATGAAATGGAAATCTCGGTGAAGGCATTAACAGCTAATGACTCTCACAATACTATCAGAATCAAAGGAGAAGCAGGACACAAATCCATTTTGATTTTGATAGATAGTGGCAGTACTCACAGCTTCATTGATCCTAAGGTTGTTAGAAAGGTGGGACACAAAGTGATTCGGACAAGTCCTCTAGCTGTCATAATGGCTGATGGGAATTCAATACTCACTCAAACCAAAAGCTAAGGCTTGGAAAATGCAAAATCAGAAGTTTGTGTATGATGTCAGGATTCTTCAGTTGGGAGATGGCTCTTGGTGTTGATTGGATGAAGACATTTAGTCCATTGATCTTTCATTTCTCTCAACTGTCAGTTTCATTTGAGATGCAAGGGGCTACTATCAGATTGCAAGGAATTGTGGAGCAGGCTCAATTGTAATTAATGAAAGTCAAGAGGTTGGAAGGATTGTTCAAGAAAGGAGCTCATCAATGGATAAGGCAATTGTTCTCAGTAGCTTATTCTAAGGTTCAGGCACCACTTCATCCGAAAATTAGCACACTGATTTAAGAATACAAAGACTTATTTAAGCAACCAGTATCTTTACTTCTTAATCATGCAATTCCACTGAAGTCTAATTCAGATCTAGTGAACTTGAGACCTTATAAGTACCCACACTCACAGAAGATAGAGATTGAAAGGCAAGTTGAGGAGCTACTTAAAACTAGTTTCATCAGGCAAAGCCACAGCCCATTTACCTTTCTAGTTATTTTAGTCAAGAAGAAGGATGGATCGGTTAGAATGTGCATTGATTGCCGGCAGCTAAACTCGCTCAAAGTCAAGGACAAGTTCCCCATCCCAATCATTGATGATCTCCTAGATGAACTTAACAGCTCACACTTTTTCTCTAAGCTGGATCTGCAATAGGGATACTATCAGATTAGAGTCTTGGAGCAGGACATATACAAGACTACCTTCGGAACTCACCATGGACTTTATGAGTTTGTGGTGATGCCATTTGGCTCAACTAATGCTCCAGCTACATTTCAGGCTGTGATGAACGATGTGTTTAAGGCTTTCTGGAAGAAATTTGCATTGGTTTTCTTCGATGATATTCTGATTTACAGTGCAATAGTAGAGGACCATGTGGCTCATGTGAGGAGGGTGTTCAATGTTATGCGCAGTCACAAGCTTAATGTGAAGCTGTCCAAGTGCTCTTTTGCTCAGTCACAAGTGGAGTGTCTAGGCCATATCATCTCCTATGAAGGAGTATCCACGGATCCTTTTAACATCCAAGCTATGAGGGATTGGCCAACACCTGTTCCATTGAAGCAATTAAGGGGATTTCTGGGCTTGACTGGATACTATGGGAAGTTTGTAGCTAGATATGGAGTCATTGCCAAGCCATTAACTGATCTCTTGAAGAAGGATGCCTTTAGGTGGTCTAAAGCAGCTCAGGATGCTTTTGAAGCATTAAAAGCAGCAATGTGTGCAGCACCAGTGTTGGCTATGCCTGATTTCAGTAAGGATAGTAAGGGGTTGAGTTCAAGATTTCTATGTTGAAACTCTTGGTAAACTCCTTAACTTCAACTCTATTGAACACTCTAGCTTGGTCCCTATTGATGGTTATGGGATACCAAAAGTAATTAGGATGTGTTCATTGATAAAATCAATCACATCTTGCTGATTGACGTTCGTATATGGCTTAGCCTCCGCCCACTTTGTGAATTAGTCTATGGCCACAAGGATATAAGAGTTTTGTTTACTAGGAGGAGGATTAATTTCTCTTGTGATGTATATTGCGTAACCTCTAAATGGCCAAGGTTTGACAATGGCATGCATTTCAGCCGCAGGGACCCTTGGCACATGGCCATGTCTTTGGTATGCTTTGCACCCCTTAGCATACTTTATGCAATCGTCCATCATTGATGGCTAGTAATAACCATAACGTCTGATGAGCCAGTGCCTTTTGTTGCAGCTAAATGGGATCCACAGATACCCTCATAGGCTCCTACCATTACTAGCACTGCTGCGTCCCAGTAAAGACACTTGAGAAGCACTCCGCTAGTGTTGCTTTTATATAAGTCTCCAGATTCATTATCAAGATGAAATCTATAAGCCCTCATCTTCATCTTTCTATCATTAACTTAGTCTTGAGGCTTCTTAAAGTAATCCATTAGAGGCCTCCTTCAGTCCTCCCATTGACTTAGGACATATTGATGGGTTTCAAAGCATTCCAAGTGTTCACTTGGCACTGCTTCACTCTTAAAACTGAAAAACTCAATGTCATGGTCCAAAACTTCAGTTTCAAAGACCATGGCTTCTTTACACCAAGTCTAGGGCAGTTTTTACCCTGATGCTAACTGAGCCAAGTCATTGGTTGCATTTTTCTATTCCCGAGGAATTAGCTCAAACTGCAGACCATCGAATATACTCAATAGGTTTTGTGCCACTGATAAGTATCAACTTGAGGTATCACTTAAACATTGAAATTCCCCTTTTACTTGTTAAATTACCCGCTACGAATCCCCCTTGATGATAAAATTTAGGACTTGCATTCCTAGGAGAGTTTGCATGCCTATTATTAATGCCTCATACTCTGCGATGTTGTTGGAACATTTGCTAACTAAAGTTATGGCCAGTTTGGTGATGTGTTATGATTGGGCAGCATTTTGAGCATTTCAAGCTGTGTTTTGGCTGAAAATTGGAATTAGAAATAAAGGGGCATTCTGGCGGGAACTGCGGTTAGAATTAGGTAGGGGATGAATTGTTCTTTTGGTGCGTGTTCCTGTATTTCTTATTCTTTGCAAATTAAGTCGGTTTAAGCTAGAAGTCTTGATGCAATGTTTAGTTAGATATTTTGTTCTACTATAAGAAGTGAGCATTCACTTGTAATTAGATTCATGAATGAAAATATCTTGATTCTTCTCTCTCAACCCTAATTCTCTCTATTTCTCATCTCCTTCTTCTACTTCTCTTGTCAATTTCCTCATCTATTATAGGTTATGATTCAAGATTGATCTTGAGCAATAACAATTGGTATCGGAGCTTGCGAATTTGCTTCTGTTTGAGTTGAATTGCGTACAATTCGGATGCCTTAGCATTCGATCAAGTTTCAATTGCTTTAAGATCATCTGATCAGCTTATATTGATCATATCCTAAGGCTTGCGGTTTAAGTGCGCACAATCTGGCCAGATGCGAGAAGTTAGCTGCAATGGCTGGAGGAGTTACTACTAGAGCTAATGCTACTGTTAATGCTGGAGCAACAACTGAGGATGCAAATCAATTTGACATGATAGCTCAGCTGCAGAAACTGATTCATGATGTGTTAGCAGTTGGATCAAAGATCCGAAGGTTAGAGACGTGACTCAATCATAACAACAAGTACAGCAGCCGCTGATAGGTTTACAAGAACAAGTCTCTCATCAAACTATGCCTCCAGGAACTGGCATACTGTCATCTGGAAGTTAGCACACAAGACCTCCTAATCCTTTGTTTCCTCAAGCATCTGAGGAGAGTTCTGAAGGTGTGGCTATGGTTAGGAGCATTGGATTTCGACAGCCTAAGGTGGAGATCGACACATTTGATGGATTACATCCTCAATCGTGGATTAGATGGTGTGAGAGGTACTTTCGCTTTTATCATGTAATAGATGCTGAAAAGGTTGAGTTAGCAGCAGTACAATTATAAGGAGATCAAGAAATATGGTTCCATAGCTTGATCCTTAGCAAACCAACACTCACTTAGCCTGAATTTGTTGAGGAAATTTATGAGAGATACGGTGACGAGGATCCTGCTGATGTGGTTGATAATTTCAACGAGGTAGCATAGATCACTTCTGTGAGGGAGTACATGACACGTTTGAGAACTTAAACTATATATATATATATATATATATATATATATATATATATGCAGCAGCAAGGAGGGAAGATTGATGAGGTACTGGTGCAATGGGTTAACTTAGCCAAATAAGACTCGACTTGGGAGGAATTAAAGTTCATTCAAAGTAAGTTCCATTCCATTCATTCTTGAGGCAAGAATGCTTTCAAGAGGGGAGTATTGTTTTGATGACTGTTAAACATTGTCAAGGCTTTGAATTCCATTAACCTTGTCTAAAGGCTATCTGAAGGCCAAATTATTTAAATCCATAGTACTTACTGCTTTTGACGGACAGAAAAGTAAGAGTGGTCAAGCCACCTTTTTTCAACAGCTAAGTACGACTATGAAGCCTAAATCATTGAGCTTGGAGGAAAAGAAGGCTCAAAGGTTGTGTTTCAAATACAGCTGGAGGTATTTCTTTGGGCATAAGTGCAATTCAAAGCTCTTTATATCAGTGGCAGGAGCTGAAACTGAGGGAAGTAGTATGGATTTGGAGGTGGAGGATGGATTAAATGATCAAGCTGAAGATCTGCAGGATGATTTTGAGAAGGATGAAATGGAAATTTTTGTTAAGGCCTGACTGGGAATGGATCTCATAACATAATAAGAATCAAAGGGGAAGCAGGTCACAAGCCTCTTTTGATGTAGATTGATAGTCGAAGTACTCATAGCTTTATTGATCCCGAGACTGTCTAGAGAATAGGACATGAAGTAATCAAAACAAGTCCTTTGGCAGTGATAGTGGCTTATGGGAATTCAATACTTACTCAGACCAAGTGCAAAGGATTCAATTGGCAAATGCAGGGCTACCAATTTGCGTATGACTTCAGAATATTGCAGTAAGTGGCTGTGATATGGTGCTCGAGGTGGACTGGATGAAGATATTTAGCCCTTTGGTGTTTGATTTCCCTCAACTGTCAGTTTCTTTTTGGATGAATGGCAGTACTATCAAGCTGCAAGGTATTGTGGAGCAAGCTCAACATCAATTGATGAAAGGCAAAGGGCTAAGGAAGGTGATCAAGAAGGGTGCTTATCAGTGCATTGGACAATTGTTCTCCATTTCTGCCACACAAGATGTTGCTAAGGTGAATTCTAGTCTTACAATTCGCTTATTGATTGAAGAGTAGAAAGACTTGTTTGAGCAGCCACACTCCCTTCCACCTAAAAGGTTCTCATATCATGCTATACTTCTAAAATCAAATTCAGACCCAGTTAATTTGAGACCTTACAAGTATCCTTATTCACAAAAGAGTGAGATAGAGAGGTAAAAGGATGAGCTTCTGAAGACTGATTTTGTTCGACATAGCCATAGCCCTTTTGCCTCACCAGTAATACTAGTCAAGAAGAAGGATGGGACTTCTAGAATCTGTATAGACTACAAGAGGCTCAATTCATTGACAATCAAAGATAAGTTTCCAATTCTGATCATTGATGACCCTTTGAATGACCTTCATGTGTCTCATTACTTCTCTAAGTTGGATTTGAGGTAGGGGTATTATCAGATTTGAGTGCTAACAGGATAAACATAGGAATGCCCTTAGAACTCATCACTGGCATTGTGAATTTGTAGTGATGCCATTTGGCTTGACTAATGCCCGAGCAACATTTCAGGTTTTGATGAATGATGTGTTCAAGGCATTCCTGAGGAAGTTTGTCCTGGTTTTCTTCGATGATATTTCGGTTTACAATCCTACAATGGAGGACCATGTGATTCATTTAAGGCAGGTATTCAGCATAATGTGCAATCATAAGCTATATGCTAAACTTTCTAAGTGTTCTTTTGCCCAAACCCAAGTAGAGTAATTGGGTCATATCATTTCTTGCAAGGGAGTATCTACTGATCCATCCAAAATTCAAGCAATGAAGGAATGGCCCACACCTTCTCCATGCAAGCAATTAAGGGGATTCTTGGATCTAACTAGGTATTACAGGAAGTTTATGGATGTGGTGTAAATGCCAAGCCATTGACCAATATTCTTAAGAAGGATGCATTTCTGTGGTCTACTGCAGCTCAAGAGGCCTTTAAAGCTTTGAAGGAAGCTATGTGCTCATCTCCTGTCTTGGCAATGCCTGATTTTAGTGAGGAGTTTGTTCTTGAGATAGATGCTTGTGGAAAAGGTGTTGGAGCTGTCTTATCTCAGAAAGGAAGACCGGTGGCCTACCTTGGTCAAGCTCTTAGTCCCAAGCATTTGGAGTTGTACATTTATGAAAAGGAGTATCTTGCTATCCTCATGGCTGTTAAGAAGCAAAGGCATTGTCTATAGGGATATCACTTCATCATTAAAACTGACCACCAGAGTCTTAAGTATTTGCTTAAGCAGAAAATTACAACAAGAGTGCAGTGCAAAGGCCTAATGAAGATGCTTGGGCTGGATTATTCAATTGAGTATCTTAAAGGAAAGGAGAATCATGCAGCAAATGCACTGTCTCGCAGACATGAAGAGGTGGATTCAGGTTCTTGCTGTGCAGTATCAGTTGTTTTTCCTGCTTGGATGGAAGGGGTGCATAAGTCATATGATGGTGACAACTTTGCTCAAGAATGTGTTACTGAACCAAGTATCGAAAGCACTCCCTCTGCATAGAAGCCTGAGATCAAGTTAGCAAATGGAATAATCAGAGTAAATAAAAGATTGTACATTGGGTCTATGACAAATTTAAGGAGGCAAATTATTGTTGCTTCCCATGATTCAGCATGGGGAGGACATTCAGGAATATAAGGAACATACCAGAGGCTCAAGAGTTACTGCCAATGGCTTAGCATGAAGAGGGATGTAGTGGAATTTGTGCAAGCTTGTGGTGTGTGTCAGCGAACTAAATCTGATCATATGCAGTATCAAGGATTGCTCCACCCCTGCCAATACCTGATCGAGCTTGGCAACACATAAGCATAGATTTCATTGAGGGGTTGCCTAATCTGAAGGGAAGAAGATTATTTAAGTGGTTGTGGATTGATATACTAGTTTTGGTCACTTCATTGCCTTAAATCATCCTATTTGAGCTAAGAAGTTTGCAAGCATCTTATTGGATAACATCTACAAGCTCCATGGATTGCCTCACTCCATCATTTCAGACCGGGACAGGCTATTCACCAGTCACTTTTGACATGAGTTGTTCTTGTTGTTGGGATCCTCTCTTGCCTTAAGTTCATCTTATCATCTACAAACAGTTGGATAGACAGAAAGGGTGAATTAGTGCATTGAGCAGTATTTGAGAAGCTTGACATCTAATTATCCTAAGAATTGGCACAGGTGGTTATCCTTCGCTGAGTTTTGGTACAACACATGCTCATTGAGCCTTGGGTACCACTCCTTTCAAAACACTTTATGGGTATGATCCTCCCTCTCCTACGGTGCTGTAAGGGGCAATAGCTACTATAACAGAAGTTAATGAACTTGTACTTCAGAGGAAACCGTTGGTGCAGCCTCTCAAGGACAATTTGCAATTGGCTCAAGCAAGGATGAAGTTTATTACTGATAGGAAGCATTCTGATAAATCTTTTAAAGTGGGAGATCTTGTTTATTTGAAGCTCCAACCTTACAGGCATTCCACAGTGGCAGTATGCAAGAATGTCAAGCTTAATGCACGTTATTTGGGACCTTACAGAGTGCTTAAGAAACTGGGGAAGGTTGCTCACAAGCTGAAGCTACCTCTTGATTCATTTGTTTATCTAGTCTTTCATGTGTCGCTTCTGAAGAAGCATGTAGCAAAGAGCAAATCTTTTTCTTCTACTCCTCCAGAAGCAAGTACTAATGAAGAAATTCTACTGGCTTCAGCAGCAAGGAAGAAGATTGATGAGGCATTGTTGTAATGGGTTAACTTAGCTAAAGAAGACTTCGGCTTCGGAGGAATTGAAGTTCATTCAAAGTCAATTCCCTTCCATTCATTCTTGAGGCAAGAATGCTTTCAAGATGGGAGTATTGTTTTGATTGGGCTGCATTTTGAGCATTTCAAGCTGTGTGTTGGTTGAAAATCGGAATTAGAAATAAAGGGGCATTCTGGCGAGAACTACGTTTAGAATTAGTTAGGGGATGAATTGTTCTTTTGGCGCGTGTTCTTGTATTTCTTCTTCTTTGCAAATTAAGTCGGTTTAAGCTAGAAGTCTTAATGCAATGTTTAGTTAGAAATTTTGTTCTAGTATAAGAAGTGAGCTTTCACTTGTAATTAGATTCATGAATGAAAATATTTTGATTCTTCTCTCTCAACCCTAATTCTTTCAATTTCTCATCTCCTTCTTCTACTTCTCATGTCAATTTCCTCATCTATCCTAGGTTATGATTCAAGAATGATCTTGAACCATACCATGATGATCCCTGTAGGAGATTCTATCACACTCCAACACTCGAATTTGCCCTTGATCCATTCAAGAATAACTTCTAAGGGACCATTTCCACTACCAACAGTTAGTCTAGTTCATTTTGCATGCTAGTATTAATGTTCAGGTGGCCAACTAAAAAGTCATCTAAGGCTTGGCCCTTTACTGTCTTTTGTGATATGTAAAACAACTCAAACTTAAGTAGAGCTATACTCCACTTGTTCAACCTTCCCTCTATAAATGGTCTATCTAGCATGTATTTAAGGACATCTGTCTGAGCAACTATATATAATAAATGCGAGGAAGTAATGTCTCAATCTTACTGATGCATAAAATAATGATAGATGCAATTTCTCAATTGAGGAGTATTTTGTTTCACATTCATTTAAGCAACGACTAAGATAGAACACAGCCTGTCCAAACCTTTGCTCATTATCTTGTACAAGCAAACTACCAATAGATTCCTCAGAAGTAGAGACATAGATCTTCAAAGGTTTTCCCTGCTTTGGTGGAATAAGCACTAGGGGGCTTGATCAAGTACTCCTTAATGGCCTCGAAGGCTACTTGTTGTGGGTCCTCCCACTTGAAGTCCTTCTCAGATTTGAGCATCAATTGTGAAGAGAGGACTTTCGTTTTCCCCACGACATTTGAGATAAAACGTCTTAGAAAATTAATCTGCCCAAGGAAGCATTGAAGTTCCTTTTTATTTGAAGGTGGTTTGACCTATTGAATGGCCATAGTTTTATTAATATCCACTTCGATAGCCCTTTGGTGCACCAAAAAACCCAAAAAGTTTCTAGCATGCATGCCAAAAGCACACTTTAATGGATTCATCGTGAGGTTATTGGCCCTCATTCTGTGGAATGCACCCCTCAAGTCTTCCAAGTGTTTGACTTGGGATTTGAATTTGACCGTGATGTCATCTATGTACCACACCTTCCCAAATTCGACTTCTTTCCCCGGCAGAAAGAGTGAACTTGCTCAGCGAGGGCGTTCCGAGACCAAGGCTATCAATAAGAAGGAGAGACGGTTTCCACTCCCCGAGGAAATTCAACCATCAAAAGAGCTCAGAGCATGAGATGCAGCGGTGACATCGCCACCGGGATTGTTGAGGCTCCATGAAGATGTCTCTCCTTCACTAGGAAGACGCGGTTTTCATTAGCGAGCATCTGGTGACCAACGATTCCTACTAATGTGACTTTCTCGATCTATAGTTCCTCTTCTTTCTCTCTCTTGACCAATGCTTAGGCATCCCTCACTCAAAAGATACGCCGCTGTGACACAGTTTTAGAATGTGCCTTACCTTTGGACTTGACTCTTGACGTAGACAACTAGGCTCTTTAAAGGACGTTAATATTCCACACCTGCAAGTAATCTTTACACTTCTCCAGAAACTATTCATTCCAGGCTTAGACCGTGGGGCAGGAAGTGGACCAATCTGATGTGTAGATGTTTGAAGCACTAAGCTCAGTTGGACTGATTGGTAGATCTATCTTTCTCTGGATCCCGTTGAGTTGAAAGACATGAGACATCCATGGTCCTGCCAATGAGATCATGAAAGATCATTTTCATGGCTCTTTCGTAGGTGGCTCCATCGTTATTCAAACCAAGTGGCATGGCCACCCACTCAAACGTCCCTATTGACTTGGGAGACCAGAATGCTTTCTTGTGGGTATCTTCAGAGGCAATCATAACTTGGTAGTACCCACAGTAGCCATCCTTGAAAGACAAGACTTCTTGCCTCGAAGTTGAGTAATTGAGCACATCAGCAATGGGCATTGAATATTCGTCCTTCGGGATGGCTATGTTTAGATCCCTGAAGTCAATATAGTCCCTGAGTTTGCCATTCTTTTTTATGATAGGAACAATACTTGCCAGTCAATTGACATACCTAGCGGTCCTAATAAACTTGGCCTTTAAGAGCCTTTCAATCTCTTCTTCGACCAAATAGATAACTTGTTGGGACATTCTCCTTTGGGCCTGAATGATGGGTCTCGAGCTTGGCTTAATAGGAAGCCTATACTCAACCACCTTTCTGTCTAGGCCAGGCATCTCATGATGATCCCATGCAAAACAGCCCTTGAATTCGCGAAGCAAACTCAGGTACTGTTCTATCTGCTCTTGAGAAAGCAGTGCGCTCAGATGGGTAGGTCTTGGGTCTTCTATCGAGCAAACATTAATCTCGAGAAAGGGATCTTGGACTTCAGCCATCAAATCCTTCATTTTGCTTAGCGCTACTCTTAAGTTAGAGAGTTCCAGCTCCTCTTTTTGTGTGTTTTGGGCCTATAAACCATTGAAAAGCTGCTCAGCCCAAAGTTAATGCTAAGCATGCCAGGCCACGAGCCTTGCTAATGCTGAGGAAATGGCCTCTTGGGCCATTAATGGGAAGTCTTGGCACCTTCGCATTAGGGTTCTGGAGTGCCTTCGAAGTCTCCTTCTTCAAGAAAGGTCCTCATACATCCCCAGAAGTCAAAGTCTTTAGACTCTACATCCAATTAACCAACCTCAGCCTCAATCAATGGGCTCTCGAGGATGGAAATCGTGTCCTGTCATTGGGAAGAGTATGGAGTGGTCCTCTTAACATCAAGTGGTTCCACGCCATCTTCGTAGATTTTGCCTCCATGTTGTTAGAGCAAGCCATGAATGGCCTGTTGTCTACCATAACAACTTCATACTTGTCATGGTTTCAGAAGATTAACAATTAGTGAAGTGAAGAAGGGATACAATAATTGGCATGTAACCAATCTCTCCTGAGCAAAGCATTATAGCTTGAGGTAGTATCCACAACAAAGAAAGTTGTTAGCTTGCTTAGCCTACCAACTGTTAAGTCAACCGAGATGACCCCTTAGGATTTAGTAGTAGCTCCAAAAAAATCCACAGATGGCAACATCCGAAGTGGTTAGATCATCTCAAGATTTACCAATGACCCCCAACATATAAGCAAGTAGAATGCTGATGGTCGCGCCATTGTCCACCAAGACCTATTCACCAATATGCCATCAAATTTGGCTTTGATGTATAGGGGCTTGATGTGTTTATTGGCGGAATTAGGCCCATCAAACGTCATCTTCATTATGTCAGGTGATTCATATGGCGATTTGCATGTTAGGATATTAACTTTAAAACATCATCGTTCTCAATTGCTCTCTGAGCTAGGGAATTCCTGGCAAATTGATCCCACCATGACTCTCGCCCTTCAAAGGATGAGAGGCCAGCCCACCTCTTGAGCTTCTTATGTGTCTGCCCTTTACCGGTAGTAGAAAAAGGCCTAGACTTAGTTGTTAGATCCTCGAGATCCATCTGTGCAGGTTGCTTGCCCTTGCCGACTCTGGCCTCCATTGAGCTGCCTTCTTCCACAGCTACCTTCTTTTTTGAGTCCTGGTAAAGTGAGAGGGACTATCACCCCCCCCCCCCCCCCCCCCCCCCCCCCCCCCCCAGGTCCAAGGTGATTTCTGCTCTAAACATTATGAAATCGGATCCCAGAAGGTTGGTGCCCTGAAATTCGTGGTGCCTAACTAGTGTCCATGTCTAGTAGATGGTAGTTTGGATTTGTCTTTGGATGCCCAGTTCTCATGATGTTCTGGGTCTCTGAAGTAAGAGCACAAGGAGGTCATGTTAGTGGTGTTTTTGCTGAGAGAGCTGGTTTCTTCTTTGGGTAAAGACTCAACTTCTTCATTTCAGCCTCTAACTTATGATCACAACCTCCATAGAGGTCATGCATGAGGCACAAGAGTTTCCTCGATGCCTGTTTCTTGGAAGCGAAGACAGCCTGCCGGTGGTCATCAGCGAGGATACCCATGGCTAGCTCTTCTTCCTTATAGAGAAGAATAATGCCTTCTTCTAATTGCTTCCCTATGAACCTTCTGAACATAACACACAATTGTGTGTTAAATGTTTAGCCATGATATGCCACTTGCAATAATCCTCTAGCAATCTCAAAGTGGCTTTGGGGAACCTAAGTGTGCTAAATTCGAGCAGTCTGTCAAATAATGCATTGGCCATGACCAGCCTATCTTTGTCTATATCGATCTATCGATCCTGCGTAAAGAGCTGCCATTAGTTTGGCTGTTATGAGAATCAAGAGGCTTTGCTACCTTGATTATATTGGCTGTCTTTATCAATATCCATCTATCCTTCTCCTGGGAAGCTTAATTATCTAGCTTCTATGGCATCCTGAATAATGTTTTCGAATATGACGTAGTTCTTTGTTGATTGGGTCAACAAATCGTGCCATTTACAATATTCCTTCCCCTTATTAGAATTGGGGTCAGGTTTTCTATGTATTCCCTAGATCTTGAGTTTGTTATTTGCTAAAGCCAATCATTATGACATCGGCTTTTAAGAGATCAAATGAGTACTTCTCAAGTCTTGGAATTGATAAGACTTCCTGGCTTTGACATCCTTCTTAACCAAAGGATTGAAAGCCACAGGAGGGCCCTTGACATGCTCAGCAACCTCAATCTCATGGGGAGGATCTTCATACTATTCGATTAGATCGAGTATATAAGTCCCATACACGCTATTTTTTCTTCAGGCTTTCTTCTTTCAAGTCAGCCTAATATCTAGCTACACATTCTGCCAGCTGTAAAAGCATCATAAAGTTAGAGCCTTCAAATTTCTTCCTAAATTCAATATCTAAGCCATTTAAGGCTAGCTTGGCGTATTCTACTTCAAGAATAGCTATTGTGCACTTTAACCTGGCTCTCTTGACCTAGTTAATGTATTCTTCTACAGATTCGCCTGGCTTTTGTCTCATTCGAGCCAAGTCAGACATGAAAGTTCCTAATTGTATTCTTGAAAACTGGGTCTAAAAGTGCGTTGCCATGTCATCCCAACAAGAGATGGAATTATGTGGCGGGCTAATGTGCCCTTGAAAAACGGTCCAAGGAGCTAGGGAACAACCTAAGCTTGAGATACTGATTGTCTGCTGCTTCCCCACACTAGCAATTAAAATGCGCGAGGGTAGAGACTATCCTTCCCTTGAGAAGAGAGTAAACTCGGGGATTTTATATCCTCAAGGAAAAGGGTAGTCCCTATCTATATTGTCAGGGTAAGGTTTATTGTACAAGGGTCTATTGAGCCTTCTAAGGCCTGGCTCACACATCTGCTTGATTAGGGCAGCCAGTTGGTCCTGGAGGGGTAGGTTAGGCACATAGTTATGAGCCTACCCTTGTTACCCCAAGTGGGTGAGGATCTCGCCGGGGATCTACAGGATACTCCTGAGCACCCATCATAATCAGGTGTGGGAATGGATGTTGTTGCCCAAACCCAGGGTAACCCCCCTGATTAATATATCCATGTGCTTCGTTGGCCACGATGTGCGTTCCAACAGGCCCTCGGTTATATGGCACGCCTGGGAGCGCACTGATATTAATGGGTTGTTGGTTCATCCTTGCTTGATCAGTCCCAAGTCATGGTCTTGTGGAAGTGGGTGGTTAACTTGCCTCCCAGTGTGATAAGTATGGAGAGGTCTAGGGAGGAGAGGCCGGTTCCTGGGAGTGGGTACCTGCCCTTGCATTCCTACTTCAAGGCCTTGAGTGGGCCTCAAGGTTACCTCTAACCCCTGAGGAGGTATGAATGATTTCTTATCCCTTGTCTTGAGGACAGGTAACACTTGCACATCGACGTTGAGATCCCTGGAGGCCAGAGAAAAACTCTGATTCAAAGGGCCAGTAAACCCAAGAGGCACATTGTTCCAGCGACTAGGTTCCAAGTGTGTGACACTCGGGTTAGCCATAACTGGGTTTTCCATTCCCTCAGGGACATTATGGTCAACCTGAGTCACTGGTAATCATGAGCTTGAGGGAACCTCACACGGATATCCAGGCCTAAGTTCCCTAACAACCTCTCTAACAGCCAAGACATTATGAGGCTCAGTTTGTCTCATCAAAATAGGCTCAACGATAAAGTTAAGTTCATTTCAACAAAGATTGTCAGCTTCTTTGTGAAGCCTATCCTGCTTCGAAGTTCCAACATTGCTTACTATGGCTCTCATGGCAGCAGAGCTTTCACGCTGGGCCGTTAGATTGTGCTTTGCTTCAGCATGTTGTCTCTCGAGGGACTCTTTCAATGATTGTCGAATTCTTTAGGCAACAATTTCTAAACTACATTTAGCATGGCAATGAAACGATTGCGAGAAAAGCCATCTATATCTATTCTTTCATCATCGCTACCACCTGTGGCTATGACTTGGCTCATCCCTTTGTGTTATAGGGCTCTATTCAACAGGATGCTCAAGCGGGGATCCAATCAGGGCTAAGCCCTCTGGCTCCTCATGCTTGAGAACACTGGACCTCCTAGTTTTGACCATTGGTGAATCGTCTATTTAACAATCTCTTAATTAAAGTGTAAGTAGAACTCACAATGTAACTGAAGTCAGATACACCAACATACCACAACCTTTTCTTCGAAAATGGTGAGTGGCTAAGGTCAAATTCTTGTGTTCATAATTATACTCACTCCCAAGTCGCATTGGGTCCCTTTTGTATGTTTGGTTTGTTTATCATTTTGCGATGACCACATCACACTTATTTGCAAACAAAATAAAGCAAGCACAGCTTTTGGCGACCACATTGAGAGGCTTGAAATGAAACTTCGTCATCTCTGCCCATCATGGATTACCAAAACATAGTTGTGAATTTATACATATATAGACAGAAAATAAAAAGACATGGACCTAACGCAATTGGCGGTTATAGTGACGGAACAGGGCCCACAGACACCTTTCCTGGAACATGTAAAAGTTAGGAACTGGGGTGGAGACAAACCCAAGAGCTCAGCAGTCCACTTACAAGCTTGAGTCAATCAAGTTTTTAAGCTTGGCACCCTTGACTTACAATAACTTGATTAAGTCAAGTTTCAACAAGATTAAGGTGAAGCAAACCGTATTCAGGTCATTGAGTTAGGACCAGTGCAATTAAGGTCAAGCCTTGGTCGACAAAGCCCCAAACAATGGCATGAACCTAAGTTCACCTAACTTATTAAGCAGTGGCAGTAGTGTTAAGACCAGTGCAATCAAGGTCAAGCCTTGGCCATCAAAGCATTAAATTAAAGCCTCAATTCTCAACTTGTCAAAATTTGGGAATAAATTAAAACTGGAAAGTCACTCCTGAAACCCAAGAAACTGTATTACCAATGAAGCAAGTACAACAAGTTCTACGTTAATGTACGCCAAGCTAAGTTATGCTACTCCTAGGGAAAAACGCACAGATATGTTGTAAAAAAAACTTGAAGAAGTTTTGTAATGAGTGTGTGTACTAATTTGGACTGATGTGGAGTCCGTTATTCATAGAAAACAAAAAATAACGACTGCTCCTATTTTTACGATAACTTCACCCACGTCTAGTTACTAAGCTCCTTCTTTGCATGGATAAATCTTTAATAAACATGTCAGGAATTCAGTATTGGAGAGAAATCCTTGATGCCCACTTCCGTAATCTTAACAGAAGTCCCTTCCCCATGTCCTCTTGTATTAAGCTTAGTGCCCAAGCATCTGAGATTATACTCCAAGTAACCATCTCGAGACTAGAAACCATTTGTCTTGCAGCCTTCTTGGCAAACCTTTGAACTCGAGCTCCTTTTACCCTTCAACCGTCTCGAGTCCTTGAGTGGTTGATATCCTTGTAAGGGTGATCATTTCTTTAGGATACTGGGCTCAAGACACCGCTACTTCAACACCTAAAGGCTTGCTTCCTGTTAAAAGGGGCCTCACATGTTAAGCACAAGGCACTTTGCTCAAAACAGCGTTGTCCCAACCCTTTCAAAATTAGGGTGTAAACTGTCAGTCTAAAAATCTTATTAATTCGGCCTTCTAAGTGGATTGCTGAGTTCTTCAGTTTGTCTCCACCCTAGTTCCTAGCTTTTAAGTGTACAATGAAAGGTGTATGTGGGATTTGCTCCGTCACCCTAACAGCCCCTTGAGTTAGGTCCATATCCCTTTTATTTTCTATCAATCATATATTTTAAAATGACCACAAAAACGTATTACAGGTCCCTTTAATTTGAGTAGAAGCAGAATCCACACAAGTTGCAAAGTGAAGTCAGATTCACTGAAAGCATTATCCCTTTTTCTGAAAAGGGGATTGGATAAGGACAAACACATGCAGTCCAAAATTGAGGCTTGATCCTAAGTCATTACGTGCCCTGTTTTATATGTTTGGTTGATTTTGTATTTACGGTGAACACACACACATTAAGCAAACAAAAAGAGCAAACATGCTTTTTGGCAACCACAGTGGGAGGCTTATTAAAATGTAACTATTTTTAACCCCATTATGGATTTTCAAAATATAGTCTCAAACCATTCGCCAATTGTCGGAACTAGAAGATTCAGTGCTCTTGAACCTCAAGAACTCGAAGGGTTTGCCTTGATAGGGTCACCACTGGAGCATCCATTAGAACTGAGACTCTTGTCACGAGGGGATGAAACGAATCACGACCGCGTTAACAAAAGCAGGGGTGATGAAGACATCCCAGAAGATGAGTATATTAGTCTTGATGGCTATTCTTGAAATAGCTTTATGGCCATGCTCAAATGCCGAATGGAACTTGTTGATCAAAATCCTTAAACGGCTTTTAAAGAAGTTCAAGAGAAGTAATGTGCTGAGACAGAGCGTACTTTAGCAGCTCAATGTGAAAATTTAGCCGCATTGGGAACCATTGTTAATGAAGTTAGGACCTTAATAAATGAGAGACTTCACAAATAACCTTATAGAGTGTTGGCTGAAATTAATTGAACCTTGTCTTCCACCGCTAAGCTTATAGCTATGGACGTGGCAAGAAAAATAGTAGTTGAAGTTGAGCCTATCTTGGTAAGGCAAGCTGAAACTTATAACGGCTCAGTGCAGGCCGTCGGAGAAGACATTATGTAATTAAGGTCTATTCCTCCTCCTGTTGTTCTCTCTGGATATCCTTGCTATGTTCCTTCGAGCTCAAGGATGAGAGTGGCTCAGGTTTCTAACACCATCCCTAAGAGAACAAGGAACCAAGCTATAGCTAACCCAAGTGCCATTCACTTGGAGCCGAACCATAGGAAAGATAATGCAATCTATGAGGTTGCTAGCACTTTGAATCAAGAGTATACTATGCCTTCAAAGGACCTCAATGCCAATATTCAGGTCATGCCTATCCCTTAGACTAGGGGTAGGACCATTCATACCCTCCTAAAGTTGGAGAGGCCGTCTTGAGGCCTAATCAGCGCCTCCAAGCAGGTGTGTAGGGACAAAATGTCGTGGTTGGGGATCAATGTCCTCCCTTCAAGCCTCCTTCCACATATAAGATTGGGGGGCAATCCAACTTCCTACATCCTCAAGATCAGACCTTGGGGATTGATCAGGCTAGGATGGCAACAACTTGTTAGTGTAAGTGTTCCTTCAGGCGTGCCACTAATACAAGGACTTTTTTGGTCCACACTTCGTGCCTAATCAACCAATTGACCATAACAATCAAGAGGGTTACCATCTTGTGCATGTGGGACAACATCTATTTCCCCATCTATTTACTTAATGTGTGTGTGCGGTCGTTGTAAATAAAAATCAAATAAACATGCAAAAAGGAACTCACAGCAGCGTGGGAGGGAGCTTGAATTTTGGACCACACGTGTTTGACCAAAACCAATCACTTTTTTGATGAAAAGGGATGGTGCTTTTGGTGAATCTAACTTTTGTTTGTAACTTAGTGGATTTTGCTTATTCTCCAATTAAGGAGACTTTTATATGTTTTTGTGGATCTTTTCAATAGATATGACAGAAAATAAAAGGATATATACCTGCTCATGTGGCAGTTAGGATGATGAAGCAAAGCCCACGTACATCTTTCCTCGTACACCTAAATGTTAGAAACTGAGGTGGAGACAAAATCAAGATCTCAGCAATCTACTAACAAGCCCCGAGTCAATCAGATTTTTTAGGACTGGCACCCTTAACTTGCAATAACTCAAATGAGTAAGAGTTTGACAAGAATAAGTTGGAGGAAACCGTATTTGCGAAACTGGATGGGGACCAACGCCATCAAGGCCAAGCCTTGGCCATCAAAGCCCTTAAACAATCACGTAAACCTATGTTCACCTGACTTATTAAGCAGCGACACCGATGATAAGATCAACACAATCAAGGTCAAGCCTTGGCCATTAATGCCATAAACTAACACCTCAATTCTCAACTCATCAATTATGGGAACATATTAAAATAGAGAGTTGTTACCTAATACCCTATGTATTGTATTGCTTTGAAGAAAGAAAGTACAAGGAAGATCTAAGCTACTTTAAGCTAGGCTAAGTTAAGTTTACACCTAGGTAAAAAGCACAAGTGTGCTGTAAAGAAACTTGAAGAATTTTGTATTTTCGTGCTTGGCACTTTACAACTATAATAGCATCTTTTATTTATAGAAAAAGGAAATAACTATTGCATCATATCCTTCCGGCATTTCCTTCACATGTCTTCCTTGATCATGCCCTGGAATTGTGTTCCCGACAACCGTATGGAAGCCCCACATTCACATAACTCGTTTGAGTCCCTTCTAGATGCCTCATGTTCTTTTGGATAGACTTGTGGCCCACGTATTTGCAAATGCGCTCCAAGTAACTGTCTCGAGCTTCAGAACAACTTGTCATGCAGTCTTCTGGGATGTTCCTTGAGCTCGAGCCCTCTTTACCTCGTTGACCATCTTGAATGGTTGATAACCCTTAAGGGATTTTAATTCTTCAAGCAACGAGACTCGAGATTCCGTTGTCTTAATGTCTAAAGGCCTAACATCCCTTGATGATGGTCTCACATGATAAATGAGTGGCTTTCAACTTCAAAACACTGTCGTCCCAACTCCCTTGAGTTTGGGGTGTAAACAAATGACTCACTTTTAACCGTTGGCAGTTTCAGATTTCCAACGGGTAAAAAATTTTGTCTGATTTGACCTTCAACGGCTACAAGGAGCTCGAGAGAGCATTGTTTGACATTTTAGCTTTCTTCGTTCCAGCGTGTCTATAAGCATGACAATAGGGCTTTAAAACTTTTTACTTTTCTCTTTATGCTCCCTTTTGGTTACGATCAAGCACTTTGACACTAGTTGTCTTCTTTTGAACCTTCATTCTTTGTTACTAATTTCGTTCTTAGAGCTTTTAGAATCCTTCAAACCATTGATAATGGCTCAAATTACCTACGCTCTCTTGTCTCCACCCTCAGGCTGATAGGCCTACAAAACTATTGACAAATTTGGTTCAATCGGATGTTTCATTGGTTTTAAATAAACTCCGAAAAACTATTGACCTCAATACCATCAGGGAGGATGTCTCTTGGATGATTGAGAATGATCCATCTTCTCCCTTCGATCCATGTGCCTTAGGGCCAATCTTTGACCCCTCTACTGACATTCCCAACTTCGATGGCATATTTCTTGATACTAAGGACTCCCCTTTGCTTTGTTCTATTTCCGTAGGTCATTCTTGGGAATGAAAATGCATTTGTAAGGAATCTGCCCCTTTCAAGGGGTGGACTCTTTTAGTGAATCAATATGCTGCTTAGGTGGATCACTTGACATTCATATACGAGCAAAATTTCAATAATCTTTGCATTTACGAAGCCATCAGACTTTCCAAGATTGTACTGAGGTTTGACTATTCAGTCATGACAATCCTAACCTACTGTTGGAATATCTGCTATAACACTTTTGTTCTTCCTGAGGGTTTTTTTGGGATTACCATGGAAGACATAGTGGCCTTAATAGGCCTTTCCCTAAGAGGGACAAAATTGCCTCTAGATTCTCTTGTTTCAAAAGAGACTAAAGTTTTTGCTTCCTCTTTTCTTGTGACCTCTTTGCCCATTGGTTATGAGACCTTTCTTAGCTTCTTTCTTTCTAAGGGGCATAACTATGGCCAAGAGTCCAAGAAGGAAGAGGTTTCTTTTTACGTATTTTGGTTGGCCAAGTTTCTCTTTGCTAATTCTCCTAACACCATTCTTAAATCTCTTAAGACGGTTGCGGTGAACTTTGCCATTAGTGCTAGTCCTTTGGCTCTGGGACCACTGCTTTTGGCATAAATCTATTGTTGCCTTAGGGGCATTATCGTTAGAAACTATGCCATTAAATTAGGAGCACCCTTATGGCTGGTCCAATTGTAGGCCCAAGCCTACTTTCCCAAGGTTTGTCGCAGAGGACCTCTTGTCCCCATAGGCGATGCAATCACCTGCTAAGGGGAGCAGTTTGCTCACATGGAGGTCCTCTTACCTCCAGGGTGGTCCTTTGACTAGTGTCTTGATGAGCTTATGTCCACTAGAGGCAGATCAGGGGTCCATTGGACTCCATTCCAGGAGAAAAAGCTTGGTCCTATTTAGTTTAGGAAACTAGACCTTCATCATTATATGTCTGCAAACATTAATGCTCAGGTCTGGGTGGCAATCTTGTGCCCTTAAGATCCTTTTTTATCACCAGACTCACCCTAGTGTAGAGACTTACAAGCCTGGATTGTTTGCCAAGCAATTTGGGATGGTTCATGACGTTCCTTTTCCAAACTTAAGGATCAGGAACCTGTTGTCAACAACGAGGTATGCCCTGTTCCAAACATAAGCAATTTGGGATTGTTTTCCAAACGTCAGCATATGGGTACCCTGTTCCTTGCAGGTATGCCCCATGTGCTGCACTACATTTTTCAACTTGGTTCCAAGCCTATTGGTCCACTTTAGAGCCCATAGGCGCCAAGCAGTACTTTATGCCTTTTCTTGAGCTTTCAAGTCCTAGCTCGAGAGTTAATCAACCAGTTAGAATGAGGCAAATTTCAACAGGGAAAGCACCATCTGGTAGGGAACCATCCCTGAAGCTTTGTGTTGTTCTTTGATGACTTGAGCAAATGCTAACCTTTGTTATGTGTTTTTTATAGCTCCAGCCACTCAAGAGACCCTAGAAATACCCAGAGTTTATTAAGATGCTTTTAGAAGAATCTCCTCCAGAAGTTACCATGCCAGCCCCAAAGGTTGGTAGTTCTAGGAAACGAACTAGGAGAAGGGTTCCTCCCATCCTTCAAGCTAGGGCCACTCAGGCACTGGAAGAAGAAGAAGAAGAAGAACGAAAAGAAAGTACTAATCTCATAGCTAGTGAGAGAAAGAAGAGCCAGAGTCTCTCAACTAGAGGCATTGGCCTTTCCATATTGGCTTTTTCCTTGTTTATTCTTCTCTAAGGCCATCCTTACGCTTGCATAATGCCAGGCAACAAAAGCTCCAATCATAGTCGAAGTCCCAAACTCTCCACCCTAAAGACATGTGCCAGAGTCTCCCCAGGAAAGAGAGTCCCTAGGCTTAAGCATCAGTGAAGGAAGGGATATGATCAGGCCTATTATGAAGTCTCTTATGAGTGATTTACCAAGAAAAGCTTCTCCTTTGCTTCCTTCGACATAGGAACTCATTCAAGTGTCATTTCTACTCCCAAGGATGCCTTCAATCACCATTGAAGAGATTCGTGAAGGTATTGTCTCTTACTCTGGTACGAGTCCATGCAACTTGAACAAAGGACTTAGTCCTAACAAATAAGTAATGTTTTTTTTAAGGTTCCTCCTGAAGAAGGTGGCCTTTATGGCTAAGATACCAGCAGCAACTTCTTCTACACCTCCAACTCAAGTTTCAAAGGTGAGTGATGACCTTTCATACTTTGGCTTGATTCCAAAGTTGAAATTCAATTCTAACATTTCTTATTGCCTCAATCAGGTTACACCATCAAGGGCCACTCCTCTTATCTCAGAAAGGATCTCATCTCTTCTAGAGAAGCTCAGGGGTAAGTGGAAGATTGGCCTTCTAGCAATTGGACCAAGACGTCTCTCCAAGAATCCAGAGGCTAGGGTAGTTAGCTCATCTCCCTATTCTCTCTTTGTTTAAGAAATTCAAATATCAAGAAGCTCTTTGTCTAGTGAAGGCATTGAAAATAGACCCTAAGGTGGCACCTACTATTAGGGATCGAGGCACTGGAGAAGGTGCTTGTCAGAATTTTCCAAGAGGTCCCAGCACTCCTTCAACAAAAGCTGCAATTAGGGATCTTGGATGCTCAACTGGCCTACGAGGCTTGCTGTTCCTTTTTGAAGAACTTCAAGTAGCCAAAGATGTCACAAATCAACAAGCCTAGCTATCAAGGGCCTAAAGGTTCAGGTCCATCACTTGGAGCAATAGTTAAGCCAGCTTAGGGGTTAACTTACATCTCTCTTGCAGCAACATACCCTTGAAGGCTCAAGAGTTGGAGAGTTAGAAAAAGCAGCTGCAAAAGACTAGAAAGATCAGCAGACCCTTTAAATAGAAGCCATCTCAGTGGATCAATGGCTAAATAAAGCAACCAACTAGTTAACGTCCATAGAAGAGTCCTTAGTTAGGATTATGACTCAACTTTCCTTTTTAAATCACTTATGAAATACATATATTTTTCCAATACATCTCTCAGTTTGGTAGTTCCCTTTATAAGCTCATCGTTTCAATTACTTAAGGATCATTAAGTTGATCCTCAAGGCACTGATATTGAAATTGGGCCTACAACTTAGAAAATAAAAACTTAAGAACTTCATTCTTAGAGTACAAAATTGAATGCACATATTTCTGAAGGAACCTCCCATTAATGGCCCTAGAGTCCATCTAGATAGCAAAGAAGCATTTCCTCCAAATATCTCTATGACTCTGAATGGAACCGCCCAATCCAGGGACCACTTTTCAAAGATATTGTCTTTCTGGCTAATGGGTTATACCTCTTTTAAGACTAAGTCCCCTAAGTCAAAGGACCTTAGTTGGACCTTTTTATTATAGGGTTGAGCCACTCTTTTCTTTTGCTTTTCCAGCTTGTAAAGAACGTCAAGCCAAACTTAATCTAAGTCAATCAATTCTTCCATCATAGCTTTCTTGTATTCAAGCTCGAAAAACCCTCCTTGATGAGCCAAACTTGGAAGTACAACATGATGGCCATATGTTGAATGAAAGGGAGTTGTCCTAGTTGCATCACATTTGGACATAATAAGGTGTTGCGTACAAAATTTCAATATTAAAACTCTTAGTAAACTCTTTAACCTAAGACCCATTAAAAATTTTAGCTTGGTCCACAGTTATTGTCTCTAAGATTCCAAACCTACATTGGATATACTCCTTGATAAAGTCAATCACATTGTGTTGATTGATGTTCTTATATGGCTTAGCTTCCACCCATTTTGTAAAGTAGTCTATGGCCAAAAGAATATATGAATGTTGCTAGCTAGAAGGAAGATTGATCTCCCCAGTAATATTCATTGTCCATCCTCGAAATTGCCATGGTTTAACTATAGTATGCATCTCAGCTGCAGGGACCCATGGTACACGTCCACGCATTTGGCATGCCTTGCACGCTTTGGCATATTTGATATAGTCATCCATCATTGATGGCTAATAACGGCCATAACATCTTATGAGCTAGTGCATCCGATTTCCAGCCAAATGGGATCCACATATTCCTTCATGGGCTCCACCCATCACTAGCATTGCTTCGTCTAAGTCTAGACACTTGAGAAGCACTCCACTAGCGTCCTTTTTGTATAGTTCTCCAGATTCTTCATCAAGTTTGTATATATGAGCTCTCATTTTCATTTTAAAGTCCTTAACATAGTCATTAGGGTTCTTGAAGCAATTGTCATGGTCATGACCCTTTTGTTTCCCTTGACATTGTCTAGACATCAAGCAGGTTGTCCGTGGTCCGTGTCGGGGTCAAGTGTCAAGCTGTCCCAGGTCGCTGCCCAGGTCCGAGCTGTCGCATGCCTTGACAAGGTCTTGGTCGCTGCCTTCCCGTATCCCAGTCCAGTGCCAGTGCCGTGTCCGAGTCCCAGGTGCTGTGTCCCAGTGCCATGCGCCAGTCCCGTGTCAGCCGCGTCCCCAGCCTCCTTTCCAGGGCCGTGCCGCACCTGAGCCTTGCCTAGGCGCGCCTTGCCAGTTGTACTAGCCGTTGGAGGTTAGGCGCTCCCCTACTAGCCGTTGGGAGCTTAGGCTTATTTTTGGTAATTTGGGCATTTGGTGTAATTTTCTATAAATAGCCTTGTATTCTAAATTTGTATCATTCATTCAAGTCAAATAATAAAGATTACGACTTTTCTTATCTAATCTCTCTATTTTCTCATATTCTCAATTCTATTTCTTTTCTCATCTCAACTCTATTTCTTTCTTTCTCTCTCATCTAACTCTTTTCAAGATTTGGGCCTAAGGCATCATCTTGGGCCGTCACAATCTCAAGATTGTGACAAATTGGTATCAGAGCGGTTGCGATCAAGGCCAAGTTCGAATCTGTGTTGAAGACAAAGCATGTTATGAGCAAGATCCAAGAACCGTCCGTTTGATTGTAACAAAATGTTCATGTAAGTCAAAAAAAAAAAAAAAAAAAAAAAAAGCTGCAGTATCAATTGTTGAAGTGAAGGTAATCTCTCTTGTGTCAAATTGTTGAAGTGTTGTGAAAATGGGTTTCATTGTGACCAAAATGGGTCAGACCGTACTGCCAAGTTAGTAGACCGTGTGTTCTTCATTTCCAAAACCGTGGGCAAGTGAGCATAATCAAGAGTTCAAGGTTTTCGTTGCTGCCATTGTTGGGTCAACCGAAGCTTTTCAAGAAAATCGTTGCGGTGCCAATTTGTTGTGACAAATTGTGTCAAGAAGTATTTGGGGCGAAATCAAGAATTCAAGATTTCGTGCTTCCATGGTTAGTAGACCGTAGCTTCTTTAAATTTTCAAGAAAATGGTTCAAGAACGTCATTGAGATGGCCACGTTAATTGTTAAGGTGACCGAAACCCTTTATCCCATTACCGACGATGTTATTCGTAGATTATTCTCTCCTTTTGGGTGTATTGCAAATATAAAGTACGTATGGGTGACTTCTCTTAGAGTGGACGTCCATGTGACTTACACCGCGAGAAATGATGCTGAGAGTGCTTGTAGGTGCTTGCACGGAAGAAACATCTACAATTATGGTTGTAAAATGGACATCCAAGTATCCACGCCTCCTAGGGAGATGGTCACGTTATTGGTTAAGGTAACGGGTCTCCGTTATCCCATTACAAAGGACGTTCTCTACCGTGTCTTTTCTATCTATGGGGTCATTAAAGAGATTGTTATCATTTCAACTTCGTCCATAAAAGTGGAAGCACATGTAAAATACACTTCTTGGGAAGAGGCTAAAAGTGCACGCCAAGGGCTACATGGACTAAATGTCTATGACCATTGTTGTGCACTAGACATTAAAATCTTGACGCCTCTTAAAGAAAGTGTTGATAAGCTCCACAACAAACTCGACAGTTATAAAGATGTGACGAAGGAGAAGACGGCAACCTTCGGTTCCTTAAAAGAGGAATTGAAGCAATATATGCGTAACAAGGGATTGGACCTTCATCAACGGCCAGTTTCCGGACTTCAATCCTTGAGGGCAAGGATTGGCTTGAGGGGGGGGGGGGGTATTGTCATGGTCATGACCCTTTTGTTTCCCTTGACATTGTCTAGATATCAAGCAGGTTGTCCGTGGTACGTGTCGGGTTCAAGTGTCAAGCTGTCCCTGGTCGCTGCCCAGGTCTGAGCTGTCGCATGCCCTTACAATGTCATGACAAGGTCTTGGTCGCTGCCTTCCCGTATCCCAGTCCAGTGCCAGTGCCGTGTCCCAGTCCCAGGCGCCGTGTCCCAGTGTCGTGCTCCAGTCCCGTGTCAGCCGCGTCCCCAGCCTCCTTCCCAGGGTTGTGCCGCACCTGAGCCGTGCCTAGGCGCGCCTTGCCAGCTGTACTAGCCGTTGGAGGTTAGGCGCTCCCCTACTAGCCGTTGGGAGCTTAGGCTTATTTTGGTAATTTGGGCATTTGATGTAATTTTCTATAAATAGCCTTGTATTCTAAATTTGTATCATTCATTCAAGTCAAATAATAAAGATTACTACTTTTCTCATCTAATCTCTCTATTTTCTCATCTTCTCAATTCTATTTCTTTTCTCATCTCAACTCTATTTCTTTCTTTCTCATCTAACTCTTTTCAAGATTTGGGCCTAAGGCATCATCTTGGGCCGTCACAATCTCAAGATTGTGACAGCAATCCACTAAGGGCTTCGTCCAATCCTCACACTGACCTATGACAGTTAGTTATGCTTCAAAGCAATCCATGTGTTGACTTGTAATACTCTCGCGGTCATAGTCAAAGACCTTGGTCTTGTTGACCACAGTTTCCTCACACCATGTTTGGGGCAATTTATACCCAAAAGCTAATTGGGCCAGATTATTGGCTACCTTGTTCTATTCACGAGGTATATATTCAAACTAAACACCATCAAAATTACTTAACAGACCTTGCACCATTAAGATATACTTGTTCAAGGTGTCACTAAATATTAAACTCTGATAAGTCTAATTTAGTATATAATTATTCATATTAATTAGATTCATTTTCTAACCATTTTACACCAAATGTTCATCTCTTTTGCTCGCTTTTGCTCTTTTTCCCTCCTATCGTTATTTCCTTGCAAACACTCATTTTATGCTAATTCTTGCTAGGTTTTATCATTAACAAGTGAATGTAAGATGCATCAAACAAAATACAAAAAATGCGCTAAACACATTAATTCATCCAAAAAAAACAAAACACAAAGTATAGAAAGACTAGGAAAACCGTAAATGAGGGAAAGAAGGAAGGAAGTAGAGTTTGGTTTGCAATTTTTCATTTTAAGTTCTTTTCTAACCTTTCCTTCTTTAAATTCATGGATTTTGTCTTATTTTTGCTTTATATTATGTATACCATGAACTAGTTTTGTCTTTCCAAGGCTGCGATGTAGCTTAAGTTGTAATATACACTCTTTTCTAATTCAACTTATTCAGAGTTTGTTTATTGTGCTGTTTGAGTATTTATCATTGTTCTTCATGAGTTTTGAATACTTGAATACCATTCAAAGCCTATAATGATTCATAATGAGTCCGAAAGGAGATTTATGATGAATGCTAAAGTGATAAACACCACAAATTGAGCAAATACTAGAGATAGATTAAAGCAGTTTGTGTGGTCATAATTGAAAACCACGGATCTTCAAAACTCTTTTCTTATTGAATATGCAAGAGATTGATGAGTTAATATGTAAAACAGTGTGCTAAGTTTTCCCGAGATAGAATATTTAGTAAATTAGGGTTTTCGATCATCAACATGTAGTAACAACTTGAATATCGAGAATAGAAAGGCATATTGATGCAACTAGGTGAGATTGAATGCCTTGGATCTTATTAAATCATTAAACTCATCTAAAATCAGTACATTTGTCAAAAAAATAAGTGATCCTATTTAATCCTTTTCATTTTGTTTGTTAAATATCAAAAACTACAAATTTCGGTTTATCAAATAGCGCTGAAACTACTATAAAATCCTCGTGGGAATGATACTCTACTCACTCTGTATTATTTGTTATGACTTGGTGCACCTGCTAAGCAACACACCAATAAGCGTGAAGTTTTTGGCGCCATTGCCGGGGATTGTTTATATTTGAGTGATATTGATACTTACCAGTTTTAGCACTAATTTGAAATTGTTTTCTCAAAATTTGTAAATTTTGTTATAAAGTTTGAAGAAGAAATTGCGTTTATTTCATTCACCTAATTTTATTTGTAAAGTTAGTTTTACTTGTAAAATTAGTATAGCAGCCCCTAATATCGTGTTTTTGTTAAGTTTGTATTATTTTGTTGTTTTTCTTATGTTTTCTCTTTATTTTCATATTTCTTTTAATTAAAAGTTTATTTTGATAAAATTTTGAATGATTAAATTTGTTATTTGTAACATTTTCAAAACATTAGTATTCCCCCCCCCCCCCCCCCCCCCCCCCCCAAAAAAAAAAAGGTTTTTGTTAAGTTTTTGTATTAGCTTGTTGTATTTTTAAGTTTCTTATTAGTTTTATCTTTTTTTTTTTAACTTTTTAATACACCTAGATAAGTTTTTTAAAGTTAAGTTTGTAATTTTAAGTTTTTCGAAACATTAAGCACTACTACCCCCTCTTTAGAATTTGGTTTTCATTAAGTTTTTGTAGTGGATTATTGTATTTTTAAATTTACTTATTAGTTTTATCTTTTTTTTAACTTTTTAATTCACCTAGATAAAGTTGTTAAAAGTTAAGTTTTTTTTTATTTTGAAGTTTTTCAAAATATTAGTATTACTACCCCAAACCCCCTTCTTTACTTCTTTTGTGACAAAATTCGTAAAGCATCCCTCCCCCCCTAAAATTTAGTTTTTGTTAAGTTTTGTGTTATATTGTTGTATTCTTTTGCTCTCTGATTATTTTTTATATTTCTTTTAACTTTTAAGTTTGTTTTTCTTTATTTTTATCCTAAGATTGCAATAAGAAGACATTACTTACTGAGATTTTAAGATTTAACATAGAATGTTACTAGAGGTGATGGCTAGCAACAGCTATATGAGACCTCAATATCAAGCTGTACCAAGAATGTTATCTGCTCAACTTTCACTAACTCAAAAACAACTTAATAACATAAGTGTCAAAGTTCTTCGTACACTTAGATGTGAATTTTGTGTAAGTAACCATGCTAGTACAGAGTGCCAAGTGGGAAACAGTTTGTCGTCAATGGGTTTTGAACATGATAACTACATGTAAAATTATCAACAAGCCCAATATAGCCCTTATTCTAGCACCTACAGCCAAGGATGGATGAACCCTTCTAAAATTCTTGGAACCATCACGAAGCACCTTGGTCACCCATTCATCCACCTCAAAAAAAGAATTACGACTTAGAAGGGACGTTTAAGGAGTTCATGCATGAAAGTACAAATTTTACTCAAGAAACCAGGGCTATCTTTAGAAACCAAGAAGCCTCCATTCGAAATTTAGAAACTCAACTAGGGACTATATTAGAGGTCCAAAATTCCTTGCAAAGCAATACCATCACCAACCCAGGAGAACAAACTAATGCCATAGCATTAAGGGATGGGACACATTAGAAGAACCACCTCAGTGTGACATAACCCCCTTAATCAACCCATTACATCCAATAACCAAGCCTATCTTCAGCGAGCCACCACCACCAGTGATCGAAATAGAGTTTCGAGCTTGTCGAACAAAGTCAGAGGCTTTCAGAGCCAAGGATGACTTAGTGAAAAAATGCAGAAAAGATCGAAAAAAGAAATTCAAGTTGTGGCACATTAAACTCAAGGATCCCATCATTAGAGAAGGTGGGGGTGGTTGTGTAAAGAAGGGTACAAAGAAGATCTATAGAAGAAAATGGTCACTCATGGTGGATGGAGGAAACTTTATTCTCCTTCAGGCTATTGGATAGATTATTATCGAAAAGTTTAGCTAATGACTATAATTTAAGTGCTTCTTGAGAGGCAACCAAAGTTTTCCTTACCTACTTCTTTTCTTTCAAGCTTTTTTTCAATTCTATTACTCTTCTTATGTTTTTTGTACATTTTATTCGTCAGGTTTTTGAAACAATTTTGGGGGTAGCATGATATCAACATTCACCATCGAAAAGCAATCTTCAAACTAAGGAAGTATCTCTCACTTACTGCTTCAATCCTTGTATTTCTTTTAACATTGAAGACAATGTTAAACTTTAAGTTTGGGGGTCAGAGAGATATTTTGTCACATTTTTTTTTTTTAATTTTAAACAAAATTTTTCAAAAAGTTTTTCTTGCTAGTCCTAATTTATCTTTTAGAGTCGGCTTTAGTGCGTCCTAGAGTTTATAGCCTTTGTATGGAGATGTAGATTGTGTCGACTAATAAAAAGATTTTCTACTTTCTATAGTATAGATCATTAGTCTTTTTAAGTTTTATTTTAAACTAATTTAAAATCATAATTTTTTTTTCGAGATCTTATCATCATGCTCTTTAGGCAATTTTTCTACTCTTTTTAGCTCATTTACTTTAATTAGATTTGAATAACTTCAGAATCAATTGTTTTTGTGTTCTAATTGCAAAACATGATCTATTCTAAGGTACTATCTTAATAAAACCGTAGTGTTTGAGTTCACTAGTTAGTATGGTCGTTTTATCTTTCTTTCTTAATAAAAGATGCTCAAATTTGAATGGATTGCTTTAAGATTATCATTTCCATAATAGATTTCAAGAGTTATTCCTAAGTCTAAGTAAAAGAAAAATATAAAAAAAGGAGAAATTGCGGGAAGCATCTCTAAGCACCGCTATCCTATATAAACATTTTAAGATATGTGCTACCCATCATGAAGGCGTCTTAGTGGTCGCATCTCTTACACATGCGGTCATCGCTCAGGGTCAGAAGTTCGATTCTCGCTGGAGATATACTCAGGCAGTCATAATGAGGGCGTCTCAGTGATGGCGTCTTTTACCCATGCGGTCATCACTCAAGGGTTAGGAGTTCGATTATCGCTGGAGATACACTCACGCGGTCATATTAAGGGCTTCTCAGTGGTGGCGTCTCTTACCCATGCGGTCATTGCCCAATGGTTAAAAGTCCGATTCTTACTGAAAGATATACTAAAGAAAAAAGAGAGAAAATTTTGTAAACAACGTTCAGTCTTGGACATGCCCGAGAAGTCTAGTAATGAATGGCATGATTTTTGTCATCTATTCGATTTAAATGTCTTAAGATTAGAAAGAATGGATAAACTTAATTTGCTTAGCCGACTTTTGAATTCAGTTACCTAGGTGACTGAAGGGTTTTTTCTTAGAAAGATTGTTTTGCCTTTAGAACTTAAACTTTGAATCTTGGTTATTTTTTTCTAATAGAAGTCGTCTTACTTAAAAATTGTATTAAAAGCTCTTAAAAAGCATGAGATCCTGCACTTTAATGTTTAGCCATGCTCGAGGACGAGTAAGATTTAAATTTGGGGGTATTTTGATAAGTCTCATTTAATATATAATTATTCATATCAGTTAGAATCATTTTCTAACCATTTTACATCAAATGTTCATCTCTTTTTCTCGCATTTGCTCTTTTTTGCTCCTGTCATTATTTTCTTACAAAAACACTAATTTTATGCTAATTCTCGCTAGGTTTTATCATCAACATCAACAAGTGAATGCAAGATACATCAAACAAAAGAAAAAAAGGGGCTAAACACATCAATTCATCCAGAAAAAACTAAATACAAAGTATTGAAAGCTTAGGAAAACTGTAAGCGAGGGAAAGAAGGAAGGAAGAAGAGTTTGATTTGTAATTTTTCATTTTAAGGTCTTTTTTACCCTTTCCTTCTTTAAGTTCACAGATTTTGTCTTAGTTTTTCTTTATATTATTTATACCATGAACTAATTTTGTCTTTCCAAGCCTATGATGTAGCCTAAGTTATAATATACATTCTTTTCTAATTTAACTTCTTCAAAGTTTGTTTATTGCACTATTTATTATGAGTTTTGAATGCTTGATCACCATTCAAAGCCTATAATAATTCATAATGAGTCTAAGGGGAGATATATGATAAATGTTAAAGTGATAAACACCACAAATTGAGCGAATGCTAGACATTGATTAACGCGATTTGTGTGGTCTTAAATGAAAACCATGGATCTTTAAAACACTTTTCATATTTAAATTCATGCAAGAGATTGATGAGTTAATATGTATCAGAGTATGCTAAGTGTTTCTCGAGAGAGAATATTGAGTAAATTAGGGTTTTCGATCATCAACACATAATAACAACTTTAATATCGAGAATAAAAAGGCATATTGATGCAACTAGGTCAAATTGGATGCCTTGGTTCTTATTAAATCATTAAACTCATCTAAAATCAATGCATCTTTAAGAAAAATCAGTGACCATCTTTAATCCTTTTCGTTTTGTTTGTTAAATATCAAAAACTACAAATTTTGGTTTTTTAAATAACGCTGAAACTACTAATTTTAGTAGTCACTCAATAATCAATCCTCGTGGGAACGATACTCTAGTCACTCTGTATTATTTGGTACGGCTTAGTGCACTTGCTAAGCAACATACCAAATAAGCATCTAACTCCCCTTTGACTTGGCAAATCAGCAATTGTGAACCCCCTCTCAAAACTATGTTAGGGACTCTCATTTCTACGAAGGTTTGCAGGCCAATAATCAATGCCTCATACTCGGCCATATTTTTAGAACACTTGCCTACCCGGTAACAGCAAGCTTAGTGATGATTGATGCTTTTTTTTTTTGTGTATATGCTTAGCAAGTGCACTAAGTTATATCAAGTAATACAGAGTGAGTAGAGTATCGTTCTCACGAGGATTGATTATTCAGTGAGTACCAAAATTAGTAGTTTCAGCACTATTTGAAAGACCGAAAATTAAATTTTTTGATATGAAACAAACCAAAATGAGAACAAAAATAATTACTGATTTTTATAAAAAGTGTACTGATTTTTTTATGGTTTTTATGATAATAAGATCTAAGGCATCCGATTTTACCTATTTGCATCAATATGCCTTTCTATTCTCGATATTCAAGTCATTATAACGTGTTGATGGTCGAAAACCCTAATTTACCTAATATTCTCTTTCTAGCAACATTTAGCATGCTTTTTTACATATTAACTCATTAATCTCTTGCATGAATTTAAATAAGAAAGGAGTTTTAATGATGCATGGTTTTAATTTAAGACCACACAAATCGTGTTAATCTCTCTCGAGCATTCGCTCAATTTATCATATTTATCACCTTAGCAATCATCATATCTCCTCTCGGACTCATTATGAATCATTATAGGCTTTGGATGGTGATTAAACATTCAAAACTCGTGAAGAACAATGATAAACACTCAAACAACGCAATAAACAAACTTTGAAAACATCGAATTAGAAGAGAGTGTATATGTTAAACCTCTAGATGACCTAGAAGGTTAACATCATGAAAAAGAGACTATAGATGAGAAGTGAAAGAGATGAGATAATACAGAATGTAAGATGAGAAGGAGAGAAATATCTTAAAGAGATAATTTGTATACTTGATTGAATGAATGACATTACAAGAATTGAGCTCATTATACTTGATCTAAGTAAATTGCATAGAGTCTAAGCCTTAACTGACTAACTAAACTCAAGTAGCCAATATTGACTAAGGCTTGACCAATAACCGGCTTAACCACCGATTACAAATTCTTGGCGCCAACCACTGGCTAGAGACATAACAATGTAAGGATAAAATGCAACACTTCACTATGTTTATTACAGATTTACAAAACAATAACAAAAATAAAAGCTTCATGACTTAATTCTCTTCGGATCATAACAATCCTCCCCCCTTGAAAATGTTCTTATCCTCAAGAATGAAAGTAAGGAAAATGACTATTCAAAAATTTAAGCTCTTCACAAGTTGCATCCTGTTCATCCAAGTTAGTCCATTGCACAAGAACTTCCTGAATTGATCTGTCAGCAACCTTTACTTCACGTGAATCAAGCACAGCAGCAGGTTGCAGGAGTAGAGCACCATTTGAGCCAATGTTCGGAGGATGCAGTGAACTTTCATGACTTTTTTTACTTGTTTCTTAAGAAAGGAAACATGAAAAACAGGATGAATGTAAGAGTTAGGAGGCAAATCAAGCTTGTAAGCCATTTTGCCAATCTTCTCGAGGATCTTATAAGGCCCAAAAAACCTTGTACACAACTTCACATTCTTCCTCACTACCACGGTTGCTTGTTTATAAGGTTGCAATTTCAGATAACCCAAATCTCTAACCTCAAAATCTCTGTCCACATGCTTCCTGTCAACATATAACTTCATCCTTGCCTGGGCTCGATGAAGATTGTTTTTCAATTATTCCATCCATTGCCTCCTCTGCATCACCAAATCAGTAACCACGTGAACAGATGACACCAGACCTTGCAGCATCATTGGTGTTGGAGGATCATAACCATATAGAGCTTTGAATGGAGTAGTCCCAATGGAAGCGTGAGCATGTGTGTTGTACCAGTGTTTTGCCAGAGATAACCACTTGCTCCACACCTTAGGATGAGTGAACACCATACTTCTAAGGTATTGCTCAATGCACTAATTCACTCTTTCAGTTTGCCCATCGGTTTGAGGATGATAAGATGAGCTAGCTGAGAAGTTGGCTAGGAGTTTCTTAGATAATATCTACAAGCTTCATGGCTTGCTACTATCTATTGTTTCATATCAAGACAGGATCTTTACCAGCAACTTTTGGAGAGAATTGTTCAATCTTGTGGGTACAACATTAGCAATCCTTCAATAAAGTCCATGTTTATATTTTGCCAAGCACCCTCCGAAATAGGTAAAGGTTGAAGGAGACCTTGATACCTATGATCACCAAGTTTAGTTTGTTGGCAAACTTCACAAGCTTGCACGAATTCGGTCACTGATTTCTTCATGCCAAACCACCTGAAATAAGCCTTAAGCCTTTGATAGGCTCCTTCCACCCCAGAATGACCTCCCCAAGCTGAATCATGGGAAGCTCTAATGATCTACTACCTCAAATCTGTGGAAGAGCCAATATACAACCTGCCTTTCAACCGAATGACACCCTTCACTACAGAAACATCTGCATCTGCCACAGGCTGACTTGTTCTATTCACACTGAATGCTGTAATGCAATCCTGTGCAAAAAGTATCACCTTCATAGGATTTGTACACCTCTTCAATCCAAGTGGGAAGTATCACAGATATTACTCCATAAGAACCTTGCTCACAGTCCTCTAATCTGCATGACAAAGCATCAGTAGCAGCATTTTCTTTTCCTTTCTTGTATTTAATGACATAATCAAGGCCCAACATCTTCATCAGCCCCTTCTTCTGAATCCTTGTCACAATTTTCTGTTCAAGAAGGTGCTTCAAGCTTTGATGATCAGTCTTGATCCTAAATCGATGCCCACCCAAGTAATGTCTCCATCTATCCACAACCAGCAATTCTTTCTCATATGTGGATAATGCCTGATGTTTTGGGCTCAAAGCCTGACTAAGGTAGGCTATTGGCCTGCCTCCTTGTGATAAAACAGCACCAATTCCATTTTCACATGCATTTGTCTCAAAAATGAACTCAGCAGCAAAATCCAACATAGCTAAAATAGGAGCTCCACACATTGCAGTTTTCAAGGATTCAAATGCAGCTTGGGTTTTCTCTGACCACTTGAATGAGTCTTTCTTTAGCAAATCAGTTAAAGGTTTGGCTATGGAACCATAACCAATAATAAACTTCCAGTAGTAACTAGTCAAGCCCAAGAAACCTCGCAATTGCTTCAAGGTTACTGGTTACTCTTTCATTGCTTGAACCTTTGAGGGATCAGTAGAAACTCCTTTTTGAGAAATAACATGACCCAAATATTCCAATTGGGTAGGCAAAAGAACATTTAGTCAATTTTGCAAATAGCTTATGCTTACGCATGATTAGGAAGACTTCCCTTAGATGCACTAAATGGTCTTCAAGTGAGGAACTATAGATCAAAATATCATTGAAGAAAACCAATGCAAATTTCCTCAAAAACTGCTTGAAGACCTCTTTCATCACTGCTTGGAATGTAGCTGGAGCATTAGTTAAGCCAAAAGGCATAACTACAAACTCAAAGTGGCCATGATGTGTCCTGAAAGTAGTCTTGTACACATCTTGCTACAATACTCTGATTTGATGATACCCTTGCCTCAAATAAAACTTGGAAAAGATACTAGCTCCATGTAGCTCATCCAACATATTATCTATGACTGGAATTTGAAACTTGTCTTTCTCTGTCAATGAGTTAAGCTGCTAGTAATCTGCACACATCCTAGTGGTGCCATCTTTCTTCTTAACTAGAATGACTGGTGAAGCAAATGGGCTGTGACTTTGTCTCACAAAGCATGTCTTAAGCAGCTCATCTTCCTGCCTCTCAATCTTAGTCTTCTGAGCATGGGGATACTTGTAAGGCCTTAGCTTAACAGGCTCAGAATTTGGCATAAGAGGAATGGCATGGCCCAACTGTCTCTTAGGAGGTAATGTCTTTGGTTATTGAAACAAATCCTCAAACTCTTCAATCAAGGCCCTAACTGCAGGCTGAAGATTGTCTCCCACATTAGTAGGAGATATAGCAAACAACTGTCCTACCTAATGGTAAGCACTCTTCTTGAATCCTCCTTTTAACTTCTTGCCTCTGATTACTTACAACTGAGCTTGATCTGCTATCCCTTGTAAGACAACTTTGGAGCCTTGAATCTCAAATGCCAAGTCATATTTGCAAAATCAAACGTCACAGGACTGAAGGGTCTCATCCAATCTACCCCCAAAACCATGTCAAAAGGGCAGTATTCTAAAGTCATACTCAAACTTAGGTTGTGCGTAATCCACTGAAACCCCTGGCATTTGTTTTGAGTCAAAATGGACTTCCTATCAGCAACAGTCACTGCTAAGGGATGAGTTTTGATCACCTCATGTTTTACTTTCTTCACCACTTTAGGATCAATGAAGCTATGAGTGCTTTCACTATCAATCAAGATAATCAAGGACCTCTTGCTTGCCTTCCTTTGATCCTAATCGTTTTGTGAGCTCCATTGCCTGTTAAAGCCTTCACTGAAATCTCAGCTTCATCCTCAATCAATTCTTTTTGTGATTCTAAATCTAAACTGCCACCCTCAGCTTCAGATTCATCACTGTCAACTGGTTCTTCATCACTGATTCCTTGAAGAGACATGAGGAATTTTGGATTGCACTTGAAGTCAAGCCTTTGAGCTTTCTTTTCATGGGCTAGATTGGTCTTGAATCCAACAGGTTTCTTTTTTTGTTTAGAACTACTGCCTCTATATCTTGTTCCATCATTGGAAGCAAGAACTATTGCTTCATAGAGCTTAGCCTTAGCATAAACCTTGGACAAAGTTTTGGGACCAACCCCCTTAACAAGATTCTTAATTTTGGGCTTTAAACCGCTTATGAAGCATGAGACATAATATGCCTCAAAAGCTTGAGGATAAGCAGTTATCATGCTAGCTCTAAGGTTCTCAAACCTTGTCATATACTCCTTTGCGGATGTTTCTTACATTACTTTGTTAAATTTATTAACAATGTCACTAGAGTCTTCATCACCATATCGCTCATAAAGTTCTTTCACAAAATCAGCTCAAGATAATGTAGGATTGCTTTTCAATAAACTGTACAGTCATACCTCATGATCTCCAAGGAGATACACAGCAGCTATCTGCACCTTTTCAGCCTCATCAATGCGGTAGAAGTGAAAATAATGATCGCATCTTCTCAACCAAGAATGAGGTTTCTTTCCATCAAATGGATCAATCTTAACTCTTGGCTGCCTATAACCATTACTTCTGTTAGTGGATATTTCATCATTATTCCTTGACATTGTTGATGCCACTGATCAGGCGGCCAATCCAATTGTTCCACATTTAAGCTGGCAAATCTAAGATGACCTGCTAGATCAGAAGGATGATCACTCTGTCCTGAATGCATACTTCCAGATCTTGAATGAGCTGGATTAAGTGACTGATCCTATGCTCTGGTAGTTACCTCAACTTCTTGAGTTCTATCTTGCACTCTAACTTCAGCTGGTAGAGCTCGATCTTGAGTTCTAACTGTCACGTTAGGCATTTGATGATTCACATCTTCTAGAGGTCTCATCTGCTGATTTGTATGCAATATACTAGCAAGTATTAAAGGTTCCGAAGCAGCAGGCACATTTTGTCTCTTGAATTGCTCTCGTAGTTCAACAAATTTCTCATCAATCTATTGCTTTTGCGGACTAAATTGACTGTTAAACCTTTCTCAAACTCCTATGATTGTTTATTAACGCAATCAGAAATCTTTTCTTCAATTTGCTAAGCTCGATGATCAAATGTTATACTCGGGCTTGAACCTCGAACGTAAACTAATATAATTTGGATAGATTGAGAGTATGAGATGAGAAAGAACATAGAATTTAGATGAGAAAAAAGAGTTTTAGAGTTAGATGAGAGAAAGAAGGGAAAGGAGATGAGAAAATAGAGAGAGTTAGATGAGAGAGAGAATATTGATCTCAAAATGAGATTGTATTTGATATTTTGATTGGATAATCTGAACATTACAACCCTTAGCTACTTATAGACAATCTTAAGCAAGCAATACATTGTATCAAGACCTAATGGCTAACCGACTAAAGAACTATCTAGAATATTCTAGACATTATTGCTAACTAACATTTAAATCCTACTTTTGGTGCCAGATTCAGCCTAACAGCACTAATGCCCCTACTGCAGCACAAACATGCAGATACAAGAGCAGCTTATTACAATTCAACAGCTATAGACAATACAATGCAACAATTACTAACTAAAGCTAAGGCCACTAACGCAGCTTATGTAATAATACCAAGCTAAATTCAATTACTAAACTGATCAACCATGACACAGCAGCAGCATCTCAGCAGGTCACCATATATGCAGCAGCAGCACCAACTAGAGACCCAAGGCTCGATCCTTGAATTCCCGAATCATAACATTAAACTAATCCTTGAATTGCTGATTAAACTGAAGTAAGAATTCACTTTGTGACTGCCTTAAGGCTTCACTTTGTGACTGCTGAAACTGAACAAAGAACTCCTTAATCTGGAAGCTCAATTGTGCATTCGTGACAAAATCCTGGTCTGCTACAGCACCAGCACTAACAACATCAGCATATGAAGGATTAGCTACTGCTCTAGCAGCTCCTGATCTTGTTGTAACTCCTGGTACTGATTGACTAGCCATTGTTTTTGAACCTTTTCGAATCAATGCAGTATTTTATGCTTGCAATTAGAATATTTGATATTAAATCACATTTGATTTGGAAGCCAAATGAGGCTCTGATGCCAATTGTTAAACCTTTAGATGACCTAGAAGGTTAATAAAAGAGAGAGTATAGATGAGAAGAGAAGTGAAAGAGATGAGATACTAGAGAAAGTAAGATGAGAAGGAGAGAAATATCTCAAAGAGATAGTTTATATATTTGATTGAATGAATGACATTACAAGAATTGAGCTCCTTATACATGATCTAAGTACATTGAATAGAGACTAAGCCTTAACCGACTAACTAAACCAAGCAGCCAATATTGACCAAAGCTTGACCAATAACCAACTTAACCACCTATTACAAACTCTTGGCACCAACCACTAGCTACAGACATAACAAAGGATAAAGCGCAACACTTCACTATGCTTATTACATTTACAAAACAATAACAAAAACAGCAGCTTTATGACTTAATTTTCTTCTGATCAACTTCGGATCATAAAAGTATATTACAACTAAGGCTACATTGTAGCCTTGGAAAAAAAAAATTAGTTCATGGTAAACATAATATAAAGCAAAACTAAGATAAAATTCATGAACTTAAAGAAGAAAAGGATAGAAAAGAACTTGAAAATGGAAAATTACAAACCAAACTTCTTCTTTTCTCCTCCTCCTTTCTCCCTACGAATTTCTACCCCATTTCTCTACTTTGTATTAAGTTTTTCTGCTGGATGAGATGATCAAAAAACACTTCCCAAAACTCTCTATTTATAGTACATGAGGTGGGGAATACTTGAAATAAAAAATTTTACAAGCCTTGCTCTCATTTGTTCGCATTGCCACCCATCCTATGCAAGTTGCAGCATTTGCGGTTTTTTTCAACATTTTTGCTGTTTCACCACCCAAACTCAAGTATTCTCATCAAGTTGAACATGTTTATGCACTGTTTAACCATCCTTGCATTTGATTTGTCCATTATACAGCCCCTTGTTGCAATTTGTACATGTATTATTTGCTTTTCTTGTTGTTCTTGTTGTAGCTGTGTGTTTTGATGTGTTCTACCCAACTTTTTGCTTTTGTTTAATATATCTTGCATTCAATTATTGATGTTGATGATAAAACCTAGCAAGATTTAGCACAAAATGAGTGTTTTTACACGAAAATGGCAATAGAAGCGAAAAGAGCAAAAGCAAGCAATATAGATAAAAAATTTTATGTAGAATGGTTAGAAAATGAATCTAACTGATATGAATAATTATATACAAAATTAGACTTATCGAAACACCTGCAAACTTAAATCTTCCCCATCCTCGAACAAGGCTAAATATTAAAGTGCAGGATCTCATGCTTTTTAAGAATTTATCACAATTCCAAGCAAGACTACTTCTAATAGAAAAGAATGACCAAGACTCAAAGTTTTAAGGTTCTAAAGACAAAAAAAATCTTTACAACGAAAAGCCTATCAATCACCGAGGTAGCCGAATTCCAAAGTTGGCTAAGCATATTAAGTTTATCTGTTATTTCTAATCTCAAGTCATAACAAGACTTCTTAAGTATGCCCAAGACTAAATTTATTCACCAATTTTTAAAATTATTTCTCTCTCTTTTTTTTTTTTTTTTAAGGTGCTCAGTTTCTTGTTAGCTTTTTAAGTACCCCTTATAGCGAGCTTTCAATGCAGTAGCTCCCATTCTAGTTGGCCCAAGGTACCAGTGTTGAAACACCCTTATGGATCTACTTGGCACGAAACCATCACACCGTAGCACATATCCAAAATGATAGATGTTTTTAACAGGATAGCGATGCTTAGTGATTCTCTCTCTATTTTTATTATATTGTATTTTTTTCTTCATATTTTTCTTTTACTTAAACTTAGGCATAACTCTTCAAAATCAATTATACAAATGATAATCTTAATACAATCTATTCAAATTTGAGCATCTTTTAATCAGAAAGAAAGGAAAAACAGATTTTTTTTTTTTTATAACGAGGGATTGGGTTGCCCCAACTATCCCCAGCCCATGAGAACAGCACAAGCCCCTATGAGCAGGTAAGTCATGAGTATATTCTCAGTGAGAATCGAAATCCAGACCCCTAGGCGACGACCGCATGGGTAGGAGACGCCATCAATTGAGACACCCTTATGATGGGCAAGGTAAAACAACTATGCTAACTAGTGAACTCAAATACCATAATTTTATCAAGATAGTGCCTTAGAATAGACCATGTTTTGCAAATAGAACATAAAAACAATTGATTCTCAGGTTATTCAAGTCTAATTAAAGCAAACATGCGAAAAAGAGTAGAAAATTTTCCTAAAAAGCATGATAATAAGATCTCCAAATTTTTATTTTTATTTTTTTTGGTTTTAAATTGGTTCAAAATATTGAAGAAAAATTTAAAAGACTACTGATTTAAACTATAAAAAATCTTTTTGATGGCTAACACTATCTACATCCCCATACACAGGCTCCAAATTCTAGGAGGCACTAAAGCCGACTCTAAAAGATAAAATAGGACTAACAAAACTTTTTTTAATTTTGTTCAAAATTTTAAAAATGTGACAAAATATCTCTCCCACCCCCAAACTTAAAGTAAACATTATCCTCAATGTTAAAAGAAATACAAAGAACAAAGCAGTCGGTGAGAGATACTTTCCAACTTTGAGGATTGCTTTTTGATGGTGAATGTTGTCATCAGGTTACCGTCAAACTTGTTTCAAAAACCTGTTTGAAGAAAATACACAAAAACATAAGAAAATGATAAAATCAAAGGAAATTTCAAGAAAAGAAGTAGGGAAAGGAAAACTTGGGTTGCCTCCCCAGAAGCGCTTAAGTTATAGTTGTTAGCTTGACTTTTTGATGATGATCTATCATGTGCCCCAAAGGAGAATAGAGTTTCCTCCATCCACCCTCAATGACCATTTTCTTTCGTGGATCTTCTTTGTACCCTTCTTTACATGACCACCTCCACCTTCTCTAATGATGGGATCCTTGAGCTTAATGTGCCAAAACTTGAATTCCCTTTTCCGATCTTTTCTGCATTTTTTTCGAAAGCCTCTGACTTTGTTAGATAAGCTTAACACTCTATTTCAATTACTTGTGGCAGTGGGTCGATTAAGATGGGCTTAGTCATTAGTGGCGATGAGTTAATCAAGGGGCTTATATCACATTGAGGTGGTTCTTCTAATGTGTCCCCATCCCTCATGGCCGTGGCATTAATTTGTTCCCCTGGGTCGGTGATGGTATTGCTAGGCAAGGAATCTTTGGAACTCTCAAAAAGTTCCTCTAATATTGTCCCTACTTGAATTTCTAAATTTTGGATGGAGGCTTCTTGATTTCTAAAGCGAGCCTTGGTTGCTTGAATGAACTTTTTAAATGTTTCTTCTAAGTCATGGGGGCACTAGGAAACAACCCCTGTTCAAGTTGACACTCTGAAGGGGGAAGGCTGCGTACATCCACCCCCTCCCCCCCGACCCTGCGTAGACGGGAGCCCTTGAGGCACTAGGTGTGTTCCTTTCTTCTAAGTCATATTTCTTTTCTTAAGGTGGATGAGTGGGTGACCAAGGTGCTCCGTAATGGTTCCAAGAAAAGTTAGAAGGGTTTATCCATTGTTGATTGTAGGTGTTAGAGTAGGGGTCGTATTCAACTTGTTGATAATTTGACATGTATTGATTATGTTCAAAACCCAATGAGGAAAAACTATTGCCCACGTGGCACTCCCTGCTAGCATAGTTACCTGCACAAAATTCACATCTAGTAGTACGAAAACTTTGACACTCATAATGTTATCTAGTTGTTTTTGAATTAGTGAGAGTTGAGCAGATAACGTATTAATTTCATAAATGCTCAATTGTCTTCTTGCTATGAAATGATATTGAGGTCTCATATAATTATAGCAAGCCATCACCTTTAGCAAAATTCTTGTTCAAAATTCTCACTTTATTTTTTTTTTAAAGTTTCAATCTTAACATACAAAAAATGAAAAATAAACTTAAAAGTTAGACGAAAGATAAAAATAATGAGAAAATACCAAAATACAATAATATAATTAACAAAAACCAAGTTTTTAGGGGGGTAGTAATATTAATGTTTCAAAATCTTAAAATTAATAATTTTAACTTTCAAACTTCTTTCAAAGTGAACTTATGAGTAAAAGAAAGTTGAAAATAAAGAGAAAACATAAGAAAAACAACAAAATAGCACAAATTTAACAAAACTTTACAAAAACACAATTTTAGGGGAGGGGGTGTAGTATACGAATTTTTTTTTAAAAAAAACTTTACAAATCAAACAAAGTGAATGAAGTGAATGAAATGAATGAAATAAGAGATTCTTCTCCAAATGTAAAAAAAAGTTTACAAGTTTTTGCAAAACAACTTCAAATTAGTATCAAAACTAGTTAGTATCGATATCACTCAGATAAGAACAATCCCCGACAACGGCACCAAAAACTTGATGCTTTTTTTGTGTATACGCTTAGAAAGTGCACTAAGTCATATCAAGTAATACAAAGTAAGCAGAGTATCGCTCCCACGACGATTGATTATTGAGTGAGTACTGAAATTAGTAGTTTCAGCACTATTTGAAAGACCGAAAATTAAAGTTTTTGATATGAAACAAAACAAAATGTAAAAGAACCAAAATGTTTACCGATTTTTATAAAAAGTGTAATGATTTTTTTATGGTTTTTATGATAATAAGATCCAAGACATCCAATTTTACCTAGTTGCATTAATACGCCTTTCTATTCTCGATATTCAAGTCATTATTACGTGTTGATGGTCGAAAACTCTAATTTACCAAATATTCTCTCTCGAGCAACATTTAGCATGCTCTTTTATATATTAACTCATCAATCTCTTGCATGAATTTAAATAAGAAAAGAGTTTTAAAGATTTATTGTTTTCACATAAGACCACACAAAGCACGTTAATCTCTCTCGAGTATTCGCTCAATTTGTGGTATTTATCACCTTAGCAATTATCATAAATCTCCTCTCAGACTCATTATGAATCATTATAGGCTTTGGATGGTGATCAAGCATTCAAAACTTATGAAGAACAATGATAAACACTCAAACAATGCAATAAACAAACTTTAAAAACGTCAAATTAGAAGAGAACGTATATTACAACTTAGGCTACATCAGAGCCTTGGAAAAACAAAATTAGTTCATGGTAAACATAAGATAAGCAAAACTAAGACAAAATCCATGAACTTAAAGAGAAAAGTATAGAAAAGAACTTGAAAATGCAAAATTACAAGCCAAACTTCTTCTTTTCTCCTCCTTCTTTCTCCCTACGAATTTCTACTGTATTTCCCTACTTTGTATTGAGTTTTTTTGCTGGATGAGAGGATCAAAAACACTTCCCAAACCTCTCTATTTATAGTACAAGAGGTGGGGAATACTTGAAATAAAAAAAATTTACAAGCTTTGTTCTCATTTGCTCACATTGCCACCCATCCTATGCAAGTTGCTGCATTTGCTAATTTTTTTCAATATTTTCTACTGTTTCACCACCCAAATTCAGTATTCCCATCAAGATGAACATGTTTATGTATTTTTTAATCATCCTTGCATTTGATTTATGCATTTGTCGACCCTTGTTGCAATTTGTACATGTATTTGTTGCTTTTCTTGTTGTTCTTGTTGTAGCCATTTTGCTTTTGTTTGATGTATCTTGCATTTACTTATTGATGTTAATGATAAAATCTAGCAAGATTTAGCACAAAATGAGTGTTTGGCAATAGAAGCGAAAAAGAGCAAAAGCGAGCAATATCGATAAAAATTTGGTGTAAAATAGTTGGAAAATAAATCTAAATGATATGAATAATTATATACAAAATTAGACTTATCAATAATCCCAGTAAGACACTAGATCACAATCCCCACTTCCAAGCATGATTTGGTCCACTCTTCTCTCTCCTCGGGGTTTCTCTCTCTCATGATTAATATCTGAGTTTCGTCTATTGTGGAGCAAATCTTGGTACAAATTTCATTTCCTCTACCTTTACTTGCTTTATTGTTGCTACCATGGTTGCTTGAGTCAAATCTTAGTGGTGTTCTTGTTCGGTTTTGTGGCCCTTATTTGACTGTAAAATAGGGCACGCTTGGCCCTTTCTTCATGTGAGCAAACGCACATCTTGCTGCTGTTATTGACCTGAATTTGTCCAAGGTCATCATTGATTTGCTTTGGTGCTGTGTATTTCTCTCCCATTTTTGCTTATACTTCCTGCATTGGGTGGTGATGATGGTGGTTTTGAGTGATCATGATGGTGGAGATTGGGTGGTGTAAGTGGTTGATGGGTGGTGAATGAAGTGTTTCTTGGTTGTTACAAGTTTGTTGTAAGATTCCATAGTTTGTTATTAGTTCTTGTTTGTTGTTCTTCATTTTGTGTTGAGACTTTCTTGCTTGCACGCACCATGCTTGTGGTGCCCGCTTCTCCATCCCGAGTTCCGGGTCTGGTTGTTCGGGATTCGGGTTATTCACATTTGGAGGGCTTGAGTCCTCGTACCTGGGCTAATGTGGCTACTACTGCGCCCACAAGAGGCTAATTGTGAAGTCTTTATGACTATTTCGGATGAAGATGTAGTCCTCGGTATGGAGAAATGGGGGCATTGTCTTGTGGGCCGAATTATTGGGGGACAGGTTGCTTTACTCTAGATGTGTTGCCCTAGCCAAGTTCCATTGGGAATCCAAAGGCCTTGATGCATCATTGCCGATAAAGAGGTTTATTATTTTTGTTTCAAGACAATTGTCGAGTCGGATCTTGTTCTTTCGGGGGGGCCTTGGACTCTTAATGGGCACTATCTCTCTCGAGCGTTGGCGGCCTAACTTCGCTCCTCACATGAGTTGCCTAGGATCTCTATTTGGATCCAATTACATGGCCTCCTGGCCTCTTTATGGTCGGAACATTCGTTGAGCTTGATCGCTAGTGGGGCAGGCCACCCTCTATTCATGAATCAACCAAACCTGGAGGGTTCTATGGTGAGCTACGCTCGTGTTTGTGTCCAAATTGATGCTTGCTTTGACCATTCGAAATGCTTGATGGTTGAGTATAATGATTAATTCCGATAACGGTTAAGTTTGAGGGGATGTCGAAGGTATGTTGCAAGTATCGGGTTTTTGGGCATATATGTCAGACCCCTAATACTCTGGTCATTACTGATGAAGAGGAACCGACTGTGGTGGCAGGGAAGCGCCGCCGCTGGCGCCGCCCGTTGGCATAAGGACGAAGATGCTAATGCCCCACATGTTGATGGAGCTGCTGCCAATCCCAATGGGCCTCATTCTATTGAGCCAAATGTTGTGATTCATGCCATTAATTGACCTCTTCCTACTGGGCCTGGCTGTTATGCATGGGTCAAGCCTGCCTACTGCATTGGTGGATCACACTGCTGGGCCGCTAGATTTCATTTTGTCGACTAGAGGATATGGTCCCCTTTTGGAGGGGCTTTCCTCTACTACTAGGGAAAATGGGTCTATTTTGGAGAGGGTTTCCTCAAGTGAGCTAATTCCTACCTTGAGGGGAAATGGGCCTAATTTGGAGATGCTTTCCCTTCATGGATCGATTGGAGGAAATGGGCCCAATATGGAGCGGCCTTCCTCAAATGGACCACTTAGCTTAAGGGGAAATGGACCTAACTTGGAGAGGCTTTCACAAGATGCTAATACTAGGGGAAATGGGCCCAACTTGGAGGGGCTTTCTTTTAGCGGATCATCCAAACTTAAGAAGGAATGGGCCTAATTTGGAGGGCTTTGTTCTAGAAGAAATGAGGTCCATGCTGAATTACATAATGGGTCATGTGTTGGTACAAGGGAGGAGCTTAATGGGCCGATGTTGTATGGTAGGAGTGGAAAGGAGGTTAATGGGCCTGTTGGGCCGATTGCAAGGGAGGTGGAGGTAGCAAGGCTAGCTGGGCCGTGTACTGGACCAAGGGAGCAAACGGTTATTGGGCCAGATCTTGGGCCATGCGTGGCTTTTGCGCCTGGGACTTCCTCGGGCCCTCCTAGTCTATTTCCTTCTTGCGGCCCTTTTCGGCACTATTCCGTTCACTACTCAGCACCACCCTGGTGCTGAGTCCCCCGAGACTCCGGATCAGATTTTAATGGTCGGATTTTCACACACTTCTGCTACACGTACAGTATTTTCAACCTATGGCTCTATTTCTCTTCCTCCAAGGAATTTTGCTGAGTTTCTAATGCCCGTTTCCTCGTCTCCTCATGCCTTTCATGATCCGAGCGATTTTCATCTTTCCCCGGACATGGAGGCCGCCCAGGATGCTATTATCGAACTCATGACTCTCGTTACTTGTGCTTCGAACCTAGAGGCCGCCTTGTCGAACCAGTTCAAGAGTCTATCGAACGCTTCCACTACCTGTTGTGTCGAGGCTCCTGTTTTTGCCCATTGTGTTGGTCCACGTACTCATACCACCTCTCGTCATGAGGGTGGCCTTACCCCATAGTTTGTTTCATTATGGCGGTTGGATGTTGGAACATTAGGGACCTCAACAACCCCGATGTATCTGCTAACTCAGATACATGTTCCAACGATGCTGAGGATGACAGATTGATCCTCAAGCGGTTTGATTGGTGCCTTGTTAGTGGGGGTGGGCTTCGAGACTTTCATGTTGCATCTGCTGAGATTCTTGCTCGACAGCTTGCTTTGGACCATAGTGCCATTGTTGTGTAAGGGCTTAGGGAACGTCGTGCCAGGCGACTTCCATTCAAGTTCTTCATCTTTTGGGCTGATCACGAGGATTTCCTCCCCACCGTTAGACGAGTCTGAGACACTTGGGTTGAGGGTACTCCGATGTACCTGCTAACTCAGAAGCTGAAGTTGCTGAAGAGTGAGTTGAAGGCCTTCAACACCCACAACTTTAGCCACATTTTGGCCTGAGTCGAGGTGGCCCGTGATGCATGGGCCATGGGCCATGGGCCAGAGAGCTTTAGATAAGGACCTTAAGAGTCCTGCCCTTCGATTAGAGGAGCTTCGACTATTCCGTGAGTATTCACACTTGAGTCGGGGATGAAGAGGCATTCTATCGTTAGAAGTCGCATATTCAGTGGCTTTCACTTGGTTCTTCCATCGGTCTGTTCTCCATCGACGGGCCTAGAATCGGATTTCGTCAATTATTGGTCCGGATGGTGTGAGGACGTACGATCCGCAGTTGATCTCTAGTACTGGGGTTACTTTCTTTGAGGAGCTGTTGACTAAGCCTAGTGTTCCGCTGACTGAGGATGTTTCTGACATATTTGAGGCTTGCATTTCTGAGGATCAAGCTCGCTCGCTAATTTCCCCGATCTCTTCTATCGAGATTCGTGATGCTCTCTTTTCTATTGGTGACGATAGGGCCCCAAGGCCTGATGGTTACACTTCCCTCTTTTTTAAGAGGGCTTGCGAGGTGGTGGGTGGAGCAATTATCAGGGCCGTGCTGTCTTTTTTTTGTTTCAGGGCACATGCTGGGTAAGTAGAACACCACCAGGATCTGTCTAATGCCTAAAGTGGAGAGTCCACTTTCGACGATTTTTGCCCTATCTCCTGTTGCAATGTAATCTAAAGGTGCATCAATAAGATCATTGCAAACAGCTTGAAGGATTCGCTTTCCGGGCTGATTGAGGATGCTCAAACCGCTTTTGTCCTGGGCTATCTGATTTCCGATGGCATCCTATTGACGCCAGAGTTTATGCCCTATTATCATTTTCAAGTCTCGTCTCGTTGCACACTAAAGTTTGATATTTGCAAAGCTTTTGACACAGTTCATTGGGATTTCATTCTAGCCGATATGAGGAGTATAGGGATTCCCGATGTTGGGAAAAGGTAGCTTTTGTTTGAAAAATAAACTCTAATACCAATTGTTGGGTTCACATTTTTTCAACTGTGGTCACAACAAGGGGTACCTATTAGAGCACGTAAAGTAGGAGACTCTTCTCTCTACCTAAGCCCCCGATCAGAGAGTCATGCTTCGTGACACCTCACGTGCAAAAATTCTCGGGAATAGGTTTATCTCTATAAATCTTTTGTCCTAATTCCGGTTGTTGGGACGAATTTCAAAAATTCTCCCTAGTTTTTTAAAGTTTACGCAGCGGAAAGGGTTTAGAATTCATAATTTTAAACCTAGGGTTAATTTAAAATTCCTAATTTTAAATGTATAGATTTAAATTCATAATTTAAATCTATAGATCTAAATTCTTAATTTAGTATGTATGTCTTTTACTCTAATATATTCATAATAATACATAAACTTAAATAGGTATATTGTAAATAAAGGAGAAAAGAAGCACATATCTGGAATTGCTCCAATAAAGAATACCAAGAAAATTGAGACCCCGTGATCTTCTATGCAATGACCTCGAGCTGCCCCGAGGGTGGGCTCCGAAAAATATTAAACTAGGAAAGAAAAATTTTAACGAAATTTTTTTTCTCCCCAATTAGGTCTCCAAAACAATTCCAGAAACCTAAAATAATTTATTTCAATTCAATGCCAAACCTTCGAAAGAGGTACCTCTATTATAGTAGACTACTGGAGCGAAAATAAGCTGGAAATTCGATATGAGATTCGCGTACAACTAACAAAACGCATCGTTTCAATCAAAAGCACACTCAAAACCCTGCGTTTCCTTACACAGTTCACGCGTGTTTTGCCCTAACTGGTCTACGGATCCTCCCCTTAGGACCACCAACAAACGACTTGGTCCATCCACACAGTCACGGATCGCCCGACCTGTGCGACATACGATTTTTGATTTTTTTTTTTGCCACATGTAAAAATTCATCTTATGAATTTTAATTTTTCAAAATTATTTTATTTTATAATTTTTAACTTTTATTCATCTCATGAATAATATTTGGCAAATTTAAATTTACCCATCTCATGGATAAATAATTCATCTCATGAATTCTTTAATATTTTTTTGATTGCAATAAATACAAGGGATTGCGTAGGGACCTCAGGAACAGTTTAAATCTAGCTCCAAATGGGTTAAATTAATCATCTCATAAAATAATTTAATTACCATTTAATGAGACTTAATTGCACTAAATCTCACTGCACTCCAGACTTAAACCATTTATTCGATATCTCCCTAATAGACTGTATTGATGACAATAACCCCTCCACTAGATGTCCATGACAAATAATAAATATAGCCACTATCATTATTCTTCTCACAACTTTTCCATTAGTTATCGACTCGCCCTACACTGAACAATTCATTTATACTTGAACATATTTATAGCATAAATTCCAAATGTCAAACAATCGGAATACTTTGGCCAACTTTTTCGAACTGTTCAAATATTTGGGAATCAACTAAGAGGACATCTGTATCTCATAAGAGACTGTAGATTCTCTATTGAATACCTGATCCTTGTCACACTTCACGCCGCTACCTAGTGTACATGGAAATTCAGTCATATGTTTAGACCTTACTTATAGTACACCAAAGTAACTAACGCTCCGTGTACAATTCTAGAATACCCTCGGGATTTAGAGTTGTCACTAAAACAGCACAACGTGAATCACTCATCTTTGATAGTAGTCTAGAAATAAGTAACCCGCATGATCCAACTTATTGTGTCAATCTTATTAAACACACCAACCCAACAATTTTGGATCTCCAACCACATGACCAAGACAAGTCATCTAAAGTGTCACGTTATAATCTTAGCATACAAGCGGTCCAAATTTGGCTTTGATTACGAGCCTTTACAACAACAATCCATACCATTGGTTTTAAGTCTATCTATGGCTTAGTCTCATAAACCACTTAGAGCAAACATATAAATTGTAGTCTGAGGACCACACCCATCTCATGGATGTCTCCCAAAAAAAATCACATGCAGTATAAATACTCGCTTACATAAATTTAATAAGGAAACAATTGAAACTTTAATTTTATTTGTTAATTAAAATAATACATCCAGAATAAATCTAAATTTTAGGATACTGTTCCTAACAATCTCCCACTTGTCCTAAATCTAATTTTTGACAAAGTCTATACTCACCCCTTTAAGTTTGAACCAAAGGTCTACGAGCTTAACCTTTAGTGAGCTCAATTGCTCTATTGTGAAGTTAGCAATATAATACTGCTTGACATTCCTCTCACTAATGGCTCACACTCCAAGGGTAAAGACATGCTTTGACGTCGAATGTCTATCATTTTAATCTAACTGGAAGTCTTTAATCAGCATAGCCAACTAGAACCAGCTCGTCAGTCTCTAGTCCTTCTTAAGTACTGGAGAAAACGCTTCATTGCCACCTAGTGCATCGGACTCGAGTTAGACTGACACCTGCTTACTATATCATAGCATAGAAAATATCTAGTCTCGTGCACTGCATGGCATACATGAGGCTCCCACTGCCAAAACATATGAAATATTCCTCAACTGTTCCTCCTTCTGAGGTGCCATAGAACACTGCTCTAAAGAGAAAATGGGACTTCATGCCTGAAAGGTAAAAAACCTTTCTTAGAGTCCTCCGTGCAATACCTTGACCACATTTTATAAAATATAAGTGGCTAGAGAAAAACCCAACATCCTACTCTTACGACCTCGCAGAAGCTTAATCCTAAGAGTAGAGCTGGCTTCACCTATGTCCTTCATATGGAGTTATCATGACAACCAAACCTTTACAGCTAATGACACCCCTACATCATTTTCAATGCGTAGTCTATTGTTGACATACAATACCAAGAAAATCACTACTTTCTCTTAATAACGTTTATACACGCATGTTTCGTTTCACCAATTGCTCAAAACTATAAGACTTAATTGCTTCATTATGGCTAAAAGGATCATATTCAATGCCACGGTCAACCACTAAGGCTCCTGCTATGAACCTGTCAGGTGTCCTAACAACCCTCCCACCATACCTAAGCTTTCGTGTACCTAGAACATTCTCATTCCTATTAATTGGTGCATCTAATGAATCCACTATGTCTTGAGTTGTGTCTAGCTGTTCAAAATTAGTGTCATTTTCTTTTAATTCTTATAATACTATTTTATTTTTGTTTTTGTAGTTTACTTGCAAAATCCTTCTCGAAGTATTTTTCATTATATTTACAAAAACCTTTTTACTTACAAATTACAGAAAAGGCCGTTCTTTTTCCTTTTATTTGCAACACCATTCTGCTGCGGTGTACCCAGAGTAGAAAGCTGAGATCTTATCTCATTTGTAGTTAGGAAATCCAGAAATTTACCCCAAAAATATTCACCACCTCGATATGATTGAAGTGACTTAACTTGTTTACCTAATAGCTTTTAAACTTCAAATTTCAACTCTTGAATTTTTCAAAACGTCCGACTTATGTCCATTAGGTAAACATGTCCATGCCTTGAGTAATCATCACTAAAAGTGATTAAGTATTCATACCCACATCTTGCCTGAACATGTATTGGTCCACATACATCTATGTGAACCAGTTCAAGCAAGTCACCAACCCTGCTGCCCTTACTCTTAAAGACAGACTTGGTCATATCTCTTTCTATGCAGAATTCGCGGACTGGTAATGACCTCAAGTCCAAAGCCTCTATCAGTCCATCTTTTACAAGTCTTTGGATCCTGTTCTAATTAGTGTGACCTAAATGTTGGTGCCATGTATAGGCAATAACCCTTTCAAGGTGTTTTCTCTTAGGAGATTAAACAAGTGAACTTATGTTGGATTCATTTAAATTAAGACAAGAGTTTTGATAAGGAAATACATGAATAAACAATTTATTCATGCACATTTGTAAACAAACAATTTATTTCGTATATTAAAATCTTCATTATTAAAATCAACTGAATAACAATTATTCATTAAACAAAATAGAGAAATCAAATTCCTATACAGCACAGGTTTAAATAAACAATTCTTTTAAACAAAACTCTACCACTAAAGTCTAAGCTAACTTCTCCTACTTCTAAGACCACTACTCTAGTAATGTCCCTAACCATTAGGCACAGCTCCCCATCATGCATCCTTTTGGTTGGCCTGAACCCCTGTAACATATTACAAATATGGCCAGTTGAATTTGAGTCCACGCACCACGAACTTGGTGGATTCTCAACTGTGTATGACTCAACCAAGTGACATATCAATATATCTTCACCAGATGGCATAGTAGTCTTTCTAAGAAGAGATAAGTACTTAGTGCAGTTTTTCATCCAGTGGCCAGTCTACACTTTCCTTTTGCCGACTTCTTTATGGACTTCGTTGATACACTAGCAACATTTCCTTTCCTTTCTTTCCAGTAGGTCCCTTGTGAGTAATAACTAAGTCCAATTTGGTTTTTCTAGGCAAAGTAATTTGGTCCAATGAGTTCATTATGCATTAGTAATCAAGTGAAGCTCACCAGTCGTATCCAATTCAAAATACTGTAAATGCAAACATTCGTGTAACGGTCTAACAAGAGTCAGGTATAATACTTTATTCTTTCAATTTAGCATACACAATAAGTCAGATATCACATAACAGTACTATTATGTATACAAGGATGACCCAAACACACCATTCCTTACTACCTAGTAGCGGGGTCACACAAAACTAGTTCGGGTGAGAACTATTCTCAATTAACATGTTTTCTTGTAACTCTTACTAAATATGATTAACTTACCAGTTTACCTTAGTCTCTAACATGACAACAAAGCTCCTCGAGAAGCCTAATGCATCACGCTAGTCAAGTGTAAACCATTATCTAAACCTCAATACAAATACATGTAATACTCCACGGCAGCGTGGTCTCATCGCTTATTTGCACTTTGGTTTATCCCAACAGAAGTCTAACCCTGTAACCTACAAATCGACATCCTTGGCAGGGAGGTCTACCGATCTACTATATTGCTACACCGGTAATGGAGACCTTGAGGTTAAAACAATTGAAACCTTGCACCCACTTGATTTTTATAACTAGTGGTTTTTAATTAACTTGCATTTACAATTTGGATTATCTTATAACCCCTTTTGAATCTCATTCTAAAATTAATCAAAATTAATTAATTAATTAATTCAAAACATTATCGTTTTACAACATTGATCATCTCATAATCTTGCTTTAGAATCTCATTCTAAATTTATTCAATAAAATTAATTAATTAATTTTACTTTTTAAAAATAATACCATAGATTATCTCATAACCTATTCTTTTTTTTTTTTTAGAATCTAATTCTAAAATTAAATTAATTAATAAAAATTAATTTCATTTAAAATCTATAACATCTTAAAACTTAGACTATCACATAGTCTACTTTAGAATCTTATTCTAAAAATTAAATAAGCTTATACTATCTAATAGTCTAGTATAGAATCTTATTCTAAAATTTAATTAATAAAAGTTAACTTTTATTTTAAAAATAAAGTTAACTTAGACTATCATATAGTCTATTTCAGAATCTTATTCCAAATAATTTAAAATAACTTTTATTTAAAATAATACTGATTCACAACTTAGATTATCTCATAACCTAATTTTAGAATCTCATTCTAAAATAAACTAATCAATAAAATAATTAATTTATAATTATTATGTAAATTAGTATTAACATCTACACGTCCAAAAATAAAATAATTTTTTTTAAATAATTGCTGATGTCAGTGTTTGCTGACGTAAAAAAAATTTAAATAATTGCTGATGTCAGCGTCCGCTTTTTTTTTAAATTTTAAATTAAAATAATTTAATTTAAGTAAATAATTAAATCAAATCTCATTAAATTAATTTTATCCAATTTTGTCATCTAAACTCATTAGATTAATCCTAATCTGATTTTACAAATCTTAACCAAACGATCATTATCTCATAATAAAGATCGTGTAATCCCGAATTTATAGGTTGTTAGATCTGAATTAACAATTAATTCTCTAACGAATTAAACAATTTAAATCGTCACTCTAAACAACCTAGTTAACTATTAAATCTTTTAACCGATTTAAATAATTTAAATCGATACTCTAAATAACCTAGTTAACTATTAACTTCTTTAATGATTTAAACAATTTAAATCAGTACAGTAAAAGAAATAATCTAATTAGCAATTAATGCTTCAATGATTCAAGCAATTTAAATCGCTAATTCCAACGAACTTTCTTCTTAATAAAACCACTATTTTATTAAATCACAGTTCTATTTATTTTAGTCTTATTATACCTATTTATGTATATTATGAATGTAATCAGAGACTAGCTTTGATACCAATTGTTGGGAAAAGGTAGCTTTTGCTGGAAAAATAAACTATGATACCGATCATTGGGTTCACAATTTTTCAACTGTGGTTACAACAAGGTTTACCTATTGGAGCACTTAAAGTAGGAGACTCTTCTCTCTATCTAAGGCCCTAGTTGGAGAGTCATGCTTCCTGACACCTCACTTACGAGATTTCTCGGGAATAGGTTTATAATTTTTAACTTTTATTCATCTCATGAATAATGTTTGGCAAAATTAAATTTACCCATCTCATGGATAAATAATTCATCTTATGAATTCTTTAATATTTTTTCAATGGAAATAAATACAAAGGCTTACGTAGGGACCTAAGGGATAGTTTAAATCTAGCTCCAAATGGGTTAAATTAATTATCTCATGAAATAATTTAGTTACCATTTAATGAGACTTAATTTCACTAAATAAATCTCACTGCACTCCAGACTTAAACTATTTATTCGATATCTCCCTAATAAACTGTATTGATGACAACAACCCCTCCACCAGATGTGCATGACAAAGGATAAATATAACTACTACCATATTCTTCTCATAGCTTTTCTATTAGTTACCGACTCGCTCTTCACTGAATAATTCATTTATACTTAAACATATTCATAGTATAAATTCCAAATGTCAAACACTTGGAATACTTTGGCCAAAGTTTTCAAACTATTCAAATATTTGCGAATCAACTAAGGGGATATCTGTATCTCATAAGATATTGTAAATATTCTATTAAATACCTGATCCTTCTCACACTTCACGCTGCTATCCAGTGTACGTGGAATTCAGTCATGTGTTTAGACCTTACTTATAGCTCACCAAAGTAACTAACGCTCCGTGCACAAGTCCAAAATACCCTCAAGATTTAAAGTCGTCGTTCATATAGCACAACGTGAATCACTTATCTTCGATAGTAGTCTAGAAATAAGTAACCCACAAGGTCCAAATCAGTGTGTCAATCTTATTAAACACACCAACCCAACAATTTTGGATATCTATCCACATGGCCAAGACAAGTAATCTAAAGTGTCACATTATAGTCTTAGCATACAAGTGGTCCAAACTTGTCTTCGACTATGAGCCTTTCAAACAACAATCCATGCCATTTGTTCCAAGTTTATCTGTGGTTTAGGCTCATAAACCACTTAGAACAAACATATAAATTGTAGTCTGAGGACTACACCCATCTCATGAATGTGTCCCAAAAGAAAATCACATGTAGTATAAATGCTCGCTTACACAAATTTAACTAAAAAACGACTGAGACTTCAATTTTATTTATTAATTAAAATAATGTATTTAGAATAAATCTGGATTTCAGGGCACTGTTCCTAACACCCGAGATTATGGTTGGTTGGGTCCGAGAGTGCTTTTCTACAGCCCGCTTTTCTGTCGCCATCAATGGCGAACTTAAGGGTTTCTTCCACTCCAGTTGTGGTGTTCTTCGGGGTGACCCACTCTCTCCTTATTTGTTTGTTATCACTATGGAGGGTCTCTAAGGTTTACTTCGCTGTGCTATTGATGACCCGCGGTTTCGTTATCATCCATGCTGCTGTCGCACTGGGTTGACACACTTATGCTTCGCTAATGACCGGATGATCTTTTGTCGGGGTGATTTAGACAGTGTCACGGTTGTTCGTGAGGCTTTGGATTGCTTTGCTATACTCTTAGGCTATCTTCAAATGGAGCAAAGAGTTCTGTTTTTCTAGCAGGAGTTGACTCTGCGACTCAGAGGGATATTCTTGGTGTCCTGGGATTTAGTCTTGGGAAATTCCCGGTACGGTATCTGGGAGTGCCACTTATTACTTCTCGGCTGCGGTATGTAGACTGCAAGCCGCTTCTGGATCGCATCCTCTCCCATTTCGGCTTTCGACCTCTCGTTCTCTGTCGCACGCTGGCCGACTACAACTTATCCGGTCTGTACTTTTTGCTATTCAATTCTACTGGTCATCGGTCTTCATGCTGCCGAAGATGATGATCAGGAAGATCAAGTTGACTTTAGCAGCGTTTCTTTGGTGAGGCTCTTTGCTGACCCCGGGGGGAGCGAAGGTAGCTTGGAGGCATTTGTGTTACCCTTGATAGGAGGGAGGTCTAGGACTACATCATCTCGCTGAGTGGAACCAGGCTTCGATTATGAAGCACATATGGTTTCTTATTTCTGACCCTTCCTCACTCTGGCCGCGCTGGGTTCATCTAAACCGACTTCGAGGGAGCAGCTTATGGACGATTCGAGCGACCAGTTTGGCTTCGAGGTGCTGGCGTCAGATTCCGTCAATCCATTGCCTCTGCTCTAGTGCAATCTATCACGTCATAGGCGAAAGCATTGACACTGCCCTCTGGACTGACTATTGGTTGATGTACGCCCGTCTCTCGAAGCGCCCCTGCTCGACTGCTCGCCTCTTCTAGGCTTCCGTGGGATTCTCGGGTCTCAGCCATTATTGAGGGTGATCAATTGAGATTTCCACATGATTGTTCAAAGCTCTGACCCATCTGGGACACGATTTTTTTCAACCCTCAGGCTGGTGGGACGGATTCCATCCAATCATTGGGTGACCCTTTTGGAAAATTCACTACCAAGTCCGCTTGGGAGATGTTGCAGAGTAAGACAGAGGAGGACCCTATTCATTACCTTCTGTGGTTTCAGATGCATATACCGAGACACTCCTTCCTTCTATGGCTCGTTTCTCGAAAGCGGCTTTGGACTTGGGACCGACTTCTACGCTTTGGAGCACCAGGAGTTCAGAGTGTTTGAGCACCTCTTCTTTTCTTGCACCTTTTCTACCTTGGTCTGGAGCTCCGTCATTCCGAGTACATCCATTGCTTGGCCTACCCTTCCTTGGGACAACTTCGTTACTTGGGCTGCTCAGCACCTCAGGGAACAAGAGATTGGTAGTAACATAACTCAACTCTGCCTCTCTGCGACTATGTATACTCTCTGCTACGAACGCAACCTTCGGGTTCAGCATTCTCAGACCAAATCAGTTGTGGCCGTGCGAGAGGAGATTATGGGTTTGGTCAGGAGCCGCTTACCAGCTGCTCCTTCGTTCAGTGGAGCTCACCACCATGCCTCCCTGCTTCGGCAATGGGGCTTTGAGTATTAGTTCTTCTTTGTTCCTTAGTCCTACTTTGGTTGCTTTTTGTATGGACTTTGTTTGAACTATGTTTCATCTTTCTAGGTTTCAACCATGTCCTGGTATACCCCTTGTATTTTTTTTCTTTCATCTATATATTTTGCTGACTTACCAAAAAAACACATGATTTGTCCTTAACCCACCGAAATACAATTTCCAAGGGACCATTTCATTTAGCAAGAGTACACTTGGCTCATGGACTGCTTTAGTTTGAATATTTGGAGGGTTAGCCAAAATCTCACAGCTATCATGATCCGTGTGCTTAGGATCGAACGAACCAATGCGTGACAGACGTCCCGGTGGGCATCTGAGTCAGCGTAAGCAGACAAATAGGGACGCGACATGTGGCATGAGATTTGAAAATTAAATACGCTATTTTTTATACGAGGTAAAACGCTGCGTTGAGCTTTAGTTTTAAATAATATGCAGTGTTTTGTTTTTGACCTTCCAATCCCACATCGAAAATTTGTTATTTTTTTGCTAGGGTAGCCTACTATAAATAGAGGTACCTATTTCATAGGTTTGACTTTCAATTTAAAATTAAAAATTAAATATTTTTGAAAGTGTTGACTTTTGAAGACCTAGTGGGAGAGAAAATTTTATTTTAAAATTTTTCTTTCTTCAAAGTTCAATATTTTTTGAAGCCCACTCTCCGGGGATTTCAAGGTCATTGCGTAGAAGGCCGCTCTGTCTTGATTTCTTGGCTTTCTTGGAGTATTTTTACTTTTTTGTATTCTTAATTTGGAGCAAATCCGAGTATGTTCTTCTTTTCTTCTCTTTTAAGCTTTTCGCTTTTCTATTTATTTACAGCATCTCTTATTATATCTGATATAACTTCATATTATCGTTATGAATGTATTAGAGTAGAGGCATGTAGTTTAAAAATTAGAAATTTTAAATCAACTCTAGGTTTAAAATTAAGAATTTTAAATCCTTCCACTGCGCTAGTTTAATAAACTAAAGGAAAATTTTTAAAACTCGTCCCAACAATTGGTATTATAGCAAAGGGATCTATAGAGATAACCCTATCCCGGGGAACTCTCACACGTGAGGTGTCACAAAGCGTGACTCTCCGACCGGGGCCTTGGATAGCGAGAAATGTCTCCTACGCTAAGTGCTCTTATCGACGCGCATTGTTGTGACTACAGTTGTAGAATTGTGAACCCAACAATTGGCATCAAAATTAGATCAATTAGTAACTAGGTTAGTTATTCCCAACAATTGGTATCAGAGTTAGTCTCTAGTTGCATTCATAATGTACATGAATAGGTATAATAAGATCAAAATAAACATACTTGCGATTTAATGAAATAGGGATTTTATTAAGAAGGAAAGATTATATAAAGTAACGATTTAAATTGTTTAAATCGTTAATGAATTAATAGTTAATTAAGATTATTTGAAGTATTGATTTGAATTTTTTAAATCGTTAATTAATTAATAGTTAATTAGATCGTTTAAGGTAACGGTTTAAATTGTTTAAGTCATTGATGAATTATTTGTTAATTTGGATTTGCAAATTCATGAAATTACATTCATATTGTATGCATGATAAGATTTTACATATTTAATCTTTATTTTTGAAATTAGATAAAATTGATCTAATGAGATTAGATTCAAGTAATTTTTACAAAATCGAATAAAATTGATCTAATGAGATTAGATTCAATTATTTTTTAGAGAAAATTTTCTGATGCTGAAGTCAGCTCATGTCAGCAAGTCGGTGTTGATGTCATCAACGCTGACGTCAGCGAATTTTTTTTAAAAAAATTTAAGACCTATAGACGTCAGTACCGATTTATATAATAAATAAAAATTAATTTAATTTTAGAATGAGATTCTAAAATAGATTATCAGATAATCGAAAAATGTAAGACTGTACTATTTTAATTAAAATTATTTTTTATTAATTAATTAACTTTAGAATAAGATTCTAAAATAGATTATATTGTTTGAATTAAAATTAATTTTTATTAATTTATTTAATTTTAGAATGGGTTTCTAAAGTAGATTATAAGATAATCTAAATTATGTAAGTTGGTATTAATTTAAATGAAAATAATTAATTAATTTTATTGGTTAATTTTAGAATGAGATTCTAAGATAGATTCTGAGATAATCTATGTTATAAGATGGTAGTGTTTTAAATAAAAAAAAATTTAATTAATTATTTTTGTTACTTAATTTTAGAATGAGAGTCTAAGGGGGATTATGAGATAATCCAAGTTGTAAATATAAGTTAATTAAAAACCACTAGCTTATAAAATCAAGTGGGAGCGAGGTCCAATTGTTGAAACCTCATAGTCTCTATTACTGATCTAGCAGTATAGTAGATCGATAGACCTCTCTGCGGAGGATGTCAGTTTGCAGATTACAGGTTAGACTTCATTGAGATAAACCAAAGTGCAAAGAAGTAATGCGACCACGCTGCCGTGGAGTAATACGTTTATTTGTATGGAGGTTTAGGTAATGGTTTACACTTAACTAGCGTGATGCATTAGCCTCCTCAAGGAGCTCTGTTATGTCACGTTAGAGACTAAGGTAAAGTGGTGAGTTAATCATGTCTAGTAAGAGTTACAAGAAAACATGTTAATTGAGAATATTTCTCACCCAAACTAGCTTCGTATGACCCCGCTACCGGGGAGTAAGGAATGGTGTGTTTGAATCATCATATCATGCATGATAGTACAGTTTTGTAGATACCTGACTGATTGTTCTTACTAAAATAAAAGAATAGATATCACTGCATTATACATGACTCATATAAGATAGTTAGACAATGGTTTGCATTTACAGTATTTTGAAATGGCTATGACTGGTGCACTTCATTCGATTCTGAGAGACAATGTTTTAACTTGGACAAATTACATCACCTGGAAAATGAACTTGGATATAGTGTTAATACATGAGGGTCACAAATTTGTTCTCACCGATGCTCAGCCTGCGGCGCCTTTAGCTGCTATTAAAGAGTGTTATGAATGCCGAAATAAGGGTAATGAGTTAGCCAGATGCTATATTTTGGCGTAAGTGACAAATGTTCTCAAGCATTAGATTCTTGAGATGGAAACAACAACTGAGATGATCAAACATTTAAAGGAAATGTTTGGTGGTCAAGATAGGACGGTTAGGCAAGAGCTGATGTAGGAAGCTCTTGAACATAAGGATGTCAGAAGGTTCACCAGTTCAGGAGCACGTCATGAAAATGATGGTGTGCTTTTCTGAGCTGGAGATTCTCTTTGCTAAGATTGATAGTCAATCTTAGCAAGACATCATCTTCAGCTCTTTGTCTAGCTCTTTTAATTAGTTTAGGCTCAACTACACCATAAGGATTATTCATTGCCTGAGCTGATGAAGGAGCTGCATGTAGCAGAGGGTGTTATTCAAGTCAAGGGAAGTGTTCACTTGACTTAGGTATCAAGGGCTAGTGGGACAAAACAAAACAAGGGACAAACTGGAAAGAATGGTAAGGGCAAGGTTGCTAGAGTAGCAAATAAGGCTGATAAGAAGCCAGCAAAAAGGAAGTGTTTCTTTTACGAAAAGATGGGCCAGTGGAAGAGGAACTACACAAAGTACATGGCTACTTTTCCTACAAAGACCGCTAAGCCATCTGGTGAAGGTAAAATAATATCTCATTTAATTGAGCCATGAGTAGTTGAGAGTCCATCTGATTCCTGGTGTGTGGACTCAGGTTCAACTGACCATACAGGGGCTCAAGCTAACTAGAAGCCTACATGATGAGAGTTGTACCTGACAGTTGAAGATGGTACAAGAGTAGCAGTCTTAGTAGTAGGAGATGTTATCATAGACTTTAGTATTAGAATTTTTGCTTTTTAAAAGTTTTATTTATATATACCTACATTAGACAAGAATTTGACTTATGTGTTTTGTTTAGTGGATAATTTTTATTCAGTTGATTTTGGTTGTGAACATTTTATTACAATAAATAATTTGTTTATTAGTAAAGGTAAATGTGTCTATGAACTATTCATGTCATTTTTGATCAAAAGTTATTTTGTACATGAAAATGCGAAATACTTAGAGAAAGAGTTTTGTAAGTAAACCTAAAAAACATAAGCAAAGTAGTATTAGAAGAATCAAAAGAAAATGACACTAATTCTAAATAGCTAGACACAACTCAAGACATAGTGGATGCATTAGATGCACCTACTGATAGGGTCAAGACTATTCAAAGTGCATGAAAGCCTAGGTGTAGTGGGAGGATTGTTGCGGCACCTGATAGGTTCATGGTAGGAGTCTTAGTGGTTGAGCGTGACATTGAATCTGATCCTCTAAGCTACAAAGAGGTAATTAAAGACAAGTATGCCAACCAGTCGGTCTTGGCAATGAAAACTGAGATAGGATCTATGTGTTCTAACCAGATCTAGGATCTTGCAGAGGGCCTGTTGGCATTAAGCCCATTGATTTTGAATGAGTCTACAAAAGGAAAAGATGAGTGGAGGGGAAGTTGGAGACCTTCAAGGCAAGACTGGTTGCTAACGGTTTTACCTAAATGGAAGGAATCCATTATGACAATACCTTCTTACCATTAGCCCTGCTAAAGTCCATAAAGATACTCCCATCCATTGCAGCTCATTATGAGATTTGGCAAGTGGAACTCAAAACGGCCTTTTTTGGAATTGTCGTCTTAAGGAAGACATTTATATGGTGCGACCAGATAGTTTCATTGCCAAGTATCAGGAGCATATGATATGCAAACTGAGGAACTCCATATATGGACTGAAGCATGCATCAAACTCATGGAATATTAGATTCAATAAAGTGGTTAAGTCTTATGGTTTTGAGCAAATTGTTGACGAGCCATGCATGTACAAACGACGTCAAGAGGAAGTAGTGACTTTTGTGTTATTATCTGTAAAGATTTGGTGAGTTAGTTCCAGTTGGCTATACTAATTTAAGACTTCCAGTCAGACAGAGATGCCAGGCGTTTGACGTCTGGGCATGTCTTTAACCTTGGAGTAGAAGCCATTAGTGGAGAAATGTCAAGCAGTATTGTATTGATGACTTCACCATAGAGGCTAAATACGTTGTAGCTTCAGAAGCTGCATAGAGGGCATGTTGGTTCAGACAGAATAATTAACCTAACAGACCTTTGGATCATACACCAAAGAGATGGGTATAAAGCTTGTCATAAATTAGATTTCGGATAAGTGGGAGATTATTAGAAATAGTGTCCTAAAATCCAAATTTATTCTGTTAATATTATTTTATTAACGAATAAAACTGAAGTTTTAGTCATTTTCTTGTTAAATTTGTGTAAGTGAGCATTTATACTGCATGTGATTTGCTTTTAAGCATCATCCATGAGATGGACAGAGTCCTCATATTACATTTTACATGTTTGTTCTAAGTGAATAATGAGATTAAGCCATAGATGGACTTGGAATAAATGGTATGGAATGTTATTTGAATAACTCATGGTCAATGATGAGCTTGGGCTACTTGTCTGTTAAGACTATGACTTAACACTTTAGATGACTTGCCTTGGTCATATGGATGGTGATTCAAAAGTGTTAGGTTGGTATGTTTAATAATATTGACACACTGAGTTGGACCAAGTGAGTTGCTTATTTCTAGACTACTTTCGGAGATAAGTGATTCATGTTGTACTATTTGAATGACGACTCTAAATCCTGCGAGTATTCTGGACTTGTGCATGGAGCGTTAGTTACTTTGGTGCACTATAAGTAAGGTTTAAACGTATGACCGGATTCCCACGTACACTGGATAGCGGCGTGAAGTGTGACAAGGATCAAGTATTCAATATGGAATATGCAATCTCTTATGAGATATAGATGTCCCCTCAGTTGATTCACAAGTATTTGAATTGTTAGGAAACTTTGGCCAAAGTATTTCAAATGTTTGACATTTGAAATTTATACTATGAATATGTTCAAGTATAAATAAATTATTCAGTGAAGGGCGAGTCGGTAACTAATGGAGAAACTATGAGAAGGATAATGATAGTGGTTAAATCTATTCTTTGTCATAGAGATCTAGGTGGAGGAGTTGTTGTCATCAATATAGTCTACTTGAAAAATATCTAATAAATGGTTTAAGTCTAGAGTGTAGTGAGATTTATTTAGTGGAATTAAGTCTCATTAGATGGTAATTAAATTATATCATGAGATGGTAATTAGTTTAATCCATTTAGAGCTAGATTTAAATTGTCTGTGAGGTCACTCAGCAGGCCTCTGTATTTATTGCCATCGAAAAAATATAAAAGAATTCATGAGATGAATTACTTATTCATGAGATGAGTAAATTTAATTTTGTCAAACATTATTAATGAGATGAATAAAAGTTAAAAATTATAAAATCAAATAATTTTTTAAAAAATTAAAATTCATAAGACGAATTTTTACATATGAAAAATAAAGAAAAACAAAAAAATACAAAAATCTGCACAGCTGCCACGATCTATGTGCATCAAATCGGATGAACCAGCACCCGACAAGTGTCATGCGTTGGGACTTCCCAATGGGCATCTGCGTCTGCATAAGCGGACAAATAGGGACATGACACATGGCACGAGATTTGAAAATTAAATACGCAGTTTTTTGTACTAGGTAAAATGCCACGTTTAGCTTCTATTTTAAATAATATGCAGTGTTTTGTTTCTGACATGCGAATCACACATCGAAATTCTATTACTTTTTCTGCTCAGGTAGCCAACTATAAATAGAGGTACCTATTCTAAAGGTTTGACATTCAATTTAGAGTTAAAAATTAAAGATTTCTTAAAGTGCTGACTTTCGGAGACCTGGTGGGAGAGAAAATTTTATTTTGGAATATTTCTTTTCTCAAAGTTTAATATTTTACTGAACCCACTATCCAAGCATTTTGAGGTTATTGCGTAGAAGGCCACTCGGTCTCGATTTCTTGACTTTCATTATTTTTTGGTATTCATAATTTGGAGCAAATCCCAGTATGTTATTCCTTCCTTCTCTTTTAAGTTTTTAGCTTTTTATTTATTTATAGTTTCTTTAATTGTGCCTAATATAAGTTCATTTTATTGTTATGAATGTATTAGAGTAGAGGCTTGTATATTTAAATTAGAAATTTAAATCTGTAGACTTAAAATTAGAAATTTTAAATCAATCCTAGATTTAAAAATTAGAAATTTTAAATCAACCCTAGGTTTAAAATTAAGAATTTAAAACCCTTCCACTACGCTAGTTTAATAAACTAAGGGAAAATTTTTTGAAATACATCCCAGCCATTGGTATTAGAGCAAAGGGATCTATAGAGATAACCCTATTCCCGGGAACTCTCGCACGTGAGATATCACGAAGCGTGACTCTCCGACCGGGAGCTTAAGTAGCTAGAATCGTCTCTTACGCTAAGTGCTCTAATAGGTGTTCTTTGTTGTGACTACGGTTGGAGAACTATGAACCCAACAATTGGCATCATAATTAGATCAATTAGTAACTAGGTTAGTTATTCCCAACAGTAGCTTGAAGTGGTATCTACTACAAAGAAGGTTGTCAGCTTACTCAAATTGCCAACAGTTAATTCAATTAGGATAGCCCCTCCAAACTTGGTGGTGGCCCCAGAGAAGCCACAAATTGCCATCTCCAAAGTTATCAAGTCATCTCGAGATTTACCGATAAGCCCTAACATATAGGAAGGCAAGATATTGATGGTTGTGCCATTATTCACTAAGACTCTATTCATCAAAATGCCATCAAATTTGGCTTTGATGTGTACAGGCTTAATGGGTTTGGTGGCGGTGGTAGGACCAACAAACATCATCTTCATCACGACAAGAAGGTTATCCGTTGACTTGGATGTTGGAGACTTAAATTTAAAAGAAAAAGCATCAGAATGACCTTTGGGGGAAATCACTTCAGCAACGAGCTCCACCCGGGGATCTTCGTCTGCTGCAATTACATCGCCTTTGAGGCTCCCCTGCATCTCAGTTGCCATAAACTCAAAAGGAAGGAGGAGGGACGTCCTAACATCAGCTTGTTTAAGGAGTTGCAAATTTTATATGGATCCCCTGGTCTGTCTCCTTTCTAGAACTATCATTGATTTGCTTGTCTAGGTCTTGAGGTTGATTTTTAGTTCCACCTTGGGGATTCTAGACTCCTCCTTTGGCTTAGGAAAGTCTTCTTCATGGAAGTCATTCTCTATGTTAGACCATGTTGGATGGACACGGTCCAGAGGTTCCACTAGATTAATGCTGAAGGGACTGTAATCCTTCTCATCATCATATGTTCTTCAAGCCCACGAATTCTTAGCAAGATGATCCCACCAAGATTCGTTTCCTTCTAAAGATGAGAAACTAGCCTACTTGGCTCACCCTTAACATTAGCAGCTAAAGGTTTTACCTTCCCTTTTGGATCCTCGAGATCAATTGGTTCAGTGTACTTGTCCTTGTGGCCTCATTCTTCCTCATTAGAATCCTTAACAAAACAAACATCAAGTAGAGCCCTACTGCGTTCTTACGAAGTAGCCTCCTCTTTTGAGTTCACGTAAGGTTGGAAGAGCTAACATATTTCTTGCTCGAGCTAGTTTCTCCTCCATACATTACCAAATCAAACCCTTGAGGGTTGTTGAATTGGTTGTCGTGGTCCCTTGTTGGTGTCTACTTCAATCAAGTGGTATTTTGGGTTCCTCTTAGGATGCCCAGTCCTCATGATTAGCTGATCCTTTGACATAGGACCTTCAGTCGGCTCGTACATGAAGGACTTCTAAAATGGCACCTTCACCTCCAAGAGTGGATCTCCAGGGGGAACTATAATCAGGGTGGAGCTTGAGCTTCCTCATCACCCCTTGTATCTTCCCATAACAGTCGTGACATACCTTGTAGGATACATTCTCTAGGTCTTGGGATATCCTTTCTGTACTTGTCAAGATTGAGATCTGTCCAGGAGCACTGCTAATTTCTATAACTCATTCCTCAGCCGCTGACAATGAAATGGCTGACTTGTTGTGGAGTTTAATCAATAGGATTTTGAAAAACGAACACTTATTGGTATGCTAATGACATATCTCATCATCCAGTGCATGCCCAGGCGATGAGAATCTAAAGACTCCATCAAGTACCACCCTATGGAACAGTAGTCAACTATAAAGGCGGAATATATGACAGTAGCAGAAGCATTGAAAGAAGCTGTTTGGTTGAGAGGTTTGGTTAGTGAACTCAGTGTTGATCAGGGCACAGATAGTTGGGGTCTACTGTGATAGCCAGTCTGCAATTCATCTAGTTAAAGATCAGATGACGCGTCATGACAGGACAAAGCACATTGATGTCAAGCATCATTTTATTCGAGATCTGATAGATGAACGCAAAGTGGAGTTGAAGAAGATTGGTACTGAAGATAATCTAACAGACATGTTCACTAAAGTTCTTCCCGATAAGAAAATTCAAGCATTGCTCGAACTTGTTTGGGCTCTCAATTTCTGTTTGTTAACCCCGTTTGTGGGGTGTTAGTGGAGAAGGTGGAGATGTTTTATTTCGATGTTAAATTTGAGTTAAGGTGGAGGTTTGTTAGGACTATGCCTCAAATTTAGTGATTTGCTATTAATGTTATTGCCGAGAGTTAGCCGATCGATTGAGCGAGCGTGCCGAAGACAAGAGCAGGAAAGCAGCAATAGCGAGGCCGATCGATGGGGCCCCCGAACGATCGGGAGTCCAATTTTCACGTGGGTATATATACGAGCCTGGGGTTCGCGTATGCAGTATCCAATTATGAAAGTGAGTGCAGCCGTCATCCTTGAGTGAGAAAGAGAGAAGTGAATTGTAATTCTTCTATTCTCAAATCAATAAAAGTCACCATCTCCGCCCGTGGTTTTTTACCCTCTCGATTGTAGAGGGTTTTCCATGTAAATCATTGTGTTCTTGTTTTTGTTCTCTTTTATCAGTATTTACTTCTCGTTTGGTCGTAATATTTGATTCAAATTAAGTACTTGGGATTCCGCACTTCCGCACACTCATCACCCCTTATACCTTCCCATAACAGTCACGGCATACCTTGTAGGATACTTTCTCTAGGTCTCGGGATATCCTTTCTCTACTTGTCAAGATTGAGGTCTGTCCAGGAACACTACTAATTTCTATAACTCATTCCTCAACTGCTGACAATGAAATGGCTGACTTATTATGGAGTTTAATAAATAGGATTCTGAAAACCGAACACTTATTGGTGCGATGGTGCTTAATGATATGCTAATGACATATCTCATCATCCAGTGCATGCCCAGGCGATGAGAATCTAAAGACTCCATCAAGTACCAACCTATGGAACATGCTGTCTGCTACCTTTGCCTTTTGAATAATGTTTAAGACTATCCTGTTATGATTCGAGAAACCGAGGCATGGAAATCATGGTAGTTGCGTATTGTCCTGCTGCTGAATTGTCGGTATGCTGCAGCTGTGCTGAAATGTTGGCTGCTACTACCGGTGTGATGTTAATTAGTTTAATGAAAGATGTATTAGCTTGGTATGGTTGCATTGTATTAGTCGTAGCTAGCTTTGCATTGTAATCCTGCTGCAGTGGTAAGTTGTAGTACTGTTATATTGGTCAGGGCTGTTAGTTGCTGATTAGGCTGGTTTGGCGCCAAGAATTAGGATTCAAATGTTAGTTAGCATTAGTTCTAGATATTTCTAGATGTTTCCTAAGTTGGTTAGCTTGAGTGAGCCTTGATTCAATGTATTAGGCTCATATTATGTAAGTAGTATAAATAAGAGGTACTAGCATGTAATTGTTAGCTTTCCAAAATTAATTTGGTAAGCTAACCTTGTAGAAGAGAGTATGAGATGAGAAAAGAAGGGAAGGGGATGAGAAAATAGAGAAAGGAGATGAGAAATAGAGAATTCCCTTAGGAATAGATTTTCATTTAATTGGATAAAATCCAAATTACACTAATAGCTTTCCATTTATACAAGGATTCATCAACAACCCTAGCTGAAATGCATCAGCCGCAATCCTCCCCTGCATTGTAACAACCTCTAACTGAAATCTGCACAATTTCTGCCCAGCTGCTGTCACGTGCTGCTGGAAGCCTTAAGCCATTTTAACTAGTGCAATTTCAATTGTTGTTACATCATATAAACTCTAATCAAAAGTAATACTAAAAATAAAATTGCATTACAAGTAAAATTTATTAATTCGTAACAATCCCTCCGTCTTGAAAAGCTTCTTGCCCTCAAGAAGTGAAACTCGGAAATAAGCTCTTCAAGAAGTTATAGTCCTCCCATGTTGTAAAGTGCTCATTTAAGTTGCTCCAAGTGACTTGGACTTGGTGAATCTTCCGGTTGTTCAGCTGCATCACTCGTTCAGATTTGACAGATCGTGGTTGCTGCAATAAAATGCCGTTTGCTTCAGCTATGGGCGGGTTTTGGCTCGTATCGGCATTTTTCTTAACTTGTTTTTTAAGGACGGACACATGAAACATGGGGTGAACAAAAGAATGTGAGGGTAAGTCGAGTTTGTATGCCACATTGCCAATTTTTTCCAAAATTTTGTAAGGACCGAAGTAACGAGAACACAACTTGACGTTGGGTCGAACAGCCACAGTTGATTGTCTATACGGTGGTAGTTTGAGGTAGACCATGTCCCCGACTTCATAGTTCTTGTCTACCCTCTTCTTATCCGCATAATGCTTCATACAGGCCCGAGCTTGTTGGAGATTGTCCTTAACCGATTGCAAGATCTGTCTCCTCTGCTGCACAAGCTGTGTTGCTACTGAATCGGTGAGTTTGGGCTGTTAGATCAGCATAGGAGAAGGTGGGGAGTATCCATACAATGCTCGGAAGGATGTAGTGCCAATGGTTTTGTGAGAATGTGTGTTGAACCAAAATTCGGCTAAGGAAAGCCAACGGTTCCACTCCTTGGGCTTCGAGAAGACCATGCTTCGGAGATATTGCTCCACACATTGGTTGAATTTTTCGGTTTGCCCATCCGTTTGAGGATGGTAGGAAGAACTAAGAGCCAACGTGGTTCCCATCAGCTTGAACAATTCCCTCCAAAAGTTGCTTGTGAAGATTTTGTCCCGGTCCGACACGATGGATTGAGGCAATCCATGTAGCTTGTAGATGTTGTCGAGGAAGAGCTTAGCCAACTTCTCCGCAGTAACAGGTCGGGTAAGAGCAAGAAAATGACTATATTTGGTGAAGCGATCCACCACGACCCATATGACTTCCTTGCCTTCAGATTTCGGTAGCCCCTCAATGAAATCCATACTAACGTGAACCCAAGCACTGTCCGGAATGGGAAGAGGTTGAAGAAGTCCTTTGTATCGCGGATCTCCCAATTTTGTTTGTTGGCAAACATCACAAGATTTCACATAGTCGCTTACATCCTTTTTCATGCTCGGCCGCGTGAAATAAGCTTTAATTCGTTGATAGGTGCCTTCCACACCCTCGTGACCTCCCCAAGCAGCGTCGTGTGAGGCGTGGATGACCTGTTTTCTCAAGTCGGTAGCAGCACCCACATATAACTTGCCTTGAACCCGTAACAGCCCACGGTGAACTGTCAGGTTGCTGTTATCTGCAACCGATTTCGCATCTGTCTGGAGAGCTGCAGCAGCTATGTTTTCCGGAGCAAATGGGTCTCCCTCGTAGGACTTGTGTAGCTCTTCAACCCAAGAAGGAATTACCATTGAAACGGCTGAGCACGAGCCCGAAACAGTGTCCTCGAAATGCCTTGACAGTGCATCTGCAGCTGCGTTTTCTTTGCCACTTCTATACTCGATGTCGTAATCAAGGCCTAACATTTTCATCAAGCCTTTCTTTTGAATTCTTGGCACGATCTTTTGTTCGAGGAGATATTTGAGGCTTTGGTGATCCGTCCGAATGATGAATTATGACCCTCCAAATAATGCCTCCATTTCTCCACGGCTAAGAGAATTGCTAGGTACTCCTTTTCATAAGTCGACATCGCCTGATGTTTGGGGCTTAGAGCTTGACTTAGATATGCAATGGGCCTTCCTCTTTGAGAGAGAACAGCCCCAATACCTGTACCACTTGCATCGGTCTCTAAAACAAAGCCTTCGGTGAAATTCGGCATTATCAAAACCGGTGCTGCACACATAGAGGCTTTGAGAGCTTCAAAAGCGGTCTGAGACTTCTCGTTCCACCCAAAAGCATCCTTCTTCAAGAGCTCTGTTAAAGGTTTGGCAATGGAACCATAACCTTTAATGAATTTTCGATAATATCCGGTCAATCCCAAGAATCCTTGTAATTGCTTCAAGGTGATCGGGTTGGCCATTCTTGCATTGCTCGGATCTTGTTAGGATCAGTAGCTACGCCCTCTGATGAGATGATATGACCCAGATATTCAAGCTTCTTTTGAGCAAATGAGCACTTGGACAATTTTGCAAAAAATCGGTGTTGTCGCATCAAGAGGAATACTTGTCGAAGGTGTGTGAGGTGAGCTTCATATGTGGGACTGCAGATCAGTATGTCATCGAAGAATACCAGCACCGACTTCGTCAAATAAGGCTTGAAGACGTCATTCATAGCCGCTTGGAAAGTGGCCGGAGCATTTGTTAGACCGAAAGGCATAACAACGAAATCGAAATGGCCATGATGAGTTTGAAAAGCGGTCTTGTAAATATCTTATTCGAGAACTCGGATCTGATGATATCCTTGCCTTAGGTCCAGCTTGGAAAAGAAGCACGCCCCATGAAGCTCATCAAGCAAGTCATCTATAACCGGTATCAGAAATTTGTCTTTCACGGTTAGTGTATTCAAACGGCGGTAATCGATGCACATACGGGCTGTCCCATCCTTCTTCTTGACAAGGATCACGGGTGAAGCAAAAGGACTTCGGCTGGGTTTAATGAAGCTCAACCGAAGCAACTCTTCCACTTGCCTCTCTATCTCGGCTTTTTGGCCATGGGGATACCGATATTCCTAATTTTGAATGGGTTGGCATTTCCTTGTAAAGGTATGGCGTGGTCCACACTCCTTTGAGGAGGGAGACTCTTAGGCTCTTCAAAGATGTCCCCAAAATCGTCAATTAAGGTCTGAACAGCAGGAGGATGAATCGGTTGCTGCATAACCGAGCTCACCATGAATAAATGCCCGATCCATTGTATCGTCTTCTTTTTAATTCCACCTTGCACATCCTTTGCCTCGATTAATTTAAGCTGAGCTTCCTCGGATATGCCTTGCAAAGACACCTTGGTGCCATGAACTTCAAAAGCCATGATCATTTTATCGAAATCAAAGATAACCTGGTTGAAGGTCCTCATCCAATCTACTCCGAGCACCATGTCGCAACCACCCAAGGGAATCACTCGGAAATCGAAGGTGAAATGATGGCCTTGCATTGAACAAGGGAGGCTATGCACTTGTTTTGTGTTGTCAAAGAGTTCCCATCAGCTACCATGACTGCCAAAGGATGAGTTTTCGTCACTTCGTGCTTGACCTTCTTAATCAACTTCGGGTCAACGAAACTGTGAGTGCTTCCACTATCGATGAGGATAATAATGGAGTGTTTTCTAGCCCGTCCCTTGATTTTGATTGTGTTATGGGCCCCACTTCCGGTTAGAGCCTTAATGGAGATCTCGACCTCGTCCTCACTTGAGTTGCTTTGTAAATTGCATTTGGTCTCTTCTAATTCAGCATCTGAATCGGTACTGTCAGCCTCATTTTCAGCAGGTACTCGGCTCCCTTTTGCATACATAAGTGCTTGTGTTTTGCACCTATGCCCGGGTTGATACGGTTGGTTGCATCGAAAACAAAGTTTGGCTGAAAATCTGTCACTATTTTTACTGCCAAAACTCATGTTCTACTGCACAGGTCTCGGTTTGCTGCTGGTATGAGACTTTCCTTTGTCATATGAAGGGACTTGAGTTGCTTCAATCAATTTCGCTTTGTTGTAAGAGCTTGACAAAGTCTTAGGACCAATGGCTTTCACCATGTTTTTGATCCTAGGCTTAAGGCCACTCACAAAGCAAGAAATGTAGTATGATTCGGCATCCTCGGGAGCAATGGCAAGAACTGACATCAAATTTGCTCTCAAATTCTCAAATCTAAGCATGTATTCTCTCACACTTGATGTTTGGACCAACTTGTTGAAGTTATCCACAACATCCGTTGATTCTCCTTCACCATACCGTTCACACATCTCTTCTACGAAAAGGCCCCAAGAAAGATGTGGTTTGCTTTTCAACAAACTATAGTACCAAACCCCATGATCACCATGACGATGCACTGCGGCTAGCTGAAGCTTCTCCTCCTCAGGTATATTATAATATAAAAAGTATCGATCACACCTCCTAAGCCAAGATTCCGGCTGCTTTCCATCAAAAGGGTCGATTTCTACCCTTGGTTGCCTGTAAGAGCCACTCCTACCCCCAGTGGTGTTGTCATTGGTCACGGTCCTATGTTGATATGGTTGATCAGGTGGCCTATCAATATGATCGAACACATCGTCTGATACATTTTGGTGCATAACAGAATCATATCGCCTGTTGTTCGGTACTGAATTTTTAGCATTGGTCCGGTAGTTAGCAGGTCCGAATACTCGATCATGATTTTCTATATTAATTTCAGGTCGAATGGGTTGATTCGCAGCTGACCTAATGTTAATTGATGGTCCTACGCCAGGTTGTAACATAGGAGATTTACCTCGGGTGTGCATTCCTTCTTGAGGTCTGTCCGAGCTGACCTGCTGCTGATCGATTCCCGGCTGCTGAGATCGACTTCCACTGTCTGGTGAATCTGACTTGCGGGTTTGAAGATGGCCTCAACACTTGACTCACCATGTTTGTTAACTTGTTCTTGCAAGTGTTCAAGTTTTTCCTCAATGTGTTGCAATCGGTCTTGCACCTTGGCATCTTTAGCATCTTTATCCATCAATAATACCAAAATCTAATCCATTCTCTGATTAAACCCTTGTTGCATCTCTTGAAGATCTTCCTTAGTAGCATTTTGAGGTCCCGTCGTGGGGTTCCCGGTAACAGCAGCAACGAAATCCAAATTGGACCCGGTTGCGTTTGCTCCTCTAACTCCTGACCTTGTCCTAACTCCATCCGCCATTTGTGCTCGATTTTTTTTTTTTTTAAACAGCTCAATCAATGTTGATGATTGATAAAACCAACTCTGATACGAATTGTTAGCTTTCCAAAATTAAGTCGGTAAGCTAACCTTGTAGAAGAGAGTATGAGATGAGAAAAGAAGGGAAGGGGATGAGAAAATAGAGAAAGGAGATAAGAAATAGAGAATTCCCTTAGGAATAGATTTTCATTTAATTGGATAAAATCCAAATTACACTAATAGCTTTCCATTTATACAAGGATTCATCAATAACCCTAGCTGAAATGCATCAGCCGCAATCCTCCCCTGCATTGTAACAACCTCTAACTGAAATCTGCACAATTTCTGCCCAGCTGCTGTCACGTGCTGCGGGAAGCCTTAAGCCATTTTAACTAGTGCAATTTTAATTGTTATTACATCATACAAACTCTAATCAAAAGTAATACTAAAAATAAAATTGCATTACAAGTAAAATTTATTAATTCGTGACAGTAATCCACAACTTTTGATGAATGAATTGATTACATTTGATTTCTCTCTCTATTTTCTCATCTCACTTCCCTTCTTTCTCATCTAAACTCTATATTCTTTCTCATCTCATGCTCTCTCTATCCCAACCAAGGTTAAGGTTTGAGACCTAATCTTTGAAACCTTAACAATGGGTATCAGGGCCTTGATTTGGCTTCCAAATCAAGCTCATATCTGAAAAAAAAATTATAAAATCTGATTAATTGTGTTGCAATTAATCAACAAAAGAAGGTTGGATACTGATTTAATCCAGATTTGGTGATCAGAAATTCAAATCTAAATTGGTTGAAGAGTTCCGGCGGTATTGCATCAGTTGTTGCATAAGCCTGGGAAGATTGCTTTCGGTTGGGAATTTAAGTGATCATATTACATTGAAGGAAGTTTAATTGATATGTAATTGTTGAGTACTTTCAACATCAAGCTGATTCAGATTGAAATTCAATAGCATCGATCAAGCATTTGCTGCAGAAGTGGAGTAACGAAGTAAGTTGCAGTTGCTGAAATTGATGCTGAGCTAACTTGATCGATCATCCACTGGATCGGTTTAGGAAGAAGTATAAATTGAGCTATATGATCCACATTGTACCTGATCATCATCAAAATAGCAGAAACCATCGGAATGGAGGTGATTACAGATGCTGCAATTCGGAAGTTGAAGATTGAGGTAATGGTCTACTGAACTTCAAGTTGCAATTCATTGAGAATTCGTGTTTGTTGTTGGATGATGTCGAAATTGTTTTGCTAAGCACAAAAGTAGTGAGAATTCATCAGAATCTATGGTGATCTTTGAGAATTATATGCTATTGAGTCGAGATTTGCTTAGGCGAAACTCTGACAGCATAGGCGAAAACCTGACAGTAGGATCGAAAGTGTTGAAATATGATTTCGTTCATTAAGATCGCTTGAGTGTGGTGTTAAGAACTTGATTTTGAGTAGAGTCGAGCCTAATTCAGAAGTGTGAGTCGAATTACTCGACAAAACGTTCCTGTCAGAAGTCGCTCGAGGTTAGGGTTTGTTCGAAGTTCTGTTCGAAGTTTATCAGTTAGGGTTTATAATCTTTGACGATTGTGGAACCGATAGCAAGGGATTGTTTGTGCGAACGAACGAGTATAACTTCATAAATCAATTGATTGTTGAAGAGTTGCGAAACAAGTTTTATATTTCTGCGAATTTCGATATTGTAGTCTGCGACAGTGCTGCTTCCAGATCGAAGTTGTTGTTCATTTGCAAATATGGCTGATGGAGAGAGAATTCGATCTGAAGTTGGTGTAAATGTTACGATCGGACCTCAGAATGCTACTAAAGAGGACCTTCAAGATTTACAGAAAGGTTTTGATCAAAAGATGGATCAAATTCTATCATTGTTAATGGACAAAGATGCAAAGGATGCAAAGGGGCAAGGTCGGTTGCAACAAATTGAGATTGTTCCACCTACGGAAGTGGTTCTACCACAAGAGTTCGTTGTTGAGCAAAAAGAGGAGGTACAATCTGTTGTTGTTGAAGATGAACTCGACCATGACAATGCCGAAATTGATGAACACAGGCGTGAAGAACCTGAGGCTGAACAAGATGATTCTTATGAAGACTCTTTGTTAGAGTTGGAGTATCTTGATGATGCTGAGGTACAACATGACATGCATCCGGATTGGGAATATGATTTTCATGTTAAAGGAATGTTAAAGAAAGCAAAGAGTAAGACGAAGAGGAACCATCTAAGTGAAGCATTGAAAGACTTTGGGGGTATAAAGAAGTTGACAAAGCCAAAAGTGAATCGTGAGGTGGTGTGTCAGCCTAAACAGCTTTTGAGTTCGCAAGAGCAACACAATGGACAACCTGTGGTTGCTTTAACTGAGTCCGATTCAGTTATGGGACATCGGGTTAACCCACAAGAAGAAGTTAGACAACAAGAACTAACTCAAGATCACGATTTTACCAATGTATATGTTAGTATATCACCAAATCGGTTAAGTATGGCTCCATGGCAAGTTTATATGCAGAACCATAGTATTTTCGTTGCTGAGCAATGTATTTCTGTTGGAGAACTTGTTGTTGTCGCTGCAGTACCTACAAATATAGATCCAGGTATGTTCAAGTTCACCTTTGGGCATGCTGTTGTGCTATCTCAGATCCAGAGCACCAATATATTGGATGCCTTGTAAGGTCTCTTGTGTTGGGAGAATGTTTTTGCACTTAGAGCCGCTGAATTATACTTTCTGCATGCCGATCGGCGAGTTCGGAATGATTTATTCCTTTATGTGAGTAGAGTTATGACCTGTCCAAGTGCAAGCTCCTAGGATAAGTTACCACCTGATCCGGGAGAAGATTTTCAAGGCTATATGAAGCTAAGAAGAGTCGAATCTTTGCTGAAAAGAAGCACTCGAGCTGCGAGAGTGCATTTCAAGGTTCACAGCAAACAAAGCTTATTTCCTATGCGAGCTATTGGGTTGTTGGATGTGTATAAACGTTGTATTATGCTGAAGGAAAATGCAGTGTAGTCCAATGTCAGTGCACAAAGCTAAGTAAACATAGAGATGTTAGCATTTGACAATTGGGATCAACTGCAAGTGACTGGTAATGATGTAGTGCAGATTCCGAACAGGTTTGGGGTGATTTGTTGTGATTGTTTTGAGTGGAAAAATTATATGCATAAGCTCCAATATGTCCTTAATGTTTTGGTGGAAAGAATCAACACAAGATTGGGGAATACTCTAGCTAACATCAGTGTAAAAATCAGCAAGGAAGCTCGGGACAGAACTGCAGGATGTAGGAAGAAATTTTCAGTTGTTCAAGAGCTTTATTGGTGTCTCTACTTGTTATATTTGTTACTTATGCTTGTATTGGTTGATAATGAAGCAAAGCTTGGTCATTTGAGGCAAGAATGGTGGTTGGTAAAGCTTTGGGTAACAAGTAATCTGCTGTACAGATCACAAAGGGAGAGCTGCAGCATTGGAAGAGTCGTTGGGTGTGTTTTGGGTGATCAAGTTATGACATTGTGCATTTGGCATTCCACAATGGATATTGATTTCATAATTCGTGTGTCTTATGCAAGAGTTTGCAAAGAAGTGGTTGGAATTTTGAAATCTTACAAGTTTACTCTCAATATTCCACCAAAAGTCGTTTTGGAAGATGCAGAAAATTCTTGGAGAAATTCGTCACTGTTGGTAGTGAATAAGCTGATCAGATTAAGTTTGGTTGGTGCTATTATGCCTTTTAGAAGGTGTAATAACTTGTTCACTTCAAATAACTTCCATATGAACATACACCGAGCTGCAATATGTCGTTTTGAACTGCATCAGGTTGGTTCTGCTGAATTCCTGGTTTCTGCAGCTATTTGGGTGCATTTGGAAAGCAATCAAGAATGTGTTAAGCATGTCATGAGTTGGTTTAATATGTGGTTGTGTGAGCAATACAAATTTTGGATAAGATCCAAGATGAAACAATTTAGTATGTGTGTTGCTTCCATGATCAAGAGATATGGTTGTTGGAGCTGCGTTTTGGAATGTTTGCAAGCTGAATTCAATATTTGGTTCTCTTGGTTTGGGTTTGGAAGGCCTCCCGAGATGCTCAAGGACTTCATATGCAATTTAATGGAGACAAAGATACACAAAATCAGTAATGTAGCTTACTACATGCATAAAAACAGAATTGTATCTGCATTTAGGGAATTTCAGCAGCGAGTCTGGGTTTTGAGCTATGTTAACTGCAATAGGAGGGGCTCGGAATGTGTTGGTGATGTTTGGTTTGATCATAGCAGACCTCCTGAAGAACATTATGTACTCAAAACACAGACATGGCATCACGATAAATTGAAGTGCTTATTGGTAGTCTCAGTTGCAGATTTCAGCAGACTTCATCACTTCAGATGTATTTTCATATGCAATAAGTGTCTTCATTGTTACAACTCTCTTCTATTCTTGAGGACAAGAATGTTCTTAAGGGGAAGGGAATGTTATGATTCGAGAAACCGAGGCATGAAAATCATGGTAGTTGCGTATTGTCCTGCTGCTGAATTGTCGGTATGCTGCTGATGTGCTGAAATGTTGGCTGCTACTGCTGGTGTGATGTTAATTAGTTTAATGAAAGATGTATTAGCTTGGTATGGTTGCATTGTATTAGTCGTAGCTAGCTTTGCATTGTAATCCTGCTGCAGTGGTAAGTTGTAGTACTATTATATTGGTCAGGGCTGTTAGTTGCTAATTAGGCTGGTTTGGCGCCAAGAATTAGGATTCAAATGTTAGTTAGCATTAGTTCTAGATATTTCTAGATGTTTCCTAAGTTGGTTAGCTTGAGTGAGTCTTGATTCAATGTATTAGGCTCATATTATGTAAGTAGTATAAATAAGATGTACTAGCATGTAATCCACAACTTTTGATGAATGAATTGATTACATTTGATTTCTCTCTCTATTTTCTCATCTCACTTCCCTTCTTTCTTAAATAAACTCTATATTCTTTCTCATCTCATACTCTATCTATCCCAACCAAGGTTAAGGTTCAAGACCTAATCTTTGAAACCTTAACATATCCTTCTCCTGAAAGCAAGCAAGTTGTTAGTTTGAACAATGTTTTGATTATTTCAGGTGAAAGTATCAATGACGTTAACTTAAACAGTACTAGGAAATGGGTCCTTATTAACACCCATGTACTTCTCCAAGGAAAATTAATTCCTTGGCCTAAGCGGCATCCCAAACTACGTTTATGAAGATTATGAAGTTCTTCATTGAGTGGGTGAACGAATCATGCCACTTATAGTATACCTGCCCTTAGAGTGAATTAGGGTCAAGTTTCTAGTGTTTACCCCTAACCTTGAGCCTACTATTTGCCTCCAGGCACTTAAATATAATATCAGCTCTTAAGAGGTGAAATGAATATTTTCTGAAGTCTTAGGACATGTTTGACTTCCTTGCTTTAATATCCTTCTTTCCTCAAGGTCCACAAACCATAAGAGATCCTTTGATGTATTTTGCAACATCAATTTCGTATGGAGGATCTTCTTCCACTTCAATGAGGTCATGTATGTAGGCTCCATACACGCTATTCTTCTTGAGGCTTTCTTCCTTCAAGATAGTCTCATACCTAGTGACACACTCCGCTAACTGAAGAAAAGTTGTGAAGTTTGAGCCTTCAAACTTTTTCTTGAACTCAATATCCAAGCCATTCAAAGCCAACATGGCATATTCAACCTCAGGGAGAGCCCCTTTGCATTTTAACTTGGCTCTTTTAAACCAGTTGATATAATCCTCTATGGATTCACCTGGCTTTTGTCTAATTCTAGACAAGTCTGACATAGATGTTCCTAGTTTCATCCTTGGGAATTAGGCCTAAAATTGTTTGGCCATGTAATCCCAACTGTAAATGCAGTTAGGTGGTAAAATTATGTTCCACTAGAAGGTAGTCCCTGTCAAAGAACTAGGGAACAACCTAAGTTCAGCTACAGGTTATTAGCAGCCTCTCTGCATTGGCAATTGAACCTCAACAAATGCTCCAGAGCAGATACGCTCCCTTCTCCTGAGAAGAGAGTAAACTCATGGATCTTATATCCTCAAGGGAAGGGGCAATCCCTATCAATATAGTCAAGCTACAGTTTATTATAAAGGAGTTTATTGACCCTTCTGAGGCCTAGTCCATGCATCTGCTCAATAAGGGTGGCTAACTGGTCTTGGAGGGGTAGGTTTGGCATATGGTTATGCGCCAACTACTGCCCCCCAAGGGGTTGAGGATCTTAAGGGGGATCTACAAGATATCCCTAAGCTCACATAACAATTGGATGTGGGAATGGATGTGGTTTCACATCAGCAGTGTAATAACCCACTTAATCATTTTGGCCATTTGGTTGATTGGCCATGAAGTATGGACCAACAGACCGTTGGATAGTGTTATGATTCAAGATCAAACTTGAATCATAAACTTTATATAATAGAGTATGAGATGAGGAGAGAAGTGAAAGAGATGAGAATTAGAGAGAAATTAGGGTTGAGAGAGGGAAAGAGATCAATTTTCTATTCAATGAATCTCAATTACAAGATATTTTGCTTATTTATACACATGAAGAAATACGGCTAAGAATAAAGCATCAAAACAAGCTAAACCGGCTTACAAGCTTTCCCGCCAAAACCAAACCTTACTCGCTAACTAACCCCAACCAATCTTCCCACCAAAATACATTTGAACTAACAATGCGAATTTCACAGCTAAAATGCATAAAATCCTTCACGGTCATGACAATACCCCCTCCTCAAGAACATTCTTGCCCCAAGAATGAAGGAGAAGGAAATTGGCTTCGATTGAACTTCAAATTTTCCCAGCTAGCATCTGTTGAATCCAAATTGACCCATTGAATCAAAACTTCCTCTACTGACTTGCCATTATGTTGCACCAGACGAGATGCAAGCACTACCGCAGGAGCTTGCACCAATGTTCCACTGCTTGTTGCTTCCGAAGGCTGTATTGGACAATCATTTCCTTCTGCCGTATGCTTTTTCAAAAGAGAAACATGAAACACAGGGTGAAAAAAAGAATCAGGAGGGAGCTCCAACCTATAAGCCACACTTCTCAATTTTTCTAACACCTTATAAGAACCAAAGTAATAAGCACCCAACTTCACATTCTTGCGCACTGCTACTAAAGTCTGTCAGTAAGGTTGAAGCTTGAGATACACTAAGTCTCCAACTGCAAAGGACTTGTCAATATGCTTCTTATCAGCATAATACTTCATTCTTGATTGAGCTAGCTCTAAATTGTCCTTTAATTGCTGAACTAATTGTCTCCTTTGTGACAGAAGATCATTAACCTCGGCACATGAGAAGATGCACCCTAAAGCACCATTGGTTAAGGAGGATTGCACCCATATAAAGCCTTAAAGAGAGTAGTCCCGATGGCAAAATGAAAATAAGTATTATACCAGAACTCTGCCAAGGACAACCAACGTGACCGGTGCTTAAGATAGGTGAATGTCATGCTCCTCGGATACTGCTGAACACACTGATTCACCCTTTCAATTTGTCCATTTGACTGAGGGTGATATGATGAACTAAAAGCAAGAGTAGAGCCCAACTATAAGAAAAACTCTCTCCAAAATTGAATGGTGAACATCCTATCCCGGTCTAAAACAATGGATTGAGGCAACCTATGCAACTTATAGATGTTATCAAGGAAGATTTTGGCCAACTTTTTTACATAAATAGGGTGACTCAAAGTAATGAAGTGGCTGAATTTTGTAAACCAATTCACAATGACCCAAATCAATTCCTTGCCATCAGCTTTACGCAATCCCTCGACAAAATCCATGCTTATATGCTGCCAGGCTCTGTCAAGAATTGACAATGGTTGCAATAACCCTGGATACTGAACATGATCTGACTTAGTCCTTTAGCAAACATCACGCCCTTGAACATACTTATCAGCACCCTTATTAGCCCTAATCCAACAGAAGTACTGCTTAAGCCTCTTGCAGGTGCCATCTATTCCAGAGTGTCCACCCTAAGCAAATGAATGGAAGGCCTAAATTATCTGTCTTCTCAAATTAGTAGAGGCTCCTACATACACTTTTCCTTTAATCCTCAAAATTCCATTTAGGATACTGACTTTAACTTCTACTATTAAAGAGTTATTCACACTATATGCTGTGACACAATTAGTAGCAAACTTATCTCCTTCAGAGGACTTGTACACTTCTTCCATCCAATTAGCCAAAACACGTGAAATGGCTGAGCGCATACTAGATTCACTTGCTTCTAATCTTCTTGAGAGGGCATCAGCAGCTAAGTTTTCTCTGCCACTGCGATATTCAATTGAATAACTCAAACCCAACATCTTCATAAGTCCCTTTCGCTGCACTCTAGTGGTGATCTTCTGCTTCAGAAGATAATTGGGACTTTAGTGATCAGTTCTAATGACAAATTGATGACCCTCAAGATAATGTCTCCACTTTTGCACTGCCATAAGTATAGCCAGGTATTCCTTTTCAAAAATAGAGCTGTTGATTCTTTGGACTAAGGGCCTGACTAAGAAATGCCACTGGTCTCCCTTTTTGAGAAATAATTACTCCTACTCCCATACTGCTCGCATTAGTCTCTAATACAAAGGGCTCACCAAAATCTGGCATGATCAAGACTAGTGCTGAACACATGGCTAGCTTGAGACCTTCAAATGCTTCTTGAGTAGCTTCAGACCATTGGAATGCATCTTTTCTCAAAAGATCAGTTAATGGCTTAGCCAATACTCCATATCCAGCTATGAACTTCCTATAGTATCCAGTTAATCCAAGAAATCCTCTCAGCCGCTTGAGGGTTAATGGGATAGGCCACTGTTTCATCGCTTGTATCTTGCTTGGATCTGTTGCCACTCCTTCACTTGAAACTATATGTCCCAAGTATTCCACTTGAGTCTGAGCAAATGAACATTTGGAAAGCTTAGCATACAACTTATTCTTGCACATAATCTGGAAGACCTGTCTCAGACGCTTAACATGTGACTCCAATGAAGGACTGTGTACCAGTACGTTGTGAAAGAATACCAGCACAAACTTCCTTAAATGAGCTTTGAACACTTGATTCATCAAAGCTTGAAATGTAGCTGGAAAATTGATTAAACCAAAGGGCATAACCAAAAATTCATAATGCTCGTGATGTGTCCTGAAGGTAGGCTTATGAATGTCTGTGTCCAACACTCAAATCTGATGATATCCCTGCCTCATACCCAACTTGGAATAATATTAGGATCCATTAAGCTCATCTAACAGATCGTCAGTAACAAGAATTGGAAATTAGTCCTTAATTATGAGAGAATTGAGATGCCTGTAATCAACACACATTCGAGATGATCCATCCTTCTTCTTAACAGGGATCACCGAAGAAGCAAAAGGGTTATGACTGTGTCTAATGAAATTTGTCTTCCGAAGCTCTCCAACATGTCTTTCGATCTCGCTTTTATAAGAGTGGGGATACTTATAGGGCCTTAGATTAACTGGACTGGAGTGAGCCTTAAGAGGGATAGCATGATCCAAGACTTTCTTAGGTGGAAAAATAGTTGGCTGAGTAAACACATCTTCATAATCTTGTAGCAATTTTCCAATAGAAGGGTCCGAATTCACCTGAGATGCCTCTGGACTAGCAGTGATGGAAAAAAAATGTCCAAACCACTGATACTTGCCCTTTCTGACCATCTTCCCAAGGCTCTTTACATTCATCATTCGGAATTGACCCCGCTCCATAATTCCTTACAATGTCACATTCTGACCTTCTCTATCAAAAGACACAGACAACTGAGCAAAATCAAAGATCAAAGGGCTAATGGTTTTCATCCAATCCACCCCTAAGACCATATCAGCTCCTCTCAACTTAAGTACTCTGAAATCATACTCAAATTGGTGTCCTTGCTTCCTCTAACAAAAACCTTTACATTTCATCCGTGTGATCATTGAGTTCCCATCAGCAACTGCTACAGCTAAAGGCTGGTCTTGATCATCTCATGCACTTGCTTCACTACCTTAGGATAAAGGAACATACCGAGTGCCTCAAGGGCTCCCGCCTACGCAGGGTCTGGGGGGGGAGGGGGCGGATGTACGCAGCCTTCCTCCTTCAGGGTGTTATCCTGAAGAGAGTCTATTTCCTAGTGCCCCCAACCTGAGGGTGAGGACTTCCCAGGAGGTCACCCATCCTGGTACTACTCTTGCCGAAGCATGCTTAACTTCGGAGTTCTAATGGGATCCGGTGAAGGCGTGTTGGTGCCCTCTTTGGTACTTCACTACCTTAGGATCCACAAAGCTATGTGTATTGTCACTATTAATCAGAATCAACATATGCTTATGTCCCACCTCTCCTTTGATTCTTATCATATTGTGAGAACCATTTCCAGTTAGTACTCTTACAGATTTCTCCATTTCATCATTCCCAAAGTCCTCTTGCTCTTCTTCTTCCTGATCCCCAGCAACCTCCTTAACATTCTGAACCTCAATGTACTCCCAAGCCTTTGCTCTAGTGACTGTCACTAACAGCTTAGGATTACACTTATGTCCAAAGAAGTGCTTCTGATTACATTTAAAACACAATCTTTGATTCTTGTTTTCCTCCAAGCTTAATGCCTTCGAGCCACCAGTAGGAGCTGTCTACTGAAGAGATGACGATTGAGGAGCCTTGACCCTTTGTCCATTAGAACCAGTCAAGATAGTGGCTCTCATCAATTTTGCTTTGGAGAAATGACTTAAACAAATTTTTAATTCTTAATTTGAGGTCACTTGTAAAGCTGGATATGTAATAAGATTCAGTAGCTCTAGGGTTAACTGTCAACATTCTAGCTCTCAAATTCTCAAAACGAGGCATATATTCCCTCACAGAAGAAGTTTGAGCCAATTTATTGAAATAATCGATCACCTCACCAGGATCCTCTTCTCCAAAACTCTCACAAATTTCATTCACAAACTCTGTCAATGTTAGGGATGGATTGCTACATATCAACATATCAAGCTGTAGAACCAGACTTCCTGATCTCCATGAAAATATATCGTAGCTAACTCCACCTTCTCTGTGTCATCTACATGATAGAATATAAAGTACCTCTCACACCTCCTAATCCATTACTGAGGTTCCTTTCCATCAAATGTTTCCATTTCAACATGAGGCTGTCTGATTCCCTGACTTCTTCCACTAGCTGTTCCATTTTCACTGGATCCAGATGATTGAGGTTGCAGGATGTTTGGAGGACGATCATGCTGACTAGCGGCAAATAATGCACCAGCTCTTGCAAGTTGATTCTACCTCATGATTTGCTGCTTTAATCCATTGAGCTTCAATTCAATGTGCTGAGAATGTTGATCTAACTTCTCAGCTAACTTTTGATCCTGCGATTGCTGCATCCTTACAAAAATTTCCTCCATTTAAAGTCTCAAATGCTCAAATTGATTGACTTTTACATTAGCTCCAGCGTTTACACCAATAGTAGCAGCATAAGTAGCATTAGCAGTAGCATTTGCTCGAGTTGTCACTCCACCAGCCATTGGTACTGTCTTCTTGCGTCTAGCCAGCTCCAATTAATCAACAAGCAATCAGTCGGCTGGAAACACAAGCTCTGATATCAATTGTTATGATTCAAGATTAAACTTGAATCATAAACTTGAGATAATAGAGTATGAGATGAAAAGAGATGTGAAAGAGATGAGAGTTAGAAAGAAATTAGGGTTGAGAGAGGGAAAGAGATCAATTTTCTATTCAATGATTCCCAATTACAAGATATTTTGCTTATATGTACACATGAAGAAAGACGGCTAAGAACAAAGCATCAAAACATGTTAAACCGACTTACAAGCTTTCCCTCCAAAACTAAACCTTACTCTCTAACTAACCCAAACCAATCTTCCTGCCAAAATACATTTGAACTAACAATGTGAATTTCACAGCTAAAATCAGCTAAATGGCATAAAATCTTTCACGATTATGACAGATATGTGGCATGCCCGAAGGCACACCAACATTAATAGGCTATTGGACCATCCCTACCTGATCAATCCCCAAGGTATGCTCTAGAGGACGTAGGAATTTAGCTTGCCCCAAAGTCTCATATGTAGACATAGGCCTAGGAGGAGGACATTGATCCCCAACATTGGGAATTTGCCCCAATGCACATACTTCAAGGCTTTGATCTCTAGCATGAAGAGGGTGTGGAAGGTTGTACCCCCTTTCTCGGGGATAGGCATGACCTGAACATTGGCGTCAAGGTCTATTGAAGCCAAAGCATATCCTTGCATCAAAGGGCCAACAACCCCATAGGCTGCGCTATCATTCCTATAGCCGGAATCCACGTGAGTGGCACCTGAGTTAGCTGTAGTTGTGTTCCCCATTCTCTGAAGGATGTGTTATGATCGAGACTAATCTCAAAACCATAACCTAGGGAAAGGATAGAATCAAGAGAGTTAGATGAGAAAAGAAGTGAAGGGGATGAGAAATTAGAGAAGAGTTAGATGAGAGAGAGAATATCTCATAAGAGATTGTTGTAAATTTTCATTAAATGCCATCCATTACACACTAGCATTCCTTATATACTTCACTAGTTATAATGTAAGGAGGACTAAGCCTATAACCGACACAACCGACTCTAGCTAAGCATTAACTACTAAAGATCACTTATTACATGACTTAACAAAAGGCTAAGGCCACGTATTATATCCATACTCTAATTCATATGCCCCTACAATGGAAATCATAACAATACTCCCCCCATAAGAGATTCTTGTCCTCAAGAATCTAAGAAGAGAGTTAAACTTGAAGAACACTTATTGATGTAGAGGTAGAAGCTGAATGTGAAGATCTCCTTGCTGAAAATTGCAATGGGATAGAGCTTGTAAAGCAATGAATACACATTGTGAAGTCTGCATCTGCATTACAGCTTCAACTTGCTATTCCACACTGGATGCTATTCGTGGCTGCACACAGGTATTGATCCCCTGCTTCTACCACCAGGCTAGCATCTGATTTGGAGAATTAACTCAGGTGGTCTACCCATATCATACCAAATCAGCCAAAGTCAGCCCAATAACTCCCCTGCAGCTATTAATCCAGCAATTCCCTACACTTGTGATGCTTAAAGGAAGTCCGTCACCTGCTCTCAGGTTTCTACTAATTCTAGGAGTCCAATTAACATCCTCAGATGTTGTATCAAAGCCCGAAATGATAACCAATTGATCCCCTTTACAAGCTTCCAGACCTAGACCTGATTCAGCCTGATGTTCGATACTACCAGCAGAGCAACATTTCTCAGCTTCAATTATCCTGCTGATGAACTTCTTGTCGTAGTTGCTGCTGTGAGTAAGTTCACTGAGACTGCTTAAGTGAACTATATCCGTCGATCGAAGCAGCTTTGCCCCATGAACTGAAGCCAACTTCCTCAGTTCCAATTGCCTACACACTCCTATGATGCAAAGAGTTGTTTTTCTGATGTCAATTTTACTGAAATCAGTCGCTGAATCAGTCACTTCTAGGACTCAAAATGTGCTTTGATCCTTGCTAACATCAATGTATACTTCCACTCTCTTGTCTTGCCCAAATGTGAAGAGAGTGCAAAAAAAACACTTAGCATATTGCTTCCTACTGCCACATTCTAACTTAGTTTCTTGAAAATTGGAACGTTGGCTTGCAAGCTTGTAACTTTACTCCACCAAGCTAAGTTTCCAAGAGTAACAATCACTCTCCAAGGAAACAAAGTCACCACTTGAACTATCAATATAGCAAAACTCACAGCCCACAATTTGCAGCATATGAATACCAGATTGTTCACCCAAACTTCAGCTCCTGTTTGTGTCTTGCTCCTTGCGTATAAGGGATATTCTGCAGTAATGTTGGTTCAAGGAACCCTGTAATCTAGGCTCGTTATGAACCCACTTTCTTCTTAAAAGAACGAACACAGATCTCCTAACAAAGAGCACCAGTATGTATGCAAAATACACCAGCCCATGAAGCCAGTGGAGCATCAAAACGGCTGTGAAAACCTCATGAATAAGGACTGATGTGTTCAGGACTTTTCTACTGTAGTGTGTACTTATTTCAGCTTGAAATAATCTTGATCTTTTGCTGAACTCTTTAACTAAGGCACTTATATGATGGCTAACACACTAACCAACTGGCTCCACTTGTATGTCACCACAGAATGCACCTAATTGACAATACTCATCAACATCTACTTGCATTTGTGCAACAGATCTCAAATACTCAGGTTCCGAAGTTTCAGGTTTACTCTTGAATTGACCAATCAAAGCCTCAAGGGATCTTTCGACTTCAAGCACATCAATATAAGCATCCATTGTACTAAATTTGGTCTGAACAGAAATCTGCTCCAGTGCATTACTGAATTTTTACACCTCCATCAACTCAATTGCTTGTACAAAAACAATACTTCGCCTTTGTTGAACCTTGAAACGCACTTTGGCAGCTTGATTACTTCGTTTCAGCAAAGAATCAACTCTTTTCAGCTTCACAAAGCATTGAGTATCTTCTCCCGGATCAGGAGGCAACTTATCATAAGAGTGTGTATTTGAATACACCATTTCTCCACTCCAAGAACCTTGCAATATATCAAGTACATTATTGTCTGCGCCAATCAGATGCTGGTTTCGAGTAACAAGATGCCTTGGATAAGTACTTAACACATTTTGTGGTGCCATTATTTCAACTTTCCCAGTTGAAATCAAAGGTTCTGCTATATCCGATCCTTGTATACTAGCATATATATCGATAAAATCAGGAGTTTGAGTTAGTTCTTGTTGCCTAACTTCTTCCAGTGGACCATCCCGATGTCCCATAATTGAATCGGCCTCAATTACAGCAAATACAAGTTGTCTATTATTCTGTTCTTGCAAACTCCCAAGCATCTTAGGCTGAAGCACAAACTCATGCTTCAATTTCTGCGTTGCAAACTTCTCTTGACCCCAAAATTCTTTCAATGCTTCGTTTAGATGGCTTCTCTTTGCTTTCTTTATAATTCCCTTGACATGTGAACCGTATTCCCATTCTGGAAGCATGTCTTGCTGTGGCTCAACAACCTCAAGATACTCTAACTTGTGTTCATCAATTTCGACATTACCGTGGTCTAATTCATCTTCAACGGCAACATATTCCACTCCAACCTTTTCTGTTTGCTCGGCATTGAGCTCTTGTAGTATAACCCTAACCATTAGCTCCGAGGACTCATTTGCATCAAGAACACCAGCACAATCTCGATTGATGTTTGCAAACTGATGAGCTGAATCTTGCTGATCCACAATTCGCTGCAGCACTTGGTCCATTGCTAGTTTCACTTCCTGCAAAAACTCCTCACATTCTTGTCTAAATATTTGCCTCAATTTCTCCCAAGTATCACTCATCACGAATGGACAAGAGGCATCATCAACCATACCAGCCATATTTGCAATGTTAAGCAACGTTTCGATATGAACCAACTCAGTTCACAGAAATTTGAGTTCGATAAACAAATTTTGATTCGAATCACTTCAACCGATGATTTCTTAAAGAAATTATACTCTTTCGCTTGCACAAACAATCACTTGCAAACGGCTCCTCAATCATCACTGAATACGAACCCTAATATGCAGAATTTCGCCACACAGAGAACTCGAACCAAACCCTAACTACTATGCTTCCTAAGTAACCAGACTTACAATTCTGAATTAGGCTCGACTCTAGATCGCAATCAAGTCCTCAACACAATACTCCAGACAATCTTCAAGAACGAAATCAGATTTCAACAATTTCGGTTTTCAATTCAATGTCAGATCCCCTTTTTAGCAAATCTCAATTCAATATCATATAATTCTTAAGAATCAAATGAATTCTTACCACTTCTACGCTTATTAACATGAATTTCATCACAATTCAGCAACAAAAGCAGATTATGATCGAATATGTAACATGAAGTTCAAAAAACAGTTACCTTCACTTCTCAATCGAATGCCAGAATCAAAAACTACCTCAAATCAGCTTGTTTTTCTAATCTTTTGATTATGATCAAGTGTAATGTTGATCCAATAGATCATTTTAGCTTCTTCTACAACTGATCAGATGAATATTTGATCAAGGTCAATTATGCTTCAACATTCAACTTCCATAGCTATTGCTTGATCAACTCTACTGAATTCAATCTAATACTACAATAATGATGATTGAAATCCACAGATAATCGATCAACCAAGCTTATATCAATGATACTTAATCAATTAATCTCAACCGAAAAACATTCCCAAACAATGCGTAGGATGTGAAGCAATTAACAATGCACACAAGCTCTTCAAGCCAGAATTCAGATTTGAATTCTTGATCACACAAAACTGAACCAAATCAGCGCAAAAAAAATTTTTTTGTTGATTAATTGCAACTAGCACTAAAGCTCGACACAATACAAACTCAATTTAGTTGAACTTGATTCAACTAAATCAAATGCAAGCATCTAATGTCTCTTGCGCAGCACAACAACCAGATTTTTAAATTTGTTTCTTGATTATGATTGGAAGCCATCCCTAGCTCTGATACCAATTGTTATGATCGAGACTAATCTCAAAACCATAACCTAGGGAAAGGATAGAATTAAGAGAGTTAGATGAGAAAAGAAGTGAAGGGGTTGAGAAATTAGAGAAGAGTTACATGAGAGAGAGAATATCTCATAAGAGATTGTTGTAAATTTTCATTGAATGCCATCCATTACACACTAGCATTCCGTATATACTTCAGTAGTTACAATGTAAGGAGGACTAAGCCTATAACCAACACAACCGACTCTAGCTAAGCATTAACTACTAAAGATCACTTATTACATGACTTAACAAAAGGCTAAGGCCACTTATTACATCCATACTCTAATTCATATGCTCCTACAATGGAAATCATAACAGGATGGTGTTATCAACTTGAGCCATTAGAATCCGTGAGCTCGAAGGAACATCATGAGGGTACCGGTGGAAATTGAGGTTGGAGGAACGGGCCTTAACTACCTAATGTCCTCTCTAACGGCTTGAACTACGTCGTTATGTAGAGGTGGCCAACAGGCCGGGTTGGGTCGAGTCGACTTATGATCCAACTTGTGGGCCTCATAGTATGTCCGGATCAGGCCCGGATAGCAAGGTGGGGGTGGATCCCCCTCCCTTATTTTATTTTCACTGGCCCGGCCAACCAAGGCCCCATAAAAAGGGGCCCAGATTGAGCCGAGTTCCTGCCGTGCCGTCGGGGCGACCCGGCCCATTGGCCACCTCTACCATCATGAGTCTCAGCTTGCCTGACCAAAATAGGCTCAATTTCAACTATTATATGCCTTGCCATGTCCTTAGCTATAAAGGTAGAGGTGGAAGATAGGGTTGAGTTCATTTCAACCAATACTCTATCGGTTTCCTTATGAAGGCTCTCATCACAGCTGATTTTTCAAGCTGAGCTACTAGACTATGCTCTATCCCAGCATGTTACTTCTCATGACCTCTTTCATTGCCATTTCAAGCCTTTGATGAACAACAAGTTCCATCCGACGTTTGAGAATGGCCAGACAACTCTTTTGAGAATACCTATTGAGCGTAATACATCGTGTTTCGGGATGTCTTCATCACCGTCTCTTTCGTTATTGTGGTTGTGACTAGTTTCTTCCCCTTGTGACATGGGGCTTTGTTCTATAGGGTGCTCGAGGGGAGATCCGATCAAGGCTAACCCATCATGTTCCTCGGCTTCAAGAGCACTAGATATTCTAATTCTGACCATTGGTGAATGGTCTTAGACTATACTTTGATAATCCATGACGGGGTTAAGATAATTACATCTTATGTTAAGCCTTCCATTGTGATCGCCAAAAGGGTTGTTTGCTCTTCTTGTTTGTGTAGTGTGTGTGTGTGTGGTCACTGTAAATACAAATCAAACGACATGCAAAAGGGACTTGTAGCGACGTGCGAGCAAGCTTGAATCCTGGACCGCACATCTTTGACCTCAACCAATCACTTTTTGGAGGAAAAGGGATGGTGCTCTAGGTGAATCCAACTTCAATTTGCAACTTTTGTGGATTCTGCTTCTACTCCAATGAGGGAGACCTTTATATGTTTTTTGGATTTTTTAATATATATGAGATAAAATAAAAGGATATGGAACTAGTTGGAGTAGCAGTTAGGGTGACCGAGCAAAGCCCAAAGACACCTTTCCTCGTACACTTTAAAGCAAGGAACTCGGGTGGAAACAAACTCAAGCTCAGCAGTCCCCTTACAAGCCTGAGTCAATTAGATTTTTAGGTTTCACACCCTTGACTTGTAATAACTCGAATGAGTTAGGGTTTGACAAAATTAAGATGGAGCAAATCATATTTGGGTTACTAGATCAGGACTAATGCAATCAAGGTCAAGCCATAGCCTTCAAAGCCCATAAACAATAACACAAACCTAAGTTCACCTAACACATTAAAAAGTGACACCGATTTTAAGACCAAAGTAGTCAAGGTCAAGCTTTGGTTGTCAAAGCCTTAAACCAATGCCGCAATTCTCAACTCACCCACTGTGGGAACATATTAAAACAAGGAGTTCATACCTAAAACCAAAAGTATTTTATTGCCATAAGAAAGCAAGTACAAGGAAGATCTATGCTAATCTAAGCTATGCTAGGCTAAGTTAAGTTACGATACTCAAAGGTGAAAAGCACAAGTGTGATATAAAGAAACTTGAAGAAATTTGTATTGTGATGCTAGTGTTTGCAACCTAAATTTGAGGGGATTGGGACAACGCTATTTTAAGCAAAGTGCCACTTGCTTAACACGTGAGGCCTCCCTCGAGGAGAATTAAGCCTTTAGGTGCTGAGGCAACGGTGACTCAAGCCCAGTATCCTAAGAAGATCATTACCCCAATAAGGGTGTCAACCACTCGAGGCTTGAGGTGGTTGAATAGTAAAGTGAGCTCGAGCTCAAGGGGCTACTAAGAACGCTGCAACATAAGTGGTTTCCAAGCTTAAGACAGCTACTTGGAGCACAATTTCAAATACTTCGGCACTAAACGTGGAGCTTCTAGAGGGGACTTCAGCTAGAAATACGGACGTGGGCTTCAAGGAATTCCTTCCAATACTAAATCATGGCCACGTTCATTGATCCTTAACTAGCAAGAAGAGGCTTGGTGGCCTGATGTGGGGGAAAAATGCCACGAGATTAGGGCAGCCGTTATTTAGTTTATCTATAAATAAAGGACGATGTTACGGGCCAAAAACACACACACTCAATACAAACCTTCATCAAGCTTTCTTTACAGCACACTTGTGCTCTTTTCTTAGAAGTAGCGTAACTTAGCATAGCTTAGTTTAGAGTAGAATAACTTGTTGTACTTGCTTCTGCAGTAATACAATCTTTCAGGGTTCAGGTATGAACTTTTTTTTTTTTGTTAATCTATTCCCAAATTTTCGATGAGTTAAAAATTAAGGCTTCAGATTAAGGCTTTGATAGCCAAAGCTTGACCCTGATCGCGTTGGTCATAACACTACTGCCACTACTTGATAAATCAGGTGAACTTAGGTGTGCACCATTGATTAGGACTTTGACGGCTATGGCATGAGCTTGATTGCGTTGGTCCTAAACCAGTGACCTGAATACAGTTTGCTCTACCTTAATCTTGTCAGACCTAAACTCATTCAAGTTATTATAAATCAAGGGTGCCAGACTTAAAAACCTGATTGACTTAGACTGTAAGTGGACTGTTGAGCTCTTGGATTTGTCTCCATCCCAATTCTCCTGTGGGCTTTACTTCATCACTATAACTGCCACTTGAGTTAGGTCCATATGCTTTAATTTTCTGTTAATCACATTTATTAAAAAATCCATAAAAATAATTAACCAAGTCTTATTAATTGAAGCATCAGCTAAACTCATGGTATAACCGAAGTTAAATATACCAAAATATCACAACCTTTTCTCCGAAAACGGTGAGTGGTTAAGGTCAAAGCTGTGCGGTTCTAATTTAGGGTCACTCCCTAGTCAGTGAGTCCCTTTTGCACGTTTGTTTTGTTATCATTTTATGGCAACCACATCACACTTAATTACAAACAAAATAAAGCAAACACGCCTTTTGGCGACCATAGTGGGAGGCTAGAAACAAGTTCATCGTTTTTAGCCATCGTGGATTACCATAACATAATTTCAGACCATTCACCAATGGTCAGACCACGGAGGTCCAATGCTCTCGCACAAGAGGAACCAAAGGGCTTAGCCCTGATTGGATCCCCACTTGAGCATCCTCTTGAACAAAGCCCCGTAACATGAAGGGATGAACCGAGTCATAGCCATGGCAATGAGAGCGGTGGTAATGATGACATCCCGGAAGATGAACGAATTCAGATAGATGGCCATTCTCACATGATCTTCAGGGCTATGCTTAAATGCCGTTTAGAAATCATGGACCACAGAGTCCAATAAATAGTGAGAGAAGCCTTTGAGAGACAACGTGCTAAAATAGAGCGCAATTTAGCAGCTCAGCATGAAAACTCTGCCGCAATGAGAGCCGTAATAAACAACGTTGGAACCTCAATGCATGATAGGCTTCACAAAGAGACTAGCAGAGTCTTGTTGAAATGAACTCAACCTTATCTTCTACTACTGTTCTTAATGCTATGGATGTGGTAAGACAGACAGTAGTTGAGGTTGAGCCTATCTTGGTTAGACAGGCTGAGGCTCACAATGGCTTGGTTCCAGTTGTTAGAGAGGCTGTCAGACAACTTAGGCTTGCACCTCTTCCGTCAGCTCCAACTGGATATCCTTATGAGGCTCCTTCGAGCTCACAATTATTAGTGACTCAGGTTGAATATACTATCCCCGAGAGAACTGCAAACCCAGTTATGGCTAACCCGAGTGTAACATGCTTGGAACCCAGACACTTCGAATCAGGGTTTTTCTTCGACCTCGAAGGATCTCAATGCCAATGTGCCAGTGTTGCCTGTCCTAGAGACAGGGGCAAAACCGCTCATACCCTCATCAGGTCATAGAGGTTACCTCGAGGCCCACTCAAGGCCTTGAAGTAGCAATGGAAGGACAGGTACCCACTTCTTGGGGCCAGCCTCTTCTTCCTAGACCTCTCCAAGCTTATGACACTGAGGGGAAAGTTAATTACCTACTCCCTCTAGATCATGACTTGGGTATTGGTCAAGCAAGGTGAACTAACAACTGTTAGGAATGGTGTCCTAAAATCCAGATTTATTCTGTTAATATTATTTAATTAAGGAATAAAATTGAAATTTCAGTTGTTTCCTTGTTAAATTTGTGTAAGCGAGCATTTATATTGAATGTGATTTTCTTTTTGGAAACATCCATGAGATGGGTGTACTCCTCATACTACAATTTACAAGTTTATTCTAAGCGGTTTATAAGATTAACCCACAAATAGACATGAAATTTGAAAGACTCATAGTCAAAGACAAGTCTGGACCACTTGTACGCTAAAACTATAACGTGACACTTTAGATGACTTGTCTTGGTCATGTGGATGGTGATCCAAAAGTGATATGTCGATGTGTTTAATAAGGTTGGCACATTGAATTGGACCATGTGAGTTGCTTGTTTCTAGATTACTATCGGAGATGAGAGATTCATGTTGTACTGTTTGAACGACGACTCTAAATTCTGAGAGTATTCTGAACTTGTGCATGGAGCGTTAGTTACTTTGGTGTACTATAAGTAAGGTCTAAACGCATGACTGAATTCCCACGTACAATGGACAGCGGCGTGAAGTGTGAAAAGGATCGGGCATTCAATAGGAAAACTACAGTCTCTTATGAGATATAGGTGTCCCCTTAGTTGATTGGCAAATATTTGAATAGTTTGGAAACTTTGGTCAAAGTATTCTAAGTGTTTAGCAATTGGAATTTATACTGTGAATATGTTCAAGTATAAATGAATTATTCAGTTGCGAGAAGGATAATGGTAGTAGTTATATTTATCCTTTGTCATGGACATCTAGTGGAGGGTTGTTGTCATCAATACAATCTATTAGGAAAATATCGAATAAATAGTTTCAGTCTAGAGTGCAATAAAATTTATTTAGTGGAATTAAGTCATATTAAATGGTAATTAATTATTTCATGGGATGATTAATTTAACCCATTTGGAGCTAGATTTAAATTGTCCCTGAGGTCCCTAAGCAAGCCTTTGTATTTGTTGCCATTGAAAAAGTATTAAAGAATTCATGAGATAAATTATTTATCCATAAGATAAGTAAATTTAATTTTGCCAATCATTACTCATGATATGAATAAAGTTAAACATTATAAAATAAAATAATTTTGAAAATTAAAATTTGTAAGATGAATTTTTACATGTGAAAAAAAAAAAAGAAAATCGCTTATATCAGGTTTGGGATCAATGGCATTGAAATCGGACGATGTCACACGTTGGCTCGCCCCTCTGCTTATCTGTGCCACCAAGCGTGGGCCAATACGGGCCCGCCACATGGCACGGCTTTTAAAATTGAAAAACACACGATTTTAAAATGCCGCATTTTACCTATGTTAGCATATGATACGACGCGTTTTGTTTTAAAGCCAATGAATCCCGCATCAAAAAAATAAGAGTTTTTCATTCCGGTATACTACTATAAATAAAGGTACCTATTCCAAGAGTTTGACATTCAATTGAAACAAATTATTTTGGGTTTCTAGAATTGTTTCGGAGACCTGATTAGAGAGAAAATTTTCCATTAAATTTTTTTTTTCCACAGTTTAATATTTTTCGGAGCTCACCCTCTGGACAGCTCAAGGTCATTGCGTAGAAGATCACGGGGTCTCGATTTTGGTATTCTTCTAAAGATTATTTTTCTTTCTGGTATTCTTATATTGGAGCAATTCCAAGTACGTTTTCTTTCCTTCACTTTTAGTTTTCGCTCTTTTAGTTATTTACAGTATTTGTTATTCTGCCTGTTTAAGTTTATGTATTGTTATGAATGTATTAAAGTAAAAGGCCTATAGATCTAAATTAAGAACTTCGAACTATAGATTTAAATTATGAATTTAAATCTATAGATTTAAAATTATGAACTTTAAATCAACCCTAGGTTTAGAATTATGAATTCTAAACCCATTCTGCTACGTAGATTTTATAAAATTAGGGAGAATTTTTAAAATTCGTCCCAACAACCGGTATTAGAACAAAGAGATTTATAGAGATAACCCTAATCTGGGGAGCTCTCGTACGTGAGGTGTCACGAGCAGCAGTTTGTGACTTCAACACCTGAAGTTGGTGATTTATTACAGCAGAGAAGACAGTTGATGCAACTCCTCAAGGACAACCTCCACCTTGCTCAGGCAAGAATGAAATACTATGCCAACAAGAAGCGTGTGTTTGGTGCTATTATGGCTTTGGGAAGATGTATTAACTTGTCCGCAGCAAGAAGCTTCCCTATGGACAAGAATCGAGCTGAAATCTGTAATAACCGCAGCTATGTGTTGTCTTGGTTATACACTGCTGAATTCTTGACGTCTGCAGCACATCATGTGGAATTGGAAAACAATCAAGTGTTTGTTGAGCTTGGTCTGATATGGTTTAGTAAGTGGATGTTTAAGCAATACAAATTTTGGATAAGATCCAAGATGAAATGATTGCAGCTGCATTCTAATGGGATTTCAATGTGTTCTGTTACCAAGATCAGGATATGGGGCTGTTTTAGCTGCATTTGGGAATGTCTACAAGCCGATTTTGATACTTGGTTCACTTGGTTTGAGTTTGGAAGACCTCTAATCTGTTTTAGCTGCACTGCAGGAAGCTATGGCTGTTGATGTTAGGCTAGTTTGGTTTGATTTGTGCAGACCACCAGAAGTAGAACTCGCCAAATCAGACACAAGCAAGGACAACAGGACCTTGGGCCGGAATTACCTTTCAATCTGCATCAATATGGAGTTCTTCAGCTGCATTTCAGATCTTGTTACAAACATGTTCTTGTTGGTGTATACATTTGCAAGGCAGTTCAGCACACTCAAGCTTTCTTCTATTGCAACAAGTGATTTTCAAGTTCAACTCTCTTCCATTCTTGAGGACAAGAATGTTTTCAAGGGGAAGGGAATGTTATGACCCGGGAATCCAAGGCGTGAGCTGGTGGTGGCTGTGTTGCTGAGGTGTTCTAATGGGTTTCGGTTGTTGCATGGTTAATGCTATGTTGGTGTTTGTTTAGCTTAAGAGTGATGTATTAGCTACTGCATATTAGGTAGCTGCAATTGTGTTAGGAGGACAGCATATGTTGGAGCCAATGGCCCATGTTAGTTAGCTAGATATTTTAGTATTAGTTAGATATTTTGTTTAGTTGAGTTGGTTAGTTGTGATGTCTTAGTCCAATGTACTAGATTGCTTATAAGTAGTGATCAAGTGTAATAAGCAATTCATTCAATCAAATATGCAACAATTATCTCTTTGAGATGAACTTTCTCTCTCTCATCTAACTCTTCTCTATTTCTCATCTAATTTCACTTCTTTCTCTTCTCATACTCTCATCTATCCTCAATTTTTACTTATTTTATGCTTGTGAATTCAGCACACCTCAGGCCGAACACTTTGAATGCAGGGCATCTTGATCAGCCTCCTGATCCAGCACACACGCGACCTGCTTACTTGATCAGAGAACATTTTGTTTGATCTCCGGATAAGGACCAGCTGCATTTTCAGGGACAAACTTCATCAGAAAATGGTCCCTTACAAAGTAATGAAGTTAATTCTAGAACTAGAGGCAATGGCTTTAGACAACCGAGAGTTCAAACTGAAAATTTTGATGGAGATGTGAGCATTACTTCCACTTCTATTCCATTCCTGATGAACAAAAGGTGGAATTGGCTGCGGTTTATCTTCAAGGAGATCATGAAGTTTGGCTCTATAGTCTATTGAAGAGCAATTCCACGCTTTCTTAGGCTGAATTTATGATTGAGCTTTGTGAACGCTATGGTGATGAAGATTCGAGTGACATTGTTGACAATTTCAACAAGGTGACTCAAGTCACAACCGTGAAGGAGTATATGACAAGGTTTGAAAACCTTAGAGCAAGCATGATAACTATCTATCCTCAAGCCACTGAGTCATTTTACGTCTCAAGTTTCATCAGTGGATTAAAGCCTAAAATCAAGAACTTAGTGAAGGCAATTGATCCTACTTCTTAATCCAAAGCTAATGCCAAGGCCAAGTTGTTTGAGGCCACAGTTCTAACATCCAATGATGGGCCAAAGCATAGAGGAGAAAGTTTCCAACAACATCAAAAGGGGGTAGATGAACCCAAAGTGAACCACGACCTTGAGAAACATACTTTTGAGAAGAGGCCTCAAAGACTCTGTTTTAAGTGCCGTCAGCCTTATGAATTTGGACATAAATGCAATCCTAAATTCCTCATGACAGTTAGGGGAGTTAACATTGATAGGCAGTCTGATAGTGACGAGGCCGAGGTTGAAGATGAGGATTCTGATCCAGAACTTTTTATTGAGGATGAAGTGGATATTCCTTGAAGGCTTTGACAGGGCAAGGAGTTCATAACACAATCCGAATCAAAGGAAAAGCAGGCATGAGATCTATTGTCATCTTGATAGACAGTGGAAGCACTCACAGTTTTATTGATCCTAAAATAGCGAAGAAAGTGGGACATGAGGTGATCAAGACTCATCCCTTAGCAGTGACTGTGGCTGATGGAAACTCTATTCTTACTCAGGACAAATGCCGAGCTTTCAGTGGTCTATGCAGGAGCATCAGTTCACAAACGATTTCAGAGTCCTTCCCTTGGGTGGATGTGATATGGTGCTTGGAGTTGATTGGATGCGTTCTTTCAACCCGATGTCCTTTGATTATGTTAAGCAAGCTGTGTTATTTGAATGTCAAGGATCTAGAGTTACACTGCGAGGCATGGACAATCTCTAAATTGCATTCTTAAGGACAAGAATGTTCTCAAGGGGAAGGGAATGTTATGATTCGAGCTTGACGAGGCTAGGGGGGTATGCTGTATATGGCTAAGGCTGAGGAGTTGCGGTAGTGTTGCTTAGTAATGTAGCAGCTTAGTTCATTTCTGCATATTTTAGCTATAATTGTAATAAGCTGCAGAAACTTGCAGCATGGCTTTCCTTTAGCGCCAAAATGGCTAATAGTTAGTTAGAAGATATTTTAGTTATGTTAGATATTTTGTATTAGTCGGTTAGAAGTAGTAAGTCTTGATTCAATGTCTTAGATTGCCTATAAGTAGTTGATTTGTGTAATAATTCAGATCATTGAATCAAAATATCAAGAACAATCTCATTTTGAGATCAAACCTTCTCTCTCTCATCTAACTCTCCCTATTTCTCATCCCAATTTCTCTAATTTCCCATCTTAATTGACTTCTTTCTCATCTCATACTCTCATCTATCTTTAATTACTTAGCTTATGCTTTGTGATTCAATCACAAGCGTAACAGTAAGCATGGAATTGCTCTTCAATAGACTATAGAGCCAAACTTCATGATCTCCTTGAAGATAAACCACAGCCAATTCCACCTTTTGTTCATCGGGAATGGAATAGAAGTGGAAGTAACGCTCACATCTCCTTAACCAAGATTGTGGCTACTTCCCATCAAAATTTTCAATTTGAACTCTTGGTTGTCTAAAGCCATTGCCTCTACTTCCAGAATTAACTTCATTACTTTGTAAGGGACCATTTTCTGATGAAGTTTGTCCCTGAAAATGCAGCTGGTCCTGATCTGGAGGTCGAACAAAATGTTCTCTAATCAAGTGAGCAGGTCACGTGTGTGCTGGATCAGGGGGCTGATCAAGATGCCCTGCATTCAAAGTTTTCGGCTTAAGGTGTGTTGAATGATCCTGAGGATGCACATTTTGTCCATGATTCAAGCCAGAAGACTGAATTTGCACTTGATCAAATGGATGCACATGAGATCTGGTAGTTATTTCAACTGCTGGAATTGGATCTTGAGGATTAACACCAACTGTTTGAAGTTGAACTTGAGGATTAGCCGACACATCAACAACTTGAGGTCCATCTTGAGATCTCTTATCAGCTACTACAGGTCTAACAGCCTCATTAGGATCACTAGATTGCAACTATGCAAGTGGCTGTACCTGATGGTTCCTAAGCAATGAACTGACAGGGATCAAAGGCTCGGAAGCTGAGGATACATTTTGCCTCCTGAATTGGCTTTGAATTTCAGCAAACCTTTCTTCGAACAGCTGCGTTTATTGATTAATTCGCTCAGCCAATGTCTCCTCAAATTGTTGCTTTTGCTGATTTAATCGGTCAGTTATTTTCTCATCAAAACTCTGAGTTTGCAGGCCAAAAAGCTCAGTAAACTTCTGATCCTGTTCTTGCAACATTATATGCAATCGTTCCTCTCTAGCTAACTGAGATTGCTCTAGCCCAGTGAGCATTGCCTCCATGTGTGTGTTCAGCTGGTCTTGAGTCACAAGGTTTTGATCAATCACAGCACTTCTGCCAGCAACCTCAGCATAAGTTGGTTGCGCAACAGTTTTTGCAGCACCTGATCTTGTTGTAACTCCACTTGTCATTGTTGTCACGTTTTTAATCTTTTCAATCTGATCTTAACAATGCTGAACCGAACTTGATCAAGATGATCCGCTAGCCACAATTGCACTTCAATCGGTTTAAAATTGAATTAAATTCAGCACTGAATTTGAATTTTTTTTTATTTTCTTTTGATTACGCACTCGATTGGAAGCCAAACGAGGCTCTGATACCAATTGTTACGCTTGTGAATGAATCACAAAGCATAAGCTAAGTAATTAAAGATAGATGAGAGTATGAGATGAGAAAGAAGTGAATTTAGATGAGAAATTAGAGAAATTGGGATGAGAAATAGAGAGAGTTAGATGAGAGAGAGAAGGTTTGATCTCAAATTGAGATTATTCTTGATATTTTGATTCCATGATCTGAATTATTATACAAATCAATTACTTATATGCAATCCAAGACATTGAATCAAAACTTACTACTTTTAACCAACTAATACAAAATATCTAACATAACTAAAATATCTTCTAACTAACTATTAGCCATTTTGGCGCCAAAGGAAAGCCATGCTGTAAGTTTCTGCAGCTTATTACAATTATAGCTAAAATATGCAGAAATGAACTAAGCTGCTACATTACTAAGCAACACTACGGCAGCTCCTCAACCTTAGCCATATGCAGCGAACCCCCCTAGCCTCGTCAAGCTCGGATCATAACAAGCTGAAGGATAGGAATTAAGATAGATTGATGTTGGCTCTATAGTCTATTGAAAATTTCAGGCAAGTGATCTTGTTATAAACCGAGCTTATTAGTACTAGTTTTGGTTAATTGGTTTTGTTTATGAGTTAAAGGTTGTAAGTTTTGTTGTTGGGCTTGGCCCAAAGTGAGTTAGTTATGTTTTTAGCTTAATCTCTCATACATAGCAACACTATATAAGCAAAAAAGTGTAATTGGCAGCTGGCATTCAATCAAATACAAACACACATATCTCATTGAGATATTTTCTTTCTCTCAACTTAATTCTGCTCTAATTCTCATCCCCATTTCCCTTCTTTCTCATCTGAATCCTATTCTATCACTTGGTTAAGCTCAAGAACTTCTTGAAGCTTAACAATTGGTATCAGAGCTGGCTGCTATTACTGAATTGAATTCTAATCATTGTGTGACTTTCAACATGGTCGGTCGTGTAACCACAAGAGCTGGAGCAGCAAATGCAACAGCTGCTGTAGCAACCACTGCTAATGTGGATCCAAATGTAACCTATGCAGCAGTGGTGGAGGGAGCAGCCGGTCCTAATCTGGAGCAACTCATTATCTCTCAATTTAGGGAGGAAATGAAGGAGATGCTTCAAATGCAAATGGAATAGATGTTTGCTTAAGTGAGGGTGATACAATCAGAGCATGATCAGAAGTTGTCTGATCAAATGCAGCAATAGAGCAAGAGGTTTGATGATCAGATTGCTGGACTTCAGGCTCAAATCAATAGACAGGAGGCATCATCTAGTGCTAGAATCTTGTTGCTTGCCAGTCAATTGGGCCAACCTCTAAGAAGGGAGCCACCCCTCATTCCTAATGTGGCTGTTGGGCCACAAGATCGACATCCAGAGCAGGGTCCTGCTCTTGGTGCTAGTGTTTCAATGGGACAGGATGATCAACCAGCAGATTTACCACAACCACGGAACTTTGTGAACAATGAAAACTCATCCGGCAGTAAGGCCAGTGGTTTCAAGAAACCACGGATCCAGTTGGAGCCTTTTGAAGGGAAGCAACCACACTCTTGGCTGAGGAGATGTGAACGCTACTTCCATTTCTACCACATTGCTGATGATCAGAGAGTTGAGTTGGCTTCAGTATACCTCCATGGTGATCACGAGGTATGGCTTTATAGCCTCTTGAAAAGCAACCCTTCTTTGTCTTGGGATGAATTTGTGATGGAATTGTGTGAGAGGTATGGAGATGAGGACTCTAGTGATATAGTTGATAATTTTAACAAAGTAGTCTAAGTTACTTCTGCGAAAGAATATATGGTTAGATTTGAAAACCTTAGAGCAAGCATGATAGCGGCCTACCCACAAGCAACTGAGGCTTATTATATGTCCAGCTTCATCAGTGGCTTGAAGCCAAAGATTAAGAACTTAGTAAAGGCTGTAGGTCCCCGAACCTTGTCTAAAGCTTATGCCAAGGCTAAGTTGTTTGAGGCTACAGTTTTATCTACAAGTGAAGGAGCTAGAAACAGGTCCAGTGGAGCTTCTTCACATCTGAAGAACAGTGGGAAAATGAAGCATGGACTTTCTGATGATAGGAAGGACAAGAGGTTGTGCTTTAAATGCAACCAACCTTACTTCTTTGGACATAAGTGTAATGCTAAGTACCTTATGTCTACTAGAGGTGCTGCAGCTGATGATGATTCTGATAGTGAAGAGGCTAGTTCTGAGGTGGACAGTGCAGAGGAAGTCTCAGAAGATGAGGTGGAAATTTCTATGAGAGCTCTAACAGGCAGTGGGGCTCACAATACCATAAGAATCAAAATCCAAGCTGGCAAGAAGTCCATTGTAATTCTGATTGACAGTGGCAGCACACACAACTTCATCAATCCTAAGATAGTAAGGAAGGTGGGACATGAGATCATCAGAACTCATCCACTAGCTATGACCGTAGCTGATGGCAACTCCATGCTCACTCAAACTAAGTGCCAGAATTTCAATTGGACTATGCAGAGCCATAAGTTCACTTATGACTTCAGAATTCTACCTCTGGGAGGGTGTGATATGGTCCTTGGGGTGGATTGGATGAGAACCTTTAGCCCGGTGGTCTTTGCCTTTGCTCAGCTGGTAGTCTCTTTTTGATATGCAAGGCTCTACGGTTAAGCTGCAAGGCATGGCAGATCAGGGCCATATTCAGTTACTGAGTGGAAAAGGTTTAAGTGAGGGAATCAGGAAGAAGGCCTACCAGTGGGTTCAGCAATTGTTTGCTGTCTCTTCGTATGAAGTGTAAAACCAAATCCCTCCAGAAGTACAAGATCTAATTGAAGACTTCAAGGACTTGTTTGAAGTCCCAACAGTCTTACCTCCTAAGAGGAACTTAGATCATGCAATTCCATTAAAGATGGATTCAGAACCTATGAAACTCGGGACTTATAGGTGTCCTCATTCATAGAGAACCGAGATAGAAAGACAACTGGAAGAGCTACTTAAGTCATGCTTCATCCGACCCAGCCACAGTCTATTTGCATCTCCTGTCATCTTAGTGAAGAAGAAGGATGGGTTTGCTAGAATGTGTATTGACTACAGACTAAATTCCATGACCATTAAGGATAAATTTCCAATTCTCGTTATTGATGACCTCCTTGATGAATTGAGGGGAGCTTGTTTCTTTTCCGAGTTGGGCTTGAGGCAAGGATACCATCAGATCAGAGTTTTGGAGCCAGACATCTACAAGACAGCCTTTAGGACTCATCATGGACATTTTGAGTTCGTAGTCATGCCTGTTGGCTTGACAAATGCTCCAGCTACGTTCCAAGCAGTCATGAATGAAGACTTCAAACAATTATTGAGAAAATTTGTTCTTGTGTTTTTTGATGACATACTCATCTACAGCTCTTCACTGGAAGACCATGTGAGTCACTTGAAGGAAGTGTTTCTGCTGATGAGGGGTCACAAGCCGTATGCCAAGTTATCCAAGTGTTCATTTGTGCAGCCTCAAATTGAATATCTTGGACATGTCATCTCCCAAAAAGGGGTAGCCACTTATCCTTCCAAAGTGGAAGCTATGAAGGAATGGCCAATTCCTACTACCTTAAAGCAATTAATGGGATTTCTGGGTTTAACAGGCTGCTACAGGAAATTTATAGCTGGTTATAGGTCCATTGCTAAGCCACTGACAAACCTCTTGAAGAAGGATGCTTTCCTATGGACCACTAAGGCTTAAAGTGCTTTTGAAGCTTTGAAGGCAGCAATGTGTGCAGCACTTGTTTTAGCCATGCCTAATTTTGATGACGAGTTCATCTTAGAAACAGATGCAAGTGGGAGTGGTATTGGAGCTGTTCTGTCACAGGGAGGAAGACCAATTGCATATCTCAGCCAGCCTCTTAGTGCAAAGCATCAGGAACTGTCAACGTACGGGAAGGAATACGTGGCACTATTGTCAGCTATAGACAAGTGGAGGCATTACTTGGAGGGTCATCGATTCATCATAAGGACAGACCACCAGAGTTTAAAATACCTACTGGAGCAAAAGTTCATCACCAGGATTCAGAAAAAGGGGCTGATGAGGATGCTGGGGTTGACTTATGCTATAGAATACAAGAAAGGAAAGGAGAACCAGGCCGCTGATGCTCTGCCTAGAAGATTTGAGGAAGTTGAACAGGGTTCTAGTGGGGCTGTATCCATCACCCTACCAGCTTGGATTGAAGAGGTACACAAGTCCTATGAAGGTGATAAATTTGCACAAGAATGTATCACTGCATTTTCCATTAAAGGGCAGAGTAATGTAGCTACTGGCTCAAATGTTACAGTTGTCCAAGGCATCATCCGGTTGCAAGGGAAGCTTTATATTGGGACCTCGACTGAACTAAGGCAACAGCTCATAGCTGCAGGCCACAATTCTGCATGGGGAGGTCATTCTGGGGTTGAAGGTACCTACCAGAGACTGAAGGCCCACTTTGATTGGAATGGACTGAAGGAGGAGATTAAGGAGTTTGTGCAAGGCTGTGAGGTTTGTCAACAAACCAAGCTGGGGCATCATAAATATCAAGGCCTTCTTCAACCCCTACCAATTCCTGAAGGATCCTGGTAGCACATCAGCATGGATTTCATAGAAGGTCTGCCAAAGTCTGAAGGGAAAGAGGTGATTTGAGTAGTTGTGGACAGATTCACCAAATTCAGCCATTTCCTTGCACTAGCTAGACCAATTACAATAGATAAACTAGTTATGCTCTTCCTTGACAACATATACAAGCTACATGGTTTGCCTCAAACCATAATCTCTGATCGTGACAAGCTGTTCACCAGCCACTTTTAGAGAGAGTTGTTCACTTTTAGGCACCACCTTGGCTCTCAGTTCTTCATACCACCCACAAACTGATGGGAAAACCGAGAGAGTCAATCAGTGCTTGGAGCAATACTTGAGAAGTATGGTGTTATGTCATCCTAAACAATAGGGTAAATGGTTATCATTAGCTGAGTATTGGTACAATACTCACTTCCATACTTCTATTGGCACCACCCCCTTTTAGGCTCTCTACGGTTATGCACCACCTTCTCCCTTGATGCTGCAGCAGTTTGTGACTTCAACACCTGAAGTTGGTGATTTATTATAGCAGAGAAGACAATTGATGCAGCTCCTCAAGGACAACCTCCACCTTGCTCAGGCAAGAATGAAATACTATGCCAACAAGAAGTGTGTAGATAAGGCCTTTGAAGTGGGAGATATGGTCTACCTTAAGCTCCAACCATACAGGCAAGCGACCATGACAGTAAGGAAGAATGTGAAGCTTAGTGCTAGGTACGTTGGGCCTTACAGAGTTGCTAAAAGAATTGGACAGGTTGTTTACCGGCTTGAGCTACCTCCTGACTCATATATACATCCAGTTTTTCATGTATCCCTTCTCAAGAAGCTGGTCAAGAAGGGCGTGAGAAGTGCACAGCAACCACCAGAGGCAGGTTCTAATGGAGCTATCAAGCTTGGACCAGCTGCTATCCTTGGAACCAGGCTGCTGCAGTCCACATCTAAGGGGCAGAAGGAGCTTTTGATTCAATGGACCAACTTAGAGGAGGAGAAGGCTACTTGGGAAGCAGAACACTTTATCAGGAGTCAATTTCCAACCTTTGCTTTCTTGAGTCAAGAAAGTTCTTAAGGGGGAGGGAATGTTATAAACCGAACTTATTAGTACTAGTTTTGGTTAATCTGTTTTGCTTATGAGTTAAAGGTTGTAAGTTTTGTTGTTGGGCTTGGCGCAAAGTGAGTTAGTTATGTTTTTAGCTTAATCTCTCATACATAGCAATACTATATAAGCAAAAAGTGTAATTGCCAGCCAGCATTCAGTCAAATACAAACACACATATCTCATTGAGATATTTTCTTTCTCTCAACTTAATTCTTCTCTAATTCTCATCCTCGTTTCCCTTCTTTCTCATCTTAATCCTATTCTATCAATTAGTTAAGCTCAAGATCTTCTTGAAGCTTAACAGAAGCGTGGCTCTCCGACCGGGGGCTTAGGTACAGAGAAGAACCTCCTACTGTAAGTGCTCTAATAGGTGCCTTTTGTTGTGACCATAGTTAAGATCTGTGAACCCAACAATTCATGTCGGAGTTATTTTTCCCAACAATTGGTATCAGAGCCATTCTCTAATTACATTCATAACATACATGGATAGATATAATAAGATCGAAATAAATAGAATTACGATTTAATAAAATGGAGATTTTATTAAAAAGGAAAGTTTGTTTAAGTTAGCGAATCAAATTGTTTAAATCATTAAAAAAGTTAATAGTAAACTAGGTTGTTTAACGTAATGATTTAAATTGTTTAAATCGTTAATGAATTAATCGGTAATTCGGGTATATCGATTATGTTATTTGTATAATGAGATTATACATATTTGATTAAGATTTGCGAAATTGGATAAAATTAATCTAATAAGATTAGATTCAATTAATTATTTTAATTTTTTTTAAAAATGTTAGCAGACACTGACGTCAGTGTCTAGCATCTGACGTTAGTGCTGAGGTCAGCAATTTTTAAAAAAATAAATTTTTTATTTTATTTTATCTTATTTATTTAATTTTAGGGACATCTAGATGTCAGTACTAGTTTATATTATAATTATAAATTAGTTATTTTATTAAATAATTTTCTTTTAGAATGAGGTTCTAAATTAGATTATGAGATAATCTAATTTATAAATTAGTGTTATTTTAAATTATTTTAGAATAAGATTTTGAAATAGACTATAAGATAGTCTAAGTTAATATTATTTTAAACATAACAAATTAATTATAAATTAATTTAATTTTGGAATAAGATTCTAAAATAGACCATGATTAATTAATTTAATCACTACTAATTTTAAATAAAATTAATTTTATTGATTAATTTAATTTTAGAATTAGATTCTAAAAAAGATTATGAGATAATCTAAATTTTGATATTATTTCAAATAAAAAAATTAAATTAATTTATATTAATTTATTTAATTTTGTAATGGGATTCTAAAGAATGGGTTATGAGAGTAAAATTAATTAATTTATTTTATTGAATAAATTTAGAATGAGATTCTAAAGTAAGATTATGAGATAATCAATATTGTAAAATGATAATATTTTGAATAAATAAATTAATTAATTTTGATTAATTCTAGAATGAGATTCTAAAGGGGATTATGAGATAATCTAGATTGTAAATTCAAGCTAATTAAAAACCACTAGTTTTAAAAATTAAGTGGGAGAAAAGTTTCAATTGTTGTAACCTCCAGTCTCCATTACCGGTCTAGCGGTATAATAGATCGATAGACCTCCCTGTGGAGGATGTCGGCTTGCAGATTATAGGGTTAGACTTCTATTGGTATAAACCAAAGTGCAAAGAAGCGATGCGACCACGCTGCCATGGAGTATTACGTGTATTTATATGGAGGTTTAGGTAATGGTTTACACTTGACTAACGTGATGCGTTAGCCTCCCCGAGGAGCTCTGTTGTGTTATGTTAGACACTAAGGCAAAGTGGTGAGTTAATCGTGTTTAGTAAGAGTTACAAGAAAACATGTTAATTGAGAATAGTTCTCACCCGAACTAGCTTCGTGCGACCCTGCTGCCCGGGAGTAAGGAGTGGTGTGTTCGGGTCATCATTGCATGCATAATAGTACAGTTTCGTGGATATCTGACTTATTGTGTATGCTAAATTGAAAGAATAGATATCATTACATTATACATGGCTCTTGTTAGACAGTTACATGAATGTTTGCATTTACAGTATTTTAAAATGTATACAACCGGTGAACTTCACTTGATTACTAATACATAATGAACTCATTGGACCAAATTACTTTGCCCAGAAAAATCAAGTTGGATTTAGTTATTACTCATAAAAGACCTACTGAAAAGAAAGTAAAGGGCAAGGTTGCTAGTGTAGCAACGAAGTTCATAAAGAAGTTAGCACAAAGGAAAGTATTTCTTTTGCGGGAAATATTGGCCACTAGAAGAAAAACTACACCAAGTACTTAGCTTCTCTTCTTATAAAGACTACTAAGCGATCTAGCGAAGATATGTTGATATATCTCTTAGTTGAGCCATGCGCAGTTGAGAGTCCACCAGGTTCCTGGTGTGTCGACTCAGGTTCAATTGACCACGTCTTTAATATGTTACAGGGGCTCAGACTAACCGAAAGGCTACATGATGGGGAGCTGGACCTAATGATCAGGGATAGTATAAGAGCAGTGGTTTTAAGTGTAGGAGATGTTGGCTTAGTCTTTAGCACTAGAGTTTTTTATTTTAAAAGATTGTTTATACTCCGCATAGGAATTTTGATTTCTGTATCTCATTTTATGAATAATTGTTATTCAGTTGATTTTGATTATGAACCTTTTAAATAAATTTGCAAACTATACATGTATAAATGATTTATTGATCAAAACTCTCATATTTGTTTAAATGAATCTAATACAAGCTCACCTATTCAATCTCTTAAAATAAAACACCTTAAAAGGGATATTGCCTACAAATGGCACCAACATTTAGGTCACACTAATTCGAACAGGATCCAAAGACTTGTGAAAGATGGATTGATAGAGGCTTTGGACTTGAAGTCATTACCAGTTTGCTAATTTTGCATAGAATGAAAGGTGACCAATTTTGTCTTTAAGAGTAAAGGCAACAAGGTTGGTGACTTGCTTGAGCTAGTTCACACATATGTATGAGGACCAATGAATGTTTAGGTAAGAGGTGGGAATGAGTAGTTCACCACATTTACTAATGATTACTTAAGGTATATATATGTTTACGTAGTGAGACATTAGTCAGACTCTTTTGAAAAGTTCAAAGAATATAAAGTTGAAGTTGAAAAACTATTAGGTAAACAAGTTAAGTCACTTCAATCAAATCGAGATGGTGAATATCTTTTGGGTGAGTTTATAGATTTCCTAATTACAAATGGGATAAGATCTCAGCTTTCTGCTCCGGGTACACCGTAGCAGAATAGTGTGTTGCAGAAAGAAGGAATAGGACATCGTTAGAGATAGTAAAGTCCATGATGAATCATGCTACCTTACCAATCTCTTTTTTGGGGTTATCCCAAAGGAACGAGGGTGCTCTTCTCTATAGTCTTTCTAATCAAAAGGGTTTTTGTAAGTATGCGAAATGTTTAAATGAGGATTTTGTAGTAGACTACAAAAGAGAAAAACATAGTAGTCTTAGAGGAGTTAAAAGAAACTGACGCTAATTTTGAATAGCTAGACACAACTCGGCATATAGTAGATGCCTTAGATGCACCTACTATTAAGGTTGAGAATGTTTTAAGTACATGAGAGTCTAGGTGTAATGAGAGGATTGTCAAGGCACCTAATAGGTTCATAGCGGGGCCTTAATGGTTGACCGTGACATTGAATCTGATCCTCTCAGCTACAATGAGGCAATTAAAGACAAGATGCGGACCAATAAGTCTTAGTAATGAAGTCTGAGATAGGATATATGTATTCTAATCAAGTCTGGGATCTTGTAGAGGCGCTTGTTGGCATTAAGCCCATTGAATGTAAATGGGTCTACAAGAGAAAAAGAGGAGTGGACTGGAAAGTAGAGACCTTAATGGCAAGACTAGTTGCCAAAGGTCTTACCCAAAAGGAAGGAATTCTTTGTGACGAGACCTTCTTACCTGTAGCCTTGCTAAAGTCCATAAGGATACGCCTATCCATTGCAGCTCATCATAAGATTTGGCAAATGGTAGTCAAAATGGCCCTTTTTGAATGGTCATCTTGAAGAAGACATCTATATGATGCAACCAGACAGTTTTATTGGCAAAAATCAGGAACATATGGTATACAAACTGAAGAAGTCCATGTATGGACTGAAGCAAGCATCATGCTCATTGAATTTGAGATTCAATGAAGCGATTAAGTCTTATGGTTTTGAGCAATTGGTTGACGAACCATCCATGTACAAACGAAATCAAGAGAAAGTAGTGACTTTCTTAGTATTGTACGTCGATAGTATACTACTCATTAGGAATAATGTTAGGGGTGTTATCAGCTGTAAAGATTTGGTGAGCCAATCCCAGTTGGCTATACGGATTCAGACTTCCAATCAGATAGATATGCTAGATATATGACGTCTATGCATGTCTTTTCCATTGGAGTAGGAGCCATTGGTGGGAGGAATGTCAAGCAGTATTATATTGCTGACTTCGCCATAGAGGCTAAATACGTTGTAGCTTCAGAAGCTACAAAGAAGGGCATGTAGGTTCAAATAAAGTAGTTAACTTTACTAAGACATTGACTTCGCTAGACCTTTGGTTCATAAATAGAAAGGATGAATACAAAGTTTATAATAAATTGGATTTAGGACAACTGGAGATTGTTAGGAATGGTGTCCTAAAATCCAAATTTAATATGTTAATATTATTTTATTAAAGAATAAAATTGAAGTTCCAGTTGTTTCCTTATTAAATTTATGTAAGCGGGCATTTATATTGTATGCGATTTTCTTTTTGGAAACATCCATGAGATGGGTGTAGTCCTCAAACTACAATTTATATGTTTATTCTAAGTGGTTTATGAGATTAACCCACAGATAAATTTGGAACAAATGGTATGAATTGTTCTTTGAAAGACTCGTAGCCGAAAATAAGTCTAGACCACTTATATGATAAGACTATAATGTGACACTTTAGATGACTATTCTTAGTCGTGTGGATGGTGATCCAAAAGTGTTATGTTGGTGTATTTAATAAGATTGGTACACTGAGTTGGACCACGTGAGTTGCTTGTTTATAGACTACTATCGAAGATGAGGGACTCATGTTTTACTGTTTGAACGACGACTCTAAATCCTGAGAGTATTCTGGACTTGTGCATAGAGCATTAGTTACTTTGATGTACTATAAGTAAGGTCTAAACGCATGAATGAATTCCCACATACACTGGGCAGCGGCCTGAAGTGTGACAAGGATCAGGTATTTAATAGGGAATCAATAGTCTCTTATGAGTAGGGGTGTATTTGAGCCGAGCCGAGCCGAGCCCGAGCCTGCCAGGCTCGAGGCTCGGCTCGTTTGCATTAAGCTCGGCTCGAACCTCGCCGAACTCGAAAAGTTCAAGCTCGAAGCTCTCCAAGCTCGAAAAGTTCAAGCTCGACGCTCTGCGAGCTCGAAATGTTCAAGCTCGAGCTCGGCTCGTCAAAGGCTTGGGCTCGGCTCGACTCAATCTAAGCTCGGCAAGCTTGAATTAAGCTTGCAATATTTTGGCTCATTTAAGCTCAACCTAGGCTCGTTTGGGCTCGTTTAAGCTCAGGCTCGGCTCATTATTTTGCTTCATGGTTCATATTTAATCAAAAATATTATATTAAAAAAAGCACATTTGGGCTTGTTTGGGCTCGCGAGCTTACAAGCTCGAGCTCGGCTCGGCTCGAGCTCGAAGTGAGCCGAGCTTTTCGAGATTTTTGACGAGCCGGCTCAAGAGGGCTCGCGAGCCAGCTCGACTCATTTACACAACTACTTATGAGATATAGGTGTCCCCTTAGTTGATTCGCAAATATTTGAATAGTTTCGAAACTTTGGCTGAAGTATTCCAAATGTTTGACAATTGAAATTTATACTGTGAATATGTTCAAGTATAAATGAATTATTCAATGAAGAGCGAGTCGGTAACTAATGGAGAAGCTGTGAGAAGGATAATGATAGTAGTTATATTTATCCTTTGTCATGGACATCTAGTGGAGGGGTTTGTCATCAATACAGTCTATTAGGGAGATATCGAATAAATGGTTTAAGTCTGGAGTGCAGTGAAATTTATTTAGTGGAATTAAGTCTCATTAATGTTAATTAAATTATTTCATGAGATGATTAATTTAGCCCATTTGGAGCTAGATTTAAATTGTCCCTGAGGTCCCTATGCAAGCCTCTTTATTTGTTGCCATCAGAAAAATATTAAAGAATTCATGAGATGAATTATTAATCCATAATATGGGTAAAGTTAATTTTGCCAAACATTATTCATGAGATGAATAAAGTAGAAAATTATAAAATAAAATAATTTTGAAAATTAAAATTCATAAGATGAATTTTTTACATGTGGGAAACAAAACAAAAAAAAACGAAAATCGCTTATATCAGGCCTGGGATCCGTGGCATTGAAATCGGACGATGTAGCGTACTGGCTCCCTCCCCTGCTTATCTGTGCCACCAAGCGTGGGCCAATACGGGCTCGCCAGGTGGCATGGCTTTTAAAATTAAAAAAACATGCGATTTTAAAACATTGCGTTTTACCTGTGTTAGTATATGATACAACGTGTTTTGTTTTAAACCCAGCGAATCCCACATTAAAAAAATTAGATTTTTTCACTCCGGTATACTACTATAAATAGAGGTACCTATTCCAAGGGTTTGACATTCAATTGAAATAAATTATTTTGGGTTTTTAGAATTGTTTCGGAGACCTGATTGCAGAGAAAATTTTCCGTTGAAAATTTTCTTTCCATAGTTTAATATTTTTTGGAAGCCACCCTCCATGCAGCTCGAGGTCATTGCATAGAAGATCGTGGAGTCTCGATTTTGGTATTCTTCTAAAGATTAATTTTCTTTCTAGTAATTCTAGGTATGCTTTCTTTCCTTCACTTTTAGTTTTCGCTTTTTCTATTATTTAGAGTATATTATTATGCCTGTTTAAGCTTATGTATTTTTATGAATATATTAGAGTAAAAGGCCTATAGATCTAATTTAAGAATTTAGATCTGTAGATTTAAATTAAGAATTTAAATCTGTAGATTTAAAATTATGAATTTTAAATCAATCCTAGGTTTAGAATTATGAACTCTAAACCCCTTCCGTTGTGTAAACTTTATAAAATTAGGGAGAATTTTTGAAATTCGTCCCAACAACCGGTATTAGAGCAAAGGAATTTATAGAGATAACCCTATTACCAGGAGCTCTCACACGTGAGGTGTCACGAAGCTTGACTCTCCAACCAAGGGCTTTGGTAGAGAGAAGAGTCTTCTACTCTAAGTGTTTTAATAGATGCCTTTTGTTGTGACTATAGATGAGAAATGAACCCAACAATTCGCATCAGAGTTATTACTCCACATCAACCTGCTAATATTGGTGTGCTCCCAAGCATGATGTATAACCCAGGTTCTTGGACATAATTCGTGGCTTACCAAGTGAAAGGCCAAATTGACCAAGGGTGTTACCCCGGTTTTGGGGGCCAACAACCGTTCCCACACCCGATTGTGATGGGTGCTCAGAAGTATCCTACAGATCCCTCTCGATTCTCACCCACTTGGGGGGTAATGGCAGGCGCATAACCATGTGCCTAACCTATCCCCCTAGGACCAACTGGCCGCCCTCATCGAGCAAATGTATGGGGCCATGCCTCATAAGGGTCAATAGACCTCTGTACAATAAGCCTTACCTTGACTACATAGACAAGGACTACCATTTTCCTTAAGGTTACAAAATCCCCAAGTTTACCCTCTTCTCAGGAGAAGGGACCATGTTTGCCTTCGAGCACTTAACAAGATCCAATTGCCAGTGTATAGAAGTGGTTGATAATCAGTACCTCAAACCAAGGCTGTTCCCAAATCCTTAACTGGAACCGCTTATTAGTGGTGCATTAGCCTGTCACCTAATTCCATCTACTGTTAAAATGACATGGCAATGCAATTTCAAGCTCAGTTTTCTAGAATGGAACTAGGAGCTTCCATGTCTAACTTGGCTCAAATGACACAAAAGCCAGATAAATCAATGGAGCATAACATTAACCGGTTCAAGAAAGCCAGGTTAAAGTATACCGTAGCCCTTTTGAAGTAGAATATGCCAAACTAGCATTGAATGGCTCAGACATTGAGTTTAGGAAGAAATTAAAAGGCTTTAACTTTTGGACGCTCTTATAGTTGGCAGAATGACGATCCACCATATGAGGTTGGCATCATTGAATACATCAAGGACCTCCTATGGTTTGCAATCCTTTAGTTAAAAAGGATATCAAAGCCAGGAAGTCTTACCAATCCCAAGACTTGAGAAAATACTCATTTAATCTCTCAAGAGCCAACGTAATATTATATTAGCTTAAGGCAAATAACAAACTCAAGATCATGGATAAAAATAGAAAGCCTGACCCAAATTCCACTAAGGGAAAGGTATACTGCAAATGGCAAGATATGTTGACTCATTCAACAAAAAACTACGTTATCTTTAGAAACATGGTTCAGGATGCCATAGAAGCAAGGGAATTGATCTTTCCTAGGGAAGGACAAACGAGTGTTGATAAAGATCCCTTCTTAGTCCTACTCAAGTTAATATAGTCGAGGCAGCAAAGCCTTATGATTCCCATAACAGCCAAACTAATGGCAGATCTTTGTGCAAGATGCTTACAGACCAAGATAATCTGGTTATAGCCAACGCTTTGCTTGACGGGCTACTGGAGTTAGGAACACTGAGGTTCCCCAGGACTTCGTTGAAGTTGCCAAGAGACTACTACAGGTGGCACACCATCACTGAACATTTGACACGTGATTATGTTATGTTCGACAAATAAAAAAGTAATTCGAGGAAGGAATTATCCTTCTTTCCAAGGAAGAAGAGTTAGCCATAGGGATTATTACTGATGATCATTGGCAGACAATCTTCACTTCCACGAAATAGGCATCAAGGAAGCTCTTCCACCTTACACATGACCTCTGCGGGAGTTGTGGCCAAAAGTATGTTTGAGATGAAGAAGATGAGCGTTTACCTAAAGAAAAAGCCAGCTCCCTCAACGAAGACATCACTAACAGGACCTCCTCGTGGTCTCACTTTCAAGATCTAGATCATTATGAGGACTGGGCATCTAAGGAGAAATCCAAAATAACACCTGCTAGACGTGGACACCAATCAGGGACCACGACAATTAAGATACTAACCCTCCGGGGTCTGATTCGGTAAAGTCTGGAAAAGAAGCCACCTCGATCAAGAGGAGGTCGGTCCCTCTAGTCTTACTTGATCCCCAAAAAGGAGGCAACTACAAAAAAGGCAGCTCAGTGAAGAACTCTACTTGATACTTGCTTAACTAGGCTCTCTCAAGCAGAAGCCAGGGTCCGTAAGGGCAAGCAAACTGAGCCTATGGATCTTGAAGACCTAACACTTGGATCTAAACCTGTTGTTACTGCCCAAAAAGGGCAACCACACTAGAAGCTTAAGAGATGGACTAGTCTCTCATCTTCTAAAGAATGGGAATCTTGGTGGGACCAGCTTGCCATGAGTTCACTGGCATAAAAATTTGTTGACTATAAAGAGGAATATCTCCTCTCCCCCCCCCCCCCCCCCCCAAGCATCAATATAGTGGAACCTCTAGGCCGTATTAATCCAACATGGTCTGATATTGAAAATGACTTCCACGACGAAGACTTTCCCAACCTATGGAGGAGTCTCAGGCCCCATTGGCTGATCCAAAGGACCAACCTCTAGCGTAGGACATGCTAACTAATGGAAATCCTCAAGATCATGATTAGGAAGTGCCCATGGATGGCAGCCATGAGAAGGAAACGGATTAAGGGATCTAGATACAATTAGGGATGCTCACTAAAAAGGTTGATGTTAGAACTGCTATGCTCCTTCCTTTGGAGTTCATGGCAACTAGCACTTAGGAGGGCCTCGAGGGGGATGTTATAATAGCGGATGAGGATCCTTAGGTGGAACTTATGGTGGAAATAGCGGCCACCAAAGGTAACTCTTATCCTTTGTCTTTTAAAGTTAATACCCCAACATCAAATAGCCTGATGATTAACCTAACATAATGAAGATGATGTTTGATGGGCCTAATACTGCTAAAAGCACATCAAGCCTCTATATATAAAGGCCAAATTTGATGACATTCTTGTGAATAGGATCATGGTGGATAATGGCACGGCCATTAATATCTTACCTTCTTATAAGTTGGGGGTCATTGGAAAATCTCAAGACGACCTAATTACTTCAGATGTTGCAAATTTGTGGTTTTTCCGAAGTTACTACTAAGTCTAAAGGGGTCATCCCGAATGCGTTGACTGTTGGCAGCTTAAGCAAGCTGACGAATTTCTTTATAGTGGATACTACATCAAGCTACAATGCTCTGCTTGGAATAGATTGGTTACATGGCAATTACTGTGTCCTGTCTTCATTGCACCAATTGATAATTTTCTGGTACCATGACAGATATGAGATTTTACAGCAGATAATAGGCCATTTATGGCCTTCTCCAACTACATTGAGGAAAAGTTTTACCAAGATGGCGTGCGACCACTTGATGTCAAAAGGATCACTCCACAGTCTACCCAACAACAAGACGTAATGACCATCCATGACAGCACACTCACTGAAGCTGAAGTTGGTCAAGTTGAGGTCGAGTCCAAAGACTCTAATTTCTACAAATGCATGAGGGCCTTTCTTGAAGAAGGAGTTCTCCAAGGCACACCAGAACCATTATGCGGGGAGCCAAGACCTCCCACTAATGGCCCAAGAGGCTATTTCCTCAACACTAGCAAAGCTTTGTGGCTTGACATGCTAAGGATCAACTTTGGGTTGAACAGCCATTCAATGGTATCGAGGTCCAAATGATGTAAGAAAAAGAGCTAGAACTCTCTGACTTAAGAGCAGCGCCAGCCAAGATGGAAGATTTAAGAGCTAAAGTCCAAATCTCACTCCTTGAGTTTAACCTGGGCTCATTAGAAGACTCGAGACCTACCTATTTGAGCGCTCTTCTTTCTAAGGAACAAAGGGATCAGTATTTAACCTTAATTCGTGAGTTCAAGGACTACTTTGCTTAAGACCATTACGAGATGCCTGGCCTAGACAGAAAGGTGGTTGAGCTTAAGCTTCCCATTAAGCTAAGCTCTAGGCCCATAATTCAAGCCCGGAGGAGAATGTCCTAACAAATAATTGATTTGGTTAAAGAGGAAACGGAAAGTTTCTTAATGGTTAAATTTATCAGGACTGGCAGGTACGTTGAATGGTTAGCAAACATTGTTCTTGTCATTCAGAAAAACGGCAAAATCAGTGTCTGTATTGACTTTAAATATCTAAATGCAGCCACCCCAAAAAATGAAAACCCAATGCCAATTGCTAACGTGCTCATTGACTTAGCCTCGAGGCATGAGGTCTTGTCTTTTATCGATAGCTACTGTGAGTACTACCAAGTTATGATTGCTTCAGAGGATACCCATAATATAGCATTCAGGTGTCCTGGGTTAATACGGACCTTCGAGTGGGTGGCTATGCTGTTTGGTTTGAAAAATGCTGGCAACACCTACCAATAGCCATGAACATGATCTTTCATGACCTCATTAGCAAGATCATGGAAGTCACATTAACAATATCACCGTCACATCAAAGTCCCAAGTCAAACACTTGGAAGACTTGAGGGGGGCGCTCCTTAGAATGAGGACCCACAACCTCAAGATAAATCTGTTGAAATGTACCTTTGGCATATGCGCTGGAAACTTTCTTGGTTTTCTAGTACACTAGAGGAGCATTGAGGTGGACGTTAATAAGACTAAGGCCATTTAGTAGGCCAAACCGCCTTCAAGCAAAAAGAAGCTCCAATGCTTCTTAGGCAGGTTAATTTCTTAAGATTGTTCATCTCGAATGTCACAAGCAAAACTAAAGTCTTCTCTCCACTATTGAGGCTCAAGATTGAAAAGGACTTCAAGTGGGAGGAGCCACATCAAGCAGCTTTCAAGGCCATCAAGGACTACTTGATTAGGCCACTAATTCTCATTCCACCAAAGCAGGGAAAACCTTTAAAGATGTGTCTCTGCTTCTGAAGAATCTATTGGTTGCTTGCTTATACAAGACAATGAGCAAGGGTTTGAACAAGCTGTGCTCTACCTTAGCCATTGCTTGAATGAATGTGAAATAAAATACTCCTCAATTGAGAAACTTTGTCTATCTTTATTCTATGCATCAATAAAATTAAGACATTACTTCTTGGCATTTACCATATACGTGGTTGTTTAGACAGATGTCCTTATATATATGCCAGATAGGCCCTTGATGAAGGGGAATATTGAACAAGTGGAGCATTGCTCTACTTTATTTTGAGTTGATCTATGTTTCACAAAAGCGAGTCAACTAGTGAACTTTTTAGTTAATCATCCAAACATTCGTACTGGCCCAGATTACGAGCTAGACCAGCTCCTAGTGGTGGAAATGGTCCCTTGGAAACTCCACTTTGATGGATTAAGGACCAATTCAAGTGCTGGAGTTGAAGTTGTGTTAGAATCCCCAGTCGAGATCATCACTAAGTTATCTGTTACTTTAGTTGGCAAATACTCAAACAACATGGCAGAGTATGAGGCACTAATAATAGGCCTACAAACTCTCTTTGAAACGCAAATGGCATTATTAAAGGGGATTCTCAGCTGGCAATGTGCCAAATAAAAGGGGAGATTCAATGTTTGAGCAACACTTCGAACAGATACTTCTGAATAGTGCAATATATTTTAGATAAGTTCGATGGTGTGCAGTTTGAGCATATCCCTAGAGAACAAAACAAAGCAACTAATGACTTGGCTTAGTTAGCTTCAAGATATAAATTGCGCAGGACTTGGTGCGAAGAAACCATGGTCATCAAGACTAAGGATTTGGACCATGACATTGAATTCGCTAAGTCTTCCAATTTTGAGAGCAAAACTATGCCAAGTGAACACTTGGATTGTTTTGAAACCCACCAAACTATCCTAAATCAACACAACGATTGGAGGAGGCCTTTAATGGATTACTTCAAGAGCCCTCAAAATTACGTTGAGGACAAAAAGATGAAAATGAAATCTCATAGATTCTATCTAAACTATGAATATTGAGAGTTATATAAAAGGGACGCTAATAGAGTGCTTCTCAGTCCTTGACTTGGATGAAGCTATGCTAGTGATGGTAGGAACCCATGTGGGTATCTGTGGATCCCATTTAGCTGGCAATAAAATGCATTGGCTCATTAGACATTATATTACTAGCTAGAAATGATAGATGATTGCATAAAAAATGCCAAGGGGTGCAGAGCATGCCAAAGACATGGGCATGTACCAAGGGTCCCTATAAATGAGTCATGCTATTATCAAACCGTGGCCCTCTAAAGGTTGTAATGGACATCATAGGGGAAATCAACTCCAGCAAGCAACACTCTTACATCCTCATAGCCATAGACTACTTCACAAAATGGGTGGAAGCCAAACCATACAAGAATATCAATCTGCAAGATGTAATTGACTTTTTCTAAGAGTACATCCCATGTAGGTTTGGTATCCTTGAAACCAAAATCAATGGGGCTAAGTCTAAGGAGTTCACCAAGAGTTTCAACATAGAAATCTTGAATTCAACTCCTTACTATGTGCAAGCCAATGGCCAGGCAGAGTCAACAAATGAGATTCTAAAGGCTAATTTTGGAAAGATGATCGAAGACAATCCCAAGAAGTAGCATGAATTGCTACATGATGCTCTTTGAACCTACAGAACGTCGAAACGTGATATAACTGGGACAACTCCCTTCTAGTTAACCTATGGCCATGATGTCGTGCTCCAAATGGAAATAGTTTAGTCTATTAGGTTGGCTCATCAAAGAAAGTTTTCTTAACTTGAATATAAGCAGGCTATGGCGGATGAACTAACTAACTTAGACCAAGTTAGGCTTAACACCCCTCATAAGTTAGAAAAACAAAAGAAAAGGGTGGTTAAAGCATATAACAAAAAGGTCAAACCCAGGTCTTTTTGACTTAAGGGATATAGTCTGGAAAGTGCTTCTACCCATTGGCCAAAAAGATCGTGTCTTTGGGAAATGATCCCCAAACTGGGAGGGTCCATTTAGAGTCATCGAGGTATTTGGAGGAAATTCTTACTTACTCCAAGATCTAGATGGAAGAACTCACCTAAGGGGTATTAATGGAAGGTTCCTAAAGAAATATGTGCCATCAATTTGGGATTCTAACAAGGAAGTATTTAAGTATAGATTCTTTGAATTATGGGTTCAATTTCAATATCAATGTCTTAAGGATCAATTCCATGATCCTTAGGATAAAAAATAAAAAATAAAAGAGAAGGAACTACCATACTGAGAGACGTGTTTAAACAAAAATGTGAATTTCATTAATATTATTAAAGAGTACATGGATTAAATACAAAGTAGTATAAGCAAATAACGTGTATGGCCAAAAATCTCTTTACAAAAAAAAATGAAAATTAAGAGAGCTGAGTCCTAATCCTCACTAAAGATTCCTCTATAGAAGACAATTGGCTGGTTGCATTACTTAGTTCGTGGTCTAAGGAAAGGGCTTCCTCTTTAGAACTTGGCTACTTCTTTGGGCCTTCATGGTAGTTTCCCCGAGCCTTCCAAACACAGAGAGGAATGTTATCGTCTCAGGGAAAGCAGTTCTCCCTTAAGATGACCCAATCTCTCCTCTAAGTGATTAACTTCATCCTCGAAGCCCTTAATCTCTTGAGCTTGCTGGCTCTGGGTCTTTTTGGCTGCTTCGAGTTCTTCAAACAATAGTTGCAGGGCACTAAGTTTAGTTGAACGCCCTAAGTTCTTTATGGCATCTTGGCAACGCCACTTCTATTGATGAACGATTGGAACCTCATTGTTCACCTTCACAAGCACCCATTCCAGGACTTCGAGTTCTCTAGTGATGGAAAAAGCCACCGTAGAGTCCTCCTTCAAGGCTTTCACCAAAGCCACAGCCTTTTGGAAGTTATCCCTTTTAGCTAAGGTCAAAACAGAGAGATGTGCAAGTTCCCTTAGTCTCTAGAATCTTGAGGACACCTGGGCCGTAATTCGAAGAAGTTGGGATGAAAACCTCTTCAAAGGGATAGCTGATTATTGGCTCCACAGCAATGGTAGCTATGTCACCTCCTTCTTCAGCACTCGAGCTCAATGGTTCAGTACTCTAACTGAGCTCCGATGCAATTTCTTGAGGTTGAGAATCAGGTATCTCTATAATGACTGAAGCTGGCTCTCCCTATGGCTAAGGAAAAGGGCCCAGTTAAGAGCTGCTTTGATAAAGATAAATGAGACACTAATCAAGAAAAGCCAATGCCTCTAGTTTAGGGAGGGTGGCTCTTCTTTTTCTCACTAGCTATAAGATAGGTACTTCTTCATCTTCTTCCTCTTCTACTACCTGAATGGCTCTAGTAGGAAGAGTTAGGGGAACCTCCTTCTGCCTTCTCTTCCTTTAGCCACCAATCTCGAGGGATGGTGGAGAGGTTCCTAGTGCGGAGTCTCTAGCAACATCTGGGTCAAGCTCCTGGTATTAGAACTCCTAGGAGTCCACTTGACAGCTGCTGCTGCAAAAGGAAAGGACGAAGATCAGTCTTTTTTCAACTACCCAAAAATAGAACTGAAACATACTTCAAGGGTGGCTCTTTACCTAATGGTGCCTTCTTTAGATTTGGCCTGATGCTAACCGGATGGCTTCCCCTCGAGTTGAGACATGCAGGCTCAAAAGAAGGTGTAAAATATCGCTTGGCGTCTCCAGTCTCCAAAGAGGATCAATAGGCTTGGAACTAAGCTGTAAAACAAGGTGTGGCACATGGACTGTACCTGCAAACAACGGGGTACCCATAAAAGGATTTGATTTCTTGATTCAACTCCTGATCCTCTTTGTGTTGAGGGAGTTGAACAAATATCCTCTTGGCCCACCAAATGTTTTTAGTCCTTATACTGGGAAAGGGAACATCTTAGACCATACCAAATTGCCTGGCAAATAACCTAGGCCGGTAAGTCTCTACACCAGGACGAGTCCGGTGATAGAAGAATAGATCTTGAGTGCACAGGATTGCCTGCCAGATCTGTGAGTTGATGTCCAAAGAGACGTCATAATAAAGGTCCAATTAACGAGGGCCAAGGTTTCTTTCCCTGAAGGGAGTTTATTGAGTCCCCTTCCTACCTCGAGAAGACATTAATCTCTTAAGGAATTTGTCAAAAGACCATCTTAGGGGTAAGTGGACCGCACCGTGAGCATATTATTCCCCAAAACAAGAGACCCCCTCACCTATGGGAGTAGAAACGATGAAAGAAATTTGAGCCATCAATGGATCATTTTCAAGACTATGTAAGGGGATGAAGGCAGACTGAATCAAGAATTGAAGATTCAAGAGTAGCGGAGAGAAATGTTTCAAATAGTGCTTGACTGCAGTAAAGAAAGAGTGTATAGAGGACCAAAGAGGGCACCAACACGCCGTCACCGGATCCCATTAGAACTCCGAAGTTAAGCATGCTTGGCGAGAGTAGTACCAGAATGGGTGACCTCTTGGGAAGTCCTTACCTTTAGGTTGGGAGCACTGGGAAACAGCGTCTCTTCAGGTTAACACCCTGAAGGGGGAAGGCTGCGTACATTCGCCCCCCCCCCCCCCCCCCCCCCAAAGACCTTGCATAGGCGGGAGCCCATAAGGCACTGGGTATGTTCCTTAGAGAGTGTATAGAGCGAAAAAAAGTGAAGATTTCAAGCCCCAGCTGTCATACTTATAAACATGCGGAGAGGAAGAGCAAACAACAAAACAGTGATCTCTCGAGCTCCCTGTAGCTGTTGAGGGTCAAATCAGGATTGTTTACCTGTTGTAAATTTGAATTTACCAACAGCTAAAAGGGGGGCATTTGCTTACACGCTAAATTCGAGGGGTTTGGGACAATGTCGTTTTAAGCAAAGTGCCATGTTCTTAACACATGAGGCCTCCCTCAAGGAGAATTAAGCCTTTAGGTGCCAAGGTAGCGGCTTCTCGAGCCCAGTATCCTGAGAAGATCATTATATCAACAAGGGTGTCAAACACTCGAGGCTCGAGATGGTTGAAGGGTAAAGTGAGCTCGAACTTAAGAGGCTTCCAAGAAGGCTGCAAGACAGATGGTTTCCAAGCTCGACATAGTTACTTGGAGGGCAATTTCAAATACTTGGGCATTAAGCTTAATCCGAGAGAACATGAGTTTCTAGAGGGAACTTTAGCCGGAAATTCGGGCGTGGGCTTCAAGGAATTCCCTCCAAAACTGAATCATGGTCACGTTCATTGATCCTTAACGGCCAAGAAGAAGCTTGGTGGCATGATGTGAGGAGAAAATGTTGTGAGATTAGGGGGCAGCCGTTATTTAGCTTATCTATAAATAAAGGACGTTGTTGTAGTCCAAAAAACACACATACTTAATACAAAACTTCATCATGTTTTCTTTACAACACACTTGTGCTCTTTTCTTAGGAGCAGCATAACTTGGCATAGCTTGGCTTAGCCTAGAACAACTTGTTGTACTTGCTTCATCAATAATATAATCTTTTGGGTTTCAAGTATGAACTTTCCATTATAATCTGTTCCCAAATTTTGACGAGTTGAGAATTGATGCTTTAGATTAAGTCTTTGATGGCCAATGCATGATCTTAATTACGTTGGTTTTAACACTACTGTCACTGCTTGATAAGTCAGGTGAACTCAGGTTTGCGCCATTGATTAGGACTTTGATGGCCAAGGCTTGATCTTGATTGCGTTGGTCATAATCCAATGACTAGAATACGGTTTGCTCCACCTTAATCTTTTCAGACCTAAACACATTTGAGTTATTATAAGTCAAGGATTCCAGGCTAAAAAACCTTATTGACTCGGGCTTGTAAGTGAACTGCTGAGCTCTTGGCTTTGTCTCCATCCCAGTTCCTGACTTTTAAGTGTACGTGGAAAAATGTCTATGGGCCTTGCTCCGTCACTATAACTGCCACTTGAGTTAGGTCGATATCCCTTAATTTTCTGTCAATCATATATTAAAAAATCCAAAAAAACGTTTAACCAAGTCTTCTTAATTGAAGCATAAGCTGAACTCATGGTATAACAGAAGTCAGATACACCAACATTTCACAACCTTTTCTCCAAAAACGATGAGTGATTGAGATCAATGACGCACGGTTCTAATTTAGGCTCACACCCTAGTCACAGTGAGTCCCTTTTGCACGTATGCTTTGTTATCATTTTACGGTTACCACATCACTCTTAATTACAAACAAAATAAAGCAAACAGCCGGATACTTTACAACTATAATAACGTCTCTTATTTATAGAAAAAGAAAAAAAAACTAATGCACCCTATTCTTCCGGCATTTCCTTCCCACTTCTTCTTCAATGCTACCTTGCCGTGCTGAATGGTTATTGATTGTGCCCTAGAATTGTGTGCTCTAGCATCTTTCTAGAAGCCTCACGTCCGCATAACTCGTTAGAGCCCCTTCTAGATGCTCATGGTCTCTTCGATAGAGTTGAGGCCCATGTATCAGGAAATGCGCTCCAAGTAACAGTCTCGAATTTTAGAACCACTTTTCTTGTAGCCTTCTGGGAAGTCCCTTGAACTCGAGCCTTCTTTACCCTTTCAACCATCTCAAATGGTTGATATTGTTGGGAAGGTATTTCAAAAATTTTCCCAAAACAAGTGCAGTAGAATATCAATTTAAAATTCTTAATTTTAAATATAAAGCCCTCATCTAATTAAACTATTTAATTAGATCTATATCTTACTCTAATAGGTTCATAATATGACAAATAAAACATATATAAACATAGTACAAAGAATAAACGAAATCAAGGAAAAGAAATTAAATCTCAAATACCTAATTTAGATATATGTAAAGCACGAATCCGAACTCCAACTTGAAGATCTGAAATTGGAATAAACTTTCATGATACCTCAAGGTTTTCTTCGCAATGACCTCTTTTAGCACTGAAGTGTGGGCTCCAAAAATATTTAACTCAGGAAAAATTGGAACAAAATTTTTCTTTCAATCTTTCCGAATAACAATTTTTCAGAAACAACAACAACAAACCCAGTGCCTTAAGGGCTCCCGCAGAAGCAGGGTCTTGGAGGGGTTGATGTACACAGCCTTCCCCCTTCAGGGTAAAGCTAAAGAGAGGCTATTTCCGAGGACCCCCAACCTGATTATGTCATCTTCGTGTCATGGTGACCTATGAGCAAAAGAGTATCAAAGCAGAAGAGTAAGCTATAGCATAAAACGAGCAATACAAAACATAACGCCCCAGAGGAGACATCGAGGCAAAACCTACCATACCAGGCAGCAAGTAAAAGTGGATAGGCCGATAATAGACAGTAGACAGATATGCGTATAGGAAGATAGGTGCAGCTTAATAGGCCTATACGCCTATGAATCCAAATATAGTAGAATAAGCGGCGGTGTGAGGCCGCTACAATCTGCTTACCCTATGCTAGTCCTCCCTTGAGCACTAACTCTATCTAGCTCTATCTAAGGCCATCTCCTACCGCGGGTTTAGGTTGGTGAGGTCATGCCGTAACGACGGCGGTCGTCCGTTCTTTGGCCTGCTTCGTCCTCTTCTTCCTAGTGTCGTAATGAGCTGATCGCATTTCCTGACTAGAGCAGTGGTTGATCTTCTGTTACCGTGCCTGAACCACTTCAAACACAGCTTCTTCATTTTATAATCTATCTTCTATCTTGGCCACTCTCCACTATGCTAAACAATAATTTAGAGAACTCCTGAAAACATTTTAGGGTTTCCGCCATGGGAGAAAACCAAATTCCAAAACCTTAATTCTTAATTACAACTCACGGCAAAGACACATTTATTTATAAGAGAAAACTAGTGACACATGGCGAAAGAGTATCGGTCGCGCCCAAACTACACAGATGGCCAAATAAATTCCATGGCGTGCAACACGTGTCCCATGCACAATGGGCCATGGCTGCACCCCCGAATAACCACACGCCAGCTAAATACTAAAGCTGGGGCGCATCGACTTTATTTTTTTTTTAATTTTTATTTTTGTTTAAAATGGCACATGTAAAAAATTCATCTCATGAATATTATTGGTAAAATTAATTTATTCATCTTATGAATAAATAATTTACCTCTTGAATTATATTTAGCAAAATTAATTTATTCATCTCATAAATAAATAATTCATTTCAAGAATTTATTTTTACATATTTTTAAATAGTGCTTTAAGTTGAGGTTATTGGGAATGTATTTCAAAAATTTCTTCCTAAACGACTAGAGCGAGAATAGCAGAAAACCAATTTAAAATTCTTAGTAAGCACTAATACCTAAAAAAAATGGTACGTGTGTGTAACAGCTGAGGCTGTTGAAAATTCTAATTTAGTATATAATTATTTATATCATTTTAATATATTTTTAACCATTTTACATCAACGTTTTATCACTTTTGCTCGGTTTTGCTCATTTTGAATTATTTTACTCTTTTCTTGTGAAAACACCCATTTTATATTAAATCTTGCTAGGTTTTATCCTTAACATCAACAAGTAAAAGCAAGATACATCAAATAAAAATAAAAAAAATAACAAAAACACCCAAGTTGCACGGCTAAAAGGCAAGAACACATAAAATAACACAATTTTGCACAACTTGATTTGGGCGGCTATTTTTTCATATTTTTTTTACTCAAATTCATTGTATACTACTTAATCATCATCACCTTGGTCTGAAAATCACCTTGGTCTGAAATATCAGTTTTGGGCGGTGGGTGAAGAAAAAAAACTGCATAAAATAAGCCAAAGTTTGCAAGTAGTATGTGACCCGCAACTTCTAGCAAATGGGATGCAATTTTGATGAATTTTTCTCCATATTTTTATCACATGAAATGTAGGATAAATAGGGGAGATTGGGATGAGTTTAAATCATCCTTCATTCAAAAAAAATACATACAAAAGGAAGAAGAAAGAAGAAGAAAACAAGTGAAGGAAAGAAGGAAGAAGGAGGAACAAAGTTTGGTTTGTAATTTTATATTTTTAAGTCCTTTCTAGCCTTTTCTTCTTCTAAGTTCATGAATTTTGTGTTAGTTGTGCTTTATATTAAGTTTATCATGAACTAATTTTGCTATTTCAAGGCTATGATGTAGCCTAAGTTGTAAGATACGCTTCTTTCTAATTCAACGTATTCAATGTTTTGTTATTGCGTTGTTGAAGTGTTTGTCATTGTTCTTCATGAGTTTTAAATGCTTGATCACCATTTAAGGCCTATAATGATTCATAATGAGTCCAAGATGAGATTTATGATGATTACTAAGGTGATAAGCACTACAAATTGGGCGAATGCTTGAATGAGATTAACGCGATTTGTGTGGTTTTTAAGTAAAAATCATAGAGCTTTAAAAACTCTTTTCTTATTTAAATTCATGCACGAGAGTGATGGGTTAGTATGTAAAAGAGCATGCTAAATGTTGCTCGAGAGAGAATATTTAGTAAATTAGGATTTTCAACCATCAACACGTAATAACAACTTGAATACCGAGAATAGAAAGGTGTATTAATTCAACTAGGTGAAATTGGATGCCTTGGATCTTATTAAATTATAAAAACTTCATAAAAATCAGTAAGCCTTACCTAAAAATTAGTTAACATATTTTATTCCTTTTTATTTTATTTTATTTTACATCAGGATCTCAATTTTCGGTTTTTCAAATAGCATCAAAACTACTAATTTTGGTACTCACGCAATAACAATCCTCGTGGGAACGATACTCTACTCATTACTTTATTACTTGATATGACTAGTGCACTTGCTAAAGCAATACACAAGTAAAGCATCAGCTGTGAATTCCTTTGACTTGAGCCATTAAGTCCAAGAAGTGCTCTTCACTCGGTGCCTTGAGCCAACTAAATCGGGAGTCATTGGCAGAAAACTCGCTACATGAGTCTAAGGGAGACACGCCTAACCATGAGTTTTAAAAAAAAAAAGAAAGAAAAAAAGGAAAAATAAGAGAGAAAAGAGAAGTCTTTTGATTTCACTCTTGATTAGCGGTGAATTGTTAAGATAATGGATTCCTTTGATTATTTTCTCTATTCGTCTTGAATTTGAAGGGCTTGAAATAAGAAAAGGGGAGAGAAGTTCTAAACTCACTCATTAGTAAAAAAAGACTTGAATTGCAAGAACTTAAGTTGGAACCAGTATAATAATAGCATTGCATAAAGATTCTCTACTCTTAGGTACACCTTCAAATATGATTAGAAAATATTTTTCATGAGTTATTCTTATCGTTGCATGCCCGACTAAATTTTTCCATCATTGACTAGTTTAAGTTGAATCTTACTTAAGGACAAGTAAGGTATGGGTTTGGGAATGTCGATGTGCCTCATTTTTACCTACTTTATTTCTTATTCCTACGCCATATTCAGCTTTTGCATGTGAGTTTTGTTGTAATTCAGGCACATTTATGCTTGAAAAGCATCGGAGGAACAAAGGTTAAATAGTGGCAAAATCAGGCATTACTTAGGCAAATTTGAAGACTATTCTGAGAAACCCGATCACGGGGGCAAAAGAAGGACTCATCGGGTCTCAATTCGGTGAACCAAATACATCTCGCAGCATTTCGAGGTTCAATCGACCTATCGGCACGAAGAACCGATCGATCAGAGGCTCATAGTAGGATGGACACTATAGTGAGCCAGCCAATCGATTGATCGGCAGCTTATAGTAAGCTCACCGATCGATCGACACTATTAGCTGATCGATTGGCTCAAATTCTCGATCAATTGGCATCAGATCTGCAGCGTGACTCCTAGGTCACACCGCAGGTATAAATAAAGAGAAGGAGACTCATTTTTTCAATCTTTTTGGAATGCCTCCTCTCCTTCCCGAAGCCGCTACGAGATCTAACGTGCTCTCAAGCGCCGAAGAGTAGGTGGTCAAAGTGCTGGGAGGATTCAAGCTCAGCATCAACACAAATTGAGGGAGTTTTTGCTTCTAGTATTACTCATTATTTGTCTTTAACTTGGATTTTATGATGTATAAAACTTCTATGGATGAGTAGATGTTTTTAGTTTAGGGATGCGGACGAAGTAGGCGTTTTTAGTTTGGGGATGAAGGACGGGTAGCCATCCGCATCCCAATTTTGTATTTTACTTTGACAATGATTTAGTAATGTTATATTTGCACCCATGTGGGGAATTATTCATGATTGCCTGGTATTTATATATGTGTGCTTTAGCATGTTTGGATCTCTAACTTTTTAGCGATTAGCCTTGTGCTTGTAGCCTAGACCATAACACAATAGGTTTTCATGCGCGGTTAGGGTGGAGGTTGTACCCAACTCTAAACACAATCTTTTATACATTTAATATTGAATTGGGAGTAACAAAAGAATTAAGTAGTGCTCATAATATAACCCATGCTACATTTAGGGTGATAAGATAGGTTATGCCTTTAGACTAGTTCATTACCTTAAGCACTAATTTATATATTAACCTAGGCTTAGAGCTTCTACCCTAAGTCCTTCAAATTATCGTCCTAAGTAAAATAAAATAACGGGATACGAGTAGAGTTACCCTGAATTCACTCTCTAAACTAACTTGAATCAAATTGACATCTCTTTTTACTATTAAATTGCCTTTGCATACTTAATCACTTGAATCAACCCAAAAAGAACCAATTTCAAATGTTTATTAAGCATTCGGTCTAACTTAACACTGATTCCTTATGGACACGGCCTGTATAGCCAAAAACGTTACGACGATCTCATACGCTTGCGAGTAGACGGTTTTAAAAAAACCTTTAAAATCACATCAATAACCATATTTTTAAACAAATTAAAAGCAGGTAGTTTCTACATATTACAATGCCTCAAATTTTGTACTAATAAAGTAAGAATAAGCATATTGAAGGGCGATTTGTATTTTACTATAGAATTAATGAAAAAATAGTTGTTACGCCAGCTTTATCAATGAAAAATGACGTCATCACATTGGAGAGAGGCCTTTTTATTCATACAATAAAAACTTAGGGGTCTTTTTATTAATTCAAAAAAGTTAGGATCCTTTTATTATTTCCAAAAATGTTAGATACTAAAATATAAATAACCCAAAATTATTTCACTAAGCATCATAATTCAACCAAATATTTTATTGAATGTATAAATTAAAAAAAAATTAATTGATCAAATCTTACAAAATATAATTTGAAAATTTTAGACGGGCATGCAATGGCAAGAATAAATTGTGAAAACTATTTTCCAATCATATTTGAAGGCGTACCTGAGATTAGAGAATCTTTATGTAATGTTATTATTATACTGGTTCTAACTCGAGTCTCGCAATTCAAGTCTTTTTACTAGTATGCAAGCTTAGAACTTCTCTCCCCTTTATCTTATTTCAAATCCTCTAAATTTAAGACGAATAGAGAGAATAATAGAAGGAATCAGCTATCCTAACCATTCACCGGTAATCAATAGGGAAATCAAAAAGCTTCCCTTTTCTCTCTTGTTTTCCCTTTTCTTAACTTTTTTTCTTTTTTTTTTCACGGTCAGTCGTGTCTCCCTCAAGCTCATGTAACGAGTTTTCGACCAGTGACTCCTGATCCATTTGGCTCAGGGCACTGAGTGAAGAGCACCCCTTGGACCTAATGGCTCGAGTTTAAGGAATTCACAATGTAAGCCATTACTAACACATACATTTATTTCTTATTTCTTATTTTTTTGGTATTAATGCTTACTATGGTAACCTAAGCTTGTTGATTCCTCTTAAGCTTTCCCTGTGGCCCATGTAGTGAGTTGTGGACCGGCATCTCCCGACCCAATTGGCTCAACGTACTAGGTGTAAAGACACCCTTATGGGCTTGCTTACTAGAGACAAAGGGGCTACAAGAACCAACAAATCACTGGAACGCTTTTTTATTTTTTTGGAGCCACTCAAGATAAAAAGATTGGAAATTGATTTAAACATTGTTAAAAGTAAAATGGTGGATTCAAATTCCTAAAATTATTTCCGCTATTTCAACATAAAAAGTAGGATATGTCACAAGATTAAGAGTGAAAAATAATAATCTCTCCAACAAGTTAAAAGATAAAAATACAGATTTAAAAGTCATTTCCAGAAATAATTTCATTATATAAGTATTCTGATCATCATAGTACATCTTAAATATGATCTTCAATAGAAGTCACAAACAATTCTATGCTCATTTATGCAAAAACTTAGCTAATTTAAGCAAAAGCAATGCTAATAGTGCAATCAAGAGTTCACACCATTCATGCCATCCCTAAACCCAAACCTTGCATTGTCTCCAATGCAAATAAACGAAAATAAATACAAGCAAGGCAAGGAAAGAGATAACCTGAGGTGTGGCATATTCAGCTATATGTGGTGAGCAAAACCAAAAAGGAAAAATAGAAGTAGCAAGCCGCAATCGAAGACATAGAAGATAGAATACTAAACAAACTTTTTAGTAGCATTAGAAATAAGGATCGGACAAGTGTTTAGCAAAAGAGAAACAAAGTTAACATGGTAGGGATAACAAAAGGATTTGTGATTGAGAGAGAGTTCATGTTGAAAAACAAATTAAAACAAAATTAAAAGTAGGTTGGGTTGTTTCCCAAATGCGTTAAGTTTAACGTCTTCAACCGGACACAATTTAGAGCACAATGTCAGCCAAAATCCGAGGCAATGTCTGTCATAGAACTCAGGTTGACCCAGTAGGGATGATCCCCAAACCCAGCAGCGTTTCGAGACCCGTGACTAGCAAGGAGGGAAACATTACCAGCATCGGGGTCTCGAATCTCTATCCTACTAGGTGTAGGTGATGAAGCACGGCTATCAACACAGACAAGGACACTATAACAATAAGCACTTTTAGTAGAATCGGGCTTATCCGACTCTACCAAAGGGTCAATATTATCAACCCTATAACACTCTAACTCGTCCTCAGTCTCAGGGTGTCAAAAAATACTCGAGACCTTCAATTTACCCTTGAGGTTTCCAAAAGAAACCTCCAACACTCCCGTCCTACAATGAATCACAGCATCGGCCATAGCTAAGAACAATTGACCTAGAATAACGGGAGCGTTGTGCTTTTGCCTAGGAGTACGGTCTATATCTAAGACTGGAAAATCAACAGGGAAGAAAATCAACAGGGAAGACAAACTTGTCAACCTTGACAAGTACATCTTCCACTACCCCACGAGGTACCCACTCTATCCTATCGGCCAACTGAAGTGTGACATAAAAGTCTCATGTACCCAATTCTCAAAAAATTGAGTAAGGGATGAGGTTTACACTAGCTCTTAGACCTAGCAAGGCTCAACTAGTGTAACTCTCTCCTAAGACGCATGGAACTGTAAATGCCCCAGGGTCACGAAAGTTGGGTGGGGTTCCCGACACTAAAATGCTACTCACCTTCTCGGTGAGCCAGACCTTCTTCGGGATATGTGCTTGCGCGCACTTTTTTTTGGTGCAAGGTTCCTTGAGGAACTTGGCATACATAGGAATGTGTTTATTGGCTTCAATCAATGGTAAGTTGATCTTCACATCCTTAAACACATCTATGAGCTCAGCCCTCTTTAGGTCGTCCTTCTTCTTTGGTGGTATAAGGGCCGAAGGAAAAGGGACAATGGGTTCAAAAACCCTATCTTGTGAGCCCTCCCCATCAGCAGTGGGGGAGGGATCTATGCTCTGCTTTTCAACATCAACCTCCACATCTCTAAGGTTCCCCTCCCCAAACACTGACACCACCTAAAGTTGCTCGTGAGGAGGCAAGTTAAGGTTAGAACTAGTTGGCCCTGCGAGAATTATGAGAGATTTGGGAGGGTAACGTCCTTTCCTCTTGCTTATGAAGTGCTTGGGTCAATTGTCATATCTGGTCTTCTAATCTAGCTATGGACTGAGAATAGGATTGGACCAGTTATGCATCGTCTTCCATGAATCGGAGCATACGCTCCTCGAGCTGAGAAGAATATCCCGTAAGTGGGGGAGGGAGGTCAACATATAAAACATGGAGGATAGGTTGAGAAAAATACCTCTGCCCTTCCGAAAGGCAAGAGGGTGTGCGTTACCTACAATACCAGGTTTCTGTTGTCCCGTGGGTGGATTCTGTAGGTCATTCTGTCTCCACGAGAAATTCGGGTGGTTGCGCCATTCAGGATTGTAGGTGTTTGAGAACGAGTCACTTTTCTTCAAAAAGCCTTGTGCCACAAATACCTGTACTGGCACGAATTTGGGAAATTCTTTGGCATAAAGGCAGTCAAGTACAGAATGGTTAGCGTTAGAACAAATGCCACAGGTGTTGGCACCATGTGTTGACTCAGCAGCATTAATTGCATGTACGTTAGTAGGATTGGTCTGAGATGCCATGATCTAATCAACTTTCCAACTAAGAGCTTTTAACTTAAATGCGATGTCGCTGTTTGATGCCATCCCATAGACACCATGTGCACCTCCCTAAACCATCCTAGCAGATGAGGCCTAGTCAAGGGAGTGCTTAATAAGACGCTCAAATAGGGTCCATGCTTCATTCTCATCCTGTTGGTTAAATGCTCCCCCGCATAAAACATTAACCATTTGTTTGTTGGACGCAGTGAGACCATCATAAAAATTTTGCACTATAGCCCACTTGGGAGACCCGTGGTGGGGATAGCTCCTGAGGAGTTCTTTGAACCTGTCCTAACTCTCATGAAATTACTTTTGGTCTTTTTATTCAAAACTGTTGATAGCACGCCTAAAAGCCATAGTTTTAGCCTTAGGATAAAATTTGACTAAGAATCCTTGTTGAAGGTCCTCTCAAGTTGTGATTTTACCCCTTGGTAGGGAATGAAACCACCGTTTGGCTACATCTTTCAATGAAAAAGGGAAAAGACGTAACCTAACCACGTCGTGCGAGACACCTCGATAATGACATGTTTCACAAATTTCAAGAAAGGCATCAAGGTGCTTGTACAGGCTTTCAGCCGGATTCCTATAGCAAGTGGGAAGCATGTTTATGATCTGGGGCTTAAGTTCAAAATTTATATTACCCACAGTGGGTAACACAACTCCAGTTGGCGCAATGTAGGTTCGGGGAACAAAATGATCCCCAATTGTACGTGGAGGGGCGCGTGCAAATTGTGGAGTGGGGTTATCGGCCATGACGGAAAAAAACTAATAATAAAAATAAATGAGTAAATTAATAAAAAAAGAGAATAAAACAGAGAAATAAATTATAGAAAAAAATGAAGTAAGGTTTTTTTTTTTTTTTTTTAAAACAAAATAAATAACTAAACAAAAAAAAATCTCGTTAATTTTTAAATCAACTTATTGTGCCGACACCCCAGAAATGGCACCAAAAACTTGATATGATCGTAGAGGTTGTTTTAAAATCATCTACTCGCAAGCGTATGAGATCGTCATAGCTAAATTGGGTATACGGGTCATATCTGCAGGGAATCAGAGTTAAGTCGAATTTAGTTATCAATGAGCGGTTGAAATCGGGGTTTTGTTTGTTTGAATGATTTGTTACTTGAATAGTAAAACTAAATATAAACTAAAGTTGTCAATTCAATTAAGGTTAGTATAGGGAATGAATTCAGGGTAGCTTTACTAGTATCCCATCATTATATTCTAGTAGGCAATGATTTAGGAGGCTTAGGCTGTAAGCACTAAGCTTGGGTTAATATTTAAACTAAAGCTTAGGATAATGAACTAGTCTAAAGGCATAACTAATTATATCACCCTATGTGTGGCACAGGTTATCTCATTAATACTACTTAATTCTTTTCTTGCTCTTAGTTCAATATTAAACATGTATTAATACTTAAGTTAGGGTTGAGGGTAATAAACTAGTATAAGGGTGTAACCCATCTTATCACCCTAGGTGTAGCATGGATTATCTCAATAGCATTAATTCCCTTTGTTACTCATAATTAAATATTAATTTGTATAAAAGATTGTATTTAAGTTTGGTCCAACCTCAACCCTAACCACACGTGAAAACCAGTTATGTTAAAGTCTGAGCTATAAGCACATAGATGGGACGCAAATAAATCGAAAATCTAAACATGGCTACAAGCTCATCCTTGGAAAATCAATCACAAATATAAGTTTCCCACAGGAGCGTGATAATAGCATAACATAAATTATTGTCTACAATAAATTATAAATCCTGGATTCGGACAGCTACCCATCCTTCATCCCTAAACTATGAGTCAAATACTCCATGGGATTTCTACATATCATTAAATTCAAAAGAAAGAAACAATGGAAAGAAAACTAAGAATTGAAGACTCCCCTAGTTGATATTGACATTGATCCTTGCTTTAAAACCCTTAGCACTTCTACCACCTGCGCTTCGATGTTTGAGAACCCTTTGGATCTCGTAGCGGCTTCGGGAAGGAGAGGTGTGGCAAAAGATCCCTAAAAAGATTAGGCTTTCGATATTTAAATGTAAGCAGCTTCGATGCAGCCTTTTTTCATCCATGTGCGTTGGGCATTCCCCTTATCATCACATAAATATGTATATACATATATATATACATATTAATAATATAATATAATTAATACAATATATTATAAAATATATATATTAACTATCTATGAAACCTATTTGGTTTACAGAATTACAACCCGATTGGTCATTCTTTTTCACATGTGGTCGGATTTCTCAAAGCAATCTTCAATTATACCTTGATTACACTTGATTCTACCACTTTTCAACCTTTGTTTGTTCCGTAGGAATAAAGAATAAAATATATAAATATAAGGCACATCAGCCGTAGAAAAGGTTTAGATTTCAAATCCAGAACATTGCGCTTGGACTGCTCAGGTAAAATCTAAGTATCAAAACCCTATCAACATTCAATTTCACTTCATGTCTTCCTTCCAAGCGGTCTCTGTCTCCCCCTCTCCCTCAAACAAATTGAAATTTACCTTCCTTCCCTCCTTTCTCCCTCATTGTACAATTATAGCTTACAATAGAGGCGCTATATATTGGCTCCAAATACCACTTGTTAAGATTAACCATATAATATATAAACCCTAATTTGATATAACAATCATAGACAAAAGGGGAATTGGAAGAATAATCAAGAATACCGAAATTTACATGGTTTAACCAAAGCTTACATCCGCGGAGGGGTGCACAATAATTTCACTATATTTTTGAAAGTTACATGAGATGCCTTAACTCTCAATCATTCTCAACCCTTACTAATAGTAGCATACACAACCTCTATGTACATATAGAGCGAGCCAGTACACTAAAACCCTAGTGTGTCATGAGCCTAAATGGGATTGATCCAATCCTATACCTTTTAAATAAGGCCTAATACAACAAACTCCACAACGTGATTTTCTCACTTAGAGTCTAATTAGATTATATATCATTATTGGACTAAATCATCTCAAAATTTTGTAATTTAATGCCTGTTTGGCACTACTATGAAAAACAAACTGCTTATTTTAAAAGCACTTTCTGTAAAAGCCCTTCTTTAAAAAGTGTTGTTTCGAAGAAGCAGTTTGTGTTTGGCTCAACCAGCCAAAAGCACCTATTTTATTAGTGTTAGTGTTTGGCCAATGTTTAAGAAAAGTGCCTTTTTTCTGTCAAATTATCAAAAAAGACATGGACAGAAGGCTTTTATAGTTAATAGTGTTTGAATGTAGGATTGATTTTATATAGTTTTTTTAGTATATATTAATCATTTTATGTTTTAAATTTTTATAAAATAACAACAAATTATAAAGTAAAAAATAACATTTTTTATTTTATTCATAATTCAGTGTTATTTCTTAAAAACCTAAATGACTATTGTTAATATTATTCTTATTGTTGTTGTTGTACTTATAATTATTGTTGTTATTATTATCATTAAGTAAAATAAATAAATACACACACACACACACACACACACACACACACACACACACACATATATATACATACATACATATATGTATATATGTATATAAAATAAATTTAATATAACAAACTCGTAAATTTCAAACTTGTATTTAGATAACATAAGTAATACGATTTTGAAAGATGATATTTGTCCAAAGATATGGAAAATTTTAATGTTTTGAGTAGGGGCATTGTTGTCCCAAAAATTTTAAATTTTTTATTTTGCTTCTGCTTATAATCAGAAGCATCAAATTTCTGCTTCTACTTATAAGCAGAAAAACAACTTCTACTTTTAATAAAAAGCTCTTTTTGATGTCTGTCAAACACTCTTTAAATTTTAAGAAAGTACTTTTTCTAAAAAAGTACTTATTTTTTTTTTAAATAAGCAATCTTAAATAGGCCCTTAAATTTAACATATATTTAAGGGCTTGACTCAAATAACTTAATTTTTAAAAAATAGATAGAAGCCCGTAACTAGCTTGAAATTTAGCCAAAAAAAAACATAGCATTCCCAAATACAATTACTCATCTACATAAGAAGGGCAAAAATGGTTGCCTAGTCACTAATATAACATGGTGAGTTTAAAAAGGCCCCAAAACATAATACTGTGTGGCAATAATGCAACATATTGAGTTCAAAAAAAAAAGCTATTCCCTAATTTAATTACAAGGTTTACATAAAAACCCTCAAAATATGATATATTGAGTTCAAACAAGAGGTGTTCAAAGAGCATTGCTCTTACGAAGCTCAATCATCTTTTCTAGCCATTGAAATTGTAACTCTAGTCCATTTTGTGCCATAAACATCTCTCTCAATGGTTGCCTAGTCAATAACGCACTAGCACTCCACCACATATCACTGCCAACCACCATGCCAGGCAATTCTCCAACAATGGCCATTACATTATTAATACTTGTGGTTGCTTCTGCAATTCTACGTGCTTCCATAATATTTGCAATCCTCCCCATTTCTGTCATTTTTCTCAAAGCAGAAGCGATTTTCAGTTCTCTCTCTCTCATTCAAGGCTTTTGACGCCTTCCTTTTCCTTTTATCTCTATTCTCGTAGACATTGCAACCATCATTTGGTGGTTTTTCTCAAATTGTATTTTCTATGTCACTTGTTTCTCCAACTCCCTCATTAGGCACAGTTGTCTCAACTAAAAATGGTTGCTTGGACTCAACCACCTCGTTTTCATGAATCCCTTGTGGTAACACACTAGATGATGGTGCCCATGCATGTTCACCAGTAGCAACTACATTACGGAAACAAATCTCCATTTGCTCTCGAAACGCTAAACCCTTTTGTCTATATTTCTTTAATCCAGGATTTTCCTACAATGACATAGTGAATTCATTTCATTAGTTTGCACATCTTCAATAGCGATCCCTTCTATACGAGCAAAGAAAACAAATGATGAGGGATACCTTAATTTTTTCTCTCCCACCAATCGGAAGGATACCTTAATTTTTTCTCTTCCACCAATAGGAACTAGCTTGGATTGTATTTTTTTCATTGTCCCAGCCTCAGACCAGTTTCCTTACCAACCAAAGTATCCCATTCCATCAACGCATTTTTCAGATTATCCCACTTGTTTTTAAATTGAGACTTCTCATAACTATTCTCAGTTTGTTCTTTAAACTTCTTTATGATATTTGTCCAGCCCACTTTATTAAAATGGGTTCCATGACGATTTCCTGCTAAAGCCTCTTCCACGCAAATATCGAGAAATATCTCTGTAGTGTGTGCTGTCCATTTTGCTGGTGGAACTTTGGTGGTTTGTGTACTAGACATGCCTAAAGCCAAACATATTTCACCAACAATTCAAAAGAATGTCATGAATTCAAAGATTATAGTGCCCTATTGTTGTTACTTGAATTCCCATCAATAATACTATCAAACATACAACAACAACAAACCCAGTGCCTCCAAAGGCTCCCGCATAAGCAGGGTTTGGGGGGGTAGATGTATGCAGACTTCCCCATTTAGGGGGCTACCCTGAAGGGAGGCTGTTTCCGAGAACCCCCAGCCTGAAAAGCTGGTTCGCAACAATGAGCCAAAGACCTAGCAACAGGAGAGGCATCAAATGCATGAGTATGGCAAAAAAAAATAAAAATAAAAATATCAGACTCAAAGTATGCCACAACAGGCACCAATCATAGATAAGATGAAGATAAATATAAGGTTAGAGATAGAGGATAGAGATAGAGAAAGAGAATAAGATAGGGATAAATATAGAGGTAGAGACAAAGATAAGGATAAAGATAAGTAGGCAAGTAGCAAGTATCAGCTCATGATATCCAGAACATAGCCTACGTACGCCAAGAGGACCTAGCACTAGTAAGCTGGACTACCCTACTCCAACCGGATCATCTAATACCCATGCTAGCCCTCCATTGGGCCCTATCTAAGGCCATCTCCTCCCGAAGGTTTAGGTGGGTGAGGTCTTGTCGGATCGTCTCAAGCCATCTCTTCTTTGGTCTGCCTCTGCCTCTTCTGCCTAGTGTAATAAGAGGCTGTTCGCATCTCCTGACTGGAGCATTGTCCGGTCTCCTTCAGACATGCCCGAACCACCTCAGATGTTGCTCCCTTAATTTATCTACAATAGAGGCTACGCCTAATTTGCCTCTTATGATGTTGTTTCTGATTCTATCCTTCCTTGTGTGTCCGCACATCCACCTCAGCATTCGCATCTCCGCCACCTTCATCTTCTGTGTGTGCTGTTGTTTCATCGCCCTGCACTCCGCCCCATATGCCATGGTTGGCCTCACAACCGTCTTATAGTATCTTCCCTTTAGCTTCAAGGGAAACTTTCTATCACAAAGTACTGCGGAAGCTATCCTCCACTTATGCCATCCCATTTTGATCCTGTTGCTGACATCCTCGTCCACTTCGCCGTTGTGCTGTATCATGGACCCCAAGTACTTGAATCTCTCCTTCTTCGGTATGGCCTCATATCCAATCTTGACTTCTTCCCGGCTAGGCGTGGTAGGGGGATCGAACTTGAGTTCCATGTGCTCAGTCTTGGCTCTGCTTAGTTGTAAACCCTTCGACTCTAAAACCCCTCTCCACAGTTCCAGCTTCTCATTTATCTCTTCCCGCGACTCCCCCACAAGTACTATGTCATCTGCAAAAAGCATGCACCAAGGTACACATCCCTGGATGTGCCTAGTGAGCTCATCCATAACCAGAATGAACAGAAAGGGGCTCAAAGCAGACTCTTGGTGTACCCCTACTGTTATTGGGAAAGCGTCTGTCTTCCCATCCACTGTACGCACCATAGTCTGTGCCTCTTCATACATGTCTCTAATGGCTCGGATGTATAGTACGGGGATGCCTTTCCTGTCCAAAACTCTCCAAAGGACCTCCTTGGGCACTCTATCATATGCTTTCTCCAAATCAATGAAAACCATATGAAGGTCCTTTTGTCTCTCCCTATATTGCTCTATCGTCCGCCTTAGGATGTGGATGACTTCTATTGTTGATCACCAGGGCATAAATCCAAACTGGTTCTCGAACACCTTTGTCTGTTGCCTTAACCTCCTCTCTATGACTCGTTCCTATAACTTCAAAGTGTGGCACATTAGTTTGATACCCCGATAGTTGGCGCAACTCTAAATGTCGCCTTTGTTCTTATATATCGAAATCAATGTGCTCTTCCTCCATTCCTCAGGAATCTTGTCCCCCTGGAGGATTTGGTTAAATAGTTTAGTCAGCCAACTGACACCCTTTTGTCCAAGGCATTTCCATACTTCTATGGGTATGCCATCTAGGCCAACTGCTTTACCCCTTCCCATGGATCTCAGGGCTTCTTTGACTTCCTCGGGGCTAATTTGTCTACAGTCGTAGTGGTTTTGATGCACCTTAGATGTTTGAAGATCACCTAAGAATATTTCTGTCCCTCCTTGTTCTTTGAACAGCTCGTGAAAGTACATTTTTCACCTAGCCTTAATTAGATGCCTATCCACGAGTACCTGTCCAACTTCCCCTTTTATGCATTGTACTCTATCCAAGTCTATTTCTTCCTTTCTCTAGCTTTGGCGATTGTATATAAGTCCCTCGCTTTGTAGAAGTCCTCCTTGGTCTCCATCCTTTTGTAGAAGTCCTCATAAGCTCTTGATTGTGCTTCTCTGACTGCTCACTTTGCTTCTCTCTTGGCTTGAATATACCACTGTCACTTATCCTCATCCCTGCTATGATCCCACTCTCTGAAACAAACTCGTTTCACCTTAATCTTCTCTTGGACCTCGTCAGCCCACCACCAGGATTCTTTGTTGCTCGGTACCCTTCTCTTTGACGTGCCGAGAACTTCCCGTGCCAGTCCTCTCATCTTTTGGGTCAGTTGGTTCCACATCTGGTTTGTATCCCCCTCGAAGTCCTCCCTGAGCTCGCTCCACTCTTTCCTTGTATACCTTATACTTCTCCCCCTTCAGCTCCCTCCAACAGGTGTACGTATGCATAGGTTTCCAGATTCTTTTGGCCCTCTTCTTGGCCTTTATATCCGCCTACAGTACCCTATGTTGTGTAGACAGGTCTTCACTTGGGGTAGCCTTGCATTCCCTGCAGTATCTTTGCAACCTTTTCCTTAATAGTATGTGGTCAATTTGTGTTCTTGTCCCACCGCTTTGGTATGTGATGATGTGTTGCTCGCGCTTTTCTGAGGAAGGTGTTGGCCACCGTTAGATCGTAATTAACCGCGAAGTCTAGTAGGGCTTTGCCCTCTGCATTCCTGGTTCCAAAACCGAATCCTCCATGGTGAGGAGCGTAACCGTCCTCATCGCGCCAACGTGCCCGTTGAAATCCCCGCCAATCATTACTTGTTCGGTTAGGGGTATGCCTTGCATCATTGTGTCTAAGTCCTCCCAGAATGTTATCTTCTCATGCTCAATCAGTCCAGCTTGAGGTTCGTAGGCACTGCCATCTAGGACCATCTTGATACTTATGATCCTATCGCCAGCTCTTGATACTCCGACTATTTTATCCTTAATGCCACTTTCCACAATGATCCCAACTCTATTCCTGCCTCTGACCTTGCCCGCATACCAGAGCTTATGCCCTAGCACCTCCCTGGCTTTCGCGCCAACCCATTTAGTCTCTTGCAGAAAAAGGATGTTGATGTTTCTCTTCATCATCATTTGGGCCACCTCAAAACTCTTCTTCGTTAGTGTCCCGACATTTAGTGACCCTAATCTCAAGTTCCTTGTCCCCTTTTGCCTCGTCCTCCCCCTCCCCCTCCTCCTCCCCCTCCCCAACCCCTTTGAAGATGGCCTCAATGTCTGAGTTCCATAACTAGTCGCGCTCATCAATTAGCTGTACCTAACACAGGTAAGTGATCAACAAAGACAAGAAGCTGAATATATCATATACACACGAGATTACCACCCACAGTCAATGAGATCACACAATTCAAAATAATGAAATGAGACAAAACCAAGTAAACCAAGTGAAAATACTCAACAATGGTAAATTAAAACACTACCCTGCTGTAATAAAGGATAGATTAAACTTGGGGCTGGTGCGTTGTTGGTACTTTGACTCGGCTAATACTTACCTGGCCCGCTCTTGCTTGTTGGCTGCGGGCTGCTGGCTTTGGATTATGGGCGGTGGTGATGGTGGTGCTGAGGGGCTGCTGGTGGTGGTGGGGCGGGTGAGGTGTGGTGTGATGTGTGTGTGAATGTGTGTGATGGTGTGGTGTGGGTGGGGGTGGGGTGTGGTGTGGGTAGCGGTGGTGGTGGTGCCGGTGTGTAGTCAGGGGGGGTGGTGACGGGTAGGTGAGGCAAGGTGGTGGTGGGGTACGAGGTCGGTGAGGAGAGGTGGTGGGTGTTTGGGTGAGGTGAGGTCTGGGTTGGGGTGGGCGAGGCAAGGTGGTGGTGGGGTACGAGGTCGGTGAGGCGAGGTGGTGGGTGTTTGGGTGAGGCGAGGTCTGGGTTGGGGTGGGTGAGGCGAGGTGGTGGTGGGGTGCGAGGTCGAAGGGCTGACGTGGTGGGTGTTTGGGTGAGGCGAGGTGGTGGTGGGGTTCGATGTCGGGGTGGTGTAGGTGGTGGTGGTGGGGTTCGGTGGCAAGTGGTGTGTGGGTGGGTGTGATGTGGTCCGACGCTTGCCCGGCGGTGGGTCTTCGCCGTCTAGGTGGCGTCGCTGGCGGTGGAGGTGCCCCGGTAGGGTGAGTCGGCGAGGTTGCCGACGGTGGGGTGGTGTCAGCGAGAGAGGGGGGGGTCAGTGAACGTTTGAGTTTTGCAGAGATGTCAGCTAGAGAGAAAGGAGTTTTTAACTGTTAGCTACGATCCTCTTAAACATATTAAAAAGTAGAGTTGCGCATATAAAATTGGTTTGAACAAAACAACCAACTCAACCTAAAATTGAAGAGTTTGAACCAAAATGATATAAAATCATATGAGAAGTCAAAAAAATAAGCAACTCAAACCAAATCACTTCAAAAACATAAATCACACCAAAATCATATAGAAATTGAAAAAAAAAAAAAAACTAATAACTCAACTTGAAATTGAAGGATTTGAACCCAAATCACACAAAATCATATTAGAAATCATAAAATAGAGCAACGCAAACCAAATCACTTTAAAATCACAAAGAAGTTGAACAAAACAAGCAACTCAACCTAAAATTGAAGAATTTGAACCAAAATGATATAAAAATCATATGAGAAGTCAGAAAAATAAGTAACTCAAACCAAATCACCTCAAAAACACAAAATTGCACCCAAATCATATAGAAATTGAACAAAACTAATAACTCAACTTGAAATTGAAGGATTTGAACCAAAATCACACAAAAATCGCAGTATTAGGTCCAGTTCGAAATAAGGGTGAAAAATAATGACCTGGAGTTCGCCGACGACAGTGCGATGGCGGGACGGCAGCGAGGGCACGACGGCGGGGCGACGATAGCTCGGGGAGGGCAGCGGGGAGACGATGGTGGTGTTTGTGGGTGGAGGTGGGGATAGAAATGGGTTGGGTAGAGGGTTAGGGTTTGGAGTAATTTTTATGTTTGAGTAGAGGTATTGTTGTCCTGAAAAATTCAAGTTTTTGATCCTGTTTCTATTTAAAAAAATAAGTACCAAATTTTGCTTCATCTTATAAGTAGAAAAGCTGCTTCCACTTTTAATAAAAAACGCTTTTTACTGTTTACCAACCACACTATAAATTTTTAAAAAATACTTTTTTTTAAAAAAAAGCACTTATTTTGAAAAAATAAGTAGAGTCAAACAGGCCTTTATTCAAACCGATCAGACAGTCGACCCAAACTCAAAAAGTAAAACCCTAATTATGTTCCATTCAAAATCCGCGCCGCTTCGCCCCCTCGCCCCTTCGCCCCTTCGCTTGCGCGTCTGTAAACGTTAGCAAAAAGCGGCAGTCTTGATCCACTGCACAACGGCCTCCGCTCACCGGCTTCCACTCCGACCGTCGTCGACTCACGTTGGTCGCCGCCACCGTCACCGTCGACTCCCACTGGTCATTACCCCCTCTCCAGCCGTCGTTTCCTTCGACACCTCGCAACACCGCGCACGTCGACTCTGCTCAGGCCTCTTCACCACCACTTCCTGCGAACGTCGACACCACCACCGCCTTCATCGTCGGCTTCAGTTACCACGAACCACGTCGAAGCTTCGTCCCTTTTCAGGCCTTGAACCGCCGTTGCCGTGGTTCACTCAGCCACGGTCGCGTCTTTTCGTGAGCCTCTACTGACGGATACACCTCCGGCTCGAGAGCTCACCACCGCCGGTCTTTGCTTGAAGCTTCGCCGAAGACCACCGGCGCACGACCACTGTCGTTCGTGTCTACCAGGCGCGTCAGAGCCGCACGCCACTGTCGGGTCTCCTACTGGCGTTTAAAACCGCTTCTTCGAAGCCTATTTGCACCGGGAACCACCATATCTATCACTTAGGTACAGTGATCTAGTCTCTCACTCCTCCATTTGGACCAAATCACCATCACTAATGCTCAGCCATTGCCTCTTTCACCGAAGCACACCTGTCACCCTAACTGGCACCACCCTAGTTTACACCTTCGGTATACCTATCAAACATGAGATCTACCTGAGGCAATTACCACCTTGCCCTTTACCGTTGAGTTCGGGTCACTGTTTGGATTTCTCACCACTGACGTTAGCAACCGCGTCCTATATCCCACTAGTTGTTAAACCTCCGATTTAGGTTCAAGCAAGGCTCTAAAACTTGGCTCTGATACCAATTGTTAGGAAATGCAACAACCAAAACACAATGAAAGATTCAATGAGAAAATGAAATCAAACACACAAGGGGATTGGGAAGAATGATCAAGAACATCGAAATTTACGTGGTTTAGCTGAAACCTACATTCACGGAGGGGAGCCCAATTTTAAAGTTACATGAGACGCCTCAATTCTCAATTATTCTCAACTCTTAGTCATTTCGGTGTATATATAGAGTCACCACACTAAACACTAGTTTGTCATGAGCCTAAATAAGATTGACACAATCCTACAAATAAGGCCCGATACAACCAAACTCTCAACATAATCCAACATTATAAGGATCTCTTGTTTCTCTGCATAACCAAACACTATTATTCTTGCAAATTGTTGGTTGTTTACTTACTATTAACAGCTCTCTAGGGTTCTTTTGCAGTCGTGTGTGGGCTCAAACATGTCCAATGAAGATGGAATTGTATTGCGGGACGTCACAAACGCCGGTCTACTCATCAGCGACCGCATTAGCCGTGATGCTGAGGCGCAGATTGACCTTGATGAAGCCCTAGAAGCTTCCAGATACGCAAACAATCCATATACTACCCAACCCAAGGAGGTAACTATCTGCAAGTGTTGTCATCTTTTAAGTGTTTAGTATCTGCTCGTGGGACGTGAATATTTCCATTGGCAATTTCTTTTGCAAGGAAGAGGTGGTGAGATTTTTCATTGCTTGCTTATGGTGCCTGTACATGGAATTCAACTACTTTTTTTTCCAATCGTTTCTTTAGCAGTAAGTTTGTATTAAATGAGGTCAAACCAAGGTTTTGGTTGCATGTGAAGAGAGGGAACACTCGAGAAACCAAGAAAGAGAGAGAGCAAGAGATGAAGTTTTGGATACAAAATATATATTAATTGAACTGTACAAAACCCAAGCTGGCATATATACACAGGCCAAGCTTATTAATTAACCCATAAAAATTATCTTGAAAATCCTATCTAATTACAATTTACTCTATGTAAAAAATCTAATACAGTGTAACGTCTTTTACACCCAACTTGCAAAGGATCAGCTGTAGGTGTCACCAGGACAAACGTGTTGTATGAAAATTGCTAATTGATGGCAGGAACAATACGGAGGACCTTGAGTGGCGTCTTGAACCTTGTCACTGAAAAAAAATGAAAGTCTATTTGAATGTGCTTAGTACACTTGTGAATAGGGGTGTAAATGAGCCAGGCTGGCCCATGGGCCCTTTCGAGCAAGATCGTCATAAAACTCAAAATGCTCGACTCATTTTGAGCTTGAGGCGACCCAAGCTGGCTTGTTTAGCTTTTGAGTTGTGTCCGAGCCTAGTAAAACTCGAGCTCATAGGCTCGTGAGCCTATGCCAGCCTAAGCGAACCTATCTTGATGTAATATAGGATAATATTAATAGAGACAATGCTGCCCCCCCCCCCCCCGGCACGCGGGGGCAACAATTGGTCTAAATCAAAGTGATCCCACGAACCTTTAGTTTTATTAAAAACACCCCCTAAATAATTAGTCAAAATCAATGCGACCCCTGAACTTCTAATTTCGTCAAAGATGCGCCTCGAACTATTGGTGAAAATCCATGTTACCTCCTCAACTTCTAAATTATATCAAGAACACCCTCTGAACTATTAACAAAAATCAATTTGAACTCCTAATGTCAAATTTTATCAAATACATTTGAAATTATTAAAAAGGTTAGAGAAAAAAATTGGTTTATGTACCTAATATAGTTTATAGGTGCCTCGTGATATCAAAATATTTTTGAGCTATCCTAAACTTTTTTAACTTCTTTTTCAAATGTTCTCCTCGTAACTTAATTAGTATTCCTTTAAATTCTGCTGATGTTATACATAAAATAAAAAGAAATACCTCAAATATGATTTAACTATCATTTATATTTAATAATATTTGGAACAATTTTTAAAATGTTAAAATATAAAATTTTCTAAAACTACCAATAAACAATTTTAAAAATTAAAAAATTGAAAAATTATGTTTTTATTTTTAAAATTATTTTAAATATTTGTTTTGATATTTAAGATTGTTTTAAGTATAAATGACATTTTTTCTCCAAGTCATATTAATTTTCAAGTGTTGGGTTAGCTTAGTTTAATAGAATCCTAAGGGATGGTCGTATAAGGAAAAGAAGTTACCAAAGTTTATGTTATCGTAAAAATATTTCAATACCTCAAGACACCTGAAAAGTACATTATCAAATCTTAAAATACCTGAATTAAATGGTTGTTTTGAAATTTTTTAGTTGTTTTGGATGTCTTTGATATAATTTTTGAAGTTAGGGGATCAAATTGATAGTTCGGGAGTGTCTTTGATGAAATTAGAAGTTGGGGGGTCACATTGATTTTGACTAATAGTTTGGTGGTGTCCTTGATGAAATTAAAATTTCGGGGGGTCACTTTTATTTTGAACAATAGTTCGGGAGTTCTCTTTTAATATTATCCTATAACACATTAGCTTAAATATGCCGAACTAGGCCAACTTTAAGGACCTGTTTGGGATTGCTGTGAAAAAACTGCTTATTTCAAAAGCACTTTCTATAAAAGCACTTCTTTAAAAAGTGCTGTTTTGAAGAAGCAGTTTGTGTTTGGCTCTACTGGCCAGAAGCACTTATTTTATTAGTGTTAGTGTTTGACCAGTATTTAAGAAAAATGGTTTTTTTTTTTTTCTGTCAAATTACCAAAAAGAACATGGGCAGAAGGCTTTTATAGCTGCTAGTGTTTGGATGTAGAATTAATTTTATATAGTTTTTTAGTATATATTAATCATTTTATGTTTTAAATATTTATAAAATAACAATGAATTGTAAAGTAAAAATAATATTTTTTTTTCATAATTCAGTATTATTTCTTAAAAACTTAAAAACCTAAAATGACTATTGTTAATATTCTTCTTCTTCTTCTTGTTGTTGTTGTTATTGTTATTATATATATATATATATATATATATATATATATATATATATACATATATATATATAAAATAAATGTAATATAACAAATTTGTACATTTCAAATTTGTATATAGATAGCATAAGTAATATGGTTTTGAAAGATGATATTTGTGTAAAGATATGGAGAATTTTAATGTTTTGAGAGGGTATTGTTGTCCTGAAAATTTTAAGTTTTTAATTCTATTTCTCCTTATAATCAGAAGCACCAAATTTCTGCTTCTACTTATAAGTAGAAAAACTACTTCTGCTTTTAATAAAAAGCGGTTTTTGATGTCTGCCAAACACCCTCCAAATTCCAGAAAAGTGCTTTTCCAGAAAAAAAGCACTTATTTTCCCAGAATAAGCAATCCCAATTAGGCCCTAAGCCTAAATGAGCCAAGATTGAGCTTAAATGAGCCCAAATGAGTCCAGATTGAGTTTAAATATTGCAAACTTAGTTTGGAACTTGCTGAGCTAAGTTTCACTGAGCCAAGCTGAGCTCAAGCCCGAGCCTTTGACGAGGTGAGCTTGAGCTTGAAGTTTCCGAGCTCAGTAAGCTTGGAGCCAAGCCTGATCTAACTTAATGTAAATGAGACGAGCCTCGAGCATGTTAAGCAAGAGCTTGGCTTAGGTCAAATACACCTGTACTTGTGAATTACTAAATTTTGAGCAGTGTGAGGAGTGGCCTTTTTATCATAAATAACAAGGCAAAGGGAGGATGAGAAACACCATAATATGCAGCCAGACCAAGGAGCCAAATAATCTCGCAGGTAGCGCCGTAGTAGAAGCCATACTATGATATTCTACTTTGACTGAATAATGACATACAATAGGTTGCTTGTTAAACTTCCAGGTAACCATAGAATTGCCAAGGAAAATAACATAGTTGGTGACAGAATGATTAGAGTGGTGGCACCCTCCTCTATCAGCATCACATAAATCTTGAAGATGAGAGATTGGCGATGTAAGATAAAAAATACCTTGGTTGAGTGCTTGCTTGACATAGCAAAAACTCGTTATGTAGTAGATATATGAACATCATGGGGTGGTCGCATTTACTAACCCAATTTATTGAGAACAAATGATAAGTCTAGTCAGTTGGTGGTTAAGTAAAACAATTTTCCAATCAGTCTCCGATAAGGAGCAGGATCATCGAGAGGTTTCCCATCAAATTGACAAAGCCTCATATTAGGCTCTGTCGGTATCGTACATGGCTTACATGCTAGGAGACTAGCCAAGGCAAGAAGCTTTAGGGCATAGTTTCGTTGCCTAATAAAAATCCAAGTGGCAAACTGATCTTTTTGTAGACTTAGGAGATAGAGAAAAGTACCCGGGTCTTTAAGCTGAAAATGATGATGCAAGAGGTCTTTGGTACATGTGGCAACAGACAAACCATTACTAGCCTCAATAATATCATTGAGGAAGACTAACAAAGCAATAGACGGAACCATCACGTAGGAAAATAGGTTGTAATCAAGCTTTGGTTGCGTGAAACCAAGAGACAATAAGGCATTAGACAATAACGCAGTCATAACCCTAGGTTACCATGTTCTCATGACGACTCGATCTTCAGGATGGGACTCCTCGGAAACAGCCTCTCTTCCACCCTGAAGGAGGAAGGCTGCGTAAATCCCCCCCCAAGACCCTGCTTCGTGCGGGAGGCCCTGTGGCACTGGGACTGTTATTGTTGTTGAACTATTGTCTAGCCTGTTTCAACTCATAAAGGCTTCTAATTAATTGACAAATAGAATCTCCAAAAGATCATTGAGGATGGTATTTGAGAGGAAGACGCATGTAAATCTCCCCATGGGATCACCATGGAGGAACGTGCTGTTGATATCTAGCTGAAAAAGATGATGACAACGAGTTGAAGTGAGAGCTAAAAATACTTTGATAGTGGCTAAGTTTTGCCACAGGAGAGAGTCTCAATATAGTCCTCCTGCTATTTAAAACCTTTGGCCAACCAATAGGCCTTTTAAAGCCCAATTCAATCTCGAGATTTTATTTTGACTTGGTTGACCCATTTACAACCAATGGGCATTAAACCTGGAGGTAATGAAACAACCATCAACGTATTATTGTGTTGTAGAGCTTGGATCTTAAGCATCACTCTAGTGTGGTATCTGAATAGCTTTATGGAAAAATTCAAGTTCATAATATGCAGAAACATTGGTAGTGAAATTTTTGAAGGAAGAGGTGCGTTGGTTATCAAATAAGACAAAGCAAACCCATAAAGAGATGGGCATGAAGGGGTGGCGATCGGGATAATACAATGATATTCTTGCAAATAAGATGGAGGCCTTCTTGGTCTGGTGGACTGATGCACTGGAGAAGTATCTTGGGGAGAATAACGAGGAAGAGGAGAATGATATGAATAAACGAGTTGTGGACAATCCTATTATGTTGAACGTGGAGGGGCGAATTTTGCTGCTTTGAAGAGCTGGGAGTGTGCTTGTAGCTCGGAGCAGACTCTGTGATTTGAAGGGGAGGAATAACATGAGCGAAAGGATCAGGATGAGGGGCACCATATTTGAAGTTCGCAAGAGACAACATCACGGGAAATAAATGTATTTTAGTTTCCATGTCATGCAAAAGGCACCCTGTCATGATCCGAGATCAAACTCGAGTCATGACCTAGGGATAGTAGAATATGGGATGAGGAAGAAGTGCAAAGAGATGAGAAATAGAGAGAGAGTTTAGATGAGAGGGAGAATTCAAGTATTTTATTCATCAATAATGCCTTTCTTACAAGAGAATCCCCTATTCATACTACATCTAGAATACGAAATCAGTCAAACTAACATTTGACTGACCTTGACTTGTACAAGTGAATTAAGGAGGATTCATTAGGCTAATGGGCTAAATTTCTCCTAAATGAAGTACTAATTAGACTCATACCAAGAACTTAAAACAACTTTATTACAATCAATGACATCTTAGTGCTTAACTCCAATCCCGGTCATGACAATACTCCCCCTTTTAGAAATTCTTGTCCTCAAGAATCTTAGTAGAGAGTTGTGACTTGAAGAACCCTTGTTGTTGTGGATATTGGAGCTGAAAGAGTACTTATTGGCGCTGTGAGAACTTCTGGAATATGAATAACAGAATCTGAATCTGACTTGCAGCTGGAAACTTGCTATTTGATGTTGGAGTCTGTTAGCTTCCAATTCGAAATTAGAAGTCTAACCTTGTAGAAGAAAGAGTTGAGATGAGAAAAGAAGTGAAAGGGGATGAGAAATAGAGAAGGGGATGAGAAAAGAGAGTAATTCCAAAAGGAATTCAGATTTTTATTAATTGGATGATTGAATTACATGCTTAGGACCCTATTTATACACATTTGGGCACATTGCATCAAGACAAATTCAAACTAAACCATCTAACAGCCTTTCCCGCCAATTCTGCAGCAAAACCCTCACTTTTGGCCCGGTTAGACCGACCAACTGCTTTTGGCTCCAAAACCTACCCCAACCGACATTTAAATTCTAACAAGTCAACAATGAAACACTTATCAACAATTACAACTAGAAATTACAATTAAAATATGTCAATTCATAACATTCCCTCCCTCTTGAGAAACTTCTTGTCCTCAAGAAGTGAAATTTGGGAATTAGCTCTTCAAGAAATTGCAATTTTCCCAAGTCATAAAGCTCTTGTTCAAGTTGCTCCAAGTCACCAACACCTCTTGCACAGCACCGTGATCATGCTGCAGCGACCTCCGGGCTTTAACAGCAGCAGGCTGCAGCACCAGCACCCCATTTGATTCTGCATCAGGTGGATTTCGAGCAGCTGCAGCACCATTCTTGACCTGCTTTTTAAGTAGGGAAACATGGAACACCGGGTGAATGTATGAATGCGAAGGTAAGTCAAGCTTATATGCAACATTGCCCACTTTCTCCAAGATTTTGTATGGGCAAAGAAACGAGCACTTAGCTTGACATTACGCCTAATAGCCAAGGAAGACTGTCTATACGGTTGTAATTTAAGGTAGACCATGTCTCCAACGTCATAGTTTTTGTCTACCCTCTTTTTGTCGCCATAAAATTTCATTCGTGCCCGAGCTTGTTGGAGATTATCTTTGAGCACTTGCCCCATCTGCTGCCTTTGCCGTACCAGATCAGTGGCTGCAGAATCAGATTCTCCGGGTTGTCGCAGCAACATTGGTGAAGGGGAAGGATAACCATACAATGCTTGGAAGGGTGATGTGCCAATTGATGTATGGAAGTGAGTGTTGAACCAAAACTCCACCAAAGAAAGCCAATGATTCCACTCCTTGGGCTTTAAGAAAACCATACTCCGAAGGTATTGCTCTACACATTGGTTGACTCGTTCGGTTTGGCCATCCGGTTGAGGATGATAAGAGGAACTAAGTGCCAATGTGGTACCCATCAACTTGAACAACTCCCTCCAAAATGTGCTTGTGAAAATCTTGTCTCGATCTGACACAATGGATTGAGGCAATCCATGTAATTTGTAAATGTTGTCAAGGAAGATCCTTGCCAATTTCTCAGCGGTAACGGGTCGAGCAAGAGCAATGAAATGGCTATACTTAGTGAAACGGTCCACCACTACCCATATAACCTCCTTGCCTTCAGACCTCGGTAATCTCTCGATGAAATCCATGCTAATATTAATCCATGCTCCATCCGGAATAGGAAATGGTTGAAGTAGACCCTTGTAACGATGATCTCCCAACTTCGTTTGTTGACATACTTCACAAGCCTTCACATACTCACTTACTTCTTTTTTCATGCTTGGCCATGTAAAGTACGCTTTGATTCTTTGATATGTGCCTTCTACACCGGCATGGCCTCCCCAAGCTGCATCATGAGAAGCATGTATGATCTGATTTCTCAAATCAGTAGCAGATCCCACATAGAGCTTGCCGTGAACTCGAATCAGCCCCCTCTGCACTGAAATTTCAGATTCTGATGTATCCCTTTCTGCATTATTCACAAGGACAACAGCAACACTTTCTTGTGCAAATGGATCACCCTCGTATGACTTATAGAGCTCTTCCATCCATGAAGGAATCACCACAGTAGTAGCAATGCAGTACCCAACTTCAGTGTCTTCAAACTTCCTAGACAAAGCATCGGCTGGAGCATTGTCTTTGCCCCTTCGGTACTCAATGTCATAATCAAGGCCAAGCATCTTCATGAGACCTTTCTTTTGAATTCTTGACACAATCTTTTGCTCAAGGAGATGCTTGAGGCTTTGGTGATCCGTTCGAATGATGAACTTGTGACCCTCCAAGTAATGCCTCCATTTCTCCACGGCTAAGAGAATTGCTAGATACTTTTTCTCATAGGTCGACATGGCTTGATGCTTAGGACTAAGAGCTTGACTCAAGTAAGCAATAGGCCTTCCACATTGAGAAAGAACAACCCCAATTCCAGTACCACTTGCATCGGTCTCCATAACAAAGCTTTCGGTGAAGTTTGGCATTGCCAATACCGAAGCATCACACATTGTGGCTTTAAGAGCTTCAAATGCAGCTTGAGATCTCTCATTCCATGCAAAAGCATCCTTCTTCAAGAGTTCGGTTAAAGGTTTGGCAATAGAACCAAAACCCTTAATGAATTTTCTATAATACCCGGTCAACCCCAAAAAACCTCTCAATTGCTTCAAGGTGATCGGAATTGGCCAATCTTGCATTGCACGGATCTTATTAGGATCGGTAGAAACTCCTTCTTGTGAGATGACATGACCCAAATACTCAAGCTTATTTTGAGCAAACAAACATTTGGACAACTTGGCAAAGAACTTGTGTTGTCGCATCACTACAAAGACTTGTCTGAGGTGTGTGAGATAAGCTTCATATGTTAAGCTGTAAATCAGTATGTCATCGAAGAAAACGAGCACCGACTTCCTCAAAAAAGGCTTGAAAACGTCATTCATTGCTGCTTGAAAAGTGGCCGGAGCATTTGTTAAACCGAAAGGCATAACAACAAACTCGAAGTGGCCATGATGAGTCTGAAAAGCTGTCTTGTAGATATCTGGCTCGAGGACCCTGATTTGATGATACCCTTGCCTCAAATCAAGCTTTGAAAAGAAGCATACTCCATGTAGCTCGTCAAGCAAATCATCTATTGCCGGGATGGGAAACTTATCCTTCATTGTTAGAGCATTCAACCGACGGTAATCAATGCACATTCTAGCCGAGCCATCTTTCTTCTTCACGAGGATCACAGGTGAAGTAAAAGGACTATGGCTTGGTCTAATGAAACTCATGTGAAGAAGGTCAACTTGCCTCTCTATCTCTGTCTTTTGGTCGTGAGCATACCGATAAGGTCTAATCTTCATCGGATCAGCATTTGCACGCAAGGGAATGGCATGGTCCACACTCCTTTGAGGAGGAAGACTCTTAGGCTGCTCAAAAATGTCCCCAAATTCATCCACTAAGGACTGTACCTCTGGTTGTAGGTCTTGCTGCAACTCTACCGAAGATAACATGAACAAATGCCCAATCCATTGTATTGCCTTCTTCTTGATTCCATCTTGCACACGTTTGCCATCAATCAACTTGAGTTGAGCTTCCTCTGATATGCCTTTCAAGGATACTTTGGTGCCATGAACCTCAAATGCCACGGTCATCCTATCAAAATCAAACACAACCGGGTTGAAGGTTCTCATCCAATCCACCCCAAGCACCATATCGCAACCTCCCAAAGGAAGAACTCTGAAATCAAAGGTGAATTGATGATCTTGCATAGACCATGGGAATGCTAAGCACTTGTTTTGAGTTGTCAAGGAGTTGCCATCAGCCACCATCACCGCCAAGGGATGAGTCTTTGTCACCTCATGCTTAACCTTCTTAATCGACTTTGGATCAACGAAACTATGAGTACTCCCACTATCAATAAGGACAATGATGGAGTGTTTACCAGCCTTGCTCTGATTTTGATAGTGTTATGAGCTCCACTATCGGTCAAAGCCTTCATTGATATCTCCACTTCATCATCACTCAATTCCTTTTGTGAAGTATAATCAACACTGTCTTGTTCTGCATTTGATCGGCCACTGCCAGAATCAGCTTCAGCACGGGACCCTCTTGCATACATCAATGCTTGTGTTTTGCACCTATGACCAGGCTGATATGGTTAATTACAACGAAAGCAAAGCCTCACAGAACTTCTGTCAACAGCACGCTTAAAACCAGTACTGGAATTCTTCTGCTGAGGTCTGAACTTGCTGCTGTGCTGCTTAATCTTGTCACTTGATTGAACTTGAGTGGCTTCAATCAACTTTGCCTTGTTGTAAGCACTTGACAAAGTCTTAGGACCAATGGCTTTCACCATATTCTTGATCCTTGGCTTCAATCCACTCACAAAGCATAAAACATAATATGATTCAGCATCCTCGGGAGCTATGGACAAAACAGACAGCAAGTTGGCTCTTAAGTTCTCAAATCTGAGCATATACTCTCTCACGGTTGAAGTTTGAAACAACTTGTTAAAGCTATCCACAACATCCGTTGATTCACTTTCTCCATATCGTTCACACATTTCTTCTACGAATTTGCCCCAAGAAAGATTCGGTTTGCTCTTCAACAAACTATAATACCAAACCTCATGGTCACCATGTAAATGAACTGCAACCAGCTGGAGTTTTTCCTCATCAGGAATGTTATAATACAAAAAATACCGATCACATCTCCTTAGCCATGATTCCGGTTGTCTACCATCAAAAGAATCAATTTCAACTCTTGGCTGCCTGTAATTACCACTCCTACCACCAGATATAGTGTCATTACTCACTGATCTATGCTGGTACTGTCGATCAGGAGGTCTGTCAAGATGATCGAGCTCATCAAATTCAACTCTGCGCTGTAACACTGAATTCTGTGGCCTGACATTGCGGTCTGCGTTCAAAGCTTCAGGTCTGCAATGTGCTTGTCTAGAGGCTAGATCCTGATTGTCTACATCAATTTTAGGTTGCAAAGGTTGATTCTCAGCTGATCTGATGTTAATTGAAGGTCCTACATCTGGCTGCATTATCGGAGACTTCCCTCGGCTCCTCACCAGACCTTCAGGTCTGTTAGCATTGTCTTGTTGCTGATCTGCTTCAACCGAATGAAGGATCTGACTCGTAGGCTTCAAGATTGCATTAACACTTGATTCTCCTTGCTTATTAACTTGATCTTGCAAGTGTACAATCTTCTCTTCAATTTGCTGTAACCGATCTTGCACCTTTGCATCCTTTGCTTCTTTGTCCAACAACAACGACAGAATTTGATCCATCTTTTGACCAAAACTTTTTTGTAAATCTTGAAGATCTTCTTTAGTAGCATTCTGAGGTCTGATCGTTGCATTGCTAGCAACTGCAGCAGCATCATCATCCAAATTCAGACCAGTTGCATTCACTCCACCAGCACCGGACCTAATTCTTACACCATCGGTCATGATTTTCCTTGATTTTTCCAGCCTCAATCAATCAATTGATTGCTTGAACCAGCTCTGATACCAATTGTTAGCTTCCAATTCGAAATTAGAAGTCTAACCTTGTAGAAGAAAGAGTTGAGATGAGAAAAGAAGTGAAAGGGGATGAGAAATAGCGAAGGGGATGAGAAAAGAGAGTAATTCCAAAAGGAATTCAGATTTTTATTAATTGGATGATTGAATTACATGCTTAGGACCTTATTTATACACATTTGGGCACATTGCATCAGGACAAATTCAAACTAAGCCATCTAACAGCCTTTCCCGCCAATTCTGCAGCAAGACCCTCACTTTTGACCCGGTTAGACCGACCAACTGCTTTTGGCGCCAAAACCTACCCCAACCGACATTTAAATTCTAACAACTCAACAATGAAACACTTATCAACAATTACAACCAGAAATTACAATTAAAATATGTCAATTCATAACATATTTGATGTTGGAGTCCTATTGTTGTTGCTGTACAATTGAGTATGTTTCTTGCTTATGCACACAACGCTTGTATCTGATTGTAGTGTCCACTTCAGGAGGTCTGCCCAGACCATACGAAATCAGCCAAACACCAACACCAGCATCCACATTAAAGAACCTCTTGTTGCAACTAATGCAGCCAAACATCAATATCTCATAATTGTTGTGCACTGATGACCTTGAGTGTAGCAGCTGTGACCCACGAATTACAAGAATTACAGCCCCTATTTTGAACTTCAACTGTTTAACCTTGCAGAACCCCAATGCTATGCTGCTGATACTCATACAGAACCCAGCTCTTGTTCTGCTTAGGAGGAAGCTTTCAGTTATTCTCAAGTTTCCAGGACTTCTAGGGGTCCAGCTTGCACATTCCCTTGTCCAATTAGCATCTTTAAATGCTGCTGCCAACAAGTGCAAAGAAATGAACTAACATCAACTTCTCTGAAATCTGTTAGCTGCGCATCATGCTTGAACATTGATGTTAGGGAATCTCAGCTCTCTTTTTCCAAGCTCTTGCACATTCAACCATAACTTGACCTCGATCCTTGCCATCCTCACTACATATTTCCACTTCCTTTACTTGCCAATACATAGAGAGAGGGCACAAAAAACATCTAGCAATTTGCTTCCCAGTGCAACATTCCAGCTTAATTTCTTGAGCAATTTAGACGTTGGCTTGAGGATTTTGGACTTTGCCCCTCCAAGCTAAGTCCTCAAGGGACACGGTTGAATTCCAAGGAAATACTTTCACACTGTAGCTCACAAATTCCAGATTATTCACCAGGTCTTCAGCTCCTGTTCGAATCTCATTTCGTTCCCTGCTTTTAGATGGTATTCTGCAGCTATATTGGTTCAAGGGACCCTGTATTCTAGGCTCTTTATGTATCCAATTTCTTCTCAAATGAACAAACTCTGATACCTTATCAAAGAGCACAAGTATGAATGCAAAACACACCAGCCCTTGAACCTACAGGAACATCAAAACAGCTTTGAGCAACTCTGGATCAATGACGAATCTGATCCTGATTTCTCTACTGAGCTGCACCATTATTTTAGGCAATGTATTCCCTAGTAGTTGGAAAATAGACTCCAATGATTTGGGAGGCCTTACATTGGCTTGGACCCTTGGAGAATGCCCTTCACTTTTAAATTGACTCACACAAGAAACTGGCTCCCGTCCAAAATGCCTTGCTACTTCAGCATCCGAAGCCAAAAAATTCAGTTCAAATTGATATTGTAGTCCAGACCTGAACTCTTAATTGCCTTCACATCCCATTCATTGAGCCGCCTTCTCTTCCTTTCTCACTAAGGGTCTAGTATTGAGCTCCACACGTTCACTCCTTCGGTTCCAAAGATGAGGTTGATCATCCAAGGTGTTTTGCAACACTACCTCTCTGCTGAATTTGTCTGTGCTGATCTCAACACTTTGCTCCGCTGCCCCTAGATCAGGAGGCCTATTGTTAGTATTCTTAGATGAATACACACCAGCCCCACTCCACAGATTCAGCACTTTGATCTGGTCTTGCAAGTTTCCGCACTGAACAGCTTGATCTATAGCAGTGACAACCTGATGTTGCACTGAATTTGGTTGCACTGCAGTAGCATCTCCCTGTTTCCTTGCTCTGCTGATAGAATTCCTCCTTTTGCTTGCCAATTTGTGTGTCCTTTTGATCCAAGCGAATGCCCCAATTTTATCAATAGACATCATCACTGCCTTGGGCTGTTTCAAACTCAACTTCTTGATCATGTATAGCCTTTCAAGAGCCTCTTCATTTTCTTCAAGTAAGAAATCTGGTTCAGGTCTCTTATAAACCACATTTGGATTTTCCATTGTTCTCATTCTCTTGCTTGAATAACACCTTTTGCTATTTAAATGAAAGATGAAGCTGATCTCGCTTTCAGGCTGTGATGTGAATTTAACTCTCAACCTCATTATGCTCAAGATATCAATTTGCACCTGTGGTTTCATTTCAGCAACATTAAGTGATTCGACATTTTGCACTTCAGGCTGTAAAACACCACTTCGTGGTAGAAATGCTTTAATTACATCCTCACTTGAAGTTGATCTTGTATTCCTTGACATTCCAACAGCAGGCTGTACAATATTGGCTTGATTCCAGCTCAATTGATCACAATTGTCACCAGATTCATCATTCTTAGCACAATTCCAATTCATTTGTTCTTGTTTACTCCCAACCGCACCACTAAACTCCTCCTTCCCTGGATCAAGAGGCCTTAGTTTAGCTTGATTTGTTACTCTCTTAATCACTCGTGTGTTCTTTGCTTGAGCTTTTATTGCAGCCTTTGTCTTCAGTGCTACAACATTCGATTTCACCAAAGTAGAATAAAAAACAGGTAGTCCAGCTACTTTATCAACCTTACCATGAACTTCAAAAACTTGCTGCTCAGTATCCCGAAACTTCAAGTCATTTTGCTGAGTAACCGATCCATCTTGAACATCAGAATGCAATACTGCCACTTTAATTTGAGTTGCTGCAGCCATTTCCAAATATGAACCAGCTCCAGTGGAGGTAAGTGCTGCGTGATTGCTCTTGCTATGAAACTCAAGTTCTTGATTTGTATCAATCAATTCCTTGCACTGATCTTACTGAATCATAGAAGCCTGCTGCAGAGCCTGTGGTGGAAACATAGCGTGAAGACTCGATAAAATCTTTGGCCAATATTGGTCGACAATCTCATGAGAACTCTGCATTGTTTCAGCGTTTATATCATTCATATTCTGAAGCGATTCAGCCTCCACATCCATTTCTGTCTCAGTAAATGCAAGCAAGTCAAACTCAGCTGGATCGATGTTTTTGTGCTAGATCACCAGAGATCAGAATTAACAATTCAGCTAACTAGATCTTGAGAGAGCAGCGAAATGCGAAGTTAATTCAGGAAATTCAAATATAAGCTTGATTTGAGGTTAATTGTTATGGTTCAGCTAGGATCAGATGTAACGTTAGCTGGACTTTCAAGCCTTAGCTCCAAATCACAAGAGAACAAGATCAACAGCTTGATTCTATATGAATTCAGGAGGTGTAAAATGCAACAGCTGAATTGAAGCCAATTTCAGATCAATGATTCAGAAATAAGAGGAAATCAGTTACCGAACTATAACAAGCCATGAACTGAATCCTGATCCAATGCAACTTGAATCAACAGGACCTCAATCTTGACAGCACAATCTGAAATTCTTAACAGCAAAGCTTTGAGCTGTAGACTTGATCGATTGCAACCAGAGCAACAAAACTTGATTCAATACAAACTCAACCTAATTGAAAGTAAATTCAACTAAGCCAAATGCAAATCCTCAACTTTTGCGCAGTTGTAGCAAGAATTCAGAGAAAACTGCGACCTCATAATCAAGAATCCACTTGTTGACTTCAAATCAAATGTGTTAGGTTATGTCTCAAATTACTTGTTTTATTTTATATGGGGCTGCCGTGTGGTCACTGATCGATCGGGAGGGAAAGCCGATCGATCGGGTGATTTAAGGAAAGATTCGGAGTGTTTTGGAAATTTTGAGTGCCGATCAATCGGTGGGTTCCGATCGATCGGGAGCCTGTTGCGCCGGCCCTAGTTATTTTCTATAAATAGGGACGTAGGGTTTCGGTATTAGGAGAGAGGTTTCTCCCATACGTATCCAATCAAAGAGCGTGTGAGCCGCCATTAAGAAAAAGAGGTGATTTTGTAATTCCTCCAAGATATTCGAGTGCTACAAGAGTTCAGAGGGAGTGATTGTAATTCTTTCATATATCTCGTTCTGGGAAATGTCGTTGTAATTCTTCCGTTAAGTTAATAAAGAATCTCCATCTCCGCCCGTAGTTTTCTCCCCTCTCGATTGTAGAGGGGTTTCCACGTAAATATTGTGTGTTTTTGTTTTGTTCTTTCTTTCTCCATATTTGTTTACTTCTCGTTTTGCGTGAGTCATATTATTTGAATCGAATAAAGTTACCAGGGTTTTCGCTTGCGCATTAAGTTTTCCTCCACAAATTGGTATCTTAGTATACTAGATTTGTTTAAGTTCCCTTTCAAAATGCAATGTGATCAAGAACTTGATATCAATTTTAAGCTTGATTTGGAATCAAATCAAGGCTCTGATACCAATTGTTATGATCCGAGATCAAACTCGAGTCATGACCTAGGGATAGTAGGACATGAGATGAGGAAGAAGTGAAGAGAGATGAGAAATAGAGAGAGAGTTTAGATGAGAGAGAGAATTCAAGTATTTCATTCATCAATAATGCCTTTCTTACAAGAGAATCCCCTATTTATACTACATTTAGAATATGAACAATAAATTGCGTCTAGACATCTTCACTAAACCGACTTCCCCACTCTTAGCCGCCAAACATGATTTGTTAACTAACATTTGACTAACCTTGACTTATACAAGTGAACTAAGGAGGATTCATTAGGCTAATTGGCTAAATTTCTCCTAAATGAAGTACTAATTAGATTCATACCAAGAACTTAAACTACTTTATTACAATCAATGACTTCTTAGTGCTTAACTCCAATCCCGGTCATGACATACCCCTTTGTGGCAAAAGGATAGCCGATGAACATTGTGGGTCATGCACTGGAAGCAAACTTATCCTGATGTGTACTCAAGGTGGATGTGAAACATAGATATCCAATGACTCGCATATTGGAGTAAAGAAAATGCTGTTGAAACATGACCGAATTGGAATTCTATTGTGCAGCACATGAGAGCGGACTCTATTGATGATATATGCAGCGATGAAAACACATTCTCCACAAACCAATTAATGGAAGATTTGCTTGAAAAGTGATGCTTTGACAATCACCAAGAGATATTGATGTTTCCTTTTGGCAATTGAATTTTGTTGATGTTTCCTCTATAATGCATCTGCTGCTATCAGAATTTAGCAAGATGTCCGCATAGGGAGGGTGGAAGAACATAATTTGATGTGCTCGTTATGTAGAACAAAAGGAAAGCTGACAATTTCTAACTCAATTCTCAAACTTTGGATTCAATTTCATTAAAAGATATCACCATAAAGTATATAAGGGCATTATTTATAGTGTAAATACCCTGAATCCAATAAGATAGAGAAGTCTAATCCAAATCTAACTAGAAAATAAAAATAATATGAATCTCAAAAATATAACAGTAATCTAACGAAAACAAAATATTATCCTAACTAAAAAAACTTAGTCTAATCTAAACTCAATAAATCCTAAAGGGTAAAATAATATCTAAAGAATTTAAAAGTTACAAATATACTTAAACTCGTTCTAATCCAAATATCTTCACGAATCTCATATTTTACATTATCCTTGTACTGCATTATTCTCTCCCGAATTATGAAATACTCATTTCGAGTTTTATAGGAGAGAATGAAAGAGTGAATCATAGGTTGTGATCTTGGCTTGAGAAAGAGCTTTTGGCATTTGTATTGAAGGTGGCATGGCGCTGGCTGCTACTACAGCTGTCTTTTATGGTGTTGATCCAAGGACATCATTTCTATTTCCAAGGGCTTATTTTTTGCCTCGTGGATGTGTGACATATACACTGCTCTTGTATGACAATCTTTACAGAGGAAATATCATATGAAGAATACCCCATGTGATCCATGTTTAGTGCGTTGCTCCATGCACTGGTGCGCGTCGCCTCTCTGATGACCACCCACCCCCATGGCTATTGCTTAATCCTCCCCTATTCAAGAGATGAGCGCTGATGCACACAACCATGAACCCGCAACTTCCTCCCGGGAGAGGGATACTTTGGAGATGCAAGCTTTGTAGTTTTTGGTTTTTTCCAAATTTCCCATGAATATGACAATACTTTTGGCCTTGCATTTTACTTATTGTGAGAAGATATCATATGTTATGGAAGGTTAGAGACATACTTTGATTCATGCAACTAACCATCTAGTGAAAGAAAAGGGCTAAGATTGGTATTATTTGGATGCGTCGTGGCAGATCCAGTTGAGCTTGAGCCATGTGATCTCATTTTTCTTTCTTGTTATTGTGTTAGAGGAGAACAATGCTATATATTTCATGGTTTTTTTTTTGTTTTTTTTGTTTAAATAAGGTAAAGAGTGAATCATATGTTGTGATCTTGGCTTGAGGAAGAGCTTTTGGCCATGTCCAAAGAAGACCCTTGATTAAAATGCAGGAAGATTGTTAGAAAAATTATCCAATATAACAAATTCGACATGTTGAACATGCTTTACATCAACCTTGAGATTATCGACTTGTATAGGCTTCTCTTCTGATCCTTTATTGTCGAACTCAATTGCTAGTTGGGAGAGTTCAACCTTGAGGTCATCAACTTGTATAAGCTTTTCTTCATGTTTTTTATTGTTGAACTCAATTGTTATATGTGGGAGTTCTTCATCCCTTGCTTCTTCAATCTTCGATTCGTTTTCCTCTCCTTCATTATATACCTCATCAATGTTGTTGTCATCATCTTCAATGTTAACAATTTGTTGGGTGTTTCCTTCACTAGTTATTTCTTTTTTGGTCTTTGCTTCTCCAGTACTATCTAGTAACAAACTTTGATTTACTTTCTTCCACTTTATTCGGTTCCTTGATAGTTTTGTTGTCATCATAGTTAGCATATATGCTCAAAATATTTAGAAGTTTATCTAGATGTCCTATGATCTTGCGACGCTTCAATTCACTAGCAAGCTCAATATCAAGTTGACAACAATCATGATAGATGTACGTTCCTTGTTCTTGCTTTGCATAGGTTGCATTATCATGGTAGTAAAATTGTATACGTGCAAGGTAAGTATCATCAATCCGTATAATATCTTCCAAAAATCCGTAACAGCGAAATATCCAATGTAGATCCCTACGAGTAATGGGCTTGAAAACATTGTGAATCCTTACTATTAAAGAGCTATCATCTAAATCACTCCGTAACCAATATCTAGTCACCTCTCGATTTTTTTCTTTTTTAGGTTTTCCCATTAGATACTCATCTTATATGAAAGAGGGTTTAATGTGAATAATGTATACCTTCTTTCTTTATTATTAAAGGTTGTGTTGTTTCCCAAGTTGCAAATGAATCCTAGGCTCGCAGCAACGCCCTTTGTGGTCCTCGAGCCACAATGACGGAGACGGCGGCGAACGGGTTCTCGGGGGGTCGAGGGGTTAGGGCTGTGGGTTTCGATGGGTTGTGGGTGGTGAGGTTTTTTTTATTTATTTTAATTAAATTAAATTAGAATGGGATGTGGGGTTAGGGTTGTGAGTTTTGATGGATTGCGGGTGGGTTTCTGGTGGTTGGCAGTGTCGAGCCAAGGGGTTGCGGCTGTGGAAATTTGGGGGTTAAGGTTGCAACGGGATTTTGAAGTTGCTGTGAATGTCGAAGGAGTTAGGGTAACGGTGGGGTTTTGGTGGTGGGTGGCGGGGGTTAGGTTTTAGTGGTGGGCGACGGTGAGGGGAAGGAGGGAGTTCGAATGGCGTTGGTGGCCTGCGGGTTTCTGTGGTGGGCGGCGGTGGTTAGAATTTTGGTGATAGTTGTTGGTCGGCAGTATGCTGGTGGCCGGTGGGTGGTGGAGAGCGGAGGAAGGGAGTCAAAGGGTTATGGGTTCTTAAACAATCCCGTAGGTAAGGTTTCCTATTTCTCTCTTTTTTATTTGAGAGAGAGAACGAAATTGGATATATTTTTGTTCTGATACCAAAATTGATGTAGCACAAAAGATATCGCCATAAATTACATAAGGGCCCTATTTATAGTGTAGGTAACTTGAATCCAATAAGATAAAGAAGTCTAATCCAAATCTTACTAGAAAATAAAAATAATCTGAATCTCAAAAATATAATCGTAATCTAATTAAACAAAATATTATCTTAAAAAATCTTAATCTGATCAATCTCAATAAATCTTAAAGTATAAAATAATATCTAATCTGAAGAATTTAAAAGTTACAAATATACTTAAACTCGTTCTAATCCAAATATCTTCATGAATCCCATATTTTACATTATCCTCATACTACATCAGCTTGTGTTCTGTTTCTTTGGATACTTGCATGTAGTTGCTCTGGTTTCTCTTTCTTGTTTCTTCGTCACTATTCTCTAGAAGAGTTAGCATGTAAGTGATGATAGAGCTATAGTTGTTGATGGAATATGTTGGTTCTGCTTTACCAGGTTGGGGGCACTGGGAAACAGCCTCTCTTCAGGTTGACACCCTGAAGGGGGAAGGCTGCGTACATTCACCCCCCCCCCCCGCCCCCCCCCCCCCCCCCCCCCGGGACCCTGCGCAGGCGGGAGCCCTTGAGGCACTGGGTATGTTCCTTCCAGCCTTGTTGATGATAGAGCTATAGTTGTTGATGGAATATGTTGGTTGGCATGGAGTTGTCCCTGAGGAGTCCGGGGAGACATTAACATGCTTTATTGTGGATTACACTCTGGATCTTTCATTGACAATAATGTAGGAAAACGAATCTATGTTGTATGGTATATTTTGATGAATCCATGCATGTAAATGTGAAATGCTGAATTCTGCTGCTTTGCTTGCTGAAGCTTCTGTTGTTACTGCCACTCGTAGTCAGCTTTTTTTGTGCACGTGCATTAAGTGGATAAGCACCACTGTGATTGGAATTTATATGTGAATTGTGAACATAATGGCATCGTGTAAATCATTGGCTGACTAGTCAAGAGAGGCTATAAAACTAGTGGGAGTTTCGTCTCCACATTTGGTAGTTTGGACCTGTGATCTACTGCTGCTATTTCTGTCAATTGTACACTGGAGCACCTAATGTGTCTAGTTTGATTTGGAAAGCAGATAACGTGGCTGAACCTTAGAGAATTCTAGTACTTGCAGTCATGTGGCTGCACCGGAGTGGATTTCCACGTTGATGTCTGCCATTGTATGTGAGGATAAAGCTATACTTTTAGATGATGTTTTCAGTGAGCTTAGTATTTTTATGCCTTTCCTTTCTTGTTTCTCCCCATATCCTGGAAGAGCTTATCCGGAACCATGGTATCAGCTTCCTGTTTGCTTTGTAGAGGTTCGTTGTGTGGATGCTGCATAACTTGTTGTAACAATTGCATTGGGACTGTTTAGGGTATGTAAGTTGCTTTTAGACCTTATGTTTGCAAAAATGGGAATTAATAATCATGCAATTATTAGTTTTAACATGCCTTTGATAGGTTTTAACATGAGCACACAATAATAAGAATTTTAACAAATAAAACACTAATCATGTTCACTTCGGATGGCATTACAAATCTACAGTTCATGTAATTGCCAGTCAAGGAACTATTTTAAAATCTGTTTCTTAACCACTGTGATTTGATTCCACAGTACAACTTCTTGTCTATTGTGCATTTAGACTTCCTGGTCTTGGGACTGGTTTGACGATGAATATTGTTCAATTGTCATTGGCCAACTATATAAATTTAGCTTTAAAGAGATGGAGTTGCTTGTTTTTCTGCAGTGGCCACCTTTTGTTGAAGTGGTTGATACTTGGGAGTTGCCATCTGTTCTTATTGAAAGATATAATGCTTCTGGTGGGGAAGGGACTGCTTTGTGTGGAATATTTCCTGAAATACGCAGAGCATGGGCATCGGTGGACAACTCCTTGTTTCTTTGGCGATTTGATAAGTGGTGAGTAATTTGTGATCATATTTGCTGGGTATTTGTCTCTGGTTGAGTTGTGTAATGTGCCTATTATAGGCCACAGTTGTAGTTCCGGAGAGACCAACTGGGAAGGATTGAATACCAATTGTGAATATCTGAGGTTTGATTCTACATTTTCTGGATTATTTGTTTAACCAGTGCCTTTGAAGTTGGGTTTCTGTTCACTGTTGCTTAAATTTGTTTGGCGTGTGCAGGGATGGACAGTGTCCTGAATATAGGGCGGAGGAACAAGCTATATGTGCTGTTGGCCTTGCTAAATCTAAACCTGGTGTCTTCATTGAAGCTATCCAATATCTTCTAGTTTTGGCAACCCCTGCTGAGGTACTCATACTTGGTATCGTTTCTATGATAAAAGATCCTAGGTTTGAAACTGCTTTGTGCACTTACCTACCAAAAAAATGCTCATGCTTGGCATTTTGATGAATGCTTACTGCTCTGCTGGGTTTTGCAATTTCCAGCCACAATGGTGATCCTGGCTTTCTGTTTCTATGGAAATATCCTCTCATTGGTAAAATGCTTGTTCCAGACTAGCTTATTTGCACAAAGATATTCTCTCTTTTGAGTAGTTCCTGGGTGCATCTTCATGTGCTGAAGTGATTTGGTGGTTCTACGTGTCTTGTCACCATTTAGTGTAGGTATTGTTAATTATGTTTGATGAATCCATAAATACATGGGGCAAAGTCTAAGTGCTCCTGTAGCTGGGTTTTGCACAACGATACTCAGCATGCCACTTTCCTACCAACATGTAAGAAATAAGGCTTCCTGTTGAAGAAGCTCGTCTTGTGGAACTGCCTGGTAACTGAGTAGTACATGGCGGAAAGCCTTACCTTTCTTCGTCCACTTCTCTGAATCATGGGAAGAATCATACATAATCTTAAAGTTTCTTTCAGATCCAGAGGATGGTTTATTAGTGTTCGATATGTTTAGCTGAAGCTTGACGTCATATGGAAGCAGACGATGACAATTTGTTGCTTAGCTGATGGCCAATAATCTGTAATAACGTAGTGGTCAAGGTTTGATTGGACTTGCATTGGCTTCTCGTAATTGCTTTGTGGCACAAGATTGGTGGTGGTAAAAGCAGGTTGGGTAGTTTAGAGTTTTAAATAGAGATGAAGTGCAGAAACATTTGGGGGTTGGTTTTGGAAGTTAAAGATTTTGTCAGAAGTGGATATGTCATGGCAGTCTTTATGAGAAGCTTTTTTTCTTTTGAGCCAAACTTGTAACATATAAGGTCTGGAGGGAGGGGATACTGACTTATGATTTTTGCGATATATACCGGGTTCTTTTGGGAAGATCTTCACAAGGTAGGTTGGTCTTGTGAGAATGACATATTTGGTTGCACATTCACGAAGTATTGTGCTTGACAATCGAAATAGGGCTTGGGATGGACTATGGAGGACCAGTTGAGGGAGATAAAACCTGATCCGATCACAAAATGGTTCTATCTTGGTCATGATTTTCTAAATTATTATGGGCCAGCGCATAATCATCTTTAAACACATTATTGCTACGAAATGGGTTTAGAGCTTGGATTGTGCAAGAACTATATTGTTACTTGTCACCTTTATGACTTCTGTATAGGATCGTGTTTACTGATGGAGCTTATATGGGTGTGGCCCTCGTTGATGCTCAACATGATTGAAATGTTTCACTCTCTTGAGGCCTGTTTATCTTTCCTTTGCTTATCTTATTGAAATGGGTTTAGAGCTTGGATTGTGCAAGAACTATAATGTTACTTGTCACCTTTATGACTTCTGTATAGGATCGTGTTTACTGATGGAGCTTATATGGGTGTGGCCCTCGTTGATGCTCAACATGATTGAAATGTTTCACTCTCTTTAGGCCTGTTTATCTTTCCTTTGCTTATCTTATTGAAATGGGTTTAGAGCTTGGATTGTGCAAGAACTATATTGTTACTTGTCACCTTTATGACTTCTGTATAGGATCGTGTTTACTGATGGAGCTTATATGGGTGTGGCCCTCGTTGATGCTCAACATGATTGAAATGTTTCACTCTCTTGAGGCCTGCTTATCTTTCCTTTGCTTATCTTATTGGGACTCCTTATGCTGAGCAGTGTGAATCCTTATCTTATTTCTGTCTAGAGTGAAGTTCAAACTATGTATTCTTAGAAATTTTGGGTTTCTATTGAAATCCTCAGTATTAACTCTGCATTTTGGTGATAAAAAAAACAAAAAAATACTCTGCATTTTGGATCCATGATTTAGGTAAAGCTAGTTGTTTTCTTGGCTTTGCTGCATTATTATGTTTAATGTTCTTAATTACCTAGTTACTTCTTATGATCCTTAATGGCATCCGCTGCTGCTAGCATTCTTGCATCTCTCATATCACTGGGAAATTGCAAACTAGGAACTTGTCATATAGATGTGCAAATGGTTGCTTTTGAGAGCAGGGCTTCTTGTCTGCCTGGAAAGTGATGAACCTAGAGAGTGAAAAGTTCCTTAACACCACCTAGAGAGTGAAAAGTTCCTTAACAACCCCCCTCCCCACCGCAAAAAAAAAAAAAAAAAAAAAAAAAAAATCACCTTCGAACATAGTCATTTTACACTTAACCACCGCAACTTTTAAACTTTTCAAAAAAACCATCTACAAAAGTTTAAATTTTTTCAATCAAACACCTATATTACGCTGTTAGTTTTCCGTTGAGGTTAAATGTGTAATTTTACATTTTCTTATGCAAAAATGGTAAATAAACATAGATATTGGTGTCCACTCACTTGGTAAAATACTACATTCTTAAATTTATGTGCATGGTCAAATCCCATGACATGATTGTGTGTATAGAGCTTCAAACTTCTGCATAGAGCAACCTATACAGTATAATGCTTTAACAGTTGAGTTGAAACCAACAATGTGTTAACTTTCCTTGATTTTATATATTACCTAAGCCAAATCGCACGTGTAAAGCAAATGGAATGCTAACAACATGATGTAGGTGGTTGATTGAAAAAATTTAGAAGTTTTAAATGTTGTTTTTCTAAAAAAAATTAAAAAGTTGTGGTGGTTAAGTGAAAAATTGATTACTTCTAAAGGTGATTTTCAGTAAAAGGCCCTTAATATGCTTGTTTGGGCTGGTCGTTGATAGTTGATTTTCTGTGGCAACTCATTTCGTGTAATCCTTTGCCAAATCTCTTGTCCAAATGTCATCAGATTCTGTGTTTTTTTATTCTAACATGTAAGACTGGTATGTTCAATTTTGGTGTTTCTTCTGCTGAGAGATCTGAAAAATTGCTCACAAGAAAAGTCTTTCAGTTGATCTTTGTAGGAGTGTGTTATTCTGGAAGTGCTGATGGATCAGATCCGTATGCTGAGGTTTCTTTGCAACTATTGCCTGAGTATACAATGCCATCAGATGGAGTCACAATGACTTGTATCACTTGCACTGATAAGGGTCGAATTTTCTTGGCTGGTCGTGATGGTAACATTTATGAGCTGCAGTACACGACTGGATCTGGCTGGAATAAGCGTTGTCGTAAAGTTTGCCTTACATCAGGTTTTGGTAGTGTCATTTCAAGGTATGATTTTGATATTAAATTTATTGTGATTTCAAGGTATGATTTTGATGTTAAATTTATTTAAGTCCCAACATGTATTTGCTGCTGATTTTCTATAAATGTCGTATTGAAATTATCATATGGGCTTTTTAATTGTTATTGAGATAGTATTTTGTTTGTTTGGTCATTTTGGTGTTCAGTTGATGCAAGATCTGGCAGCATTGAGCTTCTTTTGGCCGAGAAAAGTCCTTAGTTACTTGTTTCTTCACCCCATTTCTTGATATGCTGTTATCCAGGTGGGTCATACCAAACGTGTTCAATTTTGGAGCTGTTGATCCGATTGTTGAGATGGTTGTTGACAATGAGAGGCACATACTTTATGGAAGAACTGAAGGTGTGAAACTCCAGGTTTTTGATTTGGGACCAAATGGGGATGGCTCACTAAAGAAGGTAGCGGAAGAAAGAAATTTCATCATTCAAAGTGATGCAAATTGTGGAAGTAGGCAGTCCATGGGAACTAGAACTTCTGGAGGGTCAGCAAAACCGTCTTTACTTTGTATTGCACCTTTATCTTCCCTGGAATCGAAGTGGCTCCACCTTGTTGCGGTCTTATCTGATGGAAGAAGAATCTACTTTTCTACTGGTTTGTCTTGTGGGTTCAGCAGTGCTGTTGGAGGTCTGCATGGGTTTATTGCTAACCATAGGCCTAATTGTTTGAAAGTTGTTTCAGTCAGACCATCTCCACCTTTAGGTGTTGGTGGTGGACTTGGCTTTGGTCCTGTTCCTCTTGCTGGTCGCACTCACAGTGAGGACATTGCCATGAAAGTTGAAACTGCTTACTACTCTTCTGGAACTCTTGTTCTGTCTGACTCCTCGCCGCCTACTGCATCGTCCCTTCTTATTGTGAGGAAGGACTATACTGCACAATCACCCCCCTCAGGACCCCTGAGCGCAAGTACACGAAGTTCTCGAGCATTACGTGAATCTGTGAGTTCTCTACCCATTGAAGGCAGAATGCTTTTTGTGGCAGATGTTTTACCTTTATCAGACACATTAACTGTGCAGTCCCTTTATTCAGATGTGGAGTTATTTGGTTCTCAGGGCTCAGGGGAGTCATGTGAGAAAGTATTGGCCAGAGTATGGTTTGCCAGTGACCTCTCAACCCAACATATATTGCCAAGGAGGAGAATTGTTATTTTCAGTACCATGGGAATGATGGAGTTAGTTTTCAACCGGCCAGTTGACATTCTCAGACGGTTGTTGGAGTCAAACTCTCCGAGATCAGTATTAGAAGACTTTTTCAACCGTTTTGGGCCTGGGGAGGCAGCTGCAATGTGTCTGATGCTGGCTGCGAAGATAATTGACATGGAAAATGTCATAAGCAATGCTGTTGCCGAGAAGGCAGCTGAGGCGTTCGAGGACCCAAGTTTAGTTCGGATGCCACAACTTGATGGAAATAATGTGCTGTCAGGTGCAAGGACGGCTGCTGGGGGTTTTAGCATGGGGCAGGTAGTTCAGGAGGCTGAGCCTGTGTTTTCAGGCTCTCATGAAGGGCTCTGCTTATGCTCAGCAAGGCTGCTTTTTCCTATTTGGGAGCTTCCTGTTATGGTTTCTAAAGGTGGGTTGGCTTCTATTGATCAATTTGGAGACACCATTGTTGTATGCAGACTACCTGTTGGGGCCATGGTAGTTCTTGAAAATAAAATTCGTTCCTTGGAAAAGTTTTTAAGGCTGAGAAAGAACCTGAGAAGAGGACTTTATGGATGTGTTGCTGGTCTTGGAGATCTAACAGGTTCTATTATGTTTGCAAGTGGTCCAGAACCAGGGGTTGGTGATAGGAGTATGGTGAGATATTTATTTGAGGCTTACTCTCGGAATTTAGAGTCTGCTGATGGTGAAACTTCGAATAAAAGACAACGGCTTCCATACAGTGCTGCAGAATTGACTGCCATGGAGGTCCATTGTTCTTACCTGTCTTGGTAATTTGTTATTTTTTCTGTTTCTTTCTGTATTCATAAATTTGTTTCTACTTGCTCAGGTCAGAGCTATAGAATGCATTCGGCAGTTGCTGCTTAGATGTAGTGAGGCATTGTTTCTTCTGCAACTTCTTTGTCAACATCATGTGGCACGTTTGGTCCAAGGTTTTGATGCTAGCTCAAGACAGGCACTAATTCAGCTCACATTTCATCAACTTGTATGTTCTGAGGAGGGTGACATGTTGGCAACCAGGCTTATAGCTGCACTTATGGAGGTAGCACCACCACCTTAAAAGGAGCAACACTAAGCATTTGTACTTTTATTTTCCCTCAAATATTTCATGCCGTTGCATCAGTGTTTAGAAAACCTTGTTAAGCCTATTTCATTTCGTGTCGTTTTTCCCTTCTGTTTTTTCCAGTACTATACAGGTCCTGAAGGCAGGGGAACTGTGAATGAAATCAGTGCAAAACTACGAGAAGGTTGCCCAAGCTATTTTAAGGAGTCTGATTACAAGTTCTATTTAGCTGTGGAATGTCTTGAGAAAGCTGCTGTGTCTTCTCACACTGAGGAGCGAGGAAATCTTGCTAGAGAGGCTTTCAATCTCCTTTGTCAAGTCCCAGAGTCAGCAGATTTGCGCACAATATGCAAACGGTTTGAGGACTTAAGGTGGGTATTTTAATAAAAAATGCTTGCTCTGTGCCTAAGAACTTTCCAGTAATGCTGTAGTCTCAAGACTTGACATTTTGTAGATTCTATGAAGCTGTTGTGCGTCTGCCCTTGCAAAAGGCTCAGGCTCTGGACCCGGCTGGTGATGCTTTTAGTGAGCATGTAGACCCAACAATTCGAGAGCATGCCCTTGCTCAACGTGAGCAGTGCTATGAGATAATTATCAGCAGTTTGTGTAACCTAAAGGGAGAAACATCGCAGAGAGATATGGGGTCTCGCACTAGGCATGCAGCTGCTAGATCTGTTCTCAATGAGTCCTCTTGGAAGAAATATATATCCCAGATTGTTCAGCTTGCTGTCCAGTCTCCTGACAAAGTATTTCATGAATATCTTTATGGAGCTATGATTGATATGGGCCTTGAGAATGAGTTATTGGAGTATGGGGGCCCAGACTTGGTTCCTTTCTTGCAGAGTGCTGTTTATGAACCTCGGGAGGAGGTAAGTTAAACCTCTGGTTGCTTTTTCTCCTGGTGCCCCAGAGCATCGAGGTCTTTTGCCACTTTTTTCTTATTTTATTTCTTAAGCTGTTAAGTTGACCAGCTGAGGTTCTACTTATAAAATATATTCTTTTTTACCCATGGTATACGATGTTGTTTTCTTATTTATTCTTTTACGGAGGGTTCAGGCTCTTTCTGCAATGCGACTGCCAACTCCTTCAGCGCATCGCTCAGCTGTGCGTGATCCATCAAATCAGGCCAAATATCTGAACCTTCTGAGACTCTATTATGTCATGAAGCGCCAGCATCTCCTAGCAGCGCACATATTGCTACGATTGGCAGAGATGCGGCCAGTAGATTCCAGGAATGTACCCAGCTTGGAGGAGAGGTTGGCTGAATGTTATCTTATCCCTGTTTTCTGGGTGGATTGTTGTTTCTTATCCCTGAGGGAAAACTACAACGCTGTTATTCTCTTATTTGCTTCATTCCATTTATGTCATTTGTTGATGGAATATAAAATGTTGTTGATACTAGGTGCCAGTACCTGAGTAATGCTGTTCTGCAAGCGAAAACAGCTAGCAGCAGTGATGTAGCTGGTTCAACCATGGGTAATTATGATGGGCTTCTAGATTTGCTTGAGGGAAAGCTTGCCGTGGTAAAGTTTCAAATAAAGATTAAGGAAGCACTGGAGGTTATGGCCTCTCAGTTGGAAGCCTCAACAGGAAGATCTGAGTCTGTCCAAAATGAGGACACCCTTAGGAGACAAGATGTTTATTTGGCAGAATCTGCTAAAGAGAAAGTCAAGGAGTTATCATTGGATCTGAAAAATATTACTCAACTATATAACGAGTATGCTGTACCTTTTGAGCTGTGGGAGGTGTGCTTCCCATTGCTATTCTTGTGGAGTGAATTACTACTGTTTTGTTGATCCTTTTTCTTTTCTCTAGTTCACTAGTTGATATGATGCCTTTCATGTGCATGGGTGGCATCCATACAAGAACTCTGCTTTTTGGGGAAAATTCTTACCGGGATTGCCAAATTTCAACAATTTATACTGCTTATGGGCCTCAGTTTACTTTTCTCCCTTTTTGATGATGTATTTTTTTATCATGCGCATTTGCGGTTGTTAACCCTTGCACCTTTTGCTGAATAAAATGTTGGGAGATCAGAAAACAATTTTAATAGTCAATATTGGAAATCTAATCCAATGAACTAGGTATAGGATCATTATTTGCCACATGTTCACAGATCATGAACTTTTGTGAATCGTTAGGCTGGGAGATCTCATTGTTTCATTGGCCAGCCCCGCCTCCCCCCCGCGCCCGCCTCCAACCAAGTGCATTCGCAAGAGAGATATGAAGTATTTGAATAGAGGGTGGCACAACGCCACATAGAAAATAAACATCATTTATTGCTTTTGAGAAGCATTGATCGAAAGGACTAGTTTATTAGGGTAGCGCTAGTTGCATCTTATGCTGTAGGGCTAATTGCATATTAGATCCTCAATTATTAAGTGAAACTGCTCAACAGTCCTCCTTTTCGAGCTTTTTAACAGAGTGTTCCTAATTCTTTCTTGGAGAGCAGTTTACATGAGAGAAATTTCATGAATGCCCCATTTTAACCATGAGGGTAAGTCCATGTCAAAAGAAAATAGAGAATTTCATAACCTAATCTGCACCTCTCTTTTATATGATTTTATTTTACTTAAGGTTAGGAAATATGAAATTTGCATGGTTTGCTTGTAGAAAGAAAATAAGGAGGCTTTTCTGCGAAGTTCATGATGATAAGGGTTTTACATTTCTCACTTTATCATAATTTCAAGTGAAGTTATTATGGATTCTGCAAATGTGTGCAGCTGAGGGTTTTTGGATGAAAGGAGAAGGAAAATAACTCAGAAAACATAATTAACAGCGATTCAAAATAAAAATTACGGCAGTGAAATGGCTCCCACCCTCCATCATTCTCTAATCTGAGATCCCTAATTACCTTTTTATGTTAGTAACGTGAAATAGGCGAGCTATCTAAGACTGAGCATATGGAACACAAGTTCTGTACCTCCTTCTGGCCTCGCATAGAAGATGTCCTGATTGGATCGGAACCCATACCGAAACAGGAGTGTTTTAGATATTTGGGTTACATGGTACAACAGGACGGCGAAGTTGACGAGGATGTCAACAACCGTATTAAAGTAGGCTGGCATAAATGGAGGATGACCTCTGTGGAACTTTGCGATAGAAAGTTTTCGTTAAAGTTAAATGGAAAATACTATAAGATGGTGGTATGACCGGTTATGTTTTGTGGTGCGGAGTGTTGGGCAATGAAATAGTACCATACACAAAAGTTGAAGGTGGCGGAGATAAGGATGCTGCAATGGATGTGTGGACACATAAGGAAGGATACAATCAGAAATGATGTAATAAGAAGCAAATTGGGCGTGGCCCCGTTAGAGGATAAACTGAGGGAGCAACGTTTGCGGTGGTTTGGGCATGTTAGGAGATTTACCACTGCTCTTGTCAGGAGATGCAAACAACTCTATACTACGCTCGGGAGGAGAGGCAGAGGCAGGGCAAAGAAGAGATAGATAGAGGCGATTTGACACGACCTCACTCACCTAAATCTAAATGAGGAGATGGCTTTAGACAAAGTTGAGTTGGGAGCTAGCATAGGTGTAGCTGATATAGCGGTTTAGAATGGTGGAGCTTATTTAGGCTATGCTTAGCGTCTCTAGGCTTTTTTGTGTTGCGCTGCTTGTTGCTCTATGGCTTTATTGATTATTGCTACTTTATGGTCTCTCTCTATGCTATTGCTATTGCCATTACTATTGCTGTTATGCTTTTAGGTTTCTGGTTGGGGGTCCTCGGACACAGTCTCCCTTTGGGGTAGCACCCTGGAGGGATAAGGCTGAGTACATCCCCCCTCCCCCGACCCTACATTGGCGGGAGCTTTTGGGGCACTGGGTTTGTTGTTGTTGATGTGAAATAGGTGAGCTATTATTTCACTGGTGTAAGGATCTCTAGCTTCCGTAATGCTTAATAATTTCTTTATCCAAAATACTAACCTTGAGGAATCCGCAATATATCATCCACATTACTGATGTAAATTTGGTGAATAATTTCATTATTCTACAGACCCATTATCTGTGATTGCATATGGGTTTTTTGGTGAGTTATTTGCAAAAAAAGAAAAGAAGAATTGGTTGGCTTTTCTTTTCTTTGCTGATTCCTGCTAAAATTTGCCATGTTGCACTAAGTTACGGATGTATGCATACGGTTTGGGAAAACTTTGGGTCGAACACCAATCTAAACGAGTCAATAGTTCAACATTTAGGGCCGTAAATTTAGTCATCTAGCCAAAAAAATATTTAACCCCATTCTGAAGAAGAATTCTATCCCCCAACTTGAATTCAGTTGCAGAAAGGATAGCATCACCTTTCTCCGCACCATGATGAGAAGTTTCTAAGTCCATTCTTGATGATGAGAGATTTGAGGACCTGAAAGGCTTTTGTTTCACATTGGTTCACATTTAGCTGCTTCATCAAGGCTATTTTCTTTTATCAAAATTTTGGTATTACTCATTTTTTTATCTCTAGGCTCTGTAGGTTTGTGATTTTCTGTAGATAATAGTTCTTGAGAAAGAATAGTCATCTGTAATTGCAGTAATTTTCAACTTGTGTTTGGAAACTCGTTTTCCTATTTGTTATTGAATGTTTTTCTTTATTGCTTTTGTCTTTGAATAATATGTGTTATGGTAGTCAAGCAATCTGGTGAAATATAGCTTGTTAACATCCTCACATGTGGTTCACATGGGTCTGGACCCTGGATTTTGCTTAAATTTTCAGCTGGCCTATTGCAGATTTGTCTTGAAATGCTGTACTTTGCAAACTATTCTGGTGATGCTGATAGTAGCATTATAAGAGAAACTTGGACTAGACTTATTGATCAGTCTCTTTCGGAGGGAGGTATAGCCGAAGCTTGTTCAGTGCTGAGGAGGTTCGGTGCCCATGTCTATCCCGGAGATGGAGCTACGTTTCCTTTAGATACTCTGTGCCTTCATCTTGAGAAGGCTGCTCTGGTATTTGAATATTTTTTGTAGTTTCGTATTTTCCCCAGAATTTATAGGTGGCAGAAATTCATGAAAACAATGGGTGTGTTCATTTGGGGAGGAAAAAATTCCAATTTTCCTTAAATAGTTTTCTAAAGCAGCATTTTCGAGAAAATGTGTGCAGGAGGATACAATTTCCAAAGTGTCTCCCTCTTATTCTAAAGATTGGAAAAGATTCTTCTCGTAATCTTCAAGTTTTCCTTTCTGTTTGAGGGGTCTTTTCTTTTCTGTTGCTTTCTATACTTCTCTAGTATTCTTGAAATTTTCAACTTCTCTAGAAAACACTAGTAAGAATAGTGATGGAAATTATAAAAAATTTCATGAATTGAATGCACCTTATGTTACTAGTTTAAGCTTATCCATCTTTCGTTGCAATTTTTCTCTCTCAGGAGAGATCAACTTCAGGAGTGGAACGTATTGGAGATGAAGATGTTGCAAGGGCTGTCCTTGCAGCTTGCAGGGGCGCTGTTGAACCTGTATTGAACACATATGATCAACTGTTGTCAAATGGGGCTATTTTGACGTCACCGATCCTCAGGTTACGCTTCTTGCGTTCCGTCCTGGCTCTGCTTCGTGAGTGGGCAATGTCTTGTTTTGCACAAAGAATGGGTACCAGTTCTGTTGGGGCTTCTCTGATTCTAGGTGGAAAATTCTCCTTGGAGCAGGATACAGTCATTAAGCAAGGACTTCGAGATAAGATCACCAATGCAGCTAATAGGTATTTTTCTCTCTTTTCATCCCTTAAAAAGGTGGAATCAAATAAAGGTTTGCTCGACAACATTTGAGCAAACTCTTGTGAAATTGGCTCTTATGGGAGGGTCCTGTTTGATGGTGCCCATGCTTCTGTACTTCTATTTATTATATGTTTAAGGCCATCAAAAGAATATTAGAACTACTAATTGTATGATAATTCATTTTAACTCGTCATAAGTGAGGTTTAACAGTAACTTATGTTCCCACTTACCAAAAACAAAAAAAAGTAACTTGTGTTCTCTATGGAAATCTAACCCGGTTACCACATGATATGAAGCACTGAAGCTCTTTTTTGGCCCAAGTATTGGTGTCTGACATGTATCCGATACCGACGCGTTTCTGGAACATTAAGATATGTGAAAAAAGCATCCGATTTTTATCTTTAATTTTAAATTTCTGACATGCTTCCGACAGGTACCCATATGATTCGACACGCCTCCAACATGTACCGAAATGTTCCGAGACGCACTTCCAACACGTTTTGGGAACAATTATTAGCGTGATGCTATTATCAAAAAAAATATTATTAGCATGATACTAAACCTGAGGACTTGTCTATCTTTTGTTTTTGTGTAGATTTTTATTAGCCTAGTTTAGTATGTGATTGAATTAGTTATTCACCATGATTATACTAGTGAGAAACTTTGTATGAGTGCTTTTCTGTTAATGTGGGTGGATTTTATACTTCTAGCATATATGGGTAAGTAGAACTCATAATGTGTCATATTGGAATCATTGAAGTTCTTGTTACATTTTATCTACGGCTCTACTATGTGGCTTTATTTAGTAGTTAATTTGATGGTACCATATTGATTGATTATTAATTTGATGAAAAATCATGTTTATTTACCAGTTACATTGATATATATGTAAAAAATCATAATTTTGACATAACGTATTCCTAAGGTGTCGTATCTTAGTTTTTTGAAAAATCCTGTGTTAGTGTATTAGTATCATGTCGTATCTCATATCCGTGTCTGTGTCCATGCATCCTAGAGCACATGTTATGTAATATTTGCTGTAGGAAAAGTAATCTTTTGTTTTTTTGTTCATTGAACACAATACAAAATAAGTTGTATTTTTCGCGACATTACGCTGTAAAGAGTCTTTGTTAAACAAATTCTATCCTTTTTTTTTTGTTGAATCAACACTAGAAAAAAGGGAAAATCACTATTGGCTGCACTCTTGCTTCTAGATACTTGGATTTCAGGAGATGTGCTGTTATAGTAGTCAACTTGCATGAGTGCTTTGTTTGGCAGTGATTCCATCTGCTATGATATTCTGACATTCTAACTCTTTTGAGACTGCAGGTATATGACGGAGGTACGGAGGTCGCCTCTTCCACAGAGCCAAACAGAAGCTGTATATAAAGGATTTCGGGATCTTGAAGAATCCCTGATTAGTAGCAGTGCTTATTCTTTTGAGACTTTCTAGGACGGGGTTTAGGGGAGAATTAAATTCAAGCAAATGGGTTTTCCCTTTTTTGTTGTTTGATGCGCATTTTATGATAGAAAGGATTTTTCGAGGAACTCTTCCCTTCAATTGGAAGAAAATAACTTCCCTTGTTAGATGAGAGAAGTAATCATTCCAAAGCTTCAAGGTATTCATTAGTCCGAGTTTGGATCAAATCAAGTCGAACTGGAACGCTAAAAAGTCAAAAATGATTGAATCGAAGAATGACCAGTTAGGTCTGATTTTGGACTGAATTATGTGGTTTCATCTAATTTTTCGTTTTGATTGATGTATTATATTTGACAAATTTTCTTTTGTAAGTTAACGAGATATATGGAATAAAAGAGAAAATATGTAAAATCTACGAGGAGCATACTCCAACTCAGGGCTGAAGTCTATAATGAAGAACAAAAGTCAAAGGTAAATGTCCTTGAAACAACAAAATACAATAGCACGAAAACAAAAAAACAAAAACAACTGCAAAAGACGAAAAAACAAGGAAACTAGGCCTCAAATCCCCCAGAACATCAAGAATCTCATGTTGAACCCCAAAATCAAAATCGGTGAGGAAAAGGTGCTCTTTGCTCTGTTCGAGGAGAGCTTCAAGAGTGTAGCGAAGTGGTTAAGAATCCCATGAATTATGGTAACATTGCTAATGTAACCTTTGCAGAAGGTCATCAGATCATTAGCAAAGCACAATCGAGTAAGTTGAGTATGACGACGACAAGGATGGTAACGGAATCATGGGTTGTCAATAGCTTGACGAAGAAGTCCATGAAGGCCCTCCATAGCAATTGCAAAAAGAGGAGGAATGTGAGTTCCCCTGGCGGACACCACGATCAGAGCTAAAAACCCCTAGAGCTTGCCATTAATCCATTCCCAAAGTCGATAAGTTAAGAATTAAGGCTTCAGTTAAAGGCTTGACGGCTGGGGCTTGACTTTGGTTGCGTTGGTCGTAACACTACTGTCACTGCTTAATAAGTCTGGTGAATTTAGGTTTGGGCCATTGTTTAAGAGATTTAACGGCCAAGGCTTGACCTTGATTACGTCGGTCCTCATCCAATGGCCCAAATACGGCTTGCTCCATCTAAGTCTTGTCAGGCTCAAACTTATTCAAGTTATAATAAGTGAAGAGTGCTAGGCCTTAAAATTTGATTGACTCGGACTTATAAGTGGATTGCTAAACTCGAGTTTGTCTCCACCCAATTCCTAACTTTTAAGTGTACAAAGAAAGATGTCTGTGAGCTCTACTCTATCATTGTGTCTGCCACTTGAATTAGGTCTATATTTCTTTATTTTTCTGTCATATTATATATTAAAATTCCATAAAAAAATATGAAGGCCTTCTTAATTGGAGCATAAGGAGAATCCATGTGTTTAACAAACTAAGTTGGACACACCAAAATAATCACCTCCTTTTTTTTGAAAGGTTGAGTGGTTGAGGTCAAAGATGTGCGGTCTGAAATTTAGACTCGCTCCTTAGTCGCGGTGAGTCCCTTTTGTACGTTTGTTTACATTTGTATTTATGGTGACTGCATCACACTCTTAACAAGGAAAAAAAGCAAACACGTTTTTTGGCGACCACAGTGGGAGGCTTAACATAAGACTTAATTGTCTTGAACCCCATTGTGGGTTATCAAAACATAATCTCAAACCATTGCCAATGGTCAGAATAAGGGGATGTCGTGCTCTCGAGCCTTAAGAACTAGAAGGCCCAGCCTTAATCGGCTCCCCACTTGAGCAACCTCTTGAACAAAATCCTGTATCACAAGGGGAAGAAACCCATCACTATCGCGGCAATGAAAGTGGAGGTGACGAAGGCATCGCAGAGGATGAGCGTATTGGGCTTGATGGCTATTCTTGCAAGAGTCTCATGGCCATACTCAAGCATCGTTTTGAACTCGTGGATTAAGGCTATGAAAAACTACGTGTTGAAACAGAGCGCACTATAGCGGGCCAGCATGAAAACTCTGCCGTAGTGAGAGCCATAATCAATAACGCTATGACCTCAATGAATGATAGGTTTCATAAAGAAACTAACAGAGTCGTAGTTGAGATGAACTAAACCCTGTCTTCTACTACTATTAGTTGAAGTTAAGCCCATCTTAGTTAGGCCGATTGAGACTCATGATGGCTTAGTTCAAGTCATTAGAGAGGATATTACGAAACTCAGGCATGTTCCTCTTCTCTCAGTTCCAACTGGGTATCTTCGTGATGTTCCTTCAATTTCACAAATGCCAGTTGCTCAGGTTGACAACATGGTCGTTGAGAGAGCGGGAAACCCAATTGTGGCTAACCCAAGTGTTACTTACTTAGATCATAGCTATGGGGTTGACAATGCGTCCCTTGGAGTTGCAGGGCCCTTGAACAGGGATTTTCTTTCGCTTCGAGGGATCTCAACACCAACGTGCAACTGTCACCTGTCCTTGAGATAGGAGGCATAGCCGTTCATACCCTTCTCATGTTGGAGAGGTTTCCTTGACTCCCACGCAAGGCCTTGAAGTAGGTGCACAGGGACAGATACCCAATTCTGGGGACTAGGCCCTTCCTTTAGACCTCTTTACACTTATGATACAGGGGGACAAGTTTCCACCCACGTCCTTGAGATCAAAACTTGGGATTGATTAGGCAAGGATGGCCCAACAGTTTGTTAGTGTAGGTGGGCCCACGGGCATTGCATGTAATCAAGGATCTGTGGCCAATCATAAATGGCTAGAAGGATCAAGGGGGTTACCCTGCATATGTGGGGTAACAACCATTTCCTCATTGACTTGTAATGGGAGCTAAGGGGTATCCTGTTGAGCCCCCTCGAGACCCTCAGCCACTTGGGAGCAATGGCAGGCACATAACCATGTGCCAAACCTACCCCTTCAAGACCAATGGGCCTCCCTTATCGAGCCTTGTATAATAAACCTTACCCTGACTATAATGATGGGGATTACCCTTTACCTTGAGGATACAAAATCCCTAAATTTACCCTTTTATCAAGAGAAGGAAGCGTGTCTACCCTTGAACATTTGGCAAGATTTAACTGCCAATGTAGCGAAGCAACTAACAACCCATATTTGAAACATACGCTATTCTCCTGTTCTCTAATAGGGATTGCCTTTCAGTGGTACATTAGCCTACCACCTAATTCCATCTATTGTGGGCATGATATGGCCAGGCAATTCCAGGCCCAATTCCCAAGGATGGAGCTAGGAACTTCCATGTCTGACTTGGCTCGAATGAGACAAAAGCTAGGTGAATCAGTGGAAGATTATATCAACTGGTTCAAGACCGCCTGGGTAGAAGTGCATAGTGGCTCTTCTTGAAGTTGAATATGCCAAGCTAGCCTTAAATGGCTTGATTATTGAATTTAGGAAGAAATTTGAAGGTTCAAACTTCGCAGCTCTTCTTTAGCTAGCAGAATGTGCCGCTAGGTATGAAGCCATTTTGAAAGAAGAAAGCCTCAAGAAAAATAGTGTGTATGGAACTTACATACACGACCTGATTGAGAAGGATAAAGATCCTCCATATGAAATTGACGTTGTTGAGTATGACAAGAGATGCCCTATGGTTTGTAATTCTTCGGTCAAGAAGGATATCAAAGCTAGGAAGTCTTATGTCATGATCGGACTTGGATTAAGCACTAGGAAGTCATTGGTTGTAATGAATTTGTATAAGTCACTAGTATTAGTCATATTAGTACTTATAATAATCTAGAATTTTTGGCGGGAATGTTGGTTAAGGGGTGAGTAGGTGGTTTGTCTAGGTGAAGTAAATTGTTAGATATTTTCTCTTGTAATCACCTAGGCTAGAATTAGTATAAGTAGTGGTCTTGCATTGTAAAGAAGATATTATTGATAAATGAAAATACTTGAATTCTCTCTCTCATCTAAACCTCTCTCTCTATTTCTCATCTCCTTTCACTTCTTCGCTTATCTAAACTCTACAAACCTAGGTTAATCAAGATTGATCTTGATTCATAACAACTGGTATCAGAGCCCTGATTTAATTCCAAATCAAGGTTAAATTGATGTCAAGTTCCTTGATCGCATTGCAATTAATTAGGAGTTCAGTTTGTGGATTCTTGATTGAGAAGCTTGTGGTTATTATCTGATTTTTGTTACTTCTTTGCGGAAGCTTGAGGAATTGCATTGATTTAACTGAATCTACTTCAATTCAATTGAGTTGTAGTGAATCAAGTATGATTTACAGCATGAGCCGATCTGTTTGGGCAGGAAATGATGCTGGTAGTGCGATTAAGTAATAACATATCGCTCGTGTTCAGCAGCACTACCAGCAGATCACACTAGATTACAAGCTCTTTGCAATGTTCTCAGCAGCAGTATGTGCAGAGACAGCAGCAAATTCCGCAACAAATTCACAGAAATGCAGAATTTCAGTCGAACACAGTGTAAGAGAAAGGAATTGAACAAGGAGGAGTAGTTCAGAATTCCTTTGCATACTTGGCTGGAATTGGAATGAAATCGAATTTGAAAGTGGCAGATGTGAGTCAACAACAACAACAACAATAGCAAACCCAGTGCCTGCAAGGACTCCCGCAAAAGCATGGTCTAGGGGGGTAGATGTACGCAGCCTTCCCCCTTTAGGGGGCTACCCTGAAGAGAGGCAGATGTGAGTCAGTTTAGTGTAAATTCAGTGCATCAAGTCATTCGTGATGGTTTGTTAGGGAACTTTGATGCCAAAGCTGCTAGGTTTCAGAGTCAAAAAGGTCGATTGCGCTGGAATCTGACTATTACTGAACAAGCTGCTGTTGGATTGCCAAGAGATACGAGATCAACTTCAAGTAAGGATGTATTGGGAGCATCTGGACCATGAATTAGTGCAGTACAGCCTGAAATTGGTGTAATACAGTCTGAAGTGCAAGTCGTGGAACCAAATTTGGGTGTTGAAATCAGATCACTAGTGCAAATTGTGGTTTTGAGCTCAAGGAAGTTGAGAGTAAAGTTCCTATCGCAGCTGAGCACTGTAATCGGCTTGGCCATTCACTTAAATCGTAGGAAGTGTTATTCAAGTAGGAGAATGAGAGTAATGGAAAGACCAAATGTGGTTTACACAGGTTATGCACCGGATTTCTTACTTCTTGAAAGGAATGTTCATGTTCTTGCAAGGTTATACAAGATCAAGAAGTTGCATTTGAGACAACCTAAAGTTGTTATATTGTCAATTGATAGACATAGAGCATCTTCTTGGATGAAAAGGATGATGAAGAAGGCAAAGAATGGATACAAATCTAGCAGCCAAGGCACAAGTTCAGCATTAAATCGGGGAAATTGCACTGTAGAGCTTCCAAACACAGAACAGGTTGATGCTATTGCTGGTGTCCATACTATTGCTGGTTGTAATAATGAAGCTAGAACCATAACCGATGCAAATCAATTGGAGACAATGGAGTTTCAGATGCAGCAAAGGATTGCAACAATGCAGTGTTCAATAGAGGAGGAATTGAAGCAAGTGAATCAGAAGTTTAATCAACGTTTCCAACAAATGCAACTGCAGCTTGATGACTCACAAGAGCATATCAATAAACTACTTACTCAAGTGGAATCAAGGTTACTATGTAAGGACATTGATCAAGCACCAAGGGAAGTTCCGCACCTACCACATTTAGCACCGAATCCGTGTATAAATGCAGTAGCACATGATATGAATGAGGCAACATTGTATTCATTATATTAAGTTGAATTGGTACAGCAACAAGATAAGGTTGATGTTGCAGCAGAACAACTTGTGTTAGATCCGTCATTGCTACAAGTCCATGATGTAACTGAGGTTGATCTGCAACAGATTAAGGTGCTAGAGGTTGATTGGCATTCTGTTTAGACTAGTGTTTACTAATTTGGAATTACAAGTCAAGAGCACACAAGCAATTGAAAAGGAGGAAACAAATCAAGTGAACAAAAGGCCGCTTAATTCGGGGAAGGAGGAGTTTTGTAAAGAATTGGAAGCTAATCAACCTCCACATCAGAAATGTGGGCAGGACACATCTGGTGGGGTTGGAGCTAGCTTGAATGTGGAAATTACAATAGCAAAATAGATTGATGATGCAAAATATCAGCTTGAATTGGATGAGATGAAGCAAACAAAAGTTCCTAAGGTTAATTCAAAGGCTGCAGCAGTAGTTTCTAGAGAACAGAACACCAATATCAAACAATGCAATGAGAGGCATCGTAAAGTGGATTCAATAGCCATTGAGAAGTTCATTACAGTAAGTTTAGCTTCAACTTAGGACGAAATGAATTGATGCCAGTTGTTCAACAAGGTTTTGTGCCACTGAAGGCAACAGAGCTATTACAAGTGTCTATTGAGTTTTTGAGCATCAGGAAGCTGCGACTAAGGTTCAATTGAAGCATGGTCTGGAGATCTGCGTGATTGTTCACTTAAATCACACAAAATGTTATTCGAGCAAAAGATTAAGAACAATGGGAAGGCCAATCTTGGTCTATCATGGAAGGCCTCCAGATTTTCTTCTCCTCAAGGCAAATAAAGCGATTCTTGAAAAGCTTCTCTTGCTCAAGAAGATGGTATTGAATCAATCCAAGGGGGTAATGTTGTCAACAGATCGACTAGAGGCATCTTCGTGGATCAAAAAGACAATTAAGACGGCTAAGGAAAGGAGGAATTCCACCAATAAGGATGCTTATTCAGCAGGGAAGCATTTAGAGATAACGGCAGTGCAAGCAACTGCATTTCAGAAGCAGTCTAAAGTTATTCCAGTGCGCATGTGCAAATGCATTTCATATGCTAAAGTAGCAGGGCCGTTGGGTCAGGTGCTAGATGCTTGTGTTAGTCGACTTGGAAGTAAAGAACATCTTCTTAGAATACAAGCCAATGTGAGGCCACCTGAATCCTTGGATCCTATGTTTCAACAGTAAGAAAATCCTTTAAGCAAAACAAAAGCTAGAGATTTGGTGAAAAATCTGGAATTTGTGTGCTGCAAGTTGAGGACAATTAGTGGGGCTACTTTGATGGTTCAAATCATGAAAGAATCTTCTTGGAGTTCAACCATGACACTTGAGAATTTGTCTTGGTGGAGAAAAGTTCAGAATTTGCAGGCCATAATTTCAATTGCTCAAGAATCTAAGCTGGAATGTTGCACCGGGAAGTAATTTGCTAGTTGTTTTTTGTGCACTCTCTTAATGTCTTGGCAAATTCAGAAAGTGGAAGTATGTAGTAAGGATGGCAAGGATCAAAGTAAAGTTAAATGTGCAAGAGTTTGGGAAAAGGAAGCTGAGATTTCCATAACTTCGATGTTCAAACATGAGGCGCATCTAGCATATTTTAGAGAAGCCGATGTGACTTCTTTGATTAGTTCTTTGCACTCGTTGGAAGTAGCATCTAAGGATGCTAATTGGACAAAATGAGGTGCAAGCTAGGTCCATGGAAGCTTGGGGAACTTGAGAACACCTGAAAGCCTCTTCCTAAGCAGGATGTTAGAGGGGTTCTGCAAAATTTAAAGCAGCATAACATTGAGGTTTTACACAGTAAATTAATTGAAGTTCATGATAAGGGCTTTAATTCTTGGTCCACAACTGCTGCATTCTCAGCCATCAGGGCATGCTTGCTGCAATATATTGAGACCTCTAGAAGTATATTCTACAATCAGATGCAAGTATTGTGGTAGAAGCAGGAGACAAGCTCAGATGTACGGCAACGATAGCATCCAACAGGAAATAAGCAAGTTACAAGCTGCAGTTCAGACTCAAAGCAAGTTATAAGTTGCAGTTCAGACTCAAATCCAAGGGTCCAAATTCCAGAGGTACACACTGCATCAACAAGCTCTTCAGCTGCAAATTTCAGCAAGGAGGTTCATCAAATTCAGTTCCTACTTCTACAACAACAAGGGTTCTTCAAGTCTCAACTCTCTCATAAGATTCTTGAGGACAAGAATCTCTAAAGGGGGGAATATTGTCATGACCGAACTTAGATTAAGCACTAGGAAGTCATTGGTTGTGATGAATTTGTATAAGTCACTAGTATTAGTCATATTAATACTTACAATAATCTAGTTTTTCGAAGGGAATGTTGGTTAAGAGTTGAGTAGGTGGTTTGTCTAGGTGAAGTGAATTGTTAGATATTTTCTTTTGTAATCACCTAGGCTAGAATTAGTATAAGAAGTGGTCTTGCATTGTAAACAAAATATTATTGATAAATGAAAATACTTGAACTTTCTCTCTCGTCAAAACTCGCTCTCTATTTCTCATCTCCTTTCACTTCTTTCCTTATCTAAACTCTACAAACCTAGGTTATGAATCAAGATTGATCTTGATTCATAACTTTTGACTAGTCTTAGGACTTGAGGAAATACTCATTTGACCTCTCAGGAGCCGATATCATCTTTGATTGGCTTAAGGCAAACAATAAGCTCAAGATTAGGGGCGAACATAGAAAACCTTACCCCAACTCACTAAAGGGAAAGGTATACTGCAAATGGCATTGATTCGTTAGTCATTTGATGAAGAACTGCGTGATATTTAGGAATGTGGTCCAATATGCCATTAAAGAAAGGAAATTAATCTCCCCTTGAGAAGGATAGATGGGCATTGATAAAGACTCCTTCCCTAGTCATGTCCAACTTAACATAATAAAGACAGCGAAACCTCGAAGTACTAGTGATAGCCAAACTAATGGTTGATTTCTATATAAGATGAGTGATGACAAGGAGGGATTTGTAGTGGCCAACGCTTTATTTGGTAGACTGCTGGAGCGAGGGGCACTCAGGTTTCCCAGAACTTTAGTGGATTTAACAAGTGACTACTGCAAGTGGCACATTGCTGTAGAGCATTTGACGTGTGACTGTGCCACATTCAGCATGTTCTTAAAAAAGCAACTAGAAGAAGGAGCTATTCTCCTCGCAAGAGAAGAAGAGATTACCATGGGAATATCCACGGATGACCATTGGAAAACCGTCTTTACCACTAAGAAAAAGATGTCGAGAAAGCTCATGTGTCTCACTCATGACCTTTGTGAGAGCTGTGGTCAAAAGTAAGTGTCTGAAATGAAAAATCTGAGCCTTTATCCAAAGGAAAAAGCCAAATCCATCCAAGAAGATGTTGTTAGTTAGACCATCTCGTGGTCCCACTTCAAAGGCTCAGATCATCATAAGGACTGGGAACCTAAAGAAGAGTCCCAAATACTACCTGCTCGATGTGGACACCTATCAGGGACCACATCAGCCAGGGCAACAACCTTCGGGGCTCGTTTTGGTAATGTTTGGAGAAGGAATCACCTCGAACAAGAGGATGCTGGTCCCTTCTACCTCACACGAACTCAGAAAAGGAGGTAGCTGCGAAAGAAAGCGGCGCAATGAAGAGCTCCGCTTGACACTTGCTTGACTAGGCTCTCTAGGGAAAAGGAGAGTCTGCAAGGACAAGTGCCTTGCGTCTATGGATCTTGAGGATCGAGAAACTGAATCAAGACCTTTAACCACCACTGGTAAAGGTGAGCCACGAAAGAAGCTCGAGAGATGGACTAGTCTCTCACCTTCTGAAGGAAAATACTCTTGGTGGATCTGCTTGCCAAGAATTCATTGGCTCCAAGAATGTCTGATGAAGAGGAAGAACACAGTCCCCTCAGCATCAATTTAGCGGAGCCTTTGGACCGCGTTAAGCCAACATCGTCTGGACATAGAAAACAACTTCCACGAAAAAGACTTCCCCCAACCAATGGAGGAGTCTCAGACCCTAGAGGTTGAACCAGAGGATCAGCTTCAAGATTATGACATGCTAACTAATGGCAGTCCTCAAGATCAAGGTCAAAATATGCCAACTGAAGGTAGTCTTAAGAAAGAAACAAGCCAAGGTTCCAGATACAATTTGGGTCACTCTCTGAGCAAGTTGATGTTAGAATTGTTTTGCTCCTTCCTTTGGAGTTTATGATAATTGAAGCATAGGAAGGCCTCGAAGGGGATGTGATTGCATCAGATGAAGATCCCCAGGTTGAACTTGTGGCTGAAGTGCTAGCTACCAAAGGTAATCCTGATCCTTTGTCTTTTAAAGTCCTAACATCCAGTTCAACTAATGACAATCCTGACATAATGAAGATGATGTTTGATGGGCCTAATACTGCCAATAAACACATCAAGCCCCTATACATCAAGGCCAAATTTGATGGCATTCTAGTGAATAGAGTCTGGTGGACAGTGGCGCAGCAATCAATGTCATCATATATGTTGGGGGTCAGTGATAAACCTCAAGATGACTTGATAACTTTAGATGTGGCAATCTGTGGCTTTTCAGGGCAACCACTAAGTTTGAAGGGGTCATCCCGATTGAGTTAACTTTTGGCGACCTGAGTAAGCTAACAACCTTCTTTGTAGTGGATACCCCTCAAGCTATAACACATTGCTTGGGAAAGATTGGCTATATGCCAAATGTATACCTTCTTCACTTCACTAGTTATTAATCTTCTGGAACCATGACAAATATGAGGTTGTGATGGCACGTAATAGCCATTCATGGCTTGCGCCAATTATGTTGAGGCAAAGTTCATAGAAGACAGCATGGGACCACATGATGTCAAGAGGACCACTCCTCAGATTGCCCAATAGCAAGACCTGATAGCCATCCTTGACAGCTTGCCCATTGAAGCTGAGGTTAATCAAGTTGATATGGAGTCAGAGGACTTTGATTTCTGGGGATGCTTGAGAGCCCTTCTTGATGAAGTGGACTTTCAATGCACACCAGAAGCCTTATGCGGGGGAACCAAGACTTCCCATTGAAGGCCCAAGGGATTGTTTCCTCAGCCATTGCAAAGCTCATAGCTTTACGTGGTCAGGATCAACTATGGGTTAAGTAGCCATTTGTTTTTAAAAATGACCTTGAGTTCCAAATGCTATAGGAAATAGAGTTGGAAACATATGACTTAAGAGCAGCACCAGCTAAGATGGAGGACCTAAGGGCTAAAGTTCAAGACCCCCTCCTTGAGGTTAACTTAGCCTCAACAGAGGACCCAAGGCATACATGTCTGAGGGATCTTCTTTCTAAAGAGTAGAGGATTTGACCTTGCTCCTTCAGTTCAGGGATTGCTTCGTTTGGGACCATCATAAGATGTCAAAAAAGAGGTTGAAAGTAGGCTTCCTATTAACCCCGGCTTGAGGCCCATAATTTAGGTCCCGAGGAGGATATTCTGTTATGATTCAAGATCAATCTTGAATCATAACTTAGGGATTTGAGAGTATGAGATGAGAAAGAAGTGAAAGAGATGATAAATTAGAGAGAAGTTGGGGTTAAGAAGAAGAGAGATCAATTCTATTCAATACCTTTCAAAATACAAGATAGATTGCTCTTTATACAATTTGGAATCAACTGGTGCAATTAGAGAAAAATATAAAGGAGTACAAAGCACCAAGACACAAGCTTAACCACCTTATTACCTAACAAACCAATTTTGGCACCAAAAGAAACATTTAAACTCCTACGGCTATCAAACCAGTAAAAAGCAGCGTCTTGATGTTCCTTAATAGCTTAATGAAATTTAGAATCTTAACAATGCTTCCCCCTTGAAAACATTCTTGTCTTAAGAATGAAAAGAAGGAAATTCACATTGTAGGAACTTTAACTCCTCCCAAGTTGAACCTTCTTCAGCCAAATTTCTCCATAGCACCCAGACTTCTTTAACCTGCTTCCCTGGCTGTTGAATCACTCGAGAATCTAGAATTGCAGCAGGAACCTACAAAGGAGCTCCATTAGAACCAGTTTTTGGTGGATTAGAAGAGCAAGACTTGCCTTTTTTTCCACATATTTCTTCAAAAGGGACACATGAAACATCGGATGAACATATGAATTAGGTGGCAGCTCCAATTTATAAGCAACCTTTCCCGACTTCTCAAGTATTGTGTAAGGGCCAAAGTATCAGGCACTGAGTTTTACATTCTTGTGCACTGTCAGTGTGGCATTCCTATATGCTTTCTGTCACCATAATATTTCATTCTTGCCTGAGCCATCTGTAGATTAACTTTGAGAAGCTGCACTAGTTGTCTTCTCTGGAGCAATAGATCAGATACATTTGGCACTAAAGTAGTGATCCTTTGTAATAAAAAAGGAGAAGGAGGATCATATCCATATAATGCCTTGAAGGGAGTAGTGCCTAGAGATGAATGGGCTTGCGTGTTGTACCAGTACTCTACCAAAGACAACCATTTACCCCATTCCTTAGGTCGTGCTCCTTAAGTATTTCTCAATACACTGAATATTCTCTCTGTTGGTCCATCAGTCTGGGGTAGTACCCAAGAGAAGGTACAACTTACGCCAAAAGTGGCTTGTGAAGAGCCTGTCACGATCAGAAATTATGGAATGTGGTAGCCCATGAAGCCTATAGATGCTGTCTAAGAAGACCTTGGCAAGTTTTTCTACTATAATTGGATGGGTCAAAGCAACAAAGTGATTGAATTTGGTGAAACGATCCACAACCACGTATATAACTTCCTTACCCTTAGATTTAAGACCACTACTTGTGTACCGTCCCTAACCATCAGGTACAGCTTCCCATCAAGCAGCCTCCTAGTTAGCCCGAGCCCGATAACATATTACAGACATAGTCAATTGAACCTGATTCCACCCACCAGGAATCTGGTAGACTCTCAACTACGCATGGCTCAACTAAATAAGATATCAACATACCTTCACGAGATGGCTTAGCAATCTTTGCAGGAAGAGAAGTTAAGTACTTAGTGTAGTTCCTCTTTCAACGACCAGTCTTCTCTCAAAATAAACACTTTTCTTTTGCTGACTTCTTTATGGACTTGGTTGCTACACTAGAAACTTTGCCCTTTCCTATCTCTCCAGTAGGTCCCTTATGAGTAATAACTAAGTCAAACTTATTTTTTTCCAGGAAAAGTAATTTGGTCCAATTAGTACATTATGCATTAGAATCGAGTGAAGTTCGCCAGCCGTATTCCTTTCAAAACACTGTAAATGTAAACATTTGTGTGTACATTGCAGTGATATCCATTCTTTTATTTTAGCAAACATAATTAGTCAGGTATCTACAAAACTGTACTATCATGCATTCGATGATGACCCAAACACCCCACTTTTTACTCCCTGGCAACAAAGTCGCACGAAGTTAGTTTGGGTGAGAACTATTCTCAATTACCATATTTTCTTGTAACTCTTACAAACTTGATTAACTCACCACTTTACCTTAGTCCCTAACATAACACAATAGAGCTCTGTTAGAACCAATTGGGGTTGTAACCTGGATTAGGGTTGGGGTTCTTGATAGAGATTAGGAATTAGAGTTGAGGTGAGAGAAAGAGTTTGAAGAAAGGGATGAGAGAGAGAGAGAGAGAGAGAGTTAGATGAGAGAGAGAATAGTTTGTTATTGTATTAGTTATTTTCTTAACAACCAAATATGCTATTTATACTAATTACCTAATATAAGTATTGTACTATTATGTATCCTACTACAACTACTACTAATCACTTATACGTATTATTATATGTAACATTATTCCCCTCTTAAGAGATTCTTGCCCTCAAGAATCTTAACAGTAAGCATTGACATGAATTTTTTTTTAGTATAGCAAAAAGACATCAAAACTCAAGCTTGAAAGAGACTCTAGCGTCGGCTGCCACTGGATGTTGCAGAAATGCAGCTTGAAGAACCGTGGTGCTACCGTCAACTTGGTAAACAACTCACAAATATCTTCCCAATAGCAAAGACACACTATGGAACCCTTAGAATTCTTGAAGAGAGTAAGGATTCGTTTGGTATACTTGCTCCCATAGAGTTTAACGGAATTTGCAGCAGTAGCAACACTAAACAGCTCTACTTCGTCTTGATTGTATGCTGTATAAGCTCCATTTTCAGATCATGTGAACACATCAATAGCTATTTTGCTCATGTATTCCTTGTTGAATTTATCAAATTGAGTAGTTGGCAATACTACCAAAACAGAATCTTGCATCTTCACAACACTAAAAACTTCAAGATACACTTGTAAATTCTTAATTGTAAGATCCAATGGTTCATCCACTTGCAAAGGTGCAAGCTCTTCAAGAGGATGCAAGTCACGGTTTTCAATTTCAGGTGTTGTACCTTTCAAAATATCAATTGTAATTTGTGGATCTTGTTGGCAATTCTCGCTGAGCTGAAGAACTTTGGAGCTTTGTGCATAAGCTTTGTCCTCCATTGGCATAACAACCTCTTCATCCAAACCATTTTCTTGATCAATCATCTCCTCACTATACACATCACCATCCACTAGCTCGAAAGAGTCACTTGAAGAAGAAACTTTGCTTGATTCTCCAGTTGCCTCACAAGGAGTGAGGAATGTAATATCCATTCGACAACAACAATTATAAATGTTTCTTCCTTGTAATGGATTGATGGTTGAAATAGCTTGTTCTCTTGTGGAGAAGGACACTTGAGCTTCAAACATTAAGGTTGATATGGAAATGACTTCAATTCTTTCGATATGTCCGTAGGAGTCAAAAACTTGGTAAAGAATGTCTTCGGTGATTGGAAAAAGAGCATTGTGAATTTTAACCAAGAGTGTAAATTCAGGGAAGATCTTTTCTTGGATGAAGCCAACATTCTTATGAAATTGATAAGGAGAAGTGGATGATGATTCAACACTAGATCCGTTGCTGTGGCATGGGTTCTATTGAAGTTCACGTAGAATGTCCAACATCTTACTGTACTCCAGCTTGATCGAGACCATGTCGGATTGTACTTTTTGAAAGCGTTCATCAATTGCGTGAAATCGCCCATCAATTCGACTCTCGATGTCACCCAACCGAGCTTCCAACCGCCGCAGGTCTAAACTGCTTCACATACCGTCGGCCATGGATAAAAAATGCAGCACGTAACCTGCTCTGATACCAATTGTTACAACCAATTGGGGTTGTAACCTAGATTAGGGTTAGGGTTCTTGATAGCAATTGGAAATTAGAGTTGAGGTGAGAGAAAAAGTTAGAAGAAAGGGATGAGAGAGAGAGAGAGAGAGAGAGAGTTAGCTGAGAGAGAAAATGGTTTGTTATTGTATTAGTTATTTTCTTAACAACCTAATATGCTATTTATACTATTTACCTAATACACGTATTGTACTATTATGTACCCTACTACAACAACTACTAATCACTTGTACGTATTATAATACGTAACAAGCTCCTCGAGGACGCTAATGTATCACGCTAGTCAAGTGTAAACTATTACTTAAACCACTATACAAATACACATAATGCTCCACGGCAGCGTGGTCGCATCGCTTCTTTGCGCTTCGGTTTATCCCAATAGAAGTCTAACTCTATAACCTGCAAGATCGGTAATGGAGACCATGAGGTTTCAAAAATTGATCCCCGCACCCACTTGATTTTTATAAACTACTGGTTATTAATTGTCTTGCGTTTACCACTTGAATTATCTCATAATCCACTTTAGAATTTCATTCTAAAATTTAAATTAACTAATAAAATTAATTAATAATTTTTTAATTTATCTCATAATCAACCTTAGAATCTCATTCTAAAATTAATATTAACTAATAAAATTAATCAATTAATTGTTTAATTTAAAATACTACCGTCTTATAACATAGACTATCTCATAATCTACCTTATAATCTTATTCTAAAATTTAAATTAACTAATAAAATTAATTAATTAAATTTTTTTATTTAAAACATTGCCAACTTATAATTTAAATTATCTCATAATTTACCTTAGAATCTCAATCTAAAATTAAATTAATTAATAGAAATTAATTTTTAATTAAATAGTAGCGATTTACATATTAGATTATCTCATAAGCTATTTTAGAATCTCATTCTAAAAACTAAATTAATTAAAAAAAATTAAATTTTAATTGTTATGTAAACTAGTACTGAGGTCTACACATCCCCAAAAATATTTTTTTAAAAATTGCTAACGTCAGCGTTGATCAGACGTCACATCAAATTTTCCTTTTTAAAAATAATTGAATCTAATCTAATTGGATACATTTTATCTGATTTCGCAAATCATAATTGAATCTAATCTCATTAGATTAATTTTATCCGATTTTGTAAATCATGATTAAGAACACACAATCTCATTATATGAACAACGTAAGTGCAAATTTTAATTTGACTAATTTGAATAGCTATTAATTTATTAATAAATTAAACAATTTAAAGTGGTACTTTAAATAATCTAATTAACTATTAATTCATTCACGATTTAAACAATTTAAATTGCTCCTTTAAACAATAATCTAATTAACTATTAATTCATTAACGATTTAAACAATTTAAATTGTTCCTTTAAACAATCTTTCCTTCTTAATAAAATCTTTATTTTATCAAATTACAAGTGTATTTATTTCGATCTTATTATACCTATTTATGTATATTATAAATGTAATCAGAGGATGGCTTTGAGATCAATTGTTGTGACAAATTTCAAAATTTTTTCATTATGTAGTAAAGTTAATGCAGCAGAAGAGTTTAAAATTCTTAATTTTAAACCTAGGATTGATTTAAAATTTCTAATTTCAAGTCTACAGATTTAAATTTCTAATTTAAATCTGCCAGTTTCTACTCTAATACATTCATTACAATTACATGAACTAATTTAAATGTACCAGCCTCTACTCTAATACATTCATTACAATTACATGAACTTAAGCAAGTATAATAAGAATACTATAAATAAATTGAAAAGCGAAAAACTTAAAGAGAAGGAAAGAAAGACGTAACCAGAATTGCTACAAATAAAGAATACTAGAAGAATAATAATTATCTCCAAGAAAGATGAGAAAGCAAAGAGAACACTGAGAACGAGCGGTCTTCTACGCAATGACCTCGAAACGCCGGAAGAGTGGGCTCGGAAAAATATTAAACTTGAGGAAAGAAAAATTTCAAGAGAAATTTTTTGTCTCCCACTAGGTCTCCGAAAGTTAACACTTTCAGAAACCTTTAATTTTTTTTTTTTTAAATTCTGAAATAAATAACAAACATTTGAAATAGGTTCTTCCATTAATAGTAGTATACTTGGAGCAAAAAATTACAAAATAAATGATGTGGGATGCACAGGTAAACAAAACAAAATGCAGCCTTCACATACAATATACAGGAAAAACACAGTGTTTCAAAGCAGAGAAAAAACCGCTTGTTATTTGTTTAAGTCCAGGTGACACGGGTCGAAGCTGGATTGGCTAGCGCCCGAAGGCGTGAATCATGGCTAGGCATCCCAGTACGTGATGGCCGATACGCGTATACATGGATCCTTAACTGGTAATGGCTATTTTTGCCTTCTTTTATTTTATTTCCCATATGTAAAAATTCATCTTATGAATCTTAATTTTTAAAAAAATCATTTTACTTTATAATTTTTAATTTGTATTCATCTTATGAACAATGTTTGACAAAATTAATTTACCCATCTCATGAATAAATAATTTATCTCAGGAATTCTTCAATATTTTTTCGATGGCAATAAATATAGAGGCTTGCGCAAGGACCTCAGGAACAATTTAAGTTTAGCTCCAAATGAGTTATATTAATTGTCATCTCATGATAAACTTTAGTTACCATTTAATGCAATTTAATTCCATTAAATAAATCTCACTGCACTCCAGATTTAAATCATTTATTCGGTAACTCCCAAAAGAGACTGTATTGTTGACAAAAACCCCTCCACTAGATGTCCTTTATAAGGAATAAACATAACTACTACTATTATTCTTCTCATAGCTTCTCCATCAGTTACCAACTTGCCCTTCACTGAATAATTCATTTATACTTGAACATATTCATAGTATAAATTCCAAATGTCAAACACATGGAGCACTTTGGCCAAAGTTTCTGAACCATTCAAGTACTTGCGAATCAACTAAGGGGACATCTGTACCTCACAAGAGATTGCAGATTCCATACTGAACACCTAATCCTTGTCACACTACAGACCTTTCCTATAGTACACCAAGTAACCAATGCTCTATGCACAATTTCAAAATACTCTTAGGATTTAAAGTCGTCGCTCAAACAGTATAACATGAATCACTCATAGTAGTCTAGAAACAAGCAACTCACATGGTCCAACTCAGTGTGTCAATCTTGTTAAACACACCAACCTAACACTTTTGGATTACCATTCACATGACTAAGACAAGTCATCTAAAGTGTTCAATCATGGTCTTAATAGACAAGTAGCCCAAGCTCAGTATCGACCACGAGTTATTCGAATAACATTTCATACCATTTGTTCTAAGTCTATCTGTGGCTTAATCTCATTATCCACTTAAAACAAGCTTGAAAAATGCAATGTTAGGACTCTGTCCATCTCATGGACGATACTTACAAGAAAAGCACATGAAGTATATATGCTCGCTTACACAAATTTATTAAGAAAACGACTGGGAGTTCAATTTTATTCTTTAACAAAACAACATTTAGAGGGTAAAGTTTGGATTTCTCGGACACCATTCCTATCAGTATGTTGTCAAAGTATGTTCATAGTTGGTGATAAGTTTGGACAAATTATCTAATAAGACAAATATGACACTTTTGATGACTTGTATTGGTCATATGGATAGGGGTCAAAGAGTATTATATTGGTGTTGTCAATAAGATTGGAACACTGAGCATGACCACCTAAATTATTTGTTTCTTAACTGCTATCAGAAATTAATCCTATAAGACAATAACTCTAAATCCAGGAAACAGTCTGAACTCGTGCATGGATTATTCGATGCTTTGATATGCGAAAATGATTAGTTAAAGTACGTTGACTTGAATCTGCATGCGTTGGGTAACGGCACGAAGAGTAGCGGGAACAGTTGTTTTACATGGAATCTATAGTCTCTAATGAGATAAAGATGTCCCCTTAGTTCATTTACAAGCATACGAACAGATTCTAGAATCTTTGCTAACGTATTCCATATGTTTGACATTTGGAATTAATATAGAAATTGTTTCTATATTATTGAATTGTTCGAAAAGGGCGAGTTGGCAAAATACGGCAGGAGACGTGAGAAAGTAATGATAGTAGTTAAAGTTATTTTTGCTCAAGGATATCTAGTAGAGGTGTTAATTCTCATAATAAAAGGTATTTAAGAAAATCTTGAGTGAATATATTTAATTCTAGAGTGCAATATAACTTATTTAGTGGAATTAAGTTTTACAAAATGGTAATCAATTGTTATCATGAAATGATAATCAGATTTGACCTATTTGGAATAAGTGCTAGATTGTCCCTGAGGTTCCTTCGCAAGCCTCAACTTAAGCATAATTTTAAAATATATAAAAAATAAATTAATGATGTGAATTATTTATTTATGAGATAAATAAATTTTTATGCCAAGCAAATATTCATGAGAATAATATATTGTTGAGACCAAAAATCGCACCCAAAAAAATCGACACGTGGCCCTGAGAGCTGCAACGAAGGGACAACACGTGGCATACGAGCACCACATTGACAAGTTGACGCGTGGCTCTTGGATGCCTCACGCATGTCGTCCTTAGAATCCCCCTCCAGAAGTCGGCCAAGCAATAAATGGCCGCATAACATCACAAGTCGGGTGGTGGACGAAAACTCGACACACAGAGCCGAAGGAGCCATGTCGAACAGTGCCTTTTTCAAGGGTTCCGAACGTATCCCATGCTAAATAGTACCTTTTCCGAGGGTTCGGGCATATCCCATGCTAAATAGTACATTTTTCGAGGGTTCTGGACGTATCCCATGTCGATTAGTGCCTTTTAATGAGGGTTCCAGTCATATGCCATGTCGAATTGTGCCTTTTCCGAGGGTTCAGGACATATCCCACTCTGAATAGTACCTTTTCCGAGGGTTCCGGACGTATCCCATGCAGAATAGTACCTTTTCCAAGGGTTCTGATCATATGTCATGTCGAATTGTGCCATTTTCGAGAGTTCCGAACATGTCCCATGCTGAACTGTGCCTTTTCCGAGGGTTCCAGACATGTCCCACGTCGAACGATGCCTTTTTCGAGGGTTCCGGACATGTCCCATGCCGAACAGTGCCTTTTCCGAGGATACCGGACATGTCCCATGTTGAACAGTGCCTTTTCCGACGATTCCGGACATGTCCCATGCCGAACATTGCCTTTTTCGAGGGTCCCAAACATGTCCCATGCCGAGAAGTGCCCTTTTCGAAGGGTTCGGACATAGCTTTGGCCGAGGAATGCCCTTTCCGAAGGCTTTGGACATAGCTCTTGCCAAGAAGTGCCCTTTCCGAAGGCACCAGACATAACTCTTGCCGAAGAGTGCCTTTCCGAAGGCTCCGGACACCTCAATGGATACGTCTAGTGGCTCTAGATACAGCCCTGGACACATTTTCCGACACGGCTTCTTGCGGACACCTCAATGAATACACCTAAAGGCTCCGGATACAGCCCTGGACACATTTTCGAACACGGCCTCCTCCGGACACCTCAATGGATACTCCTAGAGGCTCTGGATAAAGCCCCGGACACAGACATAGCTTTTTTCGGACATTTCAATGGACACGCCTAGAGGCTTAAGATACAGCCCCGGACACATTTCGGACACGGTTTCCTCCAGACACCTCGACGGACATGACGGCAAAGGCTTTGGATGCAGCCCCGGACACATCGTCGAACACAGTTTCCTCCGGATGCCCCTCCAAACGTGCCTTTCGGGGCCCTGGACTCGTTTTTCCGTCAGCCGGACCTCGGGGGACACACCGGACACCTCTCCAGAAGCCCGTTCTCCGGAGCCCAGTTTTTCTATAAATAGGGGCCTAACCCCCCTCATTTGATGCATCATCCAAACCAACACTACACCTCCTTCCACTCATACACCCATACTTGCTCCCTTGCCCTCAAGTGCTGTCTCGATTCTGTCCCCCGGGACTCGGCCGAGGCACCCCGAGAGTAGCGGGAGCCCCCTTTTCTTTTTCTTTTATTTTCTTGTATTCAATCAAAAATCTCTGTAATAATTAATAATAATTAAATAAAGATAAAAGGGCCTGTATTATCGCCCTCCGCTAAAGAACCCTTGCTGCTGTTACGCGAAACAGTTGGCGCCGTCTGTGGGAAATGGAACATTTCCCCCAAAACAACGCTGCTGGATCTCCTCCCTGCCCGAGGCGGTTAGGAGATCGCTACGTCATTCATAGCCAGCTCCACGAGTTCCATGAGCTCCACACCCTCATCATGCAAATCGCTGATCGGGATGACTCCTCCAAGGCCTTCCTGTGCCTCGCACCGCGAAACCCGGAGGTCGTCATCGAGTCCCTTGCCTCCACAGGGTGTGGAAGCCATCGAGACCGACAAGGGGGTGAGAGGGAGAAGGCTTCTCGCCACCGTGACCAATCCCAAGACGGGGCCACACGCGCCCCGCTCCCAACTGAGGCAGGCTCTGACACTGACTCACAGGATGTGGTGCATGGGCTCATGGGAAAAATTCCTATCACCCATACGCTCTTCGCTCCTCGTATCCTCGCCACCCCCATGGGTAAAATGAAGATACCAAACTTAGAGCTGTTCGACGGGACACAAGACCCCGACAATCACATCTCGGGATTTGTGGCAAGTATGTACATACAAGACACCTCCGAAGACATGTGGTGCAAGTGCTTCCCGACCACCCTCAAAGGCATGGTCCAGGCCTAGTTCGCATCCCTTCCCACCGGGTCCATCCACTGCTTCACAGAGCTGTCCGAAAAAATTCACTCGCCACTTCCTCAACAACAAAAGGAGAAAGAAGACTGCTGCTCAATTGATTCAGCCGCAATAGGCCAAGAGTGAGCCCTTAAGGGCATTTGTACGGCAATTTTTGAAGGCGATGATCATCATTCCAAGCCTAGCTGATCAGACCGCCATCGCCACCTTCATCAACAGCCTCCGAAACAGCGACTTCAAGTTCTCTCTCGCCAAGGCTCTCCCCACAACCATGAACGCCCTCTGGGCTCAAGCCGACAAATACATCATTGCCGAAAAAGTGATGGAAAAGACTGAGTCGCCATGGACCAATTCCCGAAAGCCCAAGGCCAGTGCCTCGAGGCTTGACCTAAAAAATGGACGAGCCGTGAAGAGCCTGCGGGCGACTCGTAAGCCTAGACCGAGAAGGTCCCTCGGCCTCCTCCTGGAAGGTAAAAAACTCGAGGGCGACTCATCGACATGAGGAAACTCAAAGTCCGAACCTTTAGGCCGGCTCGCAACGAGCCCGGTGACACGACTCGCCTGAAGCACGTGATTGCGGTGATAAAGCAAAAGTAGGAGAACGTAGATCTTGCTACCGTGAGGGGAGGAGAAGCTAGGCCTAAAAAAATGCCGGCCATTGACACTCTCCCAAGAAGACTTGGAGAACGTCCGCACATCGCATGAGGATCCCATGGTCATCACCATGGACGTTCACGACATCTCTCTCCAAAGGGTTCGAGTGGACCAAGGACGCTCGGCCAATATACTGTTCCTCCATTACTTCGAACAAATGGGCATTCCGCCCGCGAAACTGTACCCCATGACCGGTACCCTCGCCGGTTTTCGGCGAGGTAGTCGCCTCGCTAGCCACCGTAATGCTCGGCATTCTCCTGGGTGACGGAGAGCAGAAGCATGTGCTTGGCACCAACTTCTATGTCATGGCCGCCCATTTGGCATTTAACACCATCTTGGGCTGCTTAGTGCTGAACTCATTAGGCGCTGTGTTGTCAACATACCACCTCGCCTTGAAGTTTGGGACCGACGAGGGGGATGTCATAACCGTGAGAGACTGTCAGCAAACCGTCAGCCGGTGCGCCTAGGTCCATGACGTGCCAAGAGTAAGGAAGACAGAGGGCGGAGGAAAAGCTTGCCCATAATTAGAACAGACAATTGAGGTCGAGATAGGACCCGGGAAAACAGGTAGAGTAGGGACGATGTTGGAAGCAGACAAGAAAGAACGAATTCAGCAAGTACTCCAGCAGTATCAAGAAGTTTGCGCATATTCTGCAGAAGAGATGTTGGGAATCGATCGCCAGATAATCAGCCACAGTCTCAATGTCTGGCCTGAGGTCAAGCCGATAAAGCAAAAGAAGCGCAACTTCTGCGCTGAACGAAACAGGGCCGTGAGCGTAGAAGTACGTAAGCTCCTAAAAGCCGGCTTCGTACAGGAAGTGCAATACCCTGACTGGTTAGCTGACGTGGTCATGGAGAAGAAGCCAAATGGGAATTGGTGGATGTGCATGGATTTCACTGACCTAAACAAAGCCTGCCTGAAAGACTCATTTCCCTTGCTTAAGATTGACTAGTTGGTCGACTCCACGGCGGGAAACACATTATTCAGCTTTCTGGATGCCTTTTTTGGGTACCACCAGATCGCGATGGACTCGGAAGAAGAGGAAAGAACGTCATTCATCACCCACAAGGGCGCATACTGCTTTCGAGTCATGCCCTTCAGACTAAAGAATGCTGGAGCCACCTACCAACGCTTAGTGAACAACATCTTCCGGCCACAGATGGGAAGGAACTTTGAGGCATACATCGACGACAAGATCATAAAAATTAAGGTGGCCACCGATCACGTGAGCGACCTAAGGGAGACCCTCAAAACACTGAGGGTCCACGAGATGCTCCTTAATACAGACAAATGCTCGTTCGCAGTACCGGAGGGAAAATTCCTGGGTTTTATCATCAGCAAAAGAGGAATTGAGGCAAATCCCACCAAATAGACGATGTGCTTCGCATGGAAATGCCAAAGACCCAAAAGGACCAAAAATTGACCGGATGTCTCACTGCACTGAATAGATTGGTGAGCCGGTTAGCAGATCGGTCATTCCCCTTCTTCAAGGTGTTACGAGGAAGAGAAGCCTTCAACTGGGGCGAGTCTTGTGAATAAGCACTCCGAGAGCTCAAGGAACATTTGAAAAAATTTCCTATTATGTCCAAACCTATCCCGGGCGAGGATTTAATTCTCTACACCTCAGCGTCAGACGACACCGTGAGTGCCGTGTTGACATCCGAAAGGGGAGGCCTCCAGTTACCTATATACTTCGTAAGTCACATACTGAAGGACGCCGAAACGCGCTATCCCCACATCGAGAAACTCGCCTATGCCATCGTCATAGCTGCAAGGAAGTTTTGACCATACTTTTAGGGGCACCGTATCGGAATGCCAACCAATCAACCCATGCAGAAATCCCTCCAATGGTTAGAGTGCTCCAGAAGAATGTTGTCGTGGGCAGTCGAACTCTCGGAGTATGACATCTTGTTCGAGCCTCGAACCGCAATTAAGGCACAGGCCCTAGCGGACTTCTTGGCGGAATGCTCATTGACCTCCGTGACACCACCAAACGCCGAACCATTAAACACCGCGGAAGGGTCAGGGAAGTTGTATGTGGACGGATCCTCCAACAACCAAGGAAGCGGGGCTGGAATTCTACTCATCTCACCCGAAATGCAACACTTCTTTTACGCCTGGAAATTCAAATTTCGAGCTAGTAATAACGAGGCCGAATAAGAAGCGCTCTTCCACGGGTTGAGAATGGCCCAAAAGGTAGGCGCATGCCAAGTGGAGGTATTCAACGACTCTCAGCTAATCGTTAAGTAGGTGCAGGAAATTTATGAAGCCAGGAGCGCCGTCATGAAAGAATACATGAAAGAATACTTAGAAACAGTGAAGGAGGCCGAAGCCTTTTCCGTCTTCAGGATTCTCTTCATCCCCAGAGCCGACAAAAAGACGACCAGCTTAGCCGAATCGCCAATTCAGAAATAGAAGAGACCGGGTTGGAACCCGCCATTATGATTGAGGAAGTCTAGGCATCCGGTCGAAGCCTGCCACAGCCCACAGAGTTCGCCTAAATTGAATCTAAGAGCGACTGGCAGCACCCCCCATTGAGATCTTAAAGGATGGAACTCTGCCTAGCAACTAGCTAGAAGCATAATGCCTTTGAGGACGTGCACCGTGGTTCGTAATAGTCGACGGGGACTTATACAAGAGATAATTCACACACCCTCTGTTGTAGTGCATTGGAGGGGAAGAAGGGAGGTACGTTCTACGAGAAATCCACGAAGGCATTTGTGGACAACATCTTGGCCACCGAGCCCTGACCAACAAAGCTCGGCGTTCCGATTACTATTGGCCTACCATGGAAAGACGCACAGGACCTTGTCCAGAAGTGCGAAAAGTGCCAAAAACACTCCTCGATATTCCATGCGCCTGCAACCTTATTGCAGCCCATACTTTGCCCCATTCCCTTCTCTCAATGGGGAATGGACATCTCGGGGCCTTATCTCCAAGCACCCAGGCAACGGAAATAAATCAGAGTAGCTTTGGACTACTTCAGTAAATGGATAGAAGCCGAACCCGTTGCGCCGATCAAAGATCATGCCGTCTAGTGCTTTATCTGGAAAGGGATCATTACCCGATATGGGATTCCTCGAGTCCTAGTCGCAGATGACGGCACCCAATTCAGCTCACGAAGGTTCCGCGACCACTGCGAAGGCTTGGGGATCAGAATACATTACGCCTCTGTGGCACATCCCCAAAGCAACGGACGAGCAGAGTCCGCCAACAAGCACAGTCTCATAGGACTCAAACGACGTCTAGATGAAGCCAAAGGAAATTGGACAGAAGAACTGCCCAAAGTGTTGTGGGCTTATAGGACAACGACAAGGATCACCACCGGAAAGACCCCATAAAACTTAGTATACGTTGCGGAGGCAGTACTACCTGTGGAGATAGGAGAGCCCAGCCTCCGAGTCCGAAACTATGACTAAGAATGCAGCGAAGAGGCCCTAAGACAATCGCTAGACGAAATCACGGAAACCAGCGAAAACGCATTAGTCAGGATGCTCACACAAAAGCAAAGAATGGCAAATTACTTCAACTCCAAAACCAAGCAAAGAACCTTGCAAGATGGAGATCTGGTACTAAGGCGAGCCGAATTGGCCAGAAACTGCCACGGAAAGTTGTCCGCAAATTTGGAAGGACCCTACCAAGTCTCTCGGACGACCCGAGAAGGAGCATATCGCTTACAGCAACTGGACGGGACCCTACTCCCTCGCACCTGGAATATTTTGGACCTAAAAAAATACTTTGTAAAAGAAATCAACCGAGGTAATGAAGCACTCCACCTTTTGAAAGAGCGACTTCCTCTAAAATTGTGATTAAGGGATGTAACGAACGACTCGAACCCTCAAGAGAAATCAGGGAAAACGAAGACAAAGTATAAACGCAGCAAAAATCAAACAAATATACTATAATCCGTAAACACACCCGAAAAAATAAGTCCACTAAGAGGAAGGAAGACCTCACCAAAAGGTCCACCAAAAACGATTGGCATGAACGTCGAGACCACAAGGGCAGGTCGCAGGCTCATAGCGAGCCAACCTCGTCGGTCTCGCCCCTGATCCACTAACTCTGTAAGCGGGTACACTATAAGCCCTGGAGGCTTCTACCCGCTTAAGCCGCTAGGGCAGGTGTGCGCTGGGTGATTAAACCCGTTGAACTCGCCCACGGCCCCTTAAAATCCCACGGGGACGCCTGTGGCAAACCTAGCCTCATGGACCACTTACATAAAACATGTCCTGGGCCATTAAAAGCCTACAGTGCCCCCCACGGCAAGGTAAGTCCGTGGCGCCTCCATGGCTCCATAAGCTCGTGGATCTTCGCAGAACCGTGGCACCCCCACGACATCCAATGCCTATCGGCCCGTCCGCGGCTAATATATGTGCTCTACCGATGCGGGCATGCCAGAACTAGCTCCGTTATTCATGCACACCCTGATCCCGTAAGCCCTCTTCAGGCTAGGGGATGCACCATAACCTAAGTCCGCAAATCCGGAGGAGGCAGGACTAGTAAGTCCTCTTCAGGCCGAGTAATGCGCTACCTCGTAAGTCCTCATTCAGGTTGAGGGAAGCGCCGTAACTTAAGTCCGTGGATCCGTCTATGGCAGGAAAGCTCATGGATCCATCCGTGGTAAACTACTACCTCCTAAGTCCTTCATAGGTTGAGGGACACGCCATGACGTAAGTCCGTAGGTCCGTCTATGGCAAGAAAGCCCATGGATCCGTCCACGGCAATCCGCTGCATCGTAAGTCCTCATTCAGGTCGAGGGAGACGACAGGCCATAAGCCCATAGGTCCGTCCAAGGCAGGATAAAGCCCGTAGATCCTTCTGCGGCAAAACAAACTAATGACCGAGGGTCCACCCACGACAAACTAACCCACTCCTGACATATAGTGCATTAAAAGAAAGCCCGCCTGAGACTGAGGAAGGACATACAAGCCTAGGTCAACATCCGCTCATATCCATGAAAAGGCTGCAGGGTTGCTCGCAGCAACACAAAGTTACAAGCTCACGCAAAGCCGCGCAAGCCTGAAGCTCGCATGAACCTTCGCAAAAAGAACAGAGTAAGACAACAATCCATTAGCCCGGCAGGCAAAGACGACAAGTACCGGCACATGATAAAAGAGGCAAACAAAATGATGGAGAAGAGCCAAAGAAACAAACAATCATTGCGTCAATTAAAACAAAGGCATACGATCACACATGAAAAATATCGATGAAGACAAAAGACAAGGCAAGCAAGGGATAAAACTAAGAAGACTATGACTGTAAGTCCAAAAGTTAGCATGGCCGCCACCTCTGATGAGACAAAATGGGAGGGTGAATGCGGAGTCAGACTCCACTACCTATAAGTCCAAAAGTTAGCATGTCCGCCACCTCCGACGAGACAAAATGGAAGGGCGAACACGGAGTCAGACTCCTCTACCTGGGAGCCACAGAACCGATCTTCCCTCCTCTCGCCTCAGCAACAACCGAGCGACAAACCTCATCCAGAAAGGGAGCTCCGAGGTCCGGCCCCAGCTGCTTCGCTGTCTTCACTGTCAAAGCCTCTCCAGAACTAACTAACGTCGTAGTCCCGTAACTCGCGGCCTTCCCGGTACTCAGCCAAGGCTCGAGCCACCTGCTTCGGGAAGCAAAAGATAGCAACATCGAGCTTTGACACATGCAGCTCTAGCTCTCGTATCCTAGAATCCGACGCCGCAACTCGAGCTTATAGCCCCAAATCAGCCACACGAAGCCCTTCCGCTGCCCGCCTACCTCGCCTCAAGCACAAAATATCTGACACCGACCGCACGATAAGTTAACAAAATAAACAAAGGGAACACATCAAAAGGAAATAAAAGGCGAGTAAGAGAAGCTAGCAACACGGAACTAACGAGAGAAGGTTCAGTAAAGCTACCTGAGATAAAAGGAATGGCGCATCCTCTAAGGACACAGCAGACAGACGCTCCAGGTCATCCGGCGAAAGGAAGCGAGACCCCATCTCCTGACCCGCCTCGGTATAATCCGAAGAAGCTGGATCACAAGGGGCTGAAGGAGAAGCTGCTCCCCCGGGACCCGGCACATTTGGACTAAACAGTCTCGTACCTGACAACGGATCTGGAACCACAGCCGTCCTTCCCCCAAAGACACAAAGGGGCAACAATCCAGCCAGATCATAAACAGCACCAAGTATCCCGTCGAGGTTCGACCCCAAAACCGGATGACTCGCCTCATGGCAATATCCTCCGGCACCTCCCGAGGAAAAAGGAACGACATTAGTCATCTGCATGGCTAAGGGCTCCTCGCCCTTAAAGGCTGCCAACACCTGCACAACCTCATCAGGCCCAGAAGGCCCCAGTAAAGGAACCTGGACATCTATCGAAAATGGAAATCCCGACACCATCTTACCGATGGCTGACCCCAGGGCCGCTCCCTCGTCACCCGATCGAGGCCGCTTAGCAGCCCGAGAAATGGACAAGCCACCCGATGGACCTGCCGATTTCCCTAACCTGCGGGTCGGATCTCGCAATAGCCCATCAGGTAGGGCAAGCACGGTCATGCCCGACAGAAGACTAGAAGAAGCCAAGGAAGGAAGAGGATTGCCCAGATCTACACTCGCCAGCTCGTCCACTAAGAGCAGCACGAAAGTAAAGGTTGGTACAAAAAAAAAGGAAAGAGAAAGAAAGACACTAAAACACAATAAATAAATACAAAAACGCCAAATGCTATGATAATATCTAACTTAAATACATATATCTATACAAAGCCATAAAATGAACCTAAGTCACATAAATAAAGTGAAATAAAGCGACGACTGCGAACATAATTGAAACAAGACACTAGAGCGAGAAAGCCGCGTACCTGTAAAAGAATTCTCAGAAGTCCCAGCCCTTTCAAATGCTACCTCTTGCTCAAAAAGGCCCTAAGGAGCTGTGAGCATCTCGCCCATCAAGCCTTTGTTGAAATAACGAACAACCACTCTTTCCTAAGAGGATAAGGCGTCCCCTCCCATAGGACATGTGCTGTGCAACACACCCCATGTCATCAAGAACGACGGGGTTGAAGGCTGTTTTATCCATATGAACTTGAGTTCCCACCTCTTCGTACTAGGGGGATTGCTCCTCATAAATGCAAAATTGCTTCGGCTTTCAAAGCCGACCATATCCCTAGAATACCTAATCCTAAAAAGAATATCAAAAACTCACACGGAGGGAGTCAAAGCCTTTACATGACAGGTGGGCAAAAAATCATATACCTTCCTAAATCCTCTAGGGGTGATTTGCCACGGGCACACGTTATAACGAATAAGTAACTCTTCCACTAATGCAGGAAGGGGAAAACGAACTCCCGCCTCCAAAGAATCTATAAAAATACAAAAACAGTCCGCCTTTGGAGGAAACAATGGACAATCGTCCAACCGAGGGCCCCACACCTCGCAATCCTCTGGAAAATAATACCTAAAGCAAATCTCAAAGATACCGTTCTCACCTAAAATGCTTAAAAACGTCCCTAATGGATGAATCCGACAAATCTTCGGAAATATAAGTAGTGAGGGTACACTCCTGTCCGGAAAACGCCAACTTAGTGGCTCCGAAACTATACCCTCCGCCTCAGGAAGCGAGGGGTCCTTGCTCCAAACCACCAAGGAAGAGGCCTCCATAAAAGCTCTTTTATGCTCCATCACTAATAAATGACCGTAAAAATAGATATAATAACATAAAATTTATACGAAACGAATTTAAATAAGAAGACTTATGGATATGCGAAAAATTGGGGTAAGAGGCAATCGGGGAAGACGCGCCTGGCAAAGCAGAGTTCCCAAACTCCGAGGGTTTTTTGTCTCCCTCTGTTATCGCGACATCCCCGATCCAAAGAAGAACGTTATCCGGCGCTCCCACTCCCGACATTTTAAATGGGCAGGAGTAAGGAAACAACGGCGGCATGTTCACAACTTAACGAACTTGAAATACCGAACAAAAACTTGCTCTAGCCCCGCTTACATGAAAAATGTGAAAAAAATGGTCCAAGAAAAAAAAAAACTCACCCGAGGCACCCACGAAGCCGTACCCCAGATAGACCACTTAAACACAAAAATATACAGTCAAAAGCACTAAACGAACAAAAAAAAAAAAAAAAAAAGAGAGAGAAAAAAATGTGTAAAATACATATATATATATATATTTATACGGGGAGGTAACTTGTTGAAATGAATAACCGTCATGATTCATGAGACACCCCCTCGTCTCATCAACGAAAAAGCAAAAAACCGTTTTCAAATCGAAAAAGAAACCTCTTTCAATTAAACTTTCGACTGGCCCTAACAAAACATTATAAATCCAAGACAAAAGGGACAAAGAAAAATGAAGCGCAATAAGTAAAGCCAATTGACTTCAGGCAAACGTACGTGGTAACAACAACAACAAAAAAGATCATTGCCCTCCATTAAAAAAAAAGTTTAGCAAAAGACCTAAGTTAAAATAAAACAAAAATCAAACAAAGTCCGGGACCGGTGCCTCATCTTGCCCTCGGTTCAAGGAAAAGAAAAAAAAAAAATATATATATATATATATATATATATATATATATATATATATAAAAATCTTACCTTTAACTAAAAACTTAAGAATAAAAAACTCAAGTTAAAATACTACAAAATCAAACGAAGCCCGGGATGAGGCCCTGCTCAGCCAAGCTGGAAAATTTTTTTTTTCATGCAAACGTCATGCATGTCCTCGAGATCAAGTCCCCACTCGGAAAACAACCCTACTCGGGTCAAAAACCCAACACTCTGTCCTACTCACCCCCTCTAGCCCGATTCAATAATTAAATAAATAAATAAATATTTCCACGTGCAAATGTCGTGCATGCACTTGGAGTTGAGCCTCCCTCAAAAAAGGCCCATAACGGGGCCAAGAACTTGATAACACTTCCTCAAGAGAAGTGCCCGGGACAAGACACTGTCTTTCCCAAAAAACGAGTTCGTTTCAACTCTAAAAAACGAAAATAAAGAAAGAACGTACCTCGGGACAGAGCTCTCCCAAAACCCAAACTTAAATCGTCACAAAACAACGTAGAAACCGAGCCAAGAAGAGAGAAAGAGGGACGGTAAGAGAGAGAGAAAAGAGAGAGAGAGAGAGGAGGTAACTTGTAAAGTTGGGTATCTTCGTGGTTGATGGGACACACTTAGTCCCATCAACAGAGCAACGGAAAACGCTATCTTTGATTGGAAAAAGCAACCTCGGCCAAGCATTTTCCAACAACCAACTCCTACGAACAGTATAAAACCCAAAAACGAAAGAAAAATACAAAAAAAGGAGAAAACGTAAAAAAAAAGAAAGAAAGAAAAAGAGATAAGATAATAATGATAATACCAACAGTAAAGATAATAATAATGACGATAATAAACAAAAGACTAGGGTCTACACTTCGTTACTATATGCGTCCCCCTAGAAGAGCCAAAAAGAACAAGAAATGCAGACGAACTAACCGATCAACATCACACTTCGGGAAAAAAGAGTTCCCACATACGGTAACAGTGAAAGCAAGCCGCGGAATAGATATTGCCCTAAGTGTTCCAGCATCTCATGTGGCGGCCCATCGGTGCCACAACGATAAAGACCACCACCACAAGCTATGATCAGATATCACCCCGAAATGCAGAACCCGACAACTTGAAAACCACCCAGCCCATCGGGCCCTAGAAACCAATGCTCAACATTTTGATATGGGAACTACGAGGAAAAGTCATCCAAGTCATGGAGCAGCCATATAAAGAAGGATGAACGGCCGGCCAAGACAAGACAGATCGAAGTTCCAACAGTCGAGGGGCCGTCCTAATGGAAAAAACCCGCATCCTCACATTCCGTAATGTGAAAATGGACGCACGCAGGAAAGTGGAAAAACTCCGACGTACTCGCAGCTGTATTCCAACGGACGATGTAGGTATAATGAAAAGGAGAGCGGAATGAAAGATGCTCACCCCAGTTCGACATCAGGAAAATCATATCACCAATGCAGACAGGGACATGAAACAACAAGTTCCGACCTCCTGCATAAAGTTCGCCCTTAAAAACCCAATTGTCCTCCCAAGCAAAAACTTTGTGGGAATTTGACCACCTCCTCTGGTCAGAGTCCAAGACGAAATCATAAATCAACAAGTGCACCCTAAAGCTGAACGATTCGACTGAGCCCTGACATCCAATGATAGCCGTCATGGGACACTGAGCTAGCGAAGCCAGGACTCCCTCAGTAAGCAAACCCAGTGGAAGCCAGAAACGAGTAGCCGGAATATAGATCGAAAGCCGAGAAGGATTCCCCGGGTCAAACTCCCGGCACCCGACCAGCCCTCCATTGCATCCTAGAATTCGCCGATTACCATACAGGAATTCCACCAAAGACTGAGGAATCACTTGGCCAGTTCCGGGCGTGCTTGTAAAGACGCAAACATTGTCTGGGTCTATATAGCACCGGGACTGCATGAAAACCCCATCAATGTACCGAGATAAGGAGCGAGATGACTGAGCGTCAATAAAGCGATGAGAACCAATAATATCAGCATGAAATCGGGACAGAGAGTGAAACTGAAGAAGAGATTAGCCAGGAGGCATGAGAAAACTTCAAAAGTAATATCTTTCGAATCCATCACTGAGTTAGCAAAGGACGAAGGAAGAAGCACGAGATAAGATAAGAAGACAGAGGATGAAGACTTGGAGAAACCAAGGTTCAACCCTCGTACTTATAGGGAGAAGGATCGGCACAAACCACAAACGAGAATCATTTGCGCACCGGCGGGGGACTAACTATTGAAACCAAAAATTGCACCCAAAAAAATTGACACGTGGCCCTGAGAGCTGCAACGAAGGGACGACACGTGGCATATGGGCAACACAATGAGAGAGTGATGCGTGGCTCTTGGACGCCACACTCGTCTCGCCCTTAGAATCCCACTATAGAAGCCGGCTAATCAATAAACGATCGCACGGCATCACAATTCTGGTCGACGACAACTCGACGCTCAGAACCCGAAGGACCCATGCCGAACAATGCCTTTTCGAGGGTTACGGACATGTTCCATGCCAAACGGTGCCTTTTCCAAGGGTCCGGACGTATCCCATGTCGAATAGTGCCTTTTTCGAGGGTTCCGGACGTATCCCATGCTGAATAGTACCTTTTTCGAGGGTTCTGGACGTATCCCATGCCAAATAGTGCCCTTTCAGAGGGTTCCAGTCATATGCCATGTCGAATCGTGCCTTTTTTGAGGGTTCTAGACATATCCCATGCTGAATAGTATCTTTTTCGAGGGTTCCAGATGTATCCCATGCTGAATAGCACCTTTTCGGAGGGTTCCGATCATATGCCATGTCGAATTATGCCTTTTCCGAGGGTTCCGGACATGTCCCATGCCAAACAGTGCGCTTTTCGAGGGTTCTGGACATATCCCATTCTGAACGGTGCCTTTACCGAGGGTTTCGAACATGTCCCATGCCGAACAGTGCCTTTTTCGAGGATTCCAGACATGTCCCATGCCAAACAGTGCCTTTTTCGAGGGTTCCGGACATGTCCCATGTCGAACAGTGCCCGTTTCGAGGGTTTCAGACATGTCCCATGCCAAGGAGTGCCCTTTCCGAAGGCTCCGGACATAGCCCTTGCCCAGGAGTGCCATTTTCAAAGGCTCCGGACATAGGTCTTGCCGAGGAGTGCCCTTTCCGCAATAGCTCTTGCCGAGAAGTGCCCTTTTTGAAGGCTCCGGACACCTCAACGGATACACCTAGCGGCCACGGATACAGCCCCGGACAGATTTTCGGACGTGGATTTCTCTGGACACCTCAATGGACACGCTTCAAGGCTCCGAATACAGTCCTAGACACATTTTTTGACACGTTTGCCTATGGACACCTCGACGGACATGACGGCAAAGGCGCCGGATGCGACCCGGGACACATTTTTTGACATGGATTCCTCCAGACACCTCAACGGATACTCCTAGAGGCTCCAGATACAGCTCTGGATACATCTTTCGATACAGCTTCCTCGGGACACCCCAGCGGACATGACGCCAAAGGCTCCGGATACAGCCCTGGACACATTTTTAGAACGGCTTCATTCGGACACCACAACGGGCACGCCTAAAAGCTCCGGATACAGCCCTAGACACATTTTCAGACATAGCTATCAACAAATACACCTAAAGGCTCCGGATACAGCCCTGGACACCTTTTTCGGACACCTCAACGGGCACGCCTAAAGGCTCTAGATACACCTCAATGGACAAGCCTAGAGGCTCCGGATATAGCCCCGGACACATTTTTGGACATGGTTTCCTCTAGACACCTCGACGGACATGACGGCAAAGGCTCCGGATGCAGCCCCGGACGCATCGTCGGACACAATTTCTTCCAGACGCCCCTCTGAACACACCTTATGGGGCCTCGGACGTGTTTTTCTGTTAGCCGGACCTCCGAGGACCCACCGAACACCTCTCCGGAAGCCCGTTCTCTAGAGTCCAGTTTTTCTATAAATAGGGGCCTAACCCCCCTCATTTGATGCATCATCCAAACCAACACTACACCTCCTTCCACTCATACACCCATACTTGCTCCCTTACCCTCGAGTGCTCTCTTGACCCTTTCCCCGGGGACTCGGCCGAGGCACCCCGAGAGTAGTGGGACCCCCCTTTCCTTTTTCTTTTTATTTTCTTCTATTCAATTAAAAATCTCTGCAATAATTAATAATAATCAAATAAAGATAAAAGGGCCTGTATTATCGCCCTCCATTAAAGAATCCTTGCTACTGTTACCCGAAACATATATAATATGATAAATTATATTGTGATGACTTTTGGCCTATCTCTTGACACAATATGATCTATACGTGTATTACCAAGACCCTTGCAAATAGACTGAAGGGTGTTCTTCCCTGGAAGATCGATGATGCTTAAACTACTTTTGTCCCAGGCCGCTGGATATCAGATAGCATTTTGTTGACACAGGAGCTTATGCATGGCTATCACCTTTAGGTTTCGCCTTGCTGTGCGGTGAAGGTTGATATCCACAAAGCTTTTGACAGAGTCCGTTGGGGCTTCATTTTAGTTGGTATGAGGTTCACGGGGATTTCCGAGATCATGGTTGGTTGGGTCTAAGAGTTCCTTTCTACAGACTACTGTTCAGTAGCCATTAATGACGAACTTGAGGGTTTCTTCCACTCTAGTCGGGGTGTTCGTCAGGGTGACCCTCTTTCTCCTTATCTATTTGTTATTGCTATGGAGGGTCTGTGAGGATTGCTTCACTGGGCTATTGTTGACCCGAGGTTTCATTATCACCCATGCTGCCGTTGCACTGGGCTTACGCACTTATGCTTCGCTGATGACCTAATGATCTTTTGCTGGGGTGATTAGGGCAGTGTCACAGTTTTTCGTGAGGCTCTAGATCACTTTGCTATTCTTTCGGGGCTTTCTTCGAATGTAGTGAAAGTACTGTATTTCTGACAGGAGTTTATTCTACGACTCAGAGTGATATTCTTGGCATTCTGGGATTTAATCTTGGGCCGTGCCCAATTCAATATTTGGGAGTGCTGCTTATTACTTCTTGGCTGCGGTATGTGGACTACAAGCCGCTTCGGCATCACATCCTCTTTCGTATTTTGTTATGGACCTGTCGTTCTCTGTCATATGTTGGTCGCCTGGAACTCATTAGGTCAGCCCTCTTTGCTATTTAGGTCTTTTGGTCATCGGTCTTCATGCTCCCGAGGATGATGATCAAGAAGATCGAGTCAACTTTGGCGGCTTTCTTTTGGTGTGGCTCTTCATTGACATCTTTGTTATCCTAGGCATGAGGGCAGTCTGGGACTTTGTCGTCTTGTCGAGTGGAACCAGTCTTCTATTATGAAGCATAGTTGGTTCCTCCTTTATGATCCTTCCTTGCTTTGGCCACACTGGTTCATCTGAACTGCCTTTGAGGGAGGAGTTTTTGGACTATTCGGGTGACGAGTTCGGCATCATGGTGTTGGTGCCAGATTCTATCAGTTTGTCATCTTTGTTCTAGAGTGATTTATCATGTCATAAGCGATGGGATTGATGTAGCTTCATGGACCGATTATTGGCTTCCTTGTGGTCACCTTTTAGAGCGCTTCCCTGCTCATTTGCTCACCTCTTTGGGAATCTTGTGGAATTCTTGATTTTCAGCCATTATTGAGGGTGATCAATAGAGATTTCCACAGGGTTATATAGAGCTCTATCTAGGATATGGTTGGTTTCAATGCTTAGGCTGGTGTAGTGGATTCTATCAGGTGGTTGGGTGACCCTTCGAGGAAATTCATCACCAAATCCACTTGATTCCAAGGCATTCTTTTCTTCCGTGTCTTGCCTCTTGGGAGCGGCTATTGACTCGAGATAGACTTCTGAGATTTGGAGCATAGGGGTTCAGAGTGTTTGTGTTCTTCGTGGTCTTACCGATGAGACTCATGAGCACATTTTCTTCGACTGTTCTCGTTCCTTGGCCTGCTCAGCACCCTAGAGGCCGAGGTATTGGTAGCATTATAGCTCGACTCTGCCTCTCAGCGACCGTTTATGCTCTTTGGTATGAGCGCAACCTTCGGGTTCAGCGTTCTCAGTCCAGACCAATTGAGGCCGTGAGAGAGGAGACTACGGGTTTGGTTAGGAGCCGCTTGCTTGCTGCTTCATCATTCAGAGGAACTCATCGTCACGCCTCCTTGCTTTGGCAATGGGGCTTTCACATATAGTTCTTCTTTTGTTTCCATTAGCTTTGCTTTGGTCGTTTTTGTTTGGACTCTGTTGGACTATGTTTAACATTGCTTCTTCATTGTAGGCTTTGGCGATGTCCTGGGGTATGTCCCTTGTAGTTGTATTTCCTTTTTTATCTATCTATTTCGTTGACTTACCACCAAAAAAAAAAAAAAATTACATCGTGTTTAAAACAAACCAAAATAAAGAGAAAAAGCCTTGTTGACATCAGGGCAGGGGCTTTACGCGTTTTATAAGCATTTTCGACCTAACTTTCAACTCTTTTTTTTATTATTTAAACATGATTTACTGTGCAAGAAATTTAGTTTTGGTTCATGGTTTTCTCCCACGACGAAAAACTCTTCAATTGTTTTAGGATTTTTTTTTAATTATTGTTTAGCATAATTTATCTGAAAAATTATTTTTGGAAAGATTGAAAGAAAAATTTTGCTCCGAAATTTTTGCTAAGTTAAATAGTTTTGGGAGCCCATTATCCGATGCTAGAAGAGGTCATTGCAAAGAAAACCTCGAGGTTTAGAGAATTCTTCTTCTAATTTTAGATCTTCAAGTCAGAGTTGGGATTTGCGCTTCAGCTATGTCTAAATTAAGTATTTGATATTTAATTATTTTTTCCTTTGTTTCTTTTATTCTACATACTATGTTTAAACTTATTTTATTCAATGTTTTGCTTGTAATATTATGAACCTATTAGAGTAAAATATAGATCTAATTAAATAATTTAATTAGGTTGGGGCTTTAGATTTATAATTAAGAATTTTAAATTGATTTTTCCCTGCGCCTGCTCAAGCCATTTAGGGAAATATTTTTTAAATATGTTCCCAACAATTAGTATCAGAGCCCACTCTAAATATGTTCGGAATTGATATTTAAATATCAGGTCTCATGAAATAGGAGTATGTGAATTGCGAAAATATTAAATTGGGAATTTCATTAAAGGGAAATGGTAAACCTGAAGATTGTTGTTAATGAGTTTGATAACAAGATTGAATATTCATTTATGTTTTAGATTGTTTAAAATTTTATATGAGTCATAATTCAATCAAGGATCATATTCTAAATCAGATCTAATGAGATTAGATATTCAAAGTGTTGAACGATTAGAATCTAATATGATTTGATTTTGAACTAAGGTGTGAAATATTCAATTGTTGAATATTTTATGATAATAAAAAACAAAGAATATCTAATGGGTTTAGATGTTCGATTTACGATATCATGAGATTAAGATCGTTTGTAATTATTTATATATTTATTTGTTAAAAAAATTTAGTTTTTTTATTTTCCCAGCGCAAGCCTGTGCAATTTGTTTATAAAGGGTGGTCACCTGATTAATATCTTTTTAATTTATAAATAAATAAAAAAATAAATAAACAATTAATTAGGATGAGATTCTAATTAGATGATGCGATAATCTTTTCCAAAAGTATTTTAGAAAAAAATCTTTAATTGTTCCAACCTTTTGCCCTTAAATAATGTTATTAAAAAGGTTTCATAAGAGGATACTTATTAAATTTTGTTCATATGCTTGACATTATGTAAATGAGTTAAATATTATGTATGATATGAATAAAGTTGGAAGGCCAATTATATATACAACTAGGTGAAATATTTGATTTCATTGATTGGGAGAAATTTTTTTCAAATATGTCAAATATGATTAGATAACTCAATTATTTGAAATGAAAATTCTCATGATGTATCTAATGAGATTAGATTAAATAGGTTGGATAATTAGGATTTTATTTAAATTGTTAAATAAAATTTAGAATGTGATTCTAATATTGACTATAAGATTGTCAAACTCAAAAGAAAGATCCGTCATTTAAAATTTCAAAAGGAAGCGAGATTTAGGAGTTGATTTCTCACGGTCTCCATTGCTAATCTAATAGTGTAATGAATACGTAGTACTCCACAAGGAGGGCATTTTTACGGGGAGTACTGGGCTAGACTTCTTAAGGATACATGGAAATATGGGAAAACGGATTTCACCGTGTATCCAAGGTGAATCTTGTTTACTTGTACTAACGTCTAGGTAAAGGTATACACTTGATTGGGATAGTATGATAGTCTCATAGAGAGCATTGTGATGCTATCGTAGAGGCCAAGTTTGAAACGGTGAGTTAATTATGTTTAGAGAACATATAAATTAAGAATTTTTCTCACCTTATTGATAATTGGTTACGCCCCTCTCCCATGGAGTAACGGGTAGGTTGGTTAGCTCATCGTTGCACACATACAGAGAAGTGTTAGGTAGATTCCATGCTTTGTTTGTTTACTATAATTATTAAAAGGTTCACAAGACTCAAAATATCAAGTGAGAGGAAGCTTCTAAATGAATGCTCATGGCCTCCGTTACCGGTCCAGCAGTATGGTAGGTGGGCGCGACTCCTCGAGGAGGGCGTTTATTTGCAGAATACAAGGTCAGATCTCTTATGATAGACTGAAGTCCATGAAAAAGTGTGCGGCCACGCCGACGTGGAGTACTTCATGGACTTGTATGGATGTCCAGGTAGCGGTGTACACTTGATTAGGTTCTCCATTAGCCTCTTCGAGGAGCTCCGTTGTATGATCTAAGAGGCTAAGGAAGAGTGGGGTTTAAATATGTTTAGTAAAGAGTTTATAAGAAAACATATTTATTGAGAAATGTTCTCACCCTTATGATAATTCAATTCGGCCTCGCCGACGGGGAATTCTGGGCAGTTCGGTTGGGTCGCCACGGCATGCATGTAAGTGTTAGATTGTGAACTCCAGGCTTTGATTGTTTGCTAAAAGTAAAAAAAAAGTGATGTCGTATGTTATATGGCTTGTTTATAGTTTTGATTTTAGACTGATTGTTATCTGATTCATTGCGATCTATACTGCTATGTATGTTACTTGTCTATTTGTTATTCTCACTGAAATTTAATATTTCTTAGTACATGTGAAGTACTAGTAGATGCTCAGGGTTCTCTGGTTTGCTGCTAGTAGATCTACTAAGTTGAGAAGAACGTTTGGAACGTTAAACTGGGCTATTGAGTTAGTCGGGTGCAACATTCAGAAATTCGATATCAAATGTGTTCTAGTATAAGATACTTGAAAATTCAACTATAGATGATCGGATATTTGAAAGAAGTGTTTTATTAGAGATCTGGAAGCATGAGAACAACTAATGAGAGAGATGATCGACACACAATATTGTTTCAATCCAAGAGCGTATCATATGATAATGGCTTATTGAGCTGCAATTCTTGATGCAAATATTGATAGCCATTCTCAACAGGATATGATTCTGATTTGCCTATCAAGGTCTTTCAATCGATGTAGGCTAGATACATTGAGTAATAGAGATGGCTCATTGTCTGAACTGATGAAAGTACATTTTAAGAGAAAAAAAAGTTGTCATGAGAACTGAGGAAAGAGTTCCCTTAGTGTAAAAATCTATCTCAGGAATGAAGAACCTCAAGAGGGTAAAATAAAGAATGAGTCAAAATAGTTCTGTCTCTTTTATAAGAGCACTGGAAATTAGTTTTTACAAGAAATTGGCTAGGTACTTAGATACTATTGTTGCCAAGACTGGAAAGCCAACATGACAAGGTATTCAATATCATGTTTTCTCTAGCTGTGACTTGTAGGTAGTTCACTGGTGTACTAGTGAGTGGGTTTTTAGTCAAGGAATGTGGTTTTGATTTTGAAGTAACTATCTTAATGTTCTTTAGAAATTTGATTTCCATATAGTACAACAACAACAACAGTCCTAGTTCTACTTGATTTCTATATACTATTTGTTTTAAAATAGTTCTTCAGTTATTTTCTTGAAAAATAGAATGATAATTAAGTAAATAAAGTGTTTATTTAAAAGGTACATTAGTAGATAGTTAACTTATTTTAATCAAAACTATATTAATGGCAGTTTATTAGCCTAATACAAGCTAGGCTGTGTAACCATATAAAAGAAGAATTTTCTGAAGACCATGTACCTTTTAAGTGGCACTTGATCTTAGGTAACGTTAATTTAGTATGATTCAACTAGTTTGATTTGCCTTATGGGGTAATTAAGTACTAAAATGATAACCGGTACGAGAATCATGTTCGAATCAGTGATGACTAAAAGGGCCTTTAAGATAAAGGCAATAGAGCCACTAAGCTGCTAGAACTTGTTCATACAATGTTTATGTATTGCTAAAAGTTATAGTGAGTGGAAATGAATAGTATTTCATAAAATATTTATGAATAACTACTCAATTATTTGATATATGGATATACCTATGAAGACTGGAGTCTTAAATCCTTTAAAGTTCAAAGAAATAAAGACTAAAGTTGGGATCATTAGGTAATTATATCAAGTCACTTTGATTAGATCAATGGATGATTTTAGGAGAACTCTTAATTTTTCTTTGCTGTAAGAAGTTGTGGAAAGGATCAATAATACATTATTGAATATGGTAAGATTAATACGATGAGTCACATATACATATCAAAAGATTTGTTATGTTTTAGGAGAACTCTTAATTTTTCTTTGCTGTAAGGAGTTGTGGAAAGGATCAATAATATATTATTGAATATGGTAAGATTAATATGATGAGTCACATATACATATCAAAAGATTTGTTATTTGAAAGGTTTTAAAAAGTGTTCTAAAAGCACAATAAATAGCTTGTGTTGGAGATATTGACAATATGAAGTACTGTGTCGCTACATGTTGGTACAATGATAGTGTGGATGACGTATTAGATACATCTTCAACCACGTTATTATTGCACTAATTACATGAGAGCTTTGGTGTAGTGGAAGGATGGTTAGGGTCACCTAATGGATTCATGTCTTCAGTCTTAACAGTTAAGCATGATGGTGAGTCTGATCCTCTAGACTATAATAAGACTCTTAAGTACAAAGATGTAGACCAATAGGTCGGGGCGATGAAACCTAAGTCAAAATAATTGTATTTTAACTATGTCTAGGAACTTGTAGAGGATTTGGAAGGCATTAAGTCCCATAGATTGGGTCTAAATGAATCTATAAGTATATAGAGTTGAGCGGACGAGATGGTAAAGACCTTCAATGCTGGATTGATGGCAATGGGTTATACTCTAATGGAAGGAATCTTCTTTGATGAAGCCTTCTAGCCAAATGTCATACATAAGTCCATAAGGATACTCTCATCCATTATATTTCATATGGTTAGATATGGGAAATGTAAGTCAAGACGACATTTTCTGAATGGTCATTTTGGAAAGTCATTTATATGATACAACTAGACAAGTTTGTTGCAAGAGTGAGGATCATATAGTATGCAAACTGAGAAAGTCTATTTGTAGACTTAAATAAGCATCTTGTTCATTGAATAGTAGATTCGATGACGGGTAATCAAGTCCTAGGAATTTCAACCAATTTTTAGTGAACCATCAGTGTACGAGTGACATAACAAGAAAGCAGAGACTTTCTAAGTGTTGTATATACATAAAATTCTACTCATTGAGAATGGTGTAGAATTGTTATAAGCTGTTAAGGTTTAATTATCTATTCAGTTAAAAAGTGAAAGACCTAAGATGAGCACACTATAGTCTTAGGATAAAGCTTATGCGAGATTCAAAAGAAAGAATGTGAGTTTGTTGTGGGTCGTTTGTTTTAAAAAAAAGTTTGGATGTTAGAGGTCTAAAATCCGTGTTTACTTTATAGTGGGAGTCATTAGATGGTGAAGAATAAAGTAGTATTGTATTGCTTATTTCACTATGGAAGTCAGGTGCTTGACAGCTATGAAGTTGTTGAGTAGATTAGTTTACTTAGAAGGTTCCTAGTACATCAAAGTTTGTGAGCAAGGGAATAAGATAGTGATATATCAATATTGGTTAAAGTTTATTACCAAAGAGTTAACAAATCCTGAGGGGATAGTTATGCAGTGCAAGGCTGGTTGGGTTTAGGACAAGTGGGAGATTGTTGGAATTGGTATCCTGGAAAACCCAATTAGTTAGTCTTAAATAGTAAATACATGAAATTATTTATTTATTTATTTATTGTCTGATTATATTTTATGAGTCAAACATGCATGTTATTGTTTTCTAACATGTTCCATGAGATTGATGTAGTCCAAGATGACATGTAAGGTTTTGTTTAAGTGGTCAATGAGATTGAACCATAGATAGACATAGATCAAACTAATGGTATGTTGTCAAAGTATGTTTGTAGTCGGTGATAAGTTTGGACAACTTGTCCAATAAGACTATATTATGATACTTTCAATAACTTGTCTTGTTCATGTGGATGGGCGTCATAGTTAATTTTTAGACTAGTTGCGATGGCGGTGAGGTTCACTCAGCCAGTCGAAAAACCCACACTTAAAATACACGAAAAGCACACAAAGGAAACGCAAGGGAGAATACATGAGAATAAGGGACTATTTTATTAATTCATTTCTAGGATTACATAGCCTGCCAAATGAATACAAATCCTGCATATTTATAGACCTGGAAAATCCAAGATCATAGGCAACCATTCCCACCGATTTCCCTTCTTCCTTGTTCAAACCGTTCCCCATGATCTCTTGAAGTGCCGAGTAGCGGTTATAGGTCAAGGCTGGTCAATGCCCTTTCTCTTATTTTGGGCGCTATTTTGAATCGGCGGTTACCCCATACTCAAACCCCACTCTTCCTCTTTTCCCTCTCAAATCCCATTTGAACTAGTCAAGGGTTTTTCCCGCTTTTCTCCCTAGGTAACCGCCACCCATGTGCTCAACATGCTCCTTTTTCTCCATCTCAGCCTGGGCCTAAATGGGCCTTGTTGGGCCTGCACATGCGTGTGCTGGGCCGGGCCAACACATGCGTGTGCACGCCCTGGGTCGGCCAGTGCCTGCTTGGACCGGGCCAGTGCCTTGCACTGGGCCCGTGCCCCGTATGGGGCCTGCGCATGCTCGGGCCAGGCCAGTGCCCTACATTAGGCCTGCGCCTCGCTTTGGGCCCCCATATGCCCTGGGTCGGGCCCGTGCCTTGCACTGGGCCCACGCCTCGCTTTGAGCCCCTCGCATGCCCTGGACCGGGTTGATGCCTTGCATGGGGCCCGCGCCTTGTTGTTGGCTCGTGCATGCCCTGGGCCGGGCCAGCATCTTGCATTGGGCCCCCGCCCTGCGTTGGGCCTGCGCATTCCTGGGCCGGGCCAGTGCCACGCACTGGGGGCGTGCCATGCATTGGGCTCGTGCCCTATGCCGGGCCTGAGCTCATCCGGGCCGGGCCAATGTCCTGCACTGGGCCAGTGTCTTGCTCATGCAATCCTTAGACCTATCTTTGGTCATGGCCCGAATCTTAGGAGTGTCCGTTTGTCCACTTCAACACTTAGGCCCACTCAAGGTTCATCTTGGGTTGGTGCCATATGGTGTCTAGTTGAAGGTCCGTCGTCACGCTAGCACATCGCTTCCACTCTTGTGTGCTTGGACTCAGCTTTCATGCCTTGCCCTTGCTTGTGAACATAATGCCCCTGACCTGCGCGCCTTGGTTCAGTGCCATGCAACAAGCGCATCGCCCTCGGTCTGTTGATGCCAAGCTCAGGCTCATCTCCGTTAGGCCCAGTTCATCCGTACAAAGGATGCGCACTGCGTATATACTTGTGCCCCATTGATGTCCATCTCATATTGACACAATGCTTGCGTTTGCACTTAGTCATGGGTCCGTCCTTAACTAGTGCAGCACAACTAACATGTGCCCACTTGAGCGTGATCAAGCGTTTGACTAGTGATCCTTGGCTTTGTCAATGCGCTGCCTCAAGTGCACATGCCCTTCCTGGATCATGCTTGGGTCAAGGTCCGTTTTGTCCCGTGTCGCAGCCAAAACCTAGGCGCTGACATCCAATCAAGTGCTAGCGGTTTGCGCGCCAAGTGCCTATGTGAGAGAACTGATCAGGTCATGATGTGCTTAACGCTAGGCATCACCCTGCGCGCGGTGTCCCAATGTCAAGGGTCTTACAAACCTCCAACACCAGAAGACCTGACGTCCTTGGCAGAAAGAGTAAGTACCCCAAAAAGTGACTTAGGTCATCCATTTCCTTAGTCGTTCATGGGCACCAGCTACATCCCGTTCCCATCATGCTTAATAATAGACCAAGGTTCACACGCACCGGCAAGACCTAGCACAAATCCTTGTATACACAAGTCCGTTAGTGTTTTGATGCAACCTTGTTCATCTTAGGCTAACACCAGCCCTTATACACACAAGTCCGTTAGTGCTTTGACATAGTTTCATCCAAACCAATGTCCACAAGTCCTTAATACACTCAAGTCCTTTAGGTGCTTGAACATTGTCTCATTCATCCTTTTTAGTCTTTAACACATATATAGTAGGTTACATTCTATTCCGTTGGTTATACCATTTATCATTCATTTGTTTCAAGGCTCAATCTTGTTATTAGGGTTTGTTCGAGTCCCATTAGACGCACCACTAACCACACATCTGATAACCCATCAAAGAATGTATAATATATATATATATAGATATATGATAAGTGATCATCGAAACAACATAAACAAAAACCATCGAAACGAAATGAAAATTACATCCAAAAATCTCCAAAACAACGGAGCCCAAAACAAAACATAACCATAAAAATATGCATAAATCATAGACATAAACAGCAGCCCACTAGTCTGCTTGGACGACCAGCCACTTGTGCATCATCTGGAACCTGTTTTGCCCATCAACTTTAGTGAACTCATCCTTACATGAGATGGAGATGGCTCATGATCCTCATCATCATCATCATCCTGCTAAACTACAGCACTTAAGGGTTGTTTGTTAGGGTAATTTCTTGCAAAATGAGGACCATCACATATGAAACAAGCAATAGACTTAAGACCCTTTCGTCTTTCATTCCCATCATTTTTGAATGAGACTTTAATGTTGTTGGGTTCAGTGGCAGGACCCTTCTCCTTTTTAACGGTCTTAGAGCTATTTTCTTTCCCTTCTTAAAGTGATCCTTCCTATTAAAGTCATGTCCAACATTAAAGTCCATTAATGACTCAGCCGTAACCAAGACAGAGGTAAGGTCGTGGACCTTTTGGCGCCTCAACTCTAGTTTAGCCCACGGTTTAAGACCCGAAATCAAGTTAAGGAGTTTGTCCTCGTCCGACATATCTTTAATTTCTAAAATTATAGAACTAAAACCATTAATATACTCATGAACCGAACCATTTTGTTTGAGGTCCTTTAAGACCTCACGGGCCAACCAAGAAGCATTAGTTGGGAAGAATTGTTCACGAAGGTCTTTCTTTAAGGCATCGTATGAACTGGTTCCAGCACGACCAGCAGCACGGTCCTCGGACACACGGGTTCTCCACCACAACTTTGCATCACCCATCAAGTGCATGGATGCCATGACAACCTTGTCTTCCTCACGGACATGGGCAATCATAAAGTATTGTTCCATGTTCCAAAGGAAGTTCTCCAAGGTTTTGGCATCACATTCACCCCAAAAGGCTTTTGGAGTAGGAACCTCAATGTCACTCTTGTCAAGCCCAAACGTACCTGCATCAATTTTCTTACACAACACTAAGATTTCTTTTTGTAAACTTTCCACTGTAGGGATGGAAGTCTCACCAACATGAGGTACATTAGGGGAACTACTACCAACCCTATTAGGACCCAACCTATGAAACACATTAGGGGGAGTAGGGACTAGAGACGGGGTCCTTTGAACAACACTTAGAGACTTAATCATTTCTTTAAGGGACCTAATATCATTAGACAAAGATTTCATTGCACCCAAAACCGTTCCTGGAGGAAGGTCATCCACATTATACTCGAAACCTAAGATTTCCTCAATTTGGTTGAAACGTTCATTAGTCTTAGGACGTTTTCCTGGTTCTTGATGATTTTGAGTCATGGTGACAACAAATACAACAAGTCAAGCAACCAACGCAAAAACAGTCACACAAGGACACCGGTCACGTAGTCACTAATTTTTAGCATAATGGGGTTATCATTAATCGAACCCCACACAATAACAAACACGCACAAGCAAGAGTTCACACGATCTAGGCAATATCACACGCAACCCATCCAATAAGGCTAAGAACAAGCGATAGGGGCAAGGTCCACAAGTTCGCAACCAAGCAATGCCACAACCAGCACTAGGACAAGCCCACGAGTACCAGCTGATAAGTGCTAGGAATGTTATATTTAATTATCATACTTTATGCTTTTTGGTTGTGTTTTTTTTATGATTATTTACGTTTTTAAATTATTAATTCTTTATTTTTGAATTTTAGTAAGTATTTGATTGTTTCCTTGATTTTAGGAGCTGATATGGGATTAATTGATAAGAAATTTGGATGGCAAGCTGGAGGGAATTTCAGTTGGACAAAAATCTACTTAAAATCTCAATTAGATAAGAATTGGAAGTTACTTGGGCGCCAAGAAGCTCGTTTTATGTGGCAAAACGTTTTTAGGCTTTTTGTCTTATTTTCCAGTTGGCAAATGTTTATCTTAAGGTGTTTCCCAATTCAAAAAGGATTCCAAGAAGATTACATGCCTAATTTTTAGGAGAATTTAGTTAAAAAAATATATAAAATGTGGTGGAGAGCCCTAACCAAGCATCATAAGGGGATACACGTTATAAAGATCCAAGGAGCTGTAGAGACGTGTTCTTCATCAATTAATTCAGCATGAGTTCTTCTTATCTTTTCTTTAATTCTTTCTTTTCTTCAATAATCATGAGTGTGTAATCTTTTATTATTCAGTAGAGAAAGGATTGAAACCATGAATTTGTGATCATGAGACAAGTATTTTGATTTTAATGAATTTCACATCGCTATGTTTAAATATCTATGAATCATCTATGCTTGAATGTCATGATTGATGGATTGGTTGTGTAGGAGGCCTACTACTCAATTACTTCTTGATATCTAATGCTAGTTAATGATTCTAAGTTCGTAATTTCTTGGTTGAATTAACACAAGTAGCAAATAATAGAAACATAGATGGTCAAGTTTATTCTTTTTGTTATGGTGTTTAATAGTCTAGATTAAATATCTGCGTCGTCGTATGTTATTGTCTAGGATTGATAATGTCTTTCTCATTCGTTAAAGCTGCCATGAGATTAAATTTTTCAATCGTTTGAGGGTTGTTTAGTGGTTAGGGTTTAATTGTAGGTCATCCGGATTAAACCAAAATTAAGGAAAGATAGGGAATAATAGCTTCGTTGGTAAATTCAATAGTCAATCTATTGGAACTAGTGAATTGAATGTGTTGATGATTAATTACTAAATTCATGGTGAATTTCTCTATTCTCTACTGAATGCTTTAATATATTGTTAAGAACCTTTAAAAAGTTCACAACTTTAATAGATCACATCATCTAGCGTACTTTAGATAGTTGAATCCAGAACCCCCCCCCCCCCCCTCCGAATTTACTTGCGTTATGAGATTAGTTATTTAGGAAACTTGAATTTAGATAATTGAAACACTTTAATCCTCGTGGGATCGACCTCTACTTACCCTATCTACTAGTTAGTTAGGTTGATTTAGAGTTTAGTTTTAATTTGCTGCACTCGGCACGCATCAAATTTTGGCGCCGTTGCCGGGGATTATCGCTTATTTTGTTATTTGAATTCGAAACTCTCTAATTTTTTTTATTTTTTTTTCTCTTCTTGTTTTTGTAGGTTTTATGAGTGAAGAATCTGATCCTAGATTCTTTTCTATTAGACAATTCATGCAAGAACACTCAAGCTCATCTAATCCATCTTTGTTCAGAGATCTTGATAGTGATCGTGAATCGGATTCACAATCGAGCATGGCTAATCGAACCTTGAAAGAGCTTGCTGCTCCGGATTTAGATCAACAACCTTTATGCATTGTTTATCCTGCTTTAGAAGTACCGTTGAAATTACATTCTGGATTCATACACTTACTTCCCAAATTTCATGGTCTTGCAGGTGAAGATCCTCACAAGCATTTAAAGGAGTTCCATGTGGTTTGCTCGACCATGAGACTAGAGGGTGTTGAAGAAGAACAAATAAGATTAAGGGCTTTTCCTTTCTCATTGCAAGGTGCAGCAAAGGATTGGCTCTATTATTTACCTTCCGGGTCCATTACCACGTGGAATGAATTGAAGAAATAATTTTTGGAGAAGTTTTTCCCAGCTTCAAGAGCAGCTAACATAAGGAAGGAAATTTGTGGCATCAGGCAATTTAGTGGGGAGACTTTGTATGAATATTGGGAGCGATTCAAGCGCTTATGCTCTAGCTGTCCTCAACACCAAATAAGCGACCAATTGCTCATCCAATATTTCTATGAAGGACTATTACCCACCGAAAGGAGCATGATTGATGCGGCTAGTGGTGGTGCATTGGTAGACAAGACCTCAACAGCAGCTAGGGAATTGATCTCCAACGTGGCCGCTAATACCCAACAATTTGGCTCAAGGAATTAGCCCACTCCTAAAAGGGTTAATGAGGTAAGTGTTAATTTTATTGAACAACAACTTTCGAACTTAACCTTGCTTGTTAGTCAATTGACTCCAGGAAATGCACAACAAGTCAAAACTTGTGGAATTTTCATGGTTGCAGGACACCCAACCGACGCATGTCCTACATTGCAAGATGAGCAAGCAAATGCCATTGGAGGGTTCCCTAGTCCACCTCAAAGGAAATATGACACATTCGCTAACACATACAATGAGGGATGGAGGGACCACCCAAATTTGAGATACGGCAATCAAGGAGCAAGGAATGCGTTTCCTAACAATCCGCCTGGCTTTTCACAATTGCAATTTCAACAAAGGCAGCCCATGAACCAAAACCAAAATCAAAGTCAAGGTACGTCTCTTGAGGATATAGTTAAGACCCTTGCTAATAATTCTTTGCAATTTCAACAATTTGTAGGGAAATTTCAAAGAGGGACAAGGACGAGCATCCAGAACTTGGAAACTCAAGTGGGGCAATTAGCTACCTCCATTGGCAGGCTAGAAGCGCAAGCCTTAAACAAGTTCCCTTCTCAAACAATCGTGAACCCGAAAGAAAATGCTAGTGCGATTGTTTTGAGGAGTGGGAAGGAGGTAGAAGCACCCACAAAGGCTTCTTCTAAGTACCACAGCCGAGACGAGGAGGAGGAGAAAGAAGTGGAGCCCACCCCACTAGAAAAGGCCGAATCCAAGGGCAAACAAGAGAATGATGAAATTCCTAAGGTAACATGTAATTCATTGTTAAGATCGAGATTGAATCTTGATCTTAACCTAAGGAGAAGAGAGTAAGGGATGAGAAAGAATTGAAGGTAGATGAGAAGTCAGAGAGAGAATAAGATGAGAAGAGAAGTTTAATTTCATTGAATACCTCAAAATTACACAAGATGAAAATTGAAACAAGCCTTCAAAATTCTAAGCTTAAACTAAACTCCTACCAAAACAACTACTGGGAGCCTCCCTAACTAACTTTGGCCCCAAAAGGCTAATTTAAACCAGGCTTATACATAAGTGATTTATTACACCAAAATATCAAAGGAAAATGTAAGAATCCCCTCCCCTTACAACATTCTTGTCCTCAAGAATGAAAAGAAGGAAATTGACTCAACAAAAACTTCTTTTCTTCCCAAGTAGAGAACGCTTCATCCAAGTTGCTCCAAGTGACTCGCAGCTGCTGAACTCTGCAACCTGTTGCTGTTGTTGATCCTTCTTCGACTATTGCAGCAGGTTGTAACTTCATAAGGCCATTGGAGCCTACATCTGGAGGTGTTAAGGAGGACTAGTGACTAGCTTGGACCTATCTTATAAGAAGGGAAACATAAAAAACTGGGTGTATGTAAGAATCGGTTGGTAGTTCCAATTTGTAAGCAACCTTGCCAATTCTTTCCAGCACCCTGTAAGGATCAAAAAATCTGGCACAAAGCTTGACATTTTTCCTTACTATTGTTGTGGATTGTCTATAAGGCTACAATTTCAGATATACCATGTCTCCTACCTCAAAATTTCGATCAATTCTTTTCTTATCAGCATACCACTTCATCCGGGACTGAGATTCAGTGAGATTGAGCTTCAGCTGGTGCAGGACATGTTCCCTTTGCTGCAACATATCAGCTGCCACACTCCAATTAGACCCAACCCCTTGCAGTCCAAAAGGAGAAGGAGGATCATAACCATATAAGGGCTTGAATGGAGAAATGCCCAAGGAAGTGTGAAAATGAGTATTATACCAATACTCAGCCAAAGAGAGCCATCTACCCCACACCTTAGGATGATTAAATACCATGCTCCTGAGGTATTGTTCAATGCATTGATTAACCCTCTCCGTTTGTCCATCGGTTTGAGGGTGATATGAAGAACTCATGGCCAAGGTTGTTCCCAAAAGCCCAAACAATTCCTTCCAAAAGCAACTTGTGAAGAGTTTATCCCTATCTGAAACGATGGATTGAGGCAATCCATGAAGCTTGTAGATGTTGTCCAAGAACACATGAGCTAATTTTTCTGCACTGACAGGCCGAGCCAAGGCAATGAAGTGTCCAGATTTGGTGAACCGATCCACCACAACCCAAATCACCTCTTTTCCTTCTGACTTAGGTAATCCTTCAATGAAATCCATGCTTAGGTGTTGCCATATGCCCTCAGGAACAGGGAGGGGCTGGAGTAATCCTTGGTATTTATGATCACCAAGCTTGGTTTGTTGACAAACCTCACAGCTTTGCACCAGATTAGTCACTTCCTTCTTCATTTCGGGCTAGCTAAAATGAAGCCTCAACCTCTGATAAGTTCCCTCTATACCAGAGTGACCTCCCCATGAAGAATCGTGAGCTGAATTAATGATCTGGTGCCTGAGATCAGTGGAGCTACCAATATATAATTTCCCCTGAATTCTGATAATTCCTCAGGTAACAAATGTACCAGCAACCCGATTGTCAGCCCTACCCACACTAGCAGTAGCTATACATTCCTGAGCAAAGGGATCATTCTCATAGGACTGATGTAATTCTTCCATCCAAGCAGGAGAAATCAAAGAAATAGTTCCAAGGGAACCCTGTACATGGCCCTTAAACTTGCGTGATAGTGCATCCGCAGCCCAGTTCTCCTTGCCTTTTCTGTACTCGATATCATAGTTCAGTCCCAGCATCTTCAACAACCCTTTCCTTTGTATCCTTGTGACAATCTTTTGCTCTAATAAGTGTTTAAGACTTTGATGATCAGTCTTAATGATGAAGTGATGCCCATCTAAATAATGTCTCCACTTATCAACCGCAAGCAAAATGGCAAGGTACTCTTTCTCATATGTGGAAAGAGCTTGATGTTTTGCACTCAAAGGTTGGCTAAGGTAAGCTATAGGCCTCCCCCCTTGAGACAGAACTGCTCCAATACCACTTCCACTAGCATCTGTCTACAAAATAAAACTTGAAGAGAAATCCGGCATAGCTAAAACTGGTGCTTGGCACATTGCAAATTTGAGAACATCAAAGGCCTTTTGAGCATGTTCCGACCATTTGGAGTCCTTCTTAAGCAAATATGTTAGGGGCTTAGCTAAGGCACCATATCTAGCTATAAACTTGCGGTAATAGCAGTTAACCACAAAAAATCCTTCAATTGCTTCAATGAGACCGGAACAGCCCCATCCTTCATAGCTTGGACCTTTGAGGGATCGGTGGCAACTCCATCAGAAGAGATCACATGGCCGAGGTATCCTAGATGTGTTTGAGCAAATGAACACTTGGACAGCTTAGCAAACAATTTATGCTTACGCATGAGCAAAAATACCTCTCTCAAATGCTTCAAGTGTTCCTCAAAAGATGCATTGTAAATGAGAATGTCATCGAAGAAGAACAAAACAAATTTCCCAAGAAATTGTTTGAAAACATCATTCATGAGAGCCTGGAATGTAGCAGGTGCGTTGGTCAAGCCAAATGGCATAACCACAAACTCAAAACGTCCATGATGCGTCCGAAATGCAGTCTTATACACATCAGGCTCACTAACTCTGATCTGATGGTAACCTTGCCGTAGGTCCAGCTTGGAAAAAACTTGAGCCCCATACAACTTATCTAACAAATCATCTATAACTGGTATAGAAAACTTGTCCTTCACAGTCATAGAGTTAAGCTGCCTATAATCAATACACATGCATGCTGTACCATCTTTTTTCTTCACAAGTATGACCGGAGAAGCAAAAGGACTATGACTAACTTGTATGAAGTTAGTCTTAAGCAATTCATCCACTTGTTTCTCTATCTCAGTTTTGTGAGCATGAGGATGTCTATAGGGTCTGATCTTCACCGGTTCTGCACCCTCCTTGAGAGGAATCTCATGATCGAAACTCCTTTTAGGAGGTAATGACTTAGGCACTTCGAAAACATCTTCAAATTCAGCTACCAAGTTCTGCACCTCAGGCTCTGTAATGGCAGTTAGTTCTACTGATGCAATGGCAAACAATTGGCCCACCCATTGATAAGCACAACCTTGAAGGCCCTTCTTGAGCTTACTGCCCTTTATGACTTGCAAATGACCTGGTTCAACAATTCCTTGCAGTGTGACTTTGGATCCTTGAACATCAAATGACACCGAGAGGTTTGTATAATCAAACAATACCGGACTATAGGATCTCATCCAATCCACGCCAAGCACTATGTCACACCCTCCCAAAGGATGGATTCTAAAGTCGTAGCTGAACTTACAGTCTTGCATCAACCAAGAGAATCCTTGGCATTTGTTCTGTGTGGTCACTGTCTTCCCATCGGCAACTGTAACTGCAAGCGGGTGAGTTTTGATCACCTCATGACCCACTTTCTTGACAAATTTGGGATCTATGAAGCTATGAGTACTCCCACTATCAATGAGAATGATAATGGATCTCTTACTGGCTGTTCCTCTATTCCGGATTGTACTATGAGCCCCATTACCAGTAAGAGCCTTAACTGAAATCTCAATCGCAGCATCATCTAGGCTTTGCACACTTTCCTGATCAGACTCAGTATCCTCATCCGTAATTTCTACTTCATCAAGGTGTTCATCAGCATTAGTACCTTCCACAGCCATGAGAAACTTGGAATTGCACCTGTGACCCAACTGATAAGGCTGATTACAACGAAAGCACAACTTCTACTGCGGTTTGTCCTCTCCTCTGTTAGATCTGTTTCTGCTCGAATTCTGCTGAAATCTAGAGGTACTTCCATGAGGTCTAGAAGTCTCACCTGCTGTTATGACCATGGTTTCATAGAGTTTTGCTTTAGAAAAAGCTGTGGACAAATCAATGGGATCAACGGCCTTAACTAAGTTCTTCAACTTAGGCTTCAAACCACTTATGAAAGCTGACACATAGTATGATTCAGATGCTTCTATTTCAGTCACAATGCTAGCCCGAAGATTCTCGAACCTAGTCATGTACTCCATGACAGTTGAATCTTGCTTCACTTCATTAAATTTATCCACAATATCACTATCATCCTCATCACTATATCGAGCACATAAGGCCTTGGCAAATTCATACCAAGAAATGGAAGGTCTACTTCTAATCAAGCTATAGAACCACAGTTCATGATTACCAAGCAAGTACACAGCCGCAATTTGCACCTTTTCTGATTCATCAATTTGATAAAAAAGGAAATAACGCTCACACCTTCTCAGCCATGAATGAGGTTGCTTACCATCAAATGCATCGATCTGTAATCTCTGTTGTTTGTGGTAGTTGCTTCGACTATTAGATGATTCCTCATTGCTGCCAGATCGTGGAGGTTGCCAAGAATCAGGTGGCCTGTCCGGATGACCAACACTGACTCCCTGATCTCTGAAGGTAGGATCCATTCCTGCTGTCTGACCCTCTGCAACTTCAGTCCAGTTTGAATGTCGAGGTCGATCTTGCTCACTGCGCTCAGGTTTTTCAGGAATAACTGCCTCTTGAGACCCAACCGGAACTCCCTCATCACGAATTAATGTTTCAGCTCTCTCAAAAGTAGCAGCCTGAAGCACACTAGCTGGTATCAAGGGATCCGGAACCAATGGAGGATTAGGCCTCCTGAACTGCTCCCGAATCTCAGCTAATTTCACATCCAACTGTTGTAATTCACGATCAAACCTCATTGCAATCTTCTCCTCCAGCTCTTGTGTTTGTCATGTGAGCTGATCAGAGAATTTCAGTTCGACCTGTTGAGATTGTTGCTCCAATTTCTCCTCCCATTGCTGCTAAAACATCTGAATTGACTCCACTTACGATACCTTGAGTCGATCAATCATGTATTCACCCCAAGCGTTAAATTGATTCTCCAAAACATTCTTTGTAACAACCTCCTGACCGGCAGGATCATTGCCACCAATTGCTTCAGACACCGGAGGTTTGGAAGCTGCTCTAGTAGCAGCTAATCTGGTGGTTACACCACCGGCCAATGCTGTCTCGGCTGACATTGCTATTGTTCCTGAATTTGGGAAGCCACGAGGCTCTGATACCAATTGTTAAGATCGAGATTGAATCTTGATCTTAACCTAAGGAGAAGAGAGTAAGGGATGAGAAAGAATTGAAGGTAGATGAGAAGATAGAGAGAGAATAAGATGAGAAGAGAAGTTTATCTCAAAGAGATAGGTAAATTTCATTGAATACCTCAAAATTATACAAGATCACTCTATATAAAGGAAAATTGAAACAAGCCTTCAAAATTCCAAGCTTAAACTAAACTCCCGCCAAAACAACTACCGGGAGCCTCCCTAACTAACTTTGGCGCCGAAAGGGTAATTCAAACTCGGCTTACATATAAGTGATTTATTACACCAAAATATCAAAGGAAAACGTAACATTCACCTTATTCGTTTGAATATAAGCCTATCCCTCCTTTTCCTAGCAGGTTAGCAAGATCAAAGAAAGAAGAAGCCGATAAAGAGATTTGGGAGACTTTTCGGAAAGTAGAGGTGAACATTCCTCTTTTAGATGCAATTAAACAAGTGCCGAGAAATGCAAAGTTCCTCAAGGAACTTTGTACAAACAAAAGGAAGTTAAAAGGGGATGAAAAGGTAAGTGTGGGGGAAAACATATCAGCTGTTATCCAAAAGAAGCTTCCCCCTAAGTGCAAGGATCTAGGTATGTTTTCAGTCCTGTGTAAGATTGGCAATACTAGGTTAGAAAGATCAATGCTAGATTTAGGAGCATCAATAAATGTCATGCCTAGATCTATATATGCTTACCTAAATTTAGGGCCATTAAAAGAAACTGAAATTGTCATTCAACTAGCTGATAGGTCAAATGCATACCCAGATGGTGTAATTGAGGATGTCCTTGTGCAAGTAAATGAACTGGTCTTTCCTGCTGATTTTTATGTTCTTGATATCTAGGATGATAATATAGCTTCTAATGATGCTCCAATCTTGTTAGGAAGACCTTTTCTTAAAACATCTAGAACTTAGATTAATATGCAGGAAGGAACACTCACTATGGAATTTGATGGTGAAACTGTAAAGTTTAATATTTTTGAGGCCATGAGATATCCTAGTGATGTGCATTCTATTTGTTCTATTGATGTAATTGACATGTTAGCACAAAAGACATTTGAGTTAGATGGAGAGGATGTCGTGAATGTGGTGATTAGCCACAATCTCGATGTAGACAGCATGGGTGAAAGCGAGATGGCCATGAGTGAGTCATTCGAGGAAGCTGTTATGGCACCGGAATCTTTACCAATGGAAAGGTATGTTGTATCTAGTTTGAGTTTACCTATTTCTTACACAAAAATTCTACCTTCCATTGTGCAGGCATCGGAGTTAGAGTTAAAGCCTCTGCCATCCTATTTAAAGTACGTGTATTTGGGAGAAGGAGAGACACTTCCCGTGATAATTGCAAAATATCTCCCTCATTCTCAAGAGGAGCATTTGGTGCGTGTGTTAAGGGAGCATTAGACCACAATTGGGTGGACCATTGCCGTCATGAAGGGAATCAGCCTTGGATTTTGCTAGAGGAGAATGCCACGCCATCTAGGGAGGCACAACGCAGGTTGAACCCACCTATGATGGAGGTGGTGAAGAAGGAAATTTTGAAACTGTTGGATGCAGGAGTGATTTACCCAATTTCTTACTCTAAGTGGGTAAGCCCAATTCATGTGGTCCCCAAGAAGACCGGGATCACCGTGGTAAAAAACAAAGATGGTGAGTTCGTTCCAACTCAAGTACAGAATGGTTGGAGAGTGTGCATAGACTACCGCAAACTCAATGCGGCAACTAGAAAGGATCATTTTGCTTTACCTTTCATAGATCAAATGATAGAACGTCTGGCTGATAGATCTCACTATTGATTTCTTGATGGATATTCAGGTTATAACCAGATTGCAATTGCACCAGAGGACCAAGAGAAGACGACCTTCACTTGTCCTTTCGGGACGTTCGCATATCGGAGGATGCCGTTTGGACTTTGCAACACCCCGGCCACATTCCAAAGGTGTATGGTTAGCATATTTTCTGACTATGTTGAGCACATAATGGAAGTATTTATGGATGATTTTACAGTTCACAGAAATTCATTTGACAAATGCTTACAGAACCTTACACTTGTACTTAAAAGGTGCATTGAAACTAGCCTTGTTTTGAATTTTGAAAAGTGTCATTTTATGGTTGAACAAGGTGTAGTTCTAGGGCATGTTGTCTCTTCTAGGGGAATTGAAGTTGATAAAGCTAAGATAGATGTTATAAAATCTTTACCTTACCCCACGAATGTGCGGGAAGTGCGATCTTTTTTGGGCCATGCAGGATTCTATCGAAGGTTTATCAAATATTTTTCCAAGATAGCATTGGCCCTATGCAATTTGCTAGGCAAGGATATGGAATTTGTGTTTGATGAGATTTGCAAGGAGGCGTTTAACAAGCTAAAGGAGTACTTGATTTCAGCTCCAATCATAAAACCTCCTGATTGGGACCTACCGTTCGAGATAATGTGCGAAACTACTGACAGAGCAGTGGGGGCCGTGCTGGGCCAACGAGTAGGACGAGTACTTTATGTTATCTACTATGCATCAAGGACTTTGGAGCTGCCCAATGCAATTACACCACGACAGAAAAAGAACTTTTTGCTATTGTATTTGCTTTGGAAAAATTCCGTTCCTATTTGCTTGGTACTAAAGTTATTGTGTATTTTGATCATGCAGCTCTAAGGTACCTTTGGAAGAAGAAAGAAGCAAAACCAAGACTGATAAGATGGATATTGTTGTTACAAGAATTTGACATCGAGGTGAAGGATAGAAGAGGCGCAGAGAATTATGTGGCAGATCATTTGAGCTGTTTAGTTCAAGAAGAAGAAGCATTACCTTTAGAGGAACTCTTCCTCGATGAGCATTTGTATGCTATGTCCATGGGAGTGCCTTGGTATGCGGATATAGTTAATTATTTGGTTACTAAGTCACTTCCTGGCAGCTTGACAAAAGCTCAAAGGGACAAAATCAAGAGTGATGCAAAATACTATGTTTGGGATAATCCATATCTATGGAAACATTGTGCGGACCAAGTAATAAGAAAGTGTGTTCCGGAGAGTGAATTTTATTCTATTGTAACTTTTTGTCACTCTTATGAAGGTGGAGGTCACTTTGGCCCGAAAAGGACAGCACATAAGGTACTTGAATGTGGATTTTATTGGCCTTCTATTCATAAGGATGCATTGTTCTGTAAGACTTGTGAACAATGCCAAAGGACAAGTAATATCTCTCAAAGGAATCGAATGCCTCTAACTTCTATACTTGCATGTGAAATTTTTGATATTTGGGGTATTGATTTTATGGGACCGTTTCCTCCCTCCTATGGTAATGTTTACATACTTTTAGCTGTTGATTATATTTCCTAATGGGTGGAAGCTAAGGCCACCAGGACTGATGATTCTAATGTTGTTATAGACTTTGTTAGGACTTCTATCTTTAACAGGTTTGGAACACCTAAGGCTATCATCAGTGATCGAGGTACCCATTTTTGCAACCGGGCTGTTGACGCACTTTTAAGGAAGTACCATGTAACTCACAAAGTGTCCACCGCATATCACCCCCAAACAAGTGGGCATGCTGAGATTTCCAATAGAGAGGTGAAATCCATTCTTGAGAAGGTCGTCAATCCCAATAGGAAGGATTGGAGTGCGAAGCTAGATGAAGCTTTATGGGCTTATAGGACAGCCTACAAAATGCCAATTAGTATGTCCCCATATCGCTTGGTGTTTGGGAACGCTTGTCACCTTCCTGTGGTGCTAGAACATAAGGCATTTTGGGCAATTAAGAAATGTAACTTAGATCTTGAGGAAGCCGAAAAACAAAGGAACTTGCAGCAACAAGAACTGGAGGAGATAAGGAATGATGCATATGAGAATGCAAGGATTTATAAGGGCAAGACTTAGGCCTTTCATGATAAGATGATTGCTAGAAAGAATTTTAATGTTGGGCAAAAAGTTCTCCTTTATGATTCTAGACTCAGACTTTTTCCTGGTATGCTTCGTTCTAGATGGATTGGTCCTTTTGTTGTTACCAAGGTTTATTCTCATGGTGCAGTGGAAATACAAAGCTTGGAGATGAATAAGGTATTCAAGGTGAATGGACACAGGCTCAAACCGTTCTATGACAATTTTCAAGTGCAAGTGATGGATGGTCTCAACATGGAGGATCCATAGATGGAGCTTGAAGTCGGGCAAATGACTCTAAACAATTGCGCTGCTTGGGGGGCAACCCAAGAATAAAGAGATTTGAATTTTCTATCCCTTACCTTTTAATGCTTTCTAGGAATTATTACTCTAGGTTGATGGTTTCACTCCTATTCTCTGCTTATATGAAGTTTTCTTTCCTTTGCATGCAAGACTTCCATTGGTGACAATGGAAGGATTAAGTGTGGGGGAATTAGGGGAAATTTTATGCACAGCACATATTTCATGATCGTTTTTAGGAACTTTCCTTAGATTGATAAGATTCTACATGTTATGTGTTGAGAAATTCTTGATATGGTAATTGAGTTGAAAAATTGAAGCATGTTGATATGGTAGATCATGACCTTTGGCGAGCTTTTGAGCCTTTGATTGATACATCTTTATATCAATCTGATTTCTTCTATGTGTGTTGTTCATTCTTGATTGTGCTACTCTAGAACTTGCCTTAGATCTTCTCAAGATTACACTGATCCATATGCATACATGAAAGTGATGAAGGCAATTAGGTGTCTTTCCACCACTTGAGCCAAATAAGCCTAACCTGACATTTGATCTCTAGTGAGCCAATTTTGAGCCATATATATACCTTATTTCTTTTGCATTAACCCACAATATGAGCCAATATCACGAAAAACCAAATGTTTCTACCTAATCTAAGGATTAGTAGAGCATTTGAGTTCTTGACTTAATGGTGAAGTTTGGTGTTCGTTAGAAGAAGTGGAATAAGACCGGAAATTGAGTTTATGTAATCAAGGAATGACATATCTTATTTGCTTTGATCAAAATAATATTCGTATGTGATAAAAAAAAGGTATAATGAAGCAGAAAAAAAAAAATGTTATGCTCATAAATTGTCGTCTTTGAGGTGGAAAGTGGTTGTATTGTTCCTGAAATTACAATATTAGGGTAAGGATTTAATTGTTCTACTATTTTCTATGGTTTTTAGCACCACATAACCTAAATGTTCCATACCTTTGTTACCCATGGCCCCGTTACAACCATATTAAAAGACCTTCTGATTCATGATTTGCATATGATCTAAGTAGCGGAGATGAGATGGACAAGCAAGCCTTTGGTAGTACATTTTCATGAATTGAACCTGAGCGATAATAAATGAAACCGAAACACATGAGAGTTGGAGTGCAAACACAATACCGTGAGAGGATCTACTATGTTGATATGTTAAGCTCTTCGATTCAAAGTCTATATTAAGAAAGTTTGAATTAGTTGGGAAGATTTGTTTGAGAAATTTTGTGCTTCTTGGATTAATTGGATATGTTCTTACTTATGATGTGAGGTTCTTTGACATCTATGGAAAGGTAGAGTTCAAATGTAGTTTAGGTTTTGCTCGAGGACGACAAAAAGCTAAGTGTGGGGGAATTTGATAAGTGCTAGGAATATTATATTTAATTATCATACTTTATGCTTTTTGGTTCTGTTTTTTTTATGATTATTTACGTTTTTAAATTATTAGTTCTTTATTTTTGGATTTTAGTAATTATTTGATTGTTCTCTTGATTTTAGGAGCTGATATGGGATTAATTGATAAGAAATTTGGACGACAAGCTGGAGGGAATTTCAGTTGGACGAAAATTTACTTAGAATCTCAATTGGATAAGAATTGGAAGTTACTTGGGTGCCAAGAAGCTCGTTTTATGTGGCAAAATGTTTTTGGACTTTTTGACTTATTTTTCAGCTGGCAAATGTTTATCTTAAGGTGTTTCCTAATTCAAAAAGGATTCCAAGAAGATTACATGCATAATTTTTAGGAGAATTCAGTTAAAAAAAATATATAAAATGTGGTGGAGAGCCCTAACCAAGCATCATTAGGGGATACACGTTTTGAAGATCCAAGGAGCTGTAGAGACGTGTTCTTCATCAATTAATTCAACATGAGTTCTTCTTATCTTTTCTTTAATTCTTTCTTTTCTTCATTGGTCATGAGTGTGTAATCTTTTATTATTCAGTAGAGAAAGGATTGAAACCATGAATTTGTGATCATGAGACAAGCATTTTGATTTTAATGAATTTCTGATCGCTGTGTTTAAATATCTATGAATCATCTATGCTTGAATGTCATGATTGATGGATTGGTTGTATAGGAGGCCTACTACTCAATTACTTCTTGATATCTAATGCTAGTTAATGATTCTAAGTTCGTAATTGCTTGGTTGAATTAACACAAGTAGCAAATAATAGAAACAAGGATGGTCAAGTTTATGCCTTCTGTTATGGTGTTTAATAGTCTAGATTAAATATCTGCGTCGTCGTATGTTATTGTCTAGGATTGATGATGTCTTTCTCATTCATTAAAGCTGCCATGAGATTAAACTTTTCAATCGTTTGAGGGTTGTTTAGTGGTTAGGGTTTAATTGCAGGTCATCCAGATTAAACCAAAATTAAGGAAAGATAGGGAATAATAGCTTCGTTGGTGAATTCTACAGTCAATCTATTTAAACTAGTGAATTGAATGTGTTGATGATTAATTACTAAATTCATGGTGAATTTCTCTATTCTCTGCTGAATGCTTTTAATATATTGTTAAGAACCTTTAGAAAGTTCACATCTTTAACAGATTGCTTCATCTAGCGCACTTTAGATAGTTGAATCCAGATACCCCTCGCCTCCCCCCCCCCCCCCCCCCCCCCCCCCCCCCCCCGCGCGAATGTACTTGCGTTATTAGATTAGTTATTTAGGAAACCTCGAATTTAGATAATTGAAACACTTTAATCCTCGTGGGAGCGACCTCTACTTACCCTAGCTACTAGTTAGTTAGGTTGATTTAGAGTTTAATTTTAATTTGCTGCATTCGGCACGCATCACCAGCTAAGGCCTAAATTCGAAAATGAGATCTTGACTAGAATTTCAAAATTAAAATTCAAAAACAAAGGGCAAACCTAATTTTAGACTCAACCACGAAGACAACAGTAAGCACGCAGGGTCTGGACGGCAAGCACACAGGGGATGGACGCGCGGCTCTAGCAAACCTGGCTCTGATACCAAAATTGTCACAGTTAATTTTTAGACTAGCTATGACGGCGGTGAGGTTCACTCACCTAGCCGAAAAATCCACACTTAAAATACACGAAAAAGCACACAAAGGAAACGCAAGGGAGAATACATGAGAATGAGGGACTATTTTATGAATTCATTTCTGGGATTACATAGCCTGCCAAATGAATACAAATCCTACATATTTATAGACCTTGACAACCCTAATGTCATGGGCAACCGTTCCCGCCAATTTTCCCTCTTCCTTGTTCAAACCATGCCCCATGATCTCTTGAAATGCCTAGTAGCAGTTATAGGTCAAGGATGGTCAATGCCCTTTCTCTTATTTTGGGCGCCTATTTTGAACCAGCGGTTACCCCATACTCAAACCCCACTCTTCCTCTTTTCCTGCTCAAATCCCGTTTGAACTAGGCATGGGTTTTTCCTGCTTTTCTCCTTAGGTAACCGCCACCCATGTGCTCAAAATGCTCCTTTTTCTCCATCTCAGCCTGGGCCTAAATGGGCCTTGTTGGGCCTGCACATGCGTGCGTTGGCCGGGGCCAACGCATGCCTGCGCATGCCCTGGGCCGGTCAGTGCCTGCCTGGGCTGGGCCAGTGCCTCGTACATGCGCGGGACTGGCTAGTGCCTTGCACTGGGGCCGTGCCCCGTTTTGGATTTGCGCATGCCCGGGACGGGCCAGTGCCTTGCACTAGGCCCGCGCCTTGCTTTGGGTCCCTACATGCCCTGGGCCAGCGCCTCGTTTTGGGCCTGCTCATGCCCTGGGCCGGGCCAGCATCTTACGTTGGTCCCGCACCCTGCGTGAGGCCTGCGCATTCCTGGGCCGGGCCAGTGCCCTACATTGGGCCCATGCCCTGTGCCGAGCCTGAGCACATCCGGGCTGGGCCAGTGTCCTGCACTAGTCCCGTGTCCTGCTCACACAATCCTTAGACCTATCTGTTGGTTAAGGCCCGAACCTTAGGAGTGTCCGTTTGTCCAATTCAACACTTAGGCCCACTCAAGGTCCATCTTGGATTCGCACCATATGGCATCTAAGTGAAGTTCTGTTGTCACGCTAGCGCAGCGCATCCACTCTTGTGCGCTTGGTCTTAGCTTTTCACGCCTTGCCCTTGCTTGTGCACATAATGCCCCTGACCCGCGTGCCTTGGTTCAGTGCCGTGCAACAAGCGCATGGCCCTTGGTCCATCTCATAATGACACAACGCGTGCGTTTGCACTTAGTCATGGGTCCGTCCTTAACTAGTGCGGCACAACTAACGTGTGCCCACTTGAGCATGATCAAGCGTTTGACTAGTGATCCTTTACTATGTCAATGCGCTGCCTTAAGTGCGCATGCCCTTCCCGGGTCATGCTTGGGTCAAGGTCCTTTCTGTCCCGTGTCGCAGACAAAACCTAGGCGCTGACATCCAATCAAGTACTAGTAGTTTGCGCACCAAGTGCCTATGTTAGAGCACTGATCGGGTCATGTTGTGCTTAACGCCAGGCATCACCCTGCGCGCAGTATCCCAATGTGAAGGGTCTTACAATAGGGATCCAAGGGTATTACGGTATTGTCAATAAGATTGAAAAACTGAGGAGGACCGCCTGAATTATTTGATTCATAACTTACATCAGAAATAATTAATTATGTAAGACAATAACTCTAAATCTAGGTAACAGTCCGAACTTTTACATAGATTGTTCGTTCCTTTGATGTGCTAAAAGGATTGGTCAAAGTGCATTGACTTGAATCTTACCTGAGTTCGGTAACGGCATAAAGTGTAGCGGAAACAAATATTTTAATGTGGAATCTATAGTCTTTAATGTGATTTAGATGTCCCCTTAGGTAATTTACAAGCACATGAACATATTCTAAAATCCTTGGCCAAAATATTTTATATATTCGACATTTGAAATTAATACGAAAATTATTTTTGTATTATTGAATTGTTTGAGAAGGGCAAGTCGGGAACTTCAGTGAGAGATGTGAGAAAAGTAACTGTAGTAGTTAAAGCTATTTTTTTTCACAGATATCTAATATAGGGGTTATTGGATAAATTCTTGAGTGAATATATTTAATTCTAGAGTGCAATAAAACTTATTTAATGAAATTAAGTTTTATTAAATGTTAATCAATTGTTATCGTGAGATGACAATTAGATTTGACCTATTTGAAACTAAAGTTAGATTGTCCCTAAGATTCTTTTGTAAGCCTCAACTTAAGCATCGTTTGAAAATATTTATAAAATAAATTCATGAGATGAATTATTTATGTGTGAAATAAATAAATTTTATGCTAAACAAATATTAATGAGTTGAATATATAATACAATGAATTATGTCTAAAACAAAACCAAAAAAAAAAAGAAGAGAAAAAGCCTTGCTGACGTCAGGGTAGGGACTTTACGCGTTTTATACCCATTTTTGACCTGACGTCCAACTCTTTTATATATATATATATATATATATATATATATATATATATATATATATTTAAACGTGATTTACTATGAAATAAATGTAGTTTTTGGTTCATGCTTTTCTCCCATGGTGAAAAACCCAAAAAATGTTTTAAGGGTTTTTCTAAATTATTGTTTAGCATAATTTTTCTACAAAATTATTTTTTGGAAAGATTGAAGGAAAAAAATTTTTTCGAAATTTTTCCTAAGTTAAACATTTTTGGGAGCCGACACTCCCTGTGCTAGAAGAGGTCATACCAAAAAAGACCTTGAGGTGTCGATAATACTTCTTCTAATTTTAGATCTTCAAGTCGGAGTTGGGTTTCATGTTGTAGTTATGTCTACATTAAAGTATAAGATATTTAATTTGTCTTCTTTTATTTCATTTATTCTACATACTATGTTTAAATTATTTTATTCGATATTTTATGTTGTCATATTATGAACCTAATAGAGTAAGATCAAAATCTAATTAAATAGTTTAATTAGCTCAGGGCTTTAGATTTAAAATGAAGAATTTCAAATTAGTTTTCTGCTGCACCCACTCCGGTCATTTATGGAGAATTTTTGAAATATGTTCCCAATATATAATATTCAAGAGGTTGCACTAGATGCTCCACCTTAAGACAAAGAGGCTTAGAGTGGGAAAGGTCTCAAAGAAGACGACGAAGAAGCCTTGTATCTAGTTCAAGTTAATGCTTGAGCAAGCTCAAGTTAGGACTTCATATTCCTACCTTGAGAGCCCATGTGTAATAAGACGGTTTGGAAGGGGACATCTTAGCAGATGACGAAGCATTGCAGCTTGAGCTACTGACAGAGGTGACAACCTCTGAAGGTAATTCTATTCTTCGTCATTTAGATTCGAATCAACAATCTTAAAGTTACCTAATGATCATCCTGACATGACAAAGATGACGTTTGATGCACCTATTATCGCCAACAAACACATTAAACCTTTATACTTTTAATGGCATTGTAGTAAATAGAGTTTTACTGGATAATGATGTGGCCACCATCATCTTTTTTTCATGCATGTTAGGGGTCATTAGCAAATCTCAAGATGCCTTAATACTTCCGACTTTGCAATTTGTGCCTTCTTTGGAGCCACTACCAAGTTAGAAGGGTCATCCAGATTGAGTTAACCGTTGGCAATATGAGTAAGCGAACAACCTTCCTCGTGGTGGACACTACCTTGAGTTATAATGCACTACTTGAGAGGGATTGTCTTCATGCCAAATACTGTATTCCGTCCTCTTTACGCCAATTATGACTTTTTAGAACCATGACAAATATGATATTGTTATGATAGATGATAAGCCATTCATGGCTTGTTCCAACTTTGTTGAGGCAAAGTTCTATGCAGACGGAATAAGTCCTTGATGGTAACTATGTCCACTCCTTTTGGGACCATAGCCTAGGAGGAACAACATAAAGATGATCTAGCCACTCCTGGAACTCTACTTACCGAGATGGAGATAGACTAGCTTAAGGTAGAATCAAGTTGCTTAAAACTTCTGGGGATGCATGAGGGCCCTCTAAGAAGATGGGGATCTTCAAGGTGCATATGACACCTCGTGGAGGGAAACATAGAGGCTCAGATGGTCATCTCCTTAGCCATTACAAAGTTAGTTGCTTGGCATGTTGAAGATAAGCTTTGGATTGAACAACTGTACGACTAAGAGAATGGCTTTGAGATCCAGGCAACACAAGATAAGGAATTGGAGTTGGTTGATTTAAAGGTGACTAAACAAAATTGATGATTTGAGAGCTAAGGTCCAGGATCCCCTTCTAGTAGTCAATCTTAGCTCTCAGGAAGAACCTAGGCCCACCTTCAGGAGCGCTCTACTTTTTAGAGAACAGAGGGACGAATATATCAACCAGCTTTTCCTGTTCAGAGATTGCATTGTTTGGGAGCATCATGTGATGCCTGGCTTGGAGCGGAATGCAGTGGAACATAAGTTACGATCAAGCTAGGGTCGAAGACCGTTATCTAGGCCCAATGCAGAATGTCTCAAGAAATCCTAGACTTGGTTAAAGAGGACACCAAAAGACTCTTGAAAGCAAAGTTTATCTGTACAACGAGTCACGTTGAGTGGCTAGATAACACAATTCAAGTAATGAAGAAGAATGGTGAAATGAGAGCATGTGTTTTCACCCCAAACTTGAGGGAGTTTGGACGATGCCATTTTGGGACTAGGGGATGCGTAGCTGCCACGTTTGGCCATTCTCTAGGGATGTTTGGCCTTTAAATATTATGATAAAGGTGTCCCACATGCTTTATTCTTGGAAGTAATAGCAATACTTCCACATACCGGAACTCATACCCCCAAGAGGGACCGTGAGGATATGTAGTGGGAATTAGGGTAGAAACAATACCCTTAATTGCCCAAGGTCATCCCTACCCACTTAAACGAGGCCATTGTGTATCTTCGATTTCCTGTCAAAATGGGTTCAACTTCTACCATTATTTATCTTGCCACATCTCTGCTATGAGACTAGAAGTAGATGATAGGGATGTTTTAATTCCAACCAGAATTCTATCAATTTCTGTATGCATTCTCTCATTTATTGAGGTTCCAATGTCGTTAACGATAGCCCTTAGAGTAGCTGAGTTTTCAGACTGGCCAGCTAGAGTATGTTTAATCTTAACACGTTGTATCTCATGAACTTCTTTACGTGGCTTCTCAAGTCTCTCATCCACGAGTTACATTTTCCGCTTAAGTACAACCTTAAAGCTCTTTCGAGAATAGTTATCAAGCTCAATGCATTCATCTTTTGAGATGTCATCATCAACCTTGCTTTATGTGCCGTGGTTGTGACTAGTCTCATCTTCTCACTAGATTGAGATTTGTTCTAAAGGATGCTCCAATTATGGCCTAATCAAAGCCAAACCTTCAAGCTTCTCAACCTCAAGAGCGCTATCTTTTCTAGTTCCAACCATTGGAGAATGGTCTATATTTATCTTTTTAAAATCCGCGATGTGGTTAGATAGTATAGAGCCTCCCACTTTGGTCACCAAAAGGTATGTTGGCTCCTTTTGTTTGCCTTCTGGGTGTTTGTGGTCTCTGTAAATACAATATTAAAAAAAAAAATGCAAAAAAGGACTCGCCTAGACTTGGGAGCAAGTTTGAATTTCGAACCGCATGTGTTTGAATGCAATCACTCACCTCTTGAAGGGGTTGATGCTTTTGGTGAATTCGACTTTAGTTTGCAACCATAACGTGGATTATGCTCAAGTTCCAATTAAGGAGACCTAATTGTAATTTTTGGGTCTTTTAGTGTTGGTTAATGTATCACAATAAATTAAAGGGATATTAACCTTGCCTAATTAGCAGTGCGGGTTATGGAGTGGGGGCCCCAAACACCTTTTGTTTTCCACTTACGAACTATGAATTGGGATGGAGACAAGCTTAAGAGTTAAGCAATCCAATCAAAAGCCCGAGTCTACAGATTTTTAAGCATGACACTGTTAACTTATGATAACTCAAATGAGTTAAAGCTTGACAAGATTAAGATGGAGCATATCATATTTGGGTCACTAGATTAGGCCCAATGCTATTAAGGTCTAAGAAATGGTAGTCAAAGCATTGAAATTGTGACTCAAACCTATATTCACTTGACTTACTAGACAGTGACACCAATTCAATACCAGTGCAATCAATCTTTAGGGCTTGGCCTTCAAAGTCTTAAACCAATGACGCTAAATTTAACTTGTCGATTTTGGGAATAGAAATTATGGAAAGAATGTTATACCTGAAATCCGAAATATATTGCTTAAGGAAGCAAAAAAAAGCTACAATTACTCTACTCATAAGGAGATGGGTGGGGGGGGGGGGGGGGGGGGAGGGATCAGGCTCAAGTGTGATGTAGAAAAACCTGAAGAAGTTTTTCTTGGTGCTAGGCGTTTACACCCCAAACTCATGGGGGTTGGGATGATGCCGTTTTGATGCAAAGCGTCACTTGCTTATCACTTGAGGCCATCCTTAAGGGATAGAAGGCCTTTAGATGTTAAGATAATGGCATGTCGAGCCCAATTGCTTGAGTTTAAAACCCTTTTAATGATATCAGCCACTCAAGGTGGTTGAAGGGGTAAAAGAGGCTCGAGCTCGTGGGACTTCGATGAAGGTTGCAAGATAGGTCATTTTGAAGCTCAAGGCTTTTACTTGGAGTGCAATTCTAGATACGTGAGTCTCAAGCCTATCCACTAGAACGTGGGATATCTAGGACGAAATCCAGCAAGTTATGCGGTCGTGGGCTTTCAGAATGGCACTCAAGCAAAAAATCTTCGGAGCACGTTCACTACCCATTTAGCGCGCCAAAAATCTTCAAGCATGTTTAGGTGCCAATTAGGTATTTAGGTGTAATTTCACGTATTTTTTATTTATTTATTTATTTTTTTGCATTTAGGTGCCAGTTAGGCATTTAAATTTCAAGTATTTTATTTATCTTGCTTTTTGATATCATATCTAGTACATATAGTCTTTATGATAGAATTTCATATTTTAGGTAGAAACTTATCTAAATAGAGTTTCCTTATCTATTTAGGATTTTGCATTCATTCAATTGTAGCTTTTATTTCTAACCACAACTTAGCCAATTGGACTTGGATTTAGGAAATTTTAGGAAAATTCTAGTCATTGCATTTTTTTTGAAAAACTTCAAAAAATATTATCAGTGAAAGAACTTTTGATAGAGACCAATATTGTTTTGAATTTTGTGTTCTCTTGTTTTTGGTTCCTTTGTTTTAGCTTTAATCTTCTTTTTTCTCATTTTGCATGTTAAGATCACAGTGAGGAGTCACTCCCATTTATCTTGAGAGTGAAAGCTGAATGGAAAATAAGGTAAATGAGTTATCTAAATATTTTCACTAAAAATATTACTTTAATACGACCAAAGTATGATCGAAGTCAATTTATAAGAGCTCGAGGTTTACAAAATGAATAGTAGAAACAATAAAAAGAGAAAAACAGTAAGAGAAAGATTAGACTGAAGAATTGTTGTACCATGGAGAATTCCACTGTCCTAAGTTGTTATGTCCCCACACAGGTAGAATGGGACCAATGACTCTCCGACCCAAGGGTTAACACGGCATCTACCTTAGGAGTGTACTCCAGGGAGATGGATTGGAGCATACCTCAACTTACTTAGTAATGGAGGACAAAAGGAATGAACTTCAAAGAAAGTAAGGGAGAGGAGAAGAAAAAGTATTTTCGTGTATTTTCAGTGTGTTGAACGACTCACTAAAGTGTACTATTTATAGATGGAATAATTGCACGTTCAAGAAAAGATCATGGCCTAAACTTTCGGCCTTAACAAGGAAACTAACAGATATGGGGGAGCTAAGAATCCAGCTTCAATCATGGAAGGAACGGCTATGGGAAGAGTGGGAGTTGACATAGTCAAAAACGCATACTCGAGCTTAAGCTCGTAGCCTTGAGCTTAAACCTAGACTAACGAACTGATCCCCGAGCTAACACCCTTGAGGTTATCTAGTGAGAAGACAACTCGAACTCAAGCATCACCCTCGTGCTTGGTCGAGAAGATAAGAACTCACCTTGAGTTCATTTACAATAACTTAAATAAATATGATGGTTGCAAAAATAAAAGCCCTGGTTAGAAAGGTCCGCAACATACCACAACGCACGGGCTCGACCTGGCGCGGTAGGGAGGTCGCGTGCACGTGTGGCCCACCATGCCCACTCTAGGTCCACAAGACTTCACCAAGGACAATGAGAGGGGGTATGTAAATTAGACTACCCTCCTATATTTTTCCTACGTGGGATTCAAGCACTTATACAAGGTGAACAAAGTTGAAGCACACCCTCAAATTCCAACAAAAGGAAGCTCAGGCAAAAAAAGCAAGAAAATTTGGCAAGCAAATAATGTAGTCATGGCTGAGCAAGGTGGAGGAGGTAAAGTTTTGAGAGAGTATGTTGTTCCAACCATTGATGGATGTACCACTAGCATTAGATGGCCACCAGTTCAAGCGAATAAATTTGAAGTTAAACCACGATCATACATATGATCCAACAAACAATTCAGTTTGGGGGTTTCCTATTGAAGATTCGAACTTGCATATCTCCAACTTCTTGGAGATATGTGATGCTTTTAAGCATAATGACGTCACTGATGATGCCATTCACTTGAGATTGTTCCTATTCTCACTAAGGGACAAAGCTAAGGGATGGTTAATGTCATTTCTTCCAGGAACTAGTACCACGTGGGACAGATTGGCCGAACCGTTTGTGAGCTGACACATGCATTTCCAAGATCAATCATCGAGCCTCAAACTTTAGACCTGGAGAGTATTTATTACCTCCATTCGCTTTGCTATTTTGAGACTGGATACACTATTCATCTTGAACTTTGGAGATTGGAAGGAAACTTTTGTGTCCAAAAGCAACTTAGAGTCCTAGGATTTCTTAGTTTTCTTGTCTTTAAGTCGGATTAAGTGCCTCCTAGGGTTTCTAAGCCTTTGTATGAGGATGTGAATGAATAGCGTGGCCAACAAAAAGATTTTCATTTCCTTTTACTTTAAGTTTTTAGTTTATGTTCTCGCTTGCTTTTCATTTTTAGAGCTGCATATGTAGACCACAGTGGTTGTTTAGATCTTTATTTTCATGCTTTCTAAGCAAATTTATTATCTTTCATTTCTTGATTGGATTTGAAGAACTTGAGAGCCCTTTGTTTTTGTGTAGCACATTCTTTACTATACATTATTATCTTGATAAAACCATAGTGCTTATTTTCATTAGTTGGCATGGCCACTTTGTCTCCCTCTTTGATTCATAGATGCTAGAATTTTAATGGATTGCATAGGAATGCTATTTACATGATAGAATTTGATGGCTATGTCTAAGCCTCAATGAAAGCAAACGTCGATAGGGGAAAAAAAAGATGAAAAATAGGGTACCAATGCTTGTAACTCCTACAATAAAATGAGTACCCATGGCTAGGGACTTTTGTAGCCTCTATGTCTGGAGTAACCCATAGGGTGTTAAACACTTGGCACCCCATGCCAATTGAATTGGAAGTTGATGTTTTGTAAGCTCGTTACATGGTTCATAAAGAAAGCTTAAAAAGAGCTAACATAATAAGCCATTGAAAATGAATCTATAAGTACCGCTATCTTGTATGAAAAGTTTATCTTTTGGATATGTGCTATGTTAAGTTTATCTTTTTGATATGTGCTATGTTATGATGGCTTCTTGCCTTGGAACCTCAGATAATTAGATACGCAGGGATCTTTTAAAACCTAGAAACCTTGGCCAATTGATAGAGGATTGTTGACGTCAAAACCCACCACAAGGGATATTTAGAAAGCAAGAAGAAACTAAGCACTTCAAAAAGAGATGGTTGCATGTATGTTGCTTTCAATTTTTGGTCTTAAGCATACCTGAGAAAACTTGCTCATGAGTGGCTTGAATATTGAATTCTATTTGATATGAATGTGTTGAAATTAGGAAGAAAGAGTGAAACTTAATTTACTCAGCCGACTATTGAGTTCATCTTCTTAGGTGATTGCTAGGTATTTACCCAGAGCGATTGTTCTACTTTAGATCCCTTGATGAAGGTTCTTTGTCATCCTTTTCTTAAAGGAGCAAACTTGTTAAGAACAATAACTAATTTCTTAGAAGCATGAGAATTTATTTTTACATGATGCCTTGCTCGAGCATTGGAAGACATGTGTTTGGGGTATTTTGATAAGTCCAGATTTATATGCCTTTTTTATATGGTTTAGGACTAATTTATTAATCTTGCATCAAATTTTTGTGGATATTGCTCAATTTTGCTCATATTGCAATTTATTCAAGAAAGAAGCAAAATAAGAGATTCAGGGCTAAAATTGATAACAACCTAACTCAAGTCCGAGCCCCCCGATCAATGATAAGAGAGAAAATCCAATTGAGTCATCAACTTGTCATAAAGACTTTAAAGGAGGACCACAAAGGAGAAAGGGGAAAAGAGCAGTGATAAGGAAAGATCGGTAACAAATCGAATAATTTTTATTCATGTAATTTTTATCCCTAAATCTAGAAGCCAAAAATAAAGAAAGATGAAGAGGGGCAGCAAAGGTGAAGTTTTGTGGGCTACTATGAGATTTTTGTAGGTTATTGTAGAGTTAGCATAAGATTGAGTTTCCCTGAGCACTAATGACCTATACCTTGAATGGAAGAGCTATATGTATAAAAACAAAGAGAGGGGAGGCAATCTTCATCTTTGGGACGTGTGAAGTTTGAACATGAATTTGGAGAAGCAAGCAAGACGAGTTACGACTTGGGCAAAGAAAAAGATCCGCCATGGTTCTTTGCAAATTCTAAGTTTTTTTCTAATCCTTTGTCTTCTATCATGTCTTTTAATTTGAGTTTTGTTTTCTTTGTCTTAGTTATGAACTAAATTTCCTATTCCAATGCTACGATGTAGCCTATGTTGTAAGGTACTTTCTTTTCCCGTTTGAAGTATTCTATGTTTTGATTTATTTTTTTTCCCCATCCTTAGTGTTTGTTGATATTCTTAATGATTTTTGTGTGCCTGATCACCATTCAAATGATTTAATGACTCATAATAAGTTCACGAGGAGATTTATGATGATTTCTATAGTAATAAACATCATAATTTGAGTAAACACTAGAGATAGGTAACTTGATTCGTGTGGCTTTTTATGCAAAAATGATAGATCTTCATAACCTTCTATTTAAAATCATACAAGAGATAGATAGGTTAATAGGTAAACAATGTGCTAAATATTTCTCAAGAGAGAATATTGAGTAAATTAGGGTTTTCGTCTATCAATATTGATAATCAACATGAATATCAGGAATTATAGGTCGAGTCAAAGGAAGTAGAGATACCTTAGACCTTAATGCATAACATCTTCACATCCTAAGAAGAGTTACAAATCCTTTAATCTTTCTTTAGTTTTGCACTGAAACTCCAGGTTTGGTTCATCAAATAGAACTAGATTTAGTAATTTTGGTACGCAATCGATGAAACAATCCTCATGGAAATGATACTCTACTCGCTTCTTTACTATATAATCGACTTAGTTCAATATAAAAGAACGAAGTTAGTTCATGACGTTGCCATTGTAGTACACAATTGGCCAACTATCGACAATGCCGGTAGCACTGCTAGATGGTGGCCGATGAGAAAGAATGAGGCAAATGCAACTGAAACAAATAGAAGAAACCTAGAAGGTTCCTTTCCCTGCTAGGCACAATCAGTTTGGCCCAAGCCAAGAATGAATAAGCCCCTTGAAGCAAATTGAACAAATTTCATAATAGAAAAAGTGAGATGAAAGTAATTTTGAGGCTAAACGGAGAATTATTAAGTGATTATGCCCCAAACTTGGTATGCATAAAGAATAAATAAAACAAAATATGGAAAAACAAAAAAAGAAGAAAATTTTTTGAGTGATAAGAAGAGTGGACAAATCGAAGAAAAGGAAATTGGAGGAAGTGTGAAAAAATGGAGGAAGTCGGCATAATTGTTTCTAGCTCCAATTACAAGTATAAAAGCAATCTCACCACCAATCGTCAGCAGCTCACTGAAAATGACAAGAGGATCAACAGCCACTCTAGAAGCAACTCTCCCTGTCAGCCAAAGAATCAGGAGCTTTCTCAATTGTTCAAGAGAAAGAAGGTAAGAAATGAGCAGCAGGAGGTATCTACTTCTTATTCTACTTTTTTTTTTTTTTGGTTCAACTTATTTATCCTTGTCCTTCTCTAACTGAATTTTGAATGCAGGCTTCCACTCAAAGGCCATTAGAAGTATTAGAGACAGCTAACTCTCCCTAAAAGAGTCGAGGCAAATATTGATCCTTTTGATATTGTTATGGAAGAAAAAAAAAGAGTCCACCTCAGTCGTCCTTTAGAAGGTAAAGAGAAATGTTTTAGTTGGTGCTCCGTTTTTTATTGCCTTGTGCCAGCACTTAATTCAACCATCATTCCTACAAGAGACTTCCATTTGTAAGGAAATTTTTTCTTTCTCCAACCTTATTTCCTATTAAGTCATTACTTGGATTTAACTCATTGTTCTTGCAGAGAGCCCACCGGAAGCAACAACTCTGACACCAGACGAGCCGAGTGTTACTAGACCTAAGCCAATAATAGCCTCAACCCCAACAAAGACTCCAAGGGTAAGAGACTTAACGTGTTTGATTTCTTACTTTCTGCTTTAGGATACATAAATATGACTCTTCTTCATTTTTCTTCATATACCTTCTCCGTCACTTTACTCACTTGAAGTGCTCTTACATTTAGAGCGACTTAGTGTAAGTTAGAGCAAGCCTTCTAGCAGCTGAACCCTCAAGCATCTTCTAGTCCTAAATGCTGAGAACTTTGGTACACCTCCCCCTTAGGGATTGGGCTTTGCAAGTAATGGTCAAGAAGCTATTTCCCCTACGAGAGAGCTCAGGGACAATCCAAAAGCTACCCAACTATCAATAAAGGGCTAGATTCCATCGAGGGTATGCTAACCACCACGCTCAAGGAGGTTCCTTTATTGATCCTATTGGGGTCTAGACACCTAAGCCTGATTCAAATCGATCACTCAAGCCAATAACAATGACAGATATAAATTACAGGTACACCAATATCACCAAATATCAACAAAGAAATAAATAGGAGGAAATTAAATCAACACCAGATATAACGTGGAAAACTCTCTAGGGTAGAGGAAAAAAACACGGGGCAAACCGACAGCAAAATCCACTATAGAAAATAGCAATTAAAACGTTTATGTTTTCAAGATGTTTTCCCTAACTTGAAACCTACAAGTAAACTGAGCGATACAAAGATTACCTCCCTAGGCCTGAGAACAATTGATTCACCTAATTAATTCACTCCAATCAATGCTAGAAAACCTGCTCCAAACTGCTTCAAGATCAATCCTCGATCTTCACCGATAAAATATCAGAATTTTGTGAGTAAAGCTTCTGCGTTCTTCTCTCTTTCGGCTCTCTCTCATTGTGTGCTTCGTTATTTTTTGTGCTGCCGCCTCTCTCTCATAATCATACATAACCCCACCAAATTGAGGTATACATATTTTAGTTTTTGCACCGCTTACAATGCCGCCTTTGTTATTTTATGTTATTTTATGTGTACAACAACCTCCAATCTCAATTTTTGGGGTATATATTTATATATTATTTAATATATAACCCTGATAAATGGACCACAAAAATATGGGCTGGACTACAGTAAATATTATGTACCCAATGAATCTCCCCCTCCAGCCAACCATGAGGAGGAGACAACTCCATATCAGGCTACTTGGAGTTCACACCGGCCATCCTAATGCACAAGTCCAACTTGCCACTAGGTACCACCTTGGTCAACATATCAGCTATGTTCTTGTCAGTGTGAATTTTTTCAGCATCATCAGCTTTTCTTCAATAACAGAATGTAACCAATGATATCCACATCAATATGCTTTGTGCGGGCATGATACATGGAATTCTTACTCTGGTCCATTGCACTCTAACTATCACAGAATACCACATACTCTTTCTATTTCAGACCTAACTCTTGAAGAAACCTCTTCATCCACAACATTTTCTTTCATGCCTTAACAACAGCAATGTATCTAGCTTCAACAGTGGAGAGAGCAACACACTTCTGCAACCTGGACTGCCAAGTCACACAGCTCCCTTGTAAAAGTGAACAAATACCCCGAAGTAGATTTCCTACTATCAAGACATCCTGCCATATCAGAATCAGTATACCCTTCAAGAATCGGTCCTGAGCCTCCAAAACTCAAGCATTGTTTCGAAGTACCCTGCAAATATCTGAAGATCCACTTCACCGCTTCCCAGTGAACTTTTCGTGAATTAGAAAGAAACCTACTCACAACACCCACAGCATGAGCAATATCTGGCCTGGTGCAAACCATAGCACACATCAAAGACCCAACAGCAGAGGAATAAGGAATGGATGACATCTCTTCTTTCTCTTTCTTGGTCACAGGATAAGACTGTTTACTCAATTTAAAATGTAAGGCAAGAGGCGTGCTAACTAGTTTAGCACTATTCTTGTTGAACCTTTCAAGCACCCGTTCAACATATTTTTCTTGTGACAACCATAACTTTCCAGCCTCTCTATCACGGGTAATCTCCATACCCAAAATCTACTTCGCTGGACCCAAGTCTTTAATTTCAAAATACTTTGACAACTCCTCTTTAAGCCTTCGAATCATATACGCATCTTGACCAATAATTAGCATATCATCAACATGAAGCAGTAAAATAATGAAGTTACCTCCTAAGAATTTCCTGATATACACACAATGATATGCAGCTGTTCTCTTGTACCCTTGACTCACCATGAAGGAGTCAAACTTCTTGTACCATTGTCTAGAAGCCTATTTCAAACCATACAAGCTCTTTTTCAATCTGCAAAGCAAGTGCTCTATACCCCGAACTTCATATCCTTCAGGCTGCTTCATGTAGATCTCCTCTTGCAAGTCACCATGGAGAAATGCAGTCTTCATAACTAATTGTTCAAGCTCAAGATTCATACTAGCTGCCATATCTAGTACCACTTGAATGGAACTCATCTTCACAATAGGAGCGAAGATCTCATCAAAGTCGATCCCTTTTTTTTTATTTAAGCCTTTCACCACCAAACGAGCTTTATGTTTCACAACTTGATCGCCATTCTTTTTCAGCTTGAGCACCCTCTTATTCTGAACTGCTTTTCTACCTTTAGGAAGATCAACTAGCTCATACGTTCCATTCTTCTCTAAGTAATTCATCTCTTCATCCATGGCTTCACCCAATTATCACTGTCTTCATGAGTCTGCACTTTTTGGTAGCTCTCTGGCTCCCCCTCATTAGTAAGATAAATATAATCAGAACTCGAATACCTCATAGATGGTCGACGCTCTCTATCAGACTTTCTCAACTGAGGCTCAGTAGTCACTGGTTCGGGGGTTGGCTCCACCTGCTCAACACCATCTGTACCTGGAGCATCATTAACTGCAACTGGCTCAGTATCATTCTCGAGTTCTGTCCCATTAAAGACCTGGTCTTCATATGTGCACCTGATGAAGATGAAATCGGTGTAGTATCAGCAACAACATTGGAAGAAATGTAGTCTTCTCTGACTTGTCAAAATCTACCATATTCTCATGTTCATGAAACATGACATCTCTGCTTCTCACGATCCTTTTCTTCACCGGGTCCCATAATTTGTAACCGAACTCCTCATCACCATATCCTACAAATCTGCACGGAGTAGCTTTACTGTCAAGCTTGGATCTCTGTTTCTTTGGCACATGCATAAAGGCTTTGTATCCAAACATATTCAAGTGAGAATAAGAAACGTCTTTCCTAGTCCACGCTCTCTCTGGAATGTAAAAATGCAAAGGAACCGATGGATCTCTATTAATGATGTATACAGTACTATTCATTGCTTCACCCCAAAATGCCTGAGGCAGCTTCGACATTGTAAGTAAACATCTAGTTTTCTCCATAATGGTTCTATTCATCCTTTCTATGACACCATTATGCTGAGGAGTACCTGATACTGTTCTTTCATGGTGAATCCCATGCTTCTTGCAGTACCTTCTAAAGTCTCGGTTAACGTACTCTCTCCCATTATCAGTTCAGAGACACCTCAACAGCATCCCTGTCGGTCTCTCCATCATGGCATGAAACTGCTGAAAGACTTCAAATACCTGGCTTTGGATCTCAAACGAAACACCCAAGTTTTTTGTGAAGCATCATCATCAATAAAAGTAACAAAATATCAATTTCCTCCAAGAGACTCCACCTCTATAGGACCACATACATCAGAATATATCAATTCAAGCTTATTTCGTTTTCTTTTCAACTATTTACCAAAACTGACTCTATGTTGCTTACCTAATAAACAATCATCACAAGGGTTCAGTGACTTACATTCAAGTAAAGGAATGAGGGATTTTTCAGCCAATATCTGCAACCCTTTCTCACTAACATGAGCTAGCTGTCTGTGCCACAAATTAGGTGAAGTATCATCCTCGACTACGTTCAATTCACCACCACACATTGTCACACGTGTCTTGTATAATGAACAACAAAGCTGTGCTCTGGCTACTATCAGTGACCCCTTGGTAAGCTTCCATTTTCCATCTCCCAGATGATGTCTAGAACCTTCTTTTTCTAGGACATTTACAGAAATTAGATTAAGGCGCAATTCAGAAATATGTCGCACATTTTTCAAAGTAACAACTCAACCAGTACTAGTCTGTACACGGATATCCCCAATCCCTATGATCTTAGCAACACTACTGTTGCCCATTTTCACAGTACCAAAGTCACCTGCTTTATATGTAGAAAAATACTCTCTCTTGGGAACACAATGATAAGAAGCACCAGAATCAACAATCCATTCAAAATCAGGATTACTTATATGATTGCACTCACCCTAAGCACAAAACAATGTTAGCTGGCCATTATTATCATGACCTGTCACTGTAGCTACTATCTTTATATCATCTGCCTTATTCTGACTTGTTTCACCTTTCTGTTCTTTCTTTAGAAGAAAACAATCTCTTTCACTGTAGCCAGCATTCTGATTATGCTCCTCTGGACTTAGACCTGCCTTTTAGACTTATGATGCCCCTTTGGCCCTCTACTCTTACTTCTGCCTCGATTCTCAGTAACAAATGCCTGAGCATCAGCACCCCTCTCTCTTCTTCTCATCTCCTCATTGAACAAGCAATCTTTTGTGGCACTCAAAGTCAACTTTCCATCAGGAGCTGAGTTACTAACAGTTGCCACCAAGGTCTCCCAACTATCAGGTAGAGAACTAAAAAGGAACAAAGCCTGCAACTCATCATCAAGAGTAATTTTCATAACAGTCAACTAGTTAATAACATCCTGAAATTCATTCAAGTGTTCTGCTATTGATTGTCCCTCTTTCAATTTCAAGTTGAATAGCTTCTTAATCAGAAAAGCTTTATTTCGCGAAGTCTTTCTTTGATACTGACTCTCTAAACTTTTCCATAATGTCTCCGCATTAGCCTTCTGTGATATATGGTGAAAGACACTGAATCTACCCACTGTCTAATTGTCCCAATAGTTTTTCGACTCAGTTTCTCCCATTCTTTATCTGACATTTTTTTCTAGCCTACCACTAACACCCTCAATTGGGTCATGTAAATCTTTATAATAAAGTAGGTCCTCCATCATTGGCTTCCAAATTGAATAATTTCCATCGGTCAATTTTATCATCGTATCATTACTAGTACCACCCATTATTATTCACCCTAATAATGAACCTTTGCTCTGATACCACTTTGTTGGAGTCTAGACACCTAAACCTGATTCAAATCGACCACTCAAGCCAATAACAATGATAGATATAAATCACAGGTACACCAATATCAACAAAGAAATAAATAGGAGGAAATTAAATCAACATCAGATATAACGTGGAAAACCCTCCAGGGTAGAGGGAAAAACCACAGGGCAAACCGACAGCAAAATCCACTATAGAAAATAGCAATTACAACATTTATGGTTTCAAGATGTTTGCCTTAACTTGAAACCTACAAGCAAATCGAGCGATACAAGGATTACCTCCCTAGGCCTGAGAACAACTGATTCACCCGATCAATTCACTCCAATCAATGCCTAAAAAACCCGCTCTAAACTGCTCCAAGATCAATCCTCGATCTTCACTGATAAAATATCAAAATTTTGCCAGTAGAGCTTTTGCGTTCTTCTCTCTTTCGGCTCTCTCTCGTTGTGTGCTTCGCTATTTTTTGTGCTGCCGCCTCTCTCTCATAATCATACATAAACCCACCAAATTGAGGTATATATATTATAAGTTTTTGCACCGCCTACAATGTCGCCTTTGTTATTTTATGTGTACAGCAACCTCCAATCTCAATTTTTGGGGTATATATTTATATATTATTTAATATATAACCCTAATAAGTAGGTCGCAAAAATATGGGTTGGAATACAGTACATATTACATACCCAATAGATCCCACATAAACGCTCCTTCCGTACCACGATCAAAGCCCTAAGCTGTTTTATTGCTACGCAGCTGAGGGATCCCACACTCATACTCAAAGAACTATAATAGCTTCGAGGTGATAGAGATCAACAAACAATAGAAGTTCAGGCCAACAGGAATTAGATCCAAGAGGTGGAACAATAATCGACTAGACTCCAAGAGGAGTTAAGATTGCTCAAAGTGTAAAAAGGAAGCAAACTCCATATTAATCAATGAGCTCTAGGAGACACCGGTAGAATTACAATAGACACCACAGGCATTGCAATGAATACCCAGTTAACTCAAGTTACAACCAAGTTGTTCACTATAGAGGGCTCGTCTAGGGATTTTCTTTTCTAGCTCTTTCATTTTCTTTTTCTTTTTGTAAACAAATGTACCTTTTTTTTTTTGGATTTGTACCTAACAAACCTTTGTGATACTCAATGGCTCTAAATATTCATATATGTTTCTCAACATATAAGATGTCTCTTATTTGTTTTCTTTTTGTATCTCTAAGTTTTCAAGAATTTCTTAGTAATTCTAATCCTCTAGACATTGATACTTAAACTGAGCCCATAACTCTGAGAATCTAAAACTAAAAACTTCCTTATCAAAATCCCAGATTGAAGGAATGTATCTCTTTAAGAATATGCCATTGATGGCCCTTGGATGTACCCTATCATCAAGATTTTCAGGTAGAGATGCCTTTCCTCCAAAACTTTGGATGAATTTGAATGGTCCCTCCTAATTAGGAGACCATTTTCTAAAGAAACATTGTATTGGCCAATGGTTAGGATGACCTTTCATACCAAAACTCTAATGTCAAAGGACCTTGACTTAATTTTCTTATTATAGGCTTTGGCCACCCTTTTTTTTCCCTCTCAAGCTTATGCAAAGCATAAGCTATCACGGTCGACATCATTGATCTCATCCATCATGGCATACTTATAGTCAATTGGAAGTACTTCATGATTGTGACCATACGTCAAATGAAATGGAGTAGTCCTTATTGCATCCCGCTTTGACGTCTTATAGGCCGATCAAGCATCTAGGAGTAACTCAGGCCACCTCCTTAGGTTGTCTAGAATCATTTATTCAATATTGGCCTTAAGAATCTTGTTTTCAAATTCTACTTGGCTATTAGCTTATGCATAATAAAGAGCAGTTCCATATTTCAATGTTAAAACTCTTAGTGAACTGCATTAACCAATCGAGCTTGATCCATGGTAATGGTTTTAGGAATCCCAAACCTACACAAAATATAATACTTGATGAAGTCAATCACATCTTGCAACTTGATATTTTTGTGCTACTTTTCCTTAACGCACTTGGAAAAGTAACCTGTGGCCACCGAGATCTATGAAGCTTATTTACTTGATGGGCGGTTTATTTACCCCAATAATATCCACTTCTCAACTATTGCATGTATCTCATATGCATGAATCACGGGGACATGCCTATGCATCTAGCTCATTTTCATCCGTTTTACATATTTGATACAGTAGTCCATCATCGATGGCCAGTAGTAACCATAGCGTTCGATTGGCTAAGGCACCTTATTTCTTGCCAAGTGGGATCCACAAATGCTTTTATGAGCCCCTACCATAAGCAGCATGGCCTTGTCAAAGTCTAAGCATTTGCGAAGAATCCCACTAGCATTCTTTTTATATATATTCGCCATCAAGGTGATACTTATATGCCTTCATCTTCAGCTTCTTATTCTTGTTGAACTATTGAGGATTCTTAAAGGCCTCTGCTGAACCTCATCCATTCCACTAGGAGTTAGTTGTGGCTTAAGATATTTAAGAGTAGCCAACTTTCTATTTAAGACTCCACTCTCAAAACTTGGGAGATTTTGTTACCTTTAGATCATCACTGAAGAGCTTAGTCCTAATAACCATGGATTCTTAGAATCAGGTCCTTACCAATTTATAGCCAGAAGCCAACCAAGTAAGGGTATTAACTATTTTATTCACAATGCATGGGATGAATTTTATCCTTAATTCACTAAACTTTTCTTAACAAGTTTTGGATTGTCGATATGTATTTTTTTGAAGTGCTACTTAAGCACAAAAATTTAGTAGTTCCTTGGAGAATCATGAGCTACGAATCACCCCCAATTTCTGCACTAATGACTCCCATCTTGAGGAGCATCTCCAAACCGATGAGCCGATCTTTACACTTCGGCCCATTTTTAGATAAATCACTTAACAAGGTGACGACTAGCTCTATAATCAACCTTGTGGCGGACTCAATGACAACTCCTACTCCTGGAGTAGACTTGGTCCTTGAACAAGCCAAGTGTAATTCTATGGCATAATCTCAATAACTGGTACATCTTTCATGTTGAAAGAGTCCTCATTGCTCAAGTTAGGATGGTTTGCCAGGAAATCAGGCAACGCTTAGCCTTCCACCGACATTTGTGTCACATGTGCAAAACTCCACTTGCTCGGCCTTCCTCTAGTTAGTGGCGTATCTAACATATATTTCAAAACATATATCTATGTAATCACATACATCATAGTTACAACAATGTTATGACTTAATTTGAAAGATGCAAAATACACAGACAAACACAACTTTCTTTGGAAGTGTATTTTATTTCATAATGGGTTGGACAATGGCTTAAACAAAAGATAGCTTGCTCTTAAGTTTTGATCCTCTATCATTCTTTTCTATAGAAATATACTTGCTTTGAATTATGCTAAAATTCTTAAAAAGCATGATTTCCCACGCTTTGATGTTTAGCCTTGCACGAGGACGAGCAAGATTTAAGTTGGGGGGTATTTTGATAAGTCAAATTTAGCATATAATTATTCATATCTTTTAGGTTCAATTACCAGCCTTTTTACATCTAATTTTTATCGCTTTTGCTCTTGTTCGCTCCTATTATTATTTTCTTGCAAAAACACTCAATTTATACTAATTATTGCTAGGCTTTATCATCAACATCAATAAATGGAAGCAAAATACATAAAACAAAAGCAAAAAATGGGAAAAATATAGCAAATCTTCATGGCTAAGCAAGGATGAAACAACAACATGAGCAATTTGTGCAATTTGCAATCTTTGGGTGGCAAAATTACCTAATCAAAAGCAAGAACTTCTTTATCACTTCAAGAACAAACTCAACTTGATGCCAAAGCTGATTTTGGTCAGCCAAAAAAGAAAAAAAAATGAAGAAAGAAGCAAGTTGTAAGCAAGTTGCAAATAAGGGTGGCAAAAGTAGCAAATGAGAATGAAGCTTGTATAATTTTTTTTATTCCATGAATTCCAGCCTCGTGTACTGTAAACAGGGATGTCAGGGAACTGTTTAGGCATCATTCGATCATTCAAGCATTCAAACAAAGCTCAAAGCAAAAAAAATAGAGAGAAAATCCGGATAGAAGAGGAAGGGAGAGAAAAGAAAGAGTTTGGTTTGTAATTTTTCAATTTCAAGTTCTTTTCTATTCTTTTCTTCTTTAGGTTCATGAATTTTGTCTTAATTTTGCTTTATGTAATGCCTACCATGAACTAATTTTGTTTTTCCAAAGCTAAGATGTAGTCTAAGTTGTAATGTACACACTTTTCTAATTCAATGTATTCAAAGTTTGTTTATTGCGTTGTTTGAGTGTTTATCATTGTTCTTCATGAGTTTGAATGCTTGATCACTATTTAAAGTCTGTAATGATTCATAATGAGTCTAAGAGGAGATGTATGATTATTGCTAAAGTGATAAACACCATAAATTGAGCGAATGCTAGAGATAGATTAACGCGATTTGTGTGGTCTTAAGTGAAAACCATGGATCTTCAAAACAGTTTTCTTATTTAAATTCATGCAAGAGATTGATGAGTTAATATGTAAAAGAGTACGCTAAATATTGATCAAGAGAGAATATTTAGTAAATTAGGGCTTTTATGACCATCAATATGTAATAACAACTTGAATATCGAGAATAAAAAGGCATATTAATGCAACTAGGTAAAATTGGATGGCATGGATCTCATTTAAATTAGTGAACTGATCTGAAAATCAGTATAATTTTCTTAAAAATTCGTAAACATCTTTAGTTCTTTTCATTTTATTTGTTACCAATCAAAAACTACAAATTTCGGTCTTTCATATAGTGCTAAAACTACTAATTTCAGTAGTTACTCAATAATCAATCCTTGTGGGAACATATACTCTACTTACTCTGTATTACTTAATATGACTTAGTGCACTTGCTAAGCAACACCATGCTTCATCATCGATATAGACTTCCATAGTTTTGCCAATCAAATCAAAATAGATCATGTCTATGGCTCGTTTGTATGTAGCATTAACATTTTCTAAACCGAATGGCATGGATATCCACTCGAAAGTCCAAATTGTTCTAGGACATCTGAATCTAGATTTATGAGTGTCTTCCTAGGCTATCATTACCTGGTAGTACCCACAATATCATGAATAAAGGATAATACCTCACGGCTCAAAACTAAATCAATTAAGACTTGGTTATGGCTATTGGGTGTTCATCCTTTGGTGTGGCAGCATTTAGGTCCCTAAAATCTATACAGACCTTGATTTTATTGTTTTTCTTAATTATAGGTACAATACTGGTTATCTATTAAACATTCTTGGTGGTCCAAATGAACTTGGCTTTGAGGAGTTGCTTGATTTCCTCTTTGACCATGTCAGTCACTTCTTGAGACATTTGGCTTTGGACCTGAAGCATAGGTCTTGACCCTCGTTTCATTGGAAGCTTGTGCTCAACTAAGCTCCATCGCAAGTCGAGTATATCGTGATGTTTTCAAAGCATAAAAATCCTTGAACTCAAGAAGTAAGCATGTATACTCGCTCCTTTACTCATTAGAGAGCAAACTAGTCACAGTTGTAGGCCTTAATCCTTTTTGAAACCCTACGTTTACCTCTATCAGTGGTGTTACACCCCAAACTCAGAAGGTTGGAGCAATGTGGTTTTGGGTTCGTAAGACACATGCTTAATAAAGTCATGATGGTTCCAAACAAGGATTCAACAATTATTTTCTTAATTTATAAATAAAAGGCTCCCACAATTTCACAAATCGTCCAATCACTAATACACAAACTTTTTAGTTTATTGGTCTTGCAACACGCTTCGGTTTTATCCTCCTTTTCCATAGGATAATACTACATCTGGCTTTGTCGCATTCTAGCAATACAACGGGGTGTTTGATTGTAGTGGAAGAGGAATTATCTCATTCTTCCATAGTGTCTCTCTTCAACCCTTTTAACAAGTTAAATTTAGCATCATTAATCTAAGGCTTTTTATGGCCCAGCCCTGAGCTTGAATGCATTGGTGTTAGGTTGGTAGCACAGCTTCTTGGTCAAGTGAATTTAGGTCTAACTCATCTTTTCAAGGCCTTAAGGCCAAGGCTTTATACTTGATTGCATTGGTCCTAATTCGATGACCCAAATACGATTTGCTCTATCTTAGTTCTATCACATTTAAACTTATACGAGTTATTGCGAGTCAAGGGTGCCAGGCTTAAACATCTATAGACTTGGGCCTAAGATAGACTATTAAGCTCTTAAACTAGTCAGTGTACTAGGTCAGGTGTTTGTGGGCTTTATTCCATCACCCTAATTGTTGCTTAAGCCGGATCCATATCACAATTTTTTACTTTCTCTCGTTGAAATTAATCAAAAAAATATCAAAAAAATATAACAACTAAAGTCTCTTTAATTGGAGCATTGGTTGAATCCACATTTAATTGCAAACAAAAGTCGATTATTGGCGCCAAAACCTCCAACTAAACCCCTACAGCTAATACATTAGCAAAACACAACATTTAGATGCATTTAACAACTCAATGAAACTAGAATCATAACATTAAGTTACCCTGAATTCACTTCCTGAATTACCATTAATTGAATTGATAACCTTTATATTGTTTTAATTGCCCACATCACTGACAGAAACCTAAATCAAACCACTATGTAATCGGTAAGTCTAATTTAATATCGATTCCCTGAGGATACGACATCGTATACCCACCACAGCTACGACTTGCGAGTAGATGATTGTAACACACTTCTAAAACCACATCAATGGGCTAATGCAAAGAGAAATGGCCAGGTTCATGGCTGAAATGACCACAATCATGTCCTCTACTACAAGCATTGTAGCTAGGGACGCCATAAGATAAACAGTTATAAAGGTTGAATCTATTCTGTTAACACAATTTTAGTGAACTTTTTGTGTAAATATTTTAGATAGAAGACTATTCCATTTAATGATTTTTGTCAAAAATTTGGCCATATCAATGTCCCTTTGTGAGAATCCCTTCACTTGCAAGGAGGAAATGAATGAGTTTTAATTCAAAAAAGGTTGGATCGAGCCATTGCGCACCCAAATTGGATCTTGCAAGGAGGAAATGAATGAGTTTTAATTCAAAAAAGGTTGGATCGAGCCATCGCGCGCCCAAATTGGATCAAGCTCTTTCCCTTTCATGTTGTCCATAATAGTCACACTACCATTATAGACCATAGTCATATTTGCTTTGGAAAGGATAAAGATCTTGAGCTTTCCATTTTAATGGTGTGGGGGCTCACAAATTGCAAACAATGGAGATTGTTAAACGAGTATAGAATCTCAAGATTCATAAATTTTGAATGTTTTCTATAGTGTAGAAACTTAAGTTTATTAGAAGAGAAGGTTCCTCCTTCTTGGGTATGTTCAATGAAAACCATTTTAAAAATGAAGAAAAGATTGAGGCCTAGGATAAGTTAATTAGTATTTCAAACCACCAAGCTTTCAATAGGAAACTCAGGCTGCTAATCATTAAAGAAAGAAGCTCCCTTTATTTAACTACAAATAATGTGCAAAATTTTCACAAAAAGGAGTGGCTTGTTAAAGGTGTTAAAAATTCTAGATTCTTCGGATCGATGTCCGTTTCTAGACAGGAAAAGAGATGTATATTTGGTCTTAAAAATGAACTTAACATATGGTAAGGATATAATGAATACGTTCATTCAAGAGTTTAAGAAGAGATTTCGAGCATGTGCTGCAAATAAGGGCTTTAAGTTCCTAGAGACGGTTTAAGGTCGAATCTTGGATCAAGCCAACCTCGAACCAACTAATGGAGATCCCAAAGGAGGTGGTTCATCCAGCCCTCTTCGAGATGAACCTGTTATGGTTCTATTTTATTTTTGAGTATTAAAGTGTTGATGTTTTACTGATGTAATAGCCGTAGGATTCAAAGTATGTTTTGGCGCCAATTATGCTTGTTAGTTAAGTCGGTATGGGAGGTTCCCAGATGCATTGTTTCCTTAGATATTTTCTTCTTAATTTCGGCTGATCTTCTTCTATAAAGCTAGTAGCTTGTATTGATGAGTTCATATAATGAAATTGATATCTCTCTTCTCTCAACCCTAAATTCTCTCTATTTCTCATCTCTTTCACTTCTTTCTCATCTCATATTTTCAAATCCCTAGATTATAGTTCAATATCGTTCTTGAACTATAACAATTGGTATCAGAGCTTGTGTTGTGCTGCCGATTGATTTGGATTTGATTGGTTGGAGCTGGCTAGACACAAGAAAACTGTATCAATGGCTGGTGCTGCTACAAATGCTTCATACGCTGCAGTTGCTTGTGCAATTGTTGGAGCTGATGCTGAAGTCAATCAATTTGAACAATTAAGGCTTCAGATGGTGGAGATGTTTGCATAGTTGCGACAATCACAACAATCTCAAGAGCAAAAGCTGGCTGAAAGAATTAATCACAATCGCAACAGATGGAAGTAAGATTCCAAGGATTGCAGTAGCAGATCACAAGGCCGACTTTGCCTTCGAGAGCTGGAGTTTAATCAGCAGCTAGTCAGCCTGATCGTCCTCCTGATGTTATGTTACCTCATGATCCAGGTGTAGCAGTTGGACAATCTGATCCTCCTCCACCTGATTTGATGCAGAATTCAGAAACGAGTGAAAACATTACAAGCTGTAGCAAGAGCAGTGGATTCAGACAAGCAAGAGTAGAGATTGAGCAGTTTGATTGCAAGCAATCTCAGTCTTGGTTGAGAAGATGTGAGAGATACTTTCATTTCTATCACATTAGTAAGACTGAGAAAGTGGCATTAGCAGCAGTGCATCTCCTTGGAGATCAGGAGGTATAGTTCTATAGTCTCATACGTAGTAATCCTTCATTGTCTTGGTCTGAATTTGTGGAGGAACTCTGTGAAAGATACAGTGATGAGGATCCTAGTGATGTTGTGGACAATTTCAATAAGATAGTGCAAACTACTTCGTGAAAGAGTATATGGCTAGATTTGAGAATTTGAGAGCTAGGATGATGATTGTGACTCCTAATGCCAATGAAGCCAGTCTCAAGTTTTATAAGTGGTTTGAAGCCAAAAATCAAGAATCTTGTAAAAAACTTGAGTCCTTGAACTTTGTCTAAAGTATATGCTAAGGCCAAGTTGTTTGAGTCCACTGTATTGGCAACTTCTAATGGCCAAAGAAATAGAAGTAATTAGGGGTCTTTCCAGCATCAGAGTGCTCCTGCATGATCCAAGCCCTTGAGTGTGGAAGAGAAGAAGGCTTAGAGGCTATGTTTCAAATGTAATCAGCGTTATTTCTTTGGGCACAAGTGTAATCCCAAGCTTTTGATGTTAGCTAGTGGAGCATAGGCTCAAGGAGATACTGAAGAGGAGGAAATAAAGGTTGATTTGGTTGAACAAGAACATGAGCTACAGGAGGAGTTGGTGGATGAGGAAATGGAAATTTCAGTGAAGGCTTTAACAGGGAATGGTTCTCACAACACTATTCAAATCAAGGGAGAAGCAAGACATGGATCTATACTGATTTTGATTGATAGTGGCAGTACTCATAGCTTCATTAATCCTAAGGTTGTGAAAGAGGTGGGACATGAAGTGATTAGAACGACTCCTTTGGCTATGATAGTGGCCGATGGGAATTCAATTCTCACTCAAACCAAGTGCCAAGGCTTTAGTTGGCAAATGCATAATCATAAGTTTGTGTATGACTTCAAAATTCTTTAGTTGGGAGGCTGTGATATGGTGCTCGGTGTTGATTGGATGAAGACTTTCAATCCATTGGTTTTTAATTTCTCTCAATTGACCATTTCATTTGAGATGCAAGGGGTTAATGTTAGATTGTAGGGAATTGTTGAGCAAGACCAGTTACAGTTAATGAAGGGCAAGAGGTTGGAGGAAAGTGTCAAGAAAGGAGCATGTCAGTGGGTTGAACAGTTGTTTTCAATAGCTCAAACTGAGGTTTCGTCATCACTTCATCCTGAAATAAGTTCACTGATTGATGAGTACAATGACTTATTTGATCAACCAGTATCTTTAACTCCACAAAGGGCTCTTGATCATGCAATTCCATTGAATTTTAATTCAGATCCTGTGAACCTGAGGCCTTATAAGTACCCACACTCGCAGAAGATTGAGATTGAAAGGCAAGTCGAGGAGCTGTTGAAAACTTGCTTCATTAGGCAAAGCCATAGTCCATTTGCCTCCCCAGTTATCTTAGTTAAGAAAAAGGATGGATATGCCAGAATGTGTATTGATTATAGGTAGCTAAATTCACTTACAGTCAAGGACAAATTCCCTATTCCGATCATTGATGATCTTTTGGATGAACTCCATGGCTCACACTTCTTTTCTAAGCTAGATCTACGATAGCAGTACTATCAGATCAGAGTTTTGGAGCAAAACATCTATAAGACTGCCTCTAAAACTCATCATGGGAATTATGAGTTTGTGGTAATGCCATTTGGTCTGACTAATGCTCCAGCTACATTTTTCAGGTTGTGATGGATGATGTGTTCAAGGCTTTCTTGAAGAAATTTGTGCTGGTTTTCTTCTATGATATTCTTATTTACAGTGCAAATCTAGAGGGCCATTTGGATCATTTGAGGAAGGTGTTCAGTGTTAGGCGCAGTCATAAGCTCTATGCTAGGTTGTCCAAGTGCTCTTTTGCTTAGTCACAAGTGGAGTATTTAGGCTATATAATTTCTTCTGAAGGTGTATCCACAGATCCAACTAAGATCCAAGCTATGAAAGACTAGCCAATACCTATTACCTTGAAGTAATCGAGGGCATTTTTTGGGTTAACAGGATATTACAAGAAGTTTGTAGCAGGATATGAAGTTATTGCCAAGCCATTAACCGATCTATTGAAAGAAGATGCCTTCAAGTGGTCTGAGGCTGCTCAGGAAGCTTTTGAAGCACTAAAAGCAGCAATGTGTGCAGCTCCAGTTTTGGCAATGCCTAATTTCAGCAAAGATTTTGTGCTGGAGACTAATGCTTATGGTGATGGAGTTGGAGTAGTCTTATCATGGATGGGAAGGCCATTGCCTTATCTTAGCCAAGCTTTGAGCCCCAAACATTTGGAATTATCTATATACGAGAAGGAGTATTTTGCTATCCTTTTGGCTGTCAAGAAGTGGAGGCATTATTTGGAGGGTCACCATTTTGTTATTAAAACAGACCATCAAAGCCTTAAATACTTGTTAGAGCAGAGGATAGCCACCAGGGTACTGCGCAAAGGGTTAATGAGGATGCTTGGTCTTGATTATTCAATTCAGTATTTAAAGGGAAAGGAGAAACTGGCTACTGATGCCTTGTCTCGCAGATTAGAGGAATCTGAAATGGGTTTTTGTGGGGCTGTATCTCTTGTATTACTAGCTTGGATGGATGAGGTTGAAGAGGATGACTTTGCTCGAGAATATGTGACAGCTTATAGCATCAACAAAGATTCCCCTGGTGCACCTGAGACTGGTATTGTGGTGACCAAGGGAATCAACAGGATCAAGGGGAAATTGTTTGTAGGTTCATCCACTGATTTGAGGAAAAAGTCCTTGAGGCTTCCCATGATCCAGCGTGGGGTGGACATTCCGGTGTAGAAGGAGTCTATCAAAGACTCAAAAGCTATTTCAGTTGGCCCGGTATGAGAAAGGAGGTGGTAGATTTTGTTCAATCTTGTGAAGCTTGTCAGCAAACCAAACTAGATGGCAAGAAGTAGCCCGGCCTACTTCAGCCTCTTCCAATCCCTGATTGTGCGTGGAAACACATTAGCATGGATTTTATTGAGAGTTTTCTAAAATCTAAGGGAAAGGAAGTCATATGAGTAGTTGTTGATCGCTTCACCAAATTCAGTCACTTTGTAGCATTATCCCGTCCAATAAAGCTGAAAGACTAGCTAGAGTCTTCTTGGATAACATTTACAAGCTGCATGGTCTACCAAATTCTATAATTTCTTACCGTGACAAGCATTTCAGCTGCAATTTCTGGAAGGAGTTGTTCCTACTCTTAGGTACTACCTTGGCCTTGAGTTCCTCCTATCATCCTCAGACTGATCGACAATCAGAGAGGGTTAAACAGTGCATTGAGCAGTATTTGAGGAGTATGACATTTAGCTATCCTAAGGAGTGGTGTAGGTGGTTGTCATTGGCAGAATTCTGGTTCAACACGCATGCTCATTCATCTATTGGCACAACTCCCTTCAAGGCATTATATGGGTATGATCCTCCCTCTCCATTAGCTTTGCAAAGGATCAATAGTTTAGTCCTGGATGTTTCTGATTTGCTGCAGCAAAGGAAGCAGTTAGTTCAGTTGCTCAAAGATAACCTTCACTTGGCTTAAGCAAAGAGATTTGGTATACATGACATCCGTATTGGCTGTGCGCGAAAGTGTTAAGCTCAATGCTCTGTATTTTGGTCCCTATAAGATACTTGAGAGGTTGGGCAAAGTTGCTTATAGATTGGAGCTTCCATCTGGTTCAAACATTCATCCTGTGTTCCACGTTTCTCTCCTAAAGAAACATGTCGAAAGAGGGAAGTCTTGCTCTCCTAACCCTCCCAAGACTGGTTTTGGCGGAGCTCTTTTGTAGGTACTTGCTGCTACATTTGATTCTTGAGTCATTCAGCAAGGTGGGAAGCTTGTTAAATTGGTTTTGGTGATGTGGAGCAACTTAGACGAAGGAGATTCAACTTGGGAGAATCTTAAGTTCCCTCAAAGTCAATTACCATCCTTCCATTCTTGAGACAAGAATGATATTTAAGGGAAGGCATTGTTATGATTCTACTTCATTTTTGAGTATTGAAGTGTTGGCGTTTTACTGATGTAATAGCAGTAGGATTCAAAGTATGTTTTGGTGCCAATCATGCTTGTTAGCTAAGTCGGTTTGGGGAGGTGTCAGAATGCATTGTCTCTTTAGATATTTTCTTCCTAATTTTGGCTGATCTTGTTCTATAAAGCTAGCTAGCTTGTATTGATGAGTTCATATAATGAAATTGATATCTCTTTTCTCTCAACCCTAAATTCTCTCTATTTCTCATCTCTTTCACTTCTTTCTCATCTCATATTCTCAAATCCCTAGCTTATAGTTCAAGATCATTCTTGAACTATAACAGAACTTTCATAAGATCCCATAGGCCTGATAGATTCAATGCCCTCTTTTTCATAGGTATTGGGACATTATCAGAATGAATGTGGTTGAAGCAATGAGATCTTTCTTCAAAAGTGAAACAATTCTAAACGAAGTCAACCACACATTCATTGTAGTGATCCCCAAATTTGATGATAAGTAAAATGTGAACCACTTTGTATGAGCTGTCTTTGCAATATCCTCTAATAATATTATTGCTAAGACTTTGTCTAATTGCCTTAGGCCATTAATTGCAAAGATAGTTAGCTTCCTCCACCTCATAGGTCAATTTGTGGTAATACTTAATTGCACATGAGATCATGACCTCCTTTAGTAAGAAACAAGGGAAAACTGGTTGAGGGATGTTGAAGTTGGTCGTGGAGAAAGCATAGAGAGTTGAATGGTCATTCCTTCGCCAAGTTATGGAGAAGCTAGGTTTTGCTCATCAATAGATCAACAGATCATGGTGTGTCATCCTCTTACTCCGTCCTGTTTGAGCATCAATCAGGGGGTTGTTTTAAACCAAGTAGAGGACTCCATCAAGGAGATCTTCTTTCTCCCTATCCATTTGATCTCTGTATTGATGTTCTTACTTTAAATCTCCAAGTCCTTGTCGATCAGAGGAAAGTAGGTATTGGGATCAAAGTTGCTAGAGATGCCCCTTCAATCTCATGCCTATTGTTCACAGATTTTTGTCTCTTTTCTTTGTGAAACTATAATGAGGTGATCTCAAGCTTCATGGCCTAGTAAATGCGTATTGTTAGGACTTAGATGAGCTTTTTAACTTCCAAAAGTATGTTGTAATTCTCTCTCAAAGTATCCCAAGGGAGCTGAGATAATAAATTAGTGATTTCCTTAGTATGAGGTTTTCTTCATTCACGAAATGTTGCTTTGGCCAAAGAATATTTACTAGTAAAGTTGCCGAATCAATTAAGTACAAGTTGGATTCCCAGTTAACGTCATGGAAGCCAAATTTCTTATCCAAGCTGGGTAGGATCCCACTTTGCCAATCTTTTGCTTGAGTCAACTCCAGCTTATATTGTCCAATGCTTTCATATGCCTGAAAATGATTGTGGCATTGGGATAGCATTAATAGGAAATTTCTTAGGAAGAAGGGTTCAAACAATAGTTTGTATTTTGGTAGCTTGGAATAAAATTTATAAGCCAAAAAAAATGTTGAGGAAAGGGTCTTCCAAACATGGAAGTTACTAACTTTGCCTTCTTAAGCAAGCTATGTTGAAAAGTGACCAATAACCCAAATAACATATGGATAAAATTTATCACAACTAAATATTTCAGGTACTCAAGACTCCCTCAACTATTTTACTAACAAATCAAATCCCCCATCATGGAAAGGTATTCTTGTGGTAAAAGGAGGAAGGAAGTTCATTTTTTTTTCTTCTAGAGAGAGAGAGTTAGAGAGAGAAGCTCTCAGAGCTGATTTCCAGCTGGACGGCGCGTGGGGTTTTGGCGATTCTTCAGCCCATGCATGGCAGCTCAAACGGGGGCGCTCTTTGCAGCTCTAGAATCCTCGGGTCGTGATCTTTCATGGGATATGGTCATTTCTCCATTTCCGTTATCGGTTTGAGGGTGAAACACAAGTGAGTGAGGGAGATTGTTGGTGGTGGTTGAGGTGTGCGTAGGATGCGTTTTTTGGGTGGTTTCTCGCTGGAATCTCCTCAAGCTGGCCCCTTCATCTTCTTCCTCCCTCTTTCTGCTCATCCTTGCCAGTGTTGGGGTGGTTTTTTTTACTAGCGGCAGTTCTTCTCTCTCCCTCTTCCCATGGCTTTGCTATGATTTTCTCCCAAATTTGGTAAGATCTCCAATGATTCTCCTATAATTTGTTCATATTTAGCAGTTACGGATTTTGTGGATCCAATCCCTAAAATCACGCGCCTAACTCATCTGGTATTTTTTGAATTTTTTGGTTAGGCTGGGCAAGTTTTTTGGGTGGCGCTAGGTGTTTCACGTAGTGGTTTTCGACCAAAATTCGAATTTGTTTTTCTCTCTACTTGTTTAAACTTAGTTTGCGTGCACCCTAGCCATAGCGCAAGCCTGGGTGGCTCAAGGTGGGGCTGTGGTTGTGCCACCGTTAGATGGTGTGGGAGTTAATGGTGGTTTGTGCATGAATTTGAATGATTCGGGTACTAGTGATAGAGCCCTCTTCTTTATTCCCCCTACCACCATTAATGGTGAGATTGTTATGTCTATCTCCGGCAAGGACGTAAGTCCGGGCCTCGAAAAATGGCAACGCTTTCTTGTTGGGCATGTTGTTTGAGGACGGGTTGCTTACTCCCGATGTAAGGCCATGACAAACTTACTTTTGGGGATCGAAAGACCTAGAAAGTGTTATCTCCGATGGGGAAAAATACTTCTTCCACTTTAAAAGTTTGAAGACTCCAAGAAGGTTCTTCGTGGTGGCCCTTGGTACCTCAAAGGGCATTGTCTCTCTCTTCAACGTTTGTCCCATGAACTTGTCCCCTTGCATGACCTTCCATCAATGTCTATTTGGATTCAACTTCATGGTTTATGAGCTCCTCTTTGGACGGTGAGGACCCTTGGCACCATCTTTAGTGGTGTTGGGCGTCCTCTCTACATGGATAAGTCTACTTGTGAAGGGACCATGGTTAGTTATGCACGGGTTTATGAGGAGACCGAAGCCAAGGTTATTCCAGTCAAGAAATTGCTCGTTGATTACAATGGTACTCATTTTCCGATGAAGGTGAATTATGAGGGATTACCTGAAATTTGCCTTAAATGTCAAGTTTTTGGCCATTCTTGTCAAAATACTGATGCTCCCTCCTCGCCCATGGAAAAACCTACGGTGACAGCGGGGAAAAACCCCGGAAAAAACACCAGCGACGGAAGAAGGTGGAGGGCGGTGGTGAGCAAGTGGAAGATCTAGGCCAGCTGGGCCCGCGCAAGCTACTAGGGTTGGTGGGGCGATTGGGCCAGGTGAAAGGCCCACAGCGGTTGAGGCTTGCAGGCCTCTTGGTGCTAGGCTTTTGGGCCAAGCCTAGGAAGATGGGGAGAGTAGCTTGGGTGCTGGGTCTGGGCTGGTTTCTATTGGACCCACACATCACTAGGGTTGGTGGGATGATTGGACCTGGTTGTGGGCTCATGATTGAAGCTCATGGGCCTCCTGGGCCAGGCTTTGGATGAAGGTGGTAGTGATATTTGTTTTGGGTCTATGTCGATTCTCATTGGGCTTACTGCTTTTGGGGATCAAATTGGGCCACCTAATGATGCAAGGCTAGGTCATAGAGAAGTTAAGGATGGGCTTGGGCAACCCCTTTCTCCCACTTCATGGCTCCCTCTTAGATCGCATGGGCCCATTTATGAGCCTCCTAAGGACCCCCTTGTTGCAGGGGGCCAGACCACTGTTCTGGGCCGTCGGGCCCGGATGCCGCTGATGCCCAGCTTCACCAAGGCCCTGGGCGGCCCGAGCCTATTTCGGGTGAGGTTGGCACCCTGCCTCCTCCTCCCAAAAACTCAGGTCTCTGGCCCCCTACAAGGGCTTGCACTCGAGATGGGTCCCTCAGATTTCGCGTATTCGTCTACTCATGTGGATGAGTTAGGGACGCTTCAGGGTGATGATGCCCCAACCGGGTCCTACTTCCGAGATAGCGCAGTGTTGGGCCCCTCGGGTTACATCCCGATGGTGCTTGCATAAGGTAAGGAAGCTTTTGTTGCGATTCTTAAAACTGGGTCTTGCCATGTGAATCAAGAAACCAATTTACCAAGCAACCGGACTGTGTGCCTCAGTGATCAAAAAAGTTCTTCAGCTACTGAAGACTCAACTGATGCTCTTGCTTCTCTTAGAGATTACGAGCCAACTACCATTGTTCCACATACGATAACTAGAGTTGCTTCCAAGAAGCAAAATCAGGTCATCTAACCCCCACCAAAAGAGGCGTCAACGACATTGAGTGTTGGCCGCGTCTCCTGTGTTTTGAGGTGCTTGCTCTGATGTATTTCTTTTCATGTATTCTTTGTTTTACCTGTCCCTTTGACTTTTGTTGTGTTTGCCTTCTTAGCATTGTTTAGCTTTCTTTTCAAATGCTTTGTAGGCCTCAACCGTGTCTTTGGGTATGCCCCTCGTACTAATGTACAGTTCTTTTTTTTATATATACAACTGATTTATCCTAAAAAACAAAAAGGAATCCCGAGGAATGGTTTCATTTGGAAAACTAGAATTGGACTTGAGTCTGCTTTTGATTCTATAGCTCAACTTCCGATAAGAATCTTGTCGAGTTCCTCATCCTGAATATTATAAACCACAACCCTAAGATGAAAGGTTATGCAAGCCATTCATGATAGAGAATGGAATAGCTTTGCCCTTACGAGCCTTCTTTCTCGGATCTTTGTGAGCTTGTCCTTGACATCTCAATCCCCAAAATTCCAAGAGCCGGTCCCCAAAATAATGCAAAATAAAAAATAAAAAAAAAATAATGCCCAAAAAAAAATATTTACCAAACTATTGTTGAACCGTGTTTAGAAAACGCGGCTATATAAACCACATCACAATAACCCGTTTCAATTCTCTATAAACCGCATCTAAAAAACACGGTTTAATTCAAAGTGAACCGCGTTTTAGAAAACACGGTTTTACTCAAAATGATCCGCTTTTTAAAAACGCGGTTTTATCATAAACCGCGTTAATAAACGCGGTTTACTCTCAGAAACTTTGCTCGCAATACATTGCCTGCCAGTAAGCAAAAATCAAAGTCAATTACATTAAAATTTTGTATTACAAAAATTTTTTCATTGATGTCATTCAATTATAGTATCTCTACAGCAGCAATTAATACAAACAATCACTTAATATCAAAACAATAGTCTACGAGAAGAAATTATCATACATTTGAATCGTGAAATAATATCTTTCATTCAAATAAAATGTATGTATACACTGTACAAATATGACATCTAAATTAAATTTTCATAATTAGTTTATTCATCAACATTTTCAAAGGGCACATTGTGAAACTGTTGATGATTGTCACGTTGATCTCATGTCCCTCCCGATGAAGCTCCAACATCATGAGTAGAGGTGGTAGGAAATGAGACGAGGTTATCAAAAAAAGGCCCTTGGAGAAGATCGTTCTGTCCTACATGTCGTACACCTTGAACTGCGGATCTACGGTTCTCCTCTACAGCGAGCGCATTCATTTGATTGAATTGGAAGAGGTTGTGGTCAATTGGGCCTGGCTCCTTCTATGTTGTCGCACAATAAGGTTTATTAAAATTAATCGATATATATAAATAACGAACTACTATGTAAAAAATAATATAAATAAAACATAAATAAATGTTCAAAAAAATGAAACATAAATAAATATTACCGTCATATATTTCACTGCTACTAGCTGCTAGCCGAGCCTCGTGCTCTTTTTTCCTCTTGCATGTCAATACGTTATGACCCTTTCTCTTACAGAACCCACATGTGACCCTTCGTGTATCATCGTTCTCATCCATTTCATTTTGAATTCGTTTTGAGCGTGGGCGTCCTTGACTTCGCTTTAAACTAGGATTCGGGATTATTTTAGGTCCATCATATGTCTCCCAATATCCCTTGTCCGGAATTGGACTGAATGTCGGCTCGTATGAATCACGATACATAGGAAGAGAATAATATGGGTTCAAGAATGACAAAGGATCATAATTTCTACTGTAGCATACGGTAAGAACATGAGAACACGGAATACCATACAGCTGCAGTTTTTGACAAGAGCATGTCCTTCCTTCCAGGTTAATGGTTTGTTTATGTCCCCCTTTTCCTCTCTCCCTATCACCTGCTGTAGTGATGATCTCATATATACCTCTTTGGTAGTCAAATACTTCAACGCGATGATATCGTGCCTTGGCCTTATTTGACTCCAATATCTCATTGATTGTGGGGCAACAAGCTTTCTCTTCCGCAAGAAGTTCACCCGCAACTCCCCGCCGTCGAACAAACCACTTATTTGTCCGATAAAAGGTCAACTCTACAATTGAAGTGACAGGAAAGCTACGAACTCCCCTCAGCAAAGCATTCATGATTTCAACCATATTGGTAGTCATAAGCCCATATCTCTTCCCCTGATCATGGCAAAGAGCCCACTTGTTCAGGCCAATTTCACCAAGGTATCTGCGGACATCGATATTCGACTCCCCGATTCTATCGAATGTAGAGTTGAATTTCCTGGGTTGAGCCTGCCTTGCAGCAAAGTGTGTCATATTTTTCAAAGTCGTATTTCGAAACCTTACATTCACATTAGATACAAGGTGTCTCGAACAAATTCTATGATAGGCATTTGGCTACCTCCATTCTCTTCTAGTCATTACATTTATTATTCCAGCGTGACGATCTAAAATTACACAGACTTGTCTTTCCCCTATTACATGTTTTTTCAAGTACTTCATAAACCATGACCAACTAGCATTACTCTCGCCTTCTACGAGAGCAAATGCTAATGGAAACGCTTGATTATTGGCATCAGAAGCAACAGCAAGTAATAACACTCCCTTATACTTCCCATAAAGATGGGTACCATCAATAGATATGACAGGACGACAATATTGAAACCCTTGTATAGCCGGCCTAAACGAGCAAAAAGCTTTGTCGAAAAAGTGGACAGAAGGGTCTGAAGTTGGAATACTTCTGAATACAGTCTTTGTACCAGGATTTGATCTTTTAATTGCTCTCAAAATTTGGGGAAGCTTTGCATAAGAGTCCTCAAATGTGCCAAATATATTGCCAATTGCCCTTTGTTTCGCCAACTAAGCCGTTTTATATGTAATCTTTAATCGAAACTGATCGGAAATAACTTGAGCAATAGAACTTGCAGAAATTGACACTTGTGTTCTAACAAGCTCCATTACATGTTGGGCAACAAAGGATGATCTTACCAAGCGATGGTTCTGGGCAAACACATCATTGACACATGTGTGAGGACCTCTGTACCTTACAACTAAGAAGTAAGGGAATTGTGGATCTTTGACAACAACCCTTAACCACCATGGACAATCACTCTTCTTGCATTTGCACACTAGCTTCTGCGGAGTTGATTCAACTGTCTTACAAAATTGATTGTTTCTCACCGAATATTGTCGCACAGCGTTTATGACATCTTGTTTGGTATGAAAAAGTTGTCCCACTGCAAATTCGCCCGCATGATCATAGTGAAAATTAAGCTCATCAGGTTCGACATAGGGATTTTCATTGACACGAGCAAATTCAGGCACAGAAGCACAAGCACTAACAGGATCTTCATCCACATCATTACGTGCAAACTCGGTTTCAGTTTCATTAATTCGTTCATCAACGATATCGTCATCTCCATCGTCCTGTTCAAGCTCCCTTTCGATCTCATCCATTTGCTCACTGTCTTCATCCTCGATCAAATAACCCTGATCACTGTCATCGTAAGCTGTACTAACAAATACTCCGTCACCATCACCACCTTGTTCTACATATTCTCTCACAGGATTAGATTGTGACATCGGGCATCCTTCATTAGGGATACTCGCAGCTTGCCCAATATGGCTACTTGATGCACCCATTGACCCATTCCGGACGTACATGGAATTGCAGTATTCGCAGGACATTCAAATAATAAAGTTGGACGAACTGTAATACTAGTATTGGTCACATAAGTTTGGGGCATACTTGGAGCAGCCCCATACCCAAGGTAAGATATAGGATAAGTTGATTGACATTCAAGTAGACGATTTTTCATATTAACATTCAGATTTTCTGGTGCTACTTCTATATAAAAATCTGTTGTCGACTGCTTCTTTAGCTCAATGTATGACCACATAACTTGTAACGAAGTGTCATTGAAAAGATCAATCATTTGATGTCCATGCGCAGTATAAGTACCCCATTTCACTTTTAAATTAACAATATTTCGGTCAATATTACAACACTCTCTCAACATACTGATTAATCCACTAAAATTGATGTCGTTTCTAACAAATATCATACTGCTATACCCTCCAACATAATTGACATGCTCTCTATTTTTCTCGGCCTTTCCACCCCAATGACAAATAATAGGATGCAAAAAAGCCATATTCTGAAAATGTTTACAATAATACAAACTTCAATATGTATTTTTTGATCAACAAACTTCAATACGTATAAAAAAAGTAAAATTTTAGCAACATTCAACATCACAATACAAACAATCACAAATTCTAACTAAACTCCGCAAAATAAACCTAGAGAACTAAATAAAAATTATTATAATATAATCCTATGTATTTTTAACAAGAAAAAATAATATTTCAAAAACAAGAAGTTAAAATTACCGCAGTTAATCTTTTCTGTGAAGAAATGCAGTAGTGATCAAATAACTCCAACAATGATCACTTGAAAAATCTCCGGTGTATGAACGAAACGACGTGACCGGCAGCGGGAGAACGAGACAGAGGCATGAGCAGGAGAATGGGGAGGTTCGTGAATGCATGAGCAGGAGAATGGGGAGGTTCGTTTAAGTGATCCGCGTCCCAAAGACGCGGTTCACCTCTATCTAAACCGCTTCGTAACGACGCGGTTTATTTAGAATTAAACCGATTCTTTAGAACGCGGATAACTTTAAATAAAACCGCGTCTTCAAGACACGGTTTATTTAAACAAAACCGCGTCTTCAAGACACGGTTTTATTTAAACAAAACCGTGTCTTTAAGACGCGGTTTACTTAATGCGGTTTAAATCGTACCTAACCGCGTTTTCTAAACGCGGTTCAACAGTAGATTGGTAAATATTTATTTTTTAGCATTATTTTTTTTATTTTTTTATTTTTTAGCATTATTTTGAGAACCGACTCCAATGGGTGAAAAGAAATGTTGATGATTTTCTGCATTTAATTTATTCAGTGTTAAATCTGCAACCTCTCTCTCTCTCTCTCTCTCTCTCTTCTGCAGCTCCCTGTCACATCGGCCAGCTCGCCGACTACCGCCAACACACACACGCCGGCGACGCCTACTTCACGGTGACAATCCACCACCGGCCAGCATAGCCACACTCCACCCTGCCCTACATCGAGCCCACACACCACGCACCACCCTACGTTAAGCCCCTGCACCACCAGTCCCCACCACTGGTCTCCCCCAATTGAAACCATCGTCACCCACCTCCGGTACCCACCCACCCACACACCCACGCCCTACGAGTCCCCCCTCCCTTCGAACCCCACGAACCACCACTATCTCCACACCCCTCACCATCCACCACCAGTGGTCCCCCACCCCACCCCACCCCACCCCCACCGCCGCCGCCCACTGTCGATACTCGCCTCACCCACACACCCACACCCCTATGAACCCACCACCGATACCCAACCCACCACCCACCACTGGTACCCACCCCACCCACCACCACCAGCACACACCCTGCCCCACCCACCAACACCAACCCCCACTAACTGCACACCCCCCGCCCCCCCCACCCCCACCACGACGCCGCAGCCAGCAACCCGCAACCAGCAGCCAAAAGCGGGCCTAGGTATGTATTAGCCGGGTCAGATTATCGACAACGCACTAGCCCTAGGTTTGATCTATCCTTTATTATTGTAGGGTGGTATTTTAATTCACGGTTGTTGGGTATATTTTAATTTGATTTAATCTGATTTGCTCCTTGCCTTTGAACTGTGTAGATATTGACTATAGTAAGCTTCCAATCTATGTGCTCACTTACCAGAGATAGTCACAGCTAGTGGATGAATATTACTAGTTATGAAACTCAGAGATTGAGGTCATCTTCAAAGGGGTCGGGGAAGGGGAGGGCGAAGCAAAAGGAGAAAAGAAATTTGCGACTTGGGAAGCTAAATGTCGGGATGCTACCAAATAAGAGTTTTGAGGTGGCCCAAATGATGATGAAGAGAAAGATTAACATTCTTTGTTTGTAAGAGACTAAATGGGTCGACATGAAAGCTAGGGATGTGTTGGGTTACAAGTTTGTATGCGGGCAAGGCCAGAGATAGGAATGGAGTTGGCATCATCGTGGATAGCTGCCTCAAAGATAAAGTAATTGGGGTATCTAGGACTGGTGATAGGATCATAAGCATCAAGATGGTACTAGATGGGGAGGTATTGAGCGTCATCAGTGCCTACGCATCGCAAACTGCACTAACAGAGCGCGAGAAGGCAACATTCTGGGAGGACTTAGACACAACGATGTAAGGCATACCCCAAACCAAACAAGTGATGATTGGCGGGGATTTTAATGGGCACGTTGGCACAACTGAGGATGGTTATGCATCATACCATGGAGGTTTTGGTTTTGGAACCAGGAATGCAGAGGGTAAAGCCCTCTTAGATTTTGCGGTCACTTATGACTTAATGGTGGCCAACGCCTTCTTTAAAAAGCATGATGAACACATTATCATGTATCAAAGCGATGGGACAGGGACACAGATTGACTACATACTCTTAAGGAAAAGAGCACAAAGAAACTGCAGGGATTGTAAGGTTACCCTAGGAGAAGACCTTTCTACACAACACAAGGTGTTGTGGGCTGATAAAAAGGACAAGAAGAGGGCCAAAAGAACTAACATACCCACCCAAACATATACTTGCTAGAGGGATTTGAAGGGACAGAAGAATAAAGTGTACAAGGAAAGAGCAGTGTCTGAGCTCAAGTGGGACTACGAGGCAGATACAAACCAAATGTTGAACCAATTGGCCCAAAAGATTAGACGGCTGGCATGGGAAGTTCTGGGTGTGTCAAAGGGAGGGGCACCAAGCAATAGAGAGTCCCGGTGGTGGTGCGAGGAGGTCCAAGAGAAAATTGAAGCCAAACGAGACTATTTCAAGGAGTGGGTTCGCAATGGAGATGAGGATAAGCGACATCGGTATCAACAAGCCAGGAAATGAAGCAAAGAGAGTAGTCAAAGAAGCATAATCAAGAGCGTATGAGGAGTTCTACAAGAGGTTGGAGACCAAGAAGGGAGCTAGGGATATATATATATATATATATATTGCCAAGGCAAGAGAAAGGAAGACAAGGGACTTGGATCGAGTATAGTGTATAAGAGACGGACAGGTGCTCGTGGACAGGCAACTAATTAAAGCTAGATAGAGAGTCGACTTCCATGATTTGTTCAATGAACAAGGGGATACAGAGATATCCCTTGGTGATCTTCAAACATCTGAGGAGCACCAGAATCACTATAATTGTAGGCAAATTAGCCCCGAGGAAGTCAAGAAAGCCCTGAAACATATAGGAAAGGGTAAATCAGTAAGCCCAGATGGTATATCCATAGAGGCATGGAAATGCCTTGGACAGAAGAGCATCAATTGGTTGACTAAGTTATAAACCAAATCCTCATAGGGAAGAAGATGCCTGATGAATGGAGAAAGAGCACATTGATCCCGATCTATAAGAACAAAGGCGACATCTAGAGCTGCGCCAACTATCGGGGTATCAAACTAATGTGCCACACGCCAGAGCTATGGAAGCGGGTCATAGAGAGGAGGTTACAACAACAGACAGAGGTGTCTGAGAACCAATTCGAATTTAGGCCCGGAAGATCAACAATAGAAGCCATCCACATCCTAAGGCGGACGACAGAGCACTGCAGGAAGAGACAAAAAAAACTACACATGGTTTTCATTGATCTAGAGAAGGCATATGATAGAGTGCCAAGGAAGGTTCTATGGAGGGATTTGGATAAGAAAGGCATCCCTGTGCCATATATCCAGGCCATTAGAGACATGTATAAGGATGCATAATCTAGGGTATGCACAGTGGAAGGGGAGACAGATGCTTCCTCGATAACAGTCGGGGTACACCAAGGATCTGCCTTGAGCCCCTATTTGTTAATTCTGGTAATGGATGAGCTCACTAGGAACATCTAAGGAGGTGTACCTTGGTGCATGCCTTTCGCAGATGACATAGTGCTGGTAGGGGGATCGTGGGAAAAGGCTAATGAGAAGCTAGAATTGTGGGGAAGGGCATTAGAATCAAAGGGCTTACGACTCAATAGATCCAAGATCGAGTACATGGAGTTTAAGTTCGATCCCTCCACCACGCCTAGCAAAGAAGACGCCAAGATTGGATGGCACCCTGCACCGAGAAAGGAGAGTTTCAAATAGCACAACAGCAAAGTTGATGAGGATACTATAAGACGATAGAAAGTTTCCCTCAAAGCTAAATGGAAGATACTATAAGACGATAGTGAGGCCGGCCATGTATTATGAGGTAGAGTGTAGGGTTATGAAACATCATACACAGAAGATAAGGGTGGCGGCGATGAGGATGTTGCAGTGGATGTACGAACACAGAAGGAAGGAGGAAGTCCTGCTTATTTGCTTATTGCTCGCTTGCTGCCAGGCTTCATTGCTACTGACAAGCTTATCAGGTTGGGGGTCCTCGGAAACAACCTTCCTTCATGGCAGGCCCCGGAAGGGGGAAGGCTGCGTACATGTATCCCCTAGACCCTGCTTATACGGGAGCCCTTTGAGGCACTGGGTGGTGGTTGTTTTTGTTGTAGTGTTAAATCTGCAACCTGATTAGCCCATCAATTAGATTGGAATGTGGGAAAATTCTTGGGGGATTAAGTTGATCTACTATATTAATATCCATCCAAAAAGCTAAAGTCTTTCTCTAGCAATGTTTGAGTGAGGGTTTGGTACAAGTAATCTAATGAAAAAAGGTATCCACGAGGGTTGGGTGTACCCTATATGTGAAAATTGAGTTGAAATATTGACCATCTTCTTGAATGCCCAAAATCCAAAGAGATTTGGAATGTGGGGGCTACTCAAGGTCAAACCCCGTCGAATTCCTCACAAAACAACTCCTTTCTAGATAACTCAGGTATCAAAAGGACAGACGCCAAAAGCCAGTCTTGTCTTAGCATATTTGTAAGGACGGGAATAACCAAGATTTCAATAGGAAAATGGATAGTCCGAGGAAGGCTTGTAGTCTTGCAAAGCAAACATTATGGGAATGGGAATGTCAAAATCAAATAGATAATCCCGAGGGACATCATGAGGAGACTAACTATACCAGAACAATAAGAAGAAAAGACTGGATTTGTTTTAAAGCCCCTAGAGATGATTACTAGGGTTTATTATTAGCGACTAAAAAAAAAAGATAATCCTAGTTGGATGGAGAGAAATGGCATAATGTTCCAGACATAGTTACTAAGGCAGTGGTTGCCAGAGATGGGCCGATGCAAGCTATCAACATGGGTTTTTAAGCTACAGAATTAGAATGTGACAATGAGATCGTCATTAAACAATTAGACTATATCGTTCTGATTGATATTTGTTCCATTGCGGATGATATCCGTACATTTAGTTCTCAATTTGAACTGATCTCTTTCCAACATTATTTTTAGGGAAGCAAATAAGGTAGCAGATTGGTGTGCTAACCAAGCCATAATCTTCCTAGTCCTATGATTGGGAGTGCCCAACGGATTGATCCCTTCTTGTACTCTTAAGGACGGATGGTTTAGATTTCTCTTTTCTTAAAAAGAGAGCCCAATTTATTTATTCTCCTTGCCACTGGAAAAAAAAAAAAAGAAAAAGAAATAACTTGAGCAACAAGGTCAATTAAAAGTCGGGAGAGAGTCGATGCAATTTCCCTGTCTTAAGAGTCATCTGGGCCTAAGTGGCTCGGACAACCTTCAACAGCGCGGCCAGGTGTGAAAAGGCAACTAAAAGTCCAATTACAGAATCATGGCATCTAACTAAGAATGAAGTGATAAACCATCGAAAACACTATGAAAGGCCATATTTCCTAAATTAGCATGTGTTTCCTCGGGCTAAAAATCCTAACACCTATATTAAGATGCCCCCCAAAAGACTAAGGCCACATAACATAAAACTTGGAGCATCTACAATCTCAATTACACACACCCATCGTCAAAACCCTCAGCTGAAAACTCCTTTTTAAAACATGTTCTTCTCAAACTCAAACTTCCTTAAAACATTGTAGTCACTTCGCATGATACCTTTGGATCTCTTTTTGCTCTGACTTGGTTCTAACATAGAGGGTGGTGTTAGGAAGCTTGACTGGTTCTGGACATCTTCATGTACACTTTCAGTATCGGCTAATTTCAAAAGTGAGTTCTGCAAACACGAGAAGAAACCAATGCCGAAATAAACACATGCGAAATGCGTTATCTACCTTTCTCGAAATTTAAATATGTACACAAATTAACTGCTGCTAATTTCAAACCTTTTCTGGGTTAACAAATGGACAATTAGAAGAAAGGCGTTGAAATTTAGAAACATAACTGTCTATTTCTAAAGTAGACGTTGCTTTTCTGCCTGCATAGTTTCAAGGGGGAAAAAAAATAAAAAATACAAGAACCACAATATCACTAGACTTCAACATAAGAGATCATGACCTTTAGGAAAATGTGACGGAAAACACTTTCTTGTATTTAACTCGCCGAAAATGCAATGGAAAAATAGGAAAATATCACAACACTTCTACAAAATATAGATGCTAAATAAAATCATAATCTTTAGGAAATGTGAAGGAAAACACTTTCTTGTATTTGGAACTCTCTGAAATTGCAATGGAAAAAGAATATGTAGGAAAATATAATGGAAAATAACATGAACAATTGGACTCCGGTTGGAACTAGGAAAATACAAAGAGAGAAAATACAGAGAAAAGAAAATTAAAGGAAAATAATAGAAGGAAATTCATTTTCTTTGCTTTGTTTGGAGCTAAAGGAAAGTTTAAGGGGAAAATGTGATTCAACTATAAAAGAAGAGAGTTATGGTGTAGGATTGTTCAAAATTACAAATTGTATGGTAATATTTAAGAGAGAGAAATAAATTCACACTGAAGGATATTTAATTAACATTCAGACTGAGAGATCAGATTGAAAAATTGCTATTTATCCAATTCCCAATTGTTGGTCCTTTTTTAGTTTTCGTCTGCTCTGGTCAAGTTTAATGTAAGAAACATAATAAAATATTTAATTATTTTGGATCAAATCAGAAAATTAGGTGAAAAGCTAAAGTATTTTGTTGTTCTTCTATCCAATCCTCACTCAATATGGACCTTCATGGTCTTCGTTGCAGTTTGATCTAGATTTAAGTAATTAATATATTTAAAGGGTTTTTTGCATTTTAACCAGTCAAGCTTTTAACCACATATATTTTATAATATATAGCTTTTGACCACCTGATTAATTTTTTCATCATTTAATTAAAAACTTTTAACCACATTTTATAGAAACATTCTCGGGAATCTGTGTGTCGAAACATAGTTTTACAGAACCCATAGCCTGCATCTATGTGTTGACACTAGGGGTGGCAAACATGACGTGTTGTGTCATGTTATACAAGGGGTCCTAGAAATGGCGTCAACCCGAACCTGACCCGTTTATTATACGGGTTAGAAACTCTTAACCCTGACCCAACCCAATTATTAAACAGGTAACCTGCGGGTTATTAATTTAAATTATATTAGTATTTTTTCATTAAATACTAGTTTGTCAACTTATAAACATATAAATAATACAGTTAACGGTTTATACCAATAGAGAATATATTACATATTTTTAATTTTTAAAATAAACTATCAAATTAACATTAATAAACAGTTCAAAGGGTAAATTATAGAAAACTCCCCTGCCTTTTGCTTCAATAATAGAAAAACCCCTCACAAATGAAACCACTCACTAAACCCCCTCACTTTTAAAAATTTTTCACTTTGCCCCCAAACAACTTTTTTTGACCATTTTACCCGACAAAATAAAATGTTTAATTGTTTGATTTTATTTTTAAGAAGGGGTTTTATATTCGGAATATAAATAAGGATTTTTTTTACATTTTTAAAAGGGGAGTTTTCTATATTTATAAAATTAGTATTTTAATTAATTATAATAGTGACATTATAGTATTAACAAAAAAAAAATATTATAGTTTATCTCATACTAAAAATACTTTTTATCTTCTAACCTTATAATAATATTAATATAATTGATTAAAATAATTATATTTTTATAAATGTAGAAAATCCCCTCAATTCTTTTGCTAAGAACATAAAATTTTTAATTTTTGTCTAATAATATAAAATATCCTTTTAAAAATAAAATTAAACATTAGAGGCAAAATAATCAAAAATAAATTGCATGGGAGTTAAGTGATAAATTTTTTAAAAGGGGGGGGGGGGGGGGGGTGGGTTTGTGAGTTCTTTTATTTGGGATGGAGTTTTCTTTTTGAAGCAAAAGGCATTGGAGTTTTCTATAATTTACCCTAGTTTAAATTATCTTACATGGAATAGACTATTAAAAATCTATACATAATAATAGTAGTATACCACTCAAATACCTAACATGTCTATATAAGCAAGTCAAACGTGTTGAAAATAGATTAAATGAGTCAAATCTAAATTCAACCCAAATATCTAAACAGGTTAAAAGGGTCAACCCAAATTCAACCCGGCTTCAAAAGCCCCACCCTAACCCGCTATCTTCGTGACATGTTCGCGTCATATCAAATTTTTTCAAATCTAGTCGACAGACATGGTGCAGACAGAGATGAAGGGAGAGAGAGAGAAATGTCAAATATGCTTGACCTGTTTAGAAAAAATTACGATTTGATTAAAAAAATAATTTTTTATCCAAAAAGAATTTAAAGTGGTTAAAAGCTATATATTGTAAAATACAGGTGGTTATTAATAAACACCACTAAAATGGGAATGAACTTGGACCATTTCAAAATTGGATGAAATATTCTATTTTTTCTAACGGAATATTCCATTGATGGTCATTTGCAGGCAAAAAATTTTTTAGGTGGTTAAAAACAAAAAATATATATATATTTAGGTGGTTAAAAGCTAGATAGTATAAAATTTAGGTGATAAAATGCAAAAAACCCATATTCAAATGTTAAACTAAGGGTCTGGATATGTCAAAACATTTTGATATGACTGGACATAACCGATCATCGTTCTATCCAGTCCTTTCAAACATTTACTCCTTCATCAATTCTCCATTTGGATTATGAAACTCAATTTAAGACTTAACCAAATTGGATTAGTTATTGCTCGACCTTATCTTCACTCTTTAATTTGGATCAATACTGGTTCACAATTAGATTGAAATGGATATCCGCTTTAAGGTAGGGTCAAGCACAACCAATTACAATTCAATCCGATCTTTGGTCCTTGATTTGGGTCTTATATAAGTCTTTGGTCTAGTCCAACTCGGAATTAGAGTAACGAATATATTCAAAATGCTAATATAGTAGTCTAGACTAGAATAAAAACCTTAATTGAAAACCAGATTGGTTATTATTTAGTCTAATTCTTGGTCCGCTTCTATAGGCCTTTTGCCTCTACTTAGACCTAATGTGATCTTCTTCAAACTTTCCTCTCATTTTTTAGAGGAAAGTACGATCCATAAAGCTAACTAAATTTTTCCAAAGATTTTCATTAATACTTTCTTTCATATTTTCCATTATTTCCAAACACAAAGAAGCATTTCCTTCATTGTTTTTCTTTCATAAAATTTTCTGAATTTCAAACTAAAGAAAGGAGAAATCCACCGAGGAGGGGCTCGCATCTGATTCGCTAGTTGGTGAGGCAATAGCTTACTAAGGTGATGATCAGTAGCTGGTGCGAGAGGTTAATATTGGAACCCTTTCCTCTTAAAAATAAGAGGGAAGGTTGAGGGATAATTCACATTTAGGCCCAATTAGCATCAAATGCCTATAAAAGCAAATCAATAACTGATCCAAATAATAACAATCCAATCTCTGATCCAGCTTTCCAATCTAGTCTGGATTAATGTGTTAAAATTGTAAATACATCTATTCTAAAAACCCAAGTTAGAGGGGACTAAAAGACTAATAAAAAGTCGAATGCAAGGCTACAGATCGGACTAAGTAGTAATCGGTCATGTCGGGTCGTGTTTTATAGTTTGTACCAAGGACCAATATAGGTCCAAATCAAGGAATGAGGACCATATCAAACAATAACTAATCCAATTCTGTCTTTAGATCGAGTTTTCTAATCCAATCCAAACTAAAAATCAATAAAAGTGAAAATCAAGGACCAAAGATCGAATAGAATAATGACTGATCCAGTCCAATCTTAGAGCAAACTTTTACGATATTTCAACATCTAAATATGTTTATTAATATTGAAAACCAGATCAAACCACAACAAAGACTAATATTGGACCGAACAATAGTAGAGTGATTCATTCTTCTACTTAATATTTTAATTCTGCTCATTACTTCAAACCAAGCCAGACTGGACCAACAACTAAGGACTGGATTAAATAACAATTTCCTTATCATATTTCAGTTCAAAATGATAATCCAATTCCCTCATGTGTGAAACTAATGCATCATCCTTAATATTAGCCTACAACTTGCAATTTTCAACAAACCTAAACTAGAACTCTCTCTTCCTTTTTCATTGTATTTATATCAGATTTTCTTTTCATCCAATTTTCTGCTACCTCCAAACAAGGGAAAGAAATGAAAATCCTTCGCCTTTTTTGTTCTTACATTTTCGTTCCTCCATATTTTCTCTTTTTTTTAATTTTCCTAGTTCCAATATTCTTTTCCTCCAATTTTCCTACCTCCAAGCAAAGGAAAGAAAACAAAAATTCTTCTACTTTTCTCCTTTCATTTTCTTTTCCCTATATTTTCTCTTTAAATTTTCCTAGCTCCAAACACAACCTTAGAGTGGCCAAACTAATCTCAATTCAAAAACCAATTCTACATACCACCCAAAACCCCCCAAATAAAGTATGCAAAAAAGCTAAAGAAAATTTACAATTTTGCAAATTATATCCAATCTTACGGGCCTTGCAGGTAATGAGATTCACCACGGCAGCGAAGGACAATGAAAACCAACCAAATTACAGTTATATGTTATAACTGCCCTGGGCCTCTTCGAGATGATCTTGGAGGAGGTTGAGTAGTGTCCAGTGTGAGTGATGGTTGCCTTTGATCGGCAGGTCTTTGGACCTCCTGCACATCTCAGTCAATAAATATATCATAGTAAGGAGGTCCAAGCTTAGGAGACTAATGAATGCAAATGTTTGATATTAAGCCATAAACACTAAGCATGGACAGTATTAATGTTTATCTAAGAGACCTGGATCAGGTTGGGTGTATGAAAAACTGAATAAGGCTATTGGTTTGGCTGATGGAATTGGCTCGTAGCATATATTGAAGCCAAGTAAGGTTCCGGCTGATGGTATTGGCTTGTGAAGCATATATTAAAGCCATGTAAGGTTCGGCCAAGAATCACCTGGGGGACCACTGGTAGTGGTCTTGGTGTGCCACACCCGCGACCCGGGTTCGATTCTCATCTATCCCCCCTTCCCTACTTGTATGTGGTCAAAAAAAAACAAAAAAGGTTCGGCCAAAACCACTTGACATTATATTAGCTTACCAAGACTAGGTTGATGTCTTCTTTTCCACAAGTTTCATATCGGAACTCACATGTGAAGTCCTCTCCTCATGTCTCAACAACTTTCATGCTCATCTCTCACCTACCCTAACCCAGTCGGCCATCCAACTGAATTGACTCTCTATTGGATGGACCCTCAACACGTATTATTCAAGCACACTCACACCTCAATTCCTAATGAAACGAATGCGTCAGTTGGTTGCAGGAACCCTAATGTTTTTACTTGATTCTCTCAGCATCTCTCTCAATTTGAAAATCCCCTTTCCTCATTGAGTGAAGGGCTGGAAAACAAATCAAATCGATTTTTATTTTTTGATCACAAGACCGGGACATGAGGCTCCTTGTGCCTCAAAAAGTCCCAAAATAGCAAACTAGCCCTTATACCATGAAGAGATTCATTCCTGCTCCAAGCCCAACCCCTGGAATTAGCAAGTCCAAATAAAAATGCCAATAAGGTTACAACACAAAACCAATTAACACTAGACCGAACAGTCCCAATAAGCTTACACATTAATCTCTTCATTATCACAAACTCCAATGAGACATTTCATCATTGAAGTAAATTGAGACTCCTTAACAAAAACCACCAGTTACGCTTTATCTGGAACTTTGGACAAGTGATGAACCAGGACAATTTTTCTTCAACTGTGAAAATTTCATATAATTCTTTCCCAGATATATCTGATTGACCTCTAATGTCCCCTTTTCTTCCTTAACTGACTTTATTTTCATTTGAGATCAATTGTGGAGGTGACAACAAAAAAGTGGCACCGAGAAGTAAAGATTTGGTTTTCATTAGAGACCAATCAAGTCGAGAAGATGTCACAAATATTGACATGACTAACATAAAATACAAGGATAAGCTACCCCCTTCACTAACCTTCACAGAACAAACCGAATTCTTCCTCATCTGTGATTGTGATTTAGCATGTGCTCGATGCTGCTTTTGCATGTGCTCAAACTGCAGCAGCCTTGAAGCAAAGTTAATCCCATTGCAAGCATTCTCAGTATCCTGATTCACATCACCATCCTCGGTAATATTCAATGCACCTTGAAGATGATGTGAGATGCCAGATCCAGAATTCCCTAAAGATGTATTCAGCAATCGTTCTCCATTGAAGGAATATGAAGGTACAGTTTTCAATCGAGTGCGCAATATCTTGAAAGCAGCACTTTGCTGGACCAAGTGACGGAATTAGTAATGGCAAGTAACAAGTACTAAAAAATAGAAGCAGCAAAGTATAACAGTTTCTAAACTCAAGCTAGAACCGTCCTGATTGAAATATTCCTTGGTTCTTTACATCCACCTTTCCCTTCTCCACGTATTTCCCAGTGTCTCTCCACAGGGTAGAACACCATAGGGGTAAAGTTGCGTACATCTCACCCTCCCTAGAACCTACCTTGGTGGGAGCCTCTAAAAAGACACTGGGTGGTGGTGGTTGTTGATTCAAAACAATGGATCGAAAAGTAGTTTGTTTAATTTACATACAACCAATAAAACTTAAAGACTGAGAGCCTCTCTTAGATGGTCAATCCAATTTTCAAACATGAATTAAGAGCACAAACATGGACACTCGACTGAAAGATTCAGGAATGTCCTGGCAAGAAGTGCAGAAATATGATATGACTCATAACTTTTCTCATAGCTTTCCTCTGAGCTATGCGGTTTCTGCAACACCCAATTCAATTGCATGATATTATGGGATTTTTCGCACTTCAACCGAAATGAGGGGGGTAATTGATTGAGTGAATTGGAGTATTCAAAATTTCACATGGGACCTTCACATAGTAAAAGGCATTCCCTCTAAGAGCCCATAGAATACTCCATGGAGATTAGTTTTGACCTTGACCTTAACACAACTTAAACCTGGTCAAAGCCTAATGAGTTGAACTACAACTTTTCACTTCAAGGCAACACGATTTGATGAGACACAACACATGAAACGATGAACTCGTGCACTAGTATCATGAAGGCAAGTGGCTAAAGTGCCAAAGAGACAATTAACCAAGTTAGAAGGAAAAAAGAACAGCAGCAACAACAACAACAAAAAAAACCCAGTGCCTCCAAGGGCTCCCACAAAAGCAGGGTCTGGGGGGGTTGATGTACACAGCCATCCCCCTTCCGGGAGCTACCCTGAAGGGAGGCTATTTCCAAGGACCCCCAACCTGAGAAGCCGGTCCGCAGCATAAAGCATGGTAGGAGGAAAAGAGAGCAATTAAGACATATATATGATGCAAGAAAAATCAGCAAATGACCAGCAGCCAACTCTATAGGGAGTCCAACTCTCCCTCAATCTCCAGTCCAGAGCTAAGTTTATCTCTTCCCCCAGTGAGTTGAAGAAAGCCACATAAGATGAACAAACGCAAACTTCCTGCTATTTGGAGGATCAGATAAGCAAGATCGTGCCTAAGGAGTTCCTCTCCAGGTTATCTTCAAGCTTCATGTGTCTTACACTCTCCCAATTCTCATTAGGGAATGTATTTGAGGACCGGTGAGGCTAGCCTCACAAGAGGAGTAAAAAGGATAAAGGGCAGAAGGGAACAGATAGAAAAGATTGTACCTGGGGAAGTAACATGAGAAGGCCATACAAGGCTTTTAATAGCCACGCACATCTTCCAGGCTCGAGAAGCTACAAGGGAAAAAAAATTCTTCACTAATTATTTTTAATTTCAGTCACATAGAATGTAACGTGCTCATTAGTTAAAATATACATCACCACAAACCAATCATGGGCCAACTCCATAAAAGCAATCTGCGTTAATGCATATTATTGTACCACATCATTTACTATGTGTTATGCTTCAATTACTATTATTGTGAGTAACATTATTCTTTACTTTATAAGTCAACGACATGTTGATTAATGTTTGCGTATATAGTGGAATAATATCCATATACGTCTTAAATGCGGTGTAATTCTCATACTGTAATTTGCTAACATATATTGTCACTATTAAGGTAGGTTTGATTTTGGGTTAAAATAAAGGGTGAATCAACAATGGTGCAATCTTTCAAGGGTTAAAATCTTTTCATGGTACAATCATCTATAGGGATGATATGGTACATGTCAAGTTGACAATACAAGAGGTTGAGTATGGTTAGATTAGGGGGAATATTTTTTGAATTGACTCAAAGCATTTAGTTGTCTCAAGGTAGGTCGGGTCATAGGTCAAACTTCACTTGCCTCAACTCAAGTCAAAGTCTTTCTTTCTAATTATACAATTATTTTCGAAGTAGAATATGTGTAAATTTTAAATATATTTACAAGAAAATAGTCAAAAGTTTTAATATGTGGCACCGGTAAGAACGTATAAATTTAAATGAATTTGAAAATGTTGGTTGTACGGTTAGACTAATCTCATGTCAACAATGGATCAAAGGGCAGCATGTTGGGTCAAAGCCCAAAAAAATCCCCACGTAAAATTCTATTCAGGTCAATTCAACTCCTTAATTTAACATGTAAAACTTGTCAGATTGTCAATGAGTTGGGGTCAATTGTTGGTCAATGCAAGCCGAATCGATTGGGTCAACTCAGCTCATTAGTTATATATGATGCCAACATTTTTCTCATACTGGGTTAAAAAGTCTTAAAAAAGTTTCACCCCATATGGAGTTAAAAGGTTTGCACTATGGGATCTAGTGCAACACTTTTAACCCCCATAATGGATGAAAAATTTTCAAGGGTTAACATTAAACCCTTTTCATTTCACATACAAAATAAGGACAAAAGAGAGAAAAATTTAAGGGGTAACCATGAACCCTCATCTCTCTCAAACCAAATGCCCTTCTGGTTAGGAATTATTTCACAAATTAAAAGAACAAAGTATAAGATGTCAGATCTACTAATAAACACAAATGCACATATGCATTTGTGCTCATGCATGCACATGTAGAGAGAAACAGAGAGAGAGCAAACAGGGAGAAGAATTCAGATAAGAAAAGGACGAGTGGGGATATAGCTGACAACTGTAATGACCCCCATTTTCTTTAAGAGTCAGTGACTGATCCACCAGAGGGCGTCAAAGTCTTCCTCTAAAGTGAATTTGACCTTTAGGGACAAGAATGTCAAGATCACCCACCTGCAATCTCAAGTAAGCAAACGTTGGAGTCTCAAAGAGTCGGATCAATTTGTCAAGCTGGACCAAAAACTTGACATGAACATCCTCTTCCACCAGAGACTGTATGACAGCACATGCATGCTGGTATGTCTGTCTCAAAAGATCACATGCCACCACATTCCACAAAAGTATTAGGAACTTAGGGAGAAGAGCTGGAGGAAACTTGAATGAAAATCAAATTGTAAAGAAAAGCATCACCTGAGCTAATAAGCAAAGACTAATGACTGCCATAGGAGAATGGCACCACGAAGCATACAAAGCAAGAAACAAGTCTCTTCCAGCAGCATTAATCAGAGATTTCTTCAAAAGCTCCCGCAGTCCAGATAACTCATAGGAAGTCAGTAATATCAAATTCAGAGCCTGAATTAAAGTACAGCTCTCAGTTCTAGTTTATGGCTATATACTAAGTTAGGATTTAACTAATGTTACATGCCAAAAGTATTATTGTAACAATTTTAGTACGTTGAGAGCAATACTGTAAGCATTGAATCAAAATAAAGGCTATTGTTACATAATGGACATCAAACTAGCTATTATGCAAACGATCATTTTGCCATGGCCTCCAAAATAAATATGCATTGTATTTTATTTATTAAAATAGTCTACGAAGGTGCTTGCATGTCAAAAAAGATTAAAACAGCATTGCAACTAACAACAATATAAAGTTCTTCAACTTTTGCAAACATAAGGCTTAAAAATAACTTCTACCCCCTATAAATGCCCAACACAGTTGCTACAACCCGTTACATAATGCCCAAACACCTGGCATCCACAAACCACGATTTGATTCCATGGTTTTAGGTTTTCAAAGGAGAAAAGCAGGATACTCAAGAGCTCAATATAGCTAGTTCAGGCAAAAGAGAAGTTTAAACCAAATGGTCATTTCCTTGGATTTATAGTGGAACTGGATACTCAAGAGCTCAATATAGCTAGTTCAGGCAAAAGAGAAGTTTAAACCAAATGGTCATTTCCTTGGATTTATATTGGAACTGGATCCCTCTGTTCCGGTTGGCCATAAAAGCAGGGAAAACACATAAATCCTTGTCAAAAGTAAACCATTTTGCAGGACAAATATATTGTAAATAATTCAAAATTTTACAGCCATGTTCGGGTTGGCTGTCAAAGTAGTGAAAACACATAAATCCTCGTCAAAAGTAAATCATTTTGCAGGATAAATATATTGTAAATAATTCAACATTTTGCATCCAACTATTCAGCCATTTCCCACGGTCAAGCCCATGAAAAATAAACAAGGAAAAGGAAATTCATATAGCATTAAAAAATTATTAAGTTCCCAACTAGTAACAATAGTGTCTCCTCTTTTCCCAATTTTCACTCTCCTCTTTCTCCCCCTCTTTCCAAGATTCGATCAAATGCTAATCCATCATCTCATTGAATGAGTAAAGCTTGACAGACACCATCTGCCACTATCTCAACGTAACCACTCCACATCTGACCTCCCTCCAAGAAGTTCAACAGCTCAGAGACAAGATAGGTTATTGAAGAGCATCTTGGCTGCTTATTCCTTCCTTTTGTTCTTCCTTTGAGGCCGGTATCTACCATACATCAATTCTTCGCAAAATATTAATTTCACGAGGGATAAACTACAAATGGACAGAAAACTGACTTGACTACCCAGGTATGGACTTTCGAAGTCAGCTTTCGTTTTTCACTAGAACAGGATGTTCCCGCCTGAATGGAGCAGCGTTATCTACACTGCAAACTGTCAAGTATAATAGCAAATAGATGCAGCTTTCTCTTATCATACTCAACAAAAAAAAGGATAAATACCAAAAGCAGCCCCCAATCTATTAATCAAAATCAAAATCACCCCCAAACTTCTAATATAACCAAAAACACTCCTAAACTATAGGCCAAATCAATGTGATCACCCCTACTTCTAATTTCATGAAGGACATCCCGAACTATTATTTAAAATCAATTTGATTCTCCCATATTCTAATTTCACCAAAGACACCCTGATATCGTGACAAAAATTATTAGATTATAAAAAAATGAAATGAAATTATCTACTTCTATAAATTAATTATTTTTATCACATACATTGAATAAATAAATTAGATCTATTTTTAATAGTCAATAGTTTGTTAAAAGAAAAAAAAGCAAAAACCCCCTACCCTCTTCAAATCAATAATGCCTCCCCCATAAATCACTCCAAGAGACCCCACCCCGAAATTCACCACTAACCCTCCTAAACATCACACACCCAACCTCCATTAGAACAAGAACTTCAATTTTAAAAGTAACTTCGTCATCAATTTTCATCCTCATCCTAATCTAAAAATCCTCTTTGTTCAAAACCCTAATTTCATAATCAATTCAAGCATATATCTCTAGCAACTGCAATAATTATACATGCTTCAACTTTCTTTCAGTAATATTTTGGGGTATCTTTGACGAAATTAAAGGATGGAAGATACCATTGATTTTGACAAATAGTGCGGGTTGTCTTTGATTAAATTAAAAGTCGAGGAGATCATAATGATTTTGAATAACATTTGGGTGTCTTTAATGAAATTAGATGTTGGGGTCACATTAATTTTGGGTAATAGTTTAGGAAGTGTCATGATGAAATTACAAGTGGCGGGTCACTTTGGTTTTGACCAATTGTTTGAGCAAGGCCTTCAGTATTTTATCCCAAAAAAGAAGGGTTTCTCTAATCATCTCACTTCTAGTTTGTCTATCATTTGTGAATATCAAATGAATATGTTACATGTTTGTGGATATATGTGAAAACCTGAACCATAATTGATGCAAAATCAAGGTCAGCTTCCGATTGAAGGATTTTAGAGAGCTCCCTGTATACTTTTTCAGCATCCAAAAGTACACACAATCGGCGAATTATCAAAGCACCACGCCTGGGCAGAGACCAGAAATGTATGAGTTTCAACTATAGCCAGTAGGGCATAACCAAACATACCTGTTTTCCTAAAAAGACAGCAAAACAGGATTAACTAGACAACAGGTGAGTGAAAAACTCACTTTTCCAGAAGCGAATTATCATATCTAAAGTTCTCCACCAAGTATACCACAAGCTGATGGAAGTGTTGATCGTCTTTTGCTATGCATGCATGCACCCCAAGCACCAAAAGCACTACCTAAGAAATGACAACTTACATCATCAAGAAGGGTAAAGAATGCAAGAAACAATAAAAGAATTTTGAACCCCAACACAGGGCACTATATAGCAAACAGGCAAATTGATGAACTGCAATGCAAATTGCAAGCTCAGCATATTTAATTAGGATGTATGATTCTTTTAAAAGCAAATTATTACCTTGAGCAGAGACAATTTAACAAGAGGGTAAATTTCTTATCATCCAGCCCATGTATTCCAATCAAGGATAAATTTCTTATCATCCAGTCCATGCATTCCAAACAAGGAACCACTTCCAACCTTACATTAACATATACATGATTCCCATCCATGGAGATGATACATTAGTTGGAGGAAACGAATGTATAAATGTAAGCCATCTCAACCAGTGTACCGGAAAAATAAATAAATAAATAAATAATATCCAGTTAGAACATTTCAGGACAACTCATTCACTTTGCTTTTGCAAACCACCAATGTAATACCCAGTCTAATTAAATTAGGCTAGGTATTATATTACAATTAAATTCGCTATTATTTCGATTGGATTATAAATAAATTAAGGAATTAATTATCAGAAAGGGATCCATTAGTAATACTAAAGTGATTAAAATAGGTGTGTATATATATATATATATATATATGTGTGTGTGTGTGTGTGTGTGTGTGTGTGTGTAAAGAGGGAAAAATATATAAATAAATAAATAAAAGGAAAAAAAAAAAGAAATAAAGGGCGTAAAAGCCCTGTGACAAACCCATCCAAAACCCTCACTTCTCTCTCTTTTGCCTCCTGCGCCTCTCTCTATACCCTCTGTTCTCTTTCGCCTCTCTCACTCTCGCTCTAGCGTTTTTCTCTTTCTTTTTTTGTCAAATCCTAAATTCCAGTTCTCGCTTGATAGGATCCGACGCTAACCCATAATAGGAGTTCGACTTTTGGATTAAACGCTAGTAAAGGTAAGTGTACCACTCCCCCTACTTGTTTATAAATACGAAAAATCTGATTTAAGGGTTTATATATGAGACTTATATTTGAATAGTTTATTATTTTGTTAAAATAGGTTCAGGTATATATATTTGGCTAATTGCGTGATTTCTACTCTCTTGATTTAATATGTACTGATTTATACGTTGATTTGTCATTTAAATATGTGATTTCTACTATTATTTGATGTGTTAATATGTAATTTGAATTGTACTGATTTATACATTGAATTGATGTTTAAACATGTGAATCTTGAAAGAAATTGTACTTGTGAGTATGCGAAAGGAACTATTGTGAACTTGCTATTTGAATTAAAAGATTTTATGGGAAGAGCTTACAGATAACTACGTTGACCCTCCGGAGTCTATCGACGATAAAATGCGAAATGTGAAATGTGAAAGTCGATCTGTGACCCTGTCGCGGGAATAATACCGGCACATAGATCTATGTTCGATCCTATTGGATCTGTCGACTTAGAACCGGTTCGAATTTGTGAAATGTGAACGTCGATTGTGACCCTGTCGCTGGAATAATACCGGCCGTAGTTTTCGTTTCGTCTGTGAGTTTTACCAAAATGAGCTCTTGTGAAATAAGTTAAATTATAAAGTATTGGTTCGGTGCTACCTCAACATGATTTCGAAATTGATTTTACTTGCTTTGGTTGGAGTTTTATTCATTTAAATAATATGCCTGATCCGGGTAGGGTGTATGGTATACTTGCTGAGCCGTTGTTTGCTCACCCTATTAATTTATCTTTCAGATTAGTAGCCGGTGGCAAATTCTAGAGGAATGAGGATGATGCAGCGACTCTCTGTTTCGGAATTTAGTCTATTTTTGTAGTTTAATTATTTGATAGTTTTGTAGTGGGATATTATAGACCGTTTGAGATATTGTAATTTAAGCTTCTGCACTATTAGTTTTAAAATGTTAGTATCGATGTATTTGGACTTGAGGTCATCTATGTTGGCAAAATTTATGGAATTTTGACAAATTCTCAGAGAAAGATTTTGGGCTTCATACTATGATGAGGGGATTTATTGTAGTACGGCCGTGTAGCGTCCTCTTAAGCCTATTCGGTTTATCGTTGGGGGCGTTACATAAAGTGGTATCAGAGCCTAGGTTATGAATTTTGGAAAAGGGAAAAAAAAAAAAAAAAAAAGAAGCCTTAGGTTATGAATTTTAGGGAAATTTAAGTATTAAAGCAAGAGCCTTGGGTTTTGAACCTTGTGGGATTTAAGTGATAAGATGAGAACTTAGGTTATTTATTATAGAGGAACAGAATTTTCGATGCTAAGAAAACATAGTTGGCTATTTGAACTGGTAGCTTCAACTATATTAAAAAAAAAAAATAATAAATAATTTGTTTCTTATGTGATCTGGGCTCAGGTGCAAATGGGTGACAAGAGTAAAATACCAGCATCCTTAAAGAGAAAGAGAACCCTGAAGGGAAAGAGCACGGTTCCACCCCCGGTCGAGGAACACCTTAGTGAATCAGAGAAGTATATAGATGAGGAGCACCTTAATGAGGAACGTGTTCAACTGCTAAATAGGCCCACTGGTCAAAACGGCCAGAGCTCGGGTGGTTCCTCTAATCAGTTTGATGTTGCAATAATGCACCAGCTCATGGTTAACCTCTTGCAACATCAACAGCAAATCCAAGCCGTACCTCCTCTCACTCGACGTGTTGAAGAGACAACCTACCCTTGAAAGGTTGTCAAAGTTGAGGGCCCCAAGTTTTGAAGGAGTAGATGACCCTCTAGAAGCTGAAAAATGGATACGGGAGATGGAGACCTTGTTCGAGGCAATGTCAATTGCCGATGATGATAAGGTTCGAGCAGTCACCCCTTTTCTTAAGGGAAATGCGGAGTTCTGGTGGGCTCCAATCAAGGTAGCATACCAGAATGCTACTGGGCCGTTGGATTGGGTAGAGTTCAAGGAGGTCTTCTACAACCAGTTCTTCCCTGAAGTGCTCAGAATGACGAAAGAAAATGAATTCTACGAGCTAAGACAGGGAGAACAGATGACAGTATTGCAGTATGCCAATAAATTTCATGAATTGGGATGTTTCAGCCCAAGCATCATGGCGTCTGAGACTAGTAAAGCGAACAGATTTGAAAGGGTACTGCTTCCTCGCATTAGAAGGCGTCTTTCAAGTGTCATTTTCAAGGAATACAAGGAGGTCCTTGAACGTGCATTGAAGGTGGAAGCGGATCTAAAGTTGGAAGAACAGAAGCATGCTGCTAAGAAAAGATTATCAGATGGCAAGCTTCAAGGAGGGAAGCCCAACCGATCTGGTGGCAATGGCAAAAAGTTTCATACGAAGAATCGGGGAGCTCTAACACTGGGTTCAGAAAATGCAAGCACTGCGGCAAGGACCATTCTGGTGAATGCTATAGAAAGTTAGGGGTGTGCTTTGAGTGTAAAGAGAAAGGACACATAGCTCGTGATTGTCCCCTCAAGAATGGTTCCAAGAACAGAGCCAGTGATGACAGACAGGGACCTCGGGGTAACGCCAGAATGTTTGCTATGATTCAGAAAGACGAGACTGCTAGTGACCGTGTGGTGACAGGTACCCTTCCTATCAATTCCACTAATGCCCATGTATTATTTGACACCGGAGCCTCTCATTGCTTTGTGGCTAAGAAATTTGCCTCTAAGTTAACTTGTGAGCCGAAACTACTAGACGAGCCCTTTTGTGTTGCAACCCCGCTGGGGTATGATGTGCTTGCTGATCGGTGATATGGAGTTAGTGGCAGATCTAGTACTCCTACATATGGAGGATTTTGATGTGATTCTAGGGATCAATTGGTTGTCTTCTTATCACACGCATCTAGACTATTTTGGAAAAAGGGTTGTATTTCAGATTCCTGACCAACCAGAGTTTGCTTATCATGGGGACGGGTTAAATCCTTCTATAGGAAGTAAAGACTCTAAGACTTCTAGTAGGATGATTTCAGCCCTAAATGCTAGAAGGTCCCTGAGGAAGGGATGTAGAGGATTCCTTTGCCATGTATTTGACAGTAGGAGGGACGACGTGAAGTTAAATGACATTCCCATTGTCAGGGAATTTTCTGAGGTCTTTCCAGAAGACTTGCATGGTTTGCCTCCAAGAAGGGAAATCGAGTTTGAAATTGATCTAGTACCTGGCAGTGGACCCATATCCAAAGCCCCTTATAGAATGGCCCCTGCTGAACTACGAGAATTGAAGGTGCAACTCCAGGAGTTCTTAGATAAAGGCTTCGTCCGACCTAGTGTCTCGCCATGGGGTGCTCCAGTATTGTTTGTGAAGAAGAAGGATGGCAGTATGAGGTTATGCATTGACTACAGAGAACTGAACAAGGTGACGGTTAAGAATAAGTATCCCTTTCCCCGAATTGATGACTTGTTTGATCAACTTCAAGGTGCAAAGGTCTTTTCTAAGATTGACCTACGATCTGGTTATCATCAGCTAAAGATCAAAGAGAAGGATGTGGCTAAGACTGCTTTTCGAACCAGGTATGGCCATTATGAATTTTTAGTTATGCCGTTTGGGCTAACGAATGCACCTGCTGCCTTCATGGATTTGATGAATAGGGTGTTTCGACAATATCTGGATCGATTCGTTGTCGTATTCATAGATGACATATTGATCTACTCTAAGAGTAGGGAAGAGCACGAGTAACATCTGAGGATAGTATTGCAAACCCCGGTTGTATGCCAAGTTGAGTAAGTGTGAGTTTTGGCTTGACAGAGTGGCATTCTTAGGCCACGTGATATCCAAAGATGGCATCTCAGTGGACCCGAGAAAGGTTGAAGCGGTATTGGAGTGGAATCCGCACACAACTGCAACAGAGATTAGAAGCTTCTTGGGACTAGCTGGTTACTATAGAAGATTCATTGAGGGATTTTCGCAAATTGCACTTCCTCTCACCTGATTGACTCAAAAAGGAGAGAAGTTCGTGTGGACAGATGAGTGTGAAAGAAGCTTTCAGGAGCTGAAAAGGAGGTTAGTGTCTGCCCCTATACTTGCATTACCTACTGATGAGGGTAACTTTGTCATTTACAGTGACGCTTCAAAGAAAGGGCTAGGTTGTGTGCTAATAAAGAATGAGAAGGTGATAGCCTATGCGTCCCGACAATTAAAGCCTCGTGAAAAGAATTATCCAACGCATGACCTGGAGTTGGCAGCAGTGATATTTGCTTTGAAGATTTGGAGACGTTACCTCTATGGTGGACCTTGCCAGATTTTTACAGACCACAAAAGCTTGAAATACTTGTTTACTCAGAAAGAGTTAAAACTTAAGGCAGAGGAGATGGTTGGAATTGATTAAAGACTATGATGTGACCATTAATTACCATCCTGGAAAAGCAAATGTAGTTGCAGATGCACTTGAGCAGGAAATCAGTGGGCAATTTAGCTGCCTTGATCACTTCCCAGCCTAAGCTACTTAGAGACTTGGAGGAAATGCAAATTGAAGTGTGCATTCATGATAAAAAAGGGCGGTGTTTTAGCCAATCTGGTTGCACAACCGCCATTGCTAGAAAAGATCAAGGCTGCGCAACAACATGACCCGTTTTTGATGAAGATGAAAAGTAAGGTGATCAATGGAGAATCTTCAGACTTCACACTGCATGGTGACGGAGCATTGTACTTTGGAGATAGGTTATGTGTACCTGATGATCCAACAATTAAGAGGGAAATCATGGAAGAAGCACACAGTTCCCGCTTTTCGGTACATCCTGGAGGCACGAAGATGTATCGAGACATGAAAAGCTGCTTCTGGTGGAGAGACATGAAGCGAGATATTGCTGAGTTTGTGGCTAGGTGCTTGATCTGTCAACAAGTAAAGGCCGAGCACCAAAAGCCTGGTGGATTGCTACAGTCCTTAGAAGTGCCTGAATGGAAGTGGGATCGAATTTCCATGGATTTTGTCGTTGGCCTACCAAGAACAGTTAGGAAGAATGATGCAATTTGGGTCATTGTGGATAGACTTACGAAGAGTGCGCATTTTCTTCCTATTAGGTTTGGTACTCCATTAGATAAGTTGGCAGAATTATAGATTGATGTTGTGCTGCGGTTGCATGGTGTGCCAAGTGAAATTGTTTCTGACAGAGACCCAAGATTTGTGTCTAGATTTTGGGAGAGTCTGCAGAAAGCTTTGGGGACTAAATTGAGTTTGAGTACCGCTAATCATCCTCAGACAGATGGGCAGACTGAGAGGACTATTCAGACATTAGAGGGCATGCTGCGTGCCTGTGTTATAGACCTTGGAGGTAGTTGGGATAACTACATGAGTTTGATAGAATTTGCCTATAACAACAGTTACCATTCTAGTATTAGGATGGCACCATATGAAGCTTTGTATGGGCGGAGATGCAGAACCCCTTTGTTTTGGAATGACGTTGAAGAAAGAAAACTGTTAGGTCCCGAGATTGTACAGGATGCGGAAGAGAAGGTCAAGCTAATCAGAGATAGAATAAAGATAAGCCAAGATAGGCAAAAGAGTTGGGCAGACAAACGAAGAAGACCATTGGAGTTTTCAGTAGGTGAACATGTCTATCTAAAGGTATCCCCAACCAAAGGTGTGATGAGATTTGGAAAAAGGGGTAAATTAAGTCCTCGATTTGTAGGACCATTTGAAATTTTGGCGAAAGTTGGAGACGTGGCTTACAGAGTAGCCTTACCACCGGAACTGTCTAGAATACATAATGTATTTCATGTTTCTCAATTGAGGAAGTATATCTCTGATCCTTGTCACGTGATACAACATGAACCTTTGGAAGTACGAGAAGATTTGACTTATGTAGAGCATCCAGTTCGCATAGTCGACCGAAAAGAGCAAAGGTTGAGGCATAGAGTGATCCCATATGTCAAAATCCAATGGAGTAATCATACTCCTAGAGAAGCAACATGGAGATCGAAGAAGAGATGAGAAGCAAATACCCAGAATTATTCGAAAACGAAGGTGAGTTTCGAGGACGAAACTTTTGTTTAAGGGGGTGAGGATGTAATACCCAGTCTAATTAAATTAGGCTAGGTATTATATTACAATTAAATTCGCTATTATTTCGATTGGATTATAAATAAATTAAGGAATTAATTATCAGAAAGGGATCCATTAGTAATACTAAAGTGATTAAAATAGGTGTGTACATATATATATATATATATATATATATGTGTGTGTGTGTGTAAAGAGGGAAAAAAATAAATAAATAAATAAAAGGAAAAAAAAAAGGGAAATAAAGGGCGTAAAAGCCCTGTGACAAACCCATCCAAAACCCTCACTTCTCTCTCTTTTGCCTCCTGCGCCTCTCTCTATACCCTCTGTTCTCTTTCGCCTCTCTCACTCTCGCTCTAGCATTTTTCTCTTTCTTTTTTTGTCAAATCCTAAATTCCAGTTCTCGCTTGATAGGATCCGATGCTAACCCATAATAGGAGTTCGACTTTTGGATTAAACGCTAGTAAAGGTAAGTGTACCACTCCCCCTACTTGTTTATAAATACGAAAACTCTAATTTTTAAGGGTTTATATGTGAGACTTATATTTGAATAGTTTATTATTTTGTTAAAATAGGTTCAGGTATATATATTTGGCTAATTACGTGATTTTTACTCTCTTGATTTAATATGTACTGATTTATACGTTGATTTGTCGTTTAAATATGTGATTTCTACTATTGTTTGACATGTTAATATGTAATTTGAATTGTACTGATTTATACGTTGAATTGATGTTTAAACATGTAAATCTTGAAAGAAATTGTACTTGTGAGTATGCGAAAGGAACTATTGTGAACTTGCTATTTGAATTAAAAGATTTTATGGGAAGAGCTTACAGATAACTACGTTGACCCTCCGGGGTCCATCGACGATAAAATGCGAAATGTGAAATGTGAATCGACATCTTGTGCAAGTATGCATGTCCCGCAACCACCCTAGCTAAACATAGTCTTGAACCTAAGCAGTCATTGTGAGGAGCACACATACCCATTTCAAGTGGTTCTAGATGTTGAAACGCACTCCGCAATCCAAACGTATGAGGTCCTTCTCAATAAAACAAATCCAATGCCTGGATACTTAGGAACACTCTAGAGAGTAAGCCCTTACTCTTAACAGAGGATAATTTAGCACCCCTACATATCGTAGATGAGTCCATCAGGTGTACTACCCCACACCACCATAACAGGATATGGACATCATTAAGAGCTTTAAGCTTATCCTCAACGTCATGACAAATGAGTCCGTCATGTGTGCTGCCCCACACCACCTTAAAAGGCTAGGAACATAATGAAGAGCATTGAGCGCATTCTCAACGTCATGGCAGATTGAACAAATCCATAAGCCATGAAACAAAATTATCTCAGAAGGGGCTAGGGTGGCTTAATCACATTTTCGTAACCCTAGCTTTGTTTGACCAATTGAACATCGAGAATAACTCCGTAGACGAGTATCCACCAAGATCAAGAGACAAAAGTGGGCCTAAAGCCCCTATTCCCTCTATGATCATGTCTCGCCTTCTTAAAAGGCCCTTAGACATGTTCCTGCTCTAACAAGCGTACTGTCACGCATTGACAATTGGAAGAGGGGAAAGTCGTTGACAAGGTCCCCACAATGTACATCCGGATGTTCCTAGTGTGTTCTAGGCCTAGGGAATGCTAGTAATATGGGTTCTAGATCATTCTGGAACATTCATATATGTTCTTGTATATTCTTGTACATTCTAACATACGAGCCTTCTTGAAGCTTCTTGGGTACATGGCTAAGGAAGGAGCCTTAAGAGTGAGGGAAGTTTCTAGGGCAAGCTAGGGGTTTCTATGGGGTTCTAAAACCTCCCAACCGACCTTGCTAGGTCGGTGGAAGAGGAAGAAGGAGGGGGGGAGGGGGGGGAAGGGGATAAGGTTAGTATAAATACGGGAGCGGGGGTGTCATTTGAGCATCCAACAACCAAACCTCCAATTGCCTTGTACATGTGTACTACCTTCCTCTTGTAATATAAAGCATTCTTTGCCCTTATTACTCTCTTGTTCCTCATTCCCAAACACTCATAAACACCACTAAGCCTCTTGTCCTCAAGCAGGTACGAGGTGTGGTCAGGCTGACTTAGCACTCGTCTGGGTGTCGCGAGTAGCTAAGGCCGTGCAAGTTGGTGCTCCAAAGGCCAGCTTGTGACAGCATGCTCTTGCCATCTTGAAGGCCTTCAATCAGGGGATCTGTCAAGTAGTCTCACTCCTTATTAGGCAAGAATGAGATGAAGTGTCTGTCGACACCACAGCTAAGGCAACATGCCCTTTACTTGCCAAACCCATCAAGTGCGTGCAATGCCCACACCATCCTTCACAGACTATCAATAGGTTAGCATTAAGCTCAACCTTTACAAATGGCATTACGACACTAAACATAAAGCAAAGCGGTACTTAAGTTGGCCATTGCCAGCATCAATTAAAAGTTGCTCTTAACCCCACATTTAGGCATCTGTAATGAGCTGTTAACCAACCAGCTCCATAGCTCGCTAACTTCAACAATAGTGAGTATAACACAGCAGTGAAGCACGCATTATATCAATAAAATCATATCTTCACCTCAAGTACACATATAGTACACCCATAGTTCAGAAAACAATTACCGCAAAATATCAGTTTCACATACCATCACAAGAGTGAAACATTACCATCTCAACTCAACTAAACCACCACCAATTAGTTTATAAAAGACCATAATCCACAAAGTGCCTTTTATCATTCAAATTAAGGAAACACCAGCATCCGCAGGGCTTTCGAGCCAAGTGCTAGCATCATCAAGCTATCCGCACTAACTTTAGATTATCTAAACAATAATATTTCCATCATAATCAATTCACATGAGCTAGCACTACAACCACAACAATCACAAGAGATTATGGTCAAACACTACATCACATAGACTCTCGTGTGCACCAAAAACACCCCACAATTGAATGCCTCACATTACATTCCTAAACCATTCAACTTTTATACCTGCCAACTCAGACTCTAAGGTCAATTTAGCAGTGTAGGTTTAAGAGGGGAATCCCAGGATATGGCACCACTGACAAGCCTAAACACATAGCCATTAGTATAATAGTTCTCATAAATATCAGACGCCCAACTAGTATCACAATATCCCTCCAGCACAATAGGAAGTCTATTACAACGTAACCTCAATCCATGGTACTTCTGATGCAGTACATCGACAATGTAAAATATGGGACTCGAGAAGATGTTTGGATTACAAGGAGTTTAAGTATATTGGTGACTTTAAATTTTGTAGCTATTATTTTTTATTTTAGGATTTATTGAGTTTAGATTACATTAATATTATTTAGAATTATCTTTTATTTTAAGTAGATAATTCTAATAATATAAATAGGACCCTTATGTACCTTATGGAGATATCTTTTAAAGAAATTAAATCCACAATTTGAGAGTTTAGTTAGAAATTATTAGTTTCCCTTTTGTGCTACATCAAGTTTGGTATAAGAGAAAACCGTCGATCCAATTTCGTTGTCCTTCCACAAAAAAAAAAGGACCTTAGAAACCAAAAACCCTTGCCCACAATCCGCCACCGTCGACGGCTAGTCCTCACCCGGAACCCATTGAAAATCTCAGCCATCACCTTTCGAACATAACACTAACATCCACCGCCCGCCGCCGCCATCACCAAACCTAACCCCCGCGTCACCCACAGCCCTTGCAAAAACCTTAACCCCCCATTGACACCACTACACTAAACACAACTTGAAACATCACTGAAAGCCCTAACCAATGTCGCCCACCACCTCCACCACATAACCAGCTGCAAGCTTCAAGTTTGAAGCGCGAACGCTGCACCCACAACCCCTTCGAACTCCCTCCTTTTCCTCGACTACATTGTCCTTCGAAACATTAACCCTAACCCCGAGGTCATTTTCAATGTCTTGCGGTGCAACCATGGTCGCCAGTCGTCCCTCCAATCGATCGGCGAGGACCCTTCAGCACCTCCTCCATCAAAGTCTCCTCGGAAGATACGTATTTGATGGAAGACCCCAACAAAAAGCTCGAGAAAGATCTCGAAGTCGCTGGAACTTGGCTTCTTATTAAACCACCTGGTACTTCTGAGGGACTTCTTTCTTTGCTTGACACAATTTTCGTACGTTTGGATATGGTGGAACAGTCACCATCAGAGTCAACATGTAGTGCGCTTTCTTCATTAACAAAGGCATCAGTAACGAATAAACTTTTCAGACATCCAAATGGTGATGTAAAAGTTGTAGTTGCTGCAAGTCTAAGCGAGGTTATAAGGATAACAACTCCAGATACACCTTATGGTGATGATTAAAAGGAGGTATTTCAATTGATTGTATCATCACTTCAGAACTTACATGACAAATCCAATCAATCGCACAATAAGAGGGGTTCTATTCTTGAAATTATGGATATGACAAGATTTTCTGTTATGATGTTAGACCTTAATTGTGACTCTTTGATTCTTAAAATTCCATTATTTATCAAAATGATAAGGGATGATCATCTTGATATTGTGTTATCGTTCATGGAGATGATTATTGCCACGATCTTAGATGAAAGTGACAGTATATCAACGGAGCTGCTAGTACTGATCCTAGAAGTTCCGAGGAAAGACAATAAGTTGTTATGCTCGTGATTGAATCACAAGCATAAACTAAATAAAATTGAAGATAGATGAGAGTATGAGATGAGAAAGAAGTGAATTAAGATGAGAAATTAGAGAAATAAGGATGAGAAGTAGAGAGAGAGTTAGATGAGAGAAAGAAGGTTCGTCACAAAAGAGATATTTCTTGACATTTGATTGAATGATCTGAATTATTACACAAATCAACTACTTATAGGCAATCTAAGACAAGCTAATACATTGAATCAAGACTCAAGCCTCTAACCGACACCTAAAGAAAATATCTGAAACATACAAAAAATATCTAACTAACAAGTAATAGGCCTTTTGGCGCCAAACACTAACAACTGCAACTACCAGCATCTAAACAATGCAGCCAACGCAGCCCTTCAACAGGTGACTTCATGCCTTATTCTAGAACTACTAATCAGCAACATAGCAAGAGCAAAATGAACATAACAGCAGCATATCAGCAACAGAAACAACAGCCGGAACCCCCTAGATTCTCACCAAGCCCGGATCATAACATAAGTATGCCTCGCCCATCGTTCAAAGGCTTGAAGATGAGATTACTAAAAGGGCTATAGACAAACTCAAACAAGTTGAAGAATTTTAAATTTGTGAGGAACTAGTGTAAGGAATTTAAATTTTCAAGACAAGTATTTCCCACACAAATTACCAATAAATTACAAGTGTTTGTTTGAATTTTAGTTGAAATTTCTAGCCAAATTGTTCACTAATTTCATTAGTTTCAAACCTTCCCATACTTGAACAAAATAAGCCTTCAATTTTAAACAAAAGAAAATTTCCTTCTTGAGAGATAAGCCTCCAAATTTGAACAAGGAAAGTTGTCTTTGCTTTTGACTAGTCAAGCCTTTATGAACTTTGACAAGCAACCATATAAGACCAAGGCAAATTTTCTTTTTGACTAAGGAAGCATCTTCTTTTTGACCACTGACTACCCCTCCAACTTGGACCAAGAAATCAGCCTTTTTTCCCATTTATTTAAACACCCTAACACCCAAACCCTCTCCTATAAATACTCCCCTTCAACCCCTTTCTTCACCATCCAAAAATCTAGTTATTCTCTATTTAGGTAAGAATAAGAGTTGAGGAAGAAGAGAGCCAAATTTTGTACTTGGGATTTTAAGAAAGCTTTGTTCTTCTAGTAAGTAACTAATTTGTTAACTCTTCCGCTCTTTTTATTAAAGTGTTTTGATGTGATAAAAGCTTCTTAAATTCTCAAAAATACTTGTTTTCTACACCACATGTTTATCCTCTATGTGTTTGAAATTAAAATGGGATCAAACATCTTTGACTAAGTTTGTGAAATATGGAAGTTGGCTACGTTATAATGCTTTAAGTTATGGAATTTTGGAAATATGATTTGAATCATGTTCTATGATGCGCAAATATGAAATATATTTCTTATGCTTTGTTTTGTGGGTTGTGCCCTACGATGACAGGAAAAGACATCTTTGAGCCCTCGATAGGAGATTATACCATCTTTATTATTAGTGCACTATTTGGAACGTTCCTCAGAACCCGTAGTTGGCCGGGGACCTAATTATGATAGCCAATTCTAAGCCCAGTTGCAGGGATTATATGAAGCTACAACCAAGAGGCTTAAGGCTAAAAAAATTCAGTTGATGTGTTCTGGAGTTTTCAGTATTAATTTTAGTAAACTTCAGCTATGTTGAAAAAAAAATTTACAAAAGATGGACAAATTTTAAGAACAAAAACAAATAAAAAATATACTAAATAAGTCCTTAGTTTTTTGTATTGAAAAAATAACTAGTGTCCTATTCTTTTTCTTTGAGCACAAGTGTCTTATTCTTTTAAACATTACAATCTTTTGTGTGTGTGTGTGTGTGTGTGTATATATATACATATATTTCTTATGATTTTGTCTTAATTTAATCCTACATGTGTAAAACAAATTTCCTTTATTTCTAATATCCTATTATTATTTAAAAAATATAACTTTATATGAAGTAAACATAAATACATGGATGTAAATATTTATGACATTTAAAATAATATAAAATTAAATTAGTATAATTAAAAACTTTAAAAATATACTAATATAATTGAAAATTAAAAAATATATTAATCTATAAACGTAAAAATATAGGATACTGTTAGTACATAACAAAATAATAATAATAATAATATAACTACAAATAATAATATATCCCTTTGTAGCTACTTTTTTTAGTTATATGTATAAGATCCCTAAATCGGAAGCCATTAAACACATTAAACACATTCCTATGTATGCCAAGTTCCTCAAGGACCTTTGCACCAAAAAGAAGCACACGCAAGCGCATATCCCAAAGAAGGTCTGGTCACTGAGAAGGTGAGTAGCATTTTAGTGTTGGACACCCACCCAAGTTTCGAGACCCCGGGGCATTTACAGTTCCATGTGCCTTAGGAGAGTGTTACACCAGTAGAGCCTTGCTAGCTCTTAGAGCGAGTGTAAACCTCATCCCTTACTCAGTTTTTCGGGAGTTGGGTGTAAGAGACCTTAGGCCAACTAATGTCACACTTTAGTTGGCTGATAGGACAGAGCGGGCACCTCGTGGGGTAGTGGAAGATGTACTTGTCAAGGTTGACAAGTTTGTCTTCCCTGTTGATTTTCTCGTCTTAGATATAGGCCCTACTCCTAGGCAAAAGCACAACGCTCCCGTTATTCTAGGTGGACCATTCCTAGCCACGGCCAACACTGTGATTCATTGTAGGACAGGAGTGTTAGAGGTTTCTTTTGGAAACCTTAAGGGCAAATTGAAGGTCTCGAACATTGTTCAGCACCCTGAGACTGAGGACGAGTTGGAATGCTATACGGTTGATGATATTGACCCTTTGGTAGAGCTGGGTAAGCCCGACTCTACTAAAAGTGCTGATTATAATAATGTCCATGTCTGTGTCGATAGTCGTGCCTCGTCACCTACACCTGGTAGCATAGAGATTTGCGACCCCAATGCTCGTAATGTTTCCCTCCTTGATAGTCACGGGTCTAGAAATGCTGTTAGGTTTGGGGATCGTCCCTACTGGGTCAACCTGAGTTCTATGGTAGACACTGCCCCGGATCTTGATTGACATTGTGCTCTAAACAGTGTCCGGCTGAAGACGTTAAACTTGGTGCTCGTGGCAGGCAAACCAACCTACTTTTAATTTTGATTTAATTTGTTTTTTCCACGTGAAGTCTCTTTCAATTGCAAATCCTTTTGTAATTCCTACCATGCTAACTTTGTTTCTCTTTTACTAAACACTTGTACGATCCTTATTTATAACACTACTAACAAGTCTGTTTAGTATTCTATCTTCCATATCTTCGATTGTAGCTTGCTATTTCTATCTTTCTCTGTTTTGGATTTACTCACCACGCATAGCTGAATATGCCATACCTTAGATCGTCTCTTTCCTTTCCTTGCTTGTATTGACTTTCGTTGATTTGCATTGAGGACAATGCAGGGTTTGGGGTTGGGGATGGCATGTATGGGGTGAACTTTTGTTTGTCATTTTAGCTTCATTTTGCTAAAATTAGCCCCGTTTTGGCATGAATGAGCATAGAATTGTTTGTGATTTCTATTGAAGATCAAATTTGAGATGGACTTTGATGATTAGAATATTTACGTAATGAAATTATTTCTGGAGCAGACTTTTGAATATGTATTTTTGTCTTTTAACTCGTTAGAGAGATTATTATTTTTCAACCTTAATCTTGTGACATATCCTACTTTTTAGGTTAAAATAGCGGAAATAATTTTAGAAATTTGAATCCACCAGTTTACTTCTAAAAATATTGAAATTAATTTCCTATCTCTTTATCTTGAGTGATTCCAAAAAAATAAAAAAAAAGGGGTTCATGTATATTTTGTTGGTTCTTGTAGCCCCTGTGTCTCGAGCAAGTAAGCCCATAGGGGTGTCTTAACACCTGGTACCTTGAGCCAAATGGGTCAGGAGCTGCCAGTCCAAAGCTCGCTACATGGGCCACAGGAAAAGCTTAAGAAGAATCAACCAGCTCAGGTTACCATAGTAAGCACTAATACTTTACGATAAAAAAAAAAAAAAAAAAAAAGAAGAGGTATGTGCTAGGAACAGCTTAGGCTATGAATTCCTTTGACTCGAGCCATTAGGTCCGATGAGTGCTCTTCACTCGGTGCCTTGAGCCAACTGGATCGGGAGTCACCGGCCGAAAACCCTCTACATGGATATGAGGGAGACAAGCCTGACCGTGGAAAAAAAAAGGAAAAAAAAAAACAAGCAAAAAGAAGAAAATAAGAAAGAAAAAAGAAGCCTTTTGATTTCACTATTGATTAACGGTGAATGACTAAGATAGCTGATTCCTTCTAGTATTCTCTCTATTCGTCTTAAATTTAGAGGATTTGAAATAAGACAAAGGGGAGAGAAGTTCTAAGCTCACATACTAGTAAAAAGACTTAAATCGCAAGACTCGAATTAGAACCAGCATAATAATAACATCACATAAAAATTCTCTACTCTCAGGTATACCTTCAAATATGATCGAAAAATAGTTTTCACAAGTTATTCTTACTATTGCATGCTTGTCTAAAGTTTTCCATCATTGACTAGTCAAAGTTGAATCTTGCTTGAAGACAAGTAAGGAATAGGTTTGAGGATGTTGATGTGCCTTATATTTACATATTTTATTCTTCATTCCTACGACATATTCGGCTTTTACATGTGTGTTTGGTTGTAATTTAGGTATATTTAGGCTTGGAGTGCAACGAAAGCAAATAAAGGTTGAAAAGCGACAGAATCAAGCATAATCGAGGATTAATTCAAGACTGCTTTGAGAAACCCGACCACGTGTGCAAAAAAGAACCAATTGGGTTATAATTCGGTAACTCAAATAGGTCTCAGGGATAGTTAATATACATATTATATAACATTATATTACATTATATTATATTACAATATATATATATATATATATATATATATGTATAACGGGTATAGGGGGGAGGAAGTTAAGAATAGCAGAAGGTGGCCCAATCGATCAGCCACCTGGCCAATCAATCGGAGCCGCGTCTGCGGCGTGACCTTAAATTAAAGAGGGGAAGACCTAATTTCATATCTTTTGCCACGCCTCCCCAAGCCGCTACGAGATCCAAGGGGTTCTCAAATGCCGAAGCACAAGTGGTCGGAGTGCTGGAAGGATCAAAGCAAGGATCAATGTCAATGTCAATTGAGGGAATCTTCAAGTCCTTAGTTTTTATTAATTGTTTTATCTTTATTAAATTTGAATGATGTGTAAAACTCCTATAGAGAAGTAGACTTGTAGTTTAGGGATGAAGGGCAGGTAACCGCCTGTATCCCAGATTTATATTGTGCTTTTTACTATGATTTAGTTATGTCATATTTGCACCCCTATGGGGAATTATTCATGATTGCCTGGTGTTTCTGTATTTGTGCTTGTAGCCATGTCTAGATCTCCATCTTTTTAGCGATAAGTCTTGTGCTTGTAGCCCAGACCATAACATAACAGGTTTTCAAACGTGGTCAACGTTGAGGTTGTACCCAACCCTGAGCATAATCTTTTATATAGTTAATACTGAATTACGAGTAACAAAGGAATTAAGTAGTGCTAATGAGATAACCTATGCCACACTTAGGGTGATAAAGATAGGTTTTGCCTTTAGGCTTGTTTATTACCCTAAGCCCTAATTTATATATTAACCCAAGCTTCGAGCTTGTAGCCTAAGTCCTTCAAGTTATTGTCCTAAGTAGAATATAATGATGGAATATGAGCAGAGCTACCCTGAATTCACCCCCTAAACTAACCATAATTGAATTGAAACCTTTAATTTATATTTAGTTTTACTATTTTACTAAACAAATCATCGAAACCAAACAAAACCCGAATTTCCAACCACTCGTTAATCACTAAGTCCGACTAAACATCGATTCCCTGTGGACACGACCCGTATACCCAACAAAGCTACAACGATCTCGTCTGCTTGCGAGTAGGCGATTTTAAAACAACCTCTAAGATCAAATCAGTTCCCTATGTCAGAATTTGATGAATTTTTGTAAGAACTTGTCTAGTTTTGCACCAAAAATGCTAATTTAGTACATGATTAGATATATCAATGTTTTCATAAAAAATGATCAGTGAATTTGTTACGCTCATGATTGAATCACAAGCATAAGCTAAGTAAAAATAGGATAGATTGAGAGTATGAGATGAGAAAGAAGTGAAATTGAGATGAGGAAGTAGAGAAATTAGATGAGAAATAGAGAGAGTTAGATGAGAGAGAGTAAGTTGATCTCAAAGAGATTTGTGTTTGATATTATGCTTGAATGAATCTGAAAATACAGCAACTCTACTACTTATATGCAAGATCAAGCTTGCTAATACATTGCATCTAGACCAAACCTAGTAACCGACTTAAGAGACTTCTAGAAGCATCTAGAAATATAACTCCAACTAACTAACACTACTAACTCTAAGGCATTTGGCGCCAAACCCAACTGACCAAACCTGCTGCAACTACCCTTACAGCTTATTACATTCAGCTATTAAAGACATTACAATGCACAACTAACGCCAACAACGCAGCTACTAAGCACATTACAATGCAGTAAGAAGGCTAACAATATTATCTCAGCAAACTAATCAACAATAACAGCAAAGCAGCAGCTCTAAGACGGCAACCGAACCACATAATAGAACACAACAGCAGCTCAACCAATTCTTGAATTTTCAGATCATAACATTCCCTTCCCCTTGAAAACATTCTTGTCCTCAAGAATGAAAGAGAATGAGACTTGAAATCACTTCTTGTTGTAGACATTGGAGTTGCCCTTTCCATGCTGGAGTGCTTTGGACTTGGACATTCTCTTGAACATGTTTCTTGCTTCCTTGCTACGAACTGTGATGTCCACTATTCCCAAACACATTTAATCCATCTTTACCAGGATCAAAAGATCTCAATCTTGCTTGATTCCCCGCTGAATTCACCCCTTGAGTGCACTTGGTTTGAATTCCTCTATCAAAAACTCGTGATTGCTCTTGAGAAGGCAGCATTGAAGCATGCTTTATTGCTGGAGCTCCCCTCAGGAACCTTACATCTTGCTGACATTCAGATTGGCCCATTCTCCAAATAGGATCACACTCTTGTTGTCCTTGCACAAGTTTCCTTTGAACCAATTGACTTGCATCAACTACAACTTCATGTTTCCTCAAGTCTGAATGCACTGCAGCAGCAATACTTTGTTCTTTTGCTGAAACTGCCTTGTTACAGTTAGATTTCTTCTTCCTCCTTGCCTTCTTGAGCGTTTTGCTAATCCAAGTACCAACCTCAAGTCTATCTAATAATAAAAAAACCATCTCATGCTTAATCGATTCCCTATTCTTGCTAACATCAAGCTTATCAAGGATCTTACTATTTGATTTAAGGCGTAGAAAATCCGGAGATTTTCCCTTGTAAACTAATATCGGCTTCTCCATCGCCCTCAACCTCTTACTCGAGTAGCATTTCTTACGGTTTAAATGGATATACAAGCTGACATCCTTACCGTACTGAGTATACCATACCCTCAACTTCCTGCTACTCCAAATCTCAATTTGCACTTGTGGTTTCAATTCAGCAAAGTTAAGTGATTCCAAATCGCGCACCTCAGGCTGTAAAACAACACTTTGAGGACGAAATACATCAGCTATAATCTCTTGCCAACACTGTAAAAGTTTTTCATTAAAGCGTTGTAAGATCTCGCGGAATTCGGCTGACCACTTCGAAGTTGAATCAGGATTAGTTGTAGCTTCCATTTCTCTTGCTCATGGAAGACAAGAATCGCACTTTCACAGCCAAAGGAGACCGAACCCTAGCTTTCGCAATTCGAATCAGGAAAAACTCGAACTAGAAACCCTAACCGCAGTGTTTGCTTGAGTAATCCAAGCTATGAATCTGAATTCAACTTGAACTTAACTACAATTACTGGTTCAACGCACTTCTAACCACAATTCTCGAGAGCACTGTCAGATTTCTGCGATTTTTTTTTTTTTTTTCCAATTCAGTGCAGCTCAATTTCTTTATCTGAATTTCACAAAGGATTGAGCAGCAATCTGAAGTTGATCAATGTACTGAACCTTGATCTTCAGCTAATTGAGCTGAAAACTGAGCTATCACAACAACAAAAACTTGATTTTTTTTTTTTTTATCAAATCGTCCTTGAGCTGATCTGAATTTTACTGGAATCTGAACCTGATCAGCAAAATCAGCACTGAATTTGATTTTTTTTTTTCTGATTTTTTCCTTTTTTTTTTTTAATTTTCTTTTGATTACGCACTCGATTGGAAGCCAAACGAGGCTCTGATACCAATTGTTACGCTCATGATTGAATCACAAGCGTAAGCTAAGTAAAAATAGGATAGATTGAGAGTATGAGATGAGAAAGAAGTGAAATTGAGATGAGGAAGTAGAGAAATTAGATGAGAAATAGAGAGAGAGAGATGAGAGAGAGTAAGTTGATCTCAAAGAGATTTGTGTTTGATATTATGCTTGAATGAATCTGAAAATACAGCAGCTTTACTACTTATATGCAAGATCAATCTTGCTAATACATTGCATCTAGACCAAACCTAGTAACCGACTTAAGAGACTTCTAGAAGCATCTAGAAATATAACTCCAACTAACTAACACTCCTAACTCTTAAGGCATTTGGCGCCAAACCCAACTGACCAGACCTGCTGCAACTACCCTTACAGCTTATTACATTCAGCTACTAAAGACATTACAATGCACAACTAACGCCGACAACGCACCTACTAAGCACATTACAATGCAGTAAGAAGGCTAACAATATTATCTCAGCAAACTAATCAACAATAACAGCAAAGCAGCAGCTCTAAGACGGCAACCGAACCACATAACAGAACACAACAGCAGCTCAACCAATTCTTGAATTTTTGGATCATAACAGAATTGTGATAAAATATCCATCAAATGTTAATGTAAACTACCTAAATAATATCATAATCATGTGTCATTTTTGCATTTTTGGGCACAAAATTATTAAGTTTTAATGAAGATACTAATATTTTATCGAAATCATGTTCAATTTTAGCAATATCCAATGATAACCCATTGAATTTTAACAAATAGATATCTGATTGATAAAATTTTAGAACTTCAAGGTATCTAAGTGATAAAATAGTTAGAACTCAAGATACTTCATGGTATATATTGACATATCAGGCTATCTAGGTGATAAATGTTCAAACCTCAAGGTACCTAAATGTATTAATAAATTTAGGTATCACATATCCAAAAAGCAGAAAAGCCAATGGTTTATGTGATGTTTGTCTTATTAAAGAATCAAAAAGCATGGGGAAACATACCTCATCCGAAGTATCAGAAAGTGCCTTCAAAAGCGTGTCCAATATGTCATCCAGCAAAGATAGAACCTGTTTCAGGGAGATAGAATTTAAGCAAACATGAAGAAAAATATAAACAAGTTGATGAGGGTTAAAACAAGAATGACGCATAATTTCCAAAAGAACAACAAAAACTGCCACCAAACAACAAAATCGCAGCAGATGGGATCAGATATGAACCCAAAAAGGCTGTACAAGCTTTTGAAGGAAAAAACTGGTGAACAAGCCTACTTAAAAGCTAGGAAGCATGGATATGGATACGAGATACGATACGATACCGAGTCACCGATACGTGATTTTTCAAAAAACTAGGATACGACACCTTAGGGACACGCAACTTCAAAATTATGTATGTTCTATATATAGTCCACATAATTGATAAAAAACATGAGTTCTCATCAAATTAACAATCAATCATTGTTTCTATATTGGAATCACTCAATTGGAAAGCACGGTACTATCAAAATAACTAAATAAAGTGACATTTTAGAGTCGTAGGGAAAAAAAAAAAGGCAAGAACTTTATTTGCTTTATTTCTCTGCCAAACCCCTATTTTTCCCTCTTTTACACCTTTTTCTCTACCTCTCTCTCAATTTCTAATTGCCCTGCCTATTTTTCCCACCCAAGCCCCTCACTATGTTCAAATTACATAGAATAAACTATTATTGCTTTATTTCTCTACCAAACATAGCGGTAAAGCTACTATTATTATAATATTAGTTTATTTTTTAATTTAATCTAAATATAATCATATTTAAATGTATACAATACAATTAACCTATTTAATATATATTTTAGACGTATCAAAACGTATTGGAAGCATGTCGGAAGCGTGTCCAATACGTGTTGGATGCGTGTCAGAAATTGAAAATTTAAGAAAAAAATCCGATACTTTTTTCATGTATTGGAACGTATCAGTGTCGGATTCGTGTCAGACACTAATACTCTGGTCAAAAAAAGTACCAGTGCTTCCCAGCTTAAGAGCAATCCTATAACCATCAATGAGTTCCTTCAGCATCTTGAAGGCATAGCAGCTAATGAAAGGACTAGTAAACAAAATGCAATCAAAAATTACAGAGGAAAGTGCCACTTAAAAGGAACTTCTTTGCAACAACTGCTTCTAAATATCAGAGAAATGTAACAATAACCTACAAAAACGTGAAACAAAACAGTTGACAACAAATAGTCACCTTCTTATACATAGACCAGGATGGGGTTTTGCAAGGCCCCAACCTTCCACTAGACCAAGGCCTTCTTAGCGACAAGCAACCAAAGTCACAGAAATGCTCATTTTCCAGAAATTCATTTGGAAGATAATTCTCGAAAATGTCTATTTCCAAGAAAAATATGTCCTAAAAGTAAATCATAATTTTTGAACATCACACTAAGGTATTTATAGGAATATAAGAAATCATAATGTCCACACAATGAAGTATGATCTCTTTGAAAATTGATTGGCCTACATAGATTGAAACTTCAGGAACCAATGGGTGAATAGAAGTTGACAACTGAGTTAGTAATGAAACAAATAGACAAGTAATACAAGTAGCTTGTCAATATTTTGACCTTCCGGAAAAAAAAATGTAATAAGGCACATAGCAAACAAAGTTACTTCAACAAAAGCACAAATATTTTTTGATTAATCTTGCCCTATGATAGGCATCATGATATCGAGCAGGCTTCCATCAAGGTAAATCCACCAATGCAAGGCATTGACAAAGCATCTAAGATCTATGTACAAACACAGTAATAAGCTGTCAAATTGTAGCAGAACTTCAGAAGTCAATTTATGAGCTACCTCAGCACGGTGTCTATCCAAAAGGGCAGAGATCCAGTGCAATGCTTCAATCCGAGTGGCCTCCCATTCACTAGATAAATGCCTGATAAGCAAAACAGGTCACAACTCACTAACACTTTTACAGTAGCAAAGGTGGAGGGAATGTTCTCAGAAAGAAAAACTTTGTGGATTTTTCCATCATCGCTTTTTAGCAGAACATCTCTAGCATTATCTATCAAAACTGCAGATATATTGAAACTTCAAATTTCTTCAGATAAATAAAACTGCCTGCCACCTCTTTGCCACATCCAGAATTGCTCCCACATCAAATCCTTCCGCTGGATCAGCTTTGATTGCGCAAAGTTCTTCATTAGTTTCCCGAGCAACCTGCCATCCCCCGCCCCCAGATAAAAGTAGGGAAATTACTAGAACAAAAAGTAGAAAACATACATCACTCATTTCAAATATGGAGAAAACTGATACATGTAGGGATAGGATAAAGAATTGAATCAGCTTACAACTCTGATTTTCTCTTCCTTATCGGAAATACAGGGCAATATGGCTCCTAGAATATCGGCGTAATATGGGACAAGCTGGTCCCCACCTAGTTTTACAAACTCATTGATCTGCAAACAGATATGCAATAATACAGGTCAGGCCAGGATGAGTAGACAACATCAGCTACTTTGAGAGACCCTGAAAACACACAGATAAAAACACCAATCAGAAGAATGGATATATAGTTTCACTTGTAGTAGAAACTTACCCAAGTGATGGCAGTCTGACGAGTAAATTCATCAGGAGAACCTGCCCTCTGCACCAGTATTTCAGCCATGCGACCGTAATCTACAGACTTCAATAATAGCCAAAACGTAATCAGAAAATCAAACTATACAGTCTTCTCCAAAACACCAAAATTTTACTCAATGATAACTAAATCTATTGCCCACATATCAGCATTTGATACAAATTATTTTCAAGGGAATCAAAATGATAGAAATGTGCTCCATATTCAAAACAGAAAGCTCACTGGAGAGTTCTTAATCTCCTGAAGAAATTCTGAAAGTGCCGAGTCAGCTTGTTGCCGTATTTCATGACTCGAATCACTTAACATGTTGAATAAACCTGAAATTGATGTTCTGTCAGTCCATGGGCTTCCACAAAACAAAGAGGGAAAGGGAAGCAGGGTATAAGCTCATGTGAACAATCACCATCAAGGAAATCAGGAAGAAAACCCAGCATGTCGATATCTGGAACACTGTCCAAGACTGTAATCCATCCAACCAAAAATTGGCGAACATAGGGGTTCAAGACATTCATGCGTTCTCTTAGCAAAGGTATAAACTCCTCTATGCTGAATGTAAGAGCCAGTGAAAGCAATAAGATGTAGTTACAACAGGACAAATGATGAAGTTATACTGATTTTGGACAGATGATGGCATGAATAATGAAAATTGAAGTACTAGAGTAGATGATGCACCTGAACTGATCACTTTCTGTGACAATGTCCTGCTCTTTACAACGAAGCTTAAGATTAATGAGAAGAATTTTGAAAACTAATTGAAGGAAACTTCATGTTGTCGCATCACCTTTACAAGCCGGTCTAGGAGGTGAGCAGCACTTTGGACATTAGCATCTGAATCTGCTGAAAGCTTACACAAAGCATCAAAAATCTGATTAAAGAACACAATGAAGTCCCCTCTTACAACCTGCAAAGAATCATAGAACAATTATACTTAAGACACTAGGGAGGTATAGGAATAACTGCAACATAAAACAAGCATCCGTCTCACCTTTGCAATATTATACAGAGCTTCGCATGCATAATATCGAACTCTGCTATCTTGGTCCGAAAAAGAATGAAGCACCGGCGGTACAATTTGCTGCAAATTGCACGAAGAAAAAGCTTAGTGAAAGCTTTATTTGGCAGGAACTTTAGAGTAGGCAACAATCATCCCAAAATTAAATGGTATCATATACAGAAGTTTGCCACACAAAAAATTCCAATCTTCATATGCCAAGAACTGATAGCAAGGAGTATCATGTACAAAATTTCACACCCTTACAATGCATCAACCACGCATTTGAAAAGCAATACAGTTCTCTAAACATCCTTACCGATTATTGCATTCTTTGAGATTTAGCAAGAATATCATCCAGTATGATAGCCTAACAAATAAAAAACCAAAGACATGAAATGCAACCTGCTGGGCTGTCCAGGCTTCAGAAAAAGTTAATAGAACCCAAGGACATGGAATTAAAGTTTCTTTTTGAAAGTCAACCAACAAACAGCTAAACAGCCCATGTTTTATACACAATTGAAGCAAATGGTCCTTGAAAACAATCTCCACGGCCCCCAAAATAAAGCAATTCTTTAAATCCATGCTGTAACATATAGCATTCTGGATGTGGCATTAAATAAATAAGGATATATACGGCCAAGCACTTCAGAAAAATACTTGCCAAAGGAAATGCAACAGCTGAGCCTTAATTTCCTAGCCCTTGCATATTCCTACCATCCCCACCTGCAGCTGAAGTTCTTTAGTTAAATGGGCACGTATTAATTATTTCACAAGCATTCCTCTTGCCATTCTGTGTCAAAATTAGCCATGCATTACACACAATCACAGGCGGGAAATTAATGTTAAGCGAAGTTTGGTTAACATAGCACAGCATACAAAACATCGTAAAATTAACAGATTCAAAACCCCTTTATACCATTACATGGTCTATGAGGACAAACTTCAGCACATCATAGAATAGTACTGAGTAGTGAGAAAGATTAATTGGAAGCTGCGATTAAGGAGAAGATAAGAACAATGCATAACACATGTTGCTAGTTTTTGGCAGCTCCCAGCACCATGTATGCCACATGAAGCCCAAGCGAAACTATGAATGAGCTTTGCATACATGAACGATGTAGCTCATGGCATTTCTTTGCATCAATTGAATTAGTGACCTCACTCAGCATACATTTCTATGCTTTGCTTTCTCGGTCAACCTTACACAGTATTTGGGTTAAGGAAGAGGAAAGAAAAAAGGTAGAGAAGGTAAGCATACCTGGGAAAAGACCTTAAAGATAAAGGGGCTAGAGATATGGCTCCATAATGTCATTAGCCCCCAGGGTGGAGGAGAAGGCAAGGTAAACACATTTCTTTATTTCCGTGTTTTCTCCCATTTTAAAACATCAAAGCAGTCGAGAAACCTTTATTACAACCTCTCTCCTATCCCCTTACTAACATAGTGTTTGGATTTGAATAGAGAGGTAGAGATGGACAGGATAAAAGGTATATCCCTATTTGGGAATTTGGAGGTTAATGAGGGGTAAAAGTGACTTTTAATGACAATTTATTACCCGATGTGAGGAAGATTTCACCTAATGCCATCATTTCTATAAAGCAACCTAGCGCTAGCATAAGGGCAATCCATTGCCCTTATGAAGCTCCCCAAACAAGAGTGTACCAATTACCTCCTGTCTTCCCTCTCCTCCACTATACCCCAACGCCTCATTATTCCAACCTACCCTTATCCACAGTACGTTGAACAAATCATAAAATTCAAAACAAGGTATGGGTAACTCCTTTACCATTGCTAAATTTCCAAATAAGGATATAAGTACTACCCTCCCTCCTTTCCCCTCACTTCCTTTATCCTCCTCTCCATTAACCCTACCCCACAAGCTCCCAAATAGAGTGTTATTTTCTAAAAGTTTGTGAAGAAAGTCACAAATTAGGATGGGTAGCTCCATAAATAATCTGTGGTAGGATATCATTTGTAATAATTTCCACCTAAAATAAAGCATTCACTTTACGGAAGTAGACAAGAGTTGGGAAGCATCATTTGTACTACTTCTGTTGGCAGGATGGAAGAGCGGTATGGATGACCAAAAGGAGAAGCCTATTCCCAGGCACAAAACTATATAAAGCATAATTGTGATCTCAGAGAGGATAAGTTACTAGCTCTGTTAAAACACATTAGCCAGATTAGCTTTTCACATCTTAGAAAATTAGGGATGGGACAAGCTCTCGCACCTGTCAAATCAATCAAAATCAATCCTTTGACATTAGAATGTGAACAAACCAAGCTTTTACAAACATTTTTCCCACTATGTAGATAGATTTTGCGAAGTACATAATAGTGAGACGACCTCCATGTCTCCGGCTTCTTGGATTACAAAAGCACATTTACATGGAAGATTAGAGGGATGCTGATTTTGGAGATCTGAGGGAAGAAGACTGATTTCATTGAGAAAGAGAACAACTGTCACATCATCTCACAATCTCTTCCTACAGTTTGAATTTACTATCTCCACATAGTCCCTTGCTAAAATCATTTCACAACAAAATTCAGACCTAAGAATTAATGGCAAAATAATTAAGGATAGGGTACAAATATGTGTTGCAAAAGTAACTGAAGAATTGGCAAGCAATAATCTCTCCTTTCTCAAACATTCTGCATTTACAAAGAAATGGTACAACACTAGTACGTACAAGTGCAACAAAAGTATTCTAAGGTCCTATTTGGCACATGGAATGATGGAATGAAGCCTGGAATTGGGTTGAGAGAGAAATTAGGGTCCAGAATTCAAATTATGTTGCTTGGTTCACTTACTGGAATATGAATTACAATTCCGCTGTCCAATTCCATGGAATTGGGTTTCTACATAAGTTCCAATTCTTTGGGATGGGGATAGGTAATTTTAATTCCATATTAACTCTACTGACATGAAATCCAAAGTGATCAAACTCAATGAACCTGAAACTCAAGATGACTTGTAACCGAAACATCTGATCGAACATAAATTTGACCCCAACTCAAAATGACCCTACTTGAATGACATGAACCCAAATTGATCTAAGTCGACTGGCACCTAAATCGATCTAACTCAAAGAAAGAAATACACAAACCAATAGACCTTGAATTTGAGATGAGTCAAACCTGAAATGATCCTACCTGACTCAGGTCTAACTTGAACAAGACTCAACCCAACTGATCCAAAATCCGAGTCAACTCAACCTGAAACCTAGAGATGATTAAAACTATACATGACATGACATGACTCAGTCCGACTTAAATTTGACCCATCCTAGGTAACACGAGGTCGGAAACGAAACAACGTGATTGACCTGAAACCAAAATAGCTTGAGCCCTAAATCACTCTACCCAACCTGATCCAACACATGCTAACCCAACTCCAAGAATGAATACATCTAATTAATCCAAAATCCGATATGACTTAAGCACAATATATCTCTACCCAATTAAAATCCGACTCGAGTTGACCCAAAACTCGAAATGACTCGAATTCGAAATAATCCAATCCCACCAAAACCCAACCCCAGTTAACCCAAAATCCGGAATGATCAAACAAGATTGTGTCAAAACTTGTGTCGCTTAGTTGTGGAATTACATTCTAACTTCCAATTTTATGATCAGCCAAAAAGATGGAATTGCAAATTCATCCTAATTTCAATTCCACCAGAATTGGAATTGGAACTATAATTCCACAATCTAATTCCAATTTCATGTGTCAAAAACAGAGCCCAAAAGAATTTGTCAACAGGAGCCGGAGACATATTAGACAGTCACAACTCGGGAATATAAAGAGTCACAGGACAAAAGATTAATTAGGAAATTTTACTGTGTAAGCACAAGGCACAGTCAGGGACCATTGCAGAAATCATAGTGATTGCATACTAAAAACTACTAATAACAACTAAAATGAATAAGAGAAAGGTAAATTGGCTGCTTACTTCAAGATGCTGAGCCGCTTCTGTGCCTAAACCGACTGTGGCAGCAGCTAATCCGATCAACCCACCCTAAAGGAAGACAAACAATGCAGAACAAACTCAAAAACAATGATAAAACACCGTTTAATTGAATTGGAACCTCAGTATAATTCATAAACAAGTCCGACCTTGCGGTGATTGGCCTGAGGGGAGAAGGTGAATTCCTCAGTCAAAAGACTGATCACGGCCTTAATCTTCTCATGCTCTCCCGCCGCAGCCAATTGCTTCACGATTCCTTCAACCTATCACCAACAAATATAACCACCACTATCACAATCATATATCCATATAATCACTCATCAAATACCATCCGAAATGGAAAGCAAAATACAATCATGCAATAAGTGAAGAACCTCGAGAGCAGCATTCTTGCGCTTCTCATAGAGCTTGTCAGAGAGGTTTCGGAGCACAGACGCCGGGATTATGGAGAGTGCGTCGGCCATTATCCGATCCTTCGTCGTTGCTCGGGAGATCAAATAGGGAAAACCCCAGATTTCTATTGAGATATCCTCCTAGGTTTTTCCCCGTCCATTGATCGGATCGAAGCGCTTATTCTATCACAAAATTTATCTTTCAGCTTTCTATACATTAGAGCCACAGATCTAACAAGTTTAATCCGTCTCATTTCAATTCAAATCCTTAGCCAATTCTTATAAAAATGAGAGATTACAGGATAGGGTGATTTTGGAGAAGGGCCAAAAAAAAAAAGGTTCGATTTTGGAGAAAAGGAGTTTCCTTTCCTAGACGGTGCTTGGGCCGGATAGAGGGCCACGCTAGCGTCGAAATTTCTTTTGGATCCGAATCAACCCCTTGTTATTAGGGCCTGTCTAGATTAATTATTTTGAAAAAAAAATATATTTTTAAGAAAAAATATTTTTTTTTAAGATTTAAAGGTATTTGACAATTATAAAAAAGTATTTTTTTTTAAAAATAAAAGCTTTTTTTTTATTTTTAAGCAAAAGTTGGTTTTTTACTTTTAAGTAGAATAAAAAATTTGGTACTTCTCCTTTTAAAGAGAAACAGAAGTAAAAACTAAATAATTAAAAAATTTTATTTCAGGTACCCTAAAATTTGTTAATATATTTAAAAAATAATTTATATATTTTACAAATTATTTATATATTTTAAAATACATAATAAATATAAAAAAATATTTTAATAGTTAATAATATATTTATAATATCTAGAAAATATTTCAAAATTTTCCCAAAAATATTTTAAATATTTGACAATATTTTCATATTTTTAAAAAAATTAAATATTGAAAAAATATTTTTAAAATATTTTATAAATATTAAAAATTATTTTAAGTATTTAAAAAAAATTTATATATTTAGAAAATATTTTAAATAATAAAAATATTTTAAATATTTTAAAAATATATTAGATATTTAGAATAGTTTATGGGTGATTTTTTCAACTATAAAAGACTTCTGTTAGTGCTATTTCTGGTAATTTTGTAGAAAAAGTATTTTTTAAACATTGGTCAAACACTCATACTACTATCATAAGCGCTTCTTTACTTGTTGGCCAAACACAAACTGCTTATTTGAAACAGCGTTTTTTACAAAAATGCTTTTACAAGAAGTGCTTCTAAAAAAAGTAATTTTTTTACAGCAATTCCAAACAGTGGCCTTATTACACAGATAGCGAGTTATTTAGACCATTATCCCTCATATTTTTAAATTTATTCACGTTAGTTTCTAAATTTTTTAAATATTTTTAAAATTTTTGAAATGTATGTAAATTACTCTCTTATCTCTTTTTTTTAAATAATTACTAATATCTATTCTATTCTATTATAGCCAAATGTGTTGCTCCCTAAGCCTTCCTTTACTCAATCCCTGACTTTCAAAGCCTCCCTTTCCTCAATCCCATGAAAAATAAAGGACCCACCCCCCCCTCCCGAAAAATTTCAAACAACCCCTTATTTACAAATACAACTAAAAAAACAACACCTTATTTCCAAATACAAATAAATAAATAAAAAAACCAAAAAGCCACCAAAAAAGGGTCCAAAATAACGCTTAAAAAACAAAAAATAAATAAATTAAAAAATATAAACCTTAAATAAAAAAAATACAATAAAAATAAAGTTAAAATAGAAAATACTAGAAAAAAAAAAAAAAAAAACTAACCACCCACCCGTTCAAAATACACCCTCCCCATTATTAAATTAAATAGCAAATATAACTACCCACCACCCACCCTTCAAAATACACCCTCCTCATTATTAATATAAATCTTTCAATTAAATTCAAATAAACAAACACTATATTCAAAAAACAAAAACAAAAGATAACCGCAATAGGTCTTCAAAATTAACAAATTCATGCCTACTTCCCTCATTGTTCCTACATATTTTCCTTCCAATCATCCACATGTCTTCATACATACTCACTTTTCATTAAAAATACACTTAATACATCCAAGACCGATAACACAAGATTACAGGCACATTATCAACATAGTAAAGGTACAACTTCAATGCATGACTTCAATCCTTTACTACAGATATATTGAGAAAACAAATCACTAAAAGAACATTCGTCCCGCAAAGGCAAAACTCAACACCAATAGTAAGTTTGCAGAGATCAAGAATTCAATTCTAAAAAATGTACAACAAAGTTCTCAAAACTTAGATGAGGAAAACAATATATTTTCACACATATACATCTTAAATAAACGTGATAGAGGGAACCAAATTTTGCACTCGGAAAATAAAACCTTCATCTACATGTGAATGTGAATGTGTGGGCACATAAAAATCTATACACAACCAAAAAATATATATATATTCAAAGATATATACATTTACTAAAAAACGAAACAACATTTACAATTCAAAAAAAAGTCGACCGTTCGAGGCATATGTTCATATGTTCACATGTGGATCTAAGTACTTCATAAAGTATTAAATAACAAAATTCACAAAATTACCTTAAAAACTACAATGTTACCTTGATGATAACAAAGTTTTCTTTGCAATTATATTAAATAAAGTTTAAATATTTAAATTATAATTGTGTGCATAGTATATATTAAAAACCAAGGCCAAAAAAATTATTGATAGATATGATTACAAATAAGATGATTTACAAAATTGCATTAAAATTTACGATATTAATGATAACAAAATATTTAACTAAAAAAGGCAACAAAAAATGCAAAACATAAATGTAACCACCCCGGTAGAATGCATTTAGGCTAAGATTAATAAAACCAATGAATTTAATTTCATTTACTTAAGGTCAATAATTTAATTAAATATAGTTCGTCTATCCTGATTTCTAAGGGGTACTAACTCTTAGGGGATGTGTTGTACAAAGTATCGAATAGTAATAAAACAAAATTATACTTTCTAATACTTGACATGACGTCAACCCAATATGAAAAATAAAAATCTATACTCTTGACTCTCCCACCGGGCATGAAGGAAGAAAAAAATTGGATAATATGAATAGCAAAACAAAAACATGGAAATTTAGTTGTTTTGGGAACATGAAAATGGGAAAAGAGGAAACTTTTTTGTTAATTTAAATAATGGGAATTTTGGGGTTGAAGAAGTTATAGATACATTGAACACATGAGACTAAAAGGATGTTTTTTTTTTTGGAACAGAGAGATTAAAAGGATATTTATTGATACAGGAATATGGACAATACTTAATGTCCTGCTACTTAGACGAATTAGTAGGACAAAGTTGGATATTCATTATCACACCTCCAAAAAATGAAGACAAAGGAAACCCAATGTGTTGTTCATCACGGAAGTGCATTGGGAAGAAGAATGCCATTACATGATAATTGAACCACAACAAAGAAAATGGATTCTGGGAGAACAACATACGCTAAATATGACAAACACAACAAACCAAAGTGCAAGGTAAAATGCAAACATGTTTAAATATTCAGAGATAAATATATGGAACTAGCACAAAATTGAAGGGAATGCACAGTAAAGAGAGACATTTCATTAAGCTTATTTCTTAGTGGTTTTTAAATATTTTGTAAAATGTTTCTCAATGTTACTATAATGTGGTAATTGTACAATTTACAAAATTCAAGGTTTCCATTATTGCAAAATATCAGGAAAAAAACCCTAAATAAAGAAAATAAATACCACCCGTGCATCGCACGGGTAAAAACCTAGTTTTATTCATTATAAAATTAGTCTCCTACTTAGTGATTAAAATTAGGTTATCTGATCAAAAAAAGGTTAAAATTCAAAAAATAAGGCACCAGTTTTGTAATAAAATAAAATATTAGCGACCATTTTAAATAAAAGAAAAAAAATAAGGGATTAATTTGAACGAATTTAAAATATTAGTGTCTGTTTACATCCCAAACTCGAGGGAGTTGGAACGACATCATTTGGTGAAAAAGGACATGTGCATAATACATGGGCCATGCTCCAGGCATAAATGGCTTTAAAGGTAAGAATAATGGCTTCTTGAATCAAGCTACTTGATAAACTAAAACCTCAAAATAAGAGCATCTCGAGATGGATGATGGGGCTAAGGAAGCTCGAGTTCGAGGACAGTTACCAAGAATGTTGAAGGAAAGGTAATCACTAAGCTCGAGACAGTTATTTAGAGTGCATATCAAGGAATATGGGCCTCAAATACATTTAAAGGAGAGTGAATGAACGTGGGAAGACCACGGGAGCCTCAAGCACGTGTGTCAATGCACGTTTAACACCATTTAACATTATAAAAGGTATTGAGGCTGAATGTGGGACAAATATGCCAACATTTCAAGGGTTTTGTTCACATTGTAAAGAGTCCAACACCAAATACGAAACTTCATCAAGTTTTTCTACAGCACACTTGTGCTTTAATTCTTTTCCTTTTTTTAAGAGTAGCGTAACTGCAGCTTCCGTCTTACTTTCTCAAAGCAATACAATTTGAATTTCAGGTATAACATTCTTGCCATGGTCTCTATTCAAAAAATCAACAAGTTAAGTTTACCTTCACTAGTTTAATGCTTTGATGACCAAGCCTCAGAGCTTGATTGCGTTGGTCTTAAATTGGTGTCACACTTACTAATTTAGGTGAATTTATGTTTTAGTCACAATTTTAGGGCTTTGCCAGCCAAGGCTTTAACCTTGATTGCTTTGATTCTATTCTAGTGACCTAGATATAGTTCGCTACACATTAATTTTGTAAAGTTTTAACTCATTCGAGTTACCATAAGTTAAGGGTGTCAGGCCCAAAAATCTACAAACTCGTGTTTATGAGTGGACTGCTGAGCTATTGAACTTATCTCCACCCCCTTTAGCTCTTAAGTGTACAAGTGTTTGCTGTATTTGTTTGCAATTAAGTGCAACATAGTCACTATAAAAATTTAAACAAAACAAATGTGCAAAAGGGACTTACTGCGACTATGGCTTGAGCCTAAATTCCAACCACACGTCTTTGACCTCAACCACTCACCATTTTCGGAGAGAAGGTTGCCATATTTTGGTGTATCTAACTTTGGTTATACCTTGAATTCAGCTTATGCTTCAAAGAAGACTTGGGTAAATATTTTTTGTGAATTTTTACATATTGATTGACTAAAAATAAAAGGGATATGAACCTAACTCAAGTGGCAGTTACAGTGATGGAGCTTGTTGATGCGTTTTTTTTTTACTAGCAAGTGCACTAGTCGCTTCAAGTAGTACAGAGTGAGTAGAGCACTTGCTAGTAAAAAAAAAAACGCATCAAGTTTTTGGCACCGTTGCCGGGGATTGTCTATAATTGAGTGATATTGATACCACATAGTTTTGATACTAATTTGAAATTGTTAATAATTTGTAAATTTTGTTGAAATTTTGAAAATTTTATCTTCATACATTTATTTATTTTATTTTATTTTATTGTATTTTGTTATTTTTTTAAGTTTTCTAATCAATTTTAACTTTAACTTAACTTTTTAATCATTCTAGATAAATTTTTATTTTTTTAGTTAAATTTGTTATCTTTAAATTTTTCAAAACTTTTAGTATTAAACTTTTTCCTTAAAAAAAAAAAAGAAAAAGTGATGGCTTGCTGCATCTCTATAAGATCTCAATACCGTGCTTTATCTAAATCATTATCTGCTCAACTTTCACTAATTGAAGATAGGCTTGCTGCTAGCACTCCTCAATGTGAATTTTGTGCAGATAACCATGCTAGTATGGAATGTCAATTGGGCAATATCTTTTCTTTCTCTGGTTTTAAGCAATATAACTTCATGAGACATCATTATCAAGCTGAACCAAGAAGAAAACTGAGCATTTATGAAATTAGTACAATGTCGGCCCAAAGTTCACAAATTCATGTGTTAATAGATCAAATGAGTGCTATTGGTGCTCGTAGATGTAGATTTTGTGGAAATATCTATGCTAGCAAGGAAGATCTAGTAGATAATAGCTTTTCCTCATGGGGTTTTGAACAAAGTAATTACATGTCAAATTTTAGTCAACCCCAGAACAATCCCTACTCTATCACTTATAATCAATAATGGATGGACCCTTCCTGTAACCATCACGAAGCATCTTGGTCGCCCACTTATCCGTCCCAAGAAAAAAGCTATAACTTAGAAGAAACATATAGGGAATTCATGGAAACCGTGAGTGGCTTAAAGAACCAAAGAGCCTCCGTCCAAAATCCTGAGCCACAAGTAGCGATCATAACAGAGGAATATTCTAAGAGATCTAAAAAATTCATGTCTTGCGATACCATCACTAAATTAGGGGACGAAACTAATGCCACAACATTGAGAGACGAAGACACATTAGAAAAGCCACCTCAATGTGACATAATCCCCTTAGTCAACTTTAAACCACCAATGACCAATACTATCTTTACCGACCCACCACTACCAGCCATTGAAATAAAATGTAGAGCTTATCTAACATGGTCAGAAATTTTTGGAACCATAAAAGCCTCAGTGAAAAATAACAAAAGAGACCAGAAAAGAAAATTCAAACTGAGGCAAATCAAGCTCAAAGAGCCCAAGATTAGGGAAGGTGGGGGAGGTCGTGTAAAGAAGAGAACGAGAAAGATGCATGGCAGAAAATGGTCATCATGGATGGATGGTGGTAACTCTATTCTTCTTCAACACACAGGATAGATCCACCCAGAAAGTCGAGCTAACGACTATAAACTAAAGCGCTTCTTGGGAGGCAACCCAAGTGTTTTTATTTTTGTTTATTTAATTTTATTTTCCTTACATTATTTTGTCTCACATTTTTGTTTAAACAGGTATTTCATAATAAGTTTGGGGGTGGCACGATGTCCACATGCATTATCAAAGAACGATCCTCAAACCAGAGAAGTATCTCTCTCCCGCTTGCTCTGTATATTCCTTTTAACATAAAAAAAAAAAAACAATGTTAAATTCTATATTTAGGAGTGGGAAAGGCAGTTTTCAAGATTTTAAAACATTTTTCAAAAAGTTTTCCAGTCTTATGTTTTAGAGTCGGCTTAAGTGCCTCACAGAGTTCAGAGCCTTTGTATGGGGATGTAAATAGGGTCGGCCAACAAAAAAAAATTTTTTTTTTTTACACTTTAAATTTTACTGCATTTTGAATAATAATAATAATATAATAACAGTAGTATAATTACAAAAGAAAAAAAAATTCCCTTGTATTTTGAAAACTTATCATCATGCTTTTCAGGCTATTTTTCTACTCTTTCTTAGCTCGTTTACTGTAATTTAATTGGAATAACCTAAGAATTGATTATTTTTGTGCTTTAATAGTGAAACAAAAATCTAAGGCATTATCTTGATAAAATCATGGTATTTGAGTTCACTAGTTAGCATAGCTGTTTTACCTTTCTTTCTTATTAAAAGATATTCAAATTTGAATAGATTACATTAAGGATTATCATCTTATAATGAGCTTTGAAGAGTTATGCCTAAATCTAAAAGAAAAATATGATATATATATTAAAAAAAAAAAAGTAGACAAAATTGAATCGCTAGCACCACTATCTCGCATAAATAAAGATATGTGCTATCCAATATTGAGGGCGTCGCAGTGGTGGCTTCTCTTACTTATGGGTCATCGCCCAGGAGTCGGAGCTTGATTCTCACTATAGATAAACTCAGGGGAGTCATAGAGAAGGAATCTCAGCGGTGGCTTCTCTTACTTATGGGTCATCGCCCAGGAGTCAGAGCTTGATTCTCGCTGAAGATATACTCACTCAGTAATATTGGGGACATCTCAGTGGTGGCTTCTCTTACTTATGGGTCATCGCCCAGGAGTCGGAGCTTGATTCTCGCTGAAGATAAACTAATGAGCCGAAAGTAACTTGAGTAAATAAGTTCCTCTGAAAAAAAAATTATTTTAGTTTTGGGCATACTTGATAAGATTTGTTATGAGTGGTATGAATTTTTGTCCTCTATACTGTTTGAATGTCTTGAGATTTGAATGAACGGATAAACTTATTTTGCTTTCCTAACTTTTGAATCTTGGCTACCTAGGTGATTGATAGATTTTTCCTCAGAAAGGATGATTTTACCTTTAGAGCCTTAAACGTCAATTTTCGGTTATTCAATTCTGAATTAAAGTATACTTGCTTTAAACAGTAGAAAAATTCTTAAAAAAATGAGATATGGTGCTGAAATGTTCAGCCTTGCTCGGGGACAAGCAAGATTTAAGTTTCTAATTTTATATGTTTAAGATCTTTCTATCCCTTTTCTTTCTTAAGTTCATGTATTTTGATGTTTATAATGTTTAATATTAAGTTTAACATGAACTAATTTTGTTAATCTAAGGCTACGATGTAGCCTAAGTTGTGAAATACACTCATTTTTAATTCAAAGTATTCAATGTTTATATTATTACGTTGTTGAAGTGTTTATCATTGTTCTTAATAAGTTTTAAATGCTTGATCACCATTTAAGGCCCTCTATTCTCGATATTCAAGTTGTTACTGTGCGTTGATGGTTGAAAATCCTGATTTACTAAACATTCTCTCTCGAGCAACATTTAGCGTACTCTTTAACATATTAACCCATCACTTTCGTGCATGAATTTAAATAAGAAAAGAGTTATAAAAGCTCTATGATTTTCGTAGAAAAACCACACAAATCGCGTAAATCTCTTTCGAGCATTCGCTCAATTTGTGGTGCTTATCACTTTAGCAATCATCATAAATCTCCTTTCGGTCTCATTATGAATCATTACGGGCCTTAAATGGTGATCAATCATTTAAAACTCATCAAGAACAACGATAAACACTTCAACAAAGCAATAACATAAACTTTGAATATCTTGAATTAGAGTATTTTTTACTAGCAAGTGCACTAGTCGCTTCAAGTAATACAGAGTGAGTAGAGTATCGTTCCCATGAGGATTGCTGAGTGAGTAATGAAATTAATAGCTTTAATACTATTTGAAAAATCGAAGAATTGAGGATTTTGATATGAAATAAAGTAAGATAAAATAAAATAAAAATAAAAAGTTAAAACTAGACTAATATTAGCCGATTTAAGTTTTTTTTTTTAGTTAATAAAGTCTAAGGCATCTGATTTCACCTTAGTTGCATTAATACGCCTTTTCTATCCTCGATATTCAAGTTGATACTGTGTGTTGATGGTTGAAAATCCTAATTTACTAAACATTCTCTTTCGAGTAACATTTAGTGTACTCTTTAACATATTAACCCATCACTTTCATGCATGAATTTAAATAAGAAAAGAGTTATAAAAGCTCTATGATTTTCTTTTAAAAACCACACAAATAGCGTTAATCTGTCTCGAGCATTCGCCCAAGTTGTGGTACTTATCACCTCAGCACTCATCGTAAATCTCCTTTCGGTCTCATTATGAATCATTATAGGCCTTAAATGGTGATCAAGCATTTAAAACTCATGAAGAACAATGATAAACACTTCAACAACGCAATAACATAAACATCGAATACCTTAAAATAGAAATAAGCGTATTTTACAACTTAGGCTGCATCGTAGCCTTAGATTAATAAAATTAGTTCATGTTAAACTTAATATTAAACATTATAAACATCAAAATACATGAACTAATGAACAAAAATGATAAAACAAACAAAAAATTAAAAAAAAATAGCAAAGAACATGTCAGGTCTGCTGCATAGACCCGACCCCTTCTCACCCCTATTTCACTCGATTTTTTTGTGTTTTTTGGTCTAAAAACTTGATTCTCCTACTCCCTGCATCCTCCCCTATTTATACAAGTAGAGTTTAGAATAAAAAACTAAGAGAAAATCTCAAAAATCGACCTCCATTGGAGCTTCCAGCGGCAGTTGCAGGTCTGCTGCGCAAAATCTGATTTTTTATTTTTTATTTTTAGCTTGATCACCGCCCATATCTTGATCATAATTGGTTGAAATTGAGGTTGATGCATCAATGAAGTTATTTTATATTTTCCTTTTAGCTGCACCGCCCAAAATTAGCTCAAACTTCATTTTTATTGGATCAATTATCTTGCTTTTCCTCTTCATACCACAGCCCAAATACTCCATTAACATGCTAAGATGATGTTAGAAAACTTATTTAAGCTTTGGGTTAATGTATTTTAGTAGAAAAATCAAGAAATATAGGGCTGTAAATCAAGCTTGCTGCAGCAGGTGCATCACCTGCTTTGTAACTTGTGATTTGTTTGTATTTTCGATTTTTTTCTGATTTTTTTTATGCTTAAACAAGCTTTAAATAATGTTTAATTATATTATAGAAGATATAAAAGATGAATAATAAGGATAGAAGCTCGAATTTTAGCCAAAAATTGATGCAAAACTTGTAAAATAGGGTGGAAATTAGGTATTTTTGGTAATTTTATACAATTTTTGTTATTATTTTGTAAGTTTTTTTTGATTTATCTTGCTTTCACTTATTGATAAAACTAGCAAGATTTAATACAAAATTGGAGTTTTTGCAATAAAGTGGGTGAAATAGTCAAAACTGAGCAAAAACGAGCAAAAGTGCTAAAATTAGAAGTAAAATATTTTAAAATGTTTTAAAATGATATAGATAAATATATACAAATTTAAGGTTATCACTTGTGTTAGGAATAGTGTTATGAAATCCATATTTACTCTATTGATATTATTTTATTAATGAATAAATTTGAAGTTTCAGTCGTTTCCTTGTTAAATTTGTGTAAGCGAGCATTTATATTGCATGTGATTTTATTTTAAGTATTTTCCATGAGATGGACAGAGTCCTTATGTTACATTTTACATGTTTGTTTTAAGTGGATAATGAGATTAAGCCACCGATAGGCTTGGAACAAATAGTATGGAATGTTATTTGAATAACTGGTGGTCGATGATAAACTTAGGCTACTTGTCTGTTAAGACCATGACTTAACACTTTATATGACTTGTCTTGGTCATGTGGAGGGTGATCCAAAAGTGTCAAGTTGGTGTGTTTAATAATATTGATACACTGAGTTGGACCATGTCAGTTGCTTGTTTTTAAACTCCTATCAGAGATGAGTAAATTATGTTGTACTGTTTGAACGACGACTCTAAATTCTGAGAGTATTATGGACTTGTGCTTGGAATGTTAGTTACTTTGGTGTACTATAAGTAAGGTCTAGACAAATAATTGAATTCCCACGTACACTGGGTAGCGGCGTGAAATGTGACAAGCACCTGGTGTTCAATAGGGAATCTACAGTCTCTTATGAGATACAAATGTCCCCTTAGTTGATTCGCAAGCATTTGAATAGTTTGGAAACTTTGGCCAAAGTATTCCAAGTGTTTGACGTTTGGAAGAAATACTATGTTCAAGTACAAATGAATTATTCAGTGAAGGGCGAGTTGGTAACTAATGGAGAAGCTGTGACAAGGATAATGGTCGTAGTTAAACTTATTATTTCTCATGGACATCTAGATGGAGGGGTTGTTGTCATCAATAAAGTCTATTTGGAAAATACTGAATAAATGATTTAAGTCTAGAGTGTAGTGAGATTTATTTAGTGGAATTAAGTCTCATTCAATGGTAATTAAATTATATCATGAGATGGTTAATTTAACTCATTTGGAGCTAGATTTAAATTGTCCCTAAGGTCCCTACGCAAGCCTCTGTATTTATTGCCTTCGGAAAAAATATTAAAGAATTCATGAGATGAAATATTTATTCTTGAGATGAGTAAATTTAATTTTGCTAAACATTATTCATGAGATGAATAAAAATTAAAAAATATAAAATAAAATAATTTTAAAAATTAAAATTCATGATATGAATTTTTATATATGAAAAATAAAGCAAAAAAAAAGAAACAAAAAACAAAAAGCTTGCACAGCTCCGCGGATGGACCAACCAGCGCGGGAGGTCTAAGGGGAGGATCTGCGCCTTATGGCGCAGACCAATCACCGCATGCCACATGGCGAATCCCACCTCAAAATAATTGCTTGATTAACCTGTCTTTTAATATAAGACGTCGCATTTTGATTTAAGCTGGCGAATCCCACATCGAAATAATTGCTTGTTTTCAATCCGGTACACTACTATAAATAGAGGTATCTATTCCAAAGGTTTGGTATTCAATTTAGAATTAAAAATTAAAGGCTTCTGAAACAGCTGACTTTTAGAGACCTAGTGGGAGAGAAAAATTTATTTTAAAATTTTTCTTTCCTCAAAGTTTAAATATTTTTCGGAGCCACTTTCCGGGCACTTCGAGTTCATTATGTAGAAGGCCGTTGGGTCTCAATTTTTCCCGCCTACCTCATAGTATTTTATTATTCATTTGGTTTTTTATTTTGGAGCAATTATGGGTATTTTCTTCGTTCCTTCTCTTTTAGTTTTTGCTTTTCTATTTATTTACAATTTTTCTTATTATGCATGTTTAAAGTTCATGTTGTTGTTATGAATGCATTAGAGTAGAGGCATATAAAGGTAGGGAGGGAGGGATCGTGACCTGCTTTGCTCTAGAGATTCAAAAGGAGAAAAAGGGGCGATTGAGTGGCGGCGCACTGGGGCACGCGTTTGCATGCGCGGCTTAGGCTTGGCAACAAAGTGATCGCCGAACGCCCCACTTCCTAGTGGTGGGGCTGGTGGCTGCTACGGTGGCTGGATAAGGGTGAAAAAGAGGGAGAGACAGTGCTAGGGTTTTGAGTGTTAGTGGGGTTACGTAGGACACTCGGGCCTCCCGTGGTGGCTCCTCCGGCGGGCAATCAACCCTGGCAGCTTCCTCCTTCCTTTGCCGCCCTTCGGCAACCAGTGACGTGGCCGGAATCCCATGAAACATGGACCTGCTGATTTGGGGAGTTGCGATCTTTGCGACTTCTCTCTCTTCTCTCTTCACGATTTTCGGAGCAATTCTCGTAAGTCTTCTTTGATCCTTGCTTGATTATTGTTGCTAGGTGTTGGTGGCTGCTTTTCGGCCGGTTTTGTAGCTGGTGAGGTTTGACAGTGGCACTTGGCTTGGGGGCGCGCGTGAGCCCTAATTTTCTAGGGTTTTCATTTGCTTTTAATGCTTTGTTAGTTATTCACGCACCATGGTTGAGGTGTGTGAACCTGTGGCTACTGAGGCAAGTTCGGGTTTGGGTTCAGGTTCGGGTCCCACCATGCATGGTGCGGTTGCACCTACATGGGCAGACCATGTTCGTTCTACGTCGAGCAATCTGCTCAAGTATATCCCTCTAGTCCGTGTCGATGGCAAGGCTGTAGGGGTGATACCGCATGAGTTTCTTACTTTTGGCAATGAGAAGTGGGAACGTTGCCTTGTGGGAAATTTGATTGGGATAGGACTAGCTTATTCCCGGGCCCAAGAGATTGCGAGCCTTCTTTGGTGCAATAGGGGGCTCAAATGTGTGTTGTCCGATGGTGAGGTTTACATGTTCAGATTTCACACTAGAGAGCAGGTTGAGCATGTACTCCTAGATGGTCCTTGGTTTTAAAGGCTGTATGTATATCACTTCATCTTTGGAGGGTGGGGCTTACGATTATGAAGGATTGTCTTACTGCACATGTATGGATACGTATTTCTGGTCTTCCCCTCATTTTGTGGAAACCTAATGGGATCAGTGTATCCTGTAGCACTATTGGTGTGCCGTTGTTTATGGATAAGTTAACAGTGGATTGTACTCGCTTAGGCTACATTAGAGTCTGTGTTGAGGTTGACGCTAAGTCTCATATGCCTAAGAAGACTTATCTTGACATTGACGGTGACCGGATTAAGCTGGGTATAGCATGTGAGGCTGTACCCCAACATTGGTCATTATGCTTTGTCTTTGGGCACTCGTGTGTCCCGCTCACTCCTCATGACGGCCCTACCATGGCTTCCCCGGTGGTAGGGAGGGAGAAAAAAAAAAAAAAACAAAAGAATAAGAAGAAGTGGGTGAATGGGGGTGCCAGTAACCCCATAAGTAACACGCTAGCGGATGGGACGCCGCCAATTGGTGGCAATGTGGCCGAAGGTGGTGTGGTGGCTGGTGTGGGAGCCGATGTGGTTGAAGGAGGACGTAGGGTTGGAGGAGATGTAGGGGGGGTGAACCCCCCGTGGCTGCTGCTGGAGGAGGCCTGCATCCTGAGGCCCCCGCTGGGCTCAGGATAGGGGCTGGGCGCGGAGGCCCAGCCCAACAAAGGGGCAGGAGGTGCCCGCGTCCCCCTTGCCCAACCCACTCTTACAAATGGGCCATGCCCAAGGCAGGAGCCCACGGTGGCCCCTTCCCGGGCCCATAATAGGCCTAAGGTAGGCCCACTAGCGAGCATCACTAGGCCCGAATTGGGCCTGGTCTCGCTTTAAGTGGACACGAAGGTCCCCTTGGCTCACAATAGTGAGCAGCCGCAAGCCACCTTGGCTATGGTTGAGGTAGGGCTGCTGGGCTGCCCGACCTTGAGTGATGGAGGACGGGCCACATTGGCCTCGCCCGCAAAGTCACCTCAGCTTGAGGTGAGCCACGCTCAAACCACTAGCGGGTCTCGGGTCTCTAGCTCGGATTCTTCTTATGGTGCTCGGGAGAGTGGATCACCCGAGGATTTGGGTGGAGCTATGGTTCCTTACAAGATTGAGGAGGCTTAGGACGCCCTTGTTGGGCTTATGGAGCCACTTGCTTACATCGAGAGCCGATCGACGGAGATCGTGCCTACTGTCGAATCTCCAAAGCAGTTTACACTATTTGTTGAGGAGCGTATGGGGAAGATGTCTACATCCGATTGCACGTCGCAGCCTGCTTATGTTGGATGACGCGTTATGAGCTCCGCCGCTGCCCATGGGGGCCGCGGGGGCCGTGATTTGCATTAGCCTTCCAGTTTTTGGTAATAGGATGCTGGAACGCGAGGGGGTTTAATAAACCTAATACTATCAGTTCTGTTCGTGGCTAGATTTCCTCCGGTCACTTGAGTTTGGTTGGCTTGGTTGAGACCAAGACCAACCCTGCTGATGTTGATTTCGCTGTTGCCCGTTGTGCTGAGGGTTGGCAGTCTATGATTAGTGGGGTGCAGAACCTTTGGTGCTGCATCATTGTGCTTTGGGATCCAAGCTTCTCCCATCTAGTGAGAGTACTGGGTGGGGATCAGTATCTCACCTGCCGGGTTACCGATATTCAAGGGGGTGTTGACTTCAATGCTAACATTTGTCAACGGCTTTAATGAGCCAGGGCCACGCCGGGAGCTTTGGCAGTATATTTGAGAAGCCAGCGTGGGTGTCTAGGAGGAGCCCTGGATACTTCTGGGGGACTTTACGCTATCCTCAGCCCTAGTGATAGGAGGGGTGGTTAGGACACTTGGCCCGGCCACATGGATGGCTCTTGGGACTGCATATATGAGTCGGAGCTCACTGTCCTGCCATATACTAGACTGCATTTCACATGGTCTGGATCATTGGACGGAGGCGCTCTCATTCTGAAGCATCGCGACTGGTGTTTGGTGAGTGAGGGATGGCTGCGTTCTTTCTCTGCTTCATCTGTTGAGCACCTTCCATGGGCTTTATGTTTTGATCGTTGTCCCTTTATCGTTAGAGGATTTTGAGAGCACCACATCCCGCGGCTCCCTTTCGAGTTCTTTGACTTCTGGGCCGACCATGAGGAGTTCATTCTTACAGTGAGGAGAGTTTGGGAGACTAGTATTGATGGCACCCCTATGTATCAGCTCACTCAGAAGCTGAAGCGACAGAAGAGTGAGTTGAAGGCCCTCAATACTAGGCATTTCAGTCACATCTCGGCTCGAATGGAGCTGGCAAGGGACGCCTGGACTGTAGGCCAGAGGGCTTTAGATGATGACCCTAAGAGTGTGGACCTTCATACAGAGGAGCGTTGTCTATATCGGGAGTATTCATGGTTATGTCGAGGTGAGGAGGCTTTCTACCGTCAGAAGTCTTACATCCAGTGGCTCTCTTTAGGGGATCAAGGTACTGGGTTCTTCCATAAGTCTGTCGCCCATTGGTAGGCTAGGAACCAGATTTCTTCTGTTGTGCCTCCTAACGGTAGGAGGACTTACGATGACAGGGAGATTTCGGAGACCAGGGTCTCTTATTTTCAGGAGTTGTTGAGTGAGCCAAGTGGGCCGCTTCGTGAGGATATTTCGGGGCTGTTTCAAACTCGTCTTTCTGAGGATCAGGCTAGGACGCTGACTCTTACGATTTCTGATGCTGAGGTGAGGGATGCACTATTCTCTATTGATGATGACAGGGCGACGGGTCCTGATGGTTATACCTCCCTCTTCTGTAAGAGGGACTGGGATGTGGTGGGTCATCATGTGGTTCGAGCCGTCCGTTCGTTCTTCCAGTTAGGGCGCATGCTTGGCGTCCTGAACACTACCCATATAAGTTTGATCCTAAAGGTGGAGACTCCCTTCACCTTCGCTAACTACTACTAGATCTCCTGTTGCAATGTGATCTATAAGTGCATCACTAAGATCATTGCAAACAGGTTAAAAGGGCTGTTTCCTAACCTGATCGACTATTCTCAGTCTACTTTTGTGCCTGAGAGGAGGACTTCAGATAGCATATTGTTGGCTCAGGAGATCTTGCGCGACTATCACCTTCAGGCAGGGGCGCCTCGGTGTGCTATGAAGGTTGATATTCGTAAGGCACTGGACACGGTGTGGTGGGACTTCATCCTCTCTGCTATGCGCTGTATGTGTATCTTAAAGGTTATGATTAGATGAGTGCGGGAATGTCTCTGCACAGCCAGATTTTAAGTCGCCATTAATGGCGAGCTTCAGGGTTTCTTTAGCACGAGCCGGGATATTAGGCAGGGTGATTCTCTCTCTTCCTATCTCTTCGTTATCGCCATGGAGGGTCTGCGGGGTTTGCTTCGTAGTACCACTACCGATCCGCGATTTTGATTTGGCCGCCGCTGTGATAGTCTTCGCCTCACTCACCTCTGCTTTGCTGACGACCTGATGATCTTTAGTGAGGCAGATGAGGGCAGTGTCTCAATCATCCGTGAGACATTGGATCGATTTGCCGTTCTTTCCAAGTTATCCTCAAATGTGGCAAAGAGCACAGTCTTCGTATCTGGGGTTGATCCTGAGTTTCAGCAGTCTATAGCGGACATTCTGGGTTTCAGATTGGGGCAGTGTCCGGTTAGATATATGAGAGTGCCGCTTATATTGTCGAGGCTTTAGTTCATTAACTGTAAGCCTCTTTTGGACCGCATTCTAGTTCGTATCCAGCTTTGGACTTCACGAGCACTTTCTTATGCTAGGAGATTCTAGCTTATCCGATCGGTTATGTTCTCTATTCAGGTCTTCTGGACATCCATCTTCATTCTTCCGAAGGCAATTGTCAAGAAGATTGAGTCGATGCTTGCTGCCTTCCTTTGAAAGGGCACCTCCCTAACCTTGGGGGGAGCAAAGGTGGCTTAGAGGCACTTATGCTATCCTCGCAGGGAGGGCGGTCTTGGGATACGACGCTTAACTGAGTGGAACCATGCTTCACTTATGAAGCACATCTGGGTCCTACTCACAGATTGTGATTCCCTTTGGCTTAGGTGGATTCATGCCAACCGTCTTCAGAGGAGGAGCTTTTGGGAGATTGAGGCCAAGGGGTCGATTCCTTGGAAAAGTATCCTCGATATTCGGCCGCTGTGTGACATGGCTTTCAGGCACATTATTGGATATTGTCGTGACACTGCTCTTTGGGCCAACTAATGGCTTCCTTGTGGGCGACTCGCAAGGAGGTTTTCACACCGCCTCTTGCACTCGACTAGTCATTACTGAGGCTCTCGGGTATCAGATGTTATTGAGGGTGATCAATGGAGGTTTCCTTAAGATAGGGTTGAGATGCTTCTTTTTTGGGCTTCTGTTGATTTCATGCCCAACCGGGTGTTTCAGATTGTGTTAGGTGGATGGGTGACCGCTCAAGAGTATTCACCACCAGATCAGCATGGGAGATGATCAGTAATAGAAGGAGGAGGAGGACTCCATCCACCATCTCCTTTGATTCCGATTGCACATTCTGAGGCATTCCTTCATTCTTTGGCTTGCCTCCTGTGAGCGACTTTAGACCCGCGACAGATTGCTAAGACATCGGGTTCTAGGCATCCAGTCTTCATCTGTGTTGTGTGGTTCAGATGATGAGTCGCATAGCCATCTTTTCTTCTCCTATAGCTTCTCTGCTTTTATTTGGTCTCAGGTATCATTGCGCACCTCCTTTGCTTGGCCTGCGCTACCGTGGAGTCAGCTTGTTCAATAGGCTTCTACTTAGCTCCGTGGCCGTGGGGTGGATCGCATCCTCGCCTGCCTTTGCTTCTCTGCGACGGTATACATCCTCTGGTATGAGTGTAACATGAGGATTCAACGTTCACAGTCCAGACCTTCTTCTGTTGTCATCGAGGCGATCACAGGATTGGTCCGCAGCCGTCTTATTACTGCTCCTAGACTCCGTGGTGCTCATCGTCACACTCAGCTTCTGCAGGAGTGGGGGATTGAGCGTTAGCTTTGGTTTAACTTTCGAGCTTTGTCTTTTCTTTGTTGGTCATGTTGACCTTTGTTGCTTTATGATTTGTTTGTTTCATTCATTTGATTCATTGATGTAGGCCTTTAGGCTATGACTTAGGGTATGCTCCTTGTAGACTTGTGCATATATTTTTTCCTCATATATGGTATATCACGCCGACTTACCAAAAAAAAGTAGAGGCATATAGATTTAAATTAGGAATTTAAATCTGTAGATTTCAAATTAGAAATTATAAATCAACCTTAGGTTTAAAATTAAAAATTAAAAATTTTAAACCCTTCCGCTGCGTTAATTTAATTAAGTTAGGGAAAATTTTGAAATTAAACGCAACTATTGGTATTAGAGTAAAGGGATCTATAAAGATAACCCTATTCCTGGGAACTGTCGCACGTGAGGTGTCACGAAGTGTGACTCTCCGACCGGGGGCTTAGGTAGCAAGAAGAGTCTCCTACGTTGAGTGCTCTGATAGGTGCACTTTGTTGTGACCACAATTGGAGAACTATGAGCCCAACAATTGGCATCAGAGTTAGATTAATTAATAACTAGGCTACCAACAAATTGATATCAAAGCCAGCCTCTGATTACATTTATAATATACATGAATAGGTATAATAAGATCGAAATAAATAGAATTGTGATTTAATAAGATAGACATTTTATTAAGAAGGAAAGATTCTTTAAAGTAACGTTATAAATTGTTATAAATCATTTTCAAATTAATAGTTGATTATATAGTTTAAAGTAACGATTTAAATTGTTTAAATCATTGATGAATTATTAATTAATTCGGATTTATCAATTCATGAAATTATATTCATATTATTCGCATGATGAGATTGCGCATATTTAATCATGATTTTTGAAATCGGATAAAATTGATCTAATGAGATTAGATTCAATTAATTTTTATGAAATCGGATAAAGTTGATCTAATGAGATTAGATTCAATTATTTTTAGGAAATTGGACAAAGTTGATCTAATGAGATTAGATTTAATTATTTTTACAAAATTGGATAAAATTGATTTAATAAGATTAGATTCATTTTTTAAATTAAATATTTTAATTTTTCTGACGCTGACGCCAGCGCTGCTGTGGAGCTGACATCAGCGAATTTTTAAAAAGTTTTTTTAAGGACGTGTAGACATCAATACCGATTTACATAATAATTAAAAATTAATTTTTATTAATTAGTTTTTATTTTTTGAATGAGATTATTAATAGATTATGAGATAATCTAAGGTGTAGGTTGGTACTATTTTAAATAATAAAGTCAATTTCTATTAATTAATTTAACTTTTAGAATGAGATTCTAAAATAGATTATGAGATAATCTAAATTATAAGTTGGTACTATTTTAAATAAAAATTAATTAATTAGTTTTATTGGTTAATTTTAGAATGAGATTCTAAGTTAGATTATGAGGAGGCACTGGGTCTGCTGTTGTTGTTATTTTAAGATAGATTATGAGATAATCTAGGTTGCAAGACGATAGTATTTTAAATAAAATATTTAATTAATTAATTTAATTAGTTAATTTTTAGAATGAGATTCTAAAGGGATTATGGGATAATCCAAGTTGTAAATGCAAGTTAATTAAAAACCACTAGTTTAAAAAAAAAAAATCAGTTGGGAGCGAGGTTCAATTGTTGACACCTCATGGTCTCCATTAGCAGTCTAGCGGTATAGTAGATCGATAGACCTCTCTGCGAAGGATGACGGTTTGCAGACTACAGGGTTAGACTTCCGCTCGGATAAACCGAAGTGCAAAGAAGTGATGCAACCACACTGCCATGGAGTATTACGTGTATTTCTATGGAGGTTTAGGTAATGGTTTACACTTGACTAGCTTGACGCATTAGCCTCCCCGAGGAGCTCTATTGTGTCATGTTTGAGACTACGATAAATTGGTGAGTTAATCATGTTTAGTAAGAGTTATAAGAAAACATATTAATCGAGAATAGTTGTCACCCAAACTAGCTTTGTGTGACCCCCGCTACCGAGGAGTAAGAAATGGTGTGTTTGGGTCATCGTGGCATGCATGATAGTACAGTTTCGTAGATCCCTGACTGATTGTGTTTGCTAAATAAAAGAATAGATATCATTCCATCATATATGACTTACACAAATGTTTGCATGTACAGTATTTTGAAATGGATGCGATTGGTGAACTTCACTCATTTCTAATGCATAATGTACTCATTAGACTAAATTACTTTGCTTGGAAGTACAAGTTAAACTTATTATTACTCACAAAGGAACTACTGGACAGAAAGAAAAGGGCAAAGTTGCCAGTGTAGCAACCAAGTCCATAAAGAGGCGAGCAAAAGAAAAGTGTTTCTTTTACGGGAAGACTGGCCACTGGAAAAAAAAAACTACACTAATTAATTAGCTTCTCTTCTTACAAAAACTACTAAGCCATCTGGTGAAGATATGTTGATATCTCACTTAGTTGAGTCATGCGCAGTTAAGAGTCCACCAAGTTCCTGGTGTGTGGACTTAGGTTCAACTGGTATGTCTGTAATATGTTACAGGGGCCTAGGCTAACTAAAAGGCCGCATGATGGGGAGTTGTACCTGATGGTCAAGCATAGTACAAGAGTAGTGGTCTTAAGAGTAGGAGATGTTAGCTTAGTATTCAGTGGAAGAGTTTTGATTTTAAAAGATTGTTTATTTGTACCTACCTTGCACAGGAATTTGATTTTTATATCTCATTTTATGAATAATGGTTATTCAATTAATTTTTGTTGTGAACCTGTTATTATAAGAAATATATTATTTATTTGCAAAACGTATATGGATAAATGGTTTATTTATGTTGTTTATGGATCAAACTCTCATATTTGTTTAAATGAATCTAGCACAACGTCACTTGTTCAATCTCCTAAAAGAATACACCCCGAAAGGAATAATGCCTACACATGGCAGCAACATTTAGGTCACATTAATTCGAACAGGATTCCATGACTGGTGAAAGATTGACTGATAGAGGCTTTGGACTTGAAGTCATTACCAGTCTGCGAATCCTGTATGGAAGGAAAGAGATGACCAAGTCTGTCTTTAAGAGTAAAGGCAACACTGTTGGTGACTTACTTGAGCTGGTTCACACATATGTATGTGAAACCCATGAATGTTCAAGCAAGAGGTGGATATAAACACTTCGTCACATTTACCTATGATTACTCAAGGTATAGATATGTTTACCTAATGAGATATTAGTCGGACTCTTTTGAAAAGTTCAAAGAGTACAAAGCTGAAGTTAAAAAGTAATTAGGTAAACAAGTTAAGTCACTTTGATCAGATTGATGTGGAGAATATCTTTTAGGTGAGTTTCTAGATTTCCTAATTGCAAATGGGATAAGATCTTAGCTTTCTGCTCCTGGTACACCATAGTGGAATAGTGTTGCAGAAAGAAGGAATAAGACATTGTTAGAGAGGATAAGGTCCATGATGTGTCATGCTACTTTACCAATCTCTTTTTGGGGTTATCCTAAAGGAACAAGGATGGTCTTTTCTATTGTTCTTTTTAACAAAAAGTTTTTAGTAAATACAAGTGCAAAATTTTTAAAGGAGGATTTTGTAGTAGACTACAAAAGCAAAAACAAAGCAGTGTTAGAGGAGTTAAAAGAAAATGACGTTAATTTTGAACGGCTAGACACAACTTGGCATATAGTGGATGCATTAGATGCACCTGGCAGGTTCATGACGGGAGCCTTAATGGTTGACTGTGACATTGAATCTAATCCTCTCAGCTATAATAAGGCAGTTAAAGACAAAGATGCTGTCCAATAGGTTTTAGCAATGAAATCTAAGTTAGGATCTATGTATTTTAATCAGGTCTTGAATCTTGTAGAGGTGCCTGTTGGCATTAAGCCCATTGAATGTGAATGGGTCTACAAGAGGCAAAAAGGATTGGACAGGAAGGTAGAGACCTTCAAGGCAAGACTGGTTTCTAAAGGTTTTACTGGAAAAGAAGGAACCCGTTATGATGAGACCTTCTCAGCAGTAGCCATGCTAAAGTCTATAAAGATACTCCTATCCATTGCAGCTCATTATGAGATCTGGCAAATGGAAGTCAAAATAGCCCTTTTGAATGGTCGTCTTAAAGAAGACATCTATATGGTGCAACTAGACTGTTTCATTAGCAAAATTAGGAACATATGGTATGCAAACTGAAGAAGTCCATAAATGGACTAAAGCAAGCATCACGCTCATTGAATATTAGATTCAATGAAGCAATTAAGTCTTATGGTTTTGAGCAATAGGCTGAAGAACCAAGCATGTACAAACAACGTCAAGAGAAAGTAATGACTTTCTTAGTATTGTATGTCGACGATATACTACTTATTGGGAACGATATAGGGTGTTAATAGCTGTAAAGATTTGGTTGTAAAGTCAGTTCGAGGTGGTTCCAGTTGGCTATACTGATTTAGACTTCCAGTCAGATAGAGATGCCAGACGTTCGATGTCTAGGCATGACTTTACCCTTAGAGTAGGAGCCATTAATGGGAGGAATGTCAAGCAGTATTGTATTCCTGACTTCACTATAGAGGCTAAATATGTTGTAGCTTTAGAAGCTGCAAAGAGGGCACTTAGGTTTGGATAAATTAGTTGACTTTACTAAGACTTTGACTTAGTAGACCTTTGGTTCATACACAAAAGGGATGGGTGTAAAGTTTGTAATAATTGGATATAAGACAAGTGGGAAATTCTTAAGAATAGTGTCCTAATTCTATATTTATTATTTTGATCTTATTTTATTAATAAATAAAATTAAAGTTTCAGTCATTTCCTTATTAAATTTGTGTAAGCGAGCATTTATACTGCATGTGATTTTCTTTTTGGAAACATCCATAAGATGGGTGTAGTCCTCAAACTACAATTTACATGTTTGTTCTAAGTGGTTTATGAGATTAACCCACAAATAGACTTGGAGCAAATGGTATGGAATGTTATTTGAATAACTCTGTTATAAACCGAGAATTCGAGGCATGGGCTTGAGGTGGCTGAGCTGCGGTTAGTGCGGTTAGGCTGTTGTCAGGATTCTGTTTTGATGATCAGGTTGGTCCGTGTGCTGCTACTGCTGTTAAGGCTGTTATTTCTGGTTTTTTAGCACCAATAATTGAGTTCAAATATTAGTTAGTTAGTTCTAGAGTTTTCTAGATGTTTCTTCTAATAAGTTGTGTGGTGTTGTGTCTTGATTCAATGTAAGGCTTGCTCAATTGCCTATAAGTAGCTGTGATGTGTTGTTCAGATTTTAATCAATGAATTTACAACCAAATATCTCAATTTTGAGATCAATTTCTTTCTCTCATCTAACTCTCTCTATTTTCTCATCCCTAATTCTCTATTTCTCATCTCCTTTCCCTTCTTTCTCATCTCATACTCTCAATCTATCTCAATTTTACTTAGCTTATGTTTGTGATTCAATCACGAACGTAAAGTTTGGTATCAGAGCCTTGTTTGGCTTCCAATCGAGTGCGTAATCGGAAAAAAAAAAAATATATATATATATATATATATATATATATATATATATATATATATATATAAATTCAGATTCAAAACTGAATTTAGTTCAGCTCAAGCCGATCAAAATTTAGATTTTTGATTCTCAAAATTGATCTTGAAAATTCAGGAAAAAAAAAAAATTGCAGTGAAGTTCAAAGTTGTGAAGACGCAGCTGTGTTGATCTTGTTCTGCAGAGGTTAGAACAGATTTTTGTTAAAGAAATCAGATCAGGTTTTAAAGACAATCTAATCAAGATCAAGTTCAGTAGGATTTGGTTTCATTCAGGCCGATCATTTCGTTCAATACTCAACAATGACAAGTGGAGTTACTACTAGATCTGGTGCTGCAAAAACAACTGTGCAACCAACGTATGCGGAGGTTGCTGGTGGTAGTGCTGCAAGTGATCAAACTTTTGTGACTCAAGATCAGCTGAACGCACACTTGGAGGCAATGATCACTCGGCTGGACCAATCTTAGTTAGCTATGGAGGATCGGATGCCTAAAAAGTTTCAAGAGCAGAATCAGGCTATGGAAGAACGATTGCATAAAAGATTGCAAAATCTGGACCAGAAGTTTAATGAACGTGTTGGCTTGCAAATTTAGAGTTTTGAGAAAAAAAATGGGGGATCAATTCAATCAACATAAGCATCAGATTGAGGAGGCAGTGGCTGAGCGAATGATTGAACAAGCAAAAGAGATTGATGGAAATATTGATGCTCATTTAAACCATCAATGGTAGAATTTTGAAGTAAGGTTTGTTGAAATCAACAAACAAGCAATTGATGCTCGAGTGAATGACCAATTGCAAGGAATTGAGGGAAGAGTTGATAGTTGTCTAGCTATGTTACAAAACCAGACACAAAAACAGAATGTTGGGGCAAATGGTGGAGGTTTGTTGCCTACAAGTCAGATAATGAGAGCCTCTAATTTGCCTCAAATACAATTTCCAAATGTTGGTGCTCATCCACAAGATGTACCTTAGGTTTTTAATGTCGATGCTGGACTTCAAATTCATCTGCAATCAAGTGATGACAGACCCCATAAGCTGGTTCCAGATGCTGCAAAATCTGGCAGTCCGCAAGTGCAAGCTATTGATCGGGAGCAAATTCGATTGGGGAGCATGGAAGGTGGTCAGAAAGATCGTCCCCCAGATAATACAGATCAACCACCAGGTTCTGCAGGTCCGACCAGAACCACGCATGAAAATGCAGGACACTTTGATCCAACTTATTATCCAACTCGCACGCGACCTGTTTGCTCGAATGTCGGACATTTTGCTCAGCCTCCAGGTTCTGTTCAGCGGTATAATCAGGGTCAGAGTGCATTAGAAATTACTCCTTATCATAGTAATGATGTCACATGTGGTAATAGAAGCAATGGCTTTAGACAACTGAGAGTTCAACTTGAGAATTTTGATGGAAGCAACCACACTCTTGGTTAAGAAGATGTGAGCGATATTTCCACTTTTATTCCATTCCTGATGATCAAAAGGTGGAATTAGCTGCGGTATACCTCCAAGGAGATCACGAAGTTTGGTTCTATAGTCTATTGAAAAGTAATTCTACACTTACTTGGGATGAGTTTATGGTCGACCATTAAATTCCATTCTTGGGGATAAGAATGTTCTCAAGGGGAAGGAAATGTTATAAACCGAGAATCTGAGGCATGGGCTTGAGGTGGCTGAGCTGTGGTTAGTGCAGTTAGGCTGCTGTCAAGATTCTGTTTTGATGATCAGGTTGGTCCGTGTGCTGCTGCTGCTGTTAAGGCTGTTATTTCTGGTTTTTTGGCGCCAATAATTGAGTTTAAATATTAGTTAGTTAGTTCTAGAGTTTTATAGATGTTTCTTCTAATAAGTTGTGTGGTGTTGTGTCTTGATTCAATGTAAAGCTTGCTCAATTGCCTATAAGTAGCTGTGATGTGTTGTTCAGATTTTAATCAATGAATTTACAACCAAATATCTCAATTTTGAGATCAATTTCTTTCTCTCATCTAATTCTCTCTATTTTCTCATCCCTACTTCTCTATTTCTCATCTCCTTTACCTTCTTTCTCATCTTATACTTTCAATCTATCTCAATTTTACTTAGCTTACGTTTGTGATTCAATCACGAACGTAACAAACTCGTGGTCGATGATAAGCTTGGGCTACTTGTCTGTTAAAACCATGACTTAACACTTTAGAAGACTTGTCTTGGTCATGTGGATGGTGATCCAAAAGTGTTAGGTTGGTGTGTTTGATAAGATTGATACACTTAGTTGGACCATGTGAGTTGCTTGTTTCTAAACTGCTATCAAAAATGAGTAAAACATGTTGTGCTGTTTGAACAACGACTCTAAATCCTGTGAGTATTCTCGACTTGTGCATGGAATGTTAGTTACTTTGGTGTATTGTAAGTAAGGTCTAGACAAATGATTGAATTCCCATGTAGATTGGGTAGCGGCGTGAAGTTTGACAAGAATCAGGTATTCAATAAGGAATCTACAGTCTCTTATGAGATACAGATGTTCCCTTAGATGATTCGCAAGTATTTGAATAGTTTGGAAACTTTGGCCAAAGTATTCCAAGTGTTTGGCATTTGGAATTTGTACTATGAATATGTCCAAGTATAAATGAATTATTCAGTGAAAGGCAAGTCGGTAACTAATGGAGAAGTTGTGGGAAGGATAATGGTAGTAGTTATATTTATTCTTTTCACGGAGATCTAGCTGGAGGGGTTGTTATCAATACAGTCTATTTGGGAAATATCGAATAAATGGTTTAAGTCTAGAGTGCAGTTATATTTATTTAGTGCAATTAAGTCCCATTAAATGGTAATTAAATTATATCATGAGATGGTTAATCCAACCCATATGGAGCTAGATTAAATTGTTCTCAGGGTCCCTACGCAAGCCTCTGTATTTATTGCCATCGGAAAAAAATATTAAAGAATTTATGAGATGAGTAAATTTAATTTTGCCAAACATTACTAATGAGATGAATAAGAGCATACCCAGTGCCTCAAGGGCTCCCGCTTACGTAGGGTCGGGGGGGGGGGGGGTGGGGATGGATGTACGCAGCCTTCCCCCTTTAGGGTGTTAACCTGAAGAGAGGCTATTTCCGAGTGCCCCAAACCTGAGGGTGAGGACTTTCCAGGAGGTCACCCATCCTGGTACAACTCCCGCCCAAGCACGCTTAACTTTGGAGTTCTAATGGGATCCAGTGACGACGTGTGGGTGTCCTCTTTGGTACTAATGAAATGAATAAAAGCTAAAAATTATAAAATAAAATAATTTTAAAAATTAAAATCCATAAGATGAATTTTTACATGTGGAATACAAAGAGAAAAAAAAAAAAAAAAACTGCACAGCTCTCGCGGTCAGTGACTGCGTGGATGGACCAACCAGCGTGTGAGGTCCTAAGGGGAGGATCTGTGCCTTGTGGCTCAGACCAATCACCGTGTTCCACATGGCTCGTGGTGATAAGGTAAAGGCAGGCTATTTGAACGGCATTGAAATGCTGCGTTTAACGTATCTTTTAATATAAAACTTTGCATTTTGATTTAAGCTGGTGAATCCCACATCGAAATAATTGTTTGTTTTCACTTTAGTACATTACTATAAATAAAGGTACCTATTCGAATTGTTTGATATTTAATTCAGAACTAGAAATTAAAGGTTTCTAAAAGTATTGATTTTCGGAGACCTAGTAGGAGAGAATAAATTATTTAAAAATTTTTCTTTCCTCAAAGCTTAAATATTTTTTGGAGCCTATTTGCTAAGAAGTTCGAGTTCATTGTGTAAAAGGCCGCTGGGTCACGATTTTCTTAGCTTCCTGGAAGCATTCTATTGTTCATTCTGGTATTCTTATTTTGGAGTAATTCCGGGTATATTCTTCTTTCCTTCTCTTTTAGTATTCGTTTTTCTATATATTTAGAATTTTTCTTTTTATGCTGTTTAAAGTTCATGTTATTGTTATGGATATATTAAAGTAGAGGCATATAGATTTAAATTAGGAATTTAAATCTGTAGATTTAAAATTTGAAATTATAAATAAACCTTAGGTTTAAAATTAAGAATTTTAACCCTTCCACTGTAACGCTCCAAACGTTTATGTTAAATAGGCTTAAGTTAAAAGGGTGCTACACAGCCGTACTATAATGAAGTCCCATATCATAGTACGAAGCCCGAAAAACTTACAAACAATAATTCCTCAAAATTCCATAATAAATAGTAGCTAGTCCAAAATACATCAATAGTAATCAATAAAAAAAATAGTAGTGCAGAAGCTCAAGATTACAATGTCTCATATAGTCTATAATATTCTACTACAAAATTCATTTACTACTTAAACTACGCAAGATAACTAATTCTCGAGATAGTGAGCTACTCCATCTTTTCTTCCTTCAGGAACATGCCATGAATTACTAGTCTCGAAAATAAATTAATTGGGTGAGTAAACAACGAGCTCAACAAGTATACCATATACCCTACTTGGATCAGGCATATTATTTAAAACGGATAAAAACTCAACGAAAATAAGTAAACCAATTTATCTTCACAAATCATATTAAAGCTGCACAAACCACTACTCTATAACTGAACTTGTTTTACAAGAGCTCTTTTTGGTAAAACTTACAGACGAAATGGAAACTACAGCCGATATTATTCCCGCGACAGAGTCACAATCAGCGTTCACATTTTACATATTCGAACCGGTTCTAAGTTAACAGATTCACTAGGATCGAGCGTAGATCTACCTGTCTGTATTATTCCAGCGACAGAGTCGCAGATCGACTTTCACATTTCACATTTTATCGTCGATAGACCCCGAAAAGTCAACGTAGTTATCAGTAAGCTCTTCTCATAAAACCTTTCAATTCAAATAACCGACATATAATAACTTCTTTCATATACTCACAAATACAAATTCTTTCAAAATTCACATATTTAAATATCAATTCAACATATAAACCGATATAACTCAAACTATATATTAAAACATCAAATCATAAAGGTAGAAATCACATATTTAACATCAAATCGACGTATAAATCAGTATAATTCAAATCAAAAGAGTAGAAATCACATAACCAACCAAGTACATATGCCTAAACCTATTTTAACAACTAATAAACTATTCAAATACAAGTCTTATATATCAAACCCTGTAAAGCAAATTTTCGTATTTTACAAACAAGTAGGGGGAGTGATATACTTACCTTTACTAGCTTTTAATCCAAAAGTCGAACTCCTATTGTGGGTTAGCCTCGGATCCTATCAAATGCAGAATCGGAATTCAGGGCTTTGACGCAGAAAAAAAAAAAATGAAAGAACAAGAAAGCGAGAGAGACGCGGGACCGGGGGGTGAGAGAGAGAGAGAGAAGTGGGGACTAAGGGTTTTGGGGTGTCTGTGGGGATATTTTATATCCCTCTTTTTTTTTCTTTTTTTTATTTTAATATATTTAATATATATATATATATATATAACTAGCAAACCCCTTTTTTTTTATAATTAATCCATTAGCTTATTCATAAGCCAATTGAAATCATAGTAGGTTTCAATTGTATTTTAATATCAAGCCTAATTTAATTACCCTAGGTTTCACATGCTATAATACCGCGTCTAATTTAATTAGACTGGGTATTACATCCTCAGCTCCTTAAACAAAAGTTTTGTCCTCGAAACTTACCTTCGTTTTTGAATAATTCTGGGTATTTGCTTCTCATCTCTTCTTCTGTCTCCCATGTTGCTTCTATAGGAGTATGATTACTCCATTGACTCTTGGCATATGGGATCGTCCTATGCCTTAACTTTTGTTCTTTCCGGTTGACTATGCAAACTGGATGTTCTACATAAGTCAGATCGTCTTGCACTTGCAAAGGTTCATGTCATATCACGTGACAAGGACCAGAGATATACTTCCTCAATTGAGAAACATAAAACACATTATGTAGTCTGGACAGTTCCGGCGGTAAGGCTACTCTATAAGCTACGTCCCCAACTTTCATCAGAATCTCAAATGGTCCTACAAAACGTGGACTTAATTTACCCCTTTTTCCAAATCTCATCACACCTCTAGTTGGGGATACCTTTAGATAGACATGTTCACCTGCTAAACACTCCAATGGTCTTCTATACTTATCCGCCCAACTCTTCTTCCTATCTTGACTTGTCTTCATTCTCTCTCTAATCAACTTGAACTTTTCTTCAGTATCTTGGATAATCTCAGGACCTAACAGTTTTCTTCCCAAACATCATTCCAAAATAAGGGAGTTCTGCATCTTCGTCCATACAAAGCCTCGTGCGGTGCCATCCCAACACTAGAATGGTAAGTGTTATTGTAGGCAAACTCTACCAAACTCATGTAACTATCCCAACTACCCCCAAGGTTTATAACACAGGCACACAACATGTCCTCCAATGTCTGAATAGTCCTATCAGTTTGCCCATCTGTCTGAGGATGGTAAGCAGTACTCAAACTCAGTTTGGTTCCCAAAGCTTTCTGCAGACTCTCCCAAAATCTAGACACAAACCGTGGGTCTCTGTTAGAAAGAATTTCACTTAGCACACCATGCAACCGCAACACAACATCAATGTATAATTCTGCCAACTTAACTAATGGAGTACCAAATCTAATAGGAAGAAAATGTGTACTCTTCGTAAGTTTATCCATGATGACCCCAAATTGCATCATTCTTCCTAACCGTCGTCGGTAGGCCAACAACAAAATACATGGAAATATGATCCCACTTCCATTCAGGCACTTCTAATGACTGTAGCAATCCACCAGGCTTTTGGTGTTCGGTCTTCACTTGTTGACAGATTAAGCACCTAGCCACAAACCCAGCAATATCTCGCTTCATGTCTCTCCACCAAAAGTAGCTTCTCAGGTCTCGATACATCTTCGTGCCTCCAGGATGTACCAAAAAACGAGAAATGTGTGCTTCTTCCATAATATCCCTCTTAATGGCTGGATCATCAGGCAAGCATAATCTATCTCCAAAGTAAAATGCTCCATCATCACGCAGCATAAAGTCTGAAGATTCTCCACTTGTCACCTTACTTTTCATCTTCATCAAAAAAGGGTCATGTTGCTGCGCAGCCTTGATCTTTTCTAACAATGGCGGTTATGCAACCAGATTGGTTAAAACACCGCCCTTCTTATCACGAATGCACAATTCAATCCGCATTTCCTCTAAGTCCTTAAGTAGCTTAGGCTGAGAAGTGATCAAGGCAACTAAGTTGCCCACTGACTTCCTGCTCAGTGCATCTGCAACTACATTTGCTTTTCGGGGATTGTAATTAATGGTCACATCATAATCCTTGATCAATTCCAACCATCTCCTCTGCCTCAAGTTCAACTCTTTTTGAATAAATAGATATTTTAAGCTTTTGTGGTCTGTATAAATCTGGCAAGGTCCCTATAGAGGTAATGTCTCCAAATCTTCAAAGCGAATATCACTGTTGCCAACTCCAGGTCATGCGTTGGATAAATCTTTTCATGAAGCTTTAATTATTGGGACGCATAGGCTATCAACTTCTCATTCTGCATTAGCACACAACTTAGCCCTTTCTTTAAAGCGTCACTGTAAATAACAAAGTGTTATGATCCGAGCTCGATGGGGTCTTGGGGGCTGCCATAGCTGCTGCATTGGTCTGTTATGGGCTGTCTTGCTGTTGTTAGCTGCGGTGCTGCTGCTGTTATCTGCTCTCTCTCCTGCTGTGGCTGTTGTATTGCAGCTATAGGTTGGTAGTTGGTGTAGGAGAGTTGTGTAGGGAGTTGGTATTGTAATTAGTAGTATAGCTTGGATTGAGTCATGTAATAAGTGAAGTCTAGAGTTGTTAGGTTGTGGTGGTTAAGGCCGTTAGTTAGTTGAGTCAAATGTGGTGGCTCACTTAAGAGTCGGTTAGTCCTTGTGTTGGCTAGATTCAATGAATTAGCTCTTATCTTGTAAGTAGTATAAGTAGTTGGCTCTAAGCTTGTAATCCATAACAACTTAATGAATGAAATTGATATCTTTTGATATCTCTCTCTACTTCTCATCTCCTTTCCCTTCTTATCTCATCTCAACTCTATATTCTCTTCTCATCTCATACTCTCTCTATCCTAACCAAGGTTGAGGTTCAAGAGCAATCTTTGAAACCTTAGCAATTGGTATCAGAGCCTTGATTTGGCTTCCGATTCAAGCTCTAAATCAAAAAAATTACAAAATCTGATTGATTGCGTTGCAATTAATCAACAAAAATAGTTTTGATACTGATTTGTTCAGTTTTATACGATCAAGAATTCAATTCTAAATTCTGATCGTGAAGAGCTGGTGTACTGCCTTAGTGATCAGTAAGTGCCTGGGAAGTGCTTCGGTTGGGATTAAAATTGATCGAATTACATTGAAGAAAGTTCAAATGATCAGTATTTGTTGATTACATTCAACATCAAGGATGATTCAGATTGAATTCATTTGAATCGATCAAACATTAGCTGCTGAAGTTGTGTGCGGAAGCAAGCAGTAATTGTTGAAGTTGAATGCTGAGCCAAACTGTTCTTGATCAATTATTCATTTGATCAGTTGGAGAAGAAGTTAAAAGTGAGCTATTTGATCCACATTACACTTGATCATAATCAAAAGATCAGAAACAAGTTGCATTGAGGTGATTTCAGATTCTACAATTTAGAAATTGAGGTTGAGGTAACCGTTTTCTGAACTACAAGTTACACTCTTGATCCGAATCCGCTTTTGTTGCTGAATTGTGATGAAATTGTGTTGATAAGCATAGAAGTGGTGAGAATTCATAAGAATCTACGTTTGATTTTTAAGAATTATATGTTATTGAGTCGAGATTTGCTTAGGCAAAAATCTGACAAGAACTGAGCACCGAAAGTGTTGAAATCCGATTTCATCCTTGAAGATTGTGGTGAATCGTGTGTTTAAATCATCATTACAGACAAAAAATCGAACCTAATTTAGATTCTTAGTCTGAATTATTTAAGAAAGCATCTTTGTTAGGGTTTGTTCGAAGTTAGGGTTCGTTCGCGAATTCTACAAGTTATGGTTTGTAATCAGTGATGATTATCGAACCATTATCAAGGTATTGTTTGTGAGAACAAAGGAGTAGAACTTCATTAAGCAATCGGTTGTGGAAGAGTTGAGAAAAAAGTCTCCCTCTTCTACGATTTTCTTACTCATATCCTGCGAACTAAGTTGTTCCAGATTGAAGTTGTTGTTCATTGTCAATATGGCTGAATTGATTAAGCAGTTGAAGAAATTAAGGCAAGAATGGAGACAAGAACGTGAGGAATTTTGGCAGAAAAGGAGACAGGAATGGGACGAAATGATGCAGCGAATTATGATTCGGCAATGTTCAGCTTATCCTAACATCAGCCGTGATTGTGCTGGTGTTCTTGATGCAAATGAGTTTCCGGAGCTAGTGGATTGCATTAAACAACGGAAGTTCCGTGTTGAGAGAAAAGAGGGAGTGGAATCTGTTGCCGTTGGAGATGAACTCGTCCCCGATAATGCCGAAATTGATGAACACAAGCTAGAAAAACCTGAGTTTGAACAAGATGATCCTTATGAAGACTCTTTGCTAGAGTTAGAGTGTCTTGATGATGTTGGGGCACAACATGACATGCATCCAGAATGGGAATACGATTTTCATGTCAAAGGAATGTTAAAGAAAACAAAGAGTAAGACGAAGAGGAACCATCTAAATGAAGCGTTGAAAGATTTTTGGGGTAAAAAGAAGTTTACAAAGCCGAAATTGAAGCGTGAGGTTGTGTGTCAGCCTAAGGAGCTTCTGAATTCGCAAGAACAGTACAATGGACAACCTGTGGTTGCCTTAACTGAGTCCAATTCAGTTATGGGACATCAGGGTGATCCACAAGAAGAAGCTAGACAACAAGAACTAACTCCAGATCATGATTTTACCGATGTATATGTTGGTATATCACCAAATCGGTTAAGTATGACTCCATGGCAAGCTTATAGGCAGAATCGAAGTACTTTCACTGCTGAGCAATGTCATTCTGTCAGGAAAGCTGAGTTTACTGCTGTAGTGACAATGAAAGCACCATAAAACATGTTAAACACTTCTCCAAGGCATCTTGATACTTGTAATTAGCAATTGCTTTGTGCTGGTAGTGATGCAATTGATACATTGCAAGGTTCTTAGAGTAGAGAAATGGAGAATTCAAATGTACACTCTTATGACGAGTTACCTCCTGATCCGGGAGAAGATTCTCAAGTTTATATGAAGCCGAAAAAAGTTGATTTTCTGTTGAAAAGAATTACTCAAGCCGCGAGGGTGCGTTTCAAGGTTCAACGAAGGAGAAGCATGGTGCCTATACAAGCAATTGATTTGTTGGAGGTGTATAAGTTTTGTAAGGTGCTGCAACAGGTTTCTGTGCAGACCAAAACGAGTACCATAGATGCTTTAACTGATGCAAATGTTGTTGGAAGTCCCTTTGATTCGGGGAAGGTAGTTCATGATTGTAACAAGCTGAAACATGAAGCCGAGTTGGAGGAAAGATTCAAGCAAACTGCTAACATCAGTTCCCGAGTCCGATTTAGGCCATGACTGATTTCTGGAGGAATTGTTAACATGTTAGGAGTTCACAAATTGAGTACTGATCTGAAAATGGGATTTGGTCAGCCAAGATCCATTAGCATTGAGGGTCTTGGGGTTATTTTTGATAATGGTTCTGGTATGGCTGTGCTGGACAGAATTGAGGCAAGTATATTGAGCTCTAAATTTAGATTATGCATTAATCAAGCTATGCGCATAGAGTAAGCTCCATTAGTGCAGCCAAATGTGAGTCCTTTTGAAGTTATGCGGCTTGGTGGTTGGTATGATTTTGGAATGCAAAAGCTTTTGGCTGGAAATTCAGATCTGTTGCAGTGTTGGAGTACATTACAGACTTATGGAACATCTGTGATCGGTTGTGGTGTTTCGGAATGGAAAAATCATATGCATAAGCTTCAATATTTCCTTAATGTTTGGATGGAAAAGATCAATGTAAGATTGAGGAAAACTCTAGCTAAAATCGGAGTAAAAATCAGCAAGGTGGTTTGGGACAGAACAACTCTGTGTTTGAAGAAGTTTTCAACTGTTCAAGAGCTTTGTTGGCATCTCCACTTGTTATGTTTGTTACTCATGCTTGTGATTGTTGACAATAAAGCAAAGCTTGATCATTTGAGGCAAGATTGGTGGCTGGTAGAGCTTTGGGTCCAAAGAAATCTGCTGTACAGATTGGAAGTTGTGAGCTACAGCGTGAGCTTTGCAAGTGGAATGGTTTGGGATGTTCACGTTATGACATTGTGTCCTTGGAACTCAATTGTGACCTGTGAGTACTTAATTTGGTGGACCAAGAGTCCAGAATTTCAAGCCAAAGTCACAAGTGCTAAATTGCTCAAGTTGGGACAGCAAGAATGGAAGGTAGTTGCTGAAAATTCTGGGAGAATTCCAATTCTTTCACTGTCAGCAGTAAAAAAGTTGTTCAGAGTGAGTATGATTGGTGCTATCATGATTTTGGGAAGATGCCATAACTTGTTCGCATCAAGAAGCTTCCATATGGACAAGAATCGAGGGGAAATTTGTGACTTCCACAGTTATGAATTGCCTTGGTTTTGCACTGCTACAATTTTTAGTTCTGCCGTTAATCATGTGGATTTGGGAAGCATTCAAGAGTTTGTTGAGCATGGTTTGAGGTGGTTTAGTAAATGGATGTTTAAGCCATGCAAATTTTGGATAAGATCTAAGATGAAAGAGTTGCAGTTGCATTTTTATGGAAATTCAATGTGTTTGGTTACCATGATCAAGAGATGGGGCTGTTGTAGTTGTGTTTGGGAATGCCTACAAGCAGATTTTGATGTTAGGTTCTCTTGGTTTTGAGTTTGGAAGGCCTGTCGAGGTGTTTAAGGACTTCAAATGCATTTTTGTGTGGTTAACGACATACAAAATCTATTATGCAGGTTACTACAAGCAGAAATTCAGAATTACTGATGCATTTTGTGATTCTCAGCAGCAAGATGGACTTTTGAGCTGTGTTAAGTGCATCATGAGGTGTTGTGGGTGTGTTGTGGATGTTTGGTTTGATCAGTGCAGACCTCCTGAAGAATATTATACACTCAAACGCAAACATTGTGTCGAGATAAGCAACATGCAATGTGCTCTGCTGAAAATTCAGAATTAAATTGCTTCAGTGGTCTATCCGGCCGCAGAATTTCAGCAAGAATTCATCACTTCAGCTATCTTTTCATATGCAATAAGTGTTCTTCATTGTTATAACTCTCTTCCATTCTTGAGGACAAGAATGTTTTCAAGGGGAAGGGAATGTTATGATCCGAGCTCGATGGGGTCTTGGGGGCTGCCGTAGCTGCTGCATTGGTCTGTTATGGGCTGTCTTGCTACTGTTATCTGCGGTGCTGCTGCTGTTATCTGCTCTCTCTCCTGCTGTGGCTGTTGTATTGCAGCTATAGGTTGGTAGTTGGTGTAGGAGAGTTGTGTAGGGAGTTGGTATTGTAATTAGTAGTATAGCTTGGATTGAGTCATGTAATAAGTGAAGTCTAGAGTTGTTAGGTTGTGGTGGTCAAGGCCGTTAGTTAGTTGAGTCAAATGTGGTGGCTCACTTAAGAGTCGATTAGTCCTTGTGTTGGCTAGATTCAATGAATTAGCTCTTATCTTGCAAGTAGTATAAGTAGTTGGCTCTAAGCTTGTAATCCATAACAACTTAATGAATGAAATTGATATCTTTTGATATCTCTCTCTACTTCTCATCTCCTTTCCCTTCTTATCTCATCTCAACTTTATATTCTCTTCTCATTTCATACTCTCTCTATGCCAACCAAGGTTGAGGTTCAAGAGCAATCTTTGAAACCTTAACACAAAGTTACCCTTATCAGTGGGTAACGCAAGTGTAGGAGCGGATACTAACCTCTTCTTCAACTCTTGAAAGCTTCATTCACAATCATCTGTCCACACGAACTTCACTCCTTTTTGAGTCAAACGAGTGAGAGGAAGAGCAATTTGCGATCCGCTCAGCTACTCCACTTGTGGGGGTATATGGACAGGTAGTTTGAGAGGCACTGCTCTTTCCTCACATCTACCTAACCAACAATGAGTACCCTTAACTAAGTCAAGAAAGGGATGCGTTCCCCCTGTCGGGCCCACCGAAATGAACCTGACGCACAGATGAGCGGATTATCTAATTTTTCCGCTTTTAGGGTATGTGTCTTTTCCGTTTCCCAGAGATATGTGTGATCAAAGCCTTTCCGGCGGAATAAGATATTACACCGGATTCTGGTATGGTAGAAGTACAGCTCGTCCTGACCCGTGAACGGCCTTAGAAAAAGGCCTTTTGCGCTTGGGTGACGACATAAGGTTTGACGAGCATTCTTGGGTGGTAGAATGGTGTTGGGACTATTGAAACTGTCGATCTCCAACGCAGATGTGGGCGGAAGATAGATAAGGCCTGTAAGGGCACTGTCTAGTTCTCGACTCGTCCCTTACCCCATTCCCTCCTCAAGTCAGGAATGGCAGGACGGGAAAGAGCTACAATAAAGATTACACTCAATGAATCTTCTATAGTAACCAGCTAGTCCCAAGAAGCTTCTAATCTCTGTTGTAGTTGAGGGTGGATTCCACTCTAATACTGCTTCAACCTTCCTTGGATCTATTGAGATCCCATCTTTGGATATCACATGGCCTAGGAATGCCACTCTGTCAAGCCAAAACTCACACTTACTCAACTTGGCATACAATTGATGCTCTTGTAGGGTTTGCGATACCATCTTCAGATATTCTTCATGCTCCTCCCTACTCTTAGAGTAGATTAGTATGTCATCGATGATTACAACTACAAATCGATCCAGGTATTGTCGAAACACCCTATTCATCAAATCTATGAAGGCAGCAGGTGCATTCGCTAGCCCAAAAGGCATAACTAAAAATTCATAATTGCCATACCTAGTTCGAAAAGTAGTCTGAGCCACATCCTTCTCCTTGATCTTTAGTTGATGATAACCATATCGTAGGTCAATATTAGAAAAGACCTTAGCACCTTGAAGCTGATCAAACAAGTCATCAATTCGGGGCAAGGGATACTTATTCTTAACAGCCACCTTATTTAATTCTCTATGGTCAATACATAACCTCATATTGTCATCCTTCTTCATCACAAAAAATACTGGAGCGCCCCATGGTGAGACACTAGGTCGAATGAAGTCTTAATCTAACAATTCCTAGAGTTGCACCTTCAATTCTCGTAGTTCAGAAGGAGCTATTCTATAAGGGGCTTTGGATATGGGTCGACTGTCAGGTACTAGATCAATTTCGAACTCGATTTCCCTCCTTGGAGGCAAATCATGCAAGTCTTTTGGAAAGACCTCAGGAAATTCCCTAACAATGGGAATGTCATCTAACTTCACGTCGTCCCTCCTACTGTCAAATACATGGAAAAGGAATCCTCGACATCCCTTCCTTAGGGACCTTCTAGCATTTAGGGCTGAAATCATCCTACTAAAAGTCTTAGAGTCTTTACTTCCCATCGTAGGATTTAACCCGTTCCCAGGATAAGCGAACTCTGGTTGGTTAGGAATCTGAAATACAAGCCTTTTTCCAAAATTGTCTAAATGTGCGTGATAAGAAGACAGCCAATTGATTCCTAGAATCACATCAAAATCCTCCATATCTAGGAGTGCTAGTTCTGCCACTAACTCCATATCACCTATTCTAATCCCACAATTCTTACACACAAGATCAACAAGCACATCATACCCTAGTGGGGTTGCCACACAAAAGGACTCATCTAGCAGTTTTGGCTCACAAGTTAACTAAGAGGAAAATTTCTTAGCCACAAAACAGTGAAAGGCCCTAGTGTCAACTAATACATGCGCACTAGTAGAATTGATAAGAAGGGTAGCTGTCACCACATGGTCACTAGCAGTCTCGTCCTTCTGGATCATAGCAAACATTCTGGCGTTACCCCGGGGTCCCTGCCTGTCATCACTGGCTCTGTTCTTGGAACCATTCTTGATAGGACAATCACGAGCTATGTGTCCTTTCTCTTTATACTCAAAGCACACCCCTAACTTTTTGTAACATTCACCGGAATGGTCCTTGCCACAGTGCTCGCATTTCCTGAATCCAGTGTTAAAGCTCCCTGGATTCTTCATATGAAACATTTTGCCTTTGCCACCAGATCGGTTAGGCTTCCCTCCCTGAAACTTGCCATTTGATAACCTTTTCTTGGCAGCATGTTCCTGTTCTTCCAACTTCAGATCTGCTTTGACCTTCAATACACGTTCAAGGACCTCCTGGTATTTCTTGAAAATGACATTTGACAGGCGCCTCCTAATGTGAGGAAGCAATCCCCTTTCAAGCCGGTTTGCTTTACTAATCTCAAATGCCATGATGCTCGGGCTAAAACGCCCCAATTCATGAAATTTGTTGGCATAGGCTTAAGTTAAAAGGGCGCTACACGGCCATACTATAATGAAGTCTCACATCATAGCTTCCTTGAAGCATGTTAGTACCGATTATGTGAAAATTAAGTTAAAAGGGTGTTACACGGCCGTACTATTCGAGGTTATTGCGTAGAAGGCCGCTGGGTCACGATTTTCTTAGCTTCCTCAAAGCATTTTATTATTCATTCTGGTATTCTTATTTTAGAGCAATTCCAGGTATATTCTTCTTTCCTTCTCTTTTAGTTTTCACTCTTCTATGTATTTCGAATTTTTCTTATTATGCCTGTTTAAAGTTCATGTTATTGTTATGGATGTATTAGAGTGGAGGCATACAGATTTAAATTAGGAATTTAAATCTATAGATTTAAAATTAGGAATTATAAATAAACCTTAGGTTTAAAATTGAGAATTTTTAACCCTTCCATTGTGTTAATTTAACTAAGTTAGGGAAAATTTTGAAATTAAACCCAACTATTGGTATTAGAGCAAAGGGATCTATAAAGATAACCCTATTCTTGGGAACACTAGTGTGACTCTCCGACCTGGGGCTTAGGTAGCGAGAAGAGTCTCCTACATTGAGAACTCTGATAGGTGTACTTTGTTGTGACCATAGTTGGAGAACTGTGAAGTCAACAATTGGTATCAGAGTAAGATTAATTAATAACTAGGTTAGCTCATCCCAACAGCAGGGCACACAGATACCTTTTCCTCATAACTTCAAAGTCAGGAACTGGGGTGGAGAAAAACCCAAGAGCTCAGGATTGGGAACAAACTTCAAAAATTTTCCATAGATTTTGAATCTAAAGCCCCAATCTAATTAAACTATTTAATTAGATCAAGATTGTTCTGTAATAGGCTCATAATATAACAATCGAAAAATATCGAATAAAATAAGCATAAATGAAGCATGTAGAATAAATGAAATAAAGGAAAAATAAATTAAATATCAAACATTTAGTTAGACATACATGAAGTGCAAATCCCAACTTCGACTTGAAAATTTGAAATTAGAAGAAGAATATCTTAACAGCTCAAGTTCTTCTTCGCAATGACCTCTTCTAACACCAAGAGTGTGGGCTCCCAAAATATTTCCTTTAATCTTTCCAAAAAAAAAAAAAAATTTAGAAAAATTATGCGAAACAATAATTTAAAAAATCCTTGAAACAATTTTAGAGTTTTCGTCATAGGAGAAAATGAAGTTCCTAAACTTAACCTTAAAAACCCATGGCCAAACACCCTTTACATAACAAAAAATATTTATGTTTTTTTATTATTGGATGTAGGCCCCGCGCTGGGCATCCTTCCTTGTCCATAGTGGTGGCCATGTGCCGGGCCGGGCTGGGCCCATTTGCTAACTGGGTCCGGGCCGATTCTAGGCCTCGAGCCGGCCCGGGCCCTCTTTTTTTTTTTGTTAAAGATATATATAATTTACACACACACACACACACACATATATAATACAACATACAATACAATCATAATAGTGCTTTATAAAATTATAACTATATTTTATAAACTGAAATGTAGTATAATTTGTTAAAAAAATACAACTATAATAATATAATAGTATATTATAAAATTACAAATATATTTTATTAAATTAAATGTATTATAATTTACTAAAAAATACAATTATAACAATATAAATATAAAATAAACAACAACAACAACAACAAACCCAGTGCCTCCAAGGGTTCCCGCATAAGCAGGGTCTGGGGGGGTAGATGTAAGCAGCCTTCCCCCTTCAGGGGGCTACCCTGAAGGAAGGCTGTTTCCGAGGACCCCCAACCTGAAAGCTGGTCTGCAGCAATGAGCCAAATTTGAAATACAACCGTAAAATAAACTGTTATGACTCGGGAATCCAAGGCTTGAGCTGTTGGTGGCTGTGTTGCTGAATAGGTTGTCCTGCTGCGGCTAGCTGTTGTTGGTTGCTTCAATGGTGCTGCTATGTGATGTCGTTTAGCTTAGGGAAGATGTATTAGTCTTAGCTAAGTGTTGCATTGTAATAAGCTACTATATTGTTCAGTAATCCCTTAGGCTGCAAGTTAAATTAGCTGCTGCAGAGCCTAGTGTTTTGTTTGGTTGTAGCCTGGTGCCTAATTAGCTTATGTTAGTTAGATATTTTAGTTGCTTTAGATATTTTCCCTTAGTGAGTTAGTTAGTAGTTGATTTGTCTAGGTTCATTGTTGTTTGTTGCCTATAAGTAGTTGTTGTTCAAGTGTAATAAGATCATTCAATCAAATATCAAAATATCTCAATTTGAGATCAATCTCTACTTCTCATCTAACTTTCTCTACTTTCTCATCTCAATTCACATCTCTTCTCATCTAAACTCTCATCTATCTTCATCAATTTTAGGTTATGACTAGAGATTCAATCCCGAGCGTAACATAAACAATAATGCCAAATCTAACTAGCATAAACATTTATTTATTGTATTTTATATTCATCTCATGAATATTTGTTTAGCATAAAAATTTATTTATCTCATAAATGTATAATTCACTTCGTGAATTCATTTTTAAATATTTTCAAACAATGCTTAAGTTTAGACTTGCGAAGGAACCTTAGGGACAATCTAACTGTAGCTTCAAATGGTTCAAATCTGATTATAATCTCATGATAACAATTGATTACCATTTATTAAAACTTAATTCCACTAAATAAGTTTTATTGCACTCTAGAATTAAGTATATTCACTCAAGAATTTTTTGAATATTTTTTATTGCGGTGATTAACCCCTCTATTAGATATCCGTGAAAAAAAAACATCTTTAACTACTATCCTTAGTTTTCTCACATCTATCGCCATAGTTCCCGAGCCCTTCTCGGACAATTCAATAATACAAAAACAATTTTCGTATTAATTTCAAATGTCAAACATATGGAATACTTTAGCCAAAGATTGTTCGTATGCTTGTGAATCAACTAAGGGGACATCTTTATCTCATTAGAGACTATAGATTTCACGTAAAACAACTGTTCCTGCTAGACTTCATGCCGTTACCTAACGTACGTAAGATGCAAGTCAATGCACTTTGGGTAATCTTTTTGCCATATCAAAGCAATGAATAATCCATGCACGAGTTCAAACTATTTTCTAGATTTAAAGTTATTATTATTTCTAATAGCAGTAAAGAAACAATTAAATCAGATGGTCTTGCTCACTGTTTCAATCTTATTAGCAACACCAACATGATACTCTTGGATCTCTATCCACATGACCAATACAAGGTATCAAAAGTATCATATTATAGTCTTATCAGACAAGTTGTCCAAACTTATCACCGACTAAGAACATACTTTGACAACATATCACTAGTTTGATCTAACTTTATCTTTGGTTCAATCTCATTCACCACTTAAACTAAATCTGACATGTCATCTTGGACTATATCCATCTCATAGTGCTTTTAGAAAACAACCACACACGTATTTGAGTCATAAAACATAATCAGACAATAAAAAAATAAAATAATTTCTTTTATTTAATAGTTAAAACTAATTAATTGAGTTTTCCAGGACACCAATTCCAACGCTCAACTCAATCAAGTTTTTAAGCCTCGCACCCTTGACTTATAATAACTTGAATGAGTTTAGGTCTGACAAGATTAAGCTGGAGCAAACCGGATTCAGGTCACTAGATTAAGGCCAATGCAATCAAGGTCAAGCCTTGGCCATCAAAGCCTTAATCAATGCGCGAACCTAAGTTCACCTGACTTATCAAGAAGTGGCAGTAGTGTTAAGACCAACAGAATTAGGGTCAATCCTTGGCCGTTAAAGCCTCAAACTAAAGCCTCAATTCTTAACTTGTCAAAATTTAGGAACAGATTAAAACCAAAAGTTCATACCTGAAGCCTGAAAGACTGTATTATTGAAGAAGCAAGTACAACAAGATCTATGCTAAGCTAAGCTCTATTAAGTTACTCCTAGGAAAAGAGCACAAGTATGCTATAATAAAAAAGTTGAAGAGTTCTGTATTGAGTGTATGTACTGATTTGGAAAACAAAGTCTCTTGTTTATAAAAAACTAAATAACAGTTGCCCCCTAATTTTGCGGCTTTTTCGCCCCACGTCAAGCCACTAATCTCTTTCTTGGGCATGAATAAAAAATGAACGTGCCCTTGATTTGATGCTTGAGGTTTTCTTTGGAGCTAATGTCTGCATTTTCAGTCGAAGTCGCCTTTAGAAGGCCCACAATCCCTCGGATTAAGTTTAGTGCCCAAGTATATGAGATTGCACTCCAAGTAACTGCCTCGAGCTTGGAAACCATCTATCTTGTAGCTATCATTGTAGATGGATTGAATGTTTTATCAGATTCAGCAGCAGAGGCAAGAGGATAAAGATCAAATGCTTCAACAGATGAGGCAGGTTCTAAGAGAAAATAATCAAAGGAATGAAGGCCTAGTGTCTCAACAACTACAAAGTTTTGAGGAAAAGATAACGGATCGTGTGAATCAGCAAGCTCAAGAGTTTAAGGAAAGGATCATAAACAGGTTGAATCAACAGACACAGAACATTGAAGAGAAGTTTAATGTGTTGCGCAACCAATTCGATAGGAAAAATATGTCATCTGCTCCTGAACCTCTAATTCCTGCTAGTTTATTACACATAAATCAACAGAGGAGACTTCCTGATGAGGTGAATCCTCAAATGCTAAATGTTGCTGCTAGACCTCAAGATCGTGCCCAAGTGGCTTCTATTAGATCTCAGGATCAGATTCAAGAAGCTGAGGTAACTGCCGAAGAACAAGATCATCCATCTGATCAAGTTCAGTCACGAGCTACAAGCTTAATTCCAGGACATAATGATCGACCTCCTGATCATCCAATTCATTTCAGATCTGCCAATTCTAATGCTGAACAGCTTGATCATCCATCTGATCAATGGCTCCAGCAACATTCAGGAAGTAATGATACTTCATCCAATAACAGAAGTAGTGATTATTGGTAGCCAAGAGTTCAGATAGATCCTTTCGATGGGAAGCAACCTCATTCATGGTTGAGAAGATGTGATCGTTATTTCCATTTCTACCACATTGATGATTCTGAGAAGGTGCAGATAGCATCTGTGTATCTTCTGGAGACTATGAGGTGTGGTTTTACAATTTGTTAAAGAGCAATCCTACACTTTCTTGGGCTGAATTTATGAAAGAGCTTTATGAGCGATATGGAGAGGAAGATTCTATTGATATTGTGGATAGATTTAATAAAGTGATACAAGAAACTTCGGTGAAGGAGTATATGACAAGGTTTGAGAACCTTAGAGTAAGCATGATAACTGCCTATCCGCGAGCTACTGAGTTATACTATGTCTCAAGCTTCATAAGTGGCTTAAAGCCTAAAGTTAAGAACCTTATTAAGGCCGTTGATCCTGCAACACTGTCTAAGGCTTATGCTAAGGCCAAGCTGTTTGAGGCAACAGTTCTTGCTTCAAATGAAGGATCAAGGTATCCTGGAAGCAGTTTTAAGCAATAGAAAGGGGCTGTTAAGTCCAAGGCCAGTCGATCTAGTGAGAAGAAGCCACAAAGTCTTTGTTTCAAGTGCAATCAACCTTATCAATTTGGCCATAAATGCAACCCAAAATTCCTTATGTTAGCTTGGGGAAAGAGTGCTGAGGAATTGTTTGGTAGTGAAGAATCTGAAGTGGATAATGATTGTTCAGAACAAGAGTCACTAGAGGAACTTAGTGAAGATGAAGTTGGAATTTCTATGAAAGCATTAACTGGCAATGGAACTCGTAACACTGTAAGGATCAAGGGAAAAGCAGGAAAGAGATCAATCATAATTTTGATTGATAGTGGGAGCAGCCGTAGTTTTGTTGATCCAAAAGTGGTGAAGAAGGTGGGGACATGAAGTAATCAAGACACCTCCTTTGGCAGTGATAGTTGCAGATGGGAATTCAGTGTTAACTCAGAACAAATGCCAAGGATTCTAGTGGTTGATGCAAGACTGCAGGTTGATTATGACTTTAGGATCTTGCCTTTGGTTGGGTGGGTGTGACATGGTCCTTGGGTTGATTGGATGAGATCTTATAGTCCACTTCTCTTCGACTTTGCTAAGTTGACAGTCTCATTTGAGATTCAAGGATCTAAAGTCATTTGCAGGGTATGGCAGATCAGGCTCAATTATAGACTATGAATGGCAAGAAATTGGAGAAAGGATTCAAGAAATGTGCTTACCAGTAGGTAGGACAATTGTTTGCTATATCTCCAACTGAAGTGGTGAAGATTACTCAGCTTGAAGTTCAGGCAATGATAGAGGAATTTAAAGATTTGTTTGAATTACCCAAGGCCTTACCTCCTAAGAGTAGCTTGGATCTTGCTATCCCTTTCAAGTCTGATGCAGAACCTGTGAAGTTAAGTCCATACAAGTATCCTCATGCTCAAAAGACAGAAATTGAGAAGCGGGTGGATGAGTTACTCAAGACAAGTTTCATAAGGCAAAGTCACAGCCCTTTTGCTTCTCCTGTAATCCTTATTAAGAAGAAAGATGGAACAAGAAGGATGTCCATAGGCTACAGACAGCTAAATTCAATGACAGTGAAGGATAAGTTTCCAATTCCTGTCATAGATGATTTGCTTGATGAATTACATAGAGCACAAGTCTTCTCCAAACTAGATTTGAGGCAAGGCTAGCACCAAATCAAAGTGTTGGAGCAAGATGTGTATAAAACTACGTTCAGAACGCATCATGGACACTTTGAATTTGTGGTCATGCCATTTGGACTGACCAATGCTCCAGCTACCTTCTAGGCTCTTATGAATGATGTTTTCAAGCAGTTCTTAAGGAAGTTTGTATTGGTATTCTTCGATGACATTCTGATTTAAAGCACCTCACTTGAAGAACATCTGAAGCATTTAAGGGAAGTGTTCTTGGTCATGTGTATGCACAAGTTGTATGCCAAATTCTCTAAGTATTCCTTTGCTCAAGCGCATTTAGAGTATATGGGCCATGTGATATCTAATGAAGGAGTCTTTACTGATCCTTCCAAGATGCAAGCTATGGTGGATTGGCCTGTACCTGTGACTTTGAGCAGTTGAGAGGATTTTTGGGCTTGACAGGTATTTATCGAAAGTTTGTCGCTAACTATGACGCTATGGCCAAACCTCTAACTAAATTGTTGAAGAAGGATTCCTTGAAGTGGCCAGACCAAGCTCAAGAAGCATTCGAAGCCTTGAAGTCTGCAATGTGTAAGGCACCAGTTCTAGCAATGCCTGACTTCACTTTGAGATTCAGCCTGGAAATAGATGCTTGTGGAAGTGGAATTGGGCTATTCTATCTCAAGAAGGGAAGCCAATAGCTTACCTCAGCCAAGCTTTGTGTCTTAAGCACCAAGTTTTATCCACTTATGAAAAGGAGTACCTCGCAATTCTGCTTACTGTTGATAAGCGGAGGCATTACTTGGATGGGCATCATTTCACAGTTAAGACAGATCATCAAAGTTTAAAACATCTTTTGGAGTAGAAAATTGTTACAAGAATCTAGAAGAAAGGATTAATGAAGATGTTGGGGCTTGATTGTGACATTGAATACAAGAAAGGGAAAGATAATGCTGCAGCTGATGCATTATCTCCAAGATTGGAAGATTGTGAGTTAGCATTTTATGAAGCAGTATCAATTGTACTTCTAGCTTGGGTTGATGAGGTATATAAGTCCAATGAAGATGATCCTTGAGCACAAGAATGCGTTACTACTTTCAATGTGAACAAGACTGGCAGTGAAGCCACTGATGCAGAGGTGTTTGTTGTGAAAGGAATTATTAAATTGAAGGGCAAGTTGTATATTGGCTCTTCCATTGATTTAAGACAACAAATAATTAGTGCCTCACATGAGTCAGCATAGGGAGGACACTCTGGAGTTGAAGGCACCTACCAAAGGCTTAAAGCTTATTTCTGTTGGACAGGCATGAAGAAGGCAGTTGCTGATTTTGTTCAGACTTGTGAGGTTTGTCAGCAAACTAAGCTGGGAGATCATAGATATCAAGGTCTTCTCCAACCTTTACCGGTCCCCGAAGGAGCTTGGAAAAACTTTAGCATGGACTTAAAGGTTTGCCCAAGTCAGAACGAAAGGAGGTTATATGGGTTGTGGTCGATCGATTCACCAAATTCAGCCATTTCATTGGCTTAGTTAGACTAGAAACAGCTAAGAAATTATCTAAAAGCTTCTTGGACAACATCTATAAGTTACATGGGTTGCCTCAATCTATTGTATCAGATCATGACAGGATCTTTACTAGCCATTTCTCGAAAGAATTTTTCAACTTGATGGGAACAACCTTGGCTCTTAGTTCATCATACCATCCCCAAACTGATGGACAAATTGAAAGAGTCAACCAATGCATTGAGCAATACCTTAGGAGTATGGTGTTCAATCATCCCAAGCAGTGGAGTAAGTGGCTATCTTTGGCGGAGTATTGGTACAACACTTATGCTCATGCTTCCATTGGAACTACTCCATTCAAAGCTCTCTATGGCTATGATCCCCCAACACCACTGATGTTGCAAGGCATTGTGTCAACCGTACTTAAAGTGCCTGATTTACTTGAACAGAGGAGGCAATTGATGCAAGTGTTGAAGGACAATGTCCATCAAGAACAAGCTAGAATTAAGTTTTATGCAAAGGAAGCGTGTGGACAGAGATTTCGAAGTTGGAGACATGGTCTATCTGAAGTTACAGCCTTACAGACAATCAACGATGGCTGTGAGGAGGAATATGAAGTTGTGCGCTAGGTTCTTTGGACCATACAAGATCTTAGAAAAGATTAGCAAAGTAGCCTACAAACTTGACTTACCACCTAACTCTTACATTCATCCTATTTTTCATGTGTCCTTCCTCAAGAAACAGGTGAAGAGAGGTTGTGAAAGCTCAATTCAACCTCCTGACACAGCCTTAAATGGAGCTATTTTGCTGGAACTTGTTGCTGTGCTTGATTCTCGCAAGTTAAAAGATGGTGACGGAGTCAGACAAGAGGTTCTAGTGCAGTGGGCCAATCTGGATGACAAATTTTTGACTTGGGAGGAGCTTCAATTCTTGAAAAGTCAGTTTCTTTTCTTCCATTCTTTAGGACAAGAATGTTTTCAAGAGGAGGGGAATGTTATGATCGTGCTACAGAAGGTCTTTGGTGGTTGCTGTTTAGCTTGTGATAATTGAAGCTTGTTTTGATTAGTTGCTGGTTTGTTGTCTTAGTCACTTGCTGTGTTAGGTTTGAATTGATAGTTTGGTGCCAAGTCTTGTATTAGTCAGTTGAATCAGTTATGTAAGTTAAGTGATGGTCAAATGTGGCAGCTGAGCTAGTTGTTAGTCGGTTGGATCTTGTCATGATACATTATAACTAGATTTCTATAAGTAGTAGGCTTAAGTGTAAGATTCACCATTCAATGAAATACAACTAATCTCTTTGAGATATTTCTCTTTCTCTCATCTAATTCTCTCTCTAATTTCTCATCTCCTTCACTTCTTTTCTCATCTAAACTCTCTCTTTCACAAGGTTAGACTTCTAGTTCAACTAGAGGCTTAACAGGATACTGGACTCCAGACGCCGTTATCTTAGCACTTAGAGGTTCAATTCCCCTCGAGGAGGACCTCACTTGATAAGCATGTGGTACTTCACTCAAACTGGGGTCGTCCCAGCTCCCTTGAAGTGAGGGTGTAAACAAATGCCCCCCCTTTTAGCCGTTGGTAAATTTAAATTCACAACGGCTAAAAAATCCGCCTAACTTGACCCTCAACGGCTATAGGGAGCTCGAGAGAACATTGTTTGTCATTCGCTCTTCTTTTCCGTGCGTCTAAAAGTATAACAGTTAGGGCTTGAAATCTTCAATTTTCTACTCTGTGCTCTCTCTTTGTTGAAACTGAGCTCTTTGAAATCACTTGCTCTCTGTTGTTCTTGAATTTCTGATTCTTGATTCAATCCACTCCCCATTCCTTTTCATTTTCTTAAAACCGATCTAAAAGCGGCCCAAATCTCTCTCACCGTCTATCCTCCCCTTCCTCAGGCTGATAGCCCTATTGAACAATTGACTCGTTTGGTCTAATCAGACACTTCAATGGCCTCTGATGTGATTCAAAGTCCTATTGATCTTGGCAAGATTGAGGAAGATCTTTCTCGGTTGTCAGAGGATGACCTTTATTAAGGTTCGCATCCTGTGCCCTAGGGCCTATCTTTGACCCTTGTCATGGCATTTGTAGTCTTTAGGGTGTGTTTCCTGATATTAACAAATCTCCTTTACTTCGTAAAACTTCGCAAGTCAATCTTGGGGAGTAAGACACATTTGTAAAGAAGCAGCGCCTTTCAATGGATGGATGTTCCTAACAAAGCGGTACACCGAATGGGTTGCCAGATTGATGCTGACGCATGGAGAAAAATGGAAGAACCTCCTCATTTACGAAGCCATGAGGCTTTCCACCATCGCCCTCGGGTATGACCACCCTATTATGACGGCACTCACGTGCAATTGGAACATATGTTATAATGCTTTTGTCCTCTCTGATGGGTTTCTTGGCATCACTTCGGAGGACATAGTGGCCTTGACAAGTCTTTCACCAAGAGGAGGAGAGTTGCCTCTTGATTCATTTATTTCTATAGAGGCTGAAGCCTTTTCCTCTTCCTTCTCTGCAATTGACTTGCCTGGTGGTTATTAGTCCGTTGTCAAGATGTTTGTCACAAGGGCACATAACTTTGGGCAAGGGTCTAGAGAAGAAGAAGCCTGCTTTTACTTGTTGTAGTTAAACAAGTGTTTTTTTACTAACTCCAATTCGGTTCTTAAGTTTCTTAAGACCATGACTGTCAACTTAGTTTTTAGCATTGGTCCATTAGCCTTGGGGCCATTGTTTATGGCCCAAGTGTGTGGATTCCTTAGGGACATCTTAGTTAAGAACTATGATGTCCATGTAGGTGGACCCTCGTGGATGGTCCTGCTTTAGGCCCAAGCCTATTTTCTTGAGCTCTACCCCAAGGGCCCCTATGTTCCCACATGTGAGGGGGTCTCCTATTATGGAGAGCAATTTGCTCATTGTGAGGTCCTTTTACGTCTAGGTTGGTCTTTTAATCAATGCCTTGAAAGACTTATGTGTCCTCGAGGTAGGAAAAGAACTCGATGGACTCCTTTCAGAGAGAGGAACCTTGGTCTACGTCGGTTTAGGAAACTGGACCTTCACCATGCTGTCTTTGTAGACATCAACTCTCAGACTTGGCATGCAATCGTGTGCCCTCAAGATCTATTTTACTATCAACAGTCTCATCCTAGTGGAGAGACTTATTGGCATGGGTTGTTTGCCAGGCAATTTGGAATGGTCCAAGACATCCCTTTTCTAAGTCTAAGGCCCAAAAACCTCTGGTGGGCTAAAGGGATCTCCATCTAGCTCCCCCAATGTAGAGAGCCCCTTGAATCCAACCAAGAAGTCAAATACATTTATGGGTGCCCTGTAGTTTGTAGGTACACCCTGTGTGCACACCTCGTTTTATAAATTGGTTCCAAGCCTATTGCACCTCTTTGGAGGCCAAAGGCACCAAGCAATAATTTACACCTTCCTTTGAGCTTGCAGGATCCAGCTTGAGAGGAGGTCAACCAATCATTGTCAGGTTGACTCCACAGAAGGTACGATTAGGTAAACAGCCATCCCTGAGGAATGCTTCAATTTTATTTCTTGGATGCCCTGAATAAAGACTGATCCTTGTTCTTATTTTTATAGCCGCAATTGCCTAGGAAACTCCTAGGAGAGCAAGAACCATAAGTTTTACCAGAATGTTGCTAGAGGAATCTCCTCCAGGAACTTCTCCACCTGCCCTTGAAGTGTTAGAACATTTCAATTTCGGAAGCTAAATTTTTCCTAAATTTGGTTCGATCAAGCTTAGCAGAAATAACTTTAAAATTCTTTAATTTTAAATCTAAAAGACCTCTATTCTAATATAAACATAATGAACATGGAATATCTAAGCTTAATAATCATTGAAGTAAAAGCATAAATAAAATTGCAAAAATTAATGGAAAGCTTTAAAAGAAAGGTTAATAAAAGATACTTAGATTGTAGACATCAATTGTTGCCCGAGAGGAATCATCGAGACCGCGAGATCTTCTCGGCAATAACCCCTTGACACTCGGAGTGTGGGCTCCCAAAATATTCAGTCTAGAAAAAATTTCGGAACAAAATATTTTCTTTCAGTCTTTCTAAAAAAATCTTTTTAGAAAATTATGCTAAACATAAATTTAGAAAACCTCTAAAACAATTGTAAGGTTTTTATCGCCGGAAAAAGCTAGGTTCCAAAACCTAAAAAAATTATAGCAAGCAATGGTAAAAGCAGTATTTAAATAAGCAAAACGCACCTACTAACGTCACAGTGGTGTTAGCAGGCATGCGTACCGTGTTGCTGACATCACTGTGACATCGACTGCAGGTTAAAGTAATTATTTTTTTTTTTTAAATGAGGCGGGCATGTGCACAACACTCATCCACCTTTCTCTTATCATGCTGCATCCCCGCACGAGCGTTACACACGCTGGGCTGTGCAGTCCAAATACTTTTTTTTTGTTGTTTGAGATCCTACTTGTATAAATTCATCTCATGAAATATTATTTGGTAAAATGTTAATTTATTCATCTTATGAATTATGTTTAGCAAAATTAATTTATTTATCATATGAACAAATAATATATCTCATGAATTAATTTTAAATATTTTCAACTGGTGTACTTCTAGAGGCCTGCAGAGGGACCTAAGGGACTATTTAATTCTTGCTCCAAATGGGTCAAATCTAATTATCAACTCTTGATAACATTGATTATCGTTTAGTAGTATTTGATTCCGCTAAATAAATATTTCTGTAGTCTAGAATCAAATATATTTATTCAATAATATCCAAATGACTTTCATTATGACAATCAACCCTTTTGTTAAGATATCTGTGACGGAAAATAGCTTTAACTACTATCGCTAAATTCCTCACATCTTTAACCATAGTTCCGAACTTGCCCTTGTCGAACAATTCAATAATGTAGAAAACAATTTTATATTACTTCCAAATGTCAAACATATGGAATACTTTGGCCAAAGTTTCTCGAATTTGTTCATATGTTTGCGATTCAACTAAGGGACATCCTTATATCGTTAGAGACTGTAGATTCCACGTAAAACAACTGTTCCCGCTACACTTCATGCCTTTACCCAACACACATAAGATTTAAGCCAACCAACTTTGACTAATCCTTTTGGTACATTAGAGTAATAAACAATCCATTCACGAATTTAGAATATTTCTACAAAATTAATTGTTTTTGATAGTAGTAGAGAAACAACTAATTTAGGTGGTTCTGCTTAGTGTTTTAAGCATATAGAGAACACTAATATAATACTATTGGATCTCTATCCTTATGACTAAGACAAGTTATCTAAAGTATCATATTATAGGCTTATCAGACAAGTTGTCCAAACTCATCACTGACTACAAACATATACTTCGATATTAGTTTGATCTAAGTCCATCTATGGTTCAATCTCATTGACCATTTAAATCAAACCTGACACATTATCTTGGACATCTTCCATCTCATGGAAAGTTTTAGAAAAACAATCACATGCATTTTTGACTCGTAAAATATATTTAGACCATAAATAAATAAAATAGTTTTATTTATTTGAAACTTAAAACTAAGTAAGTGGACTTTCGGACACCAATTCCAACACGAAGTTGGTGGCTCAAGGAAAAGGAAGAAGACATATGTTCCCCTAACTCTCCCAACTGGAGCCATTCAGGCAGCAGAGGGGGAAGAAGATGAAGATGTTCCCCTATCACATTTAGTGAGGAAAACAAGAGCTAGATTCTCTTAGCCTGAGGTATTGGCCTTAATTAACTGGTACTTCACTCATCTTTGTCGAAGCAGCCCCTAACTTGGATTTACATAGCCACATGAAGAGCCAACTTCAGTCATTGTGGAGATATCTAATTCCCCACCGCAGGAAATTGCACCAGAGCCTCGCCAAGATACTGAATTGTTAAGCTCAAGTGCTGAAGAAGGACAAGATGTGGCTACCTCTGTTATGGAGCCCATTATAAGCTATCCCTCTGAAGAGGTTACTCTCCCAGTTCCTTTGAACCACAACCATGTACACGCTCCATACCTCCTTCGAGGAGATTTAATCCCCATTAGAAGAGATCTCTGAAGGTATGACTCTGTCATCTGGTTTCTCAATTCTTGATGTCTAAACCATACACACGAGCATTGTTTTCCAGAAATCCCCCTCAAGGGAGGCGTACTAGCTGCTGAAGAGCCAGCAGAAGCTTCAGTGGCAGAAATGCCAATAGAAGTTCCTCCTTTTCCCCCAGTTGAGGTTTCAAAGGTAAAATAGTCCCTTTAACTTTGGTTGTCTTCCAAAGCTAGAACTTAGTCTGACTCCCTTTGATGCTGCTCCTTTTTCAAGCGACACCGCCAAGAGTTACTTCTCCCCAATCTTAGGAGGCATGTTATCTTCTTTTGAGAGCCTAGGAACAAGTGAAAGACTGGCCTTTCATCAATTATACCAAGTATCTCCAATGCTACAAAAGTTGAGAGAGATTGCACACTTCCCTATTTTAGCAATGGCTGAAAGGGCCACTTTCCAGGAGGTCATTTCTCTGGTGAAGGCCTTCAAGGAAGATCCTATGGTGGCTCCAACAGTTGTCAGAGAACTTGAGGTTCTGGAGGAAGTGTTTGTGAAAGTGATCATGAGGTCCCATTACTTCTTTCCTCTGGAAGAAACCGGGCTATCATGATGCCATTAGGGACTGGGACGTTCAACTTGCCTAGGTGGCGTGCAACTTTTATTTGAAGAACTCCAAGAGTCCAAAGGTCCAAAGCTAGTAGGCTCAGGAGATTAAGGGTTTGGGAGATGAGATTCATTGCTTGGAGGAGAGACTGAGTCATCTCAAGGTAGAATTGCTTTCCCTTAGATAACAACATACCTCTCAAGGCTCAATGGTTGAGGAGCTCCAGGAAGCTACCATAGAGGCCAAAAAGAACAATCAAGCTCTCCAAGAAGAAGCACTCTCCTTGGATCAAATGCTGAACAAAGCAACCAGTCAACTGTTTACCATAGAGGAATCCTTAGTTAGAATTAGGACTAGACTCTTTTGATTTTCTTTTGTAAAAATGTTTTGGTTATATAAGTTACTCGCTTGTATTATTTTGTATGTAAGCCATGTATTCCTTCACAAAATATAATGAAATATGCATTTTTGTTAAATACGTCTCTCTGTTTGGTAGTTCCTTCTTCTATTTTTTAACTTGAGGATCATGGGATTGATCCTCAAGGCATGGATATTGAAATTGAGCTCATAATTCAGGGAATCTAAATGTAAAACTTCCTTGTTAGAATTCCAAATTGATGGCCCTTGGGTGAGTTCTTCTAACTTGGTCTTGAAGTAAGTAAGCATTGCCTTCCAATACCTCTATGACTCTAAATGGGCCTTCCCAGTTCAGAGACCATTTCCCAAAGACACAATCTTTTTGGCCAATGGGTAGAACCACTTTCCAGACTGTATCCCCTAAGTCAAAAGACCTGGGTTTGATCTTTTTGTTTTAGGCTTTGGCAGCCCTCTTCTTTTATTTTTCTAACTTGGGAAGGGCATCAAGCCTAACTTGGTCCAAGTTAGTTAGCTCATCCACCATAGCTTGCTCATACACAAGTTCCAAAAACTTCCCCCGTTGAGCCAGCCTAATAGACTGAGTTGTGGCTTTCATTAGGAGCATGACATCATGGCCATACATTAAATGGAAGGGAGTTGTTCCAGTTGCATCACGCTTGGACGTTCTATAAGCCGAAAGAGCATTGAGTAGAAATTCATGCTAGTTTCTGGGATTATCCTCAATCATTTTCTTAATGTTGGCCTTTAGAATCTTATTTGTTAACTCTGCCTGGTCATTAGCTTGAGCGTAGTAGGGGTTGAGTTCAAGATTTCCATGTTGAAACTCTTGGTGAATTCCTTAATCTCAACCCCATTGAACACCTTAACTTGGTCCATAGTAATGGTTTCCGGGATCCTAGGCCTTCATAGGATATGTTCTTTGATGAAATCAATCACATCTTGCTGATTGATGTTCCTATGTGGTTTAGCCTCCACCCATTTTGTGAAATAATTTGTGGCTGCAAGGATGGAAGAGGGTTGCTTGCTAGATGGGGGATTAATCTCCCCTATGATGTCCATTGCCCAATCTCTAAAGGGCCATGGTATGGTAATAGCATGCATCTCAGCTATAGGGACTCTCGACATGTGACCATGTCTTTGGCATTGCTACGCACCCTTTGGCATATATTATGCAATCATCTATCATTTATAGCCAATAATAGCCATAATGTTTGATGAGCCAATGCATTTTGTTGCCAGCTAGATAGGATCCATAGATACCCTCATGGGCTCCTACCATTACTAGCATTGCTTCGTCCAAGTTGAGGCACTTAAGAAGCACTCCACTAGCGTCTCTCTTGAATAACTCTCCAGATTCATCATCTAGATGGAATTTATGAGCTCTCATTTCATCTTTCTGCCTTTAATGTAGACTTAAGGGCTCTTGAAGTAATCCATTAAAGGTTTCCTCCAATCCTCTCGTTGACTTGTGATGCTTTAATGGGTTTTGAAGCAATCTAAGCGTTCATTTGGTATGACTTTACTCTCAACACTGAATGTCTCAGTGAATTCAATGTCATGGTCTAAAACTTTAGTCTTGATGACCATGGTTTCTTCACACCAAGTCTTGGGTAACTTGTACCCAGAAGCTAACTTAACAAAGTCATTAGCTGCTTTGTTTTGATCTCTACGGATATGTCCAAATTGTGCACTATCAAATATGTTCAATAGTTTTTGTACTATTGAAATGTAATTGTTCGAGGTATTACCTAAACACTGAAATTCCCCTTTTACTTGGCAAATGACCACTATGAATCCCCTTTAAGGATGACATTACGGACCTACATCTCCAAGAGAGCGTGTAGGCCTATGATTAGTGTCTCATACTCTGCTATGTTGTTAGAACATTTTCCAACCAAGGTAACAACTAATTTGCTGATGATTCTAGCAGGGGACTCAATCACGATCCCAAATCTGGCACCCAAATTGGTCCTTGATCCATTGAAATATAACTTCTAAGGAACCATTTCCACCATTAGGAGCTGGTTTGGCTCGCAGCCCAAGCTAGTATGAATGTTTGGATGGTCAGCTAAAAGTTTGCTAAAGCTTGACTTTTGACTTACTTTTATGATACATAGACCAACTAAAACTGAAGCAGAGCAATGCTTCACTTGTTTAATCTGTCCCCATCAAGGGTCTAACTAGCATGTATTTAAGGACATCTGTCTGAGCTACCATGTATATGGTAAATCCTAAGAAGTAATGTCTCCATTTCACCTATGTGTAGAACAAAGATTAGACACAATTTCTTTATTGAGGAGTATTTTACTTCACATTAATTTAAGCAACGTTAAGGTAGAATAGAGCTTGTTCAAATCCTTGCTCATTGTCTTGTACCAACTAACAACTAATAGATTCATCAGAAGCAGATACATAAATCTTCAAAGGTTTTCCCTGCTTTGGTAGAATCAGCACTGGCAGTCTGATCAAGTACTCTTTGATGGCCTTAAAAGCTACTTGATGTGGCTCCTCCCACTTAAAGTCCTTTCAGAATTGAGCCTCAATAGTGGAGAGAAGACTTTAGTTTTCCATGTGACATTTAAAATGAAACGCCTCAGGAAGTTAACTTGCCCCAAGAAGTGTTAAAGCTCCTTTTTGCTTGAAGGTGGTTTACAGCATCGAATGGCCTTAGTCTTATAGGTGTCCACTTTGATGCCCCTCTGGTGTACTAAAAAACTAAGCAAGTTTCCATCACAGATGCTATAGACACCCTTTAATGGATTCATTTTGAGGTTATGGGTCCTCATACTAAGGAACACCCCCCTAAAGTCCTCTAAGTGTTTGACTTGGGACTTTGATTTGACCATGATATCATCTATGCAGATTTCCATAGTCTTTCCAATGAGGTCATGAAAGATCATGTTCATGACCCTCTGGTAGGTGGCACCGGCATTCTTCAAATCGAATGGCATAGCCGCCCATTCAAAGGTCCCTGTTGACCTAGGACACCTAAATGCTCTTTTGTGGGTATCCTCTGAAGCTATCATAACTTGTTAGTGCCCATAATAGCCATTCATAAAGGATAAGACCTCATGCCTGGAGGCTGAATCAATGAGCACATCAGCAATTGGCATTGGGTATTCATCCTTTAGGGTGGTTGCATTTAGATTTCTGAAATCAATATAGACTTTTATTTTACAATTTTCTTAATGACAGGAACAATGTTTGCTAACCATTCAACATAACTGGCAGTCCAGATAAATTTCGCCTTTAAGAGTCTTTTGATTTCCTTTTTAACCAAATCAATTACTTGTTGGGACATTCTCCTCTGGGCCTGAATGATGGGCCTCGAGCCTGGCTTGATAGGAAGCCTATGCTCAACCACTTTTCTATTTAGACCAGGAATCTCATGATGGTCCAAAGCAAAGCAACCCTTAAACTCATGAAGCAAGGTCAAATACCACTCTCTCTACTCCTCATAAAGTAGAGCGCTCAGATAGGTAGGTCTTGGGTCTTATGTTGAGCCAAAGTTCATCTCGAGGAAGGGGTCTTGAACTTCAGCCCTCAAATCCTCCATCTTAGCTGGTGCTCCTCTTAAGTCAGATAACTCCAGTTCTCTTTCTTGCGTCATTCGGACCTTGAAGCCATTGAATGGATGTTCAACCCAAAGTTGATCCTCGGCATGCCAAGCGATGAGTCTTGCTAGTGCTGAGGAAATGGCCTCTTGAGCCATTAATGGGAGGTCTTGCCCCCTCCGCATAAAGCTTTTGGTGTGCCTCGGAGATCCCTTATTAAAAAGGGCTCTCATGCATCCTCAGAGATCAGAGTCTTCTAACTCCACATCAACTTGACCAACCTCAGCTTCAGTGAGGGGGTTGTCAAGGATGGATGCCATGTCCTGCTTTTGGGATGACTTTGGAGTGGTCCTTTTCATGTCAAGTGGTCCCACGCCATCTTCATTAAAATTTGCCTCGATATAGTTGGAGCAGGCCATGAATGGCCTATTGTCTGCCATAACAACCTCATACTTGTCGTAGTTTAGGAAGATTAAGAACTGGTGCAGTGAGGACAGTAATTGGCATGTAACCAATCTCTTCCAAGCAATGCATTGTAGCTTGAGGTAGTATCCAGTACAAAGAAAGCCGTGAGCTTACTTAAGCTGGCAACAGTTAACTCAATCGGGCCCCTTCAGATTTAGTAATAGCTCTAGAAAAGCCATAGATCGCAACACCTAAAGTAAGTAAATCATCTCGATATTTACCTATGACTCCCAACATATATGAAGGTAAGACATTGATGGCCTTGATGTATAGGGGCTTGATGTGTTTATTGGAAGTATTAGGCCCATCAAACATCATCTTCATTATGTCAGGTTTATCATTAGGCAATTTGGATGTTGGGGCAGTAATTTTGAAAGACAAAGGATCATTGTTACCTTTGATAGCTACTACTTTAGCCACAAATGCCACCTAGGGATCTTCGTCTGATGCTATCACATCTCCCTTGAGGCCCTCTTGAGTATTAGTTGACATGAACTTCAAAGGGAGGAGCAAGGCAGTTCTAACATCAACCTTCTCTAGGAGGATCTCAAATTATAGTTGGACCCCTTGGCCAGTCTCCTTTTCAGGGTTGCCTTCGATCAGCGCATCCTGATCTTGCTTTCAAAGACTGCCATCAGTTAGCAAATCCTAGTAAAGGGATCGATCTTTTGGATCAACCCCTGGTGTTTGCGACTCCTCCACCTCGTGGAAGTCATTCTTAATGTCAGGCCATATCGGATTAACACGGTCGAGAGGTTCCATTATATTGATGCTGAGGGGGGAATACTCTTCTTCACCATTAGATGTTAAGGTTCAAAATGAATCTTGAACTTTAACCTAGGTGTAGAGAGGTAAGATGAGAAAAGAAGTGAAAGGAGATGAGAATTAGAGAGAGAAATCAAGATTTTATCATTCAATGAATCAAATCTTACCATCAATCCTTTACTTATACTAATTACAAGATTAAATGACAAACAATGAATCTAGACTCAAAGACAACTTCCAACTGATTATTACATCTGAATTAGCCGCCAAAAAATGACTCAAAGGAACTAAAAAAGACTTTAACTAACAAAACCAACTCTGCCGCTATCAAGCATTTGAACTGATTTTCCCACCAAGCTAAAGGAATAGCCAAAAATAGCGCCGATCATGACAATACCCTCCCCTCAAGCACATTCTTGCCTCAAGAATGGAAGGAAGGGAACTGAGATGTGAGGAACCTCCAATTTTCCCAGGTAGCACACTCAGGACCTAGGTTGGCCCACTGAATCAACACCTGCTTACTGTCAATTCCTCGCTCTTGCACCATCTTACTCTCAAGAACTACTGCAGGCTCTTGTACCAGCAGGCCATGGGAAGAAGCTTGTAGAACACCAGCAACCTCTTGGACCTTGCCTCGCACATGCTTTTTAAGCAAAGAAACATGGAAGACAGGGGGCACCAAGCAACTTTTGAGAAGATCTAACTTGTATGCTATCTTGCCAATCCTCTCAAAAATCTTGTAGGGCCCAAAGTACCTTGCAGACAACTTGATGTTCTTCCGAATTACCTCTGAACTCTGTCTATAGGGTTGTCGCTTGAGATAAAACAGATCTCCAACATCAAAATTTTTGTCAACCCTTTTCTTAAATGCAAAGAACTTCATTCTAGCTTGAGCCAACTGAAGGTTGTCTTTGAGCTGCCTTGCTAACTAGGCTGTCTGCATCAACAGCTCATTGAATCCACCCACATGAGAAACCATTCATTGTTGCACCAAGGGAGAAGGAGGTTCATACCCATATAAGGCCTTGAAAGAAGTTGAACCCAAAGAAGAATGCAATTGAGTATTGTACTAATACTTAGCCAAAGACCAAGGTTGTCAGAATCGGGATTCTATGTAGGATCGGTGAGGGGTCCTCAAGATCAGGATCGTAGAATCGGATCAAGAATCATAAGATTCTACTTTTTGTGTAGAACACTAGCTTGTATCCATAAAAATCGCATTATAAGCCTCAAATATACAATAAAGAACGTCAAAGAGTGCAAAAAACATTAGTTTCATAACACATTAAAAATCCATAAGTACGAAATTAATAGAGGTACATCAAGCAAACATACATTCAAACTAGTATCACCATCAAACTAATATTCGAAATCAAAATTACTGTCATCAATATCATCTGCAGTATTGGTATTTGAATCTCTACTATCATCACTAATAGAAACACCACCATCACCGAGAGAATCACCCCCAATGGTAGTATCATCTACAAACAAATCCTCCACATTTTTCGAGCCAATGCCACTCGCATCAATAGCAACGACATCATCATCATCATCATCATCACTAACAGCACATATCTCCATATTTTCTATCTCACCACCCTAAGAGAAAGATTCATAGGACATATCAACCATTAAAAGAAAGCACTAAAGTTAGATTAAAAAATGTATTGAGATAATAACATAAGATTAATAATAGACTTACAAGTTCCCCTCAAGTTGGATACATGAACTTGCCAACTGCACCGTCCTCATTCACTAATGCTTCTTTAGCCTCTTTTCGAGTCGCCCTATCTAAGATACCTAACCATTTTGCATATGTTGGAAGGACAGGTTCCACTTTTTCCGTTATCCATTCATCATCAGATGAAACATCATCCAAACTTATTGGTTGTTGGATAACACTTGCTCTCTTCTTTTGTCTATTTGTCAACTTTAAGTTATACATTACGAAAACTAGATCATTCATCTTTTGTTGGTGAAGATGATTTCTTCTCTTTGTGTGGACCATTTCAAAGGCACTCCAATTTCTTTCACAACTTGAAGAGCTACATGTCAAACTCAAGATTCTTATTGCAAACTTCTCAAATTTAGGACATTCATCGCCATAGGAGTCCCACCAATCAGCTGCATTTAACATGTAAAGTTAATAGATGTTCAAACCTAAAATGTAAATATACTCAAAGGATTAAATGTACCAGGATTTTTCTTTGTTCTAGTGGCCACTATTGTTGATATTCCAAAAAGTCCCCTTGCATTCTTAAAAGCATCAATTTGTAAATCTATCTTTACTCTCTCCTCAAGATCAGAAACCATCTTTTGTAAACAAATGTATAGTCCAATTTTTATTTCTACATTAGCTTTAAAGTTTGGACTATACTGAAAATGTGGATTCAAATAATATGCCGCAGCATGTGGTGGCCTATGCAATTGAGACTCCCATCGCTCATCAATGATCTTCAATATCGACTCATAGCTACATCAAAACAAAAAAAAAAAGATTCAAATAGATAAGAAAGTAATGCAAAACATTAACATCTAATGAAACGTTAAATAAGTATAAATAATTTAAATTTTAATAATAATTAATACAAAATAGAAGCTTACTGTTTTTGAATGTTGTTGAAGTTTTCCTTAATATGTGCCTTTGCCCTATCCATAACTTCATAAATAAAGCCCATAGCTGGGCTTTCATCAGAATCCACCATGCGAAGCACCTTAACAAAAAGTGATGCCGCCCATAAACATTAAACAACATTCGGCCAAAAATCTCGAGTATCTAAAGCAATTTTTTGAACATTCTTCCCTTCTGTTACTTTGACAAATCTACTATTCTTTCATTTATTAGATGAAAACATGCTAAGCAAAGCACCCTTTTGCTCACGGAGGCATAGTAGTGTCACGTATGAAGTTGCAAATCGAGTAATGGCAGGCCTAATTAACTCTTTTCCATTTGTGAACTCCCTCATCCATGCAAGAAGTCAAGTCCTAGAATAGATGATTGTTGTTATCCTTTTAGCTTTTGTAATTGTTTCAGAATGAAGTTGAATTTTTTGTCAAAGTCCTCCAACATCAAATCTATGCAATGAGCAGCACAAGGGGTCCAAAATAACATTTTCCTCTTCTCCATCAACCTTTCACTAGCCGCTTTGTAGTTCGAAGCATTGTTAGTAACAACTTGAACTACATTTCCCCTCCCACCTTTTCAACAATCGCATCTAACATATGCAACACCATTTCAACATTTTTAGAAATATAAGAGGTATCTATAGATGACAAAAATATAGTTCCCTTAGGGCTATTAACGAGAAAGTTACAAATTGACCTCCGTTTCCCATTGGACCATCCATCTGACATAATAGTGCATCCCGTCTTTTTCCATTCAACCTTGTACTCTTCGAGCAACTCTAATGTGTGTAAAACTTCTTTTTGTAAGAACTTTTCTCGAATTTCATGATAAGAGGGTGGTTTCAGTCCAATGCTACCCCTTGTAATTTGGTCAACCATAAGTGCAAATTCTGGATTGTTGACCTCATTAAATGGAATGGCACTAGTGTAAAAAAATTGCACAATTTGTTGGCAAACATCATCTCTTTGCCCCCTCTTAGTCATTTGATTAAGAGTTGCTTGACTTCTTGGTTTTTTTTCAGATATGCTTGCATGGATCCCTTTCCCTTATTATCCTTGATCTCATCACATGCATCATCTCCTATGTCAAGTAATTTTCTTTTCCTTTTCTCAGCCTCGTCAACAGTAGCTTGCAAAACATCTACAAACTTCTTCTTCACATCATCGAGAACTTGAAGATAAGGCTCAACATTGTTATGGGTTCTAGCAAGATGATGTTTTAATTGATATATGCCACCAAAATGAACAATTCCACAATATTTATATTTCACCTTTTTTGGATTGTTATCGACCTCAATTCCATGCTCCCAACCTATATCTAATCTTTGACCTGAAGCATTCTTTTTATTAGATTTTCCTGAACCGGATGGTTTAGAACTTGCACCAGAAACAATTTAAGTTCAATTTCATAAGTATCAAAATCAAATATAATAGATAAATCTAAAATGTATAAGTTAAATATATATAAATAACACAAGTACAACTTAAAGACTAAAATTAAAAAGAGGAGGCATTCATAATTAGTGAATATGATATTAATAAGTTAAACACTTTTTCAGTTCAATACATAATATAAATCAATAATCAAGTTAACATTAAAACTAGGGAACAATATATTGCTTTATAAAGTGGAAGAAATATAATAAAAGTAATAAAATTGACTACAATCAAGTAATCAATAATTCAACACAAAAGTTCAAATGGGAATACTTAGATAACAATGCAAAACTTCTTTGAAAAAAATTAGAAATTAAGCAAAGCAAAACAAAACCAAGCTTAAAATAAACAAATTGTAAATCAAAACAATTACCAAGTAGCTCAATAATATACTAGAAGAATAAGAAATTAAACAAAAATTAGGAGTTTTTCCCAAAAAGAAAATAAGCTATGGTCGTGTCAAAACTTGGTTGGCGGTAGTCGGTCGGTGGGGTGGTGTCGCCGGGCGTTGTGGTGGTGATTGGTGGTTGTTGGTTGGTTGTGGTTGGGGTTAGGGTTAAGGGGGAAGGGAAAGGGGATGGGTGGAGTGAGTGAGTGAGGGAGGAGAGAGATATGCGGGGAGGCGGGGCTGGGTTTTTGGGTTTTTTTTTTTTAATTTTGTAATTTTATGTTATCAAACTCGGTAGGATCGGTCAGAATCGTCGATCCTACTGATTCTATACCAATCCTACTGATCCTACTTTAAGTTTTTGTGATTCTACTTTTTTTACGATTTTTTACACGATCCAGGTCGATTGGGCATAGTAGGATTGTAGGATCATACGATCCTATGATCCGGATCACGATTTTGATAACCATGCCAAAGACAAATACTTGAACCACTGCTTAGGATGAGTGAATCTCATCCCTCTCAAACACTGCTCGATGCACTGATTGACCCTCTCAGTCTGGCCATCAGATTGAGGATGATATGAAGAACTCATAGCTAATGTGGTGCCAAGCAACAAGAACAACTCACGCTAAAAAGAATTGGTGAACAACATGTCCCTGTCTGAAACAATGGACTGAGGAAGTCCATGAAGCTTATACACCTGATCCAAGAACAACCTGCCCAACTTCTCTGCTGTAATGGGATGATAGAGGGCAACAAAGTGTCCAAACTTAGTGAAGCGATCCACAATCGCCTAAATAACTTCTCTTCCCCCAGACTTAGGCAACCCCTCAACAAAATCTACGTTGATATGAGTCCAAGCCCCATCTGGAATTGGAAGTGCCTGTAAGAAGCCCTTATAGGAAGTGTGCTCCACTTTTTTCTGCTGACAAACTTCACATTGCTACATAAATTCTTGAACATCTTTCTTCATCCCTTTTCACTGGAAGTAGAGCTTAATTCTTTGATAAGTTCCTTCTATACCAGAGTGTCCCCCCCAAGGAGAATCGTGTGAGGCTCTAATGACTTGATTCCTCAATCCATGACCTTCACTAATGTAAATCTTGCCTTTAACTTGAATTACCCATTGTTCACTGTCGCTTCTGCATCAGCTTCTGCAGGTGTAGCTTGTAGGCTATCAATGTATGTCTGAGCAAACGCATCATGCTCATAGGAACTGATCACCTCTGTCATCCACAAAGGAACTACTTGAGTAATGGCTGCACAAGACCCCTTAGCCTCTAAGACCTCAAGTTTTTGAAAAGAGCATCAGCAACAACATTTTCAGCTCCCTTCCTGTATCGAATTGTATATTCTAACCCCAACATCTTCATTAAACCTTTCCTTTGTACTCTTATTGAAATTCTTTGCTCAAGTAGATACTTAAGACTTTGGTGATATGTCATGATCACAAATTGGTGCCCTTCAAGATAATGCCGCCACTTCTGAACAACCAAGAGTATAGCCATGTATTCCTTCTCATAGATTGACAGCTTTTGATTCTTAGGACCTAATGCTTGACTGAGGAAAGCCAAGGGTCTTCCCTTCTGTGAGAGCACAACTCCAATTCTAGTACTTCAAGCATTAGTTTCCAATACGAAGGGCAAGCCGAAATCAAGCATCACAAGAACAGGGGCCATAGTCATAGCTTGCTTTAAACGTTCAAAGGCTTCTCTTGCCTTGTCATTCCACACAAATCTATCCTTCTTAAGCAGATTTGTCAAAGGCTTTGCAATAACACCATAACCAGCTATGTACTTGCGCTAGTATCCAGTTAGTCCTAAGAAACCCCTTAGTTGCTTAAGGGATTTTGGTTGAGGCCAATCTCTCATTGCTTGGACCTTGCTTGGGTCTGTTGCAGCACCCTCCCCAGAGATAATGTGTCCAAGATACTCAACTTGTCTCTTGGCAAAAAACACTTAGAAAGCTTTGCATAAAGCTTGTGCTGCTTAATGGTCTGGAACACCAACTCAAGATGAGAATTATGCTTCTACAGGGTAGGACTATAGACCAAAATGTCATCGAAAAATACTAAAACAAACTTCCTCAAGTACAGCTTGAACACCAGATTCATCAATGCTTGAAAAGTTGAGGGGGCATTCGACAGTCCAAAGGGCATCACAACAAACTCATAGTGCCCTTCATGAGTTCTAAAAGCTTTCTTATGAATGTCTTGCTCTTGAACACTAATTTGGTAATAACCCTGCCTTAAGTCAAGCTTAGAGAAATACCAAGCTCCATGCAATTTATCTAACAAGTCGTCAATTGTAGGAATTGGGAACTTGTCCTTAACTGTGAGGGAGTTCAATTGATGATAATAAATGCACATTCTGGAAGTGCCATCCTTTTTCTTTACTAAAATCACCGGAGAGGCAAAAGGACTGTGGTTGTGTCTTTGGAATTTTGTCTTCAATAGCTCATCAATTTGTCTTTCAATCTCATCCTTTTGTGAATGAGGACATCTATAGGGGCGCAAATTCACTAGATCGAGGGAATTGCATGATCAAGCTCCCTCTTTGGAGGTAGGGTATTAGGCTGCTCAAACAATTCTTCACATTCTTTAACCAAGGCATTCAATTCATCATTGAATTCATGGGACTCAACTTCTGAATCAACCGTGAGAGAGTAGAGTTGTCCAACTCAGTTGTAATCACCCTTCTTGAGCACCTTTTGCAAACTTTTTCCCCTCGTCAATTGGAGTTGGCCATGCTCCACAATCCCTTGCAACTGGATCTTCTTCCCATCTTTCTTAAAGGACACAGTTAACTGCAAAAAATCAAAGAGTATTGGGCTGAAGCTTTTCATTCAATCCATCCATAAAACTATATCACAGCCACCCAATCTCGAAATCGTGAAATCATATTCAAATTTGTGCCCCTGCATCTTCTAACAGAAGCTCTTACACAATAACGGTGACCGCTAAAGGATTGGTTTGAATCAGCCCTTGTCCCACAGCTCTCATAACCTTTGGGTCCACAAAACTGTGAGTAGATCCACTGTCAATAAGAATCAGCAATTCACATTGCCCTGCTGCTCCCTTAATACGTATGGTATTGTGTGAACCACTCCCTGTCAAAGCCTTGATAGATATCTCAACATCCTTTTCTTTGTCAGTATCAACTGCCATCACTTCATTAGGCTCCTTGCAATCAATCTCTTCATCCACTTCAGCCGCAATTGCTTCTTCTCAAGATACTGCCATCAAGAACTTGTGGTCACACTTATGACCAAAGAAATATCTCTGGTTGCACTTGAAACAAAGCTTCTCTGGCCTCTTATCATCAATGCTTCCAACTCTGTTATTGTTTTGGTTGAATCTAGTGGAAGAAGATCCACTAAAATTGCTTCTGGTTCTTTGAGAGTCTGAACTGGCCACCACTGAGCTCTCAACTTTCTTAGCCTTAGAATATGCCTGACTGAGACTACAGGGGTCAAAAGCCTTCACTAAACTATTGATTCTTGGCTTGAGGCCACTTACAAAAATTGACACATAATATGACTCCGGAGCCTCAGGATACACAGACAGCATCCTGGCCCTTAATCCTTCAAATTGCATCATATAATCCTTTACTGAAGAAGTTTAAACAACCTTGTTAAAATTGTCCACAACTTCATTAACATTATCATCACCATATCTGTCATAAAGCTCATTAGAAAACTCAGTCCAAGTGATGGAAGGTCTAGTACATAGCAAAGCATAATACTAGGTCTCCATCTTACCACGCAAGTGCATAGCTGCCAATTCTACCTTTTCTTGTTCTTCAATTTTTTAAAAGTGAAAGTACCTTTCACATTTTCGCATCCAAGATTGAGGGAGAGTTCCACCAAAAGCCTCTAAGTCCACTCTTGGCTGCCTAAATCCCCTGCTTCCTTGACTCGAAGCACTGTCACCACTGTCATTTGGAGCAATCATAGGATTGGGAGGTCGAGCTTGCTGACTTGCAGCTAAGAGTACACTACCACCAACTGGTGCTTGCTACCTGTCCATTCTTTGCTGCAAACCCAAACAATACTGAGCAAACTGCTGTGATTAAGACTCAAATTTGCGATTCGTGTCTTGCTACAGCGTTTGCATCATAAGCATCATCTGGTCAATCTAATCTCCCTGAGAATCAGCACTATCACCAGCAACAACAGCAGCATAAGTAGGAGCTCCTTCAGTGGCATTGTTAGCAGCATTACCAGCTACATTGCTGGCAGCATTAGCTTGAGTTGTAGGTGCCATAGCAGATCGCTTCTTCCTTGCCAGATTGCAAGTGATCCACACAATGCAATAATTTTTGAACCGAAACTACACAATTCAATCGAATTGAAGCATGAGTTCAATCTAATCGAGTGTAATCTCTAGACTCTGATACCAATTGTTAAGGTTCAAGATGAATCTTGAACTTTAGCCTAGGTGTAGAGAGGTAAGATGAGAAGAGAAGTGAAAGGAGATGACAAATAGAGAGAATTGGAGATGAGAGAGAGAAATTAAGATTTTTATCATTCGATCAATCAAATCTTACAATCAATCTCTTACTTATACTAATTACAAGATTAAACCACAAACAAAGAATCTAGACTCAAAGGCAACTTCCAATCGATTATTACATCTGAATTAGCTGCCAAAAAATGACTCAAAGCAGCTAAACAAGACTTTAACTAACAAAACTAACTCTACCGCTGACAAGCATTTGAACTGATTGTCTCGCCAAGCTAAAGGAATAGCCAAAAATAACTCCGATCATGACATTAGATGACCGAGCTAGTAAATTTTTGGCAAGCTGGTCCCACCAAGATTCCTAGCCTTCAGAGGATGAGAGACTAGTCCATCTCTTAAGCTTTTTGCGTGCTTTCCCTTTACCAATAGTGGTAAAAGGCCTGGGCTCAATTGTTGGATCTTCAAGATCCATAGGCTCAGCTTACTTGCCCTTACAGACAGTGACTTATTCAGAGAGCGTAGTTAAGCAATTATCGAGCAGAGCCCTTTATTGGACTGCATTTTGTCGCAGTTGCCTCCTCTTCTGAGTTCGAGTGAGGCTGAGAGAGTAGCATCCTCTTGATTGAGGTGGTTCCTCCTCCAAACATTACTACGACGGATCCCAGAAGGCTAGGGTCCTGACTGTTGTGGCCGTTGGCTAGTGTCCATGTCCAGTAGGTTGAATTTCAGATCTGTCCTTGGATGTCTAGTCCTCATGATGATCTAGGTCTTTGAAGTAAGACCTCAAAGAGGTCCCATCAGTGACGTCTTTGATGAGGGAGTCGACTTTTTCCTTGTATAAAGGCTCAGCTTCTTTATTTTAGACACCAACTTCTAGCCATAACCCACGCAAAGCTAATGTGTAAGGTGCGAGAGTTTCTTCAACGCCCGCCTCTTAGTAGCGAAGACAGTTTAGCAATGGTCATCAACAAGAATTCCCATGGCTAACTCCTTTTACTTAGAGAGGAGAATAACTCCTTTCTCTAATTGTCTCTTCAAGAACCTGTTGAACGTGGCACAATTGATTGTTCAATGTTCAGCTATGATGTGCAACTTGCAGTAATCTTCTGACAATACCACCGAGGTTCTGTGGAATCTAAGTTTTCCCGACTCTAGCAGCCTATCAAACAAAGTGTTGGCTATAGCTAGTGTGTCTTTGTCCCCACTCATCCTGCATTAAGATCTGCCATTTAGTTATGCTCTTATGGGAACTATAAGGTTCTGTTACCTCAATTATATTGACTTGGGCAGGATTACAGAAAGTGTCTTTATTGACGCCCAATTGCCCTTCTCCCGGGAAGATCAATTCCCTTGCCTTTATGGCATCTTGAACCACGTTTGTAAAGATCACGTAGTTCTTCATGGAATGGGTCAACGAATTATGCCATTTACAGTATACCTCGCCCTTAGTGGAATTTGGGTTAGGCTTTCTATGTTTACCCTTAATCTCGAGTTTGTTATTTGCCTCAAGCCAATTGAATATTACATCAGCTCTTGAAAGGTCAAACAAATATTTTCTCAAGTCTTGGGATTGATAAGGCTTCCTGGCTTTTATATCCTTCTTGTAAAAAGGATTGTAAACCATGGGAGGTCCTTTGCCATATTCAGCAACGTTAATCTCATAAGGAGGATACTTAACCTCTTCAATTAAATCGTGTACATAAGTTCCACATATGCTATTTTTCTCAAGGCTTTCTTCTTTTAAGACGACCCCATATCTGGTGGCATATTCTACTAGCTAAGGGAGCGTCGTGAAATTTGAGCCTCCAAGTTTCTTCCAAAATTTAATGCCCAAGCCATTCAAAGCTAGCTTGGCATACTCAACCTCAGGAAGGGCTACTATTTCAAGGCCTTAAGTGGGCCTCGAGGCAACTTCTCCTACTTAAGGAGGGTGTGAACGGTTATGGCCCCATGTCTCAGGCATAGGTGACATTGGCACATTGGCGTTGAGATCCCTCGAAGCTAGAGAGAGCCCCTGATTTAAAGGCCCAGCAACCCCAAGGGGCATGTTGCTATTCTTAAGGCTAGGTTCCAAGTGTGCTACACTTCTATTAGTCATACTTGGGTTTTCCATTCTCTCAGGAATAATGTAATCAAACTGAGCAACTGGTAATAATGAGCTCAAAGGAGCACCACGAGGATATCCAGTTGGGACTGGTAGTAGAGGTGCAGGCCTAGGTTTCCTGATGTCCTCTCTTACGGCTTGAACCAAGCCATTGTGAGTCTTAGCCTGTCGAACCAAGATAGGCTTGACCTCAACTATTGTCTGTCGTGCCATATCCTTAGCAATAAGGGTAGCACTAGAAGTCAAGGTTGAGTTCATTTCAACAAAGACTCTATCAGGCTCTTTATGAAGCCTTTCATTCATTGAGGTTCCAATGTTGTTTATGTTGGGACAAATTTCAAAAATTTTCCCTAATTTAATGAAGTTAATGCAGCGAAATGGTTTAAAATTTTTGAAACTTAAGAGTGATTTAAAATTCCTAATTTTAAATCTACATATTTAAATTCCTAATTTAAATCTACGGGCCTTTATTCTAATACATTCATAATAATTACATGAACTATGACTAGCATAATAAGAAAACTATAACTGAATAAAAAAGCAAAAAACTTAAAAGAGAAGGAAAGAAGAATACATGGAATTGCTCCAAAATAAGAAAACCAGGACAAATAAATAACTCCATGAAAGCAGAAAAAACTGAAACCCAGTTGCCTTCTATGCAATGAGCTCAAAACGCCCGGAGAGTGGGCTCTAAAAAATATTAAATTGAGAAAAGAAAATTTTCAACGGAAATTTCTCTCTCCAATTAGATCTCCGAAAGTCAACACTTTTAGAAACCTTTAAATTTTTTGAATTGATGCCAAACCATGAAATCAATACCCCTATTTATAGTAGGATACTTGAGCAAAAAAATTTTAATTTTTTGATGTGGGACGCGTTGAACTCTCAACAAAACGCAATGTTTTAATCAAAAACACCGTCGAAACGTAGCATATGCATCCTGCGTGTTTCAGCCTTGTCACCACCCGAAGGCACGAATCAACCCCTCAGCAGCCCAGCGCGCAACATGTATCGCGCGCTAATTGGCTGCTGGCACTTGATGTGGATCGCCACACTAAATTGTGATTTTTTTAATGTTTTGCTTTGTTTCCCATTGGTAAAAATTATATTATAAATTTTAATTCCCAAAAATTATTTTATATTATAATTTTTAGCTTTTATTTATCTTATTAATAATGTTAGGTAAAAATTAAATTTATTTATCTCATTAACACTTTAATATTTTTCCGAAGGCAATAAAAATAGAGGCTTGCGCAAGGACCTCAGGGGCAATTTAATCTAGCTCTAAATGGGTTAAATTAATTATCATCTCATGATAAATTTAATTATCATCTAATGTGACTTAATTCCACTAAATAAATCCCACTGCACTCTAGACTTTAATCATTTATTTGATAATTCCCAAATAGACAGTATTGATGACAATAATCCCTCCACTAGATATTCATGACAAAAAATAATTATATCTACTACCAATTTTTTTCTCACAGTTTCTCCATTAGTTACTAACTCGCCCTTTATCAAATAATTCATTTATACTTGAACATGTTCATAGTATAAATTTCAATTGTCAAACACTTAGAACACTTTTGCCAAAGATTCCGAATTATTCAAATACTTGCGAATCAACTAAGGGGACATCTATATCTCATAAGAGATTGTGGATTCCATATTGAACACCCGATCCTTGTGACACTTCACGTCGCTACCCAGTGTACGTGGGAATTTAGTCATTTGTCTAGACTTTACTTATAGTACACCAATATAACTAACATTCCATGCACAAGTCCAGAATGCTCTCAGGATTTAGAGTGGTTATTCAAACAGTACAACGTGAATCACTCATCTCCGATAGTAGTTCTTATGATTCTAGATATAGGGAAGTAATTAGTAATAAGTTAATTGTACAAGTCATCTATAATGAGCTTGTATTAGTCTTGTAAGGGTCAATGTTATCGGTTAAGGCCATGGACTAAGTGCAATGTATCCTTAGATATTTTAGTCTTAGCCGCCATTAGTAAGTGGTAGTATAATGTTATGCTCGTGATTGATTCACAAAGCATAAGCTAAGTAGATTGAGGATAGATGAGAGTATGAGATGAGAAAGAAGTGAAATTAGATGAGAAAGTAGAGAGAGTTAGATGAGAGAGAGAATGTTCATCTCAAACATATATTTTGTTGTATATTTGATTGAATGATTCTTATTACACTTGATCAACACTACTTATAGGAAAATACAAATAAGCTAATACATTGAACCAACCGACTAAAGCTAACAAAAAATCCAAAGCAAAGAAAATATCTAAGTTCCTAACTAAAGCCTTATTTGGCGCCAAAACCACACTACCTAACATTTGAACCAGCTACTACCGAACACAATAGCAGCACGTCAGCAACATAATAGCAGCTTCCTAACAGCAAATCGAACACAACAGCAGCACATCAGCAACATAACAGCAACCGAAACCCCCTATATCCTCATCAAGCCCGGATCATAACATTCCCTTCCCCTTAAGAACATTCTTATCCTCAAGAATGCCGGCTAGGGATCGTCCATGCCTCGCATTGTAACTCTAGATCCCTGGCTTTCAAAGGACATAGTTTGTTTAGCATAATCAAAGGACACCAGGTTGAATGAATGCATCCAATCAACTCCAAGCACCATATCACATCCACCCAAGGGAACGACTCTGAAATCTTATGTGAATTGATGTTCCTGCATAGACCACTAAAAAGCTCGGCATTTGCTCTGAGTAAGGATAGAGTTTCCATTAGCCACAGTTATTGCTAAGGGATGAGTCTTAATCACCTCATATCCCACTTTCTTCACTATTTTAAGATCAATAAAACTGTGAGTGCTTCCACTGTCCATTAAGATGACAATAGATCTCATGTCTGCTTTTCCATTGATCCTGATTGTGTTATGAACTCCTTGGCCTGTCAAAGCCTTCAAGGAAATCTCCACTTCATCCTCAATAAAAAGTTCTTGATCAGAACCTCATCTTCAATATCGGCCTCATCACTATCAGACTGCCCTTCAATGCTAACTCCTCTAACTGTCATGAGGAATTTAGGATTACATTTATGGCTAAATTCATAAGGCTGACGGCACTTAAAACAAAGCCTTTGAGGCCTCTTCTCAAAGGTATTCTTCTCAAAGGTGCAGTTCACTTTGGGTTCATCTACCCCTCTTTGATGTTGTTGGGAACTTTCCCCTTTGTGCTTTGGCCCATCATTGGATGTTAGAACTATGGCCTCAAACAACTTAGCCTTTGCATAAACTTTGGTTAAGGAAGTAGGATCAATTGCCTTCACTAGATTCTTGATTTTAGGCTTTAATCCACTAATGAAACTTGAAACATAAAATGACTTAGGGGCTTGAGGATAAACAGTTATCATACTTGCTCAAAGGTTTTTAAACCTTGTCATGTACTCGTTCACAATTGTAACCTGAGTCACCTTGTTGAAGCTATCAACTACGTCACTTGAATCTTCATCACCATATCGTTCACAAAGCTCAGCCATAAATTCAGCCCAAGTAAGCGTAGAATTACTCTTCAATAGACTACAGAGCCAAACGTCATGATCTCCTTGAAGATAAACCACAGCCAATTCCACATTTTGCTCATCGGGAATGGAATAAAAGTGGAAGTAACGTTCACATTTTCTTAACCAAGAATGGGGCTACTTCCCATCAAAGTTCTCAATTTGAACCCTGGGTTGTCTAAAGCCATTGCCTCTTTTACCACTTGTAACATCATTGCTACGAACAGGACCAATTTCATATGAGGTTTGTCCCTTTTCAACCTGATTTGGTGGCCTAACAATGTGTTCTACATTCAAGCAAACAGGTCGCGTGTGTGCTGGATCAAGATCTCCTGCATTCAAGGTGTTTGATCTGAGGTGAATTGAATGATCTTGATGATGCACATTCTGTCCAAGATTCAAGCTGAAAGACTGAATTTGCTCCTGAACAAATGGTTTTTTACGCGGATTTACAGTTATTTCAGCACCTCGAACAATATTCTGATGTCTGCCTTCATCTGATTGAAGATGAACTGAAGGACTAACATTCACATTAGCAACTTGAGGTTCAACTTGTGGATTAGCAGCAACATTTGGTACTTACGATTGAGGTAGATAAGGAGGTCTCCCTAACTGACTTGCAGGCAACAAACCACCAACCCTAGAATCTGTTTTCTGTTTTTGCATTTGGTTTTGCAGCATAGCAAGGCGGTCCTCAACTCTATCCTCAATTCTTTGCAATTGTTAAGACAATCGATCTTCAATCGTTTGATTGCTATCCAGCTGCACTTGCCTCATCAATTGAAGCATTCGTTCTTCCCTCCTTTAATCATTTTCCAGCTGACTTTGCTTAAGTGATCAAACATTTCATTCCTTTGTGGATCACTCTCCTTCCTAAATTGTTCGAACATCTCATTCATCCTTGCATTCAATTGATCCTTTGTAACAAACTGCTCTTCTTTTGCTACACTTCCATCAACAACCTCAGCATATGACGGATTCGCAACTGCTTTTGCAGCTCCAGATCTTGTTGTGACTCCACTCGTCATTAGTGAGTGATGAATGTTAATGCAAATTAAATGGCAGATGCAACTCAATAGCAGCACTTAGATCTTTAACTAATTGAGTAGATCTGCAAGGCTTCGAACTGAAATTTGATCAAGTTGATCTTGTAGTTGTTCTTGCACTTCGATCGGTTGAAATGAACTAAAATTCAGCAATTAAACCTTTTTTTTGTTGATCAATTGCAGCAGCACTAAAAACTTGACACAATACAACTCAATTTAGCTGATTTTGATTCGACTAAATCAATTTCAAAGCATCTAGACTCTTGCACAGTACAACAACCAGATTTTGAATTTGTTTCTTGATTATGAGCTCGATTGGAAGCCAAACGAGGCTCTGATACCAATTATTATGCTCGTGATTGATTCACAAAGCATAAGCTAAGTAGATTGAGGATAGATGAGAGTATGAGATGAGAAAGAAGTGAAATTAGATGAGAAAGTAGACAGAGAGAGATGAGAGAGAGAATGTTCATCTCAAATAGATATTTTGTTGTATATTTGATTGAATGATTCTTATTACACTTGATCAACACTACTTATAGGAAAATACAAATAAGCTAAAACATTGAACCAACCGACTAAAGCTAACAAAATATCCAAAGCAAAGAAAATATCTAACTTCCTAACTAAAGCCTTATTTGGCGCCAAAACCACACTACCTAACATTTGAACCAGCTACTACCGAACACAACAGCAGCACGTCAGCAACATAACAGCAGCTTCCTAATAGCAAATTGAACACAACAGCAGCACATCAGCAACGTAACAGCAACCGAAACTCCCTAGATCCTCATCAAGCCTGGATCATAACATATAAGGAGGTAAGATCTCTTGTAATCTTGGCATAACTTTGATGAATTCGAAGATATTTTCTCTCTCTTGTTCTTCCAAGTCTCTCTAGATATTTTCTTCATATCTCTTAACTCCTCTTCTCAATCTACTTCAATCTCATCTTATTCTCTAGTTCTCTATTGATTCTTATCTTGATCTTACATTTTGGTGTGATCACCTATCAAAACCCTAGGTTATGATTCAAGTTGAGCTTGAATCATAACAATTGGTATTAGAGCCCGATTTTAGCTTCCAATTGTGATTAAAGCTCGAATTAATTCATCTTTTGCAGCAGATATAAGATTGGTTTACAAAAAAAAAAAGATCTGAATGTGTTTAGTTAAGCAACAGTGAGCTGATGAATTGCATTAGATCTTTGATTCAAGCTCCTGTTGAGAGAGTGAGTTCAGATTAGCTCAAATTATGTGTGATCTCTTGCTCCAGTGTAGAACAATATGGAATTGATCAAGATCGAGCTGATATTAAATCGATTAGATCAAGATTGATATTAAGCGCAGAACATTGCTGCTTGCTTGCTGAAAATTTGCATTAAGTGAACTTGTTGCTGAAGTGAATTTTCTCGCTTATGCTCTCAGTATTACATCACAATTGAGCTGCTTAAGTATTAGAGTGGCAGATCAAAAAGTTCAAATTTAAGAATCTTACTATAGTTGAGCTGGAACTCTGAATCTGTTGCAGCAGCATTAGCCTGAAAAAAATCAGAATTGATCATTGCTAACATGCTGATTGCACATCAGATTGTTGTTATCAGTTGTGTTAGAGCATAAATTCAGAAACATCTTGATTTGGTCCATTTGACTCTCATTGCTGAATTTGAGGATAAGCAGATTTAGTGCTGGACTAAATTGTTTGCTGCAGATCAAATTGTGAGTAATCTGAAGTTATGACTGGAGGCATGACAAAAAGATCAGCTGCTGCAGCTACAAACGTAGGACAAAACACTGGACCATCATCTGCAACTTATGCTAAGGTAGTTGCTGGACAACTTCACAACGCTGAAGTGAACATTAGAAGCGCTTCGGTTGATCCAATGGCCTTGTTACATCAGTGAATGGATGATGTAGTGCTAGCTATAAATGTAATGAAAGATCAAATGATGATTTCCCAACAGCAAGAAGGGCTGAAATGCAATAGTTAGAGCATTGAATTGATAAGTTTGAGAAAGACAGTTCCTTAAGGCATCAACAACTTGAGCAAATGATGGATCAGCATTTTAATGAAATGCAAGATCGATTATAGAGACAAGATGCTTGCCTTGGTGTAGGAATCCTGTCGGTAACACCACAATAGGAAAGAGCTCCGGTGCAAGTGAGAAATGACAATGCACCTGTTATTCCTTACAGAGCTAGACCCTTGGATCCTCCATTACCGAGACAAGTGGAATTGCACGGTGCTTCTATGGCCGTGGAAAGAAGACCTAGATTTCAGCAGCCTAGAGTTAAGTTGGAAATTTTCGATGGCACTCATCCACAGTGGATACAACGATGTGAGCGATACTTTCGATTCTATGCTATTCCTGAAGAAGAAAAGGTTGAATTGGCTGCAGTATAATTACTTAGGGACAAAGAAGAGTGGGTCTATAGCTTACTTTTGGGAAATCCAACCCTCACATTGCAAGAATTTGTGACCTTATGCGGACGAAGACCCAGGGGATGTTGTGGACAAGTTCAATAAGCTAGCTCAATTAGGCAGTGTGAAGAAGTTGTTATGATCTGAGAATTTGAGGTTTGGGCTGTGTAATGTTGCTGATGCTGAGTTGCTGCTGCTGTGCTGATTTGCTGCAGCTGGGTGTTCTATTACATTAGTTACCGTTGCTGCTGTTAGATTGATGATTTAAGGCTGTTATGTGTTGATTAGTTTAGTAAGTCATGTAATGGCTTGGTAGTCCTTTCCTCTACTGCATTGTGTTGTTAGTTGAGTTGTAATAAGCTGCAATTGTTAGCTGCGTAAGCCTGCAGCAGGGTAGTTTCTGTTAGGTTAGTGCTTTAGTGCCAAATAAGTGAGTTTAAATGTTAGTTAGATATTTTTAGGTGCTTCTAGATGTTTCCTAGCTTAAGTCGGTTAGCCAATTGTCTTGATATAATGTATTAGTTAGTCCTAATTACTATAAGTAGTTGCCTTATGTTGTAATCAGAATTCATTCAATGAAAAATATCAAACAGAAGTCTCATTTTGAGATTAATATTCTCTCTCTTATCTAACTCTCTCTATTTCTCATCTCCTTTCCCTTCTTATCTCATCTAAGTCTAAAATCTCTACTTTCTTATCTCAATTTCACTTCTTTCTCATCTCAAATTCTCAATCTATTTTATTTTACTTAGCTTATGTTTGGGAATCGATCCCGATCATAACAATTGGTATCAGAGCCTCGTTTGGCTTCCGATCGAGTGCGTAATCAAAAAAAAAAAAAATACATTCAAATTTTTTAATCAAGATCAATTTGGAATTGTGATTTTCAATTTGATCTTGAAAATTCAGGAAAAAAAAAAATCGCAGTGAAGATCAAGTGTGAAGACACGCCAGCATTGATGCAAGACCTGCAGAAAATTGGTCCAGATTTTGTACATTCAGATCAACAGCTTGAATACAATTTGCTCCAGATCAATCCAGATTTGATTCATACATTGATCTTGAAAAAAAATTTCAAAAACTTCTTTGATCAGATCTGGAAGCTGAGCTGCTGTTAATTCGAGCTAAGGAAGTCAGTTTAGCGTTGTTCAGGAACAATTCTGTGCTGAATTTATAGCTCAGTTAATCCGATCATTGCAAGATCATAACGATCAACTCTGATTGTAAAGATCAAGAAGAGTGATGGCCGGTGGTGTGACAACCAGATCAGGTTAGCAACTGCCGGATCTACTTATGCTGATGTGGTTAGTGAGCATGTAAAGCAAGAGCCATAAGCCGTGACTCGTGATGTGTTGAATGCTGAGCTTAAGGCTGTGATTATTCAACTCAAAATGGATCAGCAAGAGGGAGACCAGAAAGCTAAGCAAGAGGAGCTGGAGGACGTGCATAAGATGGATCAAATTTTGTCATTGTTGTTGGAAAAAGATGAAAAAGATGCAAAGGTGAGTGATCGGTTACAGCAAATCGAAGAGAAGATTGTACATTTGCAAGATCAAGTTAATAAACAAGGAGAAAATGATCGAGGCAATGAGAATCTTATGTCACAACAATTGCAAGATGTGGAAGAAAAGATTAATAATCATGTGCAACATCAAGTTCAGGAAGTTGAGGAAAAGATTGATGATCAAATTAATCAACAAGCAAAGTGTGTTGATGAGAATAATGAAGATCCATTCAATCAGCATAAGCATCAGATTGAGGTGAAATCAGTGGCTGAGCAAATTAATCAACAACCACAGCTGTTTGAAGAAAGGTTTGCTGAAATTCGAAGTCAGTTTAGGAGCCAAAATGTGTCTTCAGTTCTTGAGCCTTTGATTCCTGCCAGTTCGTTGCTTATGAACTGACCACCTGCAGAGTTGCAATCTTGTGTTCCTAATGTGGCTATTAGACCTACAGTAGATGATGAAAGATCTCAAGATGGACCTCAAGTTGTTAAGGTGTCAGCTAATCTGTAAGTTCAACCTCAAACAGCTGGTGTTAATCCTCAAGATCCAATTCCAGAAGCTGTTATGCACTGTCGGCATGACGATCGGCAAGATCGGAATGATTTATTTCCTTTTTCAAGGGGAGTTTTGATTTATAGAAGTGCAAACATGAGTGTAAAACCTCCTCCTAAACCGGGTGAAGAAATTCAAGGCTTTAAGAAGTTGAGACAACTGGAACATGTGACTCAAGCTACTAATGTGCATCTCAGGCCATCTAACAGCAAGAGAGAGCTTGGCTGAGTAAAAAGAAGTTCAGGTATTACAAATTCTGGATGGAAGCTGTGATTGGTGCCAAGCTGATGTGTTTTGATCTGGGTAGACCTTCGGATGAGTGCTCCTCTTCAGATTCAAGCAATGACAACATGACCTTGGGCTGGAAATACATATCAAAATCTACTTCAACAAGTGTGCTGCAAAATTTCAGTATCTTGAAGCACTTTACAGCTGTGGATTTCAACAAGAAGTCTCCTACATCAATAATTGATTTTCAAGGTCTCATTCTCTTTTATTCTTGAGGACAAGAATGTTTTCAAGGGTAAGGGAATGTTATGATCCGAGAATTTGAGGTTTGGGCTGTGTAATGTTGCTAATGCTGAGTTGCTGCTGCTGTGCTGATTCTGTTGCTGATTTGCTGCAGCTGGGTGTTCTGTTGCATTAGTTACCGTTGATGCTGTTAGATTGATGATTTAAGGCTGTTATGTGTTGATTAGTTTAGTAAGTGATGTAAGGGCTTCGTAGTCCTTTCCTCTACTGCCTTGTGTTGTTAGTTGAGTTGTAATAAGCTGTAATTGTTATCTGCGTAAGCCTGCAGCAGGGTAGTTTCTGTTAGGTTAGTGCTTTGGCACCAAATAAGTGAGTTTAAATGTTAGTTAGATATTTTTAGGTGCTTCTAGATGCTTCCTAGCTTAAGTCGGTTAGCCAATTGTCTTGATACAATGTATTAGTTAGTCCTAATTGCTTTAAGTAGTTGCCTTATACTATAATCAGAATTCATTCAATGAAAAATATCAAACACAAGTCTCATTTTGAGATTAATATTCTCTCTCTCATCTAACTCTCTCTATTTCTCATCTCCTTTCCCTTCTTCTCTCATCTAAGTCTAAAATCTCTACTTTCTCATCTTAATTTCACTTCTTTCTCATCTCAAATTCTCAATCTATCCTAATTTACTTAGCTTATGTTTGGGAATCGATCCCGATCATAACAGAAGTATATGACATGCTTCGAGAATTTGAAAGCTCAAATGATGACCATCACCCCCATTGTAGGGAAGGCTTTCTATGTCTCCAGCTTCATCAGTGGACTCAAGCCATGCACAAAGAATCTTGTCAAGGCACTTACTCCTTCTACCTTTTCCAAGGCTTATGCTAAGGCAAGATTGTATGAGTCAACGGTGCTAGTTGTGCCTGAAGAGGGTTAAAGGAACGGGGCAGCAATCTACAAACCTCAAGCTGCACCAGACGGTCCTAAGACACTGAGTATGGAGGAAAAGAAAGCACAGAACCTTTGCTTTAAGTGTAATCGGAATTGGTCACAACTGCAACCCTCAACACCTCATGGTTGTTTCGGGCATTGAAGTGGATGGAACTCAAGTCGATGGTGTGGAATGTGATGAAATGAGCATGGCAAAGTTTGGAGACTTTGAAGCTATGGGGTATGGATGAATCTAGAAGCATCCTATGGGCTGTCTGCACTCGAAAATCAGAACTCAAGAATGCACCTACGTTTGCACTCGGCTGCTACTTCCTGCATTGTATAGGATCTGAATCTGCACCAATTCATCACATTTTCAGCTGTAATTTTTCAAAAGTTCAACATCAATAAGAAGTCCTTCAGCTGCAATGCTCTCTCAAATGATTCTCGAGGACAAGAATCTATAAAGAGGGGAGTATTGTAACGATTCTAGATAGAGGGAAGTGATTAGTAATAAGTCAATTGTATAAGTCATCAATAATGAGCTTGTATTAGTCTTGTAAGGGTCAATATTGTCGGTTAAGGCCATGGCTTAAGTGCAATGTATCTTTAGATATTTTAGTCTTAGCTGCCATTAGTAAGTGGTAGTATAAGTAGGTAAGATCTCTTGTAATCTTGGCATAACTTTGATGACTTGAAATATATTTTCTCTCTCTTGTTCTTTCAAGTCTCTCTAGATATTTTCTTCATATCTCTTAACTCCTCTTCTCAATCTACTTCAATCTCATCTTCATTCTCTAATTCTCTATTGATTCTTATCTTGATCCTACATTCCAGTGTGATCACCTATTCGAACCCTAGGTTATGATTCAAGTTGAGCTTGAATCATAACAGCATTCTAGAAACAAGTAACTCACATGGTCCAACTCAGTGTGGCAATCTTATTAAACACACCAACGTAACACCTTTGAATCACCATCCACATGACTAAGATAAGTCATCTAAAGAGTTAAGTGATGATCTTAACAGACGAATAGTCCAAACTTAACCTCAACCTCGAGTTATTCAAATAAAATTCCATACTATTTGTTCCAAGTCTATCTATGGCTTAATCTCGTTATCCACTTAGAACATACATGTAAAATGTAATATGAGGACTCTGTCCATCTCGTGGACAATACTTAAAAGAAAATCATATGCAATATATATGCTCACTTACATAAATTTAACGAGGAAATGATTGGAACTTTAATTTTATTCATTATTAAAATAATATTACAAAATAAATATGGATTTTAGGACACTATCCCTAACAATCTCCCACTTGTCCTAAATCCAATTTATTACACACTTTATACCCATCCCTTATATGCATGTTCCAAAGGTCTACTGAGTCAAAATCTTTGTGAAGTCAATTACTCTATCTGAACCAACATGCCTCCTTTGAAGCTTTTGAAGCTGCAACATATTCTGCCTCCATGGTGAAGTTAGCACTACAAGATTGCTTGATACTCCTCCTACTAATGGCTCCTCCTCCAAAAGTAAAGACATATCCAGATGTCGAACATCTAGCATCTCTATTTTACTGGAAGTCTGAATCAGTATAGCCAACTTGAACTAGCTTGTCACTATGAAAGATCAGCATATAAGCTCTAATTCTTCTCAAGTACTTTAGAATATGCCTTACGACCATCCAATGTGTCGAACTTGAGTCATATTTAAATAACTTGACAACCAAATCTTTATAGTTGACAACACCCATACATCATTCCCAATGAGTAGTATTTCATCGACATACAATACTAAGAAAGTCACTACTTTCGCTTGATGTTGTTTGTACACGCATGGTTCATCAACCAATTGCTCAACACCATAAGACTTTATCACTTCATTGAATCTAATAGTCCATGGGCGTGATGCTTTCTTCAGTCCATATATGGAATTCTTCAGTTTGCATACCATATGCTCTTGATTTTTGCCAATGAAATTGTTTGGTTGCACCATATGGATGCCTTCTTCAAGACGACCAATCAGAAAGGCCGTTTAACATCCACTTTCCAAATCTCATAATCATAATGAGCTGTAATGGATACAAGTACCCTTATGGATTTTAGCATAGCTACTGGTCAGAAGGTCTCATCATAATGAATTCCTTCCTTTTGGGTAAAACCCTTAGCAACTAGCCTTGCCTTAAAGGTCTCGACCTTCCCGTCCACTTTTCTTTTCCTCTTATAGACCCATTTACAACCAATGGGCTTAATGCAAATAAGCACCACCTAATTACAATACATAGATCCTATCTCAGATTTCATTGCTAAGACCTATTGGTCAGCATCCTTGTCTTTAATTGCCTCATTGTAGCTGAGAGGATAAGATTCAATGTCACGATCAACCATTAAGGCTCCTACCATGAACCTGTCAGGTGCCTTGACAATCCTTCCACTACACTTGGGCTCTCGTGTACTTGGAACATTCTCGACCCTATTAGTAGGTGCATCTAATGCATCCACTGTGCCTCGAGTTGTGTCTAGCTGTTCAGAATTAGTGTCATTTTCTTTTAATTCCTCTAACACCACTCTGCTTTTGCTTTTGTAGCCTACTACAAAATCCTCCTCTAAATATTTTACGTTTACATTTACAAAAAAATTTTGATTAGAAGGACAGTAGAAAAGGCCATGTTCCTTTAGGATAACCCCAAAAAGGGATTGGTAAGGTAGCATGACTCATCATGGACCTTACAATATCTAACAATATGCTATTCCTTATTTCTGCAACACCATTCTACTGTGGTATACCCGGAGCTGAAAGCTGAGATTTTGTCCCATTTGCAGTTAGAAAATCCAGAAACTCACCCGAAAGATATCCATCACCTCGATCTGATCGAAGCAGCTTCACTTGTTAACCTAATTGCTTTTGAACTTTAGCTTTTTGTACTCTTTGAACTTTTCAAAAGATCTGACTTATGTCCCATTAATAAACATATCCATGCCTTGAGTAATCAACTATACATATCATGAAGTACTCATACCCACCTCTTGCCTGAAAATTCATTGGCCTACATATATATGTGTGAACCAGCTCAAGTAAGTCACCAACCTTGTTGCCTTGACTTGATCATTTTATCTTCTATGTAGGATTTGCAGACTAGTAATGACTTCTAGTTCAAAGACTCTATCAGTCCATCTTTTACCAGTCTTTTGATTATGTTCAAATTAATGTAACCTAAACGTTGGTGCCATGTGTAGGCATTATCTCTTTCAGGTTGTTTTCTCTAAGGAGATTGAACAAGTGAGCTTGTGTTAGATTTATTTAAACATATATGAGAGTTTTGATTAGGAAACAACATAAATAACCCATGGACACATGTACCTTTGAAAATAAACAATTTATTTCTCGTAATAAATGGTTCAGAACTAAAATTAAATGAATAACCATTATCCACCAAACGAGAGACATAAATCAAATTCCTGCGCAATGCAGGTACAAATAAACAATCCTTTTAAAATCAAAACTCTACCGTTAAAGACTAAGCTACCATCTCCTTCTCCTAAGACCGCTACTCTTGTACCATCTCCAACTGTCAGGCATAGCTCCCCATCATACAGCCTCCCGGTTAGCCTTGTAACATACTACAGAAATAGTCAGTTCAACCTAAGTCCACACACCAGGAACCTGGTGGACTTTCAACTATGTATAACTTAACTAAGTGAGATATTATCATAATTTTCCTAGATGGCTTTAGCAGTATTTGCAGGAAGAGTAGCTATGTACTTTATGCAGTTCCTCTTCTAGTGGTCCATCTTTCCGCAAAAGAAACACTTTCCTTTTTCTAGCTTCTTGTTAGGTTTTGTCGCTACACTAGCAACCTTGCCTTTGCCTTTCTTCCCAGTCGGTCCCTTGTTCTGCGTGCTCCCACAAGCCCTTGATACCTGAGTCAAGTGTGCACTCCCTTTGGCTCATAACACACTGCAACCTGCAGCACCTTCATCAGCTCAGGCAATGAATAACCTTTATTATTCATTATGTAGTTGAGCCTGAACTAAGCAAAAGGGTTGGACAGAGAGTTGAGGATGCTGTCCTGCTGAGACTGACTATCAATCTTAGCACCTAGAATCTCCAACTCAGACAAACACGCCATCATTTTCGTGACGTGCTCTTGAACTGGCAACCCTTCTGACTTCCTCATATTCAAGAGCTTCCTTATCAGCTCTTGCCTAGCTACCCTATCATGACCACCAAACATTTCCTTTAAATGTTCGATCATCTCAGCTGCTGTTTCCATCTCAAGCATTTGATGCATGAGAACATTTGTCACAGAGGCCAAATTATTACATCTGGCTAACTTATTAGCCTTATTCCAGCGTTCATAACGCACTTTAGCATCATTTTTAGAATTGTTAGCAGGCACCGCAGGTCGAGTATCAGTGAGAAAAAATTTGTGACCCTCATGTATTAACACTATGTCCAAGTTCATTTTCTAGGTGAAGTAATTCGGTTTGGTTAAAGCATTATCTTTTAGAATTGAATGAAGTGCACGAGTTGCAGCCATTTGAAAACACTATAAATACAAACATTTATGTAACTATCTAATATGAGTCATGTATAATGCAGTGATATTTATTCTTTTAATTTAGAAAACACAATCAGTCAGGTATCCACAAAACTGTACTATCATGCATGCCATGATGACCCAAATACACCACTCCTTAATCCCCAGCAGCAGGGTCGCACGAAATTAGTTTGGGTGAGAACTATTCTTAATTAACTTGTTTTCTTGTAACTCTTACTAAATATGATTAACTCACTACTTTATCTTAGTCTCTAACATAGCACAACAGAGCTCCTCGGGGAGGTTAATGTATCATGCTAGTCAAGTGTAAACCATTACCTAAATCTCCATGCAAATACGCATAATTCTCCACAATAGTGTGGTCGCATTGCTTCTTTGAACTTTGGTTTATCCTATTAGAAGTCTAACCTTGTAAGCTACAAATCGACATCCTCAGCGGTGAGTACTGCTAGACTGATAATGGAGATCGTGAGGTTTCAACAATTGAATCTCACTCCCATCTCCCATTTGATTTTTATAAACTAGTGGCTTTTGATTAACTTGCATTTATAACCTAGATTATCTCATAATCTCATTTAGAATGTCATTCAAAAAAATTAAATTAACTAATAAAATTAATTAATTAATTTTTTATTAGAATAGTTCTGACTTACAACTTAGATTATCTCACAATCTACTTTAGAATCTCATTCTAAAATTGAATTAATTAATAATAAAAATTAATTAATTAATTTTTTTATTTAAAGTACCGATTTACGACTTAGATTATGTAAACTAGTACTTACGCCTACATGCCCCAAATTTTTTAAAATAAAAAATGCTAACGTTAGCGCTGACATTAGTCACTGAGAAAAATTTAATTTTTTAGCTAAAATAATTAATTAAAAAAGTTAATTGAATCTAATCTCATTATAGCAATTTTTCGATTTCGTAAATCTTGATTAAGAATGCACAATCTCATCATACGAACAACATGAGTGTAAATTAATAAATTGGCAGATCTGAATTAACTTTTAATTCAATATTGATTTAAACAATTAAAATCGGTACGTAGATTATTATCAATGTCAAATTAAACTAACTTTCCTTCTTAATAAAATATCTATTTTATTAAATCGCAAGTCTATTTATTTTGATCTTATTATACATATTCATGTATATTATGAATGTAGTCAGAGGCTAATACCAATTGTTGGGACGAATTTAAAATTTTTTCCCCTAATTTAATAAAGTTACCGCAACGAAAGGGAAAGAATTCCAGGACTTGAGTAGGCATCACCAAGCAAGAGAAAGAATTCCATAAGAGGATGATCGTTGAATTCCAGTGAAAGAAACACCAGAAATGCGTCTTATGCGCCAAACACCACCACTCAAAACACCCTCTCTTACATGTGTTTCACCCTCAAATCGGTGATCAGATTGATTCCCCATGCATACCCAAAGGAAAGGGGAGATGATGAGGTGTCCAAAACCATAAAGATCACGGGTGGCCTATAGAAGGCGGGAAGAAAACCCATGTGAGACTCCACGCGGCTCCACAGAATTCCAAAGCTCCTCTCTATCGTGGCACGTCTCGCCCCCTTATCCCTCATCCATCTCGGCCCCTACCTCCTCATGTGGGGCGTCTTCTTGCTAAGTTTGAGGAGCATGATGACCTCATCTGTCGGGAGGAGGCTATCAGCTCTGGTTTGTGGAACATCATCTGTGGAGGAGAAGGCTACTTCTAAAATGGCTCTGTTTGTTTTGTAGTTTCATCTTTTCTTTTTCTTTTTCTTTTTGTATCCTTATTATATATTTCTTCAGGAGTAGGTTTGACAATATTGTTTTCCTTTCCTGTTGCTTTAGCTTTTGCCTTGTTGGTTTTAGTTTTGCTCTGTAGGCTGCGGCCGTGTCTTGGGATATGCCCCTTGTTGGTAATAAAAATAATTGCTTACTTATTAAAAAAAGGCTTCCTCCAATCTTCACACTGACTTGTGACAGGTTGATGTGCCTCAAAGCAATCCAAGTTTTCACGTATAATTACTCTGCTCTCAAAACTGAGAGACTCAGTGAATTGTATGTCATGGTCTAAAACCTTAGTTTTAATGACCATGGTTTCTTCACACCATGTCTTGGGTAAGTTATAGCCTGAGGCTAACTGAGCCAAGTCATTAGCTGCCTTATTTGGCTCTCGAGGTATGTGTTAAAATGGGACACCATCAAACTTTCCCAATAGTTACTTGCACTATTGAGGTATATTTATTCCAGGTACCACTTAAACACTTAAACTCCCCTTTTACTTGGAAAATGACAAATTGTGAGTCCCCTCTTATGGTGGACTTGCATCTCAAGGAGAATTTGCAGGCCTATTATTAGTGCCTCATAGTGTCATGATAGGGAAATATTGGAATAAGAGGGTATTAAGTCATTAGTAATGATCAAGTACTTAAGTCAATTGTAATAGTCTTATAAGTGGGTTAAGCCATGCTTGGTAGCATTGGTAGTTCCTTAGTAGTATTCCTCATGTAAAGCAGTATTCGTTGTTCTTGAATTAGAAATGTCGGTTGGGATGGTTGTTATGTTTGTTAGTGGCGGCTAAGGCGAAAACTACATGCAATGTATTTGGAGATATTTCTAGGTAACCGACTTAAGCTTGGTTTAGGTATAAGTAGGTGCATTTTTCCATTTGTAAAGGGAATTGAATGATATGAAATTGATTCTCTTCTCTTACCTCAATTTCTCTTTAATCATCATCTAATTCTCTCTATTCTCTCATCTATTTCTCACTTCTTCCTCATCTCATATTCTCTTTCCTAGGTCATGATCCAAGATTGATCTTGAATCATGACAATTTGTATCAGACCTTGTGAAATTGCTTTCGATCAAGTTGAATTGCATTCAAATGGATTGCACTAACATTAGATCAAGCTTATTTGGTATCAAGCTCATTTGATCAGATTGCTTTTAATCAAAGCTTCACTATTTCAATTCCTTGGCCAGAGTTTGTTGTTTTTGTGATTATCTAGCTGAATTTACATACAAGCAAGGATTTTGAGCTTAGGATCTTAGCATTGGATCGAGTTAAATTGTTGAGCTAAATTGGCTACAGTTGCATACATATTCATTGATCTTGCATTAGATAGCTGTCTTTGTCTTCGAATTTGCTGAATTCGCTAATTTGTTTTGCATCAATTAAGGCAGAAATGGATGTTGATGCTTGCGCTAAATCAATTTAGAAGTTTGGAGATGCATTCAATGCTTTGATTCATAAGAATAGAGAAATTTTCGAGCAAAATTTTTAGAAGATATGATAGATTATTGATGATATGATTGCAATAGCCAAGGCGAGGCAGCAGTCTGTTAAGTATAAAGGTTTGTTGTCTTCGAATGTGATAGCAATGAAAGTAAAGGCTCATATTGAACTCAAGAACAGTAGATCATTAAGACTGAAGCATTTAACACATCCAAATCTTTTGATCAAGTTGCATTCTAGCTGCAAGAAGAGTGGTACTAGTAAGAAATTTAAAGTAAAAGCAAGAATGTGGTAGCTTGAGGAAGTGATTGAGCCTATAAGAATGCAAGATCAATGACATAAGCTGAAGTAGAAAGCATTTGTTTGAGCTGGTGTGGCATATTTACAGCCTAAGCAAGGTGAACCGAAGCAAATGAAGACTTTAGCAATGAAATGGAAATTAATTATGCAGCCAAATTTGCATACACAAGAGCCTAATTTGGAAGCATAACTCAAGAAAGTCAAGAACAATCAAGTGGTTAATAAAGTAACAAATCAAGAACAACTAAGGCCTCCTAATCCAAGGAAGGAGAAGCTTAGTGTTACATTGGAAATTAATCATCACTCGTCGCAAAGATTTAAGCAAATTGTATCTGGAGGTGCTGGAGTCAGCTTGAATTTGGAAATTACAGCAACAAGACTGGTTAATGATGCAGCATTTTGACTTGAGCTAGATGAGATGATGCAAACAAAAGTTTTTGAATCGAATTCGAAGGTTGTAGCAGTGACATCAGTCTAGCAGAATGCTAGCATCGAACAAGTCAATAAGGATTAACATAAGGCTGATTCGGTAGCTTGCGAGACTCTTATTACCACAAGCTCAGCCTTAAATCTGGATAGAATTGAGGCATTAAAATCTGGACTGGGCGCTATACAACCAGTTGAGCAAGAAGGTGAGCAGCCTTTGATTACTGCATCTAGGGATGGCAATGGGTCGGGTTTGGGTTGGGTTTACCTTCATCCAAATCTAATCTAGAAAAAACTAGGCCCAGCCCAAATCTGATAAAAACCCATTTATTTTATAACAACTCAATCCAAATCCAAATCTATCGGGTGGAACGGATAACCGAACCAAATCCATAACCCATTTAAAACCTAGAATAAGTTATGGCATTATAATCTAATATTAATATTAAATAATAATAATGCAACAATTATACCTTAAGGCTAATATTTGGACAAGTCAATACACTTTTTTTTTTCCATTTTATAATTTAATATTTATACAATAATAATGTAATATTAAGCAACTGTTCAAAAGCCTTTAACCACTCATTTTTATACATTTGTTACATTATTTTTTTACAAAGAATATTATAGTAATAGACCAAACTCCAAATATGTTGGCATAGTAAAAAAAATATTAGAATATAGTTTTGCTTGTTAAATACTCAAAATTTGGTAATTTAAAAATTTATTCTATACTAAATATAATTTCAAATCAGATTTGGGTCGGGTTTGGGTTGGGTTTGATGTCACACAAATCTGACCCGACCTAAAACCCATTTATCAACATCCAAATCCAAACCCATTTAAAATCCATTTTTTACATCCAAATCCATCATAAATGGATGGATTTGGATGGATATCCGCCGAATTTGGGTCTGATTGCCATCCCTAACTACAGTTAAGAAATCGAAGGTGCAGATCGAAGTTTAGGACAACAAAACACTACTTTACATGAGGAATACCAGTAAGGAGCTACCAATGCTACGAAGCACAACTTAACCCACTTATAAAAATATTACAATTGACTTAAGTACTTGATTATTACTAATTACTTAATACCCTCTTATTCTAATATTTCCCGATCATGACACATACTCTGTCATATTGTTGGAGCACTTGCCAACTAAGGCGAAAACTAACTTAGTAATGATCCCAGTAGGGGATTCAATTATGATTTCAACTTTGGCACTTGAATTGGTTCTGGATCCATCAAAACATAACTTTCACGGGACCATTTCTATCACCATGAGCGGATCTAGCTCACTATCTAAGCCAGTATGAATGTTTGGATGGTTAGCTCAAAAGTGTCCTAAGCCTTAGCCTTTGACGGACTTTTGTGGCACATATACCAGTTCAAACTTAAGTAGAAGAATATTCCACTTATTCAATCTTCCTCTCATTAGAGGTCTATCTAACATGTGTTTGCTTTAGTTTGCTTGCAGTTAAGTGTGATGTGATTGTCGTAAAATGATAAACAAAACAAACGTACAAAAGGGATTCACCTCGACTAGGGAGTGAGCCTAATTATGAACCGCACATCTTTGACCTCAACCACTCATCATTTTCGAAGGAAAGGTTTTGATATATTGGTGTATCTAACTTCGGTTTTACCATGAGTTTTGCTTACGCTTTAATTAAGAAGACTTTTGTAAAGCATTTTTTTGTGGATTTTTTTATATATATGTGTTGACAAAAAATAAAGGATATGGACCTAGCTCAAGTGGCAGTTACAGTGACGAACCAGGGCCCACAAACATCTTTCGTCATACAGTTAAAAGTTAGGAATTGGGGTGGAGACAAACCTAAGAGCTTAGCAGTCCACTTACAAGCTCGATTCAATCAGGTTTTCAAGCCTGGCACCCTTAACTTATAATAACTTGAATGAGGTGAGGTTTGACAAGATTAAGGTGGAGCAAACCGTATTCATGTGACCGAGTTAGGACCAACGCAATCAAGGTGCAGTCTTGTTCGTCAAAGCCCTAAACAATGGCGTGAACCTAAGTTCACCTGACTTATTAAGCAGTGACAGTAGTGTTAAGACCAACGCAATCAAGGTCAAGCCTCAACTATGAAAGCCTTAAACTAAAGCCTAAATTCTCAACTCATCAAATATTTGGGAACTGATTAAAACTATAAGTTCATACCTGAAACCCGAGAGACTGTATTTCTGATGAAGCAAGTACGACAAGTTCTACGTTAATCTAAGCCATGCTAAGTTACGCTACTCCTAAGAAAAAGCACAAGAGTACTGTAATGAAAACTTGAAGAAGTTTTGCATTGAGTGTGTGTGCTACTTTGGACTATTGTAGAGTCCTTTATTTATAAAAAACAAAAAATAACGGTTGCTCCTATTGTTGCATCAATTTCACCCATGTTTGGCCACTAAGCCTCTTCTTTGTGCACGATAATCTTCAATGAACGTGCCCTGAATTCAGTATTGGAGGGAAATCCTTGATGTCCACATCTGTAATCTTAGCAGAAGTCCCTTCTAGAAATCCTATGTCCTCTTGGTTTAAGCTTAGTGCCCAAGTATCTAAAATTGCACTCCAAGTAACCACCTCGAGCTTGGAAGTCACCTATCTTGCAGCCTTCTTGGAAGTCCCTTGTACTCGAGCTTCTTTCACCCTTTAACAACCTCGAAGCCTCAAGTGGTTGATACTCTTGTCAGGGTGATCATCTCTTCAGGATACTGGGCTCGAGATGCCATTACTTTAGCACCTAAAGGCTTGATTACCCTCGAGGGTGGCCTCAAGTGTTAAGCAGGGGGCACTTTACTCAAAACAGCGTCCTCTCAACCCTTTCAAAATTAGAGTGCAAACAAATGCTCCCTTCAGACAAACCGGGTCGCCAGGCGAGCAAGTACCAAGCTAGTATTATAAACATATAGTCCGCCCACTCCGTGGGTGAACTTAGGTCATTCCAAGTTTGGCCATGGAGTGTATTACCTGACAATCTTTAGCCATAGCTTGCTGGTGCATAATGTTTGCCCTAGCGATGGATGTGTTTAGCATTCTGTTTTGGCTCTTTGCAATTGTCGTTCATATCTAGTTTGAACCTTGATGGAAACTAATAGAGCATATGACCTAAATAAGATGTGTACTGGGGTATTTGACCTTTAATAGGATTTAAGTTATTACGGCTCACAATTGAGAGCATGGTCCATTATGAACCTTAGCTAGGTATTTAGCTAATCGTAGATCTTAACAAAGCATTTAGCGCATTGTTTTCCCGAATAAGGAATTTAGCCCATTAGAGATCTTAATGGAGCGTTTTTATCTCTTTGTTTGTTTGAATGGAGCAGTTTTTACTTGTGTATGTTTCGGGGAATTTGAGCCTTTGGGGCCTTCTGAACTTAGAGTGTTTAAAACATTTTGCTCCTTTATTTCTACAAGCGTTGTGAGTGTATTAGAATTTTGTTATGATCGGGCCATGTTTTAAGCATTAAAAGCTGTGTTTTGGTTTAAAGGTTTTAACTAGGAAATAAGGGTCTTGGCAGGAACTACAGTTAGTATAAGAATTGAGCTCTCTTCATAATTAGATTCATTGAATTATAATTTCCCCAATTCTCTTCTTTCTAAACCCTAATTCTCTCATCTTCTCATCTCTTCTCTTCTTCTTCTCATCTCGAATCTCTCCCTCACCTAAGTTATGATTCAAGATTGATCTTAAATCATAATAATTGGTATCACAGCTTGCGTTTGCCTACATTTTATTGCTAATTGTTTTGACCTGATCTGGTTAAACGCAAAAAGGTTGCAGTAATGGCTGGAGGAGCTAATACTTCTGCTAATGCTGGAGTTAATCAATTTGATCCGTTTGAGCAATTGAGGCGACGGATGCAAGAGATTATTACAGCAACGCAGTAATCTTGGGATCAAAAGCTGGGTCTTCAATCTCAACAATTGCAACAGTAGGTTAATAGACCGCAAGAGTAGTTAAATAGACAAAGTTAGACCGCGGGAGTTGGAGTTTTATCAGCTGCTAGTTAGCATGCGAGGCCACCAGATCCTATGCAGCCTTAAGTATCTGAAGATAGTGGAGATGGAATGATTGCGGCAAAGAACACTAGATTTAGGCAGCCTCACGTAGAAATTGAGCCATTTGATGGAATGTAACCACAATCGTGATTAGAAGATGTGAAAGATACTTTCATTTCTATCACATAGCAGAAGCATAAAAGGTGGAGTTGGCTGCAGTGTGTCTCCATGGAGATCAAGAGGTGTGGTTTTATAGTCTGATTTCATGGCAAACCTTCACTTTCTTGGCTTGGATTTGTGGAGGAATTGTGTGAGCATTATGGTGATGAAGGTCCAGGAGATGTGGTGGATAACTTAAGCAATGGAAGTACATGACACGATTTGAGAACTTGAGAGCGAGGATGATGGTTATTAATCCTAGTGCTAGTGAAGCTTATTACGTTTCTAGCTTCATTAGTGGCCTTAAGCCAAAAATAAAGAACCTTGTCAAGGCCATGAGTCCACTGAGCTTGTCCAAAGCTTATGTGAAGGCCAAATTGTTTGAATCCACGGTTCTTGCAGCTTTTGAAGGCTAGAGAAGTTAGAGTAGCCAAGCCACTTCTTCTCAATAGCATGGTGCAACTATAAATCCTAAATCATTAAGCTTGGAGGAAAAGAAGGCTCAAAGGTGGCGTTTCAAATGCAATCAAAGATATTTCTTCGGGCATAAATGTAATCCAAAGCTCCTTATGTCAGTAACAGGAGCTGAGGCTTAGGAGGCATTGAAGATCTGGAGGTGGAGCCAGGATTAAATGATCAAGTTAAAGAACTAAAGGATGATTTTGAGGAGGATGAAATGGAAATATTTGTTAAGGCTTTGACTAGGAATGAATCTCATAACACAACAAGAATCAAAGGGGAAGCAAGCCACAAGCCTCTTTTGATATTGATTGATAGTGGGAGTACTCATAACTTTATTGATCCCAAGCTTGTCAATTAGAACAAGTCCTTTGGCTGTGACTGTAGCATATGGGAATTCAATTCTCACTCAAACCAGTGTAAAGGATTCAATTAGCTAATGCAGGGCCACCAATTTGTGTATGACTTTAAAATTTGCAGTTAGGTGGTTGTGATATGGTTCTCGGGGTCGACTGGATGAAGACATTCAGCTCGTTGGTGTTTGATTTCTCCCAGCTATGAGTTTCTTTTGAGATGAATGGCAATACTTTCAAACTACAGAGCATTATGGAGCAAGGTCAGCTTTAGATGATGAAAGAAAAAACCCTAGGGAAGGTGATCAAGAAGGGAGCCTAATAGTTGATTGACAATTGTTTTCCATTTCTGCCACGCAAGCTATAGCTCAATGAATTCTAATCCTACAACTAGCATGTTGATTGAGGAGTATAAAGACTTACTTGAGCAGCCAACCTCCCTTCCACCAAAAAAGTCCTTAGATTATGCTATACCATTGAAATCAAATTTAGATCCAGTTAATTTGAGACCTTATAAGTATCCTCATTCACAAAAGAGTGAGATAGGGAGGAAGGTGGATGAGCTTCTGAAGACTGACTTTATTCGACATAGTCATAGCCCTTTTGCCTCACCAATGATATTAGTTAAGAAGAAGGATAGGACTTCTAGAACGTGTATTGACTATAGGTAGCTCAATTCGTTGACAATCAAAGATAAGTTTCCAATTTCAATCATTGATGACCTTTTGGATGAGCTTCATGGGTCTCATTACTTTTCTAAGTTGGATTTAAGACAAGGGTATTGTCAGATTTGAGTGTTGAAGCAAGATATACACAAGACTGCCATTAGAACTCATCATGGGCATTATGAATTCTTAGTGATGCCATTTGGTTTGACGAATGCCTCAGCTACATTTAAAGCTTTGCTGAGTGATGTGTTCAATGAATTTCTGACGAAGTTTGTCCTAGTTTTCTTCAATGATATTCTGGTATACAGTCCTATAATTCAGGACCATGTGGCTCATCTGAGGCAAGTGTTCAGCATCATGCGCAGTCATAAGCTATATGCTAAACTCTCTAAGTGTTTTTTTTCCCAAACCCAAGTGGAGCATTTGGGTCATATCATCTCTTGCGAGGGAGTATCTACTAATCCATCTAAAATTCAAGCTGTGAAAGAATGGCCTACACCTTCTTCACTCAAATAGTTGAGAGGATTCTTTGGGCTAGCTAGATATTACAGGAAATTTGTGGCAGGATATGGTATAATTGCCAAACCATTAATCAATCTTCTCAAGAAGGATGCTTTCCTCTGATCTACTGTAGCTTAAGAGGCTTTTGAGGAATTAAGGGCAGCTGTGCGTTCAGTTCCATTCTTGGCTATGCTGAATTTTAGTGTGGAATTTGTTCTTGAGATAGAAGCTTGTGGAAAAGGTGTAGGGGTTGTCTTATCTCAGAAAGAAAGACCGGTGGCTTATCTCAGTCAAGCCCTCAGTCCCAAGCATTTGGAGCTATCCATTCATGAAAAAGAGTATCTTGTTATTCTTATAACTATTAAGAAATGGAGGCATGACTTAGAGGGACATCACTTTATTATCAAAACTGATCACCAAAGTCTTAAGTATTTACTTGAGCAGAAAATTACTACAAGAGAGCAGCACAAAGGCTTGATGAAGATGCATGGGCTAAATTATACGATTGAGTATCTAAAGGGAAAGGAGAATCATGCAGCAGATGCACTGTCTTGCAAACAAGAAGAGGTTGAATCGGGTTCTTGCTGTGCAATGTCAGTTGTTTTGCCTGCTTGGAAGAAAGATGTGCATAAGTCATATGTAGGAGACAGCTTTGCTCAAGAATGTGTTACTGCATTTAGTATCAATAGCACTCCTTCTGCCGAGAATTTTGAGATTAAGGTAGCAAATGGAATAATCAGAGTAAAAGGAAGGGTGTATATTGGTTCAATGACAAATTTAAGGAGGCATGTTATTGTTGCTTCCCATGATTTAGCATGGGAAGGACATTCTGGAATCGTGGGAACATATCAAAGGCTCAAGAATTACTTCCAATGGCCTGGCATGAGAGGGATGTAGTGGAATATGTTCAAACCTGTGATGTGTGTCAGCGAGCTAAATTTGATCGTAAGCAGTATCAAGGGTTGCTTCAACCCTTACCAATACCAGATCATGCTTGGCAACACATAAGCATAGAATTTTTTGAAGGATTGCCTAAGTCTGAAAGAAAAGGGATTATTTGGGTGGTTATGGATTGATTCACTAAGTTTGGTCACGTTGTTACCCTGAATCATCCAGTTTCAGTTGAGAAACTTGCGAAGGTCGCCTTAGATAACATTTACAAGCTTCATGGCTTGCCTCACTCCATCATTTTAGATCGGGACAGGCTGCTCACCAGTCACTTTTGGTGTGAGTTATTCTTGTTGTTGGGGACCTTTCTTGCCTTAAGTTTATCTTATCATCCACAGACAGAGGGACAAACAGAAAGGGTGAGTTAGTGCATTGAGCAGTACTTGAGAAGCATGATATTTAGTCACCCTAACAGTTGGAATAGGTGGTTATCCCTAGCTGAGTTTTGGTACAACACACATGCTCATTCAACCTTGGGAACCAACCTTTTAAAGCACTCTATGGATATGATCCTCCCTCCCCTATGGTGCTGCAAGGGCCAACAGCTTCTATGACAGAAGTTAATGAATTATTACTTTAGAGAAGATAGTTGGTGCAGTTTCTTAAGGAAAATTTGCAATTGGCTCGAGCAAGAATGAAGTTTTCTTTTACTGATAGAAAGTGTTATGATAAATCCTTTGAAGTGAGAGATTTGGTTTATTTGAAGCTATAACCTTACAGGAAATCCACAGTGGCAGTGCGCAAGAATGTTAAGCTTAGTGCACGTTATTTTAGACCTTACAAAGTGCTTGAGAAACTGGGAAAGGTTGCTTATAAGCTGGAGTTACCTCTTGATTCATATGTTCATCCTGCATTTCACGTGTCACTTCTGAAAAAGCATGTGGCAGAGGGCAAATCTTGTTCTTCTACTCCTCCAAAAGCAAGTGCCAGTGGAGACATTCTGCAAGCTCCAGTTACAATATTGGATTCCAGTGTAGTTCAGCAGCAGGGAAGAAAGATTGAAAAAGTATTGGTGCAATGGGTTAATTTAGCTAAAGAAGACTCTACTCGGGAGGAATTGAAGTTCATTCAAAGTCAATTTCCTTCCATTCATTCTTGAGGCAAGAATGCTTTCAAGAGCGGAGCATCGTTATGATCGGGCTGTGCTTTAAGCATTAAAAGCTGCTTTTGGGGTTAAAGGTTGTAATTAGGAAGTAAGGGTCTTGACGGGAACTACAATTAGTAGTGATTAGGAGTTCAAATGTTTCACTTGGCACGTGTTTTAGCTATTATGCAAAGAATTCGATATTAGCTTGAGTCTAGATGCAATATATAGCTAGATATTATGTTCTTGCACTGACGTAGCTTGTCTAGTATAAGAATTGAGCTCTCTTTGTAATTAGATTCATTGAATGATAATTTCCCCAATTCTTTTCTTTCTCAACCCTAATTATCTCATCTTTCTATCTTTTCTCTTCTTCTTCTCATCTTGATTCTCTTCCTCACCTAGGTTATGATTCAAAATTGATCTTGAATCATAACAAATTAAAGAAGGCGAATATACTATATTAGGTTGGTGAGCCGATGGTAATGATCAAATCGAAGATGCAACTGCTAGGTAATGAGATAAACATTATACCATGGAGAATGGTATATCTTTGAAACTTGTAAACCATATGGGTTAAAATTGTAAATCATGCATACTAACCATAAATGTAGGTAGATAATGAAGATGAATATTGCACCCGTTGCGGGTGATAGCACTAGGGTGGACCATGGTGATGAGTATTGCACCCATTATGGGTGATTGCACCATGGCGGACCAAGGCGATCAGTATTGCACCCGTTGTGGGTGATTGCACTAGGTCAGACCGGACCATGGTGATAAGTAATGCACCCATAATGGGTGATTGCACCATGGCGGACCAAGCATTTATGTGTAATGTGTGACTTAGTAATGATAAGCCTTTGATGGTTTTGTACCACAAACACTTATACTGATGTCGTATATTAGTAATGGAACAAGGTGAGTTTATAGGATATTGATGATGAAAGGCCTCCAAGGATGCCATTATCGAGGTGTAAGTGTTTTTAATTACATACTGTTATTCCAGCCTTAAGGTTGCGAAATGGTTTTAAGAATTCATCGGCCCTTTGTTGTATATTATCTTGACGACAACAATTATTATTGTATTAAGTAGGTGATGAGAAGCGTTTTAGATTATTTATGAGCAAGTTCAAGATTGTCTTAAAATAAGTTATCATGGGCATTGAACTATTTCTTTCTTATTGTTGTCTATTCAGATTACCGTCTTCTTTAAATGTTTTTATTATTGAGTTATCATTTACATTCGTATGTCACTAGCTTGTGATTCTTTATTTCGAGTATGGTGGTTATAGCTACCTTTTACTGTTTTGGAGATGTTCGAGGAAGTATTTTTGATTTTCTGGTGCCCCTTGTCATATCGGACATGCTTTGTGATCGTCAAAAAGGCGTTGTTGAGGTTTGGCATTGTTAATGATGTGTTGCAACATAATGTAAGCAATTATGAAGGTGGCTAAACGGATAATAACAACCTCTTGCACTGCTTTTGCTAAGTTGTTGACCAATAGTGGTACTAAATAGCATAGCATAAGTTTGTTTAAAGTGTGAGCTGCTTAGGTGCAATAATAGTCGTGGTTCATTTTGGACTCTCCTATTAGAAATATTTAGTCAAGTCGCAATGAGAAACCAAGCTTTACAATTATAGTTTGAATTTGACGGGTAGTGAAGTCTTCTGGATATGTTGCAATGTTGTATAACGTGCCGTGATTGAGAATGAAGCTCACCAACTCTTAAAAGGATTGTATCTAATGGATGGGTAGTTCCTGACTTGTAATTGTTTTGACCCGATTCGCATCGTGCGAAGGAAATGCACTTTCAGTCATTGCGGATTGTGAAGCCCCTTTTGTAATGGTTTAGCCTTTGTGACAGAGGTGACGTTTAGCTTGTGACCTAGGGGTGAAGTCCCCTAATCTCTAGTTTAAGAATTGAGGCTTTAGTTTTAGGCTTTGATGGCTAAGGCTTGATCTTGATTGCATTGGCCGTGACATTACTGTCACTGCTTAAATTGTTAGGTGAACTTAGGTTTGTGGTATTGTTGAGGGCTTTGCTGGCCAAGGCATGACCTTAATTACATTGGTCCTATTCCAGTGACCTGAATGCTATTTGCTCCATCTAAATCTTGTCAAATCTAAGCTCATTAAAGTTATTAAAGCTCAAGGATGCCAGGCTTAAAAACTTGATTGACTCAAGCTTGTACTAGACTGTTGAGCTCTTGAGTTTGTCTCCAGCCCAGTTCTTGACTTTTAAGTGCACAAGGACAGGTGCTATGGTCACTGTAACTATCACTTGAGTTAGGTCCATATCCCTTTAATTTTTTTCAAAAATTACATAAAAAAGCCACAAAAATATTCAACAAAGTCTCCTTAATTTAAGCATATACCGGCCTGGTACTTGCTCGGCCGGTGACCAGTATGGTTGACCCAACATGGGCGACAATATATGAGTGACCAACATAGGTGACCTAGCATGGGAGCCCTAGACATGAGTGACCTAGATCGAGCACCCCACAACGGGCGTCCCAAACACGCGAGACCCAAAATGGGCGAACCAGCCGACCGAAGTTCTTTATAAAAGGGAACAAGGTCCTTCACATCTCAAGACACCTCTCCCTCCTCCCTCACTCCTCATACCATTCTCTCTCTCTCTCTCCATGGCAAGCCTCATCCAAGGTAGGCAATCACATGCCTCTTCCTCCCATTGTCTTTCACAATCACCTCTTCGGAGCAATAGCCTTTCAAGCCTCCTACTTCCCATAGGCTAAGTATTTGATATCTAGTAAGTCCATTCATTACCTACTTTCATTACTATTTCATGATATTAATACTGATTTGAGCGTCGGAGGGGTCCCTAGTGGGTTACCCCATGGACCCCTCTTAACGGTTTGGTTGAATCTTGTAAGAAATACTGAGTCGGGTGGGTAGCCCGAGCTTGAGTTAAGCTCATCCTTTCAAACCCCATCTCATACACAACTCCAATACGATGAATAAGCACACTGACCAAATTCATCGTAAACAGCTACAACGTCTCCCTTGAGGCTTTTTGAGTGTCAATTTCCATGAACACCAAAGGAAGGAGTAATACAGTTTTGACATTGTATCCTGATCCCTAGGTTTGTTCCCTTTTTCAAGCTGACAGCCATGGGTGTGTCCCGATCTTTGTGTTGAGGTGTGCCATTTGTTAGCATATCTTACTCTAGAGGCTAATTCTCTGGATCAACCCTCAAGGTTTGAGACTCCTCAATTTGTCCTCCTCGTGGAATTCGTTCTCTATATCAGATCATGTTGGGTTAACATGGCCAAGAGGTTGTACTAAGTTAATGCTGAGAGGTGAGTACGCCTCCTCATTCTCAACTGCTCTCTGAACTAGGGAATTCTTGGCAAGCTGATCCCACCAAGACTCTTGTCCTTTAGAGGATGAGAAGCTAGCCCATCTCTCGGGCTTCTTGTGTGTCTACCCTTTGCCAGTAGTAGCAAAAGGTTTGGTCTTAGTCGTTGGATCCTTGAGATCCATCTGCACAGTTTGTTTGCCCTTGTTGACTCTGGCTTCATCTTAAGAGAGCCTAGTTAAGCAAGTATCACGCAAAGTTCTCCTTTGAGCTGTCTTTTTCCATAGATGCCTTCTCTTTTGAGTACTGGTAAGGCTAGAGGGACTACCCTTCCCATGTCCTTGGTGATTTCTTCTCCAGACATTACCAAATCAGACCACTTGAATGTTGGTGTCCTAAATGTCGTGGTGCCTGACTAGTGTCCACGTCTAGTGGGTGGTAGTTTGGGTTTTTCTTTGGATGCCTAGTTCTCATGATGATCTGGGTCTTTTGAGGAGGATCCTTGGTAGGCTTAACACGATGTGACTTCTCTGATGGCATCCTTTATTCCAAGAGAGGGTCTGCAGGAGATATATATTGAGGCAACAGCTTGAGTTTTCTCATTGCTGCTTGTATCCTCCCACAGCGTTGCTGGCATGCCCCATAAGACATCCTTTCTAGATCGCAAGGTATTTTTTCCAGGCTTGTGAAGCCTTGGGAGAGTCCCTGGTTGCCATTAATCTCCATAGCCAACTCCTCAGCCATTTTTAATGCAATGGTAGAGTTATTGCGAAGCTTGATCAACATGTTTTTAAAAACAGCACACTTGTTTGTAGGATGGAGTTACGTGATATGCCAATGGCATATTCTATCATCCAATGTGCGCCTAAGTGTAGGGAATCTTAGCATCCCTTCAATGACTGACCACTCAAACATATGGTTAGCCACTCTTGCTTTCTGAATGTTGCTAAGGACCATTTTTCTCTTATAGAGGGGACAAGGATAAGTTGAGAAACTACAAGGATTGCTTTTGACTACGGTATTGATAACTTGGACTTGAAACGGACTAGGGAAGGGGTCTTTGTTAACACCCATCTGTCCTTCTCCCGAGTAGATTAATTCCTTTGCTTCTATGGCATCCTAACCACTTTCCTGAAGATGACACAGTTCTTTGTTGCATGGGTCAACAAATTGTGCCATTTACAGTATACCTTCCCCTTATTAGGATTGGGGTCAGGTTTTTTATGTTTACCCCTAATCTTGAGTTTGTTATTGGCTCAAGCCAATCAAATATTACATTGGCTCTTAAGAGATTAAATGAGTACTTTCTCAAGTCTAGGGATTGATAAGACTCCCGGCTTTGACCTCCTTCTTAACCAAAGGATTGCAAACCATAGGAGGCCCCATGTCGTACTCAGCAACGTCGATCTCATAAGGAGGATCTTCATCCTTTTTAATTAGATTGTATATGTAAGTCCCATATGTTAGGAATGATGTCATAAAATCCAGATTTACTCTGTTAATATTATTTTATTAAAGAAAAAAAAATTAAAGCTCCAGTTGTTGCCTTGTTAAATTTGTGTAAATGAACATTTATGCTACATATGATTTTCTTTTTGGAAACATCCATGAGATGGATGTAGTCATCAAACTCCAATTTACATATTTGTTCTTAGTAGAGGTAGCCAGTGGGCCAGGCCAAGCCTGGAACTCGGACCGGCCTGACCCGTTTGGGCTGGGCCCGACTCGGCCTAACCCATTTGGGCCTGGGCAGCACCCCCCCCCCCCCCCCCCCCCCCCCCCCAACAGCTAAAGGGGGAGCAATAGCTCCCCCCTACAATATTATATATATATATATTATAAGTACTCATCCAAATTTCTCATTTCACCACAACAATCTCTCCATCTAATTCTCTCTTCTCTACTAATCCAAAGTTGTCTTGCTTTAAATTTATGAAGTTCTTCTGCTAGTAGAATCTCGTACAAGTTCAAATTTCAGTTTTCGCTTTGGTAAAATTTAGTATCGAAAGATATTTTATTTGTTTGTCATTTTTATTTTTTGAACTTGCATTCATAGTTGTATTTTTTAATTAATAATTAACAATGCTACCATGGCACACAACTCGTCTTCGTTTGGAGCCGGTAAATCTAGTTCAAGCTCTTCATGACCTCCTAAATTTCCTAGGATGGGTAGAGTTGTCGAACTTAATACCCAGGAACGAACATTTTTAGAACCCGGTCCGTCTCCTCCCTACGCAGACACTTCAAGTTGGGAGGAGCAAGAACAGTACTATCACGCCTAGGATTTACCTGAATTAAGGGATGGTCAAACTTCACAATTCCAAGAAGAACCCACACCCACCAGCATCGAGACTGAAGCCCATGACGACACCACTAGTAGTAGGCGTAATGCTAGTGAGGTGTGGAAGCACTTCACCCCAAATCAGACAGCTACTAAAGCCTATTGTAAATTATGTGACCCCCCTAAAACTTTTAGTCATTCACGTGGTGGTGGGACAGGCACCTTAAAAAGACACCTAGAGAGATGCCACCCCGGACTAAACCCAAATAGATCCCAACAACATTTAGTATAACAAATGACTGGTGCACTTGCGAGCTTTAGGTTTTCATAAGAAAGCAATAGGCGAGAATTAGTAAAATATGCCATTGGGGTTGAAAGGCCATTTTACACCGGCAAAGACCCTAGATTTGACCACTATTGCCAAAACGCATTAAACCCCGCCGCCGTAAAGGTTCCTCGGAACACTTTCAAGCAGGACACATTTAAAGAATTTTTAGAATTAAAAATGAGCTTGCAAACATTTTTAGGATGAACATGAGCATGTTCTTGTTGACATCCGACACATGGAGGTCGAAACCTAGTGTGCCTTTCATGCGTATAATGACACACTGGATCGATTCTTCATTCATTATGCAAAAAAGAATAATTTATTTTTGCTATTTAGATTATCCCCACACTACTAGATAATCACGGGTGCCATTATGCAGGCATGCCGCGAGTGGGGTATAGACCGTAGAATTTTTAGCATTACTTTTGACAACGCTACAAGCAATAATGCATCTGCAAAACAATTGATTCGGCACATGAGACCCATGTTAGATGGGAAATGTTTTCATTTACGTTGCATATGCCATATTATGCATTTAATGGTAACGGATGGTTTGGACCTAATACAAACTTCTCTTGAGTGTTTAAGAGAAGTTACTATAATGATCAAATCATCCATAACTAGGAGGAAAAGATTTAAAAATCTTTGTGACACGCATGGTATACACTATAAACAATTTAAATTAGATACACAAACTAGGTGGTCATCAACAGTAGATATGTTAGAAAGAATGTTACCATATAAAGATATATTAATTGAATTTGTACAGGATAGTCATTCAGATCTTAGGTCTTTTAATTTAGAATTAATAGATTGGACTGCAATTATCGAAGTATGTAAATTTTTTAGTATGTTTAGAGACGCTGCGACTTTTTTTTCTGGCTGTTATTATCCTACTATGCCACAAGCAATATCTAGATTGGTAGATATTTCTGTTTAGATGGCACATAACCAATCCAACCCCTTGTTAGAGGCCTTGGTTGTCGCAATGAAAGTAAAATTTGTTAAATATTATTTTGAGCTACCTCTTACTTATTGGTTTGCCACCATTTTGGATCCCCGTTGAAAACTTACGGGTTTGCAATTGTTTTCTAAATTTGTTTACGAAAGGTTAAATCCAACATTTGATAATGTAGCTTTTATTGCGAAAGTTGATTGAGATTTACATGAATTATTTTCCTCTTATTCTCGAAGATTATTGGCTGATAATCCTCAAGTTTTTCCACATTTTATGGTTCTTCCTCATGTAGTAGTAGTTTTGAAGAAAAGTCATATGCGTGAGAGATGTTGGGCCGATTCAAGCCCAAACAAAATCTCACGTCACGTGATGAGTTAGATTATTACTTGCGGTCGCCGATGCTCCAGTTCTTCTCGACACCGACGAGTCCGCGCTTTGACATTTTGCAATGGTGGTGTTCCAACCAAACCCAATATCCTATGCTTTCCTCCATGGCACGGATATACTAGCGTGTCCGATGTCTTTGGTAGCATCGGAATGTGCTTTTAGTGCAGGTGGTAGGATGCTTGGAACAAAAAGAGTGAAGCTTTCATCGTCCAGCTTGCAAATGTTGGTGTACTTAAAGGACTGGCTGCACGTAGCGGATAGGGAGCAAGACCAACTAAAGTTAGGCTCATCAAGCGAGGATGAAGACAACCATACTACGGATACATCAAGTCCCGCCTTACCAACCCCTGCCAGCTTACACTAAGTAATTCTTTTTTTTTTTTAATCAAAAAAGCCCCAAGGCGCAATGTAATTCTATTTCTCTATAATATATGTATTTATATAATATATTTGTAATTTTAAAAGGTGTAGTCGTAGTTGTTAATAATTTATGGCATATTTTATTTAATTAGGTATATTTACCATTATTTATGATGGTGTTGTACTGTATTTATATATTATATTATTCATCAATGAATTATAATTATTTTTTGAGAAATGAATGTGTATTTTATATTTTTACAAGTTGTATTTAAAAAAAAGGGGGGGGGGGGGGGGTGTCGGGCCGGCCCGTGGCCACCTCTAGTTCTAATTGATTTATGAGATTGACCCACAGATAGACTTGGAACAAATAGTATGTATTGTTGTTTGAAAGACTCATAGTCGAAGACAAGTTTGGACCATTTGTATACTAAGACTATAACGTGACACTTTAGATGACTTGTCTTGGTCATGTGGATAGTGATTCAAAAGTGTTATGTTGGTGTGTTTAGTAAGATTGGCACACTGAGTTGGACCATGTTAGTTGCTTGTTACTGGACTACTATTATAGATGAGTGATTCATGTTGTACTATTTGAATGATGACTCTAAATCTTGAGAGTATTCTGGACTTGTGCACTTTAGTTACTTTGGTGTACTACAAGTAAGGTCTAAACGCATGACTGAATTCCCACGTACACCGGGTAGCGGCGTGAAGTGTGACAAAGATTAGGTATTCAATAGGGAATCTACAGTCTCTTGTGAGACACAAAAATCCCCTTAGTTATGTTATGACCCGAGAATCCGAGGCATGGGTTTAAGATGGCTGAAGTGGCGGGAAGAGCCGTTAGAGATTGAAATTCTATTAAAAACCTGTTTTGTTGTGTTCTGCGGCTGTGTTCTACTGCTGCTTGCTGCTGCACGTTACTACTGCTGCTTTTATCTTTGTGTTTGGCGCCAATAATAATGATTTGAATGTTAGTTAGATATTTGCTAGATAATTCTAGATGCTTCTAAGTTGGTTAGTGAAATAAGTCTAGATTCATTGCATTGGCTTGTACTAGATTGCTATAAATAGGAGATGAATGTAATGATCAGAATTAATCAATGAAATTCATAAACAAATATCTCATTTTGAGATCAATTCTCTCTCTCATCTAACTCTCTCTATTTTCTCATCCCCAATTCTCTATTTCTCATCTAATTTCCCTTCTTTCTCATCTCATATTCTCAACCTATACAAATTATACTTTGATTACGCTTGTGGTTCAATCCCGAGCGTAACAATTGGTATCAGAGCCTCGTTTGGCTTCCGATTGAGTGCGTAATCAAAAAAAAAAAAAAAAAAAAATCAGAAAGGAATCAACTCAGCATTGTTCAAGTTCAGAACAAGCCAATCTGGTGCAGCTTAAAGAAATCGGTTCAAGATCAATCCTATCAGATCTGAACTTGCAAAATTCAGAAACAATTGGCAGTGAGTTCAACATTGTGGTGATCTGCTGCATTGTTTTCGCTGCTGAAATTAGAGCTGATCTACGTTGGGAAATCAGAACAATTAACAAGACAATCTGATCAAGAACAACTCAGCTTTTGCTCTACAAAATTTGATCTAAAAATTTTAGGAAATTGTTGATCTTATAATATCAGAATTGGTTGATCAAATCTGTGTGTGCTGCTGTCATTTGAATTCCATTGAATCAATTCACCTTGTGTCATTTTGGAGTAAAGTATGGCTGGAGGTGTGACCACAAGATCAGGAACCAACAAGCCCATAGCAAGTCCCTCTTATGCAGAAGTAACCGCAAGGGATATGGTCCCTGATGCTGTGACAGATTCTGGTGCTAATACATCATTTGATCACCACCGGGAGTTGAATGACAAGTTCAACCAGTTGAATGCCAAGCTTGATCAGCAAAATGAAGTTTGATCAGCAAAGCCTCGAGATTAAACGACAGAATGATAATATTCAGCAAATGTTGAAGTTGATGATGGATAAAGATGCACGGTTACAACAAATTGAAGAAAAGATTGTGCACTTGCAAGAGGAGGTGAATAAGCAAGTGGAGAAATCAGTAGCCGAGCAAATTGATCAACAAACGCAATTTCTTAATGAAAAGATCGCTGAGGTTCAAAATCAGTTCACTAGGCCAATTCTTGGAGGAAATAATATGGACAATGAAGGTTTTGTGTCTCACACAATGTAAGGAGTTGAGGGGATGATAACCGAGCAAGTGCAGAGGTTGGAAGAAAGAATCACAAACCGAATGAACCAACAAACATTGAATGTGGAAGAGAAGATTAAGGAGTTGCACAGCGTAGTTGAGAATCAAAATGTGGCATCTCGTTTTGCACCTCTGATGCCATCAAGCCGATTAAATCGACTAAATGTGGAGCTGGAACCTCACGTTGGTAAGGCTGCAGCTGATACGCTAGTACATCCTCAAGATCAGCTTCAACCAAACCACAACAGGCCACATAATTTCATTTCTGCAGGTCTGGAAATTAATGGGAAACATTGTTTAACACTTGGACAGGAAGCTCACTTTTCAGACCCTCCAGGACGACCACCTGGACCTGCTGCACAGACCAGAACCGAGCGCGAGAATGTAGGACACCTTGATCTTCCTCATGATCCAACCAGCTCACAACCTGTTCGCTGGAGTGCCAGACACAATGTGCAAACATCTGATATGGTTCACCAGTATAACGTGGGGCAAAATGCATCTGAATTTCTTATTAACCGAAGTGAAGAAGTCTCCTATGGCAATAGAAGCAATGGCTTTCGACAACCTCGAGTTCAACTTGAAAATTTTGATGGGAAGCAACCTCACTCTTGGATAAGAAGATGTGAGCGATATTTTCACTACTATTCCATTCCCGATAATCAAAAGGTGGAGTTGGCCGCGGTTTATCTCCAAGGGGATCACGAAGTTTGGTTTTACAATCTATTAAGGAGCACTCCCGCTCTTTCTTGGGACGAGTTCGTGACCGAGTTATGTGAGCGCTATGGTGATGAAGAGGTGGGTGATGTCGTGGAAAGCTTCAACAAGCTAACTCAAGTCACTACCGTGAAGGATTATATGACAAAATTTGAAAATCTTCGAGCCAGTATGGTTACAATTGCACCTCGAGTCCCCGAGTCCTTTTATATCTCGAGCTTCATCAGTGGGTTAAAGCCTAAAATCAAGAATTTGGTGAAGGCACTTGATCCTACTTCCTTGTCTCAAGCTTTTGCAAAAGAAAAATTGATTGAGGCCTCAGATTTAACATTTCCCGATCGGCCCAGGCATCGGGAAGAAAACTTCTAACATCATCATAAGGGGTTAGACCACAAGAGGTTGGATGAGCATAAAGATCCTCGAAACATTGAGAAGGAGCCCTGAAACCACTGTTTTAAATGCCATCAACCTTATGTTCCTGGCCATAGGTGCAATCCTAAATTTCTCATGGCAGCTAGAGGAGTTGATATTGAAGAACAATCCGAAAACGATGAATGTGCTACTGATGTTGATGGATCAGTTCGGGATACCGGTAGTGAAGAAGAGGTTGACATCACAGTTCGAAGCAAGGAAGGAAGGAACGTGTTTAAGAAAATGTCAAGGTCCAAAGCCCTTTAGTTTCTAAAGGGCAATTTCTACAACAAGTGATTTTCAAGTATCATTCTTTTCATTCTTGGGGACAAGAATGTTTTCAAGGGGAAGGGAATGTTATGACCCAAGAATCCGAGGCATGGGTTTAAGATGGCGAAGTGGCAGGAAGAGCCGTTAGAGATTGAAATTCTGTTAAAAACCTGTTTTGTTGTGTTCTGCGGCTGTGTTCTGCTGCTGCTTGCTGCTGCATGTTACTACTGCTGCTGTTATCTTTGTGTTTGGCGCCAATAATAATGATTTGAATGTTAGTTAGATATTTTCTAGATAATTCTAGATGCTTCTAAGTTGGTTAGTGAAATAAGTCGAGATTCATTGCATTGGCTTGTACTATATTGCTATAAATAGGAGATGAATGTAATGATCAGAATTAATCAATGAAATTCATAAACAAATATCTCATTTTGAGATCAATTCTCTCTCTCATCTAACTCTCTCTATTTTCTCATCCCCAATTCTCTATTTCTTATCTAATTTTCCTTCTTTCTCGTCTCATATTCTCAACCTATCCAAATTATACTTCGATTACGCTTGCGGTTCAATCCCGAGCGTAACAAGTTGATTCGTAAATATTTGAATAGTTCAAAAACTTTGGCCAAAGTGTTCTAAATATTTGACATTTGGAATTTATACTGTGGATATGTTCAAGTATAAATGAATTATTCAGTGAAGGGTGAGTTGGTAACTAATGGAGAAACTATGAGAAGGATAATGGTAGTAGTTATGTTTATCCTTTGTCATGGAGATCTATGGAGAGATTGTTGTCATCAATACAGTCTATTAGGGAGATATCGAATAAATGGTATAAGTATGGAGTGTAGTGAGATTTATTTAGTGGAATTCAGTCTCATTAAATAGTAATTAAATTATTTTATGAGATGATTAATTTAACCCATTTGGAGCTAGATTTAAATTGCCACTGAGGTTCCTGCACAAGCCTTTGTATTTAGTGCCATCGAAAAAATATTGAAGAATTCATGAGATGGGTAAATTTAATTTTGCCAAATATTATTCATGAGATTAATAAAAATTAAAAATTATAAAATAAAATAACTTTTTGGAAAATTAAATTCATAAGATGAATTTTTACATGTGCAAAACAAAGTAAAACAAAGGGGGAAAAAAACAAAATATTGGGCAGAGGGCCACAATTCCCGTATTAGCGGATGGGCCAACCAGCGCGCGACACGTGTCCCATGCTGGGTGGCCCTAGGCCGGATCCTCGTGCATGGGCGGCGGCCAATCAGGATGCGACATGTGGCACGCAATGATTGGTAGTAACACGCGTGTTTTGCCCAGTTCATGAAACATAGCGTTTTATCCTTTTTAATGCTTGAACGACACGTTTTGCTTTTTAACTAATTTTGATATCAGCGAATCCCACATCCGTTTTTGAGTAATTTTTGCTCCGATAGCCTATTATAAAAAGAGGTACCTATTTAGAGGTTTGGCATTCAATGGAAATTAAATTTTTGGGTTTCTGGAAATTGTTTCGGAGACCTAAGTGGGGAGAAAAATTTCGGTTGAAGTTTTTCTTTCCTAGTTTAATATTTTTCAGAACCCACCCTCCGCGCAGCTTGAGGTAATTGCGTAGAAGATCGTGGGGTCTCGATTTTGGTATTCATCTAAAGAAGATTATTTTCTTTCTGGTATTCTTATATTAGAGAAATCCCAAGTATGTTTTCTTTCATTCACTTTTAGTTTTCTCTTTTATATTTATTTACAGCATTTGTTATTATGCCTGTTTAAGTTTATATATTGCTATGAATGTATTAGAGTAAAAGGTCTGTAAATCTAAATTAAGAAATTAGATTTATAGATTTAAATTATGAATTTAGATATGTAGATTTAAAATTATAAATCTTAAATCAACTATAGGTTTAGAATTATGAATTCTAAACTCCTTCCACTATGTAAACTTTATAAATTAGGGAGAATTTTTGAAATTCTTCCCACAATCGTTATTAGAGCAATAGGATTGATAGAGATAAACCTATTCCTGGGAGCTCTCGCACGTGAGATGTCACGAAGCGTGACTCTCTAACTGGGGGCTTAGGTAGAGAGAATAGTCTCCTACTCTAAATGTTCTAATAGGTGCCTTTTGTTGTGACCATAGTTGAGAACTGTGAACCCAACAGTAGGCATTAGAGTTATTTTTCCCGATAATTGGTATCAGAGCCAGCCTCTGATTACATTCATAATATACATGAATAGGTATAATAAGATCAAAATCAATAGATTTACAATTTAATAAAATAAAGATTTTGTTAAGAATTCTTAAATACCGATTTAAATTATTTAAATCGTTAAAAGAGTTAATAGTTAACTAGCTTGTTTAATGTAGCAGTTTAAATTGTTTAAATAGTTAAAGAATTAGTAGTTAATTAAGATTATATAAAGTAACTATATGAATTGTTTAAATTGTTAATTAATTAATAGTTAATTAGTTCATTTAAATTATTTAAATTATTAATGAGTTATTTGTTAATTTGAATTTGTCAATTTATGAAATTACATTCATATTATACTCATTGTGAGATTGTGCATATTTAATCATGATTTTTAAAATCGGATAAAATTGATTTAATGAGATTATATTCAATTATTTTTTTTAAATTAAAAAGTTTATAATAAAAAAAATTTTCTGACGTGACGTCAGCACTCGTCATGCTGATGTCATTGTCAGCAATTATTAAAAACAATTTATTTGCTACTTTATGCAATAACTATCAATTAATTTGTTTTTAGAATGAGATTCTGAATTAGATTATGAGATAATCTATGTTGTAAATCTGTTATGATTTTTTCCTTTTCGAGTCTTGTAATCCTTGTATTGAGTTTTGAAGTCTTGTATTGCGTTAGTTGGGCCAAGTTCAAATGTTGGTTGTGTAGCTTTTGGCACCAAAGTCGGTTGTAGCTGGATTTTTGCCAGTTTTGGTGGTTAAGCTTAGATTTAGATTTTTTTTTGAGCCCTTGTAACTTGATTCTCCTATAAGAGGATCAATGCTAGTAAGTCTTTATCATTTAATAAGTAATTACTTCATTTTTGAGATATTTCTCTCTCTCTTCTCATCTCTTCTCTAATTCTCATCTAACCTCACTTCTCTTCTCACCTAAACTTTCTATCTTTACAATTTAAATTTAATTCGACAAATTGAAGCTTAACATTTGGTATCAGAGCTCATTCATGCTGTCAATTGATTGATTTGAGCTGGAGAAATCTAAAAAGAATAAGGCTAACATGTCTGGTGGTGTCACTACCCGATCGGGAGCAGGAGGAGTAGGAGCTGGACAATTCGCTGCTTTTATTGATCCAAATGTGTCCTATTCTACTGTTGCAAGTGCAACAAGGGAAGTTCAATTTGTGACAAATGATCAATTAAAGTCACAATTGGATGATATGTTCAATCGATTTCAGGTTCCACAACAGCAAGGAATTGATAGCTTGAAGCAAGATCAAGCAGTGAATATGAAGAAGTATGATGACTTGATTAAGCAGAAACTTCAAGGTTTTGAGAGCAAGCTTTATGTTATGCAAAATCAAGTAGATAAGCATGGTGAATCTTCTGTTTTTTGAGCTCTTCGACCTGCTAGTCAATTATCGCCTCCGGTTGAAGTGATGCAATCACAAGTGCCGAACACAAATGCAGCTATCTTTAACAGACCAAGTGATGCTTCTTTGAGGAATCATATGAATGTTAGACCTGATGATCTTCAACAATCCGTGGAGATAAGACCACAAGGAGCTGAAGTAACTGTCATATCTCAAGATCAGCATGTTGATCAAGTGCAATCTCCTACATGTGGCATGAATTCCAATCAAAATGTGAGGCACCTAGATTCTGTTGTTCATATCAGAACTTCACTAGATAGTGTTGTGCATTTGGATAGGCCTCCTGATCACTTTCGGCAGCAAAGATATGGTACTAATGATGCATCTTCTAAGAACAGAAGCAATACATTCAGGCAACCAAGGGGGCATATTGATCCCTTTGATGGCAAGCAACCTCAATCATGATTAAGAAGGTGTGATATATATATTTCCATTTCTACAACATCAAAGAATGTGAAAAGGTGGAGTTAGCAGCAGTATATCTTCATGGCGATCATGAGGCATGGTTTTATAGTTTATTAAAGAGCAATCCGGATCTTTCTTAGGCTGAATTTGTGGAGGGGTTGTGTGAAAGATATGGTGATGAGGACACTAGTGATGTAGTGGATAATTTCAATAAAGTTTTTCAGACCACAACTGTGAGAGAATATATGACAAGATTTGAGAATTCAAGAGCTAGTATGATAGCTGCCTTTCCCCAAGCTTCTGAGTCTTATTATGTCTCAAGCTTTATTATTGGATTGAAGCCACTGATTAAGAATATGATGAAAGCTATTGGTCCTAAGACCTTAACAAAGGCTTATGAAAAAGCCAAATTGATTGAGGCCACTGTCATTTCTTCAAGTGACAAAGGCAAGTCCAGGGGAACTGGTTCAAAACCTCATCATAGAGATGTAATTGGCTCCAAGTCTGTATTTAAGAGTCATGGCAAGAAGGTTGGTGATTTGCTTAAGCTGGTTCACACATATGTATATGCACCGATGAATGTTCAAGCAAGTGGCGGGTATGAGTACTTCATCACATTTACTGATGATTACTCAAGGTATAGATATGTTTACCTAAGGAAAGATTAGTCGGACTTTTTTGAAAAGATCAAATAGTAGAAAGTTGAAGTTGAAAAGCAATTAAGTAAACAAGTTAAGTCACTTCGATCCCTGATGATTAATTTAACAAATTTGGAGCTAGATTTAAATTGTCCCTAAGGTTCCTGAGCATGCCTCTGTATTTATTGCTATCGGAAAAATATTAAGGAATTAATGAGATGAATTATTTATCCATGAGATGGATAAATTTAATTTTACCAAATATTATTCATGAGATGAATAAAAATTAAAAATTGAAAATGAAAATAATTATTTGGATAATTAAATTCATAAGATGAATTTTTTCATGTTGGAAATAAAGCACAAAAAAAAAAAAAAAAAAAAAACCACTGCGCACATTGCCACAATCCGCTTATTCGCGGATGGGCCAACCGGCGTGTGACACGTGTTGCACGCTAGGTGGCCCTGGGCCGGCTCCACGTGCATGGGCCGCGGCAATTCAAGACGTGACGCGTGGCACGCTGTGATTGGCAGTAACACGTGTGTTTTGCCCAGTTCATGAAATGCAGCATTTTATCCTTTTTAATGCTTAAACAACACATTTTATTTTCTAACGGATTTTTATATCAGCGAATCCTACATCCGTTATTGAGTAATTTTCACTCTGGTAGCCTGTTATAAATAGAGGTACCTATTTAGAGGTTTGGCATTCAATGGAAATTAAATTTTTGAGTTTCCGAAAATTATTTCGGAGACCTAATTGGGGGGAAAATTTCCGTTGAAGTTTTCCTTTCCTAGTTTAGTATTTTTCGGAGTCCACCCTCCGAGCAGATCGAGGTGATTTCATAGAAGATCGCGAGGTCTCGATTTTGGTGTTCTTTTGAAGAAGATTATTTTTTTCCCGGTATTCTTATATTGGAGCAATCCCAGATACATTTTCTTTTCTTCACTTTAAGTTTTCGCTTTTCTATTCATTTACAGTATTTGTTATTATACCTGTTTAAATTTATATATTGTTATGAATGTATTAGAGTAAAAGGCCTATAGATCTAAATTAAGAATTTAGATATGTAGATTTAAATTATGAACTTAGATCTGTAGATTTAAAATTATGAATTTTGAATCAACCCTATGTTCAGAATTATGAATTCTAAACTCCTTCCACTGCGTAAACTTTATAAAATTAGGGAAAATTTTTGAAATTCGTCCCACAACCGGTATTAGAACAAAGGAATTTATAGAGATAACCCTATTCCCGGGAGCTCTCGCACGTTAGGTGTCACGAAGCGTGACTCTCTGGCCGGGGGCTTAGGTACAGAGAAGAGTCTCCTACTCTAAGAGGTGCCTTTTGTTGTGACCAGAGTTGAGAACTATGAAGCCAATAATCAGCATCAGAGTTATTTTTCCCAACAATTGGTATCAAACCTAGTCTTTGTTTACATTCAAAATATACATAAATAGGTATAATAAGATCGAAATAAATAGATTTGCGATTGAATAAAATAGAGATTTTATTAAGAAGGAAAGTTTTTTTACATACCGATTTAAATTGTTTAAATCGTTAATAGGGTTAATAGTTAACTAGCTTGTTTAATGTAACAGTTTAAATTGTTTAAATCGTTAAAAAATTAATAGTTAATTAAGATTACAAAAAGTAACGATTTGAATTGTTTAAATTGTTAATTAATTAATAGTTAATTAGTTAATTTAAATAGTTTAAATTATTAATGAATTATTTTTTAATTCAAATTTGTCAATTTATGAAATTACATTCATATTATATGCATGATGAGATTGTGTATATTTAATCATGATTTTTAAAATCGGATAAAATTAATTTAATTAGATTAGATTCAATTAGTTTTTCATAAAATTGGATAAAGTTGAACTAATTAGATTAGATTCAATTATTTTTTAATTTAAAAGTTTATAATTAAAAAAGATTTCTAACGTGACATCAGCACTCGTCAGGCTGTTGTCAGCGGTGACATCAACGTCAGCAATTATTAAAAAAATTTATTTACTAGTTTATACAATAATTATCAATTGATTGTTATATTAATTAATTTCTTTTTAGAAAGAGACTCTAAATTAGATTATGAGATAATCTAAGTTGTAAATCATTGTTATTTTAAATAAAAGTTATTTTTAATTTTTTTAGATATAATTCTAAAATAAACTATACGATAGTCAAAGTCAATATTATTTAAAAAATAAAAATTATTTATATTAATTAATTAAGTTTTTAAACAAGATTCTAAATTAAACAATGAGATAGTCTAAGCTCATTTAATTTTAAAATAAGATTCCAAAACAGACTATGAGATTGTTTAAGTCAATATTATTTAAATAAAATTAATAATATTAATTAATTTAATTTTAAAATAAGATTCTAAATTAAACTACGAGATAGTCTAAGCTCATTTAATTTTAAAATAAGACTCTAAAATAGACTATAAGATAGTCTAAACTCTAAATTGCTACTGATTTTAAATAAAATTAAGTTTATTAATTCATTTAATTTTAGATTTAGATTCTAAAAATAGATTATGAGATAATCTAAATTTTGGTATTATTTTAAATTAAAAAAATTAATTAATTTATATTAATTTAATTAGTTTTATAATGGAATTCTAAAGAATACGTTATGAGATAATCTATAGTACCATTTTTTAAAAAGTAAAATTATTTAATTAATTTTATTAAATAAATTTAGAATTAGATTCTAAAGCAAGATTATGAGATAATCGATATTGTGAAAAATAATGTTTTGAATTAAGTAATTAATTAATTATGATTAATTTTAGAATGAGATTCTAAAAAGGGTTATGAGATAATCCAGGTTATAAATGCAAGTTAATTAAAAACTACTGGTTTCAAAATTCAAGTGGGAGTGAGGTTTCAATTATTGTAACCTCATGTTCTCCATTACTGGTCTAGCAGTATAGTAGATCGATAGACCTCCTTGCAAATGATGTCGGTTTGCAGATTACAAGTATAGACTTCTATTGGGATAAACCAAAGTGCAAAGAAGCGATGCAACCATGCTGCCATGGAGCATTACGTATATTTGTTATGGAGGTTTATGTAATGGTTTACATTTGATTAGCGTGATGCATTAGTCTCCCCGACGAGCTCTGTTGTGTTATGTTAGAGAATAAGGTAAAGTGGTGAGTTAATCATGTTTAGTAAGAGTTAAAAAAAAAGGGTTAATTGAGAATAGTTCTCACCCGAACTAACTTCGTGTGACCTCGCTGTCATGTAGTAAGGAGTGGTGTGTTTGGGTCATCATTGTATGCATAGTAGTACAGTTTGGTGGATATCTGACTTATTGTGTATGCTAAATTGAAAGAATAGATGTCACTGCATTATACATGACTCTTGTTAGACAGTTACATGAATATTTGCATTTACAGTATTTTGAAATGGATATGACTGATAAACTTCACTTAATTACTAATGCATAATGAACTCATTGGACCAAATTACTTTACCTAGAAAAATCAAGTGGGGCTTAGTTATTACTCACAAGGGACCTACTGGAAAGAAAGGAAAGGGCAAGGTTACTATTATAGCAATGAAGTCCATAAAGAAGTTTACAAAAGGAAAGTGTTTCTTTTGTGTGAAAACTAGCCACTAGATGAAAAACTGCACTAAGTACTTAGCTTCTCTTCTTACAAAGACAACTAAGCCATCTGGTGAAGATATGATATCTCACTTAGTTGAGGCATGCACAGTTGAGAGTCCACTAGGCTTCTGGTGTGTGGACTCATGTTCAATTGACCATGTCTGTAATATGTTATTGGGGCTCAGGCTAACCAAAAGGCTGCATGATGGGGAGTTGTACTTGACTGTCAGGGACAGTACAAGAGTGGTGGTCTTAAGTGTAGGAGATGATGGCTTAGTCTTTAGTGCTAGGGTTGTTGATTTTAAGGGATTGTTTATTTGTAGCTATTCTGCACAGGAATTTGATTTCTGTATCTCGTTTCATTAATAATTGTTATTCAGTTGATTTTGATTTTGAACCTTTTAATATAAGAAATAAATTTGCAAAATACATATGTATAAATGGTTTACTCATGTTTTTTATTGATCAAAACTCTCGACACAAGCTCACTTGTTCGATCTCCTAAAAGAAAACACATTGAAAGAGATATTGCCTACACATGGCACCAACATTTAGGTCACACTAATTCGAACAGGATCTAAAGATTGGTGAAAATGGACTTGATAAGTCTAATTTAGTATATAATTATTTGTATCATTCTAATATAATTTCAACCATCTTTTGCATCAACTTCTATCAATTTTGCCCGGTTTTGCTCGTTTTGAACTATTTTGCTATTTTCTTGTAAATACACTCATTTTATGTTAAATCTTGCTAGGTTTAAGCAAGATATGTCAAATAATACAAAATATCTCATATTACACACCTAAATACAATTTTCACATAAAATAACACAAGTTGCAATTTGGGGGGCAACTTTAAACAACTGTTTTTACCCAAATACATTGCATACTACTTAATCGTCCTCAAATTGATCTTTTTTTGTGCAGATATGGGCAGTGGAAAAGCTGAAAAAAAGATAAAAAATGAAGAGCTTAGGCAACTTGATGAAGCACCGCAAGAACTAACGAATGAAGATGAAATTTGATGTACTTTTTTGCATTTTTTTTTTCTAAGTTCTACTAGAATAAATAGAGGAGGTTTGGAGATTTTTGATTCATCCCTCAACCAACAAAAAATTCAGATATAAAGTAGATGTAAATAGAAAAAACATGAGGGAGAAAGGAGGAGAAGGAAGGAAGAAAGTTTAGTTTGTAATTTTATATTTTTAGTTCTTTCTACCTTTTTTCTTTCCTAAGTTCATGAATTTTGTGTTTATAATGTTTAATATTAAGTTTATCATGAACTAATTTTGTTATTCCAAGGCTACAATGTAGCCTAAGTTGTAATATCGCTTATTTCTAATTCAACGTATTCATTGTTTTGTCATTGCGTTGCTGAAGTGTTTATCATTGTTCTTCATGAGTTTTAAATGCTTTATCACCATTTAAGGCCTATAATATTTCATAATGAGTCTGAGAGGAGATTTATGATGAGTGCTAAGGTGATAAGCACCACAAATTGAGCGAATGCTCGAGAGAGATTAACATGATTTGTGTGGTTTTTAAGAGAAAATCATAGAGCTTTAAAAACTCTTTTCTTATTTAAATTCATGCACGAGAGTGATGGGTTAATATGTAAAAGAGCATGCTAAATGTTGCTCGAGAAAGAATATCAAGTAAATTAGGGTTTTCAACCATCAATACGTAATAACAACTTGAATAACGAGAATCGAAGGGGCGTATTGATGCAACTAGGTGAAATCGGATGCCTTGGATATTATTAAATCATAAAAACTTTATAAAATTAGTTAACATATTTTATTTCTTTTTAGTTTATTTTATTTCATATTAATATCTCAAATTTTTGATTTTTCAAATAATATTAAAGCTACTAATTTTGGTAATCACTCAATAACAATCCTCGTGGGACAATACTCTACTCATTTCTATATTACTTGATATAACTAGTGCACTTGCTAATGCATACGCAAAGTTTGCATCAGGACTAATGGAGGCTTTGTACTTGAGGTCATTACCGGTTTGTGAATTTTGCATGGAATGATGGGTGACCAAGTCTGTCTTTAAGAGTAAAGGCAACAAGGTTGGTGACTTGCTTAAGCCAGTTCACACATATGTATGTGCACCGATGAATGTTCAATCAAGTGGTGGGTATGAGTACTTCATCAAATTTACAAATGATTACTTAAGGTATAGATATGTTTACCCAATGAGACATTAGTCGGACTCTTTTGAAAAGTTTAAAGAGTTGAAAGTTGAAGTTGAAAAGCAATTAGGTAAACAAGTCAAGTCACTTTGATCTGATCGAGACGGTGAATATCTTTCAGGTGAGTTTTTGGATTTCCTAACTGCAAATGGAATGAGATTTTAGCTTTTTGCTCCAGGTGCACCGCAGTAGAATGGTATTGCAAAGAAGGAATGGGATAGTGTTAGAGATGGTACGGTCCATGAAGAGTCATGCTACCTTACCAATCTCTTTTTGGGGTTATCCCAAAGGAATAAGGATGGTCTTCTCTACAGTCTTTCTAATCAAAATGGTTTTCGTAAGTATACGAAATTTTTAATGAGGATTTTGTAGTAGACTACAAAAGATAAAAATGGATTAGTGTTAGAAGAGTTAAAAGAAAATGAAGCTAATTCTAAACAGCTAGACACAACTCGACATACAGTGGATGCATTAGATGCACTTACTGTTAGGGTTGCGAATGTTTTAACTACACGAGAGCTTAGGTGTAGTGAGAGGATTGTCAGGGCACCTGACAAGTTCATGGTGGGAGCCTTAATGGTTCACCGTGATATTAAATCTGATCCTCTCAGCTACAATGAGGTAATTAAAGACAAGGATGCCGACCAATAGGTCTCAGCATTGAAATCTGAGTTAGAATCTCTGTATTTTAATCAGGTTTGGAATCATGTAGAGGCGCCTGTTGGTATTAAGCCCATTTGTTTAAAATGGTTCTCTGAGAGGAAAAGAGGAGTGGACAGAAAGGTAGAGACCTTCAAGACAAGACTGATTGCTAAGGGTTTTACCCAAAACAAAGAAATTCATTATGATAAGACCTTCTCACCAGTAGCCGTGCTAAAGTCCATAAGGATTCTCCTATCCATTGCAGCTCATTGTGAGATGTAGCAAATGGAAGTCCAAATGGCCCTTTTTGAATGGTCGTCTTGAAGAAGATATCTATATGATGCAAACAGACAGTTTTATTGGCAAAAATCAGGAGCATATGGTATGCAAACTAAAGAAGTCCATGTATGGACTGAAACAAGCATCATGCTCATTGAATATTAGATTCTATGAATCGATTAAGTCTTATGGTTTTAAGCAATTGGTTGATGAACCATCTGTGTACAAACAAAATCAAGAGAAAGTAGTGACTTTCTTAGTATTGTATGTCGACGATATACTACTCATTAAGAATAATGTAGGGGTGTTATCAAATGTAAAGATTTGGTGAGCTAGTTCCACTTAGCTATACGGATTCATACTTACAGTCAGATGGATATGCTAGAAGTACGATGTCTGGGTATGTCTTTTCCCTTGGAGTAGGAGCTACTAGTGGGAGGAATGTCAAGCAGTATTGTATTGCTGACTTCACAATAGAGGCTAAATACGTTGTAGCTTCAGAAGCTGCAAAGAGGGGTATATAGACTCAAATAAAGTAGTTGACTTTACTATGACCTTGACTTCGCTAGACCTGTGGTTCATACATAAAGAGGATGAATATAAAGTTCAATAAATTGGATTTAGAACAAGTGGGAGATTATTAGGAATGGTGTCCTAAAATCCAGATTTATTTTTTTAATATTATTTTATTAAAGAATAAGATTGAAGTTCCAGCTGTTTCCTTATTAAATTTGTGTAAACGAGTATTTATATTGCATGTGATTTTCTTTTTGGAAACATCCATGAGATGGGGGTAGTCCTCAGGCTCTAATTTACATGTTTGTTCTAAGTGGTTTATGAGATTAACCCACATATAGACTTGGAACAAATAGTATGGGTTGTTGTTTGAAAGACTAGTATTCGAAGACAAGTTTGGACCACCAGTATGCTATGACTATAACATGACACTTTAGATGACTTGTCATGGTCATGTGGATGGTGATCCAAAAGTGTTATATTGGTGTGTTTAACAAAATTGGCACATTGAGTTGGACTATGTGAGTTCCTTGTTTCTACACTGCTATCAGAGATGAGCGATTCATGTTATACTATTTGAATGACGACTCTAAATCTTGAGAGTATTATGGACTTGTGCATGGAGAGCTAGTTACTTTGGTATACTATAAGTAAGGTCTAAATGCATGACTGAATTCCCACATGCACTAGGTAGTGGCGTGAAATGTGACAAGGATCAGGTATACAATATGGAATCTACAGTCCCTTATGAGATACAAATGTCCCCTTAGTTGATTAGCAAATATTTGAATAGTTCACAAGCTTTGGCAAAAGTATTCCAAATGTTTGACATTTGGAATTTATACTGTGAATATGTTCAAGTATAAATGAATTATTCAGTGAAGGACGAGTCGATAAGTAATGTAGAAGCTGTTAGAAGGATAATAGTGGTCGTTATATTTATCCTTTATCATGGACATCTAGTGGATGGGTTGTTGTTATTAATACAGTCTATTAGGGAGATATCGAATAAATGGATTAAGTTTGGAGTGCAGTGAGATTTATTTAGGGGAATTCATTAAATGGTAATTAAATTATTTCATGAGATGATTAATTTAACCAAATTGGAGCTAGATTTAAATTGTCCCTAAGGTCCCTGCATGTATTTATTGCTATTGGAAAAATATTAAAGGATTCATGAGATGAATTATTTATCCATGAGATGGGTAAATTTAACTTTGCCAAACATTATTCTTGCGATGAATAGAAATTAAAAATTGGAAAATAAAATAATTTTTTGGAAAATTAAATTCATAAGATAATTTTTTTCATGTCGGAAACAAAGCAAAAAAAAAAAAAAAAAAAACCAAAAAAAACACAAAGTACTAAGCACATTGCCACGATCCACTTATTTGCGGATGGGCCAACCAGCACGCAACACGTGTTGCGCGCTGGATGCCCCGGGGCCGGATCTACGTGTATGGGCCGCGGCCAATCAATATGCGACACGTGGCACGCTGTGATTGGCAGTAACACGCCTGTTTTGCCCAGTTCATGAAATGCAGCGTTTTATCCTTTTTAATGCTTAAACGACACATTTTATTTTTTAACTAATTTTTATATCAGCGAATCCTACATCCGTTCTTGAGTAATTTTCGCTCTGGTAGCCTGTTATAAATAAAGGTACCTATTTAGAGGTTTGGCATTCAATGAAAAAAAAAATTTTGGGTTTCGGGTAATTGTTTCGGAGACCTAATTAGGGGAAAATTTTCCGCTGAAGTTTTCCTTCCCTAGTTTAGTATTTTTCGGAGTCCATCCTCCGGGAAGCTCGAGGTGATTGTATAGAAGATCGCGAGGTCTCAATTTTGGTACTCTTCTGAAGAAATTTTCTTTTTTTTTTTCTGGTATTCTTATATTGGAGCAATCCCAGATACGTTTTCTTTTCTGCACTTTAAGTTTTCTCTTTTCTATTCATTTACAGTACTTGTTATTATACCTGTTTAAGTTTATGTATTGTTATGAATGTATGAGAGTAAAAGGCTTATAGATCTAAATTAAAAATTTAGATATGTAGATTTAAATTATGGATTTAGATCGGTAGATTTAAAATTATGAATTTTAAATCAATCCTAGGTTTAGAATTATGAATTCTAAACTCCTTCCGCTGCGTAAACTTTATAAAATTAGGGAGAATTTTTAAAATTAGTCACACAACCGGTATTAGAGCAAAGGGATTTATAGAGATAACCCTATCCCCGGGAGCTCTCGCACGTGAGGTGTCACGAAGCGTGACTTTCCGACCAGGGAGTTAGGTAAAGAGAAGCGTCTCCTACTCTAAGTGCTCTAATAGATGCTTTTTGTTGTGACCAGAGTTGAGAACTATGAAGCCAATAGTCAACATCAGAGTTATTTTTCCTAACAATTGGTATCAAAGCTAGAGTCTGATTACATTCATAATATACATAAATATGTATAGTAAGATTAAAATAAATAGATTTACGATTTCATAAAATAGAAATTTTATTAAAAAGGAAAGTTTTTTTACATGCAGATTTAAATTGTTTAAATCATTAAAAGGATTAATAGTTAACTAGCTTGTTTAATGTCACAGTTTAAATTATTTAAATTATTAAAGAATTAATAGTCAATTAAGATTATATAAAGTAAAAAGGAACATACCCAGTGCCTCAAGGGCTCCCGACTAAGCACGGTCTGGGGGGGGGGGGGCGGATGTACGCAGCCTTCCCCCTTCAGGGTGTTAAACTGAAGAGAGGCTGTTTCCCAATGCCCCCAACCTGAGGGTGAGGACTTCCAGGTGGTCACTCATCCTGGTACTACTCTCACCCAAGCACATTTAACTTCGGCGTTCTAATGGGATCCGGTGACAGCGTGTTGGTGCCCTCTCTGGCTAAGATTATATAAAGTAATGATTTGAATTGTTTAAATTGTTAATTAATTAATAGTTAATTAGTTCATTTAAATTGTTTTAATTATTAATGAATTATTTGTTAATTCGAATTTGTCAATTTATGAAATTACATTCATATTATACGCATGATGAGATTGTGCATATTTAATCACGATTTTTAAAATCAGATAAAATTGATTTAATGAGATTAGATTCAATGAATTTTTTATAAAATTGGATAAAGTTGATCTAATGAGATTAGATTCAATTATTTTTTAATTGAAAAGTTTATAATTAAAAAAAAATTCTAACGTGACGTCAGCACTCGTTAAGCTGATGTTAGCGATGATATCATGCTAACGTCAGCGCTGACATCATGCTTATGTCAGCATTAGCAATTAATAAAAAAATATTTTTACTAGTTTATGCAATAATTATCAATTAATTGTTTTATTAATTAATTTCTTTTTTGAATGAGGTTCTAAATTAGATTATAAGATAATCTAAATTGTAAGTAATTGTTATTTTAAATAAAAGTTGTTTTAAATTATTTTAGAATAGGATTCTAAAATAGACTATAAGATAGTCTAAGTCAACATTATTTTTAAAAATAAAAATTAATTATATTAATTAATTTAATTTTGAAATAAGATTCTAAATTAAACTATGAGATTGTCTAATCTCATTCAATTTTAGAATAAGATTTTAAAATAGATTATGAGATAGTCTAAGCTTTAAATCACTACTGATTTTAAATAAAATTAATTTTGTTAATTTATTTAATTTTAGATTTAGATTCTAAAAATAGATTATGCGATAATCTAAATTTACGTATTGGCTTAAATAAAAAAATTAAATTAATTTATATTACTTTAATTAGTTTTAGAATGGGATTCTAAAGAATATGTTATGAGATAATCTATGGTACCATTTTTAAAAAAGTAAAATTATTTAATTAATTTCATTAAATAAATTTAGAATTAGATTCTAAAGCAAGATTATAAGATAATGGATGTTGTGAAACGATAATACTTTGAATTAATTAATTAATTAATTATGGTTAATTTTAGAATGAGATTCTAAAGAGGGTTATGAGATATTTTAGGTTATAAAAGCAAGTTAATTAAAAACTACTAGTTTCAAAAATCAAGTGGGAGCGAGGTTTCAATTATTATAACCTCACGGTCTCCATTACTAGTTTAGCAATATAGTAGAATGATAGACCTCCCTGCGGGGGATGTCGGTTTGTAGATTACAGGGTTAGACTTCTATTGGGATAAACCAAAGTGCAAAGAAACGATGTGACCATGCTGCCGCTGAGTATTGCGTGTATTTGTTATGGAGGTTTATGTAATGATTTACACTTAACTAGCATGATGCATTAGCTTCCCCAATGAGCTCTGTTGTGCTATGTTAGAGACTCAGGTAAAGTGGTCAGTTAATCATGTTTAGTAATGGTTCACCCACCTTTGCCGACTAAGCTTCTTCTTTGCTTGCATAAAATCTTTAATGAACGTGCCCCTAATTCAATATTGGATAGAAATCCTTGATGCCAATGGCCGTAATCTTAGCAGAAGTCCCTTCAAGAAATCCCTCGTCCTCTTGGATTAAGCTTAATTCCCAAGTATCTGAGATTGCGCTCCAAGTAACCAACTCGAGCTTAGAAACCACTATCTTACAGCCTTCTTCGAGCTCATTTTAAACTTTAGCCATCTCGAGTCCTTGAGTGGTTGATACCCTTGTCAGGGTGATCATCTTTACAAGATACTGTGCTCAAGTCACCGTTCCTTCAACTCCTAAAGGCTTGATTCCCCTCAAGGGAGGCCTCATGTGTTTAGCACATGGCACTTTGATTAGAACAACATCGTCCCAACCCTTTTCAAATTAGGGTGTAAACATCATGCACTTAAGGAAATACGTCTAAGCAACTGCGTATATGGTAAATTCTGAGAAGTAATTTTATAGATGCATAAAATAGAGATAGACATAATTACTCAATAGAGGAATATTTTGTTTCACATTCGTTCAAACAACGACTTAGGTAGAACATAGCTTGTTCAAATTCTTGCTTATTGTCTTGTACTAGGAAACAACCAATTAATTCATCAGAAGTATAGACATAAATCTTCAATGGCTTACCCTGCTTTGATGGAATCAACCCTAGGGGCCTGATTAAATGTTCCTTGATGGCCTCAAAGGCTACTTGATATGGATCCTCCCACCTGAAGTCTTTCTCATACTTGAGTCTTAGTAGCATAGAGAAGACTTTAGTTTTCCCTACAACACTTGAAATAAAACGTCTTAGGAAATTAATTTGCCCCAAGAGGCGATGAAGCCTCTTTTTTGCTTGAAGGCGGTTTGGCCTTTTGAATGGTTTTAGTCTTATTTATGTCAACCTCAAAGCCCCTCTAGTGTACAAGAAAACTAAGGACGTTTCCAGCAAGTACACCAAAGGCACACTTTAGTGGATTCATCTTGAGGTTATGGCTCCTCATTCTAAGGAATGCTTCTCTTAAGTCCTCTAAGTGTTCAACTTGGGATTTTGATTTAGCTGTGATATCATATAAGTAGACTTCCGTGGTCTTTCCAATGAGATCATTAAAGATCTTGTTCATGGCTCCTTGGATGGTGGCACCAGCGTTTTTCAAGCCAAATGGTATAGCCATCCACTCAAAGGTTCATATTGATTTAGGACATCTAAATGCAGTCTTATGGGTATCCTCCATAGCTATCATGACTTGGTAGTATCGCCAGTCGTCATCCATAATGGATAAGACCTTATGCCTTGAGGATGAGTTAATAAAAACATCAGCTATTGGTATTAGGTACTCATCTTTTGGAGTGGCTACATTTAGATCTCTAAAATTAATACAAACTCTAATTTTGTCATGCTTTTTGATAATAGGAATAATATTTGCCAACCACTCAATATATATAGTAGTCATGATGAATTTGGCTTTCAAGAGTCTCTCAATTTCCTCTTTGACCAAATCTATCACCTCTTAGGACATCCTCCTCTAGGCCTGAATTATGGGCCTCGAGCCTAGCTGATACGAAGCCTATGCTCAACCACTTTTCTGTCTAAGCTAGGCATCTCATGATGGTCCCAAGCAAAGCAATTCTTGAACTCGACAAGTAAGTTCAAATACTGCCCCCTTTGCTCCTCAACAAGCAAAGCACTCAGATAGGTCGATCTTGGATTCTCTGTTGAGCCCAAGTTAATCTCAAGGAGGGGGTCTTGAACTTCAGTCCTCAAATCCTCCAGCTTAGCCAGTGCTTCTCTCCATAGCTCTAACTCTTTTTCTTCTACCATTTGGACCTCTAGGCCATTTTTAGAAAATGGCTACTCAGCCCATAGTTGATCCTCAGAACGCCAAGCCACCAGCTTTGCAATAGCTTAAGAAACGACCCTCTAGGCCTTCAATGGGAAGTCTTGGCTCCCCACACATAAGGCTTTTGTTGTTCCTTTAAGGTCCCCTTCATCAAGAAGGGCTCTTATGCATCCCCAGAAGGTAGAGTCCTATAACACAGCATTAGTGTGACCAAGCTTTACTTCAGTAAGCGGGCTGTCAAGGATGACTATCATTTCCTAATGTTGGGTAGACTGAGGAGTGTTCCTTTTGACATTTAGTGGTCCCACATTGTTTGCTTAGAACTTTGCCTCACCATAATTAGAGTAAGCCATGAATGGCTTGTTATCTTCCATAACAACCTCATATTTGTCATGGTTCTAGAAGATTAACAATTGGTAAAGTAAAGAAGGGATAAAGTAGTTGGCGTGTATTCAATCTCCCCTAAGCAAAGCATTATAGCTTGACATAGTATCCACTATAGAGAAAGTTTTTAGCTTACTGAAGATGCCAATAGTTAACTTAATCGGAATGACTCCTTCATACTTAGTAGTGGCCTTTGAAAAGCCACAGATTGCCATATCTGAAGTTATCCTGTCATCTTGAGATCTACAAATGACCCCTAACATGTATGAAGGCAAGACATTGATGGTTGCGCCATAGTCCACCAAGACCTTATTCACTGGAATGCCATCGAATTTGGGTTGGATGTATAGAGGCTTGATGATTTTATTGGCAGTATTTGGCCCATCAAACATCATCTCCATTATGTCAGGTGTGTCATCAGTTAAATTGATGTTGGGTCTTTTTTTTAACTTTAAAAGACAAGGATCAGGATTATCATTGATAGCTGCCACTTTAGCTACAAGCTCCACCTGAGGATCTTTGTTTGATGCTACCACATCTCCCTTAAGGCCTTCCTATGCGTCAGTTGCCATGGACTACAAAAGAAGGATTAAGGCAGTTCTAACATCAACCTTCAAAGGGAGTGATCCAAACTATATTTAGACCCCTTGTTTCATTCTTTTCTTTGGCACATCCTGATCTTGCTATCAAGGACGGCCATCAGTTTGCATGTCCTGATCTAGAGATTGGTCCTTTGGCTCAAGCTCTAGAATATGAGATTCCTCAATAGGTTGCGGGAAATCTTCTTCATGGAAATCTTTCTGTATATTAGACAATGTTGGCTTAACATGATCTAGAGATTCTACTAAACTAATGCTGAGGGGGCTGTACTCCTCCCCCTTAGTAGATGTTCTTTAAACTAATGAATTCTTGGCAAACTGATCCCAATAGGATTCTTTACCCTCATAAGATGAGAGATAGCCCATCTTTCAAGCTTCTTACCTGGCTCACCTTTACCAGTGCTGGTTAAAGGTTTTGATTCACTTTTTGGATGTTCAAGATCCATAGGCTCAATGTACCTGTCCTTGTGGACTTTGGTCTCTTCTTCAAAGACCCTAGTTAAGCAAGTGTCAAGCAGAGCTCTATGTTGTGCTGCTTTCTTTCACAGCTGTCTTCTTTTTCAAGTTCGTGTAAGGTTAGAGGGACCTATATCCTCTTGCTCGAGGTGATTCCTCCTCCAAACATTACCAAAATGGACCCCTGATGGCTGATGCCCTAATTGTTGTGGTCTCTAATGGGTTTTCACATCAAGTAGGTTGTATTTAGTGTTCCACTTTGGATGCCTAGTCCTCTTGATGATTAAAGTCTTTGAATGGGGATCTTTAGTAGGCTCATACACTTGGGACTTCTCAAATGGCATCTTAAATTTGAAAAGTGGATCCGCCCGGGAAGTACTGAGGAATTAGCTTGAGATTCGTCATTGCTCCTTATATTTTCCTACAACAATGGCGACATGCCTTGTATGATACCTTCTCAAGATCACGAGATATCCTTTCTCGGTTTGTAAGGATTAAAGTACACCAATGATCATGAGTGATATCCATCGATAACTCTTCAACCATATACAGTGTAATGGCTAACTTGTTGTGGAGTTTAATTAGCAAGTTCTTGAAAATCGAACACTTGTTCATGGGATGGAGCTTAGTAATGTGCCAATGGCAAATTCCATTGTCCAACATACGTGCAAGTGATGGGAATCTTAGTATTCCCTCAGTTACTAACCTTTGGAACAGGTTGTTCACTACCCTTGCCTTTTGAGTATCATTTAATACCATCTTCCTCCTAAAGAGGGCAAAAGTATTAGTTTGAATAACACATTGATCATCATTAGCAAAGGTGTCAATAAAGTTGACTTGAAGAGGACTAGGAAAAGGGTCTTTATCGACACCCATCTATCCTTTTCCAGGGAAGATTAATTCCCTTGCCTTTATGGCATCCTGGACCTCATTTCTAAAGGTCACATAGTTCTTTGTTGAATGAGTCAAAGAATCGTGCCATTTATAGTATACCTTTACTTTGCTAAATTCGGGTAAAGCTTTCTATGTTTTCCTCTAATCCTAAGTTTATTGTTTGCCTCAATCCAGTCAAATATGACATAGGCTCTTAAGAGGTCAAATGACTATTTTCTCGAGTCTTGGGATTCATATGACTTCCTGGCTTCAATATCCCTCTTAACCAAAGGATTATAAACCATATAAGGCCCTTTGATGTGCTTAGCAACATCAATTTCATATGGAGGATCTTCATCCTTGTCAATTAAGTCGTATATGTAAGTTTCATACACACTATTTGTTTTAAGGCTTTTCTCTTTCAAGACAACCTCATATCGAGTGACACATTCTGCCAAAAGTAGAAGCTTTGTAAAGTTTGAGCCCAGAAAGTTCTTCCTAAATTCAATATCCAAGTCATTCAAGGCTAGCTTGGTATATTCAACCTCAAGAAGAGCTATCGTTCATTTCAACCTGGCCCTCTAGAATAGGTTGTTATAATCCTCTATGGATTCACGTAGCTTTTGTTTCATTCGAGCCAAGTCAGACATGGAAGTTCGTAACTCCATCCTTGGGAATTGGGCCTGGAATTGCCTGGCCATGTCATTCCAACAATAGATGGAATTAGGTGGTAGGCTAACGCGCCACTAAAAGGCAGTCCCTATCAAATAACTTGGGAATAGCTTGAGTTTGAGATATTAATTATTAGCCGGTTCCCTTGCCAAATGCTCAAGGGTAGACACACTTCCTTCTTTTGAGAAAAGGGTAAACTCAGGGACATTATATCCTTGAGGGAAAGGGTAATCCCCGTCTTTATAGTCAGGCTAGAGTTTACTATATAAGGGTCTATTGACCCTCGTGAGGCGTGGCCCATGAGGGCGGAAATTTGGTCATGGCAGGGTAGGTTTGGCACATGATTGTGTGCCTGCTGTTGCCCCCCAAGTTGCCGAGGGTGTCGAGGGGATCAATAGGATACCCTTGAGCTTCCGTTACCATCGGATGTGGGAATGACTGTTGCCCCACATAAGCAGGGTAACCCCCTTGATCATTCTTTCCATGCATTCGATTGGCCAAGAAGTATGTTCCAACAAATCCTAGATTTTATGGCATGCTTGAAGGCACACCCATATGGATAGGGTGTTGGTGCATCCTTGCCTAATCAATCCCCAAGCTTTGTTCCTAAGGACGTGGGTGGTTACTGTGCCCCCCAGTTTCATGAATATGAAGGGGTCTAGGAGGAAGGGCTTGGTTCCCAGGATTGGGTTCCTGCTCTACGCACCTACTCCAAGGCCTTGGGTTGGCCTCGAGGCAACCTCTAACATGGGGAGGGTATGAATGACTATGTGTCCTGTCTCGAGGACATGTGACGGTTACACATTGGCGTTGAGATCCCTTGAAACCAGAGAAAATCCTTGATTTGAGGGTCTTACAGCCCCAAGGGGTGTGTCGTTGATCCTATGGCCTAGCTCCAAATGAGTAACACTTGGGTTAGCCACTGTTAGGTTTCTTGTTCTCTGAGGGACTATACGTTTAACTTGTGCAATTGGCAATAAGCTCGAAGGAACATCATGAGGGTAACTACTTGGAACTGACAGAGGAGGTGCATACCTAAGTTTTCTGATATCCTCTCTAACGGCTTGGACTAGGCCATTATGAGTCTTAGCTTGCCCAACCAATGTAGGCTCGACTTTAACTATTGTCTGCCTTGCCACGTCCTTAGCAATAAGGGTAACAGTAAAGACAAGATTGAGTTCATCTCAAAAACTTTGTCTATTTTCCTATGAAGCCCTTCATTCGTTGAGGTCCCAACATCATTGATCAAAGTTCTCATGGCTGCAGAGTTTTCACATTGAGCCTCTAGAGTGCGTTTTGTTTCAGCAAGTTGTTTCTCAAAGGCCTCTTTCGTGGCTTGTTGAACCCTTTTGGTCAATGATTTCAAAACAACATTTGAGCATGGCCATAAAATGCTTGTTAGAATAGCCATCAAGCCTAACATTCTCCTCCCCTGGGCTTCTTCATCATCCCCACTTTCATTGCCGCAATTGTGACTCATTTCAACCCCTCTTGATATAGAGCTTTGTTCTAGAGGGTACTTGATGCTTACTTTGCGTATGTGTTAGCAAGTGCACTAGTCGTATCAAGTAATAAATAAATGAGTAGAGTATCGTTCCAACAAGGATTGTTATCGAGGGAGTGCTAAAATTAGTAGCTTTGATGCTATTTGAACAACTGAAAATTAGGATGTTGATATGAAATAAAATAAAATAAAAAGAAACAAAATATGTTAACTGATTTTATGAAGTTTTATGATTTAATAACATCCAAGGCATCTGATTTCACCCAGTTGCATCAATACGCCTTTCTATTCTCGTTATTCAAGTTGTTATTACGTGTTGATGGTTGAAAACCCTAATTTACTAAATATTCTCTCTCGAGCAACATTTAGCATGCTCTTTTACATATTAACCCATCATACTCGTGCATGAATTTAAATAAGAAAAGAGTTTTTAAAGCTCTATGATTTTCACTTAAAAACTACACAAATCACGTTAATCTCTCTCGAGCATTCGCTCAATTTGTGGTGCTTATCACCTTAGCAATCATCATAAATCTCCTCTTAGACTCATTATGAATCATTATAGGTCTTAAATGGTGATCAAGCATTTAAAACTCATGAAGAACAATGATAAACATTTTAATAACGCAATGACAAAATATTGAATACGTTGAATTAGAAATAAGTGTATACTACAACTTAGGCTACATCGTAGTCTTGGAATAACAAAATTAGTTCATGATAAACTTAACATAAAACATAACTAACACAAAATTTATGAACTTAGGAAAGAAAAAGGATAGAAAGAACTAAAAATGCAAAACTACAAGCCAAACTTTCTTCCCACCTTTCCTTGTTTTCCTTCACCCGTTTTCTTCTTTCTTCTTCTACACTTTGTATGTGTTTTTGGTTGAATGAAGGATGATCAAATGCATCCCAAAAACCCCCTATTTATAGTGTTTGAAGGGGAAATAAACTATGAAAAAAATTACATCAAACTTGCTTCCCATTTGCTCTAATTTGCGGTTCATCATCAAGTTGCAACTTTGACATTTTTTATCTTTTTTTCTGATTTTCCACCACCTAAAACCTGCTTCTTACATCAAGGTGATGATTTTCAAGTATTATGCAATGTATTTGGGTAAAAACAATTGTTTAAAGTTGCCGCCCAAAATGCAACTTGTGTTATTTTATGTTATTTCTAGTTGTTCTTGTTGTTAGCCGTGCACTTGGGTGCTTTTGTTATTTTTTTAATTTTATTGATGTATCTTGCATTTACTTGTTGATATTAATTATAAAACCTAACAAGATTTAATATAAAATGAGTGTTTGCGCAAGAAAATAGCAAAATAGTTCAAAACGAGCAAAACCGAGCAAAAAGATATAAAAAGTTGATGTAAAATGGTTAAAAATATATTAACATGATTTAAATAATTATATACTAAATTAGACTTATCAGTGCTCAAGTAGGGACCCAATTAAGGCTAATCTTTCTAGTTCCTCATGCTCAAGAGCATTGGATCTGCTCGTTCTAACCATTGGTGAATGGTCTGCGATTATATTCTGGTAGTCCATGATAGGGTTGAAGATACTGAAGTCTTGTGCTATGCCTTACACTATGGTCTCCGAAAGGCGTCTTTACTATATATATATTTTTTATCAGTGTGATGTGATCGTTGTAAATACAAATGTAAACAAACCTGCAAAAGGGACTCACTACGACTAAGAGGTGGGCCTAAATTTGGACCGCATGTCTCTGACCTCAACCATTCACCATTTTCGGAGAAAAGGAGCTGCTATGTTGGTGTATCTAACTTTTGCTAATTTTGCAAGTTCTGCTTATGCTTCAATTAAGGAGACTTTTTTAAATATTATTTTTGGATTTTTGATATATATATATATAAATTGAAATGATATGACTTAACTCAAGTGGCAGTTATAGTGATGGAGCACGGCCCACATACGCCTTCCTCTTACACTTAAAACTTAGGAACTGAGGTGGAGACAAACCAAGAGGTCAACAGTCAACTTATAAGCCCGAGTTAATCAAATTTTTAGGCCTGTCACACTTGACTTATAATAACTTGAATGAGTTAGAGTTTGACAAGATTTAGAAGGGTCAAACCGTATTTGGGTCACTGGATGAGGACAAATGCAATTGAGGTCAAGCGTTGGCCACTAAAGCCCTTAAACAATGGCGCAAACCTAATTTCACTTGATTTATTAAGTAGTGACAGTAGTGTTAAGACCAATACAATCAAGGTCAAGCTTTGGTCATCAAAGCCTTAAACTAAAGCCTCAATTCTTAAATTATCGATTTTGGGAATAGATTAAAATGAGAAGTTCATACCTAAAGCCCGAAGCACTGTATTACTAAAGAAGCTAGTACAGCAAGATCTATACTAGTCTAAGGTACGCTAAGTTATACTACTCCTAGGTAAAAAGCACAAGCGTGCTGTAAAGAAAACTTGAAGAATTTTGTATGGTTGGTGTCGTACACTTTACAACTACTATAATGTCTCTTATTCACAGAAAAACTAAATAACGGCCGCCCCGTATTTGTGCAGCATTTTCTTCCCATATAGGCCAGCAAGCTCCTTTGACACATACATTGACCAATGAATGGGCCTCTTAGTGTGCTCGAGCATATTTCTTGAAGTGCACCACTGCTTTTTCTGCTAGAGTCTCTTCTAGATGCCTCATATTCTCTTGGATAAGCTTGTACTCGACGCATCTGAAATTACGCTCCAAGAAACTGTCTCGAACTTGGAAACCACCTGCCTTGCAGCCTTCTAGGAAGTCCGTTGAGCTCGAGCTCCTTTTACTCTTCTACCATCTCGAGCCTCAAGTGGCTGTAACCCTTGTTAGAGTGCTAGACTTCTCAAGTAGCTGGGCTCGAGACGTTGTTATCTATGCATCTAAAGGCCTGGCTATTCTTGAGGAGGGCCTCACGTGACAAGTGCGTGGCACTTTGCTCAAAACTGTGTCGACCCAACTCCCTCAAATTTAGGATGTAAACACCAACCTTTACGTGCTCCTTCTTCTTGATGAGTTTCGTAAGTCCCTTCCTCGATAATGATTGTAATGAAGATTGTTCAGAAATGTATTGTTCATAAATGCCTTTGTTCTACCGATCCACCCTTGTTATAGGAGAATGTAAGGGCTTTGAAGTCAAATGTTATGGGTCCATATTTTTGGAGTGAATCCACTACAAGAACCATATCACTACCCCTTAGCTCGAGCACCCGAAGGTCATCCATGAAAGTCTCTCCCCGAACCTCCCATTCCACGTTTGGACACCATAGATAACTGATCAAGGACACATCATTGGCCACTATGACTGTCATTATTGACGTAGGAATCATTTGCAGCTTCATTTCTTTCACCAAACTAGCACCTAAGAAGCTATTAATGCTCCCACTATCCACTAAGACCGTGATTATTGTTTTCTTGATCATTCCCCTCAATTTTATTATATTATGTGTGAGCTTTCCCAAGACAACATTCAGTGAAATTTTCATGCCCTCATCTTCATATTTTTCAAACAATTCCTCTTCAATGTTTCCCACTTCTTGCTCCTCTAACTCTTCTCGGCCACTCATGCTATTTAATTGTTTGGTGATGCATACGTCCCCTCGAAAATATCTCTCATGGCATCGATATCTCTTCCTAGGTTCGGGCATCGATTGTGATGAATTGATAGACATAGTTGGCACATTCTTGGACAATGGAGGTTTTGAAATTTAATCAGGAAGGTGCATCTATGGTTGTAGTAGTGACAATGCTCTTGACTTAAACGTTGATTCCTCTTTGTGCACAAACGGTGGCCTGCAAGCTGACAACCCCATGCCCATGGAGTTTCTGATCTCAACCACCGCAATTTCTTGTAACTTAGCCTATTCTTAGGCCACTGTCTAGTCTGATGGCCTAATCATCTTCTCCGTGGCCCTTATTTCTAGCTTCAATCAAATAACGAAGCTAGATATGAAGAATGCTTTGCTTAAACTTGGGTGATGTACAACCATCCACCTCTTGAGTTGTTCGAACCAAATCAGGTAGTCATCAATGGTACCCGTTTGCATTACCTTATCGAATTCCTCCACATCCTCATAGATGGATTTGTCTTCAAAGCATTTACATAGCTCTTCCATGAAGAAAGGCCAAGTAAGATGAGCATTTACACCCTAAATTTGAGGGGACTAGGATGACACCATTTTAAGCAACATACCACGTGCTCAACACGTGAGGCCCTCCTCAAGGATAATTAGGCCCTTAGGTGCTAAAGTAACAGTGTCTCGAGCCCATCATCCTGAAAATATCATCACCCTAATAAGGGTATCAACCACTCAAGGCTCAAGATAGTTTAAGAGTAAAGGGAGCATGATCTCAAGGGCTTGACAAGAAGGCTACAAGATAAGTGGCTTCCAAGCTCGAGATAGTTACTTGGAAAATAGTTTTAGATACTTGGGTACTAAGCTTAATCCAAGAGAACATGGGGCTTCTAAAGGGGACTTCAGCTAGAAATTCGGACGTGGGCTTCAAGGAAATCCCTCCAAACTGAATCATGGATACATTCATTGATCATTCACATGCAAGAAGAAGCTTAGTCGCCTAACATGGGGAGAAAATGCCACAGAATCAAGGGGAAGCCATTATTTAGTTTATCTATAAATAAAGGACACTGTTGTAGTCCAAAGCACACACACACACAATACAAAACTTCTTCAAGTTTTCTTTATAGCATACTTGTACTCTTTTCCTAAGATTAGCATAACTTAGCGTAGCTTAGCTTAGCGTACAATGATGCTTATTGTATATTGCTTAGCAAGTGTACTAAGTCGTACCAAGTAATATAGGAATGAGTAGAGTATCATCCCACGAGGATTGTTATTGAATGAGTATCGAAATTAGCAGTTTCAACACTGTTTGAAAAACTGGAATTTGAAGTTTTTGATATGAAACAAAACAAAATGAAAAAGAAAAGAAAATGGTTACTGATTTTTAGAAATTTTTTTTTATTTTAGATATTTTTATGATTTAATAAGATCCAAGGCACCCGATTTCACCTAGTAGCATCAATACGCCTTTTTATTCTTGATATTCAGGTCATTATTACATGTTGGCGGTTGAAAACCAAAATTTACTAAATATTCTCTCTCGAGCAACATTTAGCATACTCTTTTATATATTAACTCTTCAATATTTTGCATGAATTTAAATAAGAAAAGAGTTAAAGATCAATGGTTTTCACTTAAGACCACACAAATCAAGTTAATCTATCTTTAGCATTCGCTTAATTTATAGTGTTTATCACTTTAGTATTCATCATAAATCTTCTCTCAGACTCATTATGAATCATTATAGGCTTTAAATGGTGATCCAGCATTCAAAACTCATGATGAACAATGATAAACACTCAAACTGCGCAATAAACCAACTTTGAATACATTGAATTAGAAAACAACGTATAGTACAACTTAGGCTACATTGTAGTCTTAGAAAGAAAAAATTAGTTCATTGTATATATAATATAAAGAGAACTAAGACAAAATCCTTAGAATTAAAGAAGAAAAAGATAGAAAGAACTTAAAAATGTAAAATTACGAACCAAACTTTCTTCCTTCACTCCTTTCCTTTCCTCACGGTTTCACCTCCCTTTCTCTACCTTATATTTGGTTTTGGTTAAGTGAATTGATGCTAAAAGACTTCCCAAACATCCTTATTTATAGTATTTGAGGATGGAAAGCCATGAAATAAAAAAATAACACAAGATCATACTCATTTGCTATGGTTGTCGCCCATTTTCAGCCATTGCATCAACTTGCTAATTTCTTCATTTTTACTCCATTTTTCCACCCAAAACTCAGTCTTTTCATCAATTTGGATGTGTTGATGAAGTTTTTAAGAAGTTCTTTCACTTGATTTGTCCAATTAGCCGCCCAAAATTGGAATTTGCAACATCTTGTACATGTGGTTTTTGTTTCCTTGCATTGCTATGTAGATTTGGTGTGTTTAGCCCCTTTTTTTGCTTTTTTTTTTTTATGTATCTTGCATTCAGTTGTTGATGTTGATGATAGAACCTTAAAGAATTAGTATAAAATGAGTGTTTTTGCAAGGAAATAACAATAGGAGCAAAAAAGAGCAAAAGTGATAAAAATTTGATGGAAAATGGTTAGAAAATGAACTTAGATGATATGAATAATTTCCCCCTTCATTTGTTGTGGGTCCCATACCATAGAACTCCTCTATCAACCATACCCCAAAACTTAAATCTTGCTCATCCTTGAGCAAGGCTGAACATGAAAGCATCGGGTCTCATGCTTTTTAAGAATTTATTACAATTCAAAACAAGACTACTTCTATCAGAAAAGAATGAGAGAGGCTCAAAGTTTAAGGTTCTAAAGGAAAAACAATCTTTTTAAGGAAAAACCTATCAATCGCCTAGGTTAGTGAATTCAAAATTTGGCTAAGTAAATTAAATTTATCTATTTATTTTAATCTCAAGACATTCAAACCGAATAGATGACAAAAATCATGCCACTCATAACAAGACTTTTCAGGTATCTCCAAGACTAAAATTATTCACAAAATTTTCTCTTCCTGTTTTCTTTTCTTATTATTATGAGGGAAAAATCTATTCCATCCAACCCCGGCCAATGAGTACACCTCCAGCGAGAATCGAACTCCTTATCCTTGGGCGATGACAGCATGGATAAGAGACCCACCATTGAGACACCCTCATTATGACTGCGTGAGTGTATCTTCAGCCAGAATCGAACTCCTGACCCCTAAGCGATGACCGCATGGGTAAGAGATGCCACTACTGAGATTCCCTTATTATGACAGCATGAATACATCTTCAGTAAGAATTGAACTCTTGACCCCTAGGCGATGACCGCATGGGTAAGAGATGCCTCCATGATGGGCAGCATATATCTTGAAATGTTTATACGGGATAGCGGTGCTAGAGATGCTTCCCTCCTTTTCTCTATCTTCTTTTTTCATATTTTTCTTTAGACTTAGGCATAACTCTTCAAAGTCTACTATGCAAATGATAATCTTAATGCAATTCATTCAAATTTGAGCATCTTTTAATCAGAAAGAAAGGTAAAATAGCCATCCTAACAAGTGAACTCAACTACCATGATTTTATCAAGATAGTGCCTTAAAATAGATCATGTTTTGCAATTAAAACACAAAAATAATTGATCTAAAGTTATTCAAATCCAATTAAAGTAAATGAGCTAAAAAGAGTAAAAAAATTGCTTAAAAAGCAGGATGATAAGATCTCAAATTTTTTTTTTCCCTGATTTTAAATTTGTTCAAAATAAAATTTAAAATAACTAATGATCTAAACTATAGAAAAGAGAAAATCTTTTTGTTGGCCGACACTGTTTACATCCCCACAGAAAGGCTCTGAACTCTGGGAGGCACTAAAGCCAGCTCTAAAAGATAAAATAGGACTATACAAGAAAACTTTTCGAAAAATTTTGTTCAAAATTTTAAAAAAATGAGACAAAATATCTGTCCCACCCCCAAACTTAAAGTTAACATTGTCTTCAATATTAAAAGAAATAAAAGGAGCAAAGTAGTAGGTGAGAGATAGCTCCTAGGTTTGAGAATTGCTTTTAGATGGTGAATATTGTCATTCGGTTACCCCAAACTTGTTTCAAAAAACCTATTAAAAAGGTGTACAAAAATATTAGAAAATAATAAAAATTAATGGAAATTAAAAGAAAACAATAAGGAAAGGAAACTTGGGTTGCCTCCAAAAAGTGCTTAAGTTATAGTCATTAGCTCGACTTTCAATGATGTTCTATCCCAAATCCTTTAAAAGAATAGAACTTCCCCCATCCACCTTTAGTGACAATTTCTTTCATGGATCATTTTCGTGCCCTTCTTTGCATGATCACCTCCACCTTCTCTAGCTTTGGGATCCTTAATTTTAATGCGGTAGTCATGGAGTTTTCTTTTTATAATTTTAGTGCCTTTCTTTACTAAATCATCCTTGGCTCCTAAAGCCTTCAACTAAGTTGGAGAAATTTGATCTTCAATTTAAAAACAAGTTTCCTTCTCTGATGAAAGTTTTATTGGTTTAAAAACATTGAAGGTCACTTGCTCAACTTCTACCCTTAAGATCAGTTTTCCTTTCTACAAATATATCAAGGCCCTTCCCATAGCAAGGAAGGATCGGCCTATAATAAGAGGCATTTCTTTATCCTCATCTATGTCAAGCACTATAAAATCAACTGGAAAGATGCACTTGTCAATTTTCACCAAGATGCACTCTACCCCTCCTTATGGACACTTCATGGACCTGTCTGCCAATGTATGATACCGTGATGGGATTTACTTCCTCTAGACCATGTCTCCTAAAAATAAGGAGTGGCATCAGATTTATACTTGCACCTAAATCACATAAGATGTTATCAAAGTTACTAGTTCTAATGGTGCAAGGTATTGAAAAACTCCCTGGATCTTTGAGTTTAGGAGGAAGCTTCTTTTGTAGTATCACACTACATTCTTTGTTCAGTGCCATGGTCTCGAATTCTTCAAGTCTTCTCATGTTAGATAGGGTTTCTTTCAAGAATTTTGCGTTTTTGGGCATTTTCTCCAACATGTGAGTAAAAGGGACATTAATAGGTAATTTCTTGAAGTTTCTATAAATTTTTTATCAACGTTTTGTATTTTCAAGTGTTGAGGAAATGGAATTTTTTGTTTGAAGGGCTTAGGCTCAGCCCTCTTTGATTCACTTTCATCTTGGTTTTTGAACTCATCTACTTATTCAAGTTCAAGGTGTGATGTGGTCCTGATGCGTTTGTTTGGGCTGTTCTCTCTAGGTGCTTTTTCAAGAGTAATGGAATTTACGTGCTCTCTAGGGTTAGTCACTGTGGTACTTGGTAGAGAACCTTAAGACCTTTCAGGGAGTTGGTTTAAAATTTGTCTGATTTGGGTCTCGAGGTTTCTAATAAATGCTTCTTTATTTCGAAGATTTGTCTGTGTTTGTTGCATGAACTTATTGATCATATCTTCGAGATCAATTTTCTTTTCTAGTTGTGGGTGAATGGGTTGTTCTTGAATCCCTACTTCATGAAAAATTTGGGTGGTTTCTCCAGCTAGGATTGTAAGTGTTGGAGTAGGGATTGTGTTGTGATTTTTGGAAATTTGTAAAAAAAATTGGCTTGTTCATGATTTAAAGAGGCAAACGAGTTCCCTATTTGACATTCTATGGTAGCATGATTTCTGCCCAAAACTCGAATGTTAGCATAGGAGAATGAAGGGCATTAACACTGATGTTACCCAGCTATTTTTGAATCACCGAAATTTGAGCGGATAATGTGGTTAATGCGTCTACTTCATGAATACCTACAGGTTTCCTTTGCATTGTGATCAGCTGTTCTTACATAGTTGTTTCTAGCCATTATCTCTAGCAACTCGTATGCTTCGTCTAGTGTCGTGTTGTTTAAGGCTCCTCCAGTAGCCGCATCCACCATTGTTCGGGTATTAGGTGCCAAACCACTGTAAACAGTTTAGAATGGCATCCAAACTGGTAAACCATGGTGTAGACACCTTCTTAAAAGCTCTTTATAGCGTTCCCACACTTCATACAATGATTCCATATCGTAGAGTTTAAAAGAGGTAATGTCATTCATCATTTTGGCTGATTTGGCTGGTGAAAAATATTTAGCAAGAAATTTTTGTGTCAAATCATCCCATGTGGTGATGGTACCCGGCGGCAATGACTTTAACCATGCCTTGGCCTTATCTCTTAGTGAGAAAGGGAATAGTCTTGAGCGAATGGCATCATCACTGACGCCATTGTGCTTAATGTATCACATATCTCAAGAGAGTTAGTGATATGTAAATTCGGGTCCTCACTAGATAGATTGCCAAACTGAATAGTCTGTTGGATCATTTGTATTATCGCGGGTTTTATTTCAAAATTGTTCGCTTGTATTGGTGGATGTCCGATGCTATAAGTGCGTCCACCAATAGTTGGAATAGCATAATCCTTTAAAGCTCTTTCATTATCATTATCTTCATTAGCGATTGTTTCAATTCGTTTGGTTTTCCTGATTTGTTGAAGTGTTTTTTCGATTTCAGGATCCAAAGGGAATATTCCATTTTCATTTTGATTATGCACATAAAGTAAGAAACACAAACTTAAAAGTTAAAAAAAGGACAACAATAATGAGAAAGAACCAAAATACTACAATATTATACAACGGCTAATTAAACCATTTTTTTTGGGGGGGGGTAGTGATACTAATGTTTTGAAAAGCTTTAAAAATAAGAACTCAACCAGGTCTATTAAAAAGTTAAAAGAAAGATAAAACTAATAAGAAAAACTTAAAAATACAATAATCTAATACATAAACTTAAAAAAAACCAAATTTTAAAAGGAAAAGAGAGAAGGGGGGGGGGGGGGGGGGGGGGGGGGGGGGGGGGGGGGGGGGTGTTAGTAACACTAATATTTTGAAAAACTTAAAAATAACAATAACTTTTAAAATTTGATCAAAGGGAACTTTTAAGTAAAAGAAAGATGAAAATAAAGGGAAAACATAAGAAAAATAACAAAATAACACAAACTTAACAAAAACACAAAGGAGGGGGGTTATATACGAATTTTTCAGGTAAAAATAACTATACAAATAAAATTACGTGCGTAAAATAAATAAAAGAAAAAAAAATTTGTTCTTCAAACTTAAACAAAATTTGCAAATTTTAACAAAATAACTTCAAATTAGTGCTAAAACTGATTGGTGTCAATATCACCCAAATAAGAACAATCCCCGGTAATGACGCAAAAAACTTGATGTTTGTTGTGTATTGCTTAGCAAGTGCACTAAGTCATATCAAGTAATATATAAATGAGTATAGTATCGTCCCACGATGATTATTATTGAGTGAGTACTAAAATTAATAGTTTCAACACTACTTAAAAGACCAAAATTTGAAGTTTTTGATATGAAACAAAACAAAATGAAAAAGAACACAACTGTTATTGATTTTTATGAAAAGTGTTTTGAATTTAGATGATTTTTTATGATTTAATAAGAGACAAGGCATCTTATTTTACCTAGTTGCATTAATATGCCTTTCCATTCTCGATATTCAAGTCGTTATTACATGGTGATGGTCAAAAACCTTAATTTACTAAATATTCTCTCTAGAGCAACATTTAGCATGCTCTTTTACATATTAACTCATCAATCCCTTGCATGAATTTAAATAAGAAAAGAGTTCTGAAGATCCATGGATTTCACTTAAGACCACAAAAATCGGGTTAATCTATCTCTAGCTTTCTCTTAATTTGTGGTGTTTATCACTTTAGCATTCATCATAAATCTCTTCTTGGACTCATTATGAATCATTATAGGCTTTAAATGGTGATCAAGCATTCAAAACTCATGAAGAACAATGATAAACACTCAAACAGCGTAATAAACAAACATTGAATTAGGAAAGAGTGTATATTACAACTTCGGCTACATTGAATTAGCTAAGTCTTCCAGATTTGAGAGTCAGATCATGCCAAGTGAACACTTAGATTGCTTTAAAAACCATCAAACTATCCTGAGTCAATACGAGGACTAAAGGAAGCCTTTGATGGATTACTTCAAGAACTCTCAAGACTACATTAGGGATAGAAAGATGAAAATAAGAGCTCATAGATTCTATATAGATGATGAATCTGGAGAGTTATATAAAAGGCACGTTATTTTTAGGTGCCTTGACTTGGACGAAGCAATATTAGTAATGGTAGGAGCCCATAAGGGTATCTGTGGATCCCATTTAGCTGGCAACAAAATGCATTGGCTCAGCAGATGCTATGGCTATTACTGACCATCAATGATGGATGATTGCATAAAGTATGCCAAGGGATGCAGGGCATGCCAAAGACATGGTCATATACCAAGAGTCCTTGTGGCTGAGATGCATCCTACTATCAAATCATGGCTCATCAGAGGTTGGGTAATGGACATCATAGTGGAGATTAACCCCCCTTCTAGCAAGCAACACTCTTCCATTTTTGTGGCCATAGACTACTTCACAATGGGTGGAGGCTAAACCATATAGTAATATCAATCAATAATACGTGATTGATTTTATCAAAGAATACATCTTGTGTGGGTTTGGTATCCCTAAAACTAGAATTGTAGACTAAGCTAAGGTGTTCAATGGGGCTATGGTTAAGGCATTCACCAAAAGTTTCAACATAGAAATCTTAAACTCAACCCCTTACTATGCTCAAGCAAATGGCTAAGGAAAGTCAACAAACAAGATTCTGAAGGCTAGCATTGAAAAAGATGATTGTGGACAATCCCTGGAGGTAGCATGAATTTCTACTAGATTCCCTTTGGGCTTATAGAAAGTCCAAACGTGACAAAATTGGGATAACTCCCTTCCATTAGACGTATGGACATGATGCTGTGCTCCCAATGGAAGGCTGGCTCATCAAGGGAGGTTTTCTAAACTTAAGTATGACCTGGATATGGTGGACGAACTAACTAACTTAGACCAAGTTAGGCTTGATGCCCTTCACAAGCTAGAGTAACAAAAGAAGACGGTGGCCAAAACCTACAACAAAAAGGTCAAACCCATGTCTTTTAACTTAGAGGATATAATCTAGAAAGTGGTTTTACCCATCAGCTAGAAAGACTGTGCCTTTATGAAATGGTCCCCAAACGAGGAGTGCCAATTTAGACTCATAGAGGTATTTCGAGTCAATACTTACTCCAAGATCGAGATGAAAGAACTCACCTAAGGGCTATTAATGGAAGGTTCCAAAAGAAATATGTGCCATCAATTTGGGTTTCTAACAAAGAAGTTCTTAAGTATAGATTCCCTGAATTATGGGCTCAGTTTCAATATCAATGTCTTGAAGATCAACTCCATGATTCTTAAGTTATGAAAATAAAGAAAAAAGGTAACCACAAAACTAAGAGACATATTTGACAAAAATGCGTATTTCATTAATATTGTTGGAGAGTACATGGCTTACATACAAAAGTAATACAAGCAACTTTTATAGCCAAAATCTATTTGCAAATGCAAAAATAAAAAAAGTTGAGTTCTAATCCTCACTAACAATTCCTCACTAACTTTTATAGCCAAAATCATAGGAAAGGGCTTCTTCTTCATGAACTTGATTAAATTTTTTGGGCCTCTATGATAGCTTCCTCGAGCCTTCCAGCTACAAAGCCTTGAGTAGTATGCTGTTATCCCAGGGAAAGCAGTTCTTCTTTAAGATGTCTCAATCTCTCCTCTAAGAGATGAATCTCATCCTCGAGGCCTTTGATCTCTTCAGCATGCTGACTTTGGACCTTCTTGGCGGCTTGGAGCTCTCCAAACAAAAACTACAGGCCACCTAGGCCAGCTGAACGCCCTATGTCCCTGATGGCATCTTGGCTGCGCCACTTCTTTTGAAGGAGGGTTGGGACCTCATGGTTCACCTTGACAAGCATTTTCTCCAATACTTTTAGTCCTCTAAAAATGGTACGAGCCACTGTAGGCTCTTTCTTTAAGGCCTTCACCAGGGACATAGCTTCTTGGAAAGTGGCACTTTCAGCTATGGTCAAAATAGGGAGGTTTGCAAGCTCTCTTAGTCTTTGGAATCTCGAGGATACTTGGTCTAATTGCTGAAAGGCCAATCGGCCACTCACTCCTAGCTTCTCCAGAGGAGAGGACATCCCTTCTAATATTAGGGAAGGAATGACTCTTGTACGTGTGACCCAATAAAAGGGTTAACATTAAAAGGAGTTAGATTAAATCCTGGCTTTGGAAGATAACCACAGTTAGAGGAAATATCGTTGCCTTTAAAACCTCAGCTTGAGGCAAAGGAGGAACTTCTGTTGGCACTCTTGTACTGGAACTTTTGCGAGCATTCCTGCCATTGGAACTTCTTTTGGCTCTTCAACCTCAGGGACTCCTTCCTTGAGGGGACCCTCTAGAGAATAATGCATGCATGTTAGAATCATGTATGTTTTAAGACATCAAGAGCTGGGAAGCTAGATGACAAAAGCTTGCCTTCAAAAATCTCTTCTATGGGGATTGAGTCTCCTGGAAGGATGAGTGGAGCTTACACAAGGCCCTAGTTCAGAGTAATTGGGTGGGAAACCTCTTTAGAGGGGTAGCTTATAATTGGCTCCACAACAGAGGTAACCACGTCACCTACTTGTTCGGTGTTAGAGTTCAATGGTTCATTATCCTGATGGAGCTCTAATGTAATTACCCAAGGTGGAGAATTTGGCATCTCCCTGATATCCAAAATTGACACTTTCTATGGCTGTAAAAGGCCAAGTTAGGAGCTGCTTTGACCAAGATGAATAAGAATTTTTTTTTTAGTAAGTCAGCTTTATTTTTATTGATACCAAAAAGAGAGAATACAAGAGGACAAGGGGCATATACCTAAGACACGGCAAAGACCAACAGTTTAGCCAAAGCCAACAAGGCAAAGAAAGCCGAAAAACAGGAAAGGAAAAACTAAGAAAATTTAAGCCTACTCTTGAAGGAAAATACATAAAGAAAAAAGAAGAGAAGAAAAACAAAACATCAAAAAATAAAGGGGCTACACTAGAAGTAGCCTTCACCTCTATAGATGATGTTCCATAGGCTAAAGCTAATAGCCACCTCTCGTCTGATAGGATCAGTGCACCCCTCAAATTGAGTAAGATGACGGTCCGCTTGAAATAGCTATCAAGAGGACATAGGAGGATCCTAACGACCCACAGAGGAAGAAGAACTAACACTATCATGAGCCTTGGTGGCCTTCATAGCTGCTGTGGAAAGCCTACGGTCCACAGGGGTGGACACCGGGTAACCACAGTTATGCTCAGGGTGCTAGACAGTATGGATGGAGACTCAATAGCTTGAGCAAAAGCAGCCAAGACCTTAGTAGGTGGGCGAGCAATAGAGATTGAGGCAGATGAAGCCAAACTATCTTGAGAAGATGGGTACTCTAAGCGAAAACGTGTGTCAATATTAGCTACACTAGCCTCTTGGTTTAGAGTACACATCAAGGCCTCCATAGACTCCAAAGCCTTAATAATCCCTAGGGGGACATTGCTCAGGGGACCATTAGACCCAGAGGTAGCTAAAACATAAACATCCGAGAGACCTAACAAGTCGGAGCGGTAGGAGCTTGAGGTATGGGGCCCGACCTTCGGACTCGGGCTTGGAATGATAGGGACAGGGAGTAGTAGGCTCCTCGATACTGTAAGGGCACAGCCTTAACGCCATATAAGGGCCAAGGAGAAGCAGAAATCGAGCTCAAAGGCTCGGTTGGGGAGGGGAGCCCACCGTCATTGGTGGGCTCCAAAGATAGGCCCCGCTTCCCAAATCTTGGCTCAAGAGAGCCAAAACAAGGAAGCGGCCCAGGTGGTTCAGTAGCTGCAAGCCCAACAGTAGCAACAAAAGGAGACCAATGCAGTTCCTAAGCCCGGCAGGCCCACTACATGAAGTAACCTCAAGAAGCCAATTTGCAACGGGCCCAACACTCACACCATCAAACCCATTAGGAGGCCTTGTTTCCAGCAGCCCACCTTCACCAGGGTTAGACCCACGCCCAGCAAGTGCAGCTCCATCTGGCCAAGAACCCTCAAGCCCACCTATATGTCCAGATGGCATTGTTAGGCCAGTAACATTATACGGCCCATTTTCTTTAGGGCTCTAGGGCCGCTCTCTAGCCGGCCCATCAATTTCTCCAGCCGGTTGTAATTATTGAAGTTGAATCTTGAATCAATACCTAGGTGAGAGATAGAAGATAGAATTGAAAGAAGAAGAGAATATAGAGAATTAGGGGAAGAAGAGAGTCTTTTTCATTAAATGCCTTCTCAATACAAGAATTAAGGTATTTGTACTCTTGCAACCACCAAGAATATCTAACCTAACCTCTAACTAACTAACTAACTAACTTGATTACACTTGAACTAACTTTCCCTCCGTTACTCACGGTTACACAATACTCAATTTACAAGGGAATTTTAATGGAATATAAGACTTAACAAGTAGTGAATTACAGTGGAATACAAGACTTAACAAGTAATACATGACAATTCATTACAATACTTCTCCCTTAAAGAAAAGATTCTTGTCTCAAGAATCTAACTCAGGAAATTGACTTTGAGAAACTTGAGCTCTTCTCATGTAGCTGTAGAATGCTCCAAATTGGCCCATTGGACCAACACTTGTTGAACCCTCTTGCCTTGCTGCTGTATTACTCTGGAATCCAGTACAGCAGTGGGTTCCTGAAGTAAAATTCCATTGGATGAAGTGTTTGAAGGTTGTGTAGAACATGTCTTCCCAGCTGCAACATGCTTCTTCAAAAGAGAGACATGGGACACCGGATGAAGGGATGCATTTGGAGGGAGATCTAATGTGTATGCCATTGCTCCAACCTTGTCCAATACCTTATATGGACCAAAGTACCTTGCACTGAGTTTAACATTCTTGCGGATTGCCACTTATGACTGCCTATAAGGCTGCAATTTCAAGTACATCATGTCTCCAACCTCAAAGAATCGTTCCACCCTCCTCTTATCAGCAAAGAATTTCTTCCTGGCTTGTGCAAGCTGCAAATTGTCTTTCAACTGCTGGACCATGTGTTTTCTTTGCAACATAAGATCCTCAACTTCAGCCACATGAGTATTACAACTCTGAGATAACACTGAAAATGGAGGTTCACAACTATATAAGGCTTTGAAAGGAGTGATACCCAATGATGAGTGTGCATGAGTGTTGCACCAGTATTTAGCTAGCGAAAGCCACTTGCACCATTGCTTAGGATTGTTAAAAGTCTACCAGTGTTTAGCTAGCGAAAGCCACTTGCACCACTGCTTAGGATTGTTGAAAGTCATGCTTCTCAAGTTTTGTTCTACACTTTGGTTCAATCTCTTAGTTTGGCCATCGGTTTGGGGATGGAATGTTGAGCTCAAAGACAATGTTGATCCTAACAATTTGAGCAATTCTTTCCAAAATGTGCTTGTGAACAAACGGTCTCTATTAGATAAAATGGTTTGTGGCAAGAAATGGAGCTTATAAATGTTATCCAAGAACAATTTAGCAAGCTTCTCATCACAAATAGGATGATTAAGAGCTATGAAAAGACCATGCTTTGTAAAACGATCAATCACTATCCAAATAATCTCTTTCCCCTCTGATTTTGGCAGCCCTTCAATGAAATCCATACTAATTTGCTACCAAGCACCATCTAGAATTGGTAGGGGCCGTAATAACCCAGGATAGGGAGTGTGAGCACTCTTGGTATGTTTTTCACAACTTTGCACCATTTCAATCACATCACGCTTTATACCTTGCCAAGCGAAATTCGGCTTCAGCCTTTAGTAGGAACCTTCAATTCCAGAATGGCCACCAAATGTTGAAGCATGGAAAGCTAACATAATTCGTCTTCTTAGCTCAGTAGCACTCCCAATATAGATCTTTCCCTTGATTCTTAGAATGCCATTAACTAAGGATACATCATTAGCTGTTGAACCAGCAGTAGCATCTGGAATGCTAAGTGGTGTCAGATGCTCTTGAGCAAAGTGATCATTCTCATATGACTTGAAGATTTCCTCCATCCAAGCAGGAATGACAGTGGTGATTGCCAAGCATGAAGCTTCAATTGCATTCCCTTGCCTAATAGATAAGGCATCCGCAACCAAATTCTCCCGCCTTTTCCTGTATTCGATTGGATAATCTAAGCCTAACATCTTCATAAGGCCTTTCCTCTAAACCCTTGCTGTTATCCGTTGCTCCAATAAGAACTTCAGACTTTGGTGATCTGTTTTGATCACAAAATGGTGCCTTTCTAGATATTGTCTCCATTTCTGCACAGCTAAGAGAATGGGTAAGTACTCTTTTTCATATATAGACAAGCTCATGTGGCGAGGGCTAAAAGCTTGGCTTAGGAAAGCAATTGGCCTTTCTTGTTGGGACAACACTACACCCACTCCACTACTACATGCATCAGTCTCAATCTCAAAGGATTGAGTAAAATCAGGCATCCTCAATACCGGAGCTGCACACATTGCTAGTTTTAAGCTATCAAATGCCTCCAACAAAAAGAGTTCTTCTTAAGAAGATCATTCAAGGGCTCAGCAAGGACCCCATACCCCTAAATAAACTTCCTGTAGTAACCTGTTAGCCCTAAAAAACTTCTTAATTGCTTAACTGTAGTGGGACTTGGCCATTGTTTCATAGCTTGAACCTTAGATGCATCGGTGGCTACCCCTTCATAGGAGATTACATGACCCAAATGCTCTACTTGAGTTTGGGAAAAAGAGCATTTGGATAGTTTAGCATATAGTTTGTGCTTGCACATGATAAAGAATACAAGATTCAAATGTGCAACATGTTCTTTCAAATTTGGGCTATAAACTAAGATGTTGTCAAAGAATACAAGGACAAATTTCCTGAGAAAAGGCTTAAAAATTGAGTTCATTAGAGTGTAAAAGGTGGCAGGAGCATTTGATAACCCAAATGGTATAACCACAAACTCAAAATGGCCATGGTGGGTCTAAAGGTTGTTTTGTATATGTCAGATTCAACCACTCTTATTTGATGATATCCTTGCCTCAAATCAAGTTTTGAGAAGTAAACTGCACCATGTAATTCATCTAATAGGTCATCATCGATAGGAATTGGAAATTTATCTTTGATGGTTAAGGAATTTAGTTGCCAATAGTCTATACACATGCGAGATGTTCCATCTTTCTTTTTAACTAGAATGACTGGTGAAGCAAATAGACTATGGCTATGCCTTATAAAACTGGTTTTCAATAGCTCGTCCACTTGTTTTTCAATCTCAGTCTTTTGGGAATGTGGGTATTTGTTTGGTCTTAAGTTGATTGGATTAGAATTAGCTTTGAGTAGAATAGTATGATCAAGATTTCTTTTAGGAGGCAAGGTAGTTGGTAACTCAAATAGATCTTCAAAGCCATGTAATAGCTGCCTAATAGAAGGGTTAAATACAACCTGAGCATTGTCTAGATCTACACTAATAGAGAACAAATGGCCAATCCAGTGTACCTTGCTCTTCTTAAGCACCCCTTGCAACTTCTTACAACTCATGAGTTGTAGGCTTCCTTGCTCAACTGAAGCCTGCAACTGCACTATTTTGCCCTCTCTTTCAAATGAGACAGTAAGCTGCATGAAATTAAAGACAATAGGACTAAAAGTTTTCATCCAATCCACCCCAATACCATGTCACAGCCCCCTAGCTTCAAGACCCTGAAACCATAAGTGAATGAATGACCTTGCATCTCCCATATGAATTCTTTGCACTTCATTTGTGTTAACATGGAATTGCCATCTGCCACTGTTATAGCCAAAGGAGAGGTTTTTATAAGTTCATGCCCCACTAATCTAGCTATCTTGGGATCCAAGAAGCTATGGGTGCTTCCACTATCAATAAAGATTAGTAAGGACTTACTATTTGCAATCCCTTTGATTCTAATGGTGTTGTGGGTTCCTCCACCAGTTAGAGCTCTTACTGAGATCTATGCCTCATCCTGATCCTCCTCCACTTCTTGAGTCTCTATCAATTCATCCTCACATTCAACATAATACTCTTGATCCTCATCTACTTCCTCACTGCTAGTAACTATCATTGGCTGTTTTGGAGTGCACTTATGACAAAAAAAATACTTTTGATTACATTTGAAGCCCAAATTTTGTGCTCTCTTTTCTTCCATGCTTAAGGGTCTGGATGAATTTGGTCCTAATTGCGGCAAGGGAGCCACCATTCTTGCATCCTTTCCAGATTCATATGAATTTGTAGCTATGGATTCAAACAATCGAGCTTTAGAATAAGCCTTGGACACTGTGGGAGGGTTGAGGGCCTTAACTAGATTATTGATCTTGGACTTTAACCCACTTATGAAGCTAGACACATAATACTCCCCCTTTGCTCCTGAATGAACTGCCATCATTCTTGTTTTCAAATTCTCAATTCGAGACATGTAATCCTTAACACTTCCTAATTGTGACACCTTGTTGAACTTTCCAATCACATCTCCCGTGTCCTCATCCCCATATCTATCACAAAACTCATCCAAAAATTCCCTCTAAGTAGCACTCGGATTACCTAAGATCAGTCAATGGTACCAAACTTCATAATCACCTTGCAAATGCACAACCGCTAATTCAACCTTCTAAGATTCAGCAATTGCATAAAATCTAAAGTATCTTTCGCATCTCCTTATCCTAGATTGAGGATGTGTTCCATCAAAGGTGTCAATCTCCACCTTGGATTGTCAAAACCTTGAGTTTTTTGCTGTAGGTATCACCTCTCCCTGATCAACCACATCGGGAGGTCTCCCTTGGGGAGGAACTTGAGGAAGCACACCAGCATCAATGGGTAAGGACCGTCTATGAATCTGCTCTTGCATTCCATACAGCCTTTGTTCCATCTTTTGCTGCGTCTGAACTAGCTATTGATGGTTGGCACTCATCACATGAAGCATGTCCTACATCTGTTGCTGGAGCTAGGCTAATTGATCATTCTGACCAACCTCAGCAGCTAAATTGGCAACCATTGGAGCTTGTTTCTTGTTCCTAGCTAGCGTGATCACTTTGATTGCAAGCCAATTGAATGTAGTTACAAGCTCTGTTACCACTTGTAATGATTCAAGTTGAATCTTGAATCAATACCGAGGTGAGAGATAGAAGATAGAATTGATAGAAGAAGAGAATAGAGAGAATTAGAGGAAGAAGAGAGTCTTTTTTCATTAAATGCCTTCTCAATACAAGAATTAAGGTATTTGTACTCTTGCAACCACCAAGAATATCTAACCCAATCTTTAACTAACTAACTAACTTGATTACACTTGAACTAGCTTTCCCTCCCTTGCTCACGGTTACACAATACTCAATTTACAAGGGAATTACAGTGCAATACAAGACTTAACAAGTAATGAATTACCATGGAATACAAGACTTAACAAGCAATACATGACAATTCATTACACTGGCTCACATAACTTAACAACCTCTCTAAGGCGTTGCTGTTGGAGACGACTATGGTGTTTCTTCTTAGTGACGAGTGCCAGAGTCACGGCGAGGGGAGGAGAGGAGGAAGTGATAGTATCCTCCCTAATACGGAAAGAGCGATCAAAAATCGAGCACTTCTGGTAAAACCTAGGCAAACCTTCATACTTCACCATCACCGGAAACCGGATATCATTGAGTTCAACCTTAATTCTCTTAGGAAAGGTATCTTTAGCGTCCAATTCAACACAAACCTAAGAAACATTTGTCATGGAGCCATCGATAGTTGGCTCATCCAAGTAGAGGGGTTTCCCAACCCTACTAGCAACAGCACTAAGAGGCTTTTCCGACCACATAGATGCAGGAAGCCCATGAATCTGAATCCAAACCTGAATCCATGATAGGTCAATACTGGGGGTAAAAATAAGCCACCAATGCTTAAGAGAGAGGTAACGTCCCTTAATGTACCTAGGCCCATCATGAACCACTCAGATTGCATCATCAAAGGACTTAAAGCAAAAGTAGTAAACATCTTTCCTAGGAATAACGCATTCAAGACGCATAGAGGCCCACAACATGTTAGCAATGGATGCAACTAGAGAATGCGACATGAACACTAAGAAATCGACCAACCAAGCATCCATTCCATCTCTCAAGTCTTGGGGCAATATCACTTGAAGAATAGACATCAAAACTTCACGATCAATGATCCATGGAGGAACATAATGAAGAGGCCCGCTAGTCGTACAATCAGAAACTCGATCATTGACTAAAAAAACAAGGAATTGGAGGAGCAACCTCAGAACCAATGCCCACCCCCATGCCAGCCACCCACTTGCCATTAGCCAGAACAACAACCACCACCAGCACCTTCTACCCGTAACCAAACCAACATAACCCACCACTAGCACACCACCAACCACAACCATAACACCACCATAGACCACCACACAATCCCACCACTAATCAAAAGCAACCCCCTTAAAGGACTTGTGCAAGAAATGTCACAAAGACAAACAAAGATCCACAAGTGACAGAGATGAAACTGCAAGATCCAGATCAAGATCCAACATAACAAGAAACCAAAGAACCAAGAAATCGAGGCTTAATTCAAATTCGAGACAGCAAAAGAGCCGCACTAACAGCCCCTGTTTCCAGTAGAAATAGGGCAAGAATAGGGTCCAAGTAACCACCCAAATCTGAAGTAATTTTGTAGAGAAAATCACTCAGATCATGCAATGAAAGAACAAAGAGCAAGAAGATCAATAGGAAGGTGAATCATACCGAAAATCTGCACACATGGAAGAGCGAATCATATCAAGAACATAAAGAAGAAGAGTCCAACAGGAGAGAGAAGACCACAACCACCACCATGTCCTTCATGAGATATATATCACCAGCAGCAAGGAGAAGGGCCACAAGATGATTCAAGGTTGAGAACCAGTCAGGAAATCACCAGAATCGTGTTCGGCGCCCACACCATCATCATCCACAAAACTCCCTCGCTCAACTTGTGTTTTCACCCTCAAATCATGATAAAAAAAACATAAATGAGTAGTCTCCAGGAAGAGGAGATCACAAGCATCACGAAAATGTGAAGATCACCAACGTACGAGGCATCACGCGCCCTCACGCGCCACCAGAAGGTGCGGGCTAAGAAGCCACGTGCTATCGCAGCATCCACACACCACCTAGAATTCCCAGAGCTTCTCTCTCCTATTTCTCTCTCTAGACTTGACAAATAATTCCCCCTAAAGATATGAATAAGACACTAGTTAAGAAAGGCCAAATTCCTCTGGTTTAAGGAGTCCGGCTCTTCTTTTCCTCACTATGAGAAGGGTACCCCTTTGTCTTCTTCTTACTCTACTTCATGAATGGCTCCAGTAGGGAGAGTTGGGGGAACATCCTTCTTCTTCCTCTTCCTTGAGCCAACAACTTCGAGGGCTAGTGGAGAAGTTCTTAGAGGGGATTCCTCAAGCAACATTTAGTGAAACTCCTAGTCCCAGCACTCTTGGAAGTCCCCTGGACCATAGTTAGTAAAATACGGTATGCGAATTAAATGGAATTTAATACGTTTGCGTGTTGTTCTACTCTATACATAAAAATTCGGTCAAATGTTCGTTACCTTATATAAAATTTAAATATAATTACAATGATGTCTATACTAACTTCTTCTCAAATAATTATAGAGTGGAAATGAAACTAATTTTGTGAATTTTGACTTCTATTTGATAGTATTACTTATATAGTAGCAGTAAAAACCACAATAGCGAGCAAAACATAATGTATAAGTTAATAATTTGAAAGTTGAATGACAAATTTTGCAAAATATACAATATTGATACTTATTTTAGGTTAAGTATAATTAAATTGAACTGTTTTTTTTTTTATTCGAGAAAAACATGAATACATATTATAAAATACGTGTTAAATGGCTAACATATAAAAAACACATAGTTTACCGTATTTTTTGGCAATAATTTGTAAATGCCATTTTTAAACGTAAAAATATAAGTACATGTTTAATATGCCAATTATACTCGTATTTTACTAACTATGCCCTGGACAACTACTGCTATAAAAAGAAAAAAACAGAGATCAATCTTTGTTTGGGCCACCCAAAAATAGAACTGAAGCATACTTCAGAAGTAGCTATTTACCTGATTATGCCTTCTGTGGAGTTGGCCTGTTGCTAATTAGCAGCCTCCTCTCGAGCTTGAACCTGCAAGCTCAAAGAAAGGTGTAAAATACTGCTTGGTCCCTCTAACCTCAAAAAAGGATCAATGGGCTTGGAACCAAGCTACAAAACGAGGTGTGGCACACTGGATGCACCTGCAGACAAAAGGGCACCCGTAGAAGGATTTCACATCTTGGTTCAACTCATGAAGCTCTCTATACTAAGGGAGTTGAATGGAGATCCTCTTAGCCCACCAAAGATTTTTGGTCCTTAGACTGGGAAAGGGAATATCTTAGACCATTCCAAATTACCTTATAAACAACCCAGGCCTATAAGATTCTATACCAAGATGAGTCTGGTGATAGAAAAATAGATCTTAAGGGCACAAGATTTCCTGCCACATCTGTGAATTGATGTCTACAAAGACAACATGATGAAAATCCAGTTTTTTGAACCAACATGGACTAAGATTTCTCTCCCTAAATGGAGTCCATTGAGTCCCTCGCCTACCTCGAGGAGACATTAATCTTGCAAGGCATTGGTCAAAAGACCATCTTGGGGGTAAAAGGATCTCATAATGAGATAATTGCTCTTTAAAGCAAGAGACCCCCTCGCTTGTGGGAACATTGGGGCCTCCGGGGCAGAGCTTAAGAAAATAGGCTTGGGCCTAGAGCTGGACTAGCCATAAGGGTCCACCTATTTGGATAGCATAGTTTTTAACTCTGATGTCTTTAAGAAATCCATACACTTGGGCTAAAAATAATGGTCCCAAGGCTAAAGACCGGAGTCCAATTGATCTCAACGTCATGGGGGAGGATCATTCTTGGTTAGCAAAGAATGACCCTTCATCTGCCTTCGTGTCCTGGGCCTAAGGGCCCATCTTTGACCTATCTCATGATGCCGTTAATCTTCAGGGCGTAGTTTCAAATGCTAACGAATTTTATCTACTTCGTACAATCTTTGCAGGTCAATCTTGTGGAGGAAGACGCATTTGCAAAGACGCTGTGCCTTTCAATGGATGGACGTTCTTAACAAAGTGATACACCAAATGGGTTGATAGATTGATCTTGACCCTCAGAGAAAAATGAAAGAACTTTCGCATCTATGAAGCCATCAAGCTTTCCACAATTGCCCTCAGGTATGACCATCCCATCATAACGACACTGACCTGCTATTGGAACATCTATTATAATGCTTTTGTCCTCCTGAAGGGTTTTCTTAGTATTAACTTGGAAGACATAGCGGCCTCGACAGGTCTTTCACCAGAGGGAGAAGAATTGCCTCTTGATTCTCTTATCTCTACAAAGACTGAAGCCTTTGCCTCTTTTTTCTCTGTAACCGATTTGGCCAGTGTTTATGAGTTCTTTGTTAAGATGTTTGTCATAGGGGTACATTACTTTGGGCAAGGTTCCAAAGAAGAAGAGGCATGCATTTACCTATTTTGGTTAAACAAGTTTTTCTTCGCTAACCCCTCCAACTCGAATCCATGAAGTAAATCAAATATAATTAAAGAACATGCGTCAATTGTTCAATAAGGCTATCAACTTGAGGAAGGGGAGCAGAGAGGGCCAAAGAAATTTGGGCCATTGTCGGATTGGTTTCAAGAAGATGCAAAGGAATGGAAGCGGATTGAATCAAGAATTGAAGATTCAAGAATAATGGAAAGCAAGTGTTTAGTGAGTACTTGATTACAACAAAAGAGAAAGTATAGAGCAAAAAAGTGGAAATTTCAAGCCCTAACTATCGTACTTATAAACATGCGAGAAGGAAGAGCAAATGACAAACAGTGTTTGCTCGAGCTCCCTGTAGCCATTAAGGGTCAAATTATGAATCTTTTTTACCCATTGTAAATTTGAATTTACCAACGGTTAAAGGGGGGCATTTGTTTACATCCTAAATTCGAGCGAGCTGGGACAAAACTGTATTGAGCCAAGTGCCACATGCTTACCACGTGAGGTCCTCCATAAGGAGAATCAGGCCTTTAGGTGTTGAAATAACGGTGACTCTAGCCCAACATCCTAAGAATATTATCACCCTCATAAGGGTATCAACCACTCGAGGCTCAAAATGGTTGAAGGGAGCTCGAGCTCAAGGGACTACCAAGAAGTCAGCAACATAGGTGGTTTCCAAGCTCGAGATGGTTACTTGGAGCACAACCTGAAATACTTAGGCATTAAGCTTAATGTAAGAGAACGTGTGGTTTCTACGGGTGACTTCAGCTAGATATTCGAAAGTGGCCTCTAAGGAATTCCCTCTAAAACCGAATCATGGACACGTTCATTGGTCATTCATGCACAAGAAAGAGCTTAGTGGCCTAACGTGGGGAGAAAATGCCGCAGAATTAGAGGACAACCATTATTTAGTTTTTAATAAATAAGAGACTCGGTGAGAGTCCAAAGTAGTAACACTCAATGCAAAACTTCTCCAAGTTTTCGTTACAGAACATTTGTGCTCTTCTCTTAGGCGTAGCATAACATAATAGCTTAGCTTAGCAAAGAACTTGTTGTACTTGCGTCTTCAATAATACAGTCTTTCGGGCTTCAGAACATCCTATTTTAATCTGTTCCCGAATTCCAACGAGTTAAGAATTGAGGCTTTAGTTTAAGGCTTCGACAGCCATGGCTTGACCTTGATTGTGTTGTTCTTAACGCTTCTGTCACTGCTTGATAAGTATGGTGAACTTAGGTTCATGCCATTGATTAGGGCTTTGACGGCCAAAGCTTGACCTTGATTGTGTTGGTCCTTATCCTGTGACCTAAACACTGTTTGCTCCACCTTATCCTGTGACGTGAACACGGTTTGCTCCACCTTATTTTTGTCAAACCTAAACTAATTCATGTTATTATAAGTCTAGGGTGACAGGCTTAAAAACCTAAGTGACTCCGGTTTGTAAGTGGACTGCTGCTCTTGGGTTTGTCTCCACCCCAGTTCCTGACTTTTAAGTGTATAAGGAAAGGCGTATGTGGGCCATGCTCCATCATTGTAACTGCCACTTGAGTTAGGTCCATGTCCCTTTATTTTTCTGTTAGTATATACAAAATTCCATAAAAATATTTGACCAAGTCTACTTAATTGAAGCATAAGCTGAAGTCATGGTATAACCGAAGTCAGATACTTCAATATATCATAACCTTTTCTCTGAAAATGGTGAGTGGTTGAGGTTAAAGACGTGCAATTAAAATTTAGGTATACTCCCTAGTCATGGTGAGCCCCTTTTGCTCATTTGTTTTGTTTTCATTTTTACAGCAACCGCACAACACTTAATTACAAACAAAATAAAGCAAACAGGGGGAGAGGATTAGCCTGTACACTATAGTGATCATTTATAGCAAACATATCACTAATGTTGACCTAAAGGTGACTAAGGAAAGGGTCTTTCTCAACACTCATCTATCCTTCTCCAAGGAAGATTAGTTCCCTTTCTCTGATGGCATCTTGAACCATGTTTCTAAGGATTATGTAGTTCTTCATTAAATGAGTCAACTAGTCATTCCATTTGCAGTATATCTTTCCCTTTATTAAATCTGGGTAAGGTTTTCTGTGTTTACTCCTAATCTTGAGTTTGTTATTTTCCTTTAGCCAATCAAATATTACATTGACTCTTGAGACGTTAAATGAGTACCTCCTCAAGTCTTGAGATTGATAGGACTTCCTGGCTTTGATATCCTTCTTAACCAAAGGATTATAGACCAAAGGAGGTCCTTTGATATACTTAGCAATGTTAATTTTGTAAGGAGGATCTTCGTCCTCTTCTATTAAGTCGTGTACAAAGGTTGCACGCACGCTTTTTTTCCTGAGGCTTTCTTCTTTTACGACAACCTCTTATATAGCGGCACATTGTGCAAGCTGTTGAAGAGTTATAAAGTTTGAGCCATCAAACTTTTTCCTAAATTCAATATCTGAGCCATTCAAGGCTAGCATGGCATATTCGACTTCAAGAAAGGCTACAGTGCATTTTAAGATGGCTCTCTTAAACATGTTAATTTAATCTTCCAATGATTCACCTGCCTTTTGTCTCATTCAAGCCAAGTCAGATGTTGAAGTTCCTTGCTCCATTCTTAAGAACTAGGCCTGGAATTTCCTGCCCATGTCATCCCAACAGTAAATGAATTAGGAAGCAAGCTAATGTACCATTGAAAGGCGGTTCCTGTAAAAAAAACTCAAGAGCAGCCTAAGTTTGAGATACACACTCCCTTCTCTTGAGAAAAAGATAAACTCGGGGATTTTATATGCTCGAGGGAATGGGTAATTCATGTCAATATAGTCAGGTTAAGGTTTACTATACAAGGGACTTTTGACCCTTGTGAGGCCTCGCCCATGCATTGGTTCAATAAGGGTGACCAATTGGTCTTGGAGGGGTAGGTTAGGCATATGGTTATGCACCTACCATTGCCTCCTTAATTGTTGAGGATCTTGAAGGGGATCAGCAAAATATCCCTAAGCTCCCCTTACAATCGGGTGCGGGAACTGTTGTTGCCCTCCATACTCAGGGTAACCCACTTGATCTAATTGGCCATGCATTTGATTGGCTGCAAAGTATGTTCTAGTAGATCCCACTTTATATGGCATGCTTAAGGGAACACCTATACTAGCAAGCTGTTGGTTCATCCTTGCTTAATTAGTCCCCATGATGTGATCTTGAGAATGTGGGTGTTTAGCTTGCCCCTAAGTGTGATAAGTACGAAGAATGGTTATGCCCCTTATCTCAAGGATAGGAGGTATTAGCACATTGGCGTTGAGATCCCTCAAAGCTAGAGAGAATCCCTGATTTGAAGGTCCAGGAATCCTAAGGGGAACATTGTCATTTCTATTGCTAGATTCCAAGTGTGTAACACTTAGGGTAGCCGCAATTGGGTTTTCCATTCTCTCAAGGACTATGTAGTCAACTTGAGGAACTGGTATCTGTGAGCTTTAAGGAGCATCACGTGGGCAACCAGTTGGAACTGATGGAGGAGGTATAGGCCTGAGTTGCCTGATGCCTTCTCTAATAGCTGGACCATGCAATTATAAGCCTCAGTGTGCCCAAATAAGATAGGCTCGACCTCAACTACTATCTGTCTTGCCATATCCATAGTAATAAGGGTGGCAGCAGAAGAGAAGGTTGAGTTTATCTCAACTAAGACTCTATCAGTTCTTTTGTGAAGGCTTTTAATCATTGAGGTTCCAACATCATTTATACCGACTCTCATGGGGGTAGACTTTTCACGCTGGGCAGGTAGAGTGCGCTCGGTTTCAGCATGATGTTCCTCAAATACCACTCTCATGGTTTGTTGGACCCTTTGATCCACTATTTCTAATTGAAGCATAAGTATGGCCACGAAACGCTTTCGAGAATGGCCATCAAGCCTAATGCATTCATCTCTTGGGATGTCATCATCACCACCGCTTCCACTACCATGGCTGTGATTGGGTTCATCACTTCGTGTTATAGGGCTTTGTTCGAGAATGTGCTCAAGCGGGGACCCAATTAAGGCTAAGCCTCCTAATTCTTCATGCTCAAGTGCACTGGAGCACCTAGTTCAAACCATCAGCTAATGGTCAAAGATTATGCTCTAGTAATCCACGATAGGGCTGAAGATAATGAATTCTTGCTTTAAGTCTCCCATTATGGTCGCTAAAAGGCGTGTTGGCTATATTTGTTTCTTATTAAGTGTGATGTGGTAAGTGCAAATAAAAATATAAATGAACGTGCAAAAGGGACTCACCGCGACTGGGGAGTGAGCCTAAATTCGAACCACACTTCTTTGACCTCAACCGCTCACCGTTTTCGAAAAAAGGGTTGTGATATTTTTGTGTATCCAATTTCGGTTATTTCACAATTTCCACTTATGCTTCAATTAAGAAAAATGTTTTAGACATAATTTTTATGGATTATATATATATATATATATATATATAGATAGATAGAAAATTAAAGGAACATGGATTAAAATCAAGTGGCAGTTACAGTGACGGACTAGCGCCTGATCTAGTTTTAAAAGTGAGTTTTAAAACTGTGTACTCGCAAGTGTACGAGATCTTCATAGATAAACTGGGTATGGGAGTCGTATCCACTGGGAATTCGAGTTATGTCAGATTTCATTTATTAACGAGTGATTGGATTTTTTGGTTTTCGTCGATTGCTTGGATAATCAACTAAAGAAAGCAATAAAATCTATACTAAAGGTGTCAATTCAATAGAGGTTAGTTCAAGGAACGAATTTAGGGTAGCTTTACTCTTATCCCGTCTTTATATTATACTATGACCACAATTTAGGAGGATTAGGCTGCAAGCACTAAGCCTGGGTTAATATTTATTCTAGGGCTTAAGATAATGCATTAGCCTAGAGGCATAACTTATTATATCACCCTATGTGTAGCATATGTTATCTCATTAGAACTATTTAATTCCTTTCTTGCTCCTAAGTCAATACTAAACCTGAGTTAATACTTAAGTTAGGGCCCAGGGTAATGAACTAGTCTAATGGCATAATCCATCTGATCACCCTAGGTTTAGCATTGATTATCGCAATAGTACTAAGAAATTCCTTTATCGCTCCTAATTAAGTATCAGTTTGTATAAAAGATTGTGTTCCAGGTTGGGTACAATCTCAACCCTAATTTCACGTGAAAACCAGTTATGTTATGGTCTAGGATACAAGCTTGTAGACAAATGCTATAATTTAGAGATCTTATCATGGCTACAAGGACACACAAGAAAAAACAAACAAAATCATACATTCACCATAGGGTGCGTAAATAACATAATGAAACCATTGTCAAAAGCATAATATAAATCTGGGGTACGACAGCTACCTGTCCTTTATCCCAAAACTAAAAGAGTCTACTCCTCCATGTGAGTTTTACACATCATGAATTCTAAAAGAGAAAACAATAACGGCTAAAACTAAGGACTTGAAGACTCCATCAATAGACGTTGACGGTGATCCTTTCTTTGATTCCCCTAGCACTCCAACCAGTTACGCTTTGTCGTTTAAGAACCCCTTGGATCTTGTAGCGGCTTTGGGAAGGAGAGAAGGAGAGGAGGTGGAGCAAAAGACGGGAAAAATAGGTCTCCCCCTCTATATTTATAGGTGGGGTGTGGTTTAGGGTACGCTTCAGATGCCCCCCAGATCGATCGGCCAAATCAGTCGATCGATTGGCCACCAATGAAAGCTTGCGTAGTGAGCTTAAAACTCCAGTAACGTTTGACTCATAAGACGTTATAGGCCTAATTATTTATCAAATCGAAGCTCTCGAAGCGCTCCACATGCCCCCAGTGGTTTCATCATTGGAATGGCAAATCATTGGGTCATAAATACTCTTCTTTTAACCTGTTACTCATTTAAAGCTTGACCGATTGGCAAAATGCATGGCCAATCAATCCACACGCCCAAGGAAAAACTCTTTTCGACCAAATCTTAACCCGATGGGTACTTCATTTGCACACATAGTCAGGTTTCTCATAATACTATTCAAATATGACTCGATTACACCTGATTCTGTTGGTTTTCAACCTTTGTTGTTGCACTTTAAGCCTAAATGTACCTAGATTACAACAAAACACACATATAAAAGCTGAATATGTTGTAGGAATGAGAAATAGAATATATGTAAATATAAGGGTTATTTACATTTTATTATCCTGACCTTTTTGGTAATTATAAAAAGAACCCTGACGTTTTGGAATTATTAAAAAGGACCCCGAGGTTTTATCTTATTAATAAAAAGGACCATCTCCGGCAAATAAGGGTAAATGACTTGCCTTCAAAACGGAGAAAATCATGATTCTGAGTGGCCCAAAAACTTTCACAGTAATTACCATACAAATCCGAATCAAATCGAAATAAACCAGATGGCCTAAACCTCTCAAAATGACATCAGATGGCCGGAGAAGGTCCTTTTTATTAAAACAATAAAATCTCGGGGTCCTTTTTAATAATTCCAAAATGCCGAGGTCCATTTTATAATTACCGAAAAGGTTAGGATAGTAAAATGTAAATAACCCTAAATATCATGTATATCTAAGCCCACAGACACATTTCCTCGTACACTTAAAAGTCAGAAACTGAAGTGGAGACAAATGCAAGAGCTTAGTAGTCCACTTACAAGCCCGAATCAATCAGGTTTTTAAGCCTGGTACCCTTAACTTATAATAACTTGAATGAGTTTTGGTCTGATAAGAATAAGGTGGAGCAAACCGTGTTCAAGTCACTGGATTACGACCAACGCAATCAAGGTCAATCCTGGCCTTCAAAGCCTTAATGAAGTTTACCTGACTTATCAGGCAGTGACAGTAATGTTAAGAGCAAGACAAACTAGGTGAAGCCTTGGCCGTCAAAGCCTCAAATTAAAGCCTCAATTCTTAGCTTGTCGAAATTTGGGAACAGATTAAAACTGAGAGTTCATACCTGAAGCTCAAAAGACTGTATTACTAAAGAAGCAAGTATAACAAGATCTATGCTAAGCTACACTACACCCAGGTCAAAAGCACAAATGTGTTGTAAGGAAAACTTAAAGAAGTTTTGTATGGGTGTGTGTACTATTTGTGCGTTTTTTAAACTACAAAATAACCACTTATTTAGAGAAAAACTAAACAACGGCTGCCCCCTACTTTCGCTGCACTTTCTTCCAATGTCTGGCAACCAAGCTCTTTAAGCACGTGAATGATTAATGAACGTGCCCTTAATTTGGTACTCATGCATATTTCTTAAAGCCCACGTTCACATTTACTGCTGAAATCTCTTCTAGATGCTTCATGTTCTCTTGGATTGAGCTTGGTGCCCATGCATCTGAAATTGTGTTCTAAGTAACTATCTTGAGCTTCGAAACCACCTATTTTCCAGCATTCTTGGCAGTCCCTTGAGCTCGAGCTCCCTTCACCCTTCAACGATATCGAGTCTTGAGTGGCTGATACCTCTATTAAGGTGATAAACTTCTCAGGATGCTAGGCTCGAGACGCCATTATCTTAATATCTAAAGGTTTGATTCTTCTCAAGGAGGACCTCACATGATAATCAAGTGGCACTTTGCCCAAAACAGCGTCATCCCGACTTCCTAGAAATTAGGGTGTAAATAAACACGATCAGCTATGCTTGGTGGGCAAATCCAAAAAGAAAAGAGAGAAAACAAAAAGCTAAAACATAGGACATATAAGACAAAAGACTAAGAAAACTCGTTAATAGCATTAGAAAAGTTCAAAGTACAAGCGCTTAGTATATACACAAAATCGAGGGGACTTTAGAAAATTTTCTGTAATATACATGAATTGAACTTGAATAATACAACATCGTAATGGGATAAAAATATAGGAAATGAATTTGATGAAATCATACAATCCAACATAAACATGAACGACATGTGGAAAACATATCTTGGGGTTGAGGCACATGAGAACGCTTTCCGTAGAAAAAAAAATGTCCCTCCAACATGAGTATATCTTTCAATTTAAGTGCGCTCTTTTCATTGGATTCAACAACACGTCAAACCTTTGTCAGTGCAGTAATCAAAGATCCCTAAACCTCGATCACCATTGTTTTCTTTATTTTGTTTGTAATTAAGTGCGATCTGGCTGTCGATAGATGATAACAAAAGAAATATGCAAAATGGACTCACCGCAACTAGGGAGTGAGCCTAAATTCGAACTGCACCGTTTTGACCTCAACCACTCACCATTTTCAGAGAAAAGGTTCTAATATTTTAGCGTATCTAACTTTGCTTATGCTGTGAGTTCAGCTCAAGCTTCAATTAAGAAAACTTGGTTAAATATTTTTATGGATTTTATATACATATATTGGAAGAAAATAAAGGGATATGGACCTAACTCAAGTTGCAATTATAGTGACGATGCAGGGCGTACAGACACCTTTCCTCGTACATTCAAAAGTCAAGAACTGGGGTGAAGACAAACCCAAGGGCTCAACAATCAACTTATATGCCCGAATCAATTAGGTTTTCATGCCTAGTACCCTTGACTTATAGCAACTCAAATGAGTTTAGGTTTGACAAGATTAAGATGGAGCAAACCGTATTGAGATCATTGAATTAGGAGCAACGCAATCAAGGTTGAGCCTTGGCCATCAAAGCCCTAATTCATGGAAGAAACCCAAGTTCACTTGACTTATCAAGCAGTGACAGTAGTGTTAAGACCAACACAATCAAGGTCAAGCCTTGACCGTCAAAGCCTTAAGCTAGAGCCTTAATTCTTAAGTAGCCAAAATTTTAGAATAGATTAAAACAAGGAGTTCATGCCTGAAGCCTGAAAGATCGTATTACTGAAGAAGCAAGTACAACAAATTCTATGTTAAGCTAAGCTACGCTAAGTTATGCTACTCCTAAGAACAGAGCACAAGTTTGTTATAAAGAAATCGTGAAGAACTTTTTTATCGAGTGTGTGTACTTTTGGACTATAATAGAATCCTATATTTATAGATAAACTAAATAACAGCTGCCCCTAAATTCCATGGCATTTTCTCCCCACGTGACTAAGCTTCTTCTTGCGCGTGAATAATCAATGAACGTGCCCATGATTCGGTTTTGGAGGGAATTTCTTGGAGTCCACATCCAAATTTCTTGGTGAAGTTTCCTCTAGAAGCCCCAGGTTCTCTTAGATTAAGCTTAGTGCCCAAGTATATGAAATTGCGTTGCAAGTAACTGTCTCAAGCTTGGAAACCACCTGTCTTGTGGCCTTCTTAACATTCAACCATCTCGGGCCTCGAGCGGTTGATACCATTATTATGGGAATAATCTTCTCAGAATGTTGGACTTGAGACGCCATTACTTCAGTAGCTAAAGGCCTAATTCTCCTCAAGGAGGACCTCGGGTTTTAAGCATGTGGCACTTTGCTCAAAATGGCGTCATCCTAGTTCCCTCGAATTTAGGGTGTAAACAACGTGGCATATGACCTAGTTGGTTCACCTTATTTGACGTGGATCACCGCAATGGGGACCTATAGCATGGGACACGTGTTGCTCACTGGTTTGCCTAGCGTGGTGATGCGGATGGCTTGTCTATGTCGCTCTAACAGTCCTGCCTAAGTTTATGCATTTTTTTATTTCTTTTATTTTCTTTCATGTATAAACTCATCTCATTATTATATTTTTAGAAAAAGTAATTAATGTAATCATTTCATGCATAAATAGTTCATCTCATGAATTCTCTAATTTTTTTCAAACGGAGTATAATACAGAGGTTTATGCAGGGACCTCAAGGACAATTTAATTCTAGCTCCAAATGAGTCAAATCTAATTATCATCTCATGAAAAAATATGATTGCCATTTCGTAAAACCCTATACACTAAATAAGTTTTACTGCAATCTATAAATTAATATATTTATTTATTAACTTTGAAAGAACTATTTAATAACAATTAACCCCTCTATTTGATGACCATAAGAAAAATAACTCTTAACTACTACCTTTCCTTTCCTCACAACTTTCCTTTATTTTTGACTCGCCCTTTTCAAATAATTTATTAATATAGAAAAGAATTTTTGTATTAGTTCCAAATGTCAAACATATGAAATACTTTAGAAAAAAGGTTTTTCTGAACCTATTCAAATACTTATGAATGAACTAAGAGGACATCTTTATCTCATAAGAAAATATATATTCCATGTAAAATACCTGTTCTCGCTACACTTTATGCCATTACATAATGTACGTAAGACTTCTATCACTTTTAGTCACCTGATCCTTTTAACACATCAAGATAACTAACACTCCATGCACAGTTTCAAACTATTTCTAGGATTTAGAGTTATTTTATAAACAGTATAAAATTTGATTACTCATTGCCGATAGTAGTCTAGATACGAATTATTCATGTGGCCCAATTTAGTTTGTAGACGCCACATAACATTAAGGATTGCTTTCCACATAACTAGGACAAGTTATCTAAATGTTATATGATAACCTTGCAGATAAGTAGTCCAAACTTGTTACTCACCATGAATTATTAAATAAATAAATAAATAACATTTTAATTTGTTCTTAGTCTATCTGTGACATAATCTCATCATCTGTTAAAGATAAATATTGAAATGTTATTTAAGGACTATGTTGATCTCATTGCACAATTCTTAAAAGAAAATATCACATGCATAACAAACTCAAAATAATGTAAATGCCAACTAATAAATTTTATTCATTAATAAAATTATTCATATAAATTGGGTTTCCTTGGACACCATTTCTAACAATCTCGCGCTTGTTCTAAACCCAATTGGTTATACAACATAGTCCCATCCCTTCTAAACGAGAGTCAAAAGATTTCTGAGTCAAAGTGTTCGTGAAAGTATCCGTCAAGTTATTACTGGTATCATTTTTAGAATTGCAATCCCCTCTTTCTCCTCATAGTCTTGAATGAGCTGATACTTCCTTTCAATGTGCTTAGATTGATTGTGCTTCCTAGGTTCTTTAGAGTTAGCTACCACACCAGAGTTGTCACAAAATATAGCAATAAGTGTGAGCTCCTCTCTAATAACCTCAAGATCGATTAAGAACCTCATAAGTCAACAAGTCTCTAACAGGTCTCAGCGTCTGCACCCATGGCCCCCTTCAAAAGCCTTATGCCAACAGAAGCTCTTCTCCACATGAATAGGGTGGACGACCTTTTATGGCTCCCTGAATCGGGTGCACCACCTTGTTACTCCTCCTGCACAAGATGGCACCCCTATTCACCTATTGAGGTCAACGTTTTCCAAGTCACCGTGTTCATGCATGGCAGGTCTACAAATCCACTACCTGGTGACTTTTATGCTGGCATCAAACCGCCCTTGGAGTCCAAAGATGTCATTTTTACTCTCCCACACGTCCTACCTATTTTGATTTTCAGGAGAGTTGTTGAAAAATCTAAATGTAGGCTTAGAGTGACACCACGTATTCCCTTAAGAGTTTATAAGTATTAAAAAGTCTCACCCTTATGAATGATTTGTATCAAATGAGATAAGCAAGCCTTTTCCATATTTAATTATACTTTTAGATCCTACTTTTAGATCCTTAAGGGAATTGTATCATGACTTTTTCCCTTACATGTCATAGAAATCCTCTAAACTTCAAAATAGGAGGATCAAGTCTGGTATCATCGGCGGCTTATTGTTGTGTTTTTAAGACCTCTTGTGCTAGCTCATATTCATTGTTTCTCATTGTTGTGATATAACTTGTGCTGTTGCTATTTTATCCTTGTATTTGGTGATTCTGCTAGCCATGATTGGTGACAGGTAGTTTATAAACATTACTAGAAATAAAGCTCCAAACCTGAGGCCATCTTCAAAGGGGTTTGGGAAGAGGTGAAATAAGCGACTGGGTGAAGGGAGCCTGCGATTTGAGACATTAAATGTTAGAACATTAACGAAGAAGAGTTTTGAGGTGGTTCAAATGATGATGAAGAGAAGGATCAGCATCCTGTGCCTTCAAGAGACTAGGTGAGTGGGCACAAAAGCACAGAAGATGTGTTAGGATACAAATTATGGTATACGGGCCAAGCTAGGGAGAGGAATGGAATGGGTATCATTGTGGATAGCCTCTTTAAGGACAAAGTAGTGGGGGTGACTAGAACTAGCGATAGGATCATTAACATCAGGTTAGGTTTAGATGGAGAGATATTGAACGTTATAAGTGCATACGCACCACAGATGGACAGATAGAGCAAGAGAAGACTAGATTCTGGGAGGACTTAGACTCAATAATGCAAGGCATACCCTAGAGTGAACATGTGGTGAATGGTGGTGACTTCAATGGACATGTGGGAGCAAACACTAACAGCTATGCATCCCACCATGGAGGCTTTGGTTTTGGAATAGGGACCAATAAGGGTAAGGCCTCATTAGACTTTGCCATCACTTATGAGTTAACGGTTGCCAACACCTTCGTTAGAAAACGGGAGGAGTAGATCATCATGTATCGGAGCAGTGGAGCAAAGACCCAAATTGACTACATACTACTAAGGAAGAGGACTTGAAAAGATTGTAGAGATTGCAAGGTTATCCCTGAGGAAGACCTATCAACACAACATAGGGTATTGTGTGCTAATGTCAAGGCCAAGAGAAGGGGCAAGAAAACCACGAAACCATCACAGCCACGCACTCCTTAGAGGGATCTGAAGGGGGATAAGTTTCAAGTTTTTAAGGAAAGAGTCGTGGCTATGCTAGGAGAGGATTGTAAGGGAGATCCAAACCATAAATGGAACCCAGTAGCACAAAAGATCAGAGATGTGGCACGTGAAGTTTTAGGTGCATTAAAGGGCGGAGCACCAAACAACAGAGAGACCTGGTGGTGGTGCAACGAGGTGCAGGAACTGATTAAGGTGAAACGAGAATGCTTCAAGGGATGGGACTGAAGTCGGGATGAGGACAGGAGGCAACAGTATAAACAAGCTAAGAAGGAAGCTAAGATAGCAGTAAAAGATGCACAAGCTCAAGCTTACGAGGATTTCTATAAAAGGTTGGATACTGATAAGGTAGCTAGAGCCTTCTATAGAATTACAAAAGAGAGGGAGAGGAGGACTAGAGACCTTTACCAAGTAAGGTGCACAAAGGAAGTAGATGGTCAAGTGCTTGTGGACGAGCAACAAATTAAGACTAGACGGAAATCCTACTTTTAAGATTTGTTCAATGAACAAGGAGTTAGAGATGGATCCCCAAGAGAACTCCAAGCACTTGAGGAACACCACACCTACTATTACTACAAGAGGATTAGACTCGAGGAAATTAGGGAAGCCTTGATGAAGATGGGTAGCGGTAAAGCAGTAGGCCCAGGTAGAATACCCATTGAAGCATGAAAATGCATTGGAGAAATGGATATCAGATAGCTGACAAAATTATTCAACCAAATTCTCTAAGGGAAGAAGATGCCAGATGAGTGGCAGAAGAGTACATTAATTCATGTCTATAAGAATAAAGGAGGCATCCAGAGTTGTGCCAACTACAGAGGAATCAAATTTATGAGCCATACTCTGAAGTTTTGGGAGCGGGTCATAGAAAGAAGACTACGGCAATGAACATGGGTATCGGAGAATGAATTTGGATTTATGCCTGGCAGGTTGACAATAGAAGCCATCCACCTCCTAATGAGGTCAATAGAGTACTGCAGAGATAAACAAAAGGACCTCCACATGGTTTTCATTGACCTAGAGAAGGCATATGATAGAGTGCCAAGAGAGGTCCTATGGGGGTCTTGGAGAGAAAAGGCATCCCCCAGCCCTATATACGAGCCATTAAGGACATGTACGAAGATGCACAAACCAATGTACGCACAACGGAAGGGGAGGCTGATGCTTTCCCCATTACAGTTGGGTTACCACAAAGGATTAGCCTTGAGTCCCTTTTTGATCATTTCGATTATGGACGAGCTCACTAGGCACATTCAAGGGGGCGTATCTTGGTGCATGCTTTTCATGGATGACATAGTCCTGGTGGAGGAGTCTAGGGAGGAGGTGAATGAGAAGCTAGAACTCTGGAGATTGGCCTTAGAATTGAAAGGGCTAAGACTTAGTAGATCTAAAATCGAGTATATGGAACTCAAGTTCTGTGTTTCTACCATGCCAAGCACAGGAATTGTCAAGATTGGATCTGAGTTCATACCACAGAAAGCATGCTTTAAATACTTGGGTTCCATTGTTCAACAATACAGCGAAGTGCATGCAGATGTCAACAATAGGATTAAAGTGGGGTGGCATAAATGGAGGATGGCCTCTACAATACTGTGCGATAGGAAGTTCCCGTTAAAGTTAAAGTGAATATACTATAAGACGGTAGTGAGACCGGTAATGTCTTACGGGCCAGAATGCTGGCCAGTTAAGCAACATCACATGCAAAAGGTGAAGGTAGCAGAAATGAGGATGTTGAGATGGATGTGTGGACACACAAGGAAGGATAGGACTAGGAATGAAGTCATAAGAAGTTAATTAGGCGTGGCCCCAATCAAGGATAAGCTGCGGGAGCAACATTTGAGGTGGTTTGTGCATGTTAGGAGGGGACCGAGCACTGCACCTGTCAGAAGATGCGAACAACTCCATATTGCAGAAGGGAACAGACGAAGAGGCCGACCAACGAAGAGTTGGATGGAAGCAATTTGATAGGACCTAGCTTATCTCAATCTCAGTGAAGAAATGGCCGTAGATAGAGCTCAGTGGAGGATTAGTATATGGGTAATAGATATAGCGGGGTAGGAACCTCGAGCACTTCTAGGCTAGTACTAGCACCACTAGGCTTCTTGCTCGCCTATCTATTTATACGCATTTCTGCCTTGCTTCTTGTTGCTTACACCATTTATATGCTTGCTTGTTGTCGTTAGGTAGGCTCTCTTCCATAGATGCCTAGTTGCTTTCGTATTCTGCTCCTGCTTAGATGCTTCCATGCTTGTCGTGCTCTTTGTGCTCTCCATGCTTTTTATGCCCTCTTGCTTTTTAGGATGGGGCTCCTTGGAAACAAGCTGTCATTAGGGTATCCCCCTGATGGGGTAAGACTGCGTACATCCTACCCCTCCCAGATCCTTCTCACGCGGGAGCTTTTGTAGCACTGGGCCTCCTGTTGTTGTTGTTGTTGTTGTTGAAGTCTGGTATCGTCGAAAGCTCGAAGACCCTTTCAAAGAGACCAGCGTTTTTGACCACCAGGAAGGAGGAAGTCTATATCCACAAGCATATACATATCATATGAAACTCTCTAAACAAACTTGATGTTTTACTTTGTATAATGTTGTAAAGAGGTTATTTGGCCACATATTGTATATAAGCCATGTACTCTCAAATTATATTAATGAAATACGTGTTTTTGTGTCAAACATGTCTCTCAGTTTGGTGGTTCCTTTTTTTCTTTATTTTCTTAACATAAAGTTCATGATGTTGATGCTTATGACATTGATATTGAAACTGAGCCCATAATTTAGGGAATCTATACTTAAGGACTGCCTTGTTGGAATCCCAAATTGATGGCACATATATCTTTAGGAACCTTTCATTAATAGCCCTTGAGTGAGTTCTTCCATCTAGGTCTTGAGGTAAAGTAAGCATTACCTCCAAATACCTCAATGACTCTAAATGGGTCCTCCCAGTTTGGGGACCATTTTCCAAAGACATAGTCTTTCTGCTAAATGGGCAAAACCACTTTCTAAACTATATCCATTAACTCAAAAGACATGGGTTTGACCTTTTTGTTGTATGCTTTGGCCACCCTCTTCCTTTGCTTCTCTAACTTGTGAACGGCATCAAGCCTAACTTAGCCTAAGTTAGTTAGTTCTTCCATCATAGCCTGCTCATATTCAAGTTCAAAAAACCTTCCTTGGTGAGCCAACCTAATAAACTGAACCATTACTTCCTTAGGAGCACGATATCATGGCCATATGTCAAATGGAAGGGAGTAGTACTAGTTGTGTGATGTTTGGATGTTCTGTAAGCCCAAAGAGCATCTAGTAGCAATTCAAACCACATCTTGGGATTGTCCTTGATTATCTTTTCAATATCGGCCTTCAGGATCTTGTTTCTCGGCTTTGCCTGGCCTTTGGCTTGAGCATATTAAGGAGTTGAATTCAAGATTTTTATGTTGAAACTCTTTGTGAATTCCTTAACCTCGGCCCCATTGAATACTTTAGCTTTGTCCACAGTTATGGTTTTAGGGATACCAAACCTACATATGATATATTCTTTAATAAAATCAATCATGCCTTGCAAATTGACATTCTTATATGGTTTAGCCTCCACCAATTGTTCGAAGTAGTCTGTGGCCACAAGGATGTAAGAATGTTCCTTGTTAGAAGGGGTAATTTCCCTTATGATGTCCATTTCCCAACCTCTGAAGGGCTACGGTTTGACAATAGCATGCATCTTAGCTATGGGGACTCTCGGTACATGTCCATGTCTTTGGCATGCTCTGCACCCCTTGGCGTACTTTGTGCAATCATCCATCATTGATGACCAGTAGTAGCCACAACATCTAATGAGCCAATGCATTTTGTTGCCAACTGCATGGGATCCACAAATATCTTCATGGGCTCCTTCCATCACTAGCATTGCTTCGTCCAAGTCAAGGCACCTAAGAAGCACTCCACTAGTGTCCCTTTAATATAGGTCTCCAGATTCATCGTCTAGATAGAATCTATGAGCTCTCATTTTCATTGTTTTGTCCTTAGTGCAATCTTGAGGGTTTGAGAACGTATTTCAAAAATTTTCCCTATATCAATTTGAGCGGGCGCAGCAAATTACCAATTTAAAATTGTTGATTTTAAATCTAAAAGCCCTAGTCTATTTAAAATATTTAATTAAATGTAGATCTTACTCTAATACGTTCATAACATGACAAACAAAAATATTGAACAAAACAAGTATAAACATAATTTGTAGAATAAATAAAATAAAGAAATATAAATTAAATATCAAATATTTAATTTAGACATATCTGAAGTGTGAATCCCAATTCCGATTTGGATATCTGAAATTGGTAGAAGGATTATTAATGCCTCAAGGTCTTCTTCATGGGGACGTCTTGTAATACCTGGAGTGTGGACTCCCAAAAATATTTATTTTAAGAAAAATTTCGGAGCAAAATTTTTCGTTTTAATCTTTCCGAAATATAATTTTTCAAAAATATTATGATAAACATTAATTTAGAAAACCTTAAAACAATTTTAAAATTTTTGCTGTGGCAGAAAACTAGGTTCCAAAACCTAAAAACTTCTTTTTTGTTTGCCGAAATGTGTATATTTATAGGCAAAAAAAAAATAAAAATAAAAAATAAAAAAATGCTCATTCGTGCCACTTGGCACAACATAATTGGTCACAGTGCTGAGCTTATTTTAAAGCCAAGCTATATGAGGCTATGGTTCTTGCAAGTTCTGATGCTCAGAAGAGTAAGAGTGGCCAGGTAGGTTCATCAGTGCAGATTACCAAGAAGAGTGCACTCGGGCCTCTGAGTTAGAGGAGAAAAAGTCTCAGAGGTTATGCTTCAAGTGCAATCGGTGATATTTCTTTGGACATAAATCTAATCCTAAGCTTCCCATGTCTGTTTTTGGAGCTGAGGCTGATGAAGGATCTAATGGTCAAGAAGGGGAAAAAGGAGTACAATGATCATGTGGAGGAGGTACAAGAAGTGGAATCTGAGGAGAACAAGATGAAAATTTCAGTTAGGACCTTGATTGGTAATGGCCCACATAATACTATAAGAATCAAAGGTGAAGCTAGTCACAAACCATTCTTAATCTTGATTGATAGTGGCAGTACTCATAGTTTTTTTTATCCAAAATTTTTCAAGAGAGTAGGCCATGAAATGATCAAAACAAGTCCATTAACTGTGACTCTTCCCTTAGTTCATACGACACTATCATGATTCACAATTAGAGGAAGTGTGTGTAGTGGCAATGCTTGTAATATTCAAATAAGGAATTGGCGGAAACATTTAGAAGAGTTGTAGTTCAGTTGTTGCTAGTTAAGTTGGTTAGATTCATTGCATTGTTCGATATTTTTAGGTTCCACCGACTTACTAGCATTGTAGTATCAAGGTTTAGATTGTCCTGTAAGATGATTCATTGATGAATGATAATGATCTAATTCTTCTTCTTTCAACCCCAACTTTCTGTACTTCTCTTCTCAATTTCTCTAATTCTCATCTTAAATCTCTAATTCTCTTCTCACCTCCACTCTAATTCTACATCTATCTTAGGTTATGAGTCAAGATTGATCTTGAATCATAACAATTGGTATCAAAGCTTGCCAGATTGCCACTGATTGAAGTCAACAACATTTAAATTGATTGATTCTGCATTTGATCAAGCTTAGAGGTCAACAAGTTCAATTATCTCACACGCATTGATTGTTACTTGTTCGATTTGATTAAGAAGAAGTGAATAGCTGCTCCAATGGCTGGAGGATTCACAACTAGAGGTGGTGCAACTGCAAAGGCAACAGCTGATGCTGGCACTGCAGCAGGAACTTATGGTGGGGTCACAGTAGGAGTGAGTTTAAGTCAATTGAGGTCTGATCAATAGGGAGGAGGTTTTGATTAGCTGAGGTCTGAGATTTAGCAGCGGGTAGCAGCAATGGGAAGTTTGAGTAAGGAAGAAAGAGATGTGTCTCAGAGAGTGGGAGATGCATCCAATTCGAATCAACAGTTCCACCAGTAAATGATTGGATTACAGCAGCAAATTAACCATTAAGTAGTGCCTCCAGGAGTTGAATTTTTGACTTCAGAAAGGCAGCAAGGCAGGCCTCCTGATCAGATGCATCCTCAAGTATCTGAGGAAAGAAATGAAGCTAAAACCGTGATCAGGAGTAATGGTTTCAGGCAACCTAAGGTAGAAATTGAGACCTTCGATGTATGACAGCCACAGCCTTGGATAAGGAGGTGTGAGAGATATTTTCACTTTTACCGTGTGATGGATGCAGAGAAAGTGGAGCTAGCTGCAGTTTATCTACATGGTGACCAGGAGGTATGGTTACACAATTTGATTCTCACTAATCCGGACATTATGTGGTATGAATTTGTTGATGAGTTTTGTGAAAGATATGGAGATGAGGACCCGAGACATGTGGTGGATCACTTCAACAAAGTAACTCAAACCACTATTGTGAGAGACTATATGACACAATTTGAGAACCTTAAAGCAAGAATGATGGCAGTCAATCTGGGTGCTAGTGAAGCATACTATGTCTCTAGCTTCATTAGTGGTCTTAAGCCAAAGATCAAGAATTTGGTTAAGACCATTAATCCCTTGACCTTGTCTCGGGCTTATTCCAAGGCAAAGCTGTATGAGGCCATAGTACTTGCTAATTCAGAGGCTGATGAAGAACCTGATGAGCAAGAGGAGGAGGATGCAAACGATGAACAGTTGTTGTAAGAACTAGATAGTGATGAGAATGAAATGGAGATCTCTGTGAAGGCTGTGACTGGCAATGGATCACACAGCACTATAAGAATCAAGGGTGAAGCAAATCATAAATCACTTTTGATTTTGATTGACAGTGGAAGCACGCATAGTTTTGTTGATCCCAAGATAGTCAAGAGAGTGAGTCATGAAATGATGAAGACAAGTCCCTTAGCCATGACTATTGCTGATGGGAATTCTATGCTCACCTAAATGAAGTGTATTCAATTCAATTGACATATGCAAGGCCACGAGTTCTCATATGACTTTAGAGTTTTGAAGTTGGGGGGATGCGATACGGTGCTTGGGGTGGATTGGATGAAGACCATCAGTCCTTTGGTGCTTGATTTCAGTCAGCTCTCAGTTTCCTTTGATCTAAATTGTAAAATAGTCAAGTTGCAAGGAATTGTGGACCAAGGACAACTTAAGATGTTGAGTGGCAAAAGGGTTGATGAGATACTCCCAGAAGAAGGACAATCAGTGGGTAGGCTATCTATTTTCCATCTTAGCAAAGCCAATTCAGGCTGGGAAGGAACTTCATCCTCCAATTTATAAGCTGATCAAGCACTATATTGATTTGTTTGATCAACCAAATAGTCTTCCTCCCAAGAGATCTCTGGATCATGCTATACCATTGAAAGCCAATTCTGACCCAGTGAATTTAAGACCTTACAAGTATCCACACTTATAGAAAAGTGAGATTGAAAAGTATGTGGATGAGCTATTGAGAACTGAATTCACTAGACACTCTCACAGTCCATTTGCTTCTCCTATTATACTAGGCAAGAAGAAGGATGGTTTGTCGAGGAAGTTTATAGGTTACAGACACCTCACTGTCAAGGATAAGTTTCCAATTCCAATCATTAATGAACTTCTCGATGAATTACATGGTGCCCATTTCTTTTTTAAGTTGAATTTGAGGCAAGAATATCATCAGGTTCAAGTATTGGAGCAGGATGTTCATAAGACTGCTTTTAGAACTCATCGTGGACATTATGAGTTTGTAGTGATGCCCTTTAGATTAACAAATGCTCAAGCCATATTTCAGGCCTTGATGAATTCAGTCTTCAAGCCACTGTTGAGGAAGCTTGTCCTGGTCTTCTTTGATGACATCTTGTTGTATAGTCCTTCACTTGACTCACATGTGGATCATCTTACACAAGTATTTAAGCTCATGAGGCAGCACAAGTTGTATGCCAAACTATCTAAGTGTACTTTTGCTTAAGACAAGGTGGAACACTTAGGTCACATCATCTCTTCTGAGGGAGTAGTCACTGATCCAGCCAAGATTGAGACAATGAGACAATGGCTAACACCTATTTCTCTTAAGCAATTGATGAGTTTTTTAGAATTAACAGGTTATTACTAGAAGTTTCTAGCTGGTTATGGTATGATTGCTAAACAACTCATTGTTTTCCTAAAGAAAGATGCCTTCCAATTGTTTAAGAAAGCTCGGGAAGCATTTGATAGATTGAAGATGGTAATGTGTTCAGCTCCCATGCTTGTTATGCCAAATTTAATCATTCCTTTTACATTGGAGATAGATGTAAGTGGGACTAGAGTGGGGGCAGTTCTATCTCAAAGGGGAAGACCAGTGGCTTATTTGAGTGAGGGCCTTAGCCCTAATACATGAGTTTGTCCATTTATGAGAAGGGGTAACTAGCAATTCTCTTGGCAGTCAAGAAGTGGAGGCATTACTTGGAAGGACATCACTTCGTTGTTAGAACTAAACACCAAAGTATTAAGTACTTATTGGAGCAAAATATCACTACAAGAGTGCAGCATAGAGGTCTCATGAAGATGTTGGGTCTTGATTATTCAACTGAGTACTTTCGGGGCGGAGAAAACTTAGCTACTGATGCATTGTCACGCAAGCAGGATGGGAATGAACAAGCTTCATGTTCTGCTATCTCTGTAGCCCTGCCATCTTGGATGGATGAGCTGCATAAGTTTTACGATGGTGATAGCTTGTCACAGCTTTTAGCATCAAGAACAACTCTTCTAGTGCAGATTCTGATGTAACCATTACTAATGGGATTGTGAGACTTAGAGGAAAGGTGTACATTGGTTCTGTGACTGATTTGAGAAGGCAAATTAGTATTGCTTCGCATGATTCAGCTTAGGGAGGACACTCTGTTATTGAAGAAACTTATCAAAGGGTGAGGCAATACTTCTAGTGGCCCGGTATGAGAAGGGAGGTGGTGGAATTTGCTCATTCTTGTGATGTTTGTCGGTGCACTAAATCCAATCACACGCACTATCAAGCGTTGCTGTAGCCTCGACCTATTCTAGATAGAGCACGGCAACACAAAAGTATGGATTTTATTGAGGGATTGCCCAAGTCTGAAGGCAAGGAGGTAACTTGGGTGGTAGTGGATCAATACACCAAGTTTGGACAATTCTTAGCCTTGAGTCGTCCAATTTCAGCTGAAAAACTTGCCAAGTTGTTCTTGGATAACATCTACAAGCCCCATGGGTTGCCTTAATCCATTATTTGTAATCAAGATCGATTGTTTACAATTCATTTCTGGCAAGAGTTATTTCTACTATTGGGATCTTCTTTGGCTTTGAGCTCTTCATATCACCCACAAACCAATGGGCAAACTGAGAGAGTAAATCAATGCTTAGAACAATACTTGAGGAGCATGACTTTCAGCTATCCCAAGCAATGGCATAGGTGGTTGTCTTTAGCTGAATTCTGGTACAATTCACATGCTCATTCTGCCTTGGGAACAACTCCATTCAACGCTTTTTATGGCTATGATCCTCCATCTCCAATGATGATGCAAGGAGCTATTTCTTCTGTTAGTGAAGTAAATGATTTGCTAGTTCAAAGGAAGCTACTGGTATAGTAGCTAAGGGATAATTTGCAGTTGGTGCAAGCTAGATTAAAATCTATGCTGACAGGAAGAGGATTGACAAGTCCTTTCAAGTGGGAGATCTCGTTTACTTGAAGTTGCAGCCATATAGGCAGGCCAGTGCAGCTATTCTAAAGAATGTAAAGCTTAGTTCTCGCTATTTTGGACCTTACAAGGTGTTGGAGAAGGTGGGAAGAGTAGCTTATCGGTTTGACCAGCCAACAGACTCTTTTGTCCATCCTGTTTCCCATGTGTCTCTTTTGAAGCAACACATTGCAGATGGTAAGACCAGCTCTAAGTCACCTCCAGAGATAGCAACAGATGGGGGTCTCAAGAAGGAACCAGCAGCCATATTGAGTTCAAGGGAGATTTAATAGTAGGGAAATCAAGTTAAAGAAGTGCTGCTCCTTTGGACTAATTTGGACTGTGAAGCTGCTACTTGGAAGAGGCTAAGCTTCATCAAAAGCCAATTTCCATCCCTTCATTCTTGAGACAAGAATGTTGTTAAGGAGGGGGTATTGTCATGATTCACAACTAGAGGAAGTATATGTAGCGGAAATTCTTGTAATATACGAATAAGGAATTGGCTGGAAACACTTAGAAGAGTTGTAGTTCGGTTGTTAGTAGTTAAGTTGGTTAGATTCATTGCATTGTTAGATATTTTTGGGTTCCACCGACTTAACAGCATTGTAATATAAAGGTTTAGATTGTCTTGTAAGAAGATTCATTGATGAATGATAATGATCTAATTCTTCTCTCAACCCTAACTTTCTCTACTTCTCTTTTCAATTCTCTAATTCTCATTTTAAATCTCTAATTCTCTTCTCATCTCCACTCTAATTCTACATCTATCTTAGGTTATGAGTCAAGATTGATCTTGAATCATAACAGTGGCAAGAGGTTAGAGGGAATGATCAAGAAGCAAGATTTTCAATGGATAGGACATCTATTCTCTATCACAGCTGAGACAGAACAGGTAGGGGTGAATTCAAATCCTTCCAAAAGCAAGCTGCTTAAAGAATTCAGCTACTTATTTGATCAACCAACCTAGAAGATCTCTTAATCATGCTATTCCGTTGAAATCTAATGCAGATCCTGTCAATTTGAGGCCTTACAAGTACCTTCATTCATAGAAGAGCGAGATTAAAAGACAGGTGGATGAGTTACTGAAAACTGAGTTCATTAGACAAAGCCATAGTCCTTTTGCTTCTCCTTTCATGCTCGTTAAAAACAAGGATGGGTCCTCAAGGATGTTCATAGACTACAGGAAACTGAATGCTCTCGCCATAAAGGATGAGTTCCTAATTCCAATTACTAATGATCTCTTGGACGAATTGCATGGATCACACTACTTTTCCAAGTTAGATTCAAGGCAAGGGTATTACCAGATTCGAGTAATGGAGCAAGATATTCATAAGACTGCTTTTAGAACTCATCATGGACTTTACGAATTTGTGGTGATGCCTTTTGGATTGACAAATGCTCCAGCCACGTTTCAAGCCTAAATGAATTCAGTCTTCAAGCCATTATTGAGGAAGTTTGTCCTGGTCTTCTTTGATGACATCTAGGTGTATAGTCCTTCCTTGGACTCAGATTTGGATCATATTAGGCAAGTGTTTGAGCTTATGCGACAGCACAAGTTGTATGCTAAGCTGTCTAACTGCACTTTTGCTCAATGTCAAGTGGAGTGTTTGGGTCATATTATGATCCAACCAAGGTGGAAGCAATGAAACAATGGCCAACTCCTATTTCCCTCAAGCAGATGAGAGGATTCTTTGGATTAACTAGTTATTACCGAAAATTTGTAGTGGGCTATGCTATGATTGCTAAGCCATTAACTGATATCCTCAAAAAAGATGCCTTCCATTGGTCTGAAGCAGCTCAAGAGGCATTTGAAAGTTTAAAGATTGCTATGAGCTCAGCTTCGGTGCTTGTTATGCCAGATTTCAGTGTTTCTTTTACATTGGAAACAAGTGCCAGTGAAACTGGAGTGGGAGTAGTTTTATCCCAAAGAGGGAGACATGTGGGCTATTTGAGTCAAGCCCTTAGCCCAAGGCACGCGAGCTTGTCCATTTATGAAAATGAGTGTCTTGCAATCCTCATGGAAATCAAGAAGTGGAGGCATTACCTAGAGGGACATCATTTCATTATTAGAACTGATCATCAGAGTCTTAAATGCTTATTACTACAGGGGTGCAACGTAAGGGTCTCATGAAGATGTTGGGACTGGACTATTCAATTGAGTATTTATGGGGTAAAGAGAATGTAGCTACTGATGCATTATCACGCAAGTAGGAAGGGACAGAATTAGTTTCTTGTTTTACTATTTCAATTGCTTTTCCTTCTTGGATAGATGAAGCGTATAAGTCTTATGATGGAGATTGTTTTGCTCAAGAATGTATCACCATCTTTAGCATCAAGAACAGCTCCCCTGGTAGAGATTCAGATGTAGCTATTGCTAATGAAATTGTTAGACTAAAGGGTAAGTGGTACATTGGCTCCATGACTGAATTAAGGAGGCAAATTATTATGGGTTCTCATGATTCTGCTTGGGGAGGGCACACTGGTATAGAAGGAACTTATCAAGGGGCAGTACTTTCATTAGCCTGGTATGAGGAAGGATGTTGTGGAATTTGTTCAAGCTTGTGATGTTTGCCAACATACTAAAACCAATCATATGCATTATCAAGGTTTGCTACAGCCTTGACCCATTCCGAATAGAGCGTAGAAACATATAAGTATGGATTTCATTGAAGAGTTGCCCAAGTCTGAAAGGGAGGTAATTTGGGTTGTAGTGAATCGATTCACCAAGTTCGGGCATTTTATAGCCCTAAATCGTCCAATTTCAGCTGAGAAACTTGCCAAGGTGTTCTTAGACAACATATACAAGCTCCATGGGTTGCCTCAATCCGTTGTTTCTGATCAAGATAGATTGTTCAGAAGTCATTTTTGGCGTGAGTTGTTTTTGCTGGTGGGTTCTTCCTTGGCTTTGAATTCATATTAACACCAACAGTCTAATGGGAAAACAGAGAGGGTAAATCAATGTGTAGAACAGTACTTGAGGAGCATGACCTTCAACTATCCTAAGCAGTGGCATAGGTGGTTGACTTTGGCAGAATTTTAGTACAATTCACATGCTCATTCTAATTTTGGGAACAACTCCCTTCGAGGCTCTTTATGGTTATGATCCTCTATCTTCAATAGTGTCGTAAGGAGCTATTTCTTCTGTTAGTGATGCTAGTGAACTACTACTTTAGAGGAAACAATTGGTCCAACAGCTAAAGGATAACTTACAATTGGTGCAGGCCAGGATGAAATTCTATGCTGACAGAAAGCGTGTTGATAAGACATTTCAGGTGGGAGATCTTGTTTACTTGAAATTGCAGCCTTACAGGCAATCAAGTGCAGCAATGCACAAGAGTGTGAAGTTTAGTGCATGTTATTGAAGCCTTACAAGGTGTTAGAAAAGGATGGAAGAGTTGCTTATACACTGAAGCTGCCCCTAGATTCCTTTGTCCATCCAGTCTTCCATGTTTCCCTTCTGAAGCAGCATGTGGTTAATGGTAGGTCAGTTCAATTTTTCCCCCAAAAGCAGCTATCAGTGATCATATTGTGCAGGAAATAGCAGCTATCTTGGATTCAAGAGAGGTACAGTAGCACGGCAATCAAATTTAGGAGGTGTTAGTGTAGTAGACTAATTTGGATCGTGAAGATGCTACTTGGGAGAATTTGAGTTTCATCAATAGTCAATTTCCATCCTTCCATTCTTGAGACAAGAATGTTCTAAAGGAGGGGGTATTGTCATGATTTGGGATAAGGGAGGTTGTAAGTAGTGGCAATCCCAGTAAATATTTAAATAAGGGGATTAGCGGGAAAGCTTCATTAGAGCTTGTAGTGGCTGAGGTTAGTTAAGTCTGTTAGTTCTTGTCTTGCTAGATATTTTAGCTCCACAAACATTAGTTAGATTGGAGTATAAATGGTTGGATTATCTTTGTAATTAGATTCATTGAATGAATACATTTTAATTCTTCTTCCTTAATCTCAATTCTCTCTACTTCTTCTCTCAATTTCTCTACTTCTAAACTCTAGTTTTTCTTCTATCCTAGGTTATGATTCAAGGTTGATCTTGAATCATAACAAAAAAGATCCTCCATATAAAATTGACATTGTTGGATACATCAAAGGACCTTCTATGATTTGTAGTCTTTTAGTAAAGAAGGATATTAAAGCTAGGAAGTCCCAAGATTTGAAAAGTACTCATGTGACATCTCAAGAGCTGACATTATATTGATTAGTTTGAGGCAAACATTAAGCTCAAGATTAGAGGAAAATACAGGAAACTTGGCCCCAATACACTAAAGGGAAAGGTATATTATAAATGGCATGATTCGTTTACTCATTCAATAAAAAACTGCGTAATCTTTAGAAACGTGGTTCAGCATGGCTTGGAGGCAAGATAATTAATCTTCCCTAGAGAAGGAAAGATGGGGGTTGTGTCATGATCAAGACTGATTTTAATTGGTCTTATCGGGCTCTTTTGCAGTTAGCGGGAAAATCAGTTACAATTGAGGTTCTTTTGCTTTTGGGGGCAAAGTTAGTTGTTGGTTAAAGTCTTGTTTTGCTTTTAACTCAATTGTGGGGCTGGTTCAAGTTGTTTGAGTCGGTTAGTTGCAATATTAGAGTCTAGATTCATTGTTTTGATTCTATCTTGTAACTAATATAAATAAAGGATTGGTTGTAAGGTTTGATTAATGGAATGATAATTGATTGACATTTTCTCTCTCTCATCTAAACTCTCTCTAGTTTCTCATCTCCCTCCTTTCTTGTCTCATCTAAACTCTTCCCTATCCGATCCAAACCTAGGTGAAGATTCAAGATTGAGCTTGAATCTTAACAACTAGTACCAGAGCCTTGAGATTATACTCGATTGGATTGAAATTCAGCTCAATTCAATTAAATTGTGCAGTTTTGGTTCGAATTTGTGCATTTTGTGAATCATTTGCAAGCTGATAGGAAAAGGCAATCTGCCATGGCACCTACAACTCGAGCTAAAGCTGCTAACAATGTGGTTGGTGCTGCTGCTAATACGGCAGCTAGTGCCACTACTTATGCTGCAGCTATGACTAGAGACAATACAAATGCTTAAGGAGATCGTACAGATCAGATGATGCAAATGATGCAGATGATGCAGAACTTCATGCAAGAAATGAATCGTATGAATTTGTTAAGATCGAGATTGGATCTTGATCTTAACCTAATGAAAAGAGAGTAAGGGATGAGAAAGAATTGAAAGGAGATGAGGAAATAGAGAGAGAATAAGATGAGAAGAGAAGTTTATCTCATAGAGATAGGTAATTTTCATTGAACACCTCAACAATACACAAGATCAACCTATTTAAAGGGAATTTGAAACAAACATTCAAATTCCTAGCATCAAGCTAAGTTCCCGCCAAAAGCTAACAACCGGACCCTAGCCTAACTAATTCTGGCGGGGAAAAAGGCAATACAAGCAATTCACGATTTATTACATCAAAATATTAAAGGAAAACGTAACAATCCCCTCCCCTTACAACATTCTTGTCCTTAAGAATGAAAACAAGGAAATTGACTCAACAAAAATTTCTTTTCTTCCCATGTGGTGAAGGCTTCATCCAAGTTGCTCCAACTAACCCGTAGTTGCTGAACTCTGGCACTTGCTGCTGCTGCTGGCCCTTCTTCGACTACTGCAGCAGGTTGTCACTTCATAAGGCCATTGGAGCCCACATTTGGAGGAGCTAAGGATGGTTGGTGACCAGCTTGAACCTGCTTTTTAAGAAGGGAAACATGAAAAACCGGGTGAATGTAGGAGTCGGGTGGCAGCTCTAGTTTATAAGCCACCTTGCCAATTCTTTCCAACACCATGTAAGGACCGAAAAATTTGGCACATAGCTTGACATTCTTCCTTACTGCTACTGTTGATTGCCTATATGGCTGCAATTTCAGATATACCATGTCTCCTACCTCAAAATTTTGATCAATTCTTTTCTTATCAGCATACCACTTCATCCGGGCCTGAGATTCTATGAGATTGTGCTTCAGCTAGTGCAAAACATGTTCCCTTTGTTGCAACATATCAGCTACTTCACTCAAATTAGACCCAACTCCTTGCAATCCAAAAGGAGAAGGAGGATCATAACCAAACAAGGCCTTGAAGGGAGAAATGCCAAAGGAAGTATGAAAATGGGTATTATACCAAAATTCTGCCAAAGAAAGCCACCTTCCCCACACCTTGGGATGATTAAATACCATGCTCCTGAGGTATTGTTCAATGCATTAGTTAACCCTCTTCGTCTGACCATCGGTTTGAGGGTGGTATGAAGAACTCATAGCCAAGGTCGTTCCCAAGAGCCCAAACAACTCCTTCCAAAAGCGACTTGTGAAGAGTTTATCCCTATCTGAAACTATGGATTGGGGCAATCCATGAAACTTGTAGATATTATCTAGGAACACACGAGCTAATTTTTCTGCAGTGACAAGTTGAGCCAAAGCAATGAAATGTCCAGATTTGGTGAACCGATCAACAACTACACAAATCACCTCTTTCCCTTCTGAACTGGGTAACCCTTCGATGAAATCCATGCTTATGTGTTGCCATATGCCCTCAGGAACAAGAAAGGCTAGAGCAGCCCTTGGTATCTATGATCACCAAGTTTGGTTTGTTGGCAAACCTCACAACTTTGCACAAAACTAGTCACCTCCCTCTTCATCCTGGGCCAGCTAAAATGAAGCCTCAATCTCTGATAGGTCCCCTCCATGCCCGAGTGACCTCCCCATGAAGAATCGTGTGCAGTATTGATGATCTGATGCTTGAAATCAGTAGAGCTTCCAACATACAATTTTCCCTGAATTCTGATAATTCCTCGGGTAACAGATGTACCAGCAACCAGATTGCCAGCCTTGCCCACACTAGCAGCAGCTATACATTCCTGAGCAAATGGATCATTCTCATAGGACTGATGTAACTCTTCCATCCAAGCAGGAAAAATCAAGGAAATAGCTCTAAGGGAACCCTGCTTATGGCCCTCAAACTTGCGTGACAGAGCATCCGCAGCCGAGTTCTCTCTGCCTTTTCTGTACTCAATATCATAATTCAGCCCCAACATCTTCAATAGCCCTTTCCTTTGTATCCTTGTGACAATCTTTTGCTCTAATAAGTGTTTAAGACTTTGATGATCAGTCTTAATGATGAAATGATGCCCATCTAAATAATGCCTCCACTTATCAACTGCAAGCAAGATGGCAAGGTACTCTTTCTCATATGTGGAAAGAGCTTGATGTTTTGCACTCAAGGCTTGGCTGAGGTAAGCTATAGGGCTCCCTTCTTGAGACAATACTGCTCCAATACCACTTCCACTTGCATCTATCTCCAAAATGAAGCTTGAAGAGAAATTCGGCATAGCCAAAACTGGTGCTTTGCACATTGCAGATTTGAGAACATCAAAAGCCTTTTGAGCATCCTCCGACCATCTAAAAGAGTCCTTCTTAAGCGAATTTGTTAGGGGCTTGGCTAAGGCACCATAGTTAGCTATTAACTTACGGTAATAGCTAGTTAACCCCAAAAAACCCCTCAATTGCTTCAGAGAGACCGAAACAGCCCAGTCCTTCATAGCTTGAACTTTTGAAGGATCGGTTGCAACTCCATCACAAGAGATCACATGGCCGAGATATTCCAGATGTGTTTGAGCAAATGAACACTTGGCCAACTTAGCAAACAATTTATGCTTACGCATGATAAAAAATACCTCCCTCAGATGCTTCAAGTGTTCCTCAAAAGATGCACTGTAAATGAGGATGTCGTCGAAGAAAACCAATACAAATTTCCTAAGAAATTATTTGAAGACATCATTCATGAGAGCCTGGAATGTTGCAGGTGCGTTGGTCAAGACAAATGGCATAACCACAAATTCAAAGTGTCCATGATGCGTCCGGAATGCAGTCTTATACACATCAGGTTCACTCACTCTGATCTGATGATACCCTTGCCGAAGCTCTAGCTTGGAAAAGACTTGTGCCCCATATAATTCATCCAACAAATCATCTATAACTAGTAGAGGAAACTTATCCTTCACAGTCATAGAGTTGAGTTTCCTATAATCAAGACACATACGTGCCGTGCCATCTTTCTTCTTAACAAGAATGACCGGAGACGCAAAGGGACTATGGCTAACTTGTATGAAATTAATCTTAAGCAATTCATCCACTTGCTTCTCTATCTCGGTTCTGTGAGCATGAGGATGTCTATAAGGCCTGATCTTCACCGGCTCTGCACCCTCTTTGAGAGGAATCTCATGATCAGAACTCCTCTTAGGAGGTAATGATTTAGGCACTTCGAACACATCTTCAAACTCAGCTACTAAGTTCTGCACCTCTAGTTCAGTTATGTCAATCAATTCTGCTGATGAAATAGCAAACAATTGGCCCACCCATTGGTATGCACAACCTTGAAGGCCCTTCTTAAGCTTACTGCCCTTAATGATTTGCAAGTGAGCCGGCTCAGCTATCCCCTGCAGTGTAACTTTGGACCCATGTACATCAAATGACACCGATAGATTTGCATAATCAAACAATACCGGACTATAATCCACCCCGAGCACCATGTCACACCCTCCCAAAGGAAGGATTCTAAAGTCGTAGCTGATCTTGCGGTCTTGCATTACCTAAGAGAAACCTTGGCATTTGTTCTGCGTGGTAACTGTCTTCCCATCAGCCACGGTGACTGCAAGCGGGTGAGTTTTGATCACCTCATGGCCCACTTTCTTGACAACCTTAGGATCTATGAAGCTATGAGTACTCCCACTATCAATGAGAATGATAATGGACCTCTTACCAGCTGTTCCTTTAATCCGGATTGTGCTATGAGCTCCATTACTGGTAAGAGCCTTAACTGAAATCTCTATCGCAGCATCTTCTAAGCTCAACACACTTTCCTGATCAGACTCAATATCCTCATCTGCAATTTCCTCTTCATCAAGGTGTTCATCAGCATTAGTACCTTCCACAGCCATGAGGAACTTAGGATTGCACTTGTGACCAAATTGGTAAGGCTGATTACATCGAAAGCACAACTTCTATTGCGGTTTGTCCTCCACTCTGTTAGACCTATTTTTGATCGAATTTTGCTGAAATCTGGAGGTACTTCCACGAGGTCAAGAGGCATCACCTGCTGTTATGACCGTGGATTCATAAAGCCTTGCTTTAGCACAGGTTGTGGACAAATCAATGGGATCAACGGCTTTAACTAAGTTCTTCAACTTAGGCTTCAAACCACTTATGAAAGCTGACACATAATATGATTCAGATGCTTCAATTTCAGTCACAATGCCAGCTTGGAGATTCTCAAACCTGGTCATGTACTCCTTGACAGTTGAATACTGCTTCACTTATTAAATTTGTCCACAATATCACTATCATCCTCATCACTATACCGAGCACATAAGGCCTTGGCAAATTCATACCAAGTAATGGAAGGTCTACTTCTTATCAAGCTATAGAACCACACCTCATGATCTCCAAGCAAGTACACAGCCGCAATTTGCACTTTCTCTGATTCATCAATGTGATAAAAAAGAAAATAATGTTCACACCTTCTCAGCCATGAATGTGATTGCTTACCATCAAACGCATCAATCTGCAACCGTGGCTGTCTGTTGTTGTTACTTCGACTATTGGACGAATCCTCATTGCTACCTGATCGTGGATGCTGCCAAGAATCAGGTGGCCTGTCTAACTGACCTGCACTGACTCCTTGATTTCTGAAGGTATGTTCCATTCCTGATGTCTGGCCTTCTGTTACTTCAGTCCAGTTTGGAGGTCGAGGTCAATCATGCTCACTGTGTTCATGTCTTTCAGAATTAGCTACCTCTTGAGTCTTAACTGGAACTCCATCTTCACGATTTAATGTTTCAGCTCTCAAAGAGGGACTAGCTTGAAGCACACTAGCTGGTATCAAGGGATCGGGAACCAATGGAGGATTAGGCCCCCTGAATTGCTCACGAATTTCTGCTAATTTCACATCCAATTGTTGTAATTCTCGATCAAACCTCATTGCAGTCTTCTCCTCCAACTCTTGTTCCTGTCGTGTGAGCTGATCAGAGAACTTAAATTCGACCTGTTGAGATCGTTGTTCCAGTTTCTCCTCCCATTGCTGCTGCAACATCTGAACTGACTCCACTTGTGACACCTTGAGTCGATCAATCATGTACTCACTCCAAGGCTTAAACTGATTCTCCAAAACATTCTTTGTGAAAACCTCCTGACCTGCAGGATCATTGCCGCCAACTGCTTGAGAAATCGGAGGTCAGGTAGCTGCTCTGGCTGCAGCCGATCTGGTGGTTACACCACCTGCCAATGCTACCTCGGATGACATTGCTATTATATTTGAATTTGGGAAGCCACGAGGCTCTAATACCAATTGTAAAGATCGAGATTGGATCTTGATCTTAACCTAATGAAAAGAGAGTAAGGAATGAGAAAGAATTGAAAGGAGATGAGGAAATAGAGAGAGAATAAGATGAGAAGAGAAGTTTATCTCATAGAGATAGATAATTTTCATTGAATACCTCAACAATACACAAGATCAACCTATTTAAAGGGAATTTGAAACAAACATTCAAATTCCTAACATCAAGCTAAGTTCCCGCCAAAAGCTAACAACCAGACCCTAGTGTAACTAATTCTGGCGCCAAAAGGCAATTCAAACTAATACAAGCAATTCACAATTTATTACATCAAAATATTAAAGGAAAATGTAACAGGATCGTAGAATGGAGACACAATCTTAGCAAATTGAGATACAATCTCAACAGTTTGCACAGCAACTCACTGGTCTGTAGCAGAGGATGGATAAGCAGCCAACTAGTGGAAGTGTTCTCTTAGCAGCAAGTCAACAAGCTCAACCTCCTGATCCTAGAATGGTTCCATCTGCGAGCAATGATAGTGCTTTGAGTGCTCCTAACAGAGGATTCAGACAGCTAAGAGTGGATTTGGAGGCTTTTGATGGTAACTTTCCTCAATCTTGGATAAGGAAATGTAAAAGATACTTTAGTTTTCACAAAATTGAGGAGCACGAAAAGGTAGAACTAGCAGCTGTACATTTGTGTGGTGAGATGGAGACTTGGTACTATGGATTGATGCATACTAGGCCTACCATTACTTGGACTGAGTTTCCTAATGAGCTGTGTGACAGATATGGTGATGAGGATGCTAGTGAGGTTGTGGACAATATTAACAAGGTTGTTCAAACTACCTCAGTGAAGGATTACATGGCACGTTTTGAGGGATTGAGAGCTAGGATGTTGCCTGTGTATCGTACTGTCCGGATTCCTACTTTGTGTGAAGTTTTGTAAGTGGTTTCAAGCCAAGAATCAAGATTTTGGTGAAGGCCTTTGATCCTTGTAGCCTTACTCAAGCATACTCCAAAGCTAAGAAGGTTGAGAGTTCAATGTTAACAAGTTCAGATTCTCAGAGGTCAAAAGGCAATTTCAGTGGATCTTCTTCCACTAAGTTTGCTCAGAGTACTAATAAGGCTGGTGGCAGTGAAGACAGGAGACCTCAGAAGCTTTGTTTTAAGTGTAGCCAAAGGTATTTCTTTGGTCACAAATGTGATCCTAAGTTCTTAATGGTAGTATCTAGTGAAGAAATAGTGGAGACTGAAGAGGATGTAGAGATTGATTGCAAGGAACCAATGGAAGAGGTGACAATTGACACTGATGAAGAAAACGATTTGGAGATATCTATTCAAGCATTAACAGGTTGTGGTTCACACATCACTATACACATTAAGGGAGTACCAGGACAGCGAGAGTTGCTAATACTAATTGACAATGGAATAACTCATAGTTTTCTGGATCCAAAAGTTATGAGAGTTGTGGGACAAGAACTAATTCAGACCAACCCTTTGTCAGTCACGGTTGCTGATGGGAATTTGATATTGACACAAACTAAGTGTAAGAACTTCTGTTGGAATATGCAAGGACACAAATTTGAATATGGTTTCAGGGTGTTAAGATTAGGAGGCTATGATATTGCATTGGAAGTGGACTGGATGAAAAGCTTCAGCCCAATACTCTTTGAATTCTCTCAATTAACTGTGTCTTTTGAGAAAGATGGAAAGAAGGTGCAATCGTAAGGAATTGTGGAACATGGTCAACTTCAATTGATGAAGGGGAAAAGCTTGGAAAAGGTGCTTAAGAAGGGTGGCTATAGTTGGGTAGGACAACTCTACTCACTCACGGCTGACTCAGAAGTTGAATCCACTAAGTCTAATGTTGAATTAACTGCCTTGCTTAAGGAGTATGGAGAATTGTTCGAGCAACCAGATACATTGCTACCCAAGAGGGAGCTTGATCATGCAATTCCCTTGAAAGAAGGGACTAATCATGTGAATTAATGGCCCTATAGATATGCTCATTCACAGAAGGATGAAATTGAGAGACAAGCTGAGGAGTTGTTGAGAACAAGATTCATACGACACAGTCACAGTTCCTTTGCCTCTCCTATGATATTAGTGAAGAAAAAGGGTGGAACTTCTAGAATGTGCATTGATTATTGACAATTGAACTCTCACACAGTCAAGGACAAGTTTCCCATTCCTATTATTGATGACTTGTTAGATGAATTGCATGGAGCTTGGTATTTCTCTAAATTGGACATAAGGCAGGGTTATTATCAGATCAGAGTTCAAGAAAAAGACATTCATAAGATAGCTTTTCGAATTCATCAAAGCCATTATGAATTTGTGGTGATGCCCTTTGGACTGTCAAATACACCTTCAACATTCCAGGCATTGATGAATCTTGTATTTTAGCCATATTTGAGGAAGTTTGTGCTAGTATTTTTTGGTGATATTTTGGTCTACAGCCCTACCCTGTAGAGGCATTACTCCCATCTTGAATTGGTTTTTCAATCCACAAGGCAACACAAGCTTTATGCAAAGTTGTCTAAATGTACCTTTGCTAAGACACAGGTAGAGTATCTTAGGCATGTTATTTCAGGAGAGGATGCTGCAACTGAACCAAGCAAAGTACAAGCAATGAAGGATTGGCCACAACCTAAATCCCTCAAGCAGCTCAAGGGTTTCTCGGGTTTAATAGGATATTACCGCAAGTACATAGCTGGCTATGGCATTATTGCAAAACCATTAACAAATCTACTGAAGAAAGATGGGTTCATATGGGATGATAAAGTAACAGAAGCCTTTGAACGCTTGAAGTAGGCTATGACTATGGCTCCTGTGCTTGTGATGCCGGACTTCAACTTACCCTTCTTGTTGGAAACTGATGCTTGCAGTACTGGCATTGGTGCAGTGCTTGCTCAGAATGAAAGACCTTTGGCTTTTCTTAGTCAAGCTTTCGGTCCTAAGAATCAGAAGTTGTCTATTTACGAGAAAGAGTATATGGCTATACTCCTAGCAGTTCAGAAATGGCAGCATTACCTTAAGGGACATCAATTTGTGATGAAGACAGATCACCAAAGCCTCAAGTATCTACTAGAGCAAATAATTTCGACAAGGGTTCAAAGGAAAGGGCTAATGAAGATGTTAGGGTTAGAATATACAATTCAGTACAAAAAAGAGGCCGAAAATGTTGTTGCTAATGCCCTTTCCAGAAGATTGGAGGACTTGGAAGTTGAAGGATCTTGTGCAGCTATTACTTAAGTAATTCCCTTATGGATGACAAAGGTGATCAATTCCTATGAGCATGATGCTTTTGCTCAGGCATACATTTTTCCCAGTAGCATACAAGCTAGTTCTGACAAAACTGATGCAAAGGTGACAGTGGGCAACAGAATTGTTCGAGTTAAGGGCGGAATTTGCATTGGTGAAAGCCAAGGACTGAGGAAGCAAGTCATCAAAGCTTCACATGACTCACCATGGGGAGGCCACTCCAGTATAGAGGGTACTTACAGAAGAATTAAGCTATATTTCCAGTCGAAGGGATTGAAGAAGGATGTGCAAGAGTTTGTGCAACAATGTGAAGCTTGTCAACAGACAAAGTTTGAGCATACTCCCTATAAGGGGCTGCTGCAGCCACTTCCAATTTTGGGGGGAGCTTAGGCTCACATAAGCATGGATTTTGTGGAAGGCCTGCCTAAGTTAGAGGGAAAAGAAATCATTTGGGTGATTGTGGATCATTTCACCAAGTTTGGGCACTTTGTTGGTCTCCATCATCCCATTACCATAGAAAAGTTGGCGAGATTGTTCTTGGATCAGTTGTATAGGCTTCATGGACGACTTCCTCAGTCTATTGTTTCTAACAGAGATAGGTTGTTCACAAGTTCTTTCTGGCATGAGTTGTTTCTATTGTTACGCACCACATTGGCTATGAGTTCTTCGTACCATCCACATATCTTGTAACTAGTATAAATAAGGGATTGGTTGTAAGGTTTGATTCATGGAATGATAATTGATTGACATTTTCTCTCTCTCATCTAAAGTCTCTCTAATTTCTCATCTCCTTCCCTTCTTTCATCATCTAAACTCTTCCCTATCCTATCCAAACCTAGGTTAAGATTCAAGATTGAGCTAGAATCTTAACAGGTTGATAATGATCCTCTCCCTAGTCCTCTTCATGTTAATGTTATTGATACCCTTCCATGGAATAATTGAAGTGTTGTTCAAACTAACCATTTGGCCTCTTTCAATAGAACAATGATATGGAATGATACTCATAAGATGAGGATTGCGAATAACTCAGCCATGTTTATGGCAAAAATTCTTAGAAAACGTAAGAATGTGTTAGAGCCTTTGTAGTAAAAGAACTTTTTCAGCTAGAATAACTAAAAAGTAATTTCTTCTTACTTGGAGTTTAACTTCTCGCCATGAAATTCAGAAAATAACTTCACATATGATTCATAGGTAGGGAATAAGAAAATGAAAAAGCTTCTGCCTCCTTTGATATTGGAGAGCTAAAAGGCAGATGCGAAGAAGTTTGCTAAGGTCATGACATCATCTACAGTTATTCCTGAAAATCCTAATTGAAGAACAAAGTATTATACCATGAATTCCAAAAACAAGTAAGAGCAATAACGACTCGAAAAGATATACAGTGATGTCCTCGAGGATGCATAAGGTTAACCATCATTTCTCGAAACAACTCAGAGATGGACAACCCATTTAGCATAGAGCTTTATAAGGAAAGTTCAGCTTTTGGGGTGCTACTTCTTTGCAAATAACTCAACCTCCATAGTTTTGGACTCCTAAAAGGACTTTAATAGTGTAGACTCTAGTGTATAAGGGAAAACCTTAGGAAGCTCGAGGACCCCTAGGCATTGGGTGAATATGGGACCAATGATAAGGGTTTGAATGATCGGAGAGGAGCCCTCCTCTAATGAAAGGACCCTGTTCAAGAGCAATTAAGCTAACTATAGTTTAAAGTTAGTAAAAAATGATAGAGTTAGTAGCCTTTTTCACAAGTTAGTTGCTCAATGGGATTGTCAACCCAAGAAAAGGAAATCGATAGGCAAAAAGTGATTGCGCCATTTTTTTTTTCCAAAAATGCGATTTGAGAAATAATTATGCAAAGAATGAAGCAAGAAGTTTAGAGAATTATAATAGAAGCTTGACTTTGTAGAGAAAAAGTTTGAGTGCTAAAGGCAAAGAAAGTTTTTGAAGTAAAGATCAAAGTGAGATATTTTGGTTACAAATGGGCAAAAGTATTTATGGACTCGCATAAACAAATAATCTTGAGCTGTATCTGTGCTCCAAGCTCCCTCTAGTTGTTCGCAGTCAAGTTAACGTTTTATCTTTTGCCATTTTCAAATTATTAAATGATAAAGAGGTCATTTGTGCATATAGATAACTCGAGAAGTTTTGAGCAATGCTGTTTGCATTAAAGAGACATGCTTCTGTCACATGAAGCAACCTTCATGACTCCTAGAAACTAAGGGAATGGAAACAATGTCGTCTTAGTTATTGAATCTGAATAATTAAGTCTCTAAAAAATAGTTGCTCGAAGTGGCTTATTGGGATATCAGGTTTGAGCTTAAGACGAAAATCAAGGGTGCTACAAGATAGGTGATCCCTTGACTTACGGCAATTATATAAAGTGCTAAAGTAGAAGTGTGGGCCTCAAGAAGAATTAAGAAAAAGTGAAATAAAGTGGGGAAGACTTAATTTTAACCTCGAACACATGCGTCAAAAACCATGAATTCACTATAAGCAATTCGAGAGACAAAAAGGCCATACATGGGAAGGAATTGGAAACAAAACAAGGGTGCAACTATTAGAATTTTGATGCTATGAACAGAGGACCTCAGCAATTGAGTAAAGGGTACCAACACCAAAAAACAGACTCTTTGGCTTATTCTTTACAACATACTTTTGCTTTCCTTTCCTTATCAGTAGATGTTGTTGTAGTTCATTGCTTTAAATAGTACTAAGGGTGTTCAACAACAATGTAAGAGAAGGAAATTCCTTTTGTCATAGTTATTATCCCCACCCCTTTCAATGAAGTAAGTTTAGTGCCATTAGTCTAAGACTTTGACAATCAAGATTTGAGCTTGAAGAGTTGGTCTTACATTGGTGATATTGCTTAGTGAGCAAAGTGAATATATGTTTAAGTAAATGTTTTCAGACATTGACAACCAAGCCTTTCACTTGTAGTGCTGGTTTGAATCAATGACTCAAATACAATTCTCTATGTCTGTCTCTAGTTAATTTCAACCTCATACGAGTTATCTTGTGAAGGGTGCCCGACTTAAAAACCTTAACAACTTAGGATCAACTTGGGCTACCAAGCTCTTGAAATTGTCTCCATTCCTGTTCCTTGCTCTTAAGCTTACAAGGTAATGTGTCTATGAGATATGCTTCCTAAACCTAATTATCGCTTGCCTGAGTGTATATTCCTTTTATTTTTCACTCAAACTTATTCCAAAAAAAACCCATAATAAAATTAATAAAATCTCCTTATTTGAAGCATTGGCTAAACATCATTTAATTACAAACCACAATCAAATTCACCAAAATGTCAACCCTCATTTTTGAGACGTTGATTACAAGCACACAAGTGCAAGTCGAAGTTGACAGACTCCTTAGTCGTAGTAAGTCATTGGGAATGTTTGTTTCCCTTCATACATGACAACCACAAACAAACAAAAAATTAAAGGAAATAAGGATAAGGCTTGCAATAAATATGTCTATTGATTTGTCATAGGCATGGGCTATACATCTACTCGATTACGATGGCTAACTGGTTTTAGAGAGGAGGGTTGACTTCTTAGTGAGCATTGCAAGTTACCCTCCATAAGGTAGTGACATAGGACCGTATGCAGGAGAATTGATAGGTACCAATTTTGGCGAGGGTCGAAACACCGCTATAGCAATTGAAAGGACACTGATCTGGGCAAAGTTCTAGAGTGTAGCCAAATTCACCACCTTAATAGGTTAGGCTAAGGATATAGATAGGTAACTGTTTTCACCACCTTGGTTAGCTGAGCTAAGAATATAAAAGAACTCTCTAATCTCACACATATAATTAAAAGACAAATCTCAATTTGATTGAGAACTTTCAATTGAAAAATATCATTAACAAATGAATTGACGAGGTACATATGAACCTTTATATACAGAGGTCTAGAGAGATATAAAATGAGAAAAACAACCCTAGAGTAATAATAAGAGTAAAAGGTTAAAAGTGTAATGTTTATTTAAATTTTAGTACCCCGATATTTTTGGAAATAATAAAAGGACCCTGACCTTTTTGAATAGCGTGGTGACATCATTTTTTATTGATAGAGCTGATGTGGCAACTGTTTTTTTAATTAATACTACAGTAAAATGACAAAAGTACCATTCAATACTCTTATTCTTACGCTATTAGCACAAAATTCTAGATGTTGTAATATGTAGAAACTATCTATTTTCACTTAATTTGTTTAAACATAAGATTATTGAACAATATTTTGTCACTTTCCTGTAGCGTCAATAAAAAAGCAGTTGTCACTTCAGCCCTATTTATAGAAAATGACATTATCACGCTTGAGAGTAAACTTTTTATTAGTAGACAAAAAATTAGGAGCTTTTTCATTAATATGACAAAAACTTAGGGGCCTTTTTATTAATTCAAAAAGGGCTAGGGTCCTTTTTTATTATTTTAAAAAATTTGGGGTACTGAAATGTAAATAACCCTAAAATAATATCCGAGTGCACTTGATTAATATGGAGACATATACTCCCATAAATGAAGATATGAACTAATTAATAAGATTTTAAAATAAAATTCAAATCATTTCTAGAAACTAGGTTAATACAGACTAGGATAAATGAATTGGACTCAATTAAGGCCAACTAAATAAATTTGGGTCAAACTTCATACATACTCTGTGTCATACTCATCGAGTTGGAGAAGACTCGCCATTAAATCTTAAACATCTTCATCTTAACCTTCCTTGTGATCAAAATATTATTTGGCTTTTTCAGACAATCTTAGACTTCATAAGGGATAACTTGAACTTTATTCCATCCTTCACAAAAGAATAAGAATTATGATAACCATGATGGATATTTCGACAATCATATTCCAAGGGGGACCAAGAAGTAAGTGACAGGGGGTCCATGGGAATAACATCACACCAAACTTTATCTTTGTACTTATCTGCAAAATGTAGAAGTTGCACCAAACATAAAAAGTTGGAATATACAAGGTCCACATTAAGGGTCCAATAATGTTGAAGTTGCACAATGTCCTCAATCTTAGAGTTCAGTCCGCCTAAACAGCGTGTAATAGTATGTTCTTCGTGCTCCTTAAAATCACACTTCATTATGAGTTGCTTGAATTCTATGGTATATTCCCCAATAGACATCGATCTTTGCTTCAAGTTGTAGAATTTGATAAAAGTGTCTTGGCGATAATCCCGGGAAGAAATTTAAGAGTCAATTCTCGACGCACTTCCTTGAGGATTTGATCTTACTATGACCTTCTCTTTCTCATTGTCTCTTGAGATTTTACCACCAAACGGATGCATACTTCTTCGGCTTGATGGAAACAAGTTTGACTCGGAGTTCATTAAGGATATCTTTTTGTTCAAAAACCTTTTCCACATTGTTAATTCAATCAATGAAATCATCAGGTTGTAGGTGTCCTTCAAATTTAAGGATGTTTAGTTTGATATTCCGACTAGAGGATCTGTTAGGTGGCATTTCAAGGCGATGACATTGAGGTGCTTCTTGTTCAAGAGATTCATCATTAGTGCAGAGTTAGTTAGATTTGTATCTCTCATAACTAGAACTTTGAGTTCAGAATTGATAGCTCCGCCTTAGACTTGGTTTTCTTATTATGCAACTAGTTGTTCTTGTAAGACATGAACTTGGTAGTGTAAATCTGCTAATTTAATGTCAACAAAATCTCTTAATTTAACAGCATTACAACATCTTAGAGGCATTTTGTTGTTGTATAAACTTCAAATCGGAATAGAATTGGGAAAAATAGAGGTCAGAATCAACATATTGAAAATAGTGGACAGGAAATGGTTGACGTGGACAAGTGATGATGTCGCAGCAACTTGATGATGTAGCAGTGACATGATGATGATGTAGAAGATGATGTATCAGATGATGAGGTAGGCGACGTGTTGTCCATTTGGAAGGACAAAGATGACGTGACATACTGTGGGATTGACTCAAAGTAACTCATTTAAGGTTGAACTTGGCAAAAGCTTGACCTTTAAAAGCCAAAAGCACAACTCAAACCTAAATTCACCTGCCTCATAGAGTTGTTTTACCATTTTAAGACCAACGTTATCAAGCTTGAGACTTGAGCATGAAAGCCTTAAACCAATGATGTTGAATTTGCTTGGCCAAAACTGGATGGGAGTGTAACTATGGCATAAGGGATTATACCTTCTCGAACACCACTGTTGTACTGCTACGAGCAATGAACTACAATTTTGATTACTCCTAAGGAAAGGAAAAAAGATATAACACAAGCGTGTTGTAGGACATAAGCAAAAGAGTTCTAATTTGGTGCGGGGACCCTTTGCTTAGTTATTGAGGTCTTTTATTTAGATCCTAAAGATCTAACCGCTTTATCCTTGTTTGGTGCCTACATCTAGCCTCTACATCCCATGAACTATTGGAGCTGGTTTTGTAGTTTTTGATGCACATGGTCAAGGTCAAAAGTATTTCCTACATCCGCCCACTCTTGCTTGATCATCATTGATGCCCACACTTCTGGTTTAGCACTTCATATAACTTTCCCAAGCCAGGGGATCGTCAGTCTTCCGGTGCTCCTTGTAACCACCTCGAGCTCAAACTTGCTAACAAGTAAGTAATTGCGAGTGGCTATTTTTCAAGGACTTAGTTATCACGTTGGAATGACCAAAACAATGCCTTTCTCAATCCTCTATTTTCTGGGAATCTTGAAGGTCTTTCCATGTGATAGGACTATATCTCATTAAACCCAATGGCATTGTTTCAAACCCCTCCAGTTTGTCGTATAAACAACTCTAATACCAACTGATGCAACGTGTCTCTGAATCCAAGGACACCTCGAGACTAAACACACAACAGTGCCTCACGGTCTACTCAAGAAGGACATCTTGAGCTCAAGCCAAAGGCCTCAAGTTCAACCCAACAAGAACTCCCACGAGTTCATTTACAATAACTTAAACAAATACAAAGGTGGAAAATTAAAAGTCCGAGTTAGAAAAAGCCTACACCCCATTGGCTCAGCGGGGCCAGGACGGGCAGGCGCGCATGGTTCACCAAGCCCACTCTAAGCCCACAATACATTACCAAGTACAATTACAATGGGATATATAAACTAGATTTCTCTCATATATAATTTCTATGTGAGATAGGGGTGTTTTCTCAAAACATCAAAATTAAAGCATACTACCCTTTAAATTCCATAATGATAAAAACAGATGAAACTATGTCCTTTTGGAAGGAAGGATTCCAGCTGCCAGACGCCTCTCGACCTGCCACAAACTCATGCTCACCAAATACCTACTTGGCGAGTAGCCAAATGAGCCCATAATTTGGGTCGTATCAAATTAGCTAGGAATTATGAAACATTTCTAACAATATATATATTATGAAGCTGGAAGAATCTCGGCATCTTCAACCCCCCCCCCCCCACCACCCCCCCCCCCCCCCCCCCCCCCCCCCAATTTTGTATACAGAGACATGTACGAAAAGAAGCGTGCAAGTGCCGGATCCGAGGTACAGAAAGAAAAAGAACAGTGGAAATTTAAAAAAAAAAAAAAGAAAAGGACTAGTATAGAAATCATAATCACTTCTCTAACTCCCTTGAGGATTGAGACGACTTGTAGACATTCATAGAAATTCATCACGATCATGATGCAACGGCTATCTCTCCTTCATTGATAGGCAAGAAGCCCACTCTTTTCTGCAAAGCATAAAAAATTATTATCCTACAAGATTACTATTTATAAATAGTTACTAAACATGCACAAATAAAACTTGATTTCACGGAAATCTCCTATTCAAGCTCCGTTGAGTTGTGAGGAAATCTCCTTCCCCCGAAATAGATTTTCCTCTGCTAATGATTTTTCAAGTAAAATTAAATTCTAATCAAGGTTTTTAGTTGTTTGTTTTAAAGGAAAACATTTTCCACCCCTTGTCCTACGCACAATTCAAGACATGAGCATTCACTATTAGGCTGTATCCTCTGTCATTAATTTTGGTTTTCATAGATTTCTTAATTGCTTCAATCCAGGTTAAAAGTAATGGACATCTTAATGTGATTAAATACCGGTTTAGGATATGATCTAGATTAGATTGACTAAATTTGGTATAAGTACAAGACTATATATCGGTATTATCCAATTTTTTCCTCGATTTTCGGTTTGCTCTGGTTTGTGTTTGGACTAATAAGCTCTCTTACTAGTGGAAGATGGTGACTTGAAGATAGGCGAAAAAATCCAAATTCCTCGTAGAGGACAATGTTGGCAAAGGTGCTCAAGTACTAGTCCAAATCACTAAATCAGATTGAATCTAGTTGCTTGGTTTACCATTTTGATCAAACCGATTGTTGTTTGACTCGGTGGTTACATACAAAAGGAGTTTCTATCCCAGACTAATTGGCAATAGGTGGGAAAGCCTCCTTAGATATATAAACTAGTATCCTCTTTACTTGCCTACCAACGTGAATAGCATTTTGCACTTTTTGAGCTGCATCAAACCACCATGCTCCACAACCGTCATCTTTGACGGCTTCACTCTAGGTAGCTTCACTCTGAGTAGGTTGCCCTTTTCTCTCGTGAACAGCTTCACTCTACTCTCAGTAGCCCTTTCTGAAACTGAGGCCCATTACAGGTGGCTGGTCCAACATTGCCATCGAGCACGACCCGTCTCATACCAAATCGAGCACGACTCTGGAGCAGGGTCCGTCCCATACCAAACCGAGCTCCATAGAATCGATATGAGGATCGACGACTTTGATACCAATGTTACATACCAAAGGAGGTTCCATCCCAAAACCAATTGGCAATGGGTGGAGTAACCCCTTATATATATAAACTAGTATCCTTTTCACTTGTCCACCAATGTGGGATAGCATTTTGCTTCTTTTTTTTTGTTAGAAGCTGCAAGAAACATACCCAAAAAGCAAATCCACCATTTCCAAAAAAAACACACCAAGAATGCAACTTCACATTCAAACCCTCAAAAATTTAAACCGATCTTGAAACAATGCAGTAGGCAGCTCAAACCTAAAGAGATTTTCTCAGTTTTCAGCTCATGTCAAACGAATAACATTGTGGGTGGTTCGCAAAGAAGCTCGTGGAATGGTTTAAACAAGCCATCCAAGAAGACTCGGGCATGGGGACACTTTCCTAGAACAGTAGGGGTGTTCTTGTTATGTTGTTAGCTTAGTTTTTCTATAATAGCATTGTAATCTCTTGCAATGAGAATATCAAACGTAATAATCAAAGTTATTTTACTTTCTCATCTCTTATTCTCTCGCTCTAACTCTCTCATCCCTAACTCTTCTATTTCTTTTTCATCTCATACTCTAATTCTCTCTCTCATCTAAACTCTAATTCACTTTCCATCCTGTCACAACCCTAGATTCGTGACATCGGTCTTCAATTCTAGATTGAAATTCTTACCAATCTTTGTTTAGCTCGTTTAAGTGGGAAGTAATATAATGTCATTTCGCATCAAAAGTTAGATCACACATAATAATTTAAACCTAGATTGGACCTAACTCCCTTTAATGGGCTGCAATTGCATTTTGTTCATTCTGGCCAATGAACAAACCGAATCTTTTTTTATGATTGGAATGGTGACTTCCCACATAAGGGAAGTCGTTTTCACCAAAGGAATAGAAACGCTTTATCTTAAGAAAATGTTTTTGGTTCCTAAAATCTAATTTTCTCCTATCCAAATGGAACCACAGTTCAAAACCATATAAGCAATGAATCCATATTTAAATTGTCATGTGAAATCATTGAAATAGTTTTTTATTCTAATGTTTTTTTTTAATCATTCTTACTTAATCGACATGCAGCTAAGGAAGCTTACAACATTAAAGAACATAGAAAATAGGATATTGTATTTTTATATCTCCAACTTCCAAATCATCGAGTATGGAAATTGTTACTAAGGTCAAATTTATTTATTTAAAAGGTAAGGATGCCCGATGGAAAAAGTAACGAAGTGGACAACGTTAGTTGTGCGTTTCAAGTAGCAACGAGGACCCATCTCGATATGACTTCTTTCTTGGCGTATCGGCGTATCGAATATTTTATATATATATATATATAATTTACAGTTCATACCCTTTCATGGGGCAAAAGAAAGGAAGAGATAAGGGAAAAAATTATTTTTTTTTTAATACTCAACAAATCTTGGCCGTAAATTATATTTTTTTTTTAATACTCAACAAATCTTGGCCGTAAATTATATTTTTTTTTTAGTGTCTAACAAATCTTGGCCATCCATTATAATGGAGGGTCAGGATAGCGTTAGAGGAGTCAATCCTGGCCCTCCATTGTAATGGACGGCCAAGATTTGTTGGGCACTAAAAAAAATAACAATTTACGACTAAGATTTATTGAGTATTTAAAAAGTAATAATTTTCTTCCCTTATCCCTTTTTTCCTTTCTACCCATGTAGGAGTATAAGCCGTAAATTTTTTTTTTTTTTAGTGCCTAACAAATCTTGGCTGTCCATTACAATGGAGGGCCATCTCACCCTCTCATAAGAACGTCACCCTATATATATATATAATCATCTTGTCTTTCTCTTTTAAAAACAAAAAGCTCTACTTACAAATAATTAATTCATTATTTTTTAAAAATTTATCACTTTGCCTTAAGTTAGCTTTACCTCCTGGGAAGTCCCAGTGATACGCCCGTAGAGAGGAGGTTTTTGGAAACAGCCTCCCTTTAGAGTCCCCGATGAGGGAAGGCTGCATACATCCACCCCGAGAGCCTGCTTAGGTGGGAGCACTTATAACACTGAAAATGTTGCTTTTTGCTTAATGACTTTACCTTAAGTCAACTTTCGTTTACCATCTTACATTCAAAAGTGGAAGGGTAGGGGATGTTTCGGTTGTCACACAAAAGATTGGGAATTTTATGTTTTTAACCAAAAGATGTGGGGATTTCATTTTTATTTTTATTTTTTTTAAATGACTTATATTTTTTGCCTTAAAATATAAAATCTTTAAATGTTTTGCGTAAAAACATAAATGTCTCATATCTTTTTCTTAAAATAGAAAACTCCCTTCTAAAATTAAAATTAAACACCTAACTTCTCACTTTTGAAGGGTAAAATAGTCAAAAAATTGACTTTTGTTGATTTATTTCTAAAAAGTGAGAGAATTTGTTGATGTATTTTCAAAACTAAGTGCTTAATAAAGTGTTTCAGACTTGTTTATAATGTACTTGAAACGCTCTCAGGGATCTGAGTGTTGACACATAGGTTCTGTGTGTCGACACACAATCTTGCAGAACTGTGTGTGTTGATGCGAGTGTCGACACTCAGTTCAACACACAGTCTTGTAGAACGCTATGTGTTGATCTATGTGTCAACACACAGTTTTGGCACACGTGACAGTTTTGACCATTAATTTGCGTAGTTGATGGACGTTTTGGCTGTTGTTTTTGGATAAGTTGTGGAATGGATGTGTCCCTTCATAAGGGACACATGCTCATCTATAAATACCCCTACCATAATATTTGAAGAAAAATAAAAACACTTTGAAAGTGAAGATGCTTGGAAAAGTCATTCTCTTATCAACATATCTTTCTCTTCCTCTCTACTCATCATCTCACTTCACTTTTTGTTCTCATTGTATCTCATAGACTATTCCACTATCCTCGATATAAGTCTTAGGAACAGTGATTACACGCCTTGAGACCTGAGACCGGTTTGATGATACCCGATTTGTAAGAAATTGTCCAACAATCTTAAGACTTATTTTCGTATAAGAAAATGGCTTCTTCACTTTGCGTGATTTGATGGCGAACTGAGATTGGAGAACGTAATTAAGAGAGAATTAAGATGTCTTATTGGATCCTTCCATTACATAAATTGATGTGGTTCAAGGTATGTTATTTAATTTAAAAAATCAAGAAACCATGAAGCACTAAGATGTCTAAGAATTTCTGTTTATGTATTGTTTTTATGTATGTAGTTTAGTTTGCATATGGTATCAAGAACCACATTTAAGAACTCATGGTTTGTCCTTTAGGCATAATTTTGATGGTTAATATTCTGAATTTTTGATTGAATGTCTCCGATGATACATGAACTTTGAATCATATGATGTTGTAACATATTAATTTAATAAAAAAAATCAAAAATTATAAATAAAAAAGGGGGAAAGAAACGATAATTGTTTGAAAACAGTACATTGTTTATGCGGTGACTTTGCCTTGTATGTAATTGTTGGTGTCCGAAGTGGGATGGAACATGTGGCAAAGTATACAGATTTGCAATTGCTTATCATTTCGCCATTGAATCAGACAATGCGTGACATTTGGTGTAGTTAATTATATTTTAATGGCTGATTAAATTTAAAATCTTGTATTAGTTTGTAAATTCATACAAAGTTTAAGGGGATCATTGTTAGTATAAAATTCCATGTTTTGAGCCGTTGTGGAAACCAAACGTTGAGGCAATGCCAAAAGAAAAATCCTTGTTGGCGTGGTTGTTGAAACCAGACGCCGAGATGATGCCAAAACTAATAATAAAACATAAATAGACTGTGATTGATATAAATTGGTAAAAATGAAGAATCGTGTTTTAATTCTCATATAATTATCATGATTGAAACAAAATATAAGTATGCATTATTGGTAAATAAAATTATATAACTGTTTGCATTGTAAATCTCAAAAGTTTGTACTATGAAGAGTTACTAATTGAGGTTTAATGCATATATGTTCATAATTATGAAAAAGAATTTGAAATAATCATGTATATGTTAATGGAGCTATAATGTTAATGCGTGTTAATTAACGTAACTAATACATTCATTTCCATAGATATGAAAGTATAAGCATGGACATTAATGTGGTTGTACGATTAATGTACATATGAATGTTAATGCAATTATGGATGTAATATTTCATTAATTTGTATAAAACTTCCCCTTATGGTTTAGTCATATGAAGAAATTTTAAAATTTGAAGTTAATACATCATAAAAATGATTTGTGTAACCATATACGTTGATGTGGTTATGAGGTTAATATGTCCATGAACATTAATGCAATTATGAATTTACGGTTTTGTAATTTGTGAACATGAATGACTTCTGTTTACTCGGTAAAAATGAAAGTGGTGTGAATTTGAGTGAAATTAAAATTAGTGAATCATGAAAGATAAATACCACATGATTGTTCTATATTTGTATTGATCCCTAATATTATGTCACCATAATATTCAAATTGCGTGCAACTTGAGTACAATTATTGCATGGATAACAATTCTATTATGTGATTCCATATTCACACGGTATGATGGTATTAGTCATCATAGTGACAAATTAAGAGTATATGAATATTGATTATAAAGATTCATATGTGACACTTACCAAAAAAAAAAAAATCATATGTGACCCGTAAGGTATGATGCTTATATATGGCATGATGATTCATATGATATAGCAGGGCGTATTGAAGTTTATGATGAGTATGCAAAAATAATTTTGAATTCCTTGATTTTGACGAAATGATGTTGCATTATGATACTGTGAAGCAAAATACATTAAGATGAAATAATTTTTGATCAATTCTTGGACCGAAGGGTAGGATTTCGGTGGAAAGTGACATGTATTTGCCATTAATGAAAATCATGTTGTAAGGGAATAAATTCCTAAAAAGCTCTAGAACTTAAAAGAAGTAAGAGAGCGAGAAAAGAAAAGTCATTTGGACTCCATTTCTCTAGGTATCTAGAGGAATAAACTCGAGACAATATGAATGTTAAAGTTCGATATTGTTGTGTCATAGGATATGATCCTATGACGAGACTATGAAATCTTGGGATGTTGCTTCTTGAAAGAGGCAATTATGAATTGGATAAATGCGTATGTACTAAGTTAGTTATGATAAAGGAGTCTTTATATGTATATATGTTAATTACATGCTGATATTTGGTATTAATATATAGTACCAAATGAAGGTACTCCAGCAGTACAATTGGAGTATGAAAAAGGCCAATATAGCCTTTGTTGTTGGAAAGCTAATTGAAGGCACTAGCAATTTAAGTAAAATATACTAGCATGTGGTACATAGGTACTAAAATAACCATGGATTATGGTATTACTTTTAATGACTATTTTCTACTTAGAAGAATACTCGGACGCCAGTTGTCTATTCGATAAGGAGGATTATGCTTCTAAAAGCGAGTAGGTAGTACTAAATGGTGGGGGTGTTGTTTCTTGGGTTTCAAGAAAAAAAACATATATTATTAATTCCATCATGATTGTAAAGTTTGTTGCTCTGGTTTTTACTTGTAAAGAAGTAGAATGATTAAAGGATCTTTTGTTTAAGATTCCTTTGTGGCGTAAGCCGATCTCACGTATTTCTATCCATTGTAATAGTCAGGCTACACTTTCAAAAGCATATAGTCAGGTGTATAATAAAAAGTCCAGACACATTGGTGTTAGACATAGTATGTGTTGATGCTGCCAAGATCCTTATTGATACTTGCTCCACAACATGTATTCACCAGACGATCCATTTCCAGTTTAGCGGGGGATCGCGTTTGGTGCTTGTCAAAGAAGGCAAGTCTGAGATGATCCTAGACTATTCACCCAGAGTTGTTGCTATGGCAGTCTCGACCAAATTAGCAAGGGAATAGGCCTCTTTCTCCTCACAGTCCTATCGAGACAACTACTGCACCACAGTGGAACGACTTTTTCCAAGGGTCCAACCTCTTCCAGTGCAGATGACAGATGACTTGGACGATTGTGAGGAAACTGGAACTCTTCTTTCAAGGCCTATGAATGACAGTGTGAGTGTCTTAGGGCAATCGTTGGGACATATCTCTATTCATATCGATGGACAGTACGTTGGGAGGTGGGCCTTAGACTGCATTTGCCCGCGTGACTTAATACTCCCTACCGCAGCCCAGCCTGTGGCTCAAATGCCGTTCCTGGAGACTCGAGAAAATCAGCATCTCCCCCTACATCTCCCATGGGCAAGTAGTGATAAAGTTAGAGCAATACAACCCCATGCTCAGATATCGCCTCAGGAAAACGAAGTGCGGGATATCGCTAGTGACAATGACTCTGCGGCCTCTAGTCTGAGTTCCCACCAGGATTTGAACCAAATGTTTTGCTCAATCACCAGCATACAGAGGTTAGCAAACAAGGAAAATACCAGGTGCCGGGCCCGTTTATGGAAGGGCCTAGCACAAATCAAAGGAAAAAGGATAAAGTGCAGATGACAAAAAGGGGTAAGCGTGCATTGAAGCACAAGATGAAAGAAAAGGAGAAGCAGGAGTTACAAGAGTTCTTGAAGGAAATGTCGCCCAGGAATAGTGCGCAGAATCCGGCTAAGGCCTCTGGCAAAAAGAAAAAGAGGAGTAGGGTGAAGCGGGATGATAGCGTTATTGATGCCAAGAAGATCGAGAAGGCTAGGCCAGTAATCGAGATGGGAAAAAGATTAGGTCTGAATTTTGATGGCTTCGATCTGCCTAAGGTAAGTGCTATGCTCCATAGAAGGATGTGAGGAACCTTCACTGATCTTTAGGTGCCCGGTGGTGTGCCGCGAGGTGTCGTGGTTTGTTTGAAGCCTTTGCCTTTGGTCCTTCACTGAGTTCCATGTTTCGCCAGTTTCAGTGCTCCGATGCTTCAAATTCCTATTGTTTGGTAGATTTTGTAGTCGTTGTCGTGCATTAGTCGTGTTTTGAGGTGCCTGTTTTGATTTGATTTCCTGTTTTTGTCATTTTTGTATCTCTTTGGTCCCCGTTCTTTTACGGGTGGACTCAGGTCTCGCTTGGTCGAGTGACTTGTTTTGTTCGCGACTATGTCACAAATTATCAAAAAAAAATAGTGAGACAACTTATTAGAGAAAGGGTCATCACTGTGAACTTTGTGCGAACAAGTCAGAATCTAGCAGATCCCTTATTAAAAAGCGCTTCTAGAGACTTGGTAATAAATACAAATGAAGAGATGGGGCTGAAACCCGTCTATTTAAGCCACCCATGATGGACCCTCAACTCAATGCCTGGTACAACACCAGGTCTTGAGTTCATTGAGAGAGCTCCGTCATCCGTGTGACTACAAGCACTGAAAGTAAAATTCCATCTCGAGTGTAGTGCTTGGTAACCTGTGACAAAGGTATAAAGAGTATGAGCTTATGCTCTTAATGGACCTAAGTATATTATTGAATGTCATGTTGCAAGGACATGATCAGTGGGGTTTACCAATGTGAGTGTGAAGTTTGGCCACTTCAAAAGAGTGATTTAATGACAAGGGTTTGGCTCCAAAACACTCATGAAGAGTACAGGATATAAGGCCATAAATGTGTCGGTCTGGGAGATGAGGTGTGTGTAGGGAGTAAGTCTTGTGTGTGGAGATGTACTCAACTAGTCCAATGGAATGTATGGTTCAAAGCTTAGTCTACCATTTTCGTTCTAATTAATTGTAACGTGTCTTCACTAGGTGAGGGTTCAATTGAAAGATACATTCATTAATGTATTAAGGCTCCCTTTATTTCAAGATGTTGTAATTGGAATATGAGAATGAATGTATTTTGAAAATGGTGGAAGAATGTTGATGTATTTTCAAAATTAAGTGTTTAATAAAGTGTTTCAGACTTGTTTACCATGTACTTGAAACGCTCTCGGGGATCTGAGTGTCGACACATAGGTTCTGTTTGTCGACACACAATCCTGCTAAACAGCGTGTGTTGATGTGAGTGTTGACACTCAGATCGACATACAATCTTACAGAACACTATGTGCTGATACGTGTATCGACACACAACTTCGACACATAGGGCAGTTTTAACCGTTAATTTGTGCAATTAATGGAAGTTTTGGCGGTTGTTTTTGGATAAGTTGTGGAATGGATGTGTCCCTTCATACCATAATGATTGAAGATATATGAAAACACTTTAAAAGTGATTTTGCTTGGAAAAGTCATTCTCCTATCAATATCTCTTTCTCTTCCTCTCTACTCATCATCTCGCATCATTTTTGGTTCTCATTATATCCCCAAGACTATTTCGCCACCTTCGAAATAAGTCTTAAGAACAGCGATTACACGCCTTGAGTCCTGCGACCAGTTTAATGATACCCGATTTTTAGGAAATTTTCCAATAGAGTCGAAGGTTTGATTTTATTGGTGAGAAAATTTTCTATTTTGAAGCAAAAAATCTGAGGATTTTCTTCAATTTATCGTATAATATTATTTATTATAATACCATATTAATAGGATATTAAAATAAATAGTTAACTTATAATTTCAATTTAGGTTTGACAGAGATTTTTATTTTCATTTATTTTTATTTTTTATTTTTGGAATCACGACAAAGTTTTATAAGTACACTAGATGAGATTCTTATATATTGTATTCTAAGCTTCAGGTAAGGAATAGTTTGTGGATAACGAAATATCTAAAAGAAATTATAGGCTTTGGACGAGATTGATGAAAAATAAGGTCCGTACATAATTTAATAACATTAATGATTGTTTGTATTATTATTATGATGTAGCCCCGCCTCCTTTGGCGGATAGCTTGGCGGCTCAGTCACTGGCGGGAGCAGAGCATGACAAGGCGTATGGACTGGAGCGCGAAAAGCTTGGCGGTTGGAATAAGAGGATTGTACATGGTGAGAAAAACCCTTTGCTGAATTTGACGACGAATTCTCTCCAAACCGGAGAGAATAATGCAGCCGCCATATAGAGATTGGCGGGTGAGGGCTAATGGGAAGACAACGCCATCGATAGAGGTCCAGCAAGGAAGGAGAATCGGGTTGAAGCGGCTTCACATCCGTGAGTGGCGCATAACTTGGCGGGACGCATGGTTGGTGGAACCATTGACCCAGGTTGACGAAAAATACGGCTGGTAGTTAGTTTTTAGATAGAGTTTGATTATGATTATAATTAGTTTTAAAATTCAGATTTAAACCTTTTATTTGTTTTTCTTTATTTTAAGAGGAGCACCCGAATTGCAATTTCAGCGGTTGGATCTAGCACACGAATTGCAATCGCAACCGTTGGCCCTAATTAGGAATTAATTTAAATTTTAAATTAGTTAGAGTTACACTAAGAAAGCCCCTCTATTTAAAGAGGAGGATAGTTAGGGCTTTAGTTAGCCAATTTTAGATTTATTTTATGAATTATTTGTTCGTTCTATTCTCAAATGTGAGGATGAGAGTCGAATTTATCTTTCCCATGTAATTTTTATTAGAGTTTAATAAAATAATAGGGAAGGCTGTCATTTTCTTCACATCCCTCTAATCTTCCTCTGCCACGTTGCATCATAGTATTACTGTTATTATTATTTCATCATTGTAAGTGTTTGTATTCGTTTGAGTAAAAAGTATTTTCTTTCAAAATATCAAACTAATCATGTTTCATTACTGACTCTAAATATAATTTTGTATTTTTGTTACCTTTAAAATAACAGTATTGACCATGCCAAAGATTGCAATTCCTCTACATTAAAAGACCACCATTGTGGACCCTAAAAATTAAACTTTACATGCTGAAATTAATTATGTGCACTAGAAAAATCAAGATTAAAAAATGGTAATTCAAAAAATAAATAAATAAATAAAAATAGAATCACAAGCACAAGTTCGAATTTTTTACCAAAATGGCACTATTTTGAAAAATATTTACCAAAATAACATAATTTGAAAAATAATTACCAAACTAACACATTTTACTGTAGCAACATTAAGAAACGCCGTCGAAAATGGCGTTTAAAAGGCTGATGGCGTACAGACGCCGTCCGTGATGGCGTACAGACGCCGTCCATGATGGCGTTCGAAAGTGGACGCCCTTCGAACGCCGTCATGGACGGTATGGACGCTGTCCAAACCGGCGTCCGAAAGGTTTCTCACCCTCGTTTTCTCTCTCGTCCTCCGCCACAGCAATGTCACTCTTCTTCATCTCTCCACCGTCTCTCTCCTCCCTCTCCAGCGCCATCCCCTGCTCCCTCTCTCTCTCCTCCAGACCTAACTCCTTCATCCGTCACTCCTCTCTCTCCCCCGAAATCCCAGACCCTATCGACCCCACCCCCGTCTCCTTCTCCGACGAGTGGGGCGAGAAAGCCGAGCCCGAACCCGAGACGTCTTACACCAGATTCACGGACCCCGGCCCACCCAAGGACGAGGACGAATGGGAAGAGGGGTTCGGGTCGGGTAATGGGCCTGCCCAGATTGGTGGAGGAAGAGGGAGTAATTGCGAATTGAAGAAGTGTTTGGTGGATTCGGTTTACGGGTCGGGTTTCGGGTTGCGGGCATCGTCGGACGTGAGGGCAGAGGTGTTTGAGTTGGTGAATGAGTTGGAAGCGGCGAATCCGAACCCTAATGCGACAGAGGTACTGGCTTTGCTTGATGGGAATTGGGTATTGGTGTAAGGAGTCCACTTTCAGACGCCGTTGTGGACGCCGTCCGCCTTTAAAACGTCATTTTTGACGGCGTTTTTTGATATTGCTATAGTAAAAGATGCTAGTTTGATAATTATTTTTTAAACTATGTTATTTTGGTAAATATTTTTTAAAATAGTGCTAGTTTGGTAAAAAAACCCACAAGTTCGGTGGTCAAAAATCAAAATCTTGAATAACTCCAGCAAACATGGCAGGAAACATGGAGAAACGTAAAAAAGGTAAATTAAATGTATAAATTAAATATTTATTTTAAATAGCTTGATTTTATTCTTTATTTTTTTTTCCTTGTCATAGATTTTAATCTTCAAGAAAACGTAAAAAAGTAAACGATTGAATAGCAAATGAAACTCAAAAGATGCGTGATGGAAACAAAAAACAAATAAAACCACATGCACAAGACCAGCAAACGAGGCAGAAAATAAGGAAAACATTAATGCCAAATCAAAAAAGAAAACAGTTATTTATATATTATTATATGTGAAAACAATAAAAAGTCCCCACTTTTTAATTTATTTACAATATCTTAAATTTTTTTTATATTAATAAATATAACAATTTGTGGATTATAACATCATAATTTGAGGAAACAATTGAGGCAACAGGTTGATTTAAATCCATACAATAATTTGGTTACCCCTTTTTTGAAAAAATAACGACTCTATTTTTTAAATGTTATTACCATTTTCATCTTAGTGTGTATTTAAAATGACTTACTATATTAAAATATATATTTTTTATTAACATAAAATTGTTAAGTCATGTTAATTTTCTCCCAGAATACGTTATTATTACACAAAATAATATTCTATTTTTTAATATAAAAAAAAAATCAAAGATACTAAAAATAAAAATAAAAAAGATTATTAACCTGTTTACTATTTTTCCCGACAATTAGGTACTAAAAATTAAGGAGAATGACGCACCTTGTAACCATCTCGAACTGTAGTTCTGCCCGCATCTTGATCCACGATCGCAACCTCTTTCCCTTTACTAATTGCCCCTCCGGGCTTACCCGATTGCGAACACAGCGCCATAATCCTCTCTGCCGCCTCCTCGTCGTCCCTACTCTCCCTAACCAACCTCTCCACCTCCACCTTTGGCAGCTTCATCCTCACCCTCACCGGCACCCCCTCCTCCGGCCCTGTCGTTGTCGGCCTCATTATTGACAGGTCTGAGGTCGACCTCCTTGAGAGCATCAAGCTCTCCAGCCTGTCCTTGGCGCTCATATTGATCCCTGACCGCACCCGCCTTGGTGCCGCTGACACATTTCTGTTATGCGGCGGCCTTGGCATCTCAACTAGAAAGTAGAGTCGCTTTCTGTCCAAATTCCGGTTCGGATCCAACGGCTTGGCTCGGATCCCAAAGTGCTTTACGCACTCCGAATCCATCACCACGTGTCCTGGGTAATCCTTTGACACCTCACCCGCCGTTATCGGCACTTTGAACTTCATTGTTTCCCCGTTTATTTTCATGACCTTTGCCATCTTCTTCCCTCCCATACTATTCCCCATTTTCTTAAAAAGAGAAAGAAAAAAAAATTTTAAATCCTAAAACAAAATCTAACAAACTTTTTTGGAGACAACAAGATGTAGTTATGGGGTGCTTTTTATTGTTTTCCAACCAAATGGGCCATCATATATGATTATAATGGAAGGTGCCTGAGAACGGTGGGGCTCAATTAGGGGGGTGGGGGTTTGAATTTCAATGCAGTGGTGGTTGTTACAAAGAGTCAAAAAAACAGAACGCAATTTTTGAAAAGTAGGCAAGTGTTGTTTGACAATACTCCTGAAAAAACATGCGGGAAATAAGGTTCCGATTTCCTTTTTTTTTTTTTTTTTTTAATAGGAAAATCATTAAATTAACATTTTTTTTACACATTAAACAATATAATAAAATATAAACTGAACATACTATTAATTAGATAAATTAATATGCAGCGGTGACTGCCTTCACTTTTAATTAACATATTGCACACTACTTGAGTTTTGCACTTAAGACCAACGTGAGTATTCTAAAAAATTTGAGAAAGCAATTTGACTATTTGTTGTAAAAATAGCACCGATGACCAATCAAAAAACAGAATTCAAGGTAAACAAAAGAATTTGACATACATAAACCAAACTTAGAAGAGGAACCTTAAATATGTTGAGCAGTTAAGAAATATAATTAGGCTCCAGGCAGAACATGAATAATTTCGAATTTAAGCAACACAAATCTCAAACTCAAGTAGAGTAAGTGAATCAAAAATGCATGATGCGATTTTAAAAGTGTGTAAAGCCTTGCACTCACAACTGCACGAGCAAGTCGTAGTTGTCGTAGATATTCTAGTGTGGTACCCATATGGAATCGCTATAAAATTGGCTGCAACAATTATTGAGCAGTCAAATCTTAGTTTTAGTTCAAGGAGTGAATGTTTTAACAAAATAACAAAAATAAACAATAAATTAGGGTTGTCAATCAATCAAGCATAGTTTAAGATATGAATTTAGGTTAACCTAACCTGGATCTCATCATTATATTTCATCACGTGAAACGAGCACAATTGTTGACACTTCAGTTACCGATACCGTAGAATGAGACACATCAACCGACGTGACCTCACTTGCGATTCAACACGTGCTCCAGCACGTGATTCAGCTCTAGCATGTGACTTGCACGTGACCCAGCTAGAGGGATAGATATTTTCCTTGAGGCTTAGAGTGTGCTTATTTAGTTAAGTATTATTAACAGACCAATTAGGTAATTAGTACTAGTTGTTTCCGTGCGATACACGACAGAAGTCTAAATTTAGATTTTAAGTTACAGTTTATTATATTGACTCGAAATAATATAAAAAAAGGTCTAGAGATTGATAAGGCGAATGTTGATATGATTTGGGATTTCTCTCTCTCTCACTTTCTCTCTCTCTCTCATACCCTTCAATATTTTGTCCCTCAATTTCTTACTGTACTATATCCTGTTATACTCTATTATATTTAATCAGATACTTGTTACACTTGTAAGTATCAATATACTTCAATAGAAATACAAATCTTCTCGAGTTTATGCTGTTGTTGAGTGATTGATCTTTACTTTGTATCAATTGGATTGCCTTGATTGAGGAATCATATCAATTGTATAAGAGCTTTCATTCCTCGGCACCTGATTCAATGGTTGAAAATAAAAGGTCTCAGAACACCATTCGTGTGAGATTGAAGAATCCATCTGCACTAGTTTCAATCGTCACTGCTCCACCCTCGATGAGAAGATGGCCGAGATGCACAATTTAATGAGTGCAATATCTGCTCGGATAGGCGCCATGGCTAGGTTTCAGAGGGAATGCTCACCCTCGCCAGTGATCAGTCACATTTCAAAAGGAATAGGGCTTCGATTGACTTCGCTCAAAACCCGAATCAAGATTCCACTAAAGGTAACTAATGTTTTCCCACTCAATTAAAGAAAATAGAGTTTCTGAGATTTACAGATTGGATTTTCAAGGATGGTTACATAAGTGTGAGAGGTACTTTGTTTTGGATCAAACATCTGAAGCTGCCAAAGTAATGTTAGCTAGCATAGCTCTAAAGTGTGAGGTAGCGGGTTAGCACGATTCATATGAGAAATCACGGCCACCGGGTTTTGTGATGCCGTGGCATGTATATTCTACGCAAATCAGAGCTCGCTTTTCTGATGATATAGATGACCGCCCTGGCCGAATTGACGAACCAAAGGCAAAAAGGACTATTAGCCCATTACCTATGCGTGTTTGGGTTATTGGTGAGTCGATATGGGTTATCCTTGGAATAAAAATTAGCGTATTCATGGGGGGGTCTACGTGAGGAGCTTTCGGGATGGATTAAACTATTTAAGCGAACAACTTACATGAAGCAATTTTATTAGCCAAACTTCAAGAAAAGAACTGTAGGTATTTGGACAGGATAACTGGCCGAAACACCTCTGAAAAGGCCCCATCCTCCCATTACCTAGTAGCTAAGTAGTAGAGAAGCTCTAGTACCTCCACAATAATAGCCCTTAACCCACCTAGCCCTATAATCACCTCGGCCCCAAAGCGTAAAGAGATTATCCAAAAGGAAATATGATTTTTATTCCTTGAATGATGAGATTACATGATTAGAGCTTATTTATACTAGATTTTGATACATGAACCAAGATCTTAACAATAACCGACTCTAACCAAAACTGGCGCCAAAAAATCTGAACTAGCCGGCACATTTGCCTTAGCTTGACCTCTAACCGACTTTGGCGCCTAATTGGCCTGCCAAACTAACAATTGAATACAACTTCAAACGCAACACTAAAGCTCTAAACAATTCATGACTCAATTACAATTAAAATTAAAGGAATCATAACATTCCCTTCCCCTTGAGAAGCTCCTTGTCCTCAAGGAGAAAAGCATGGAAATTGACTCTTCAAAAATGCAAGGTTCTCCCAAGTAGCAAAGTTCTTATCCAAGTCGCGCCATTGTACCAAGACTTCTTGTATTATACCATCTGCAACCTTCATCTTTCTGTTAGCCTTGACAGCAGCTGGCTGCAGCAGCATCGACCCATTTGCTCCAACTTCAGGTGCTTCCAATGAACTCTTAGCTCCTTTCTTCACCTGCTTTTTAAGTAATGATACATGGAACACCGGGTGAATGTATGAATTAGGAGGTAAGTCAAGTTTGTATGCAACTTTGCCAATCTTTTCCAAAATCTTGTATGGGCCAAAGAAACGAGCACTTAGCTTGATATTCTTCCTGACAGCCAAAGAAGACTGTCTATAAGGTTGTAATTTGAGGTAGACCATGTCTCCAACTTCATAATTTTTGTCTACCCTCTTTTTGTCAGCATAGAATTTCATTCTTGCCTGTGCTTGGAGAAGATTGTCCTTGTGAACCTGCATCATGTGCTTCCTCTGCTATATGAATTCCGTAACTTCTGATACAGATGAGGTGGTTTTCTGCAGCATAAATGGAGTGGGAGGATCATATCCATAAAGAGCCTTGAAGGGAGAAGTGCCAATAGATGCATGAACATGAGTATTGAACCAATATTCTGCTAAAGAAAGCCATCAGTTCCACTCTCTAGGCTGTGAGAAAACCATGCTCCGAAGGTACTGCTCAATGCATTGATTAACTCGCTCAGTTTTTCTATCTGTTTGGGGATGGTATGATGAACTAAGTGCCAATGTGGTACCCAACAGCTTGAACAATTCCCTCCAAAAGTTGCTTGTAAAGATATTGTCTCGATCAGATACAATGGATTGAGGCAATCCATGTAACTTGTATATGTTATCAAGAAAACTCCTTGCCAACTTCTCTGCGGTAACATGTCTAATGAGTGAAATGAAGTGGTTGTACTTGGTGAAACGATCCGCCACAACCCATATGACCTCCCTGCTATCTGACTTGGGCAAACCCTCTATGAAATCCGTGCTAATATTGATCCAAGCTCCATCAGGAATGGGAAGAGGCTATAGAAGACCCTTGTACCTGTGATCTCCCAGCTTGGTTTGTTGACAAACTTCACAAGCTCTAACATAATCAGTCACTGCCTTGTTCATACTTGGCCAGCTGAAATAAGCTTTAACCCTTTGATATGTTCCCTGAACTCCAGAGTGCCCTCCCCAAGCTGAATCATGTGAGGCACTAACAATTTGATCTCTCAAATCTGTTGAATAACCAATGTAAAGCTTATTCTTCAATCTGATGATTCCTTTCTGCACTGATATCTCAGCATTTCTGTCATCAGTTTCAGCATTCTTCACACAGCCAGCAACCACACATTCTTGAGCAAAAGGATCATCTTCATAGGACTTGTAAACTTCATCCATCCATGAAGGCAAGATAATGGATATTGCACAACACAAACCCTGTCCACAATCCTCAAATCTCTTTGACAGTGCGTCTGCAGCCAAATTTTCTTTCCCTCTTCTGTATTCAATAGCATAATCAAGGCCTAGCATCTTCATTAATCCCTTCTTTTGAATTCTAGTCACGATCTTTTGCTCTAAGAGGTGCTTAAGACTCTGATGGTCAGTTCTAATAATGAATCTATGACCATCCAAGTAATGCCTCCATTTCTCAACTGCTAGAAGAATAGCCAATTATTCCTTCTCATAAGTAGACATGGCTTGATGCTTGGGACTGAGTGCTTGACTCAAATAAGCAATAGGCCTCCCATGTTGGGAAAGAACAACTCCAATACCTGATCCACTTGCATCTGTCTCCAGAATAAAATCTTCAGCAAAATTAGGCATGGCTAGGACCGGGGCTGCACACATGGCTGTCGTGAGAGTTTCAAAGGCTACTTGAGCCTTTTCTATCCACTTGAATGCATCTTTTTTAAGGAGTTCAGTCAAGGGTTTTGCAATGGATCCATACCCTTCAATGAACTTCCTATAATAACCGGTCAATCCCAAAAATCTCCTCAATTGCTTCAAAGTCACTGGAATAGGCTAATCTTGCATGGCTTGAACCTTGGAAGGATCAGTGGAGACTCCTTCATGAGAAATCACATTGCCCAAATACTCAAGCTTGGTCTGAGCAAACGAACATTGGACAACTTGGCAAAGAACCTGTGCAGGCGCATCAGCACAAATACTTCTCGAAGATGAATGAGATGATCCTCATAAGAAGAGCTGTATATCAATATGTCATCAAATAAGACCAGCACTGATCTCCTCAAAAAGGCTTAAAGATGTCGTTCATAGCAGCTTGAAAGGTGGCCGGAGCATTTGTTAGACCAAATGGCATAACAACAAACTCAAAATGCCCATGGTGAGTCTGAAAAGCAGTTTTATATGTATCCGGCTCAAGAACCTTGATTTTACGATACCCCCACCTCAAATCAAGTTTAGTGAAGAAATGTGCTCCATATAACTCATCAAGTAAATCATCTATAACAGGAATAGGGAACTTATCTTTCACTGTCAAGCAATTCAACCGGCGATAATCAATGCACATCCTTGCCGTCCCATCCTTCTTCTTCACCAGAATCACACGAGAGGGAAAAGGGTTGTGGCTTGGTCTAATAAGGCTCATCTGAAGCAATTCATCAACGTGCTTCTCAATTTCAGTTTTCTGAGCATTTGCATACCGGTAAGGTCTTATTTTCACTGGATCTGCTTTGGCTCAAAGTGGAATGGCATGATCTACACTCCTCTGGGGAGGAAGGGCTTTTGGCTGTTCAAAGATATCTTCAAGCTCTTCAATCAAAGCTCACACTTCAGGCTGAACCACAGATTGCAGATCTGTAGAGGAGATTACAAACAATTGTCCAAGCCACTGAATTGCATTCTTTTTAAATCCACCATGTAAACGCTTGCCATTGATCAACCGCAGCTGAGCTTGTTTAGACATACCCTGCAGTGTGACCTTAGTGCCATGAACTTCAAAAGACACTGTCGTCTTCTCAAAATCATACACCACTAGGTTAAAAGATCTCATCCAATCAACCCCGAACACCATATCACATCCTCTCAAGGGAAGAACTTTGAAATCAAAAGTGAATTGATGATCTTGCATAGACCATTGGAATGCTTGACACTTATTTTGAGTGAAAATGGAGTTGCCATCAGCCATAGTCACGGCCAATGGATGAGTCTTGATCACTTGATGTCTCACCTTCTTCACCAATTTTGGCTCAACAAAGCTGTGAGTGCTTCCACTATCTATAAGAATGGTAATGGAAGTCTTACCGGCCTTTCCTCTAATGCGAATGGTATTGTGAGCTCCATTCCCGGTTAAGGCTTTCATAGAAATCTCAATCTCATCTTCAATCAACTCATCTTGCGAATCATGCTCAGAACTGTCATAATCAGCCCCTGTACTTCCACTATCTGAATCAACTTCTACTCGAGACCCCCTTGCAGACATCAAAAATTTGGAATTGCACCTATGTCCTGGCTGATATGGCTGGTTACATTTGTAACATAGCCTTGTAGATCTCTTATCAAACGCACGACCGGCCTTGGAGCCTGATGCTTCTTTGTGATGAGATTTGAAGTTGCTGCCCTTGTGTTTACTCTTGTCACTTGAAGATACAACCGTGGCTTCAATCAATTTAGCCTTGTTATAGGCTTTAGACAATGTCTTTGGCCCAATGGCCCTAACCAAGTTCTTGATTCTTGGTTTTAATCCACTAATGAAACTTGAGACATAATATGCCTCCGTCGCTTGTGGATTAATGGCTATCATGCTAGCTCGTAGGTTCTCAAATCTTATCATGTATTCTCTCACCGAAATAGTTTGATACACCTTGTTAAAACTATCAACAACATCACTTGAGTCCTCTTCTTCATACCTCTCGCATAATTCTTCCACGAATTGGCCCTAAGGAAGATTAGAATTGCTCTTCAACACACTATAGAACCACACTTCATGGTCTCCAAGAAGATGCACTGCTGCCAGTTCCACTTTTTCAGCTTCATTTATGTTATAAAAATGGAAATACCGTTCACACCTCCTCAGCCATGACTCAGGCTGCTTTCCATCAAAAGGCTCAATTTGCACTCTCGGCTGCCTGTGAGCATTGCTCCTGCCACCAGATGTAGCATCATTACTCACTGACCTTCGCTGATGGTGTTTTTCAGGTGGCCTGTCCTGATGTTCGAAGTCATCGAATGAATTTCTGTGGTGTACAACAGAATCAGGAGGTCTTGAATTTAGACCGGAGTTCTGGCCAGACAATCGGGAATGAGCTTGTTCTGTGGTTCGATCCTGAGTTCCTGCAACAACCTCAACCTCTGGTGGTCGATCATCAACTGATATGATATGAACTAAAGGTCTAGCCTCCGTTTGAATCATAGGAGATTTATCACGATTCCTATCCAAACTCTCAGCTCTGCCATTGTGAACTTGCGATTGAACCACTTCAGCTGGAGGAATGAGCTGACTAGCAGGTTTAAGAATCGCATTTACTGATGATTCACCTTGCTTCTTAATCTGATCATGCAAATTCATCAGCTTAGCCTCCAATTGCAACAATCAATCATCATTTTTCTGGTGATTTTCCATCTGTAACTGCTGTAACCTTAAGAACAAGTGTTCTTCAGTTTGTTCAAGCGATTGTTTTTGCGAATTGGTAATGTGATCATACAGTTATTTCATCTGATCAGTAGTAACATATTGAACTTCCTTTGTAGTGTTCGAACAAGCAACAACAGCTTATGATACATCTGGATTAACTGCTGATGCCACATTTCCACCACCAGCTCCCGATCAAGTTCTAACTCCATCAGCCATATTTTGTTTGTTTTTCTTCGGTTTTGCAAGCTCAAATCAAGCAATTGACAGCTTGAACCAGCTCTGATACCAATTGTTAACTTCCAATCCCGAATTGAGAGTTAACCTTGTGGAAGAGAGTGTTAAGGTGAGAAGAGAAGTGAAGGGAATGAGAAATAGAGAAGGAGATGAGAATTAGAGAGAGATTATCCAAAAGGAAATCTGATTTTTATTTCTTGAATGATGAGATTACATGATTAGAGCTTATTTATACTAGATCTTGATACATTGAACCAAGATCCTAACAATAACTGACTCTAACCAAAAGTGGCACCAAAAAAAATCTGAACTAGCCGCCACATTTGACTTAGCTTGACCTCTAATTGACTTTGGCGCCTAATTGGCCTGCCAAACTAACAATTGAATACAACTTTAAATGCAACACTAAAGTTCTAAACAATTCGTGACTCAATTACAATCAAAATTAAATGAATCATAACATCAGTGTGCCTTGACTCAAACAGAGATAGCGGAACATAGAGCCAAGAACTTGTGTTTTTACTATCATGATAGGTTCAACCCTGGACATAACTACCTAATGATGAAGCAAGTATAGTTTTTTAATGTAGAAGTGGAAGAGGAAATAGAGGCGTTGTTCACGACTTATGCGGAACCTAAACTGGATCCTTTAATTTCGATTCATGCATTGGAGGGGCTCAGTAACTATCAAATGATGTGAGTCCAAGAGCATTATGGGAAAAATGTCCTCAATATCTTACTAAATAATGGAAGCACGCATAATCTCATTGACTCTACTACTTCATAACATTTGAAATTGCGTCATAGATGGTACTTCTTAACTGCCAGTGACGATAGCCAATCAGAAACATCTCTTATGTGAGGGTGTTTGTCGGAATATCAAGTGGTAGGTATATGAAGCTAAGTTCTTGTCCAATTTCCCTATTATACCTCTTTTGAGGTGTGATAGGAGCTCGGCATCCAATAGTTAAGCACATTGGGAAAAATTCAATGTGACATCAAGGAGTTAGTTATGGAGTTCTCCTTACATGTCTTGATAAAGGAGATCATTATCGCACTACCTTCCTCAAGAAATATTATGAGGAACTTGGAATAATTTCACGAAATCTCAGTCCTATACACCCCAATAGAATGGTATAGCCGAAAGAAGAATACAACCCTTATAAAAATGATGAATTAGCTCAGGCTTACCCTCGAGCTTGTGGGGGGAAGCTATATTGTCTTCTTGTCACGTACTTAATAGGGTTTCACATGAAAAGTTAGATAGAACACCTTAAGAATTATGGAGGGGTTACATAGCTATCCTCAAATACCTCAAAGTGTGGGGGTGTTTGGCTTAAGTTGGAATTCTTGAGTTCAAAAGAAGTAAAATAGGTACAGTTGATGCTATCTTTGTTGGTTATGCTATGAACAATGCTGCATATAGATTCATGCTAATAAATGACTCAAGCTCTAGGTTTGGTAAAAAATGAAAACTCGAGATGCTAAATTTTTCTAGCATAATTTCCTATGAAAGAATCTATGTGTGTTTCATTACCTGCTTCTTTGCATATTGCATCTACATCGTCACCTAGTCCCATGCCCCTTGAACTCAAGATTCAGGAACCTAGTTGAAGTAAGAGGGCTCGAACTAAGACTAGTTTTGGACTTGACTTCATCACTGCTTTTTTGTCTGAACATCATGATTTTGATAAGCATATTCATGTTAAAAGATGATCCCAGGACATATGATGAAGCCATTAAAACTATATGTACTCCATTTTAGAGAGAGGCCACTAACAATAAAGTAACAAAACTTGGGTGTCATTGGACCTTACTAAGGGATGAAAACCAATACAGCGTAAGTGGATGTTCAGGACGAATTTGACAACTGATGGGTTCACAGACAAATTTAAGCCCAGGCTACTGGCTAAAAGATAAACCCAAAGACAAGTAATGAATTCTTTGACACTTCCCCGTAACTAAATTTTCCACTAGAAAAGCACTCTTAGCTCTAGCATCTGTACACAACCTTGTAGTACACCAAATGGAAAAACCACCTTCATAAATGGTGACCTCTGGAAGAAATCTATATAGAACAACTTGAGGGGTTTGAGGTTCCTAGTATAGAGTATAAAGTAGGTAAGCTTGTTAAATCTTTGTATGGTCTTAAATATGAACTTAATCAATGGCTTTAAAATATTGATTACACGTTAGTCATGCATAGTTTTGTTTTAAACAGTGGTAATGCTTGTGTGTATTCTAAGCATGTATGATTGCATAATTATTTGTCCGTATGTTGATGACATGCTTATTTTTTGTACAACTATAAATATTGTAAATTCCACAAAGTCTTTCTTGAGTACATGTTTTAATGTGAAAAAGCTAGATGAGGTTGATGTAATACTTAGGGTTAAAATAAGTTGAGTGCCTGAGGGTTTGACTCTTAGTCAATCCCACGAGATGAAGAAGATATTGAGAGAGTTTGGTCATTATGATTATATTCTTGAGAAAAATCCATATTACACTAGTGGTCACTTGAAAAGAAACACAAGAGATAGTGTATCATAGGCTGAATACACTAATATAATTGGTACTGCAACGTTCTTAATGAGTACACTCATCCTGATATTGCTTATACCATTAGTAGACTTAGTGGTTATACCCATAATCCAAGTGAAGAGCCCTAGAGCGCATTGACAAGGCTATCAAGGTATCTTAAAGGTACCATGGATTGGGATCTTCACTACAAGAGGTTCACTACTGTATTAGAGGGGTATTGTGATGCTAATTGGGTGTCTAATACGGATGTAATACATTCTACTAGTGGCTATGTGTTTATGCTTGCTAACTGTGCTACATAGTGGAAATCATCTAACTAACCATATTGCTAAATCAATAATGGAGTCTAAGGTTTTTCTTTATTCCATTGTGGAGGAAGCCCACACCTTCAGTATTATTACATTGTGACTTACAAGCAGCCATTGTAGTTGCACAAAGTGAGGTTAATAATGGCAAGCCGAGGCATATTCACCTCAGACATGGTGTTGTGAGACATTTGATTACAAATAATGTAATCTCACATGAGTATGTAAGGAGTGAGAAGAATCTAACAGATCCTTTGATGAAAGGCCTTGCAAGGAAAATAATTTATGAGACAACAGAGGGAATGGGGGAGGAAGGCTGCGTACATCCGCCCCCCCCCCCCCCCCCCCCCCCCCCCCCCCGACCCTGCATAGGCGGGAGCCCTTGAGGCACTGGGTATGATCCTTTATTATGCTAGTTAGTTATGTTATTATTATAAATGTATTACAGTAGAGACCTGTAGGTTTAAAATTATAAATTTTAAATTTGCAGACTTAGAATTAGGAATTCTAATTCGCTAGCAGGTTTAAAATTAGAAATTTCAAATCCTTTCACTTTCATCAATTTGATTAACTTAGGGAATATTTTTGAAATACAATCCCACAAAGCATGCCCCACAACCTTCCAAGCGGTATAGTCTTAAACCTGAATAGTCATTGTGAAGAACATACCTACCCCTTTCATGTGGTTCTCGAGGTTGAATTGTACTCCTCAATTAGGACATATGAGGTCCCTCGAAACACACCCCGAATCCTTGGTTCTCAAAAAAGCTGTAGAGAGTAAGCCCTTACTCTCGATAGGAGATATTTAACCACCCCCCCCCCCCCACCCAACTAGACACACACAATCTCGTATGTGAGTCTATCAAGTGTACTGCCCAACCACCACCATAATAGGCTATTAAAATCATTATGAGCCATAAGCTCATCCTTACGCTGTGACAGTACTAACAGATCCTAGAGCCATTAATATCAACACCTTCTTAGAGCGGGCTTGAGTGACTATATCTCATTTTTCTCAACCCCTGACTTCGGTTGACCGATTGAACACTGAGAGTAACTTCAAAAGATAGGTATCCATCAGGGTCAAGACACATAAATGGGCTTGGAGTACACTATTGAGGTGGGCAGTGTGTTACCCATGGGGTTGTGTTTGCTCCTTTTGTTTGCTTAGTGTATGTGTGGTTTCCATAAGTACAAAATAAAACAAACATGCAAAATGGGACTCGCAATGACGTGGGAGCAAGCCTAAATTTCAGACCGCACATGTTTGACCTCAACCAATCACCTTTTTGGAAAAGGGGATGGTGCTGTTTATTATAATAGCCCGATATTTACTTGCCCAGATACCCGTGGCCCAGAAATGGGTGCCCGCTAGAAACTAGGCGCCTAGTAGTGGGCACCCAGGGCGCCTAGAAATTGGACACCCATCACCCTCGAAGCCGACTCCTAGCCGACTTGAAGTTCTATATAAAGGGGGCCTCACCTCTTCTCTTGGCAAGTGAGACCAGTCTCTCTCTCTCTCTCTCCATGGCAAACCTCAACCAAGGTAGGCCATCACACGCCTCTTCCTCCCATTGTATTTTATAGTCACCTCTCTAGAGTAATAATCGATGAAGCCACCTATTCTTCTGAGACCAAGAAATATCAAGTCGGGCGTGTAGCTAGAGCTTGATTTCAGCTTATCCTTATGAACCCCACCTCGTATAAAACTCCAATACGGTGAATAAGCACACTGACCAATGACATTTCTTGTAAGACTCAAGCCTTTCAAGTATCAAGTAAGATAACTTTCAGCCTTTTCTTTGAATTCCTTGACATTCTCTTTGATGGGAATGAGCCTACCTAAGTAAAGTCGATAAAAGGGGCTTGATTGGATAAGGTGAGATATGGCTACATACTTATGCCTCTTTTCTATTTTTTCTATGATCAAAGGCTTGAAACATAATCATAGGTACTTATAACTCTTTAAGAGCTTCATTTTGATATAAACTTTTATCCATAACTCTTCGAAGATTGAAAGTTATGGCCATTTTATGTTGTAAGGTAAGTTATATACCTTACCCACGTCTGGCACGCATAGATCACTTTTCAGGTACTTTCTTTCATCAAAAGTTTCGAAACCTTCTATGGGTGCCTATAACTCTTCAAGAGCTTTGTTTTTATATAAAATTCAGTCCATAACTCTTCACGGGATTAAAGTTACACCCGTTTTAAGTTGTTAGGTAAGTTATATACCTTATCCTTGTCTAGCACGCCCAGATCACTTATACTTATTTTTCATCAAAAGTCCAAAACCTTTCTCTCTTCACCAATTTTTGTTAACCACCCATTGAAGCTTGGACCGCCATTTCTCTTTTCACCAATTTATGTTTGTTGACCACCCATTGAAGCTTTGGCCTCCATTTTCCTCTCTTCACAATTTATGTTTGTTGCCTGCCCATTGAAGCTTTGACAGCCATTTTCCTCTTTTCACCAATTATAAAAAAAAATTGTTTGTTGACCACCCATTGAAACTTTGACTGTCATTTTCCTCTATTTACCACCATCAACTACGCACCCACAACTAAATGCATGACACCCGCCACCACCTAGCTCGCCATGCTCAGTAGCACGCCGTGAATCATGGCACGCCTTGGAACCTTGCTCACCCCACCTCTGGATCTCACACATTGGCAGCTCGCCCAATCGAGCTTTGCTCGCCCAAACCCTAGCTTGGCCCAACTTAACTCACCCAAACCTTGGCTCGCCCAGACCTTGGTTCGCCTGCACCTGGATCGCCTTGACCCGTGGCTCATCATTCGCCTTACTTTGGTGCTGCCGTCAAACACCACCGGTGGTCTTCTCCCTCTCACATTAAACCTTAATTGGGTCAATTTTTGTTACATATGTTAGTTTAATTCAACCATAAAAGGGTCAATTTTTGTTACAATCTTCGTTTAACTCAACCCTAAATTGGTTAATTTTTGTGACAATTTTAACTTTTGTCAACTCTAATTAAACCAATATTTGCTCCAATTTCTATTTAGTTGAATCCTAATTGGGTTAGTTTTCGTCGCAATCCTAAACAACTCCAACCCTGATAGTCAGACAAATTATATTCATTAACTACCCAACACGTAGGAAGGCCTGTCTATACTTGCCAGCCACTATATCGAGTGATCAAGTTCACTATAATAAATCTTTCATATAAGGAACCATACTTCGTTAGATCCTTACCCGCAAATTATTAAGGTAGCAATTAAGCGCAACAATTCTAAATTTGGGATATTAAAGAAAGGAAGTCATCAACCGTATCTTTTAGGATTCTAGAGTACATAACTTACAGGTTCTAACATCGAGACACAAGTGCAAATCAAAAGGTACATATAAGCACTGAGTCCAAAAGCGGTGAAAGCGCTTATAACAAGACGGTAAAGTTACATGATTCACTCTAAGGACTGTGTTTGGGCATATAAGAGACCTCATAACTGTCCATAAATCCGCAAAACATTCAATTCTTTTCATAAGGTCACTCCATTCGTAGTTAACTCAATTGTTCCGTGAATCTCTAACTTGCCTATCTTATACATGCACAAGGCAACCATCAAAACAAACTATTCATCAAATTCTAACTTAAGATGCCACACCACCCCAAAAGATCATAACTATTAGCCATGTGCCACAGCTCCCGCAATCTTCCTACACAATATTAAAAGAACTATTTAACTTGTGAGATGAAATCTTGCCGCGCTCAATCTACTCATAGAATGACGTAATTTTGTCATCTCTCTACATAGCTCTTAAACTAGCCCAACGATGAAACTAACTCAGTAAAACATAAACCAACAATGAGTTTAGGGTGAGCCGATCTTTTTTTCAATGGGGGTATAAATCTTTTTAAGACTGAGGGACTTCGCCTCGGCCATATCCTTAACGCTAGCGCAAATCTTTTTAAGACTAGGAGACTTCGCCGCCATCGTTTCTATAGCAGTGGCGTAAATCTTTTGAAGACTGAGGGACTTCACCTTGGTCATTTCCTCAACGGTCGTGTAAATATTTTTAAGACTGAGGGACTTCACCTTATTTGTTTCCTTAATGGTGGCGTAAATTTTTTTAAGACTGGGGGATTTTGCCTCGGTCATTTCCTCGATGTTGGCATAAATCTTCTTAAAATTGGAGGACTTTGGCTCACTAATTTCTGTATCTCAGTAGCTTAAAGGTTAGAGGACTTCACCTTCGAATCACGGGCTGGAAGTTACCACCGTCATAAAAGCTAACCCCTCTAAAATCAAGAAGCTTCACAATCAGCAATGGTTGAATGTACATTCTCTTCGCATGACATAAAGCAGGTCAAAACAATAAACTACCCATCCGTAAGAGGAAATCCCTTTCAGAGCCAGTGAATTTCGTCCTCAATCGTGCCGCATTATACAACATTATGGCATATCCAAAAGACTTCACTGCCAGTCAGAAATCAAATTATAATCCAGAAACTTGGTTGCTTATTGCAACTTAACAAAATATTTCTAATAAGAGAATCCAAAATGAACCGCGTTTGTTATTACGCCTGAGCAACTCACACTCCAACCAACCTTTTGCTAAGCTATTTAATATCACAACTGGTCAACAACTTAGTAAGGGCAATGCAAGGTATTCTCTTTATCTTCTCCGCCGCCTTTATAATCGCATGCATATTGTGAGGGCACGTAATCGATAATTCCAAACCATGGAAATAACCTCTTGACAAGCATGACAACTCAATAGTAAAAACCACTTCAGAGGGTGGCAATCTAAATAGGTAACAATAAGAAAAAGTGGTCCAATACCCGTGATATTATATTTCAAGGTTGTCTTGGACTTTCTTATGAATGATCTAAAGCTCCTTTCACAGCCTATTCGATCTAGTAATAATTACTATCACCAAGATCATATACAACAAAGGATTGCTAAACTCTTAAAACCAGTTCGCAGCCTTAAGGCTGAAACAACGAGACTGATATGTGAATTAAAACATTTACACCATGACAAGGGCATCCTTAGAGGCCTATCATCATGAGTACCTCACAAACTCACCTTGTAGAGTTCTTAGTCTTCGACGCCAACATAGGCGACACACCAAAGGCTATCAAAAACTCATCATTGGTAAGTCACACATTACACATAAATGCTTGTCATCCCAGTATTAGCAAGGGTTCATGTGGTTTACTTATAACCACTCAACATGAGCCATGCCAAGCTCATCAATTCGTAAATAAATATCTTGGGAAAACGAACATAAGCCCTAGAAATCCTTTGAGATTGATATACCGTACAATTGGCATATTGCTTACCAGGCATCTCATACATGATGCTTGATGACTATTCAAGTACGCACTTATCACCATGGTCCTCTGGTGCAATCACTCGCAACGAGTGCAATGCTTATCACCATGGTTCACCCTAGTGCAATCACCGACAATGGGTGCAATGCTTATCACCATGGTCAACCTTGGTGCAATCATCTGCAACAGGTGCAATGTTTGACGCCATGACTTGCTTGAGGGTTATCTAAAGATAGTTCATTGAGCATCGATATCTACTTTTCATTCGATATATATGATGTGCAGTTTATTAAATAGGATCTGCAGATTTAAAAATATATTAATTTTCATGATATACGTTCTGTCTACTTACGTGACAGCTATAGCAATGACATGTCCATCCTTGTCAGACTAGTACGGTATAGTCAACATAGCTAATTCTAGAATATCGGGGCATACTCACCGCATTAACTTCATTCATGTATATTGCATATAGTTCACTATCGTGGAAAAACAAAGCAGAACTTAACGTCCTAACCTCATCCATGTATATTACACATATTGCCTATATATTAAATGAGTATATTAAATCGACCACCTGTAGCTTTGACCAGATATGCATTGCTCAGTGAAAATGCATCGTACTCACCACTTTACGGATATTTTCAAAGAACACATACCCAGCAGCTAGTCATGATAGTAATATCCTTACATGCTTATCACATAAAATTCAAAACATGGCGAGTGCTTGTAAGAATAAAGGAACAAAATGTTGTAAATACTCAAAAGTCCCCAGAAACTCAGATTCTTGTAAACACTTTTACACAAATGAAGATTGCCCCATTCAGACAAACTGGGTGCCCAACACTTTCGAACTCGACTCTTAGCCGAATTAAAGTTTTATATGAAGATTGCCCCTTGGCAAGCAAGACCTCTCTCTCTCTCTCTCTCTCTCTCTCTCTCCATGGAAAACCTCATCCAAGTAGGCCATCACACGCCTCAGCCTCCCATCATCTTTTACGATCACCTCTCTTGAGCAATAACCGCTTAAGCCCCCTATTTTGGTTAGACCAAGAAATATCAAGTTGGGCCTGTAGCTAGAGCTTGAGTTCAGCTTATCCTTATGAACCCCACCTTGTATAAAACTGCAATATGATGAATAAGCACACTGACCAAATTCACCGTAAACAGGTGCTTTTAGTGATCTGACTTCGGTTTGCAACTTAGAGTGGATTCTGCTTTTGCTCCACCAAAGGAGGCTTTTTAATGTATTTTTGTGGATTATTTATAATAAGTGATAAAAATTAAATGGGATATGGACATGGCTCAATTGGAAGTTAAGGTGACGGAGTGAAGCCCATGAACAGTTGGATTTTGGATTAGGACGCAATGCAGTAGCAAGATCGCAGCTACAGTACCCGAGATTACTATGGAGCTCTAGGGCAGCCGCTGCGCGGTGCGTCAGTGGCCGGCTGGGGTCCGGTCGGGTGGCGTTCTGTTCACCGGCCCTCTTGCTTCCTGGTGGGGGCAGTTCCGGCAGTCACCGGTGACCAGTGAGGGTGAATTCGAGTGAGGAGGCAGTTAGGGTTTGGGGTTCAGGTTGTTGAGGTGCGGGCCACGGTGGGTGGCTCCTTCAACCGGCATCAGGGCCGACCACCTCCTCCTGTCCTTGCCGGCCTTCGGTGGTAGCAGCGGTGGCCAGAAACCGTCGCCTGGGGCTTGACTTGTGGCACGTGGGTGAGGACCTTTGTGCACTGGGGCTGTTTTTGGGCCCGTACGGGCGTGTGGCGGCTTGTACGGTGGCGCGAAAGCCAACTCTAGACTCATCGTGATCTCCTTTTTCTTGTGGGACCAATTTTGCATCAATCTGATCACTTTTATTTTTTTGAGGGTGGAAACACATGTGAGCGAGGCTGGTTGAGTTTGGTGTTGACGATGGCGTAGGACGCTCTTCCTCATTCTTCATCTTCTTGGCGCTTTCAACCACGGTGGTCCCCTGCTATTTCTTGGTCAATTGGTGGATTTGGAGCTCATTTTTTCTCTCCTTGGGGTCTTATTTCTCTATCGAATCTTGCTTGTATCTCTTATTGTGGAGCAAATCTTGGTACACACCCTCTATCCCACTTACTTAGATGATGAATTAATCAAGTTGCTTCTTGTTTTGCTTGCTTGATTGTTGGGGTGGGTGGTGGAGAATTTGGTTTATTTTGTTCGGAGATTTGGGGTTGCTGAAAGTTTATTACAAGTTTGTTACAATCTTGTTTCTTGCTCGAATCTTCTTGCTTGCTTTGTTTTTGTTGCGCCATGGCTGAACCGGGTGCCCCACCCCGGTCGTGGGTCTTGGTGGCTGGCTCGTCACCCCCTGGTGGTACACTTCGGTTTGTTCCTCCGAGGCTCGTGAATGGGGAAGTGGTTACTACCATCACTGATGCTAATGTAGCACTGGGTCTTGGAAAATGGGGCCGATGTCTTGTTGGTTGTATTATTGGGGGTCGTGTTGCATACTTTCGGTGTGTTGCTTTTGCTCGAATGCTCTGGGGATCGAAAGGGCTTGAATGCGTAATTGCGGATAAGGAAGTCTACTATTTCCGGTTTAAGTCGATAGCTGAGTCGGATTTGATTCTTAGGGGTGGGGCTTGGACTCTAAATGGGCACTATCTCTCCCTTGAGCGTTGGCAACCTAACTTCGCTCCCTCGCATGACCTCCCTCGGATCGCAATTTGGATCCAATTACATGGCCTCACGGCCTCCCTATGGTCGGAGAATTCATTGAGTTCGATAGCTAGTGGTGTCGGCCACCCCCTTAACATGGACCAACCAACCTTGGAAGGTACTATGGTTAGCTATGCTCGTGTATGTGTACAGCTCGATGCTTGGACGGACCCCCTGAAGCGACTCTCGGTTGATTACAATGGCTGAATCCTACCGGTGGCTGTCAAATTGGAGGGTATGCCAAAAGTTTGTCGTAAATGTAGGGTTTTTGGTCACTCTTGTTCTACCTTGAGCACTGTTACTATCCTCCCGGAGCAACCGGAGGTGGTGGCCGGCAGTAGAGGCCGGCGACGACGGAGGTGGCGTAAGGGGAAGAAGGGAAGTGGTGATGAGATGCATAATGGGCATGGGCCTCCAATTGGGCCAAATATTGGGCTTGAGGAGGAATTTATTTGTGGGCAAGGAGATGACGGTGGGCCGGTTGTTCATCTTGGGCTGCGCCTCTCTCTCCCTGGGCCCACGGCTGGGCTGCGCTTTACTAGACCCAATGGCTCTTGCCTTTCGAGACTTTCTTTTTCTAGAGGAAATGGGCCCATTTTGGAGGGGTTTTCCTCTCATGACCCACTTACTTCTTGCATCAGAGGGAATGGGCCCGGTTTGTTGGGGCTTCCTTCTAGTGACCTACCTGTTGTTTCACTTAGGGGGAACGGGCCCGTTTCGGAGGGGCTTTCTCCTAGAGTTTCACCCATTACTCACACTAGTGGGAATGGGCCCGATTCGGAAGGGCTTCCTTCTAGTGCTGCCCCTAGAGGAAATGGGCCTGTTTTGGAGGGGCTTTCCTCTGGGGATGTTAGCCGTGGGCCGCTTTTCGGTTCTTTTGGGGTTGATGCTGACCGTATGGTTCTTTTTGATTCTAGTTCAGTTTCCCTTTCGCCTCGGACCTTCGCTGATTTTTTACATGTTCCCACTCCTATTCGGGAAGACTCGGAGTCAGTGGATGTTCCTATTGAGGTGGAGATGGCACATGATGGCATTGTTGGAGTTGCTACCCCCCCTTGTTTGTTCGTTGCATCGGTCAACTAGTGTACCGAGTCTAGGCACGTCGAACTGATCTGAGCGTTTGTCGGACGCCTCCACTTCTCCACGTGTTGAGGTTGCCGCAGTGGGCTCGAGGAGGCCGCTCACTCTTGCGGCCAAGCGTGCGGACCACGCCCCCTCTTGACATTTTCATCATGGTGGTTGGTTATTGGAATATTAGGGGGCTTAACAATCCCTGATCTTCCTGTGCTGTTCGTGACTGGATTTCTTCCAATCGTCTATTTGTTATTGGTTTGGTCGAGATCAAAACCAAGCCTTCGGATGTTGAGGCAGCGATTGCTTGTTGTGCTGACGGGTGGAGCTTTCTCTTTAGTGGCATATGCCCTACTTGGTGTCGCATTATTGTTGCTTGGGATCCGGGCATTTTTAGAGTCGAGCTCATTCGGGGAGGGGGCCAGTTCCTTACTTGTCGTATCTCTAATCTTTCTGGGGCTATGACCTTTCTCGCTTCTTTTGTTTACGGCTTTAACGAGCCGGGTCCTCGTCGGGCTTTATGGGACTATATTCGGAGCACTAGCTTGAGTCTCTTGGGTGAGCCTTAGATCCTACTTGGGGATTTCAACGCCATCCTTAACCTCTCTGATCGATGCGTTGGCCAGGAGGGTTGACCGGGCCACATGGATGACTTCCAGGAGTGTGTTACTGAGGCTGAGCTCACGCCCATCTCCTCTTCGGGTCTTCATTTCACGTGGTCCAATGAGGCCGAGGATGACCGCTTGATTCTCAAGCGGCTTGACTGGTGCCTTGTTAGCGAGGGTTGGCTGCGTGATTTCCCCATCGCATCTGCTGAGATCCTTGCTCGTCATATTGTTTCGGATCATAGTGCCATTTTTGTGTGAGGGCTTGGGGAACGTCGTGCCAGGCGACTTCCTTTTAAGTTCTTCAATTTTTGGGCTAATCACGAGGACTTCCTTCCCACTGTTAGGGGAGTCTGGGACACTTGTGTTGAGGGTACTCCGATGTATTAGCTCACTCAGAAGCTGAAGCTGCTGAAGAGTGAGTTGAAGGCCCTCAACGCCTGCCATTGCAGTCACATTTCGGTAAGAGTCGAGGTGGCACATGATGCTTGGGCCATGGGCCAGAAGGCCTTGGATGAGGACCTTGAGAGTTCTTCTTTTCGTCTTGAGGAGCGCCGTCTTTTTTGTGAGTATTCTGCTTTGTGTCGGGATGAGGAGGCGTTCTACTGTCAGAAGTAGCGTATTCAATGGCTTTCGCTCGGGGATCAGAGCACTCAGTTCTTCCGTCGATTTGTTCTCCATTTGCAGGCCCGGAACCGGATCTCGTCGATTGTTGGTTCTGATGGTGTGAGGATATATGATCCGCAGTTGATCTCTCGTGCCGGGGTTACTTTCTTACAGGATTTGTTGATCGAGCCGAGTGGTCCGCTGACTAAGGATGTTTCTGACCTTTTTGAGGCTCGCATTTCTGAGGATCAGGCTCACCCGCTTACCTCCGCGATCTCTGCAGCTGAGGTTCGTGATGCTCTCTTTTCCATAGGTGATGACAGAGCCCCGGGGCCTGATGGTTACACTTCCCTTTTTTTTAAGAGGGCTTGGGAGGTGGTCGGAGGAGCAGTGATCAGGGCCGTGCAGTCTTTCTTCGTCTCCGGGCGCATGCTGGGTGCCCTAAACACCACCAGGATATGTCTTGTGCCTAAGGTGGAGACTCCCTCCCCCTTTGGTGACTTCCGCCCTATCTCCTGTTGCAATGTAATCTATAAGTGTATCACTAAGATCATTGCAAACAGGTTGAAGGATGTCCTTCCCGGGTTGATTGAGAATGCTCAAACAGCGTTTGTTCTGGGTTGTCAGATCTCTAACAGCATCCTTTTGACACAAGAGTTGATGCGTGGTTATCACCTTCAGGTCACGCCTCGTTGTGCACTGAAGGTCGATATCCGTCAGGCTTTTGACACTGTCTGATGGGACTTCATTCTAGCTGGTATGAGGAGTATGAGGATTCCTGAGGTCATGATTGGTTGGATCCGCGAGTGCCTCTCTATAGCCGGCTTTTCCGTTGCCATCAATGGCGAACTTCAGGGGTTCTTCCACTCCAGTCTAGGTGTACGTCAGGGTGACCCTCTCTCTCCTTATTTGTTTGTTACCGCTATGGTGGGTCTCCGAGGGCCGCTTCGTCGTGCTATCGATGATCCGCTTTTTCGCTATCATCCGTGCTGCCGTCGTACTGGGCTGATGCACCTGTGTTTTGCTGATGACCTGATGATCTTCTGTCGGGGTGATATGGGTAGTGTATCTGTTGTTCGTGAGGTTTTAGACCGCTTTGCTGTACTCTCGGGGCTGTCCTCAAATGCAGCGAAGAGCTCAGTTTTTCTAGCAGGGGTGGACTTTACGACTCAGCGGGACATTTTGGGTGTTCTAGGTTTCAGCCTTGGGCAATGCCTAGTTCGTTATCTGGGGGTACCGCTTATCACTTCTCGGCTACGATACGTTGACTGCAAGCTACTGCTGGATCGCATCTTCTCTCGTATAGAGGCTTTGGACCTCCCGTTCTCTATCGTATGCTGGTCGTCTGCAGCTTATCCGATCTGCCCTATTTGCCACTCAGGTCTACTGGTCATCGGTCTTCATGCTTCCGAAGACGATGATTAGGAAGATCGAGTTGACTCTTGCATCGTTCCTTTGGAGAGGATCTTCTTTGGCCCCGGGAGGGGCGAAGGTTGCTTGGAGGCTTCTGTGTTACCCTCGGCGGGAGGGTGGTCTTGGGCTCCGTCGCCTTGCTGAGTGGAACCAGGCTTCAGTTATGAAGCATATCTGGTTCCTCCTCTTTGACCCTTCCTCGTTATGGCCGCGTTGGGTTCATTTGAACTGGCTTCGAGGGCGGAGCTTCTGGACTATTCGGGCGACGAGTTCTGCTTCTTGGTGCTGGCGTCAGATTCTTTTGGTCCGCCGCCTCTGCTCTGCTGCGATCTACCATGTCATTGGTGATGGCCTTGACAGTGCCCTTTGGAGTGATTACTGACTGCCATGTGGTCGTCTTTTGGAGCGCTTTCCTGCTCGACTGCTCACCTCCTCTGGACTTCATTGGGATTCTCAGGTCTCATCCATTATTGAAGGTGGTCAGTGGGGTTTTCCACAGGGTTGTTTGGAGCTCTGGCCCATCTGGGACACGATTGATTTTAGCCCCCGGGCTGGTGTAGCGGACTCCATCCGGTGGTTGGGTGACCCCTCGGGGAACTTCATCACCAAGTCCGCTTGGGAGATGGTGTGGAGTAGGAGAGAGGAGGATACCATTCATCACCTTCTGTGGTTTCAAATGCATATACCGAGGCACTCCTTCATTCTCTGGCTCGCCTCTCGGCAGCGACTTTGGACCCGGGACCGACTTCGGCGTTTCGGAGCAATGGAGGTTCAGAGTATTTGTGTTCTTTGCGGTTCTGCTGACGAGACTCATGAGCACCTCTTCTTCACCTGTTCCTTTTCCACCTCGATCTGGAGCTCTGTCACTTCGAGTACATCTATCGCTTGGCCTACCCCTCCTTGGGACGATCTTGTCACTTGGGCTGCTCAGTATCTCAGGGTGCGAGAGATTGGCAGTACCATTGCCCAACTCTGCCTCTCTGCGATGGTGTATACTGTTTGGTATGAGCGCAACCTTCGGTCCAGCGTTCTCAGTCCAGACCAATTGCAGCCGTTCGAGAGGAGATTGCGGGCTTGGTCAGGAGCCGCTTGCTTGCTGCTTCTTTGCTCAGTGGAGCTCATCGTCACACCTCCTTAGTTCGGCACTGGGGTCTTGAGACTTAGTTTCTTCTTTGTTTCCTTTGTTGTTTTTTGGTTGTTTTTTGTATGGACTTTGTCTGGCTCTTTTGACGCTGTTTCATACTTGTAGGCTTCGGCCGTGTCCTGGGTTATGCCCCTTGTAGCCTGTACTATTCTTCTTTTCATCTATATATTTCACTGACTTACCAAAAAAAAAAAAAAGTGAAGGCCATGAACACTTTTCCTCGAACACTTAATAGCCAGGAACTATGATGGAAACAAACTCAAGAGTTTACTAGTCCACTTATAGGCCCAAGTTAATAGATTTTTAGACTTGGCACCCTTTGCTTTTAATAACTCAAATGAATTTGATTTTGACAAGATTAACATAGAGCAACTTCTACGTAGGTTACCGAATGAAGACTAACGCAATCAAGGTCAAGCCTTGGCCGTCAAAGCCTTTAAACAATAACTCAAACCTAAGTTGACCTGACTTATCAAGTAGTGAAACTAGTGTTAAGACCAATGCAATGAAGTTCAGGCCTTGGTTGTCAAAGCCTTATACCAACGCCTCAATTCTTAACTCATCGATTATTAAATAGATTAAAATAAGGAGCTCATACCTAGAACCTGAAATATTATATTGCCTTCGAAGAAAGCAAGTACAAAATATTCTATAATATGCTAAGCAAAGCTAAGCTAAGTTATGCTACTCCTGTGTAAAAAGCACAAGTGTGCGGTAAAGAAACTTAAAGAAGTTTGTATGGCGGTGCTAGACACCTTACAACTACAATAATGTCTCTTATTTATAGAAAAGAGAAACAATTGCTGCATCCTATTATCCTAGCATTTCCTTCCCACGTTTGCCTTAATGCTTCTTTGGCATACTGAATAGGCATTGATCGTGCCATGAAAACATGTGCTCAAGCGTCTTTCTGGAAGTCCCACATCTAAATAAATTGTCAAAGTCCCTTCTAGATGCCCCACGTTCCTTTGGATATACTTGAGATCCATACACCTAGAAACATGCTTTCAATAACTACCTTGAGCCTTAGAACCACATGTCTTATAGCCTTCTGGGAAGTCCCTTGAGCTTGAGCCTTTCACCTCATTAACCATCTTGAGTGGTGGACATCACATCAAGGGTTTAACTCTTCAAGGGACTGGGCTGTAGACACCATTATCTTAGTATTTAAAGGCCTCACATTCCTCGAGGATGGTCCCACATGAACCTTAGTCTAAAAATGGCATCGTCTCAACTCCTTCAAGTTTGGGATGTAAACAAACGCCCCCTTTTAGCCATTGGTAATTTTAGATTTCCAAAGGGTAAAAATCTTCCTGACCTTTAATTGCTGTAGGGAGTTCAAAAGAGTACTATTTGATGTTTGAGCTTCCTTTGTTCCCATGTTTCTGCAAATATGATAGTTAGGTCTTCAAAAAGTTTTACAGTTTGCCCTATACTCTCTCTTGCTAATTGCATTCATAGAGCTTTAGATTCCATTAAACCATAGAAAATGTCTCAAATCACCCACGCTCTTTCTGTATTCATCCACAAGTCTGATAGCCACATGGATCTTTTGACATGTTTGGTACAATTAGATGTTTCAATGGCCTTAGACAAACTCCACAACCCTATAGACGTTAACTCCCTTGTGAAGGATTTTTCTTGGATGACTAAGGATGACTCGTCTTCCTTCTTAGAACTATGTATCCTTGGGCCCATCGTCGACCCTTCTAAAGATGTACCCAGCCTTGAAGGCATGTTCTATGAGACTGACAATTCCCCTTTTCTCTATTATGTCTCTGTAGGTCACTCATAGGGAGGAAGATGTATATGCAAGGAATCTACCCCCTTCAAGGGGTGGACATTCTTCATGAAGTGATATGTAGATGGGGTGGATCGCTTGACACTTAAATATGAAGAAAAATGAAGGAGCCTTCTTATTATGAAGCCCTCAGACTCTCTATGATTCCACTCAAGTATGATTTCCCACTTATGATAGTTATAATGTGTTGGGAACATCTGTTACAATGTTTTTGTCCTTCCTGAGGCCTTTAATGGGATTACCTTTGAGGACATAGTGGGCTTGACAAGTCTTTCCTCAGGAGGGGCTAAGTTGCCTTTAGGCTCTTTTGTCTTAAAAGAGGATGAGGCCTTTGCCTCTTCTTTTCCTGTTACATCCTTGCCCACTAGCTATGATACGTTTATCAATTTCTTGGCACACCACCAGGCATTGGAAATTCCTTCATTACAAAGGGATAGAGAGAGTTCACATCATAGTAGTATAGGTCCTCACCATCTTTGTGGAAGAACATGACTATGGGCAAGGGTAAAAGTGGGAAGAGGACTCCTTTTACTTGTTTTGATTGAAAGAGTTTTTCTTCACTAACTCATCCAACACTATTCTTAAATCTCCGAAGATAGTGGTTATTAAGTTAGCCTTTAGTACTGGTCTTTTAGCTCTGGGACCATTACTTTTGGCACAAGTCCATTGCTGCCTCAGGGACATCATAGTTAGGAACTATGTGGTCCAATTAGGAGGATCCTTATGGCTTTTTCAATTATGGGCTCAAGCCTATTTCCCAAAGTTTTGCCATAGAGGCCCCGTTTTCCCCACAGGTGATGGAGTTACCTATTACGGGGAGTTGTTTGCTTGTATGGAGCTTCTTTTACCCCAAAAATGGACTTCTGACCCGTGCTTTGAGAAGCTCATATCCCCTCGAGGTAGGTCAGGGGTCCAGTGGACTCTCATTCTAGGAGAGAAAACTTGGTCTTGTTTGGTTTAGGAAGATAGGCTACATCATGATGTCTCTGTAGATATCAACGCTCAAGTTTGGCAAGCAATCTTGTTTTTTTGGTAAGTTAGTGTAAAATACCATATTGACAAAAATATATGTACATGTCTACGAGGGGCATACCCCAAGACAGGCAAACAATCTTGTGCCCCCAAGATTTTCTCTTCTATCACTAGAATCACCTTGGTGTGGAGACTTATGGGCCCAGGTTCTTCACCGGATAATTTGTGATGGTCTAGGATGCTCATTTTGTAATTCTAAGGACCAAGAACCTTCAATGGACTAAGAGGATTCACATACAGCTCTCTGAGAGTAGAAAGCTTTATGAGACCAACTTACAAATTAAATCAACCAATGGGTATCTTGTTCCTTGCAGGCATCCTCATGTGCTACACCTCATTTTTTAGCTTGGTTTGAAGCCTATTGGTTCTCTTTGGATGCTGGAGGCACCAAACAATATTTTATGCCTTCTCTTAGATTGTAGATCCTAGCTCTAGAGCTGCAAAGCCAGCTAAGGTCAGGCAAACCCTCGTAAAGAAGACATTATCAGATAAGCAACCAACTTTAAGGTTGAGTAAGTGCTAACTTGGTTTTATTCCTTTTATAGCCCCAACTACCCAAAAGACTCCCAGGAATACCTAAAGCTTGACCAAGATGATCTTGGAAGAGTTTTCCCATGAAGCTACTATGCCAGTCCTTGAATAATTCCATCTGTCCCTCCGGCCAGGGTCATTCAAGCATCAGAGGAAGAAGAAGAAGAAGATGGAGAGGAAGTGCAAATCTCACAGTTGGTGAGAAAAAAAAAAAGGAGCTAGAGTTTATCAATAAGAGGTATTGGTCTTTCCATATTGGCTTTCCCTTTTACTTTGTTCTTCTTGAGGCTACTCTGACTTGTTTCCCATGGTGTCAAGAAACCACAACTCCAATTATAGTGGAGGTCTCTGATTCTCCATCATGAAGCCATGCTCCAGAGTCCCCTCAAGGGAGAGCCCCTCCCTTATGGAGTCCCTTGTGGCAAGACCTAACTCAAGCCGCTTTTCTAGCTCCTTCTCTAGTTCCCTTGAGCCAAGAACTAACTCAAGCCCCTTTTCTTATTCGCATGGAGCCCTTCAATCATTATTAAAGAGATCCACAAAGTTATCACACCTTACTATGGCTCATGAACCATTGTTATCAGAACCATGAACTGGTCTTGACATAGAAGTGTTACTTTTGTGAGGTTTTCCCTGAGGCAGGTGCCCCTGTATTGGATGCACCAGTAGCAACTTCACTTTCCCACCAACTGAAGTTTCAGAGGTGAGTGTTAACCTTCCATACTCTAGTTTTATTAAAAAGTTGAGGTTCGCTTCTGACACTTCTTATGTTTTAATCAGGCTACTCCATCAAGGGCTACCCCACCTCCTATTTGAACCAAGATCTCCTCTCTTTTAGAGAAGCTAGGAGTGACTGGAAGATTGGCATTTTAGCAGCTGGACCAAAGTGTCTCTACTAAGTTCTAGAGATTAGGGGAGTTGGCATATCTGCCTACTTACTTTTTGGTTGTAGAAGCCAATCAATAAGAAGCCTTCTCACCTGTAAAGCCCTAAAGGAGGATCCCAAGGTGGCACCATTCATGATTGAGAAGCCTGGAGCACTATAAAGGGTGCTTCTTAGGATTTCTTAAGAAGTTCCATCGATCCTTCAATAAAAAAGCATAATGTCCATTAGCCGTGAGGGATATTGGATGCTCAGCTAGGTTAGTAGGCTTGTAGCTCCTATTTTGAAGAACTTCAACTGGTAAAGCCAACAAAGAACCGGGAGGACCAAGTCCATCAATTGGTGCAGTACCTAAACTAGCTTAGGGGTTAGCTTACATATCTCAAGGAGTAGAATTTCCTCCAAGATTCGACAGCTGGAGAACTCGAGAGGGTAGCAATAGAGGCACAGATAGACTAGCCGGCTCTCCCAAAGGAAGCCATTTCAGTACAACAACCAACAAATTATCAACCATAGAAGAGACACTAGTTAGAATTAGGACTCATCTTTTCTAAAAATGTATATAAGCACTAAGCCATACAAGATACTTCCTTGTATCATTGTGTAACTGCCATGTATTTCTTCCTTTTTTAATGTTGATAAAATACATATTTTTTCTTAATAAGTCTCTCAAATTGGAAATTCCTTTCTTAGTTTGTAACTTCAACCACTCAAGGATAAGCAAGTCGATCCTTAAGACATTAATATTAAAATAGGGCCCACAACTTAGGAAATCTAGGCTTAAGAACTTTCTTGTTATTAGAATCAAAATAGAAGGCACATATTTCTTTAGGAACCTTCCATTAATGGCCCCAGGATGGTACTTCGATCTAGATCTTGGAGTAGATAGACGTTGCTCCAAATACTTCTATGATTTTGAATAAGCCCTCCTAATTTGGGGACCATTTTCCAAAGGCACTGTCTTGCATGCCAATGGGCAGGACCACTTCCCATACTAAGTCCCCTAAATCAAGGGACCTTGGTTTGGCCTTTTTTTGTAGGCTTTGGCTACAATCTTCTTTTGTTTTTCCAGCTTATGAAGAGCATCAAGCCTAACTTGATCTAAATAACTCAATTTGTCCATCATTGCTTGCTCATATTCAAGTTCAGAAAATCTCCTTTGATGAGCCAACCTAAAAGACTGAATTGTCACTTCCATTGGAAGTACAACGTCATGGCCATATGTTAAATGGAAGGGAGTTGTTCTAGTTGCATATGGTTTGGATGTTTTTAATATTATTTTATTAATAAATAAAATTGAAGTTCCAGTCGTTTCCTTGTAAAATTTGTGTAAGCAAGCATTTACACTACATGTGATTTTCTTTTTGGAAACATCCATGAGATGGGTATAGTCCTCGGACTACAATTTATATATTTGTTCTAAGTGGTTTATGAGATTAACCCACATAAAGACTTAGAACAAATGCTGTGGATTGTTATTTGAAAGACTCGTAGTCGAAGGCAAGTTTGGACCACTTGTACGCTAAGACTATAACGTGACACTTTAGATGACTTGTCTTGGTCATGTGGATGGTGATCCAATAGTGTTAAGTTGGTGTGTTTAATAAGATTGACGCACTGAGTTGGACCATGTGGATTACTTGTTTCCAAACTACTATCAGAGATAAGTGATTCATGTTGTACTGTTTAAACGATGACTCTAAATTTTGAGAGTATTGTGGACTTGTGCATGGAGTGTTAGTTACTTTGGTGTACAATAAGCCTCCTAAATCATTGTCATAGTAGAATATAATGACAGAATACGACTAAAGCTACTCTGAATTCATTTCCTGAATTAACCTTAATTGAATTGGCAACTTAAATTTATATTTAGTTTTATTAATTAGGTAACAAATTTAAATGAACAAAACCCCGATTTCAACCGCTCCTTAATCATTAAATCCGACTTAACTTCGATTCCCTATGGATACGAACCGTATACCCGATTTAGCTACGACAATCTCATATGCTTGTGAGTACATGGTTTTAAACACCTTTAAAGTCACATCAATAGTTAATTTAACCCATTTGGAGCTAGATTTAAATTGTCCCTGAGGTCCTCACGCAAGCATTTATTTTTATTGCCATTGAAAAAATATTAAAGAATTCAAAAGAAAAATAATGGTAGTAGTTCTAATTGTTTTTGGTCATAGATTTCTCATAGAGGGGTTATTGTTATAGGATTAGTCTATATGGGAATTATTGAATAAATAATTTAAGTCTAGAATGCAGTGAGATTTATTCAGTGGAATTAAGTCTCATTAAATGGTAATTAAATTTTATCATGCGATGGTAATTAATTTTACCGATTTAGAGCAAAATTTAAGTTGTCCCCGAGATCTCTGTGCAAGCCTTTGTTTTATTGCCATTGGAAAAATATTAAATAATTCATGAGATGAGTAAATTTAAATTTACCAAATATTATTCATAAAATTTATAAAATAAAAAAAATTTTAAAAAATAAAATTCCTTAGATAAATTTTTGTATGTGGTAAACAGAGTAAAAATATAACTATGAAAACAAGCTGGCGATCTGCGCATACGCAAACAAACCAACCAGCGCGATTCAGTCATGGTTGGTGATCCGCGTACACGTGTGTGGGCTAATCACTGGCCGCCTCATGGCACGTGATATTGGCGATTATGCCTGTTGATGAAATGGCGCCGTTTTTATTCTTTTGTTTTGTTTTGTTAGCGTCCCACATTGAAAGGTTTTGAATTTTTTGCTCTGGTATCCTAATATGAATAGGGGTACTAGAATTATGGTTTGCATCCAATTAAAATTAAAAAGGTTTTTGGAAGTATTAACTTTCGAATATCTAATAATAGAGAAAATTTCTGTTGAAATTTTTCTCTTAAATTTAATATTTTTTGGAGCCCACACTCTGGGTATTTTCAAGGTGATTGCAAAGAAGGCGTCTCAATCTCGGTACTCTTTTGGTATTCTGGTATTCTTTATTTGGAGCAAAATCCAGGTATTCTTTTTTCTCTTTCCTTTTTAAGTTTTTGCTTTTCTAATTATTTATCGTATTCTTATTGTGCTAGTTTTATGTTCGTGCTATTATTATGAATGTATTAAAGTAGAGACCTATAGATTCAAAATCGGGAATTTTAAATCTATAGATTTAAAATTAGAAAATTCAAATTACTTGTGGGTTAAAAATTACAAAATTTAAACCATTCCGCTGCATAAGTTTAATAAATTAGGGAAAATTTTTGAAGTTCATCCCAACAAAAGATAATAGATAATCTTGACGCAAATGATGAAGGCTTAGTTCAAGAGCGTGTCATATGATGAAGGCTTATTTAATTGAACTAGAATTCTGGACGCAAATTTGATAGTCAATCTCAATAAGATGTGATCGTAACTTGCCTATCAAGGTCTTTCAATTAGTTCAAAATGGATAAATTGAGTAATAGAGATTGCTCATTCTCTAAACTGATTAAAGTGGGCTTTGAAGAAAAGGTGTCATGAAAACTAAGAAAAGAGTCCACTTAGTGTAAACATTGATTTTAAAAATTAGGAACTTGTAGAGAGTAAAACTAAACATAAGTCAAAATAGTTTTGCCTTTTCATAAAAGCACTGTACATTAGTATTTAAAAGGAATTGCCTAAGCACTTAGATACTATTGTTGCCACAGCTAAAAGGCAACATGATAAGGTATTCGATATCCTGTCTCCTCTAGTTGTGATTGGTAGATAATTCACTCGTGTCCTGGTGAGTGGGCTTTTAGTACGGGCACAAAGAGATAGTAATTTAAGTCAAGAAATGTAGTTTCGATTTTGAGTTACTATCTCAATCTACCAGTTTCTTTAGAATTGACTTTTATTTGCAATTTGTTTTAAAATAGTCTTTTGGTTATTTTTTTGAAGACTAGACTAATATTTAAGTAAATGAAATGTTTATTTAAAACATACAATGATAGGTATTGGCTTAATTTAATCCAAAATATGTTAATGACAATTCATTAGTCCAATACAAGCTAGGCTGTATAACCATATTAAAAAAAAAAAAAATTTTCATGAAGACCATATAACTTTTAAGTGGCACTTGATCTTATGTCACATTAATCTAATATGATTCAAAATTGGTTGATTTGTCTTATGGGATCATTATGTACTGAAATGATAAGCAGTATGGGAATCATGTTCGAATTAATAGTGACTGAAATGGCAATAGAGCCACTAAGTGTCACGGCCCATGTCGAGATCTTGTCAAAAGCCAACACCTTTTCTCTTGGACCAAGCAAAGCGGCCCAATTTTCCTCCTCTCATGCACGGCCCAAGTTTGCACAGATGGCCCAAGCAAAAAGCAAGGCTTCTGGAAGATTACTTAGGAAATATCTAGGTAGATGAAGGGTTTTCCCTCCAATTCTCTTGTAATCCCAATCGGCCCTCTTTATTTATGTCATTAAATTAGTTGATGTAATTAAGTAAGAAGCATCTAGAATTCTAAGGAGTATAAATATGAAGCTATGTAATGAGATGTAATCTTCCACAAAAATTATATGAATGAAATTAGTATCTTCTTCTCTCTAATCTCTTATTCTCTTCCCTCTTCTAAAATTCTCCCCTTTTCTCTTCTTAATCTCTAACTTCCCTTCTTATTCTCTTACTCTCTTTCTCTTTCCCTTTCACCCTTCCCTTTTTCAAATTTTATCCAAGTCACGGACGTAGGTTCGTGACAAAGTGGTATCAGAGCCATCTTACGATCTATCAAGCTAGCCATCACAAGGAGATCCTGCCCCACCGAAAGTATGCCTTCATCCGGAAATATCGAGTCCAACGAATGGGTGGATGCTGTTGAAGGAAGGTTGGATCGTTCAGAGGACCTTGCTGAACAACAAACCCGAACTAGCACTCAATTGAAGACCATCGTGGAGAACATGGACCTTCGTATGGAAAATATGGGGTTGGAAATCAGGACCCTAGCCGAAGCTGTCAACTAGTTGGTGAAAGCCCAAGAAAAGAGGCCCGAAGTTGAACCTATAGCCCCATCCGTGGTTGCTTCCGAATTCACCATACAAGGAGGATCTGTGAACTATGGCAGGACAGGAGATGGGATTTTACCGCCTCCCACACGCTCTTCGGAGCACAGGACCAACCGTGTCCCACCTCGGGTCATGGAGGAAGAAGACTATGGCCGAAGCAACGGAAGCAACCACACATGGTCCAACCACAAGCTAAGGCTTGAAATACCGAAATTTGAAGGTTCAAATCCGAGAGCTTGGATTCGAAAATGGCTTAAGTATTTCCGTTGGTATCAAGTTCCCGAGAATGAGTGGGTAGAGTATGCTTTGAGCCATCTTCACGACTATGGGGATGTGTGGTACCATGCTCTTGAACTTAAACATCCTCACATGACATGGTAGTTTTTCATGGAAGAACTTTGCAAACGTTTCGATGATCGCTCACTTCAAGATGTCATGGAAGATTTCAGTAAGATGACTCAACAAGGATCCGTACAAAAGTATGTTATAAGCTTCGAAGAATTGAAGAGCTAGATGTTGATTCATCACCCGACCTTAAGTGAAGCATACTTCATCTCGAGTTTCATTAGCGGGCTCAAACCAGCCATACGAGCCTCCATCAAGGCCAGCCGCCCCACCGATCTCAGCATGGCTTGCGAACAAGCAAAACTCCAAGAGGCAGCCATAGCCGAAATCAAGTCCTCAACAGGGAGCAAGCCAATTGTACGGCCCAGCTTCAGTGCCAGGCCAGTCCCAAGTGCCCGGACAGCACCCACGGTCTTGTTCCAAGGCTCGACTCAGTTCCACGGTTTCGTGTTCAAGTCTAGCGGAACCCGATCCAGTGCCAGCCCCTATACTGGGTCTATCGCACCCAAGCGAGAGCCTGGCCAATGCTACAAGTGCCATGAAAGGTACTTTCCAGGGCACGTTTGTAAGAAGAAACAGTTGCAAAGCATGGAGGGTGAAGAGGTTGAGAATGAGGAACCCGAGGAAGAAGCCATGGTTGAGGAGGAGACTGAAGGAGAAGAGAACGGGGTCATGGAGATTTCTCTCAATGCACTCTCGGGCCGGAACACGCATAACACTTTGAGATTGAAGGGGGAGATCAGGAAATGCGAGGTAAACATCTTGATTGATAGTGGGTCCACAAACAGCTTTCTAGATGCTCACGTGGTTCAAGAACTCCGACTTGAAACCGTGCCTACCGTTGTCATGATCGTGACCATAGCTAAAGGGGAGAGTCTCGTTAGCTATCAGAAGTGTCCAAGGGTAAGATGGGAGGTTCAAGGTACGACATTCATTGATGAACTAGGGGTGCTTGAACTCCGAGGCAGCGACATGGTCCTTGGGGTAGATTGGATTCAACACTATGGGCCGGTGACATTCAACTTCACCAACCTGAAATTTGCATGCTACAAGGATGGGAAGGCAGTTCGGTTGCAAGGGACAGCTGAGAGAGCTTCTTTGCAGTCCATTTCCAGGGATGGCCTAACCAAGTTCTTCAAGAAAGCTGGTCATTGGGCCATCTCTTTATGGTCAACGCCGTGGAGGTTCCTAATGCTCTTGTCCAACCGGAGATTGAGCACATCCTAAACCGATATCAAGATGAATCCTAAACAAATATCAAGATGTCTTTGACATAACGAGGTCCCTTCCTCCACCTTGATCACATGACCATCGCATACCGACCCTGCCCAATGCCAAGCCCGTGAACATTCGGCCCTATCAATACCCTCATGGACAAAAGAATGAGATTGGGCAACAAGTCAAGGAGATGCTTGATGCTTCCATCATCCAACAGAGGCACAGCACGTTCACCTCATCGGTGCTCTTAGTCTGTAAGAAAGACGGGTCATATCAATTTTTTGTGGACTACCGGCAATTGAACAATATCACCGTGAAAGACAAGTTTCCGATGCCGGTAATCGATGATTTAATTGATGAGCTCAAGGGCACTTCGATCTTCTCCAAAATTTATCTCCGGGCTTGTTATCATCAAATACAAATTTGTGAAGAAGATCAGCACAAAATCGCCTTTAAGACCCACCAAGGACACTACGAGTTCCGTTTATGCCTTTCGGGCTCACTAACGCCCCCGCCTCCTTCCAAGCCCTCATGAATGAAGTCTTTGGACCGTACCTCCGCAAGTTCATGCTCGGGTTCTTTGATGATATCTTAGTCTATAGCCCGGACCTTCCAGAATATCTTATGCACTTGACCAAGGTGATTGAGACCTTGCGCACGTACCGCTTCTATGCCAAACGAAGCAAATGCACTTTTGGCCAAGACCGGGTTGAATATTTGGGACATGTGATCTCAAAGGAGGGGGTTGCAACCAATGAAGGCAAAATCAAAGCTATAAAGGAGTGGCCAAGACCAATGATTGTTAAGAGCCTTCGTGGATTCTTGGGGCTCACCGGGTACTACAGTAAGTTTGTTTGCAGATATGGGACCTTGCGCAAGCCCTTGACCAACCTCCTTAAAAAGGGGGAATTTCATTGGAACGAGGAGGCTGAATGAGCATTCGAGGCGTTGAAAGAAGCCATGACAACAGCCCCGGTCCTTGCACTTCCGGATTTCTCTAAGCCCTTTATCCCAGAAATCGATGCTTGCAGAGTGGGGATTGGTGCGGTTCTCTCTCAAGAAGGCAGGCCCCTTGCCTACCTTAGCAAGGCCCTTAGCCCATGCCGCCATGGGCTCTCAGTCTGTGAGAAGGAGCTTCTCGCGGTGCTCATGGCCGTTGAGAAATGGAGACATTATTTGATGGACCATCACTTCATAATCAAGACGGATCACGCAAGCCTCCGCCACCTACTTGAGCAAAGAATTACCATGCAATTGCAACTCAAGGGGATGTCAAAAATGATGGGCCTTCGTTATAGAATCCAATACCACAAAGAAGTTGAAAACCAAGCCACTGACGCGCTTTCAAGGCGCAACGGTGATGAAGCCATTGCCACCTATGCCCTCATGACCACTTAGGTTTCTCTTTGGGTGCACAAGCTCGCTCAAAGCTACGAGAACGAGGCCCACACTGCCAAGTTGTTTGAGCAATTCATCCTTGACCTAACAAGCAACAAGCCTTATTCATTTGAAGGAGGCCTCCTCAAATACAAGGGGAGACTTTATGTGGGAGAAGAAGGAGGAATGAGAGACAAGGTACTTCAAGCACTTCATGACTCTCCCATGGGGGGTCACTCCGGATTTCTTGTCATGTTGATGAGGGTCAAACGCATGTTCTATTGGCCCAACCTCAAGAAAAGCGTTCGTGAATGGGTGGAGTGGTGCGACACTTGCCAACGCACCAAGCACGAGAACGTGGCCTACCCAGGACTCCTACAACCTCTACCCGTGCCCAACCAAGCATGGGAAAGCATTAGTTAGGACTTCATAGAAGGGCTGCCCAAGTCAGGAGGAAAAGATGTTATTTTGGTGGTTGTTGAAAGACTCACCAAGTACGCACACTTCATGGCCTTGGCTCACCCATACACTGCAGCCAAAGTGGCCCAATTGTTCTTGGACAAGGTTTACCGTCTCCATGGGCTACCAAAGGACATCATTTCAGACCGAGATGCATCCTTGCGTAGCCTCTTTTCGAAGGAACTTATGCACCTATCCGGAGTTGAGTTGAAGATGAGTAGTGCTTACCACCCTCAATCCGACGGACAGACCAAACAAGTGAATCAGTGCCTTGAAAGCTACCTCCGAGCCATGGCCCTCCATAAACTGAAACAAAGGGCTCAATGGCTTCCCTTAGCCAAATTTTGGTACAACACCCACTATCACTCTTCATTGAAGGCTACGCCCTTCCTTGCTCTCTATGGCTATGAACCAAGGGTCCTTGCCCTTGACATTCCTTGCATTTTCGCATTCGAGCATGTTGAAGACTTCACCAATGAAAGACAAAACTTGTTCAATCTACTCAAAGAGAATCTAAAGGAGGCACAACAGCGTTATAAGCATCAAGCAGATCAAAGAAGGAGAAAAAGAACCTTTGAAGTGGGAGAATTGGTCTATCTCAAGCTGCAACCTTACAGGCAAACATCCATAGCTCTTCGAAGGAACATGAAGCTAGCAGCCCATTACTATGGAGCAGACCGCATTCAAGCCCGAATTAGAGTAGTGGCATACAAGCTCAAGCTACCAACAGGTTCCAAGATTCACCTAGTGTTCCATGTTTCCAGACTGAAGAAAAAAGTGGGAGACAACGTACGCATCACTTCTGACCTTCCTCAAATTGATGAGGACGATGAACCCGAGGTCACTCCACAAGACATCCTTAACCAAAGAACCACGACACGCAACAAAAGAAGAATCAAGCAAGTACAAGTCCAATGGAAGAACATGGAAGATGAGGCAGCCACATGGGAAGATTGGACCTTCATTCGCAAGCAATTTTCGAGCTTCAATCCTTGAGGACAAGGATTGTTTGAAGGGGAGGGCATCGTCACGGCCCACGTCAAGCCCATGTCAAGATCTTGTCAAAAGCCCACACCTTTTTCTCTAGGACCAAGCCAAGCAGCCTAATTTTCCTCCTCTCATGCATGGCCTAATTTTGCACGAATGACCCAAGCAACAAGCAAGGCTTCTAGAAGATTACATAGGAAATATCTAGGTAGATGAAGGGTTTTCCCTCCAATTCCCTTCAATCCCAACCGGCCATCTTTATTCAAGTCATTAAATTAGTTGATGTAATTAAGTAAGAAGCATCTAGAATTCTAAGTAGTATAAATTTGAAGCTATGCAATGAGATGTAATCATCCACAAAAATTATATGAATGAAATTACAATCTTCTTCTCTCTAATCTCTTATTCTCTTCCCTCTTCTAAAATTCTCTCCTTTTCTCTTCTTAATCTCTAACTTCCCTTCTTATTCTCTTACTCTCTTTCTCTTTCCCTTTCACGGTTCCTTTTTCCAAAATTTATCTAAGTCACGGACTTAGGTTCGTGACACTAAGCAAATAGAACAAGTTCAAGAAATGTTTATGGACTGCTAAAAGTTCAAATAAGCGGAAGCGATGTGTGTTTCGTAAAAGTTTATGAATGACTACTCAATAAGTTGATATATGGATATACCTATGAAGACTGAAGTCTTAAATCTTTTGAAATGCTCACAGAATTAAGGACTAAAGTTGGGATTAGTTGGATAATTATATCAAGTAATTTTAATTACATCGAAGAAGTGGATTTAAGGAGAATTCATAAATTTTCCTTATAGCAAAGAATTGTAGAAAGGATCAATAATATGTTATTAAATATGGTAAGATTCATATGGTGAGTAACATCTATATATCAAAAGGTTTGTTATGTAAGAGGTTATAGAAAGTGTTCTAAAAGTACAGCGGATAGCTTGTGTAAGATAAATCGATGGTATGAGATACTAGTTGTCTCAACAACGTGATACAATTTATAGTTTAAATGATCTACTGGATATATCTTCAACCAGATTTTGTCACACCAAGTCCATGAGAGCTTTGGTGTAGTGGGAGGATAGTCAGGGTGGCCAAACGGTTTCATATCTTCAACCTTAGTGGTTGAGCATGATAATGAATCTGATCCTCTGGACTGTAATAAAACTCTTAACAACAATTATCCGGACCAATAAGTCAGTGCAATAAGAAGTAAGTTAGAGTAATTCTATTTTGACTAAGTCTTAAAACTTGTAGAGGCATTGAAAGACATTAAGTCCGTTAGATTTGATTTGAATGGATCTACAAGAATAAAATAGTTGAGTGGACAAGAAGGTTAAGACCTTCTATGCTAGATTGATGGCAGTGGGTTATGCCCTCAAGGAAGGTATCGTCTTTGATGAGACCTTCTTGTTGGATGCTATGTTTAAGTCCACAAGGATGCTCTTATCTATTGTATCTCATTGTGATGAAATATGAAAAATGAAAGTTAAGACGACATTTTCTGAATGGCCATCTTTAAAAGGTTATGTATATGATATAATCAGCCAATTTTGTTGCCAACAGTCGGAAGCATATAGCAGGGAAACTAAAGAAATCTATTTGTACACCTAAATATGCATCTTATTCATTGAATAATACATTCGACGACGACATTTGAAACAATGGTTCGTGACTCATGAGTGTGCAAATGACATGACCAGAAAGTAGTGACCTTCTAAGTGTAGTATATAGATGGATACTACTCGTTGAGAATGTTGTAGAACTATTATGAGCTATTAATATTTAGTTGTGTAGTTATTTAGAATGAAAGAACCAAGATAAGCCAACTATGCTCTTAGGATCAAGCTTTAGTGAGATTCAAATTGAGTTTATCATGGGTTGCTTGCTTTAACAAGGATTTTAGATGTTTAATGTCAGAAATCCATGTTTACCCTTGTAGTGGGAGTCATTAGGTGGTGAAAGGCGAAGCAATCTCGTATTTCTTAGTTTACTATGGAAGTTGGGTACTTGACAGCTATGAAATTGTTGAGTATACTAGTTGACTTAAAAGGTTCTTAAAAGATCAAAGCATGTAAGAAAAAGAATGGAACAAGGAGAGATCGATATTAAAGTTTATAGTCAATAAGTTGACAGATCCCTATGGGATAGCTATGCAATGCAGGGCAAATTTGTTTTAGGCAAATGGGAGATTCTAAGAATAGGTGTCCTGGAAAAAATTAATTATTGTATTTAAATATTAAATGAATAAAATTATTTTATTTATTATCTAAATATGTTTTACAAGTCAAGCACACGTGTGATTGTTTTCTATGACCTTTCATGGGATGGACGTAGTCCAAGATGATATGTCAAGATTCATTTAAGTGGCCTATGAGATTGAGCCATCGATATACATAAATCAAATTAGTGATATAAAGTCAAAGCATATGTTCATAATTGGTGATAAGTTTGAAAAGTTTATCTAATAAGACTATAATATGATGCTTTAGATGACTTATCTTGATCATGTGGATAGGGATCCAAAAGTATTATATTGGTGTTATAATTATGATTGGACTACTAAGCACGACCATCTAAATTATTTGTTTTTTTACAGCTATCAGAAATAATTAATTCTGTAAGATAATAACTCTAAATCTAGAAAATAGTTTGAACTTCTGCTTGATTCTTCGTTGCTTGGATGTTCTAAAAAGATTAGTAAGAATGTGTAACCTAAATCTTACATGCGTTGGGTAACTACAGGAAGTACAATGGGAACAGGTGTTTTACGTGGTATTTGTAGTCTCTTTTGAGATAAAGATGTCTCCTTAGTTGATTTATAAGCATATGAATAGATTCAAGAGTCTTTGGCCACAATATTCCAAATGTTTGACCTATGGAATTAGTATAGAAATTACTTGTTGTATCAATGAATTGTTCAGAAAAGGGATCGGGAACTACGACGAAAGATGTGAGAAAACTAGCGATAGTATTTAAAGCCTCCTGTCATCACGGTTATCTAATAGAGGGTTTGATTGTAGTAATAAAAGTTATCTAGGAATTATTGAATAATTATATTTAATTGTAGAGCACAATAATATTTATTTTGTAGAATTAAATATTTATAAATGGTAATCAATGTTATCAAAGTATTTATAACAAGATTTGACCCATTTAGATTAAGATTTAAGTTGTCTGAGGTCCCTCTGCAAGCTTCTAGAAATACATAATTTGAAAATATTTAAACAAATTTAAGAGATGAATTATTTGTCAATGAGATGAATAAATTAATTTTGTTGAACATAATTCATGAAATCAATACATTTATTTTATCAAATAGTATTTATGAGATGATTTTTTACATGTGAAAATTTAAATAAATTAACTGTAAAATTACAAGAAAGGGAACATGAACATGACCCATCTACAAAAGGCAACTAACAAGTGTAGTGCACGTGCCAGCCAAGCAAGCAATCTGTAGCTCAGGCCGCTGCCTGATGTGCATCGCACGCAGCGCATGAGCCTGGCTGTCCGTGTGAGTTCGCGCAGACCAACAAGCAGCAGCCATGTGTTTGCGACGCCCTTTTTTGAGTATTTAAACCACATCTGTTTTCCATTTTTTACGAATCCCACATCAAGAGTTGATGTTTATTTTCTACCCATGACCAATTATAAATAGGGGTCTTGAAAATTGAGTTTAACATTCAATAATTTTTTAAAAAATTTAGTTTTTTGGAATATTAAAAGGAGAAATTTCTCTTTGAAGTTCTTTCTAATAAATATTTTTGGAGCTCACACTCTGGGTGTCAAAGAGTCATTGCCAAGAAGATCTCGCGATCTCAATAGTTCCTTCCAGGTAACAATTGCGGTCTACAATTTGGGTGCTCCTTATTCTTTTCTCTTAAGCTTTCCTTTAATTATCATAATTCTGTTTATGCTTTTAAGTTAATGTTTATATATATATATATATATTAAGAATAGAGGTCCTTCAGATTTAAAATTAAAGAATTTTAAAATTATTTTCGCTGCGCTTGATCTAGCAAAATTAGGAAAAATTAAATTTCTTAAATTAATTTTTCCCAACATAGCTCTCATGATTCATCATCAAGATGGTATTTATAAGCTCTCATATTCGTCTTTCTATCTTTGATATAGTCACGAAGTAATTCACTAAGGGCTACCTCTAGTCCTCACGCAGACTTGTGAGAGACTGTTGTGCTCCAAAGCAATCCAAGTGTTCACTTGTGAATACCTTGCTTTCAGCGCTAAAAGATTATGTGATCTCTAGATCATGGTCTAAGACCTTGGTCTCAATGACCATGGTTTCATCACACCATGTTCCGGGCAATTTATACCTAGAAGCAGGCTGGGCCATATCATTCACTACTTTGTTATGGTCTCGAGGTATATACTCGAATTTAATAATACCAAACCTATGCAAAAGTTCTTGCACTGTTGAAATATATTTGTTCGAGGTGTCACTCAAACAATGGACTTGTCTCTTAACTGCGCAATTTACCAACCGCGAATCACCACTCATAATTATACTAGGGACTTACATTTCTAGGAGAGTTTCAAGGCCTATAATCAATGCCTCATATTGTTGGATCAATTACCTACTAGGGTAACAAAAAGCTTATTAATGATTTCAAATGGAGATTCAATCACAATCCCCACTCTAACACCTGATTTGGTCCTTGATCCGTCAAAGTATAATTTTCAACGAACCATTTTAATTAGCAAGAACTCACCTAGATCGTGGATAGATTTAGTCTGAATGTTTGGATATGTTTACACCCTAAATTTGAGGGAGTTGGGACGATACCGTTTCGGGCAAAGAGCCATGTGCTTATAATGTGAGGTTCTCCTCGAGGAAAGTCAGGCCTTTAAGTATTGAGATAATGGCATCTCCAGCCCAACTGCTTGAGAATTTTAAGACCCTGATAAGGGTATCATCCACTCGAGGATTAAGATGGTAGAATGGTAAATGAGCTCGAGCTCAAGAGACTTCTAAGAAGGCTGCAAGACAGGTGGTTTCCAAGCTCCAGATAGTTATTTAGAGTGCAATTTCAGATGTGGACAATGAGCTTATCCAAGAGAACGTGGAGCATCTTAAAGAGACTTGAGCCGAAAGCACGAATGTGGATTTCAAGAAATATGCTTGAGCACACCAAATCAGGGGACGTTCATTGATCATTCACTCGTTAGAAGAGGTTAATGGCCTGCATGGGAAGAGAATGCCGTAGAAATAGGGGGTAGCCGTTATTCAGTTTTTCAACAAATAAGAGACACTATTGTAGTTGTAAAGTGTCTAGAACCACTAATACAGAACTTTTTCAAGTTTTCTTTAAAAGACACTTGTGCTTTTTACTTAGGAGTAGCGTAACTTAGCTTAGCTTAGCATAGCTTATATCTTGTTGTACTTGCTTCTTCAGTAATACGGTGCTTCAGGCTTCAGATATGAACTCTTCATTTTAATATGTTCCTAAAATCGACAAGTTAAGAATTCAGGCTTCGATTTAAAACTTTAACAGCCAAGGCTTGACCTTGATTGCATTGGTCTTAACACTATTGTCACTACGTATTAAGTTAGGTGAACTTAGGTTTGTGCAATTGTTTAAGACCTTGATTGCATTGGTCCTCATCCAGTGACCCATATATTGTTTGCTCCATCTAAATCTTGTCAAACTCTAACTCATTCAAGTTATTATAAGTTAAGGGTGCCAGGCCTGAAAATTTGATTGACTCAGGCTTATTAGTAGATGGTTGAGCTCTTGGGTTTGTCACCACCCTAGTTCCTAACTTTTAAGTGTACAAGAAAAGGTGCCTGTAGGCCTTACTCGGTCATTATAACTGTCACTTGAGTTGTGTCCATATCCTTTTAATTTTATGTTAAAATATATATAAAAAGAGAACAAAAATATTAAAAAATTCTCCTTAGTTGGAGCATGACCAGAACTCACGTATCAACCGAAGTTAGATACACCAAACTATCACCTCCTTTTCTCCAAAAATGGTTAGTGGTTAAGGTCAAACAGGTGTGGTCCATATTCAGGCTCACTCCCTTGTCGAGGTGAGTCCCTTTTGTGCATTTTTTTACATTTGTATTTACGGTGACCACATCACACTAATTAACAAATAAATATAGCGATCATGCCTTTCGATGACTACAATGGGAGGCTTAACATAAGACTTTATTGTGTTCAACCCCACCATGGAATGCCAAAACGTAATCTTAGACAATTTAGCAATGGTCAGAACAAAGAGATCTAGTGCTCTTGAGCAAAGGGAACTAGAAGTTCTAGCCTTAATTGGGTCCCACTTGAGCACCCTCTTGAATAGAGCCCTATATCATAAGGGGATGAAACTAGTCACTACTGCCTGATGGTTATTCTCACAAGAGTTTTATGGCCATGCTTAAACGTTGTTTAGAAATTGCGATCCAACAGGTTCAACAAGACATGAAAGAGGCCTTTGAGAAATAATGTGCTGAAACAAAACGCACTCTAGCAGCTCAGTAGGAAAACTATGTCAACATAGGAGCCGTATCAATAATGTTGGGACCTTAATGAATGAAAGGCTTCATAAAAAGACTAGTAGATTCTTAGATGAGATAAACTCAATCGTGTCTCTACTACTATCCTTATTGCTAAGGACGTGGTAAGGCACACAGGAGATAAGGTCGAGCCTATCTTTGTAAGGTAGGCTAAGGCACTTAATGGCTTAGCCCAAGCCATTAGGGAGGACATTAGGCAACTCAGACCTGCTCCTCCTCCTTCAGTTTGGATATCCTTGTGATGCTCCCTCAAGCTCATGTTTGGTAGTTGCTCAGGCAACTACATAGTCTCTGAAAGAATGGGAAATCCAACTATGGCTAACCCAAGTGTTACACACTTGGAACCCAGCCATAGGATTGCCAATGTGCCCCTTGTGGTTGCAGGACCTTTGAATCAAGGATTTTCTCTGGATTCGAGGAATCACAATGCCAATGTGAAAGTGTCACATGTCCTCGAGATAGGGGGGCATAACCGTTCATATACCCTCCTCATGTTAGAGAGGTTTTATCAAGGCCCACTTAAGGCCTTGGAGTAGGTATGCAAGGACACCAGGCCCTTCCTTCTACACCTCTTCTTCCTTATGAAACTGGGGGTCATGTTAATCACCCACGTCCTCAAGATCAAAACTTGGGGATTGATAAGGTAAGAATGCACTAACAGCCTACCAATGTAGGTCTGCCTTTAGGCATGCCATATAACTTGGGATCTGTTGGAACATACTTCATGGCCAATCAAACACATGGCCAAAGTGATCAAGGGGTTACCCTATGTCAGGACAACAACCATTCCCACGCTTGATTGTAATGGGAGCTTAAAGGTATCTTGTAGATCCCCCTCAAGACCCTCGCCACTTGAGGGGCAATGCCAGGTTCCAGACCTACCCCTACAAGACCAATTGGCCACCCTTTGCCTTAGAAGGGTCAATAGACCCTTGTATGGTAAATCATATGTTTGCTCTATTTTGTTTCAACTTCTATGTGTGCAGCCGCTGCAAATGAAAAAAACAAAGCAAACGTCCAAAAGGGACTCACCGTGACTAGGGAGTGAGCCTAATTACGAAGCACACGTCTTTGACCGCAACCGCTCACCATTTTCGGAGAAAAAGGTAGTGATATGTTGGTATATCTGACTTCAGTTACATCATAAGGATTGCGCATGCTTCAATTGAGAAGACTTTGTCAAATGTTTTTGTGGATTTTTATGATAGAAAGTTAAAAGATATGGACTTCACTCAAGTGGAAATTACAGTGATGAAACATGGACCACAATACCTTTCCATGTACACTTAAAAAAGTTAGGAACTGGGGTGGAGACAAAGCCAAGAGGTCAACAGTCCACTTACAAGCCTGAGTCAATCAGGTTTTTAAACCTGGCACCCTTGACCTATAATAACTCAAACGAGTTTAGGTTTAACAAGATTAAGATGGAGCAAACCATGTTCAAGTCTCTGGATTAGGACCAGTGCAATCAAGGGACAAGCTTTTTGTCTATCAAAGCCCTAATCAGTGGCACAAACCTAAGTTCACCTGACTTATTTAGTAGTGATAGTAGTGATAAGAGCAATGCAATCAAGGGACAAGCCTTGGCCATCAAAGCCTTAAACTAAAGCCTCAAATCTCAACTTGTTGATTTGTGGGACCAGATTAAAACTAGAAAGTTATACAAGGTAAGTACAGTAGAGATCTATGTTACGTTACGCCTAGCTAAGTTATGCTACTCCTTGGGAAAAAGCACAAGTGTGCTATAAAATAAAGCTTGAAGAAGTTTTATAATGAGTGTGTGTACTGGTTTGGACTGACGTAGAGTCCTTTATTTATAGAAAACTAAAAATGACAACTGCTCCTATTTCTTAGGCAACTTCACCCACATTTGGCCACTAGGCTTTGTCTTTGTGCACGAATCTTCAAAGAATGAGTCCTGAATTTAGTATTCGAGGAAAATCCGTGGTGCTCATGTTCGTAATCTTAGCAGAAGTCTCTTCTAAAAACCCGACATTTTCTTGACTTAAGCTTAATACCCAAATAACTGAAATTGAAGTTCAAGTAACTGCCTTGAGTTTGGGAACCACCTATCTTGCAACCTTCCATATAGCCGCTTGACCTTAAGTTCACTTCACCTCTCAACGATCTTGACCTCAACCCTCGACCTCGTGTCAAGGGTAATAACTCTCCCAGGATGCTAGGCCTGAGACGTCATTACCTCAGCACCTAAAGGCTTAATTCCCCTCAAGAGAAGCCTCACTTGGTCAACACGTTGAACATTGCTCAAAACGGTGTCGTTGTAGCCCCTTTGAAATTAGGTGTAAACAAATGCCTCCGTTTTAGCCATTGGTAAATTAAAATTTACAACAGGTAAAATTTTGCCCGATTTGATCCTCAACGGCTATAGGATTTTTAAGAGAACACTGTATGTTGCTTGTTTTCCTTTTCGCATCTCTATAAATATGACAGTTAGGGCTTGAAACTCCCACTTTCTTGATTGGTTCTCTCTCTTTGTTGTCACCAAGTGCTTTTGGAAATTCGTTCCTTTGTTCTTAAATCACTTAATTCTTAACTCAATATGTTATTCATCCTTCAGTTCCTTCTCATTTAACAATGGCACAAATCTCATTCACCATTTATGCTCCCCTTGCTCAGGTGGACAGTCTAATTGTGGAACTGACATGCCTTCTTCAATCTGACCCTTGATCATCTCTGATTTTCTTCAAGGCCTAATTGATCTCAACATTATCAAAGAGGATCTTTCTTGGTTGTCAGAGGATGATCTTTTATTAAACCTACCATCTTGTTCCCTAGGGTCAATCTTTTACCCATCCCGCCAAATTCCCAGTCTTAAGGGATTGCTTTCAGATACTAACGAGTCTCTTCTTATTGGTGCAGTCTCTTCAGGTCATTATTGATGAGGCAAGTGCAGTTGCAAGGAAGCAACACCCTTTAAAGGATGGACATTTCTAGCCAAGAGATACCCTAAATGGGTAGATGGGCTGACGATGACCTATGATGAGAAATGGAAGCACCTTCACATCTATGAAGCCATTAGGCTCTCTACCATCGCCCTCAGGTATGACTTCCCCATTGTAATAATATTAACTTGCTGTTGGAATAGCTATTATAACGCTTTTGTCCTTGTTGAGGGCTTGCTAGGAATCACTCTAGAGGACATAGCATTCGTAACAGGACCTTTTCTCTAGGGGAGAAAAGTTGGCCCTCGAGCTTTTGTTTCTTCCAAAGCTGAAGCTTTTGCCTCATCCTTCATTGTCACAGACTTGCCTGGAGGTTATGAGTTGTTTGTCAAAAAAGTTATGTAACAAAGTCTCATGACTTTGGGTAAGGTTTCAAAGGGAAGGAGGTGTGCTTTGACTTCATTTGGTTGAACAAATTTTTCTTTGCAAACTCTTCTAACTCAGCTCTCAAATTCCTTAGGACCATGGCCTGCAACTTAGCTTTTCATAGTGGCCCTTTATCCTTGGGTCCATTGTTTTTGGCCCAGGTATATGGTTATCTTAGAGACATCATAGCCAAAAACTATGCTGTCCACGTAGGTGGTCCTATGTGGCCGGTCCAAGATATACCTTTTCTAAGCCTAAGGACAAAGAACCTGTGGTGGGCCAAGAGGACTTCTCTTCAACCTGCTCAACTTCCAGAGCTTTTGCCCTGAATCCAGAAATTAGATCCCTTTATGGATACCCTGTTGCTTGTAGGTAGATCCCATATGCCATGCCACGTTTTTCAGCCTGGCACCAAGCCTATTGGTCCTTCTTGCAGGTCAAAGGTGTAGATAAGTATTTTATGCTCTTGTGTGAGCTTGCAGGTCCCAGCTCAAAAAGAAGCCAGCCAATCGACATCGGCCTAACCCCACAGAAGGCACGATCAGGTAAACGACCTCTTTTGAAGTATACTTCAGTCTAATTTTAGTCGCCTGAACAAAGACTGATCTCTATTCTTTTCCTTTTAGCATCTATCCAAGCCACTCCTAGGAGTGTTAGGACTGGATGTTTTACTCAAAAGCTGCTAAAGAAGTCCCCTCCAGGCACCTCTTCACCAGACCTCAAGGTTGGTGGCTCGAGAAAGAAGAAGAAGGATATTGTTCCTTCAACTCTCCCTGCTACCATAAAAGATGAAGAAGAAGAATAAGAGATACTCATATCATAGTTAGTGAGAGAATGAAGAGCAAGACTCCCTGTATCAAAAGTGTTAGCCTTTCTCAATTGATATTCTCTTCAAAGAAGCTTCTAGCAAGGCCTTTTACATCCACAGGAAGAGTCGGCTCCATAAATTGCGGAGATAATAGATTCCTTATCTCAAGCGACTGCACCAGAGCCTCATAAGGATACTGGCTCCTTAAGCTTGAGTACTGAGGAAGAAGGTGATATGGTTGTCTCAGTTATGGAGCCAATCATAAGTCACCTCCCTGAAGATGTTCCCCTCCTAGCTATCTTTAGCCAAGGTCTTATGCAAGCTTCCTTTGTACTCATAGGAGGCCCAATCTATACTGAAGAGATTGTTGAAGGTAAAGGCCTCTCTAGTTTTCTTGTTCTTGATGTTTCAAACCATGTTTGGATCTAACATGCATATGCCATATTCACCAGAAGCTCCTTTCGAGGAAGGTGCACCAGCGGGCTGAAGAGCCAGCAATAGTTTTGATGGTTCAGACACCTATTGAACTTCAGTGACAGATGTATCATTAGAGGCACCCATGATAGTAATGCAAATAAAGGCCCCTTCTTCACCTCAAATTAAGGTCGCAGAGGTAAAGGCATTTCTTTTAACCTTGGTTGTACTCCAACGTCAAAATCTTGCCTGACTCTTTTGTCATTGACCTTCTGCAGGTCACTCCTTTGAGAGCCATTCCTTCCTCAAGGATAAGGGGAAAGTTTTCTACTTTGGAGAAGTTTAGAGCAAGTGGTAGATTGGCTTTCTAACAAATGGACTCCCTATTTTAACCCTAACTAATGGGGCCACTTTTTATGAGGTCATTTCCCTGGTAAGATCCCTAAAAGAAGGTCCATAGGTGGCTTCCTCTATTGCAAGGGAACTCGAAGTCCTTGAGGAGGTATTCTTGAAGGTGAACCAAGATGTCCCAGTCCTTCTTTAGAGGAAACGACATTGCCATTAGAAACCTTGGGCGTTCACCTACCCTAGGTGGCCTGTAGCTATTATTTGAAGAGCTCCAAGCAGTAAGAAGGATCCAGGAGCATCAAGCTCAAGGAATTAGAAGTTTGGAAGACGAGATCCATTATTTAGAGGAGAGGCTAAGCCACCTTAAAGGAGAGCTGCTCTCGTTGAGACAATAACGTACCTCTCAAGGTTTAGTGGTTGGAGGACTCGAAGAGGCCACCAAGGAGGCTCTGAGGAATAATCAAGCACTTCAAGAAGAAGCCCTCTCCCTTAATCATGAACTGAATGACACAACCAATCAACTACTTTCAATAGAGGAATCCTTAGTAAGGAGTAGGACTCAACTCTTTTGATATTTTTAGTCCTTGCAAATCGATTATAGTTGTATAATTTACTCGCATGTGATAATATTCTTTTGTATGTAAGCCATGTACTCTTTCCATAACTAATGAAATACGCATTTTGTTTAATACATCTCTTAGACTGGTGGTTCTTTTTTTTTTTTTTTTTTTTGGGTCGTAATTAAAGGATCATGAGGTTGATCCTCAAGACATTGGTACTAAAGTTGAGCCCATAGCTCTTGAAATCTATACTTAAGGACTTCCTTATTAGAATCCTAGATTGATGGCACATATTTCCTTAAGAACCTTCCATTCATGGCCCTTGGGTGAGTTCTTCCATCTAGGTCTTGAAGCAGATATGTATTACCTCCAAATACCTCTATGACTCTGAACAGGTCCTCCTACTCTGGGGACCATTTCCCAAATACTCGATATTTCTGGCCAATGGGTAAAGCCACTTTCATGATAAGATCCCAAATGTTAAAAGACCTAGGATTTACCTTTATGTTGCAAGCTTTGGCAACCCTATTCTTTTAAGTTTCCAACTTATAAAGAGCATCAAACCTCACTTAGTCTAAATTAGTAAGCTGTCCATCGTGGGCTACTCATATTCAAGTTTAGAAAACCTCCTTTGATGAGCTAGTCTAATAGATTGAACTATTACTTCCATTGGGAGCACAACACCATGGCCATACGACAAATGGAAAGGAGTTGTCCTAGTTGCATCTTGTTTAGAACTTCTATAAGCCCAAAGGGCATCTAGTAGCAACTCATGCCACTTCTTGGGATTATCCTCAATGATCGTTTCAATGTTGGCCTTCAGAATCTTGTTAGTTAAGTCTGCCTTGCCATTAGCCTGAGCATAATAATGTGTTGGGTTCAAAATTTCTAGGTTGAAACTCTTGGCAAATTCCTTAACCTCAACACCATTAAACACTCCAGCCTGGTCCATAGTGATGGTTTCTAGGATACCAAACCAACATAGGATGTACTCTTTGATGAACTCAATCACATTTAGCTAATTGATATTCCTATATGGATAAGCTTCCACAAACTTTGTGAAATAGTCAATAGCCACTATAATATAAGAGTGTTGTTTACTAAAAGGAGGGTTAATCTCCCCTTTGATGTCCATTGCAGAACCCCTAAACAACCATGGTTTGAGAATAGCATGCATCTTAGTAGTAGGGACTCTTGGCACATGTCCTTGTTTTTGGCATGCTTTGCGTCCCTTGGCATGCTTTATGCAATCATCCATCATTGATGGCCGATAGTAGCCATAACGCCTAATGAGAACTAAATGGGACCCACTGATACCCTCATGGGCTCCTACCATTACTAGCATTGCTTCGTTCAAGTTAAGACACTTGAGAAGCACTCCACTAGCATTCCTTTTGTATAACTCTCCAGACTCATCGTCAAGATGGAGTTTATGAGCTCTTGTTTTCATCTTTCCGTCCTTAATGTAATCTTGAGGGTTCTTGAAGTAATCCACCAAAGGCTTTCTCCAATCTTCTTGTTGACGTAGGACAATTTGATACACCTCATAGTACTCCAAGTGTCTACTTGGTGCGTCTTCACTCACGAGGGTTGAGGACTCAGTGTTCTCAATGTCATGATCTAGAACCTTAGCCTTAATGATCACGGTCTCTTCAAAACAAGTTCTAGGCAATTAGTACCCGGATGCCAACTGAGCCATGTCATTGGCTGCCTTATTCTGTTCCCTGGGAATATGTTTGAACTGCACACCATCGAATTTACTCAATAGCTTTTGTAGTACTAATTGTTATTGATTTGAGGTATCACTCAAACAATAAAATTTCCCTTTTACTTGTCAAATTACCAAGTGCGAATCCCAGTTGATGTTAACATCGAGGAATTTCATTTCCAAAAGAGTTTAAAGGCCAATTATCAATACCTCATATTCTGCTATATTGTTAGAACATTTGCCTACTAAGTTGACAACCATATTATTGATGATCCTACCAGGGGATTCTATCATGATTCCAACTCCAGCACTTGAATTGGTCCTCTAACAATCAAAGAATAGTATCTAAGGAACCAGTTCAACCACTAGAAGCTGTTCTGGCTCATCGTTTCAGCCAATATGGATATTTCAGTGGTTAGCTAAAAGTCTGCTATAGAATGCGCCTTTACTGACTTTTGTGAGACATAAACCAACGCAAACTACTATAGAGCTAAGCTCCACTTATTCAATCTCCCTCTTAGAAATGGTGTATCTAGCATGTACTTGAGGACATCAGCCTAGGCAACCACATATATAGTAAACGCCAAGCAATAATGTCTCAATTTTGTTGATGCATAAAACAATGATAGTCACAATTTTTCAATTAAAGAATACTTTATTTCACATTCATTTAGGAAACGGATAAGGTAGAACATAACCTATTCAAAACCTGGCTCATTAGCATCTTGATCAAGCAAACGACCAATAGATTCCTCAGAAGAGGAGACATAGATCTTCAAAGGCTTGCCTTTCTTTGGTGGAATAAGTTTTGGCAGCCTAATCAAGTACTCCTAAATGGCCTCGAAGGCTGCTTGATGTGGATCCTCCTACTTGAAGTCCTTTTCAGATTTGAGCCCCAACAGCGGAGACAAGACTTTTGTTTTCCCTGTAACATTCGAGATAAAACATCATAGGTAGTTAACATGTCCAAGGAAGCGTTGAAGCTCCTTTTTGTTTGAAGGTAGTTTGGCCTATTGGATGGCCTTAGTCCTATTAATATCCACCTCGATGCCGCTTTGGTGCACCCAAAAACCTAGAAAGTTCCAAGCTCGTACGTTGAAAGCACATTTTAATGGATTTATCTTAAGGTTATGGGCCCTCATTCTAAAGAACGCACCTCTTAAGTCCTTCAAGGGTTTGACTTAGGTTTTTTATTTAACCATGATATCATCTATATAGACTTCCATGGTCTTTCCAGTGAGGTCATGAAAAATCATGTTCATGTCTCTTTGGTAAGTGGCTCTTGCGTTTTTTAAACCAAAGGGCATAGCTACCCATTCAAACGTCCCTATTAACTCAGGATACCTAAATGCCATTTTATGGGTATCTGACGAAGCAATCATAACTTAATAATGCACACAGTAGCCATCCATAATGGAAAAAACCTCATGCCTCGAGGCTGAGTCAATGAGCACATTAGCAATAGGCATTGAATACTAGTCGTTTGGGGTAGCTGCATTCAGATCTCAGAAATTAATACAAACCCTGATTTTGCCATTCTTCTTAATGACGAGAACAATATTTGCTAGCGACTCAGCATACCTGGCAGTTATGATGAATTTGGCCTTTAAGAGTCTCTCAATCTCTTCCATGACCAAATCAATGACCTCTTTAGACATCCTTCTCTGGGCCTGAATGATGGGCCTCGAGGTTGGCTTAATAGGAACCCTATGGTCAACCACGTTTCTGTCTAGGCCAGGCATTTCATGATGATCCCAAGCAAAGTTAGGTACTACTCTCTCTCCTCCTCGGAAAGTAGAGAGCTCAAATAAGTGGGTCTTGTGTCTTCTGTTGAACCCAAATGAACCTCAAAGAAGGGGTCTTTGAATTCATCCCTTAGATCCACCATTTTGGTTGGTGCTACTCTTCAATCGTAGAGCTTCAGCTTTTTTTCTTGTGTTGTATGGACTTGAAAGCCATTTAATGGCTACTCAGTCCAAAGTTGATCCTCAGCACGCCTCAAGCATTGCTAACGCTGAGGAAATGGCCTCTTAGGCCAAAACTAGGAGGTCTTGGTGCCTTTGCAGCAAGATGCTGGAGTGCCTTGGAATTCTCCTTCATAAAGAAGGGCCCTCATGAATCCCCAGAAGTCAGAGTCTTCAAACTCTACACCTGCTTGAGCAACCTTAGCTTCAATCAATAGCTTGTCAAGGATGGCTATTGTGTCCTGCTATTGGGTGGATTGTGAAATGTTTCTTTTAACATCTAGAGGATCAACACCATCCTCGTAGAATTTTCTCTCATATTTGTAAGCCATGAATGGCCTGTTATTTGCAATAATAACCTCATTTTTGTAATGGTTCCAAAAGATTAGCAACTGGTGAGGTGAAGACTAAATACCATAATTGGCATGTAGCCAATCCCTCCCATCCCTCCGAGAAAAGCAACATAGCTCAAGGTAGTTTCCAACATAAAGAAACCTATCAGCTTACTTAAGCTGCCAACAGTTAAGTCAATCATGATGACAGCTCCATATTTGGTAGTAGCTCCAGAAAAGCCACAGATTGCCGCATCTGAAGTGATTGAGTGTTCTCGAGACTTACTAATGACCCCCGATGTTTAAGAAGGCAACACGTTGATTGCTGTGCCTTGTCCAACTAGACCCGGTTCACTAGAATGCCATCAAATTTCGCCTTTATGTATAGGGGCTTGAGTGTTCTCGAGAAGTGATTGAGTGTTCTCGAGACTTACTAATGACCCCCGATGTTTAAGAAGGCAACACGTTGATTGCTGTGCCTTGTCCAACTAGACCCGGTTCACTAGAATGCCATCAAATTTCGCCTTTATGTATAGGGGCTTGATTTGTTTATTAGCGGTGTTAAGCCCATCAAACATCATCTTCGTAATGTCAGGTGTGTCACCAGGCAATTTGGATGCTATAGCATTAACCTTACAAGACAAACTGTTAAGTGTACCTTTAGTGCCTGCTACTTCAGTCATGAGCTCCACTCGAGGATCCTCATATGATCCTATCATATCACTCTCAAGACCTTCTTTGGCATCAGCTTCCATGAACTCCAAAAGAAGGAATAAGGAAGTTCTGACATCAACTGTTTCATGGAGCGTCCTGAATTGTATCTAGATCCCTTGGTTTGCGACCTCCTGGCTGTCAACCATGCCTGTATCTTGGTTCTATTATTGAGGACTGCCATTAGTTTGCATGTCCTATTCTTGAGGTTGGTCCTTGACATCTAAGGAAGTCGGAGCATGCATAGTGTTTGGGAGTGGCATTAAGTTTGGGTTGCGTATTCTTGGAGAGGCGGAGGATTTTGGGACATACGCTGGGAAGGAGAATGATACGCAAGATAAGGAGGAGGCTATTTCTCCAGGCACACGTACTATCCTTTTTGCTTCTGGCTCGGTTTTACTTCCCCTAAAGACTTTTACTGACTTTGTTTCCATTTCCTCTCCTTTGAGTGGCGCTCCAGTTATGGGTTCCACTGATATCCCTCAGGAGTTAGAGGAGGCTCAGGATTCCATTCTCGGGGTTACCACCCCCATTCTTAGTGCTTTGAGCCAGCCAGCTAGTGTGCCAATCCTCAATGTGTCGAACCAGTTTGAGAGCTTGTCGGACGCCTCTACTTCCCCATGTGTCAAGGTGCCCGTGGTTGTCCCTTATCTTGGGCATCTTACTCGTGTGGATTCTAGGCATGGGGTGCCGCATTGCCTCTTAGTTGGTTTTATCACAGTGATCGGCTGTTGGAATATTAAGGGTCTCAACAACCCTGAATCTTCCCATGTTGTTCGCAATTGGATATCTTCTAATTGATTATCTGTCATTGGTTTGGTTGAGACCAAAACCAAACCTTCTGATGTAGAGGCAGCGATTGCTTGCTGTGCCGATGGATGGAGATTTCTTTTAAATGGGGTCTTCCCCTCTCGGTGTCGCATTATCGTTGCTTGGGACCTGGGTGTCTATAGAGTTGAGTTAATTTGGGGAGGTGATCAGTTCCTCACTTGTCATGTTTCTGATCTATCTGGAGCTATGGGCTTTGTCGCCACATTTATTTATGGCTAACGAGCCTGGACCACATCGGGTATTATGGGACTACCTTCAGAGTGTTAGCTCCAGTCTATTGGGTGAGCCTTGGATCCTTCTCGGGGATTTCAATTCCATCCTTAGTCTTTCTGATAGATGTGGCGGCCAGGAGAGCTGGCCAGGTCATATAGACGATTTTCAGGAGTGCATTACCGAGGCCAAGCTTACGCCTAGTCCTTCTTCTGGACTTCATTTTACATGGTCCAATGATGCTGAGGATGACAAATTGATCCTCAAGCAACTTGATTGGTGCCTTGTCAGTGAGGGTTGGCTTAGGGACCTGTTGCATCTACTGAGTTCCTTACTCGACATCTTGTTTCAGATCATAGTGCCATTATTGTGAGAGGACTTAGGGCACATCGTGCCAGGCGACTTCCATTCATGTTCTTCAACTTCTCGGCCAATCATGAGGACTTCCTCCCCATCGTTAGCCGACTATGGGACACTTGTGTTGAGGGTACTCCAATGTATCAGCTCACTAAGAAGCTGAAGTTACTAAAGAGTGAGTTGAAGGCTCTCAACACCAACCATTTTAGCCATATCTCGGCCAAAGTCGAGGTGGCCCGTGATGGGTGGGCCATGCGTCTGAAGGTTTTGATGAGGACCCTGAGAGTCCTACACTTAGATTAGAGAAGCACCGTCTATTCCGTGAGTATTCACACTTATGCTTGGATGAGGAGGGCTTCTATCGTCAGAAGTCGCGTATTTAGTGGCTTTCACTAGGAGATTAGAGCACTCGGTTCTTCCATCTGTCTGTCCTCCATAGGTAGGCTCAGAACCGGATTTTGTCAATTGGTTGTCCAGATGGTGTGAGGACATATGATCTGTAGTTGATATCTTGTACTGGGGTTACTTTCTTCCAGGAGCTGTTGACAAAGCCTAGTGGTCTGCTGACTGAGGATATTTCAAACCTCTTTGAGGCATGCTTTTCTGAGGATCAGGCTCGCCCGCTGATCTCCCCTATCTTTGCTGTCGAGGTTCGTGATTCTCTCTTTTCTATTATTGACGATAGGGCTCCAGGGCCTGATGGTTACACTTCGGTCATTTTCAAGAGGGCTTGGGAGGTGGTGGGTGGAGCAATTACCTGGATCTGTCTCGTGCCTAAAGTGGAGTCTCCTTCCACTTTTGGCGATTTTAGCCATATCTCCTACAGTGTATCACTAAGATCCTTGCAAACAGGCTAAAAGGTGTCCTCCTTGGGCTTATTGATGATGCTCAGACCGCTTTTGTTCCGGGTCGTCGGATTTCTGATAGCATCTTTTAGACATAGGAGTTGATGCGTGATTATCACCTTCAGTTCACGCCTCGTTGTGCACTGAAGGTTGATATCCGCAAAGCTTTTTACACGGTCCATTGGGATTTTGTTATAGTCGGTATGAAGAGTATGGGGTTTCCTGAGATCGTGGTTGGCTGGATCCGTGACTGCCTTTCTACAGCCCACTTTTTGATTGCCATCAACGGCAAACTTGAGGGTTTTTTCCACTCTAGTCGAGGTGTCCATCAGGGTGACCCTCTCTGTCCTTATCTATTTGTCATCGCTATGGAGGGTGCCTGAGGTTTGCTTCACCATGCTATTGATGACCCGCGGTTTCGTAATCACCCGTGTTGCAGTCGCATTGGGTTGACACAGTTATGCTTTGCTGATGACCTAATGATCTTCTGTCCGGGAAATTTGGGTAGTGTCGCAGTTGTTCGTGAGGCTTTAGATCGCTTTGTTGTTCTCTTGGGGCTCTCCTCGTATGCAGCAAAGAGTTCTATTTTTCTAGCAGGAGTTAATTCTGTGACTCAAATGGATATTCTTAGCATTCTAGGATTTAGCCTTGGGCAGTGCTCGATTCGGTATCTGGGAGTGCCGCTCATTACTTCTTTTCTGCGGTATGTAAACTGCAAGCTGCTTTCGGGTCGGATCCTCTCCCGTATTCGGCTATGGACCTCTCATTCTCTGTCATACGCTGGCCACCTACAGCTCATATGATCTATCCTTTTCGCTATTCAGGTCTACTGGTCATTGATCTTCATGCTCCTAAAGACAATGATTAGGAAGATTGAGTCGACTTTAGTGATGTTTCTTTGGTGAGGCTCTTGGCCGACCTCATGGGGAGCAAAGGTAGCTTGGAGGCATCTATGTTATCCTCGAAGGAAGGGAGGTCTAGGACTCCTTCGTCTCACTGAGTGGAACCAGGCTTCAATTATGAAGCACATCTGGTTCCTTCTTTCTGACCCTTCCTCGCTCTGGCCGCACTGGGTTCACCTGAACCGGCTCAGAGGGAGGAGCTTCTGGATGATTCGGGTGATGAGTTCAGCTTCGTGGTTCTGGCGTCAGTTTATGTCAGCCTGTCGCCTCTTCTCTGGCATGATTTAACACGTCACACGCGCTGGCCTTAACACTGCCCGACGGATTGATTATTGGTTACTGTGCAGCTGTCTCTCGGAGCGCTTCACTGCTCGACTGCTCACCCCTTATGGGCTTCGGTGGGATTCTTGAGTCTCAACCATTATTGGGGGTGATCAGTGGAGATTTCAACATGGTTGTTCAAAGCTCCAACCCATCTGGGACGCGATTGTTTTCAGCTCTTAGCCTAGTGTGGCAGATTCCATCTAGTGGTTGCGTGACCCTTTTGTTATGCATCTAGGTCGAACAAGGTTCATAAGCTAGGGATAGATTGGATAAAAGAGAATTAAGATGAGAAGAGAAGTCAAAGAGATGAGAAGTAGAAGAATATATAGAGAGAATCTAGATCAAAGAGGGGAAATAGACTTTCATTATCATTCATCATATGTGTTTACAAGAGAAACTACTCTTATCTAAACTAGCTAGGACACTAACCGAAACTAACTGACCTTCCCTCCAAAACAAACATTCAAATGCATTACTAATTCTCTTTACTAAATGCATTACTAAGATACTAAATTGATCTATTACAATTATAGCTTTATTAGACTAAACACATATCCTAGAATCATAACAACACTCCCCCCTTTAAAGATTCTTGTCCCCAAGAATCTAAGAAAGAAGTATAGCTTCAAGATCTTATTAATTCTAGTGACAACTTCAAGATACATATTATTCTTGTATTAGCCTCTGCTAATCCAGCCTAATAGCAGCACCTATCCTGCATACTAATTTGCAATTGGTTCAGCCCATTCTTCAGTACTGTAGTAGCGCCAAGCATCAGATTTTGCATATGTCTTCCCATTTAAGAATCTGATGAATGTAATGGCCAATGTCCTTGAACATAAAATTGTTGCTACTAGAGCTATGAAGACCATGATGATGTGTTGCAATAGCAAATGAATTTGCCCAGACTAAGACTGCCTAGCATACTTCCCAAATCAGGTGGCTTGTTATTAGTGTTCAAGGATGAATATACAAGAACTCCACAACCTTGTGCCCTTCCTTTGTTCTAACTTAGCACACTTGTCATGTGAAATTAAGCACAAGCTTGCACATGCTGCTTACCCCAATAGCACCAGCTCAGTTGCTCACAAATTTAGAACTATTGTCCATTGAATTCCTTATCCTCATTGCCAATTTCATTGTTCTTGTGATCCAAGAACACACACCAACCCTATCAAAAAAATAGTTTACCTTCTAAGGCTGTTTTAGGTTCATGTTCTTAAGCATAGAAAGCTTGTCAAGAACTCCTTTATTAAGCTTGAAAAATAACAAACCAGGGGGTCTTCCATGATAGACCAAGATTGGTTGTGTTCTTGTCCTTCTTCTCTTGCTTAAGTGACATTTCTTGAGGTTTAAATGAAGGATCAAGCTAATGTCTCCACCTTGCTATATTGGAAGTTTAACTCGCAACTTCCTAATATTAAGTACTTCAATGTGTACTACTAACTACTTTGCTGTAAATTCCAGTGGTTTTAAACCCTACTTAGCTTCCTTCGAGGCCAATTGCTTACCTCTCTCACTGGTTTGTGAGACTTTTGTGTTCTGTTCTTCAAAATCAAATGCTGTAGTATTCGAAACAACCTCAGAAACTTACGCATTTTGATGTTCTTCCACACATCCTGCTATGTTGGAGTGTAGTGCAGCAAAATTTTGATTATTGTATGAAGTATTTGATGATGCATCTCTTGAAATAGCTGAGAGATTTGTGACATGAAGTCCTCAAAAAATGTCATGGAATGTTGGAATTGCTTCACTATCGATTCTGTTGCACTTCACTCTGACTATATTGTCACCGTCTTTAATGGAATCAGCTCAGATGCAAGCTTGAATTTCCCTCAACTAAATCAAATTCACTTTAAGAATAGTCACACACAAGGCACTGCTGCTGGTCACGATCCTTACGATAACAAGCTCTGAACTAAAGTCTTGAACAAAAGAATCAAACATCAGCTCTTGAAGCTAATTGCAGTACATTCTTGATGAATTTTAGCTTGGTCGTGATTAATGCAGCTATTCTTTTTAACTTTAATCTGAACACTAAACTTAATTGTTGTAGAACTATGTTAACCTCATCAATTAATTGAGCGCCTTCCAGGTTCAGCTTTAGATCAACTAAATCACCACCTTAAACTAGATTTTCTTGATCAACTTCATTCTAATCAAGCAACGTACTGGCAACAAGGCCTAACTGCCGCAGATCTAGCAAATTTTCAGTAGATTGTCAATAAAATAGTACCTAAACAACTAGATGTGAGTTGAATTTTGATCCGGTTGATCGTGTAGAAGTTCTTGCACTTTGATCGGCTGGAATGAACTAAAATTCAGCACCACAACCTATTTTTGTTTATCAATTGCAGCTAGCACCAAAAGCATGACACAATACAAACTCAATCTAGTTGAAATAGATTCGACTAAATTAAATGCAAAGCGTCTAAACTCCTTGCGCCGCTACAACAATCAGATTTTTAATTTTCTTGATTAAGAGCTTGATTTGGGATCAAATCAAGGCTCTGATACTAATTGTTATGAATCTAGGTCGAACTAGATTCTTAAGTTAGGGACAGATTGGATAAAAGAGAGCTAAGATGAGAAGTAGAAGAATATCTAGAGAGAATCTAGATCAAAGAGGGAGAAATAGACTTTCATTATCATTCATCATATGTGTTTACAAGAGAAACTACTCTTATTTATACTAGCTAAGACACTAACCGAAACCAACCAACCTTCCCTCCAAAACACACATTCAAACGCATTACTAATTCTCTTTACTAAATGCATTACCAAGATACTAAATTGATCTATTACAACAACAACAACAGTCCCAGTGCCACAGGGGCTCCCGCACGAAGCAGGGTCTGGGGGGTGGATGTACCCAGCCTTCCCCCTTCCGGGTGGAAGAGAGGATGTTTTCGAGGACCCCCATCCTGAAGATCGAGTCGTCATGGGAACGTGGTGTCCTGGAAACAATGGAAGCCTCAAAGCATCTGCTTAGGACACCGCGTTAAACTAGCAGTATAAAATATACCCCACAGAAGACAACTACAAGGCACATAGTAAAGCAAATAGTACATGGCCAATAATAGACGAATAATCGGGAAGCAACTAAACAACAGATCAGTGCACTACCTAGAAATCTTAAACTACCAGTCACTTGCCGTACTACTCTACGCTTCCACATCCGCTAGCCCTCCATTGTGCTCTATCTAAGGCCATCTCCTCCCTTATGTTTAGGTGGGTTTGGTCGTGTCAAATCATCTCCAGCCAACTCTTCTTTGGCCTGCCCCTCCCTCTTCTACCTAGCGTAGTATGTAGCTGTTCACACCTCTTAACTGGAGTTGTGGTCGGTCTCCTGCTAACATGTCCAAACCATCTCAAGCGGTGCTTTCTAAATTTATCCTCAATCGAGGGTACACCTAATTTACTTCTGATTACATTGTTCCTGATCCTATCCTTCCTTGTGTGGCCACACATCCAGCGCAGTATCCTCATCTCTGCCACCTTCATCCTCTGTGTTTGATGTTGTTCCATTGGGCGACACTCTGCCCCATACAACATAGCCGGTCTCACTACCATCCTGTAGTATTTTCCATTTAGCAAATTGATATATTACAATTATACCTTTATTAGACTAAACACATATCCTAGAATCATAACACCTTTGTGGAAATTCACTACCAAGTCTGCTTGGGAGACGTTGCAGAGCAGGAGAGAGGAGGACAATATTCATCACCTTTTGTGGTTTTAGATGCATATACCAAGACACTCCTTCCTTCTATGGCTCGCTTCTCGGAAGCGGCCTTGGACTCGAGACCGACTTCTCCACTTCGGAGCACCTGGAGTTCAGAGTGTTTGTGTTCTCTGCGACTCTGCTGATGAGACTCGTGAGCACCTTTTCTTTTCTTGTGCCTTTTCTGCTTCAGTCTGGAGCTCCGTCATCCCGAGTACATCTATTGCTTAGCCTACCCTTCTTTGGGACGACCTTGTTACTTGGGTTGCTCAATGTCGCAAACCCAAGGGTTTGGGACGGTTAATTCAAGAACCAAGGCTAGTGATGGGAAATAAAGGTTAGGTGAGAAGAGAAATAGAGTTGAATTAAGATGAGAATTGAGAGAAAATAAATGAGAGAAAGAAATAATCGTTTGATAATTTTATTGAATGCTCAAAATAATGACAAGTAAACCTACATATAGGCGCGCCTCCTTGGGCTTACCCCATTTCCTATTCTAACAAGGAATCTGTTAAATTCTAGATTAAATGTTGAACTTAACCTAAGAATCAATAGAATTTGGGATGAGGAAGAAGTGAAGGAGATGAGAAAATAGAAGAGTTAAGATGAGAGAAAGAAGTTTTTCTCAAAAGAGATGGTTTAGTATTTTCATTGAATGATCTCAACATTACATAAATTCAGCGCTTATAATCGAGCTTAACGCAAGGGAAAACAAAACAATCAACTAAGCTTTTCCCGCCAAAACTGCTAACCGACTCCTAACCTTAACTAACTTTGGCGCCAGAACTTTAATTTGAATGTTTACAATCAAAAACACCTTATTACATCAATTCAACAATTAAGAACATAACAATCCCCTCCCCTTAAACACATTCTTGTCCTCAAGAATGAAAAGAAGGGAATTTACTTAATAAGAAACGCTTTTCCTCCCAAGTGGTGAACGATTCATCCAAATTACTCCAACTCACGCGAATTTTTTGGTCCTTGGCGTCTGCTGCTGGCATCTGCTCGAGCACTGCATCTGGTTGTAAGACTAAGGAACCATTGGAACCCACTTCTGGAGGACTGGAAGAGGAGTTGTGACCTTCTTTAACCTGTTTTTTTAGAAGTAAAACATGGAAAACAGGGTGAATATAAGAGACGGGAGGTAGTTCAAGCTTGTAAGCCACCTTGCCAATCTTCTCTAAGACTTTGTAAGGCCCAAAGAACCGAGCACAAAGCTTGACATTCCTTCTTACTGCTGCTGTGGACTGTTAGTAAGGCTGTAGTTTCAAGTATAACATGTATCCCACCTCGAAGTTTCTGTCAACCCTTTTCCTATCAGCATACCATTTCATTCGAGCTTGTGATTGATTAAGATTCTATTTCAGTTGCTGTAAAATATGCTTCCTCTACTGTAAGATGTCAGCCACTGCCCCCATTTGTGTCTCAACTCCTTGCAACCCAAAAGGAGAGGGCGGATCATACCCAAATAAGGCTTTAAAGGGAGTCGTGCCTAAGAAGGTGTGAAAATGGGTATTGTACCAGAATTCAGCTAGGGAAAGCCATCGTCCCCACACCTTTGGATGACTAAATACCATGCTCCTGAGGTATTATTCAATGCATTAGTTAACCCTCTCCGTTTGGCCATCAATTTGAGGGTGATAAGATGAACTGAGAGCCAAGGTCGTTCCCAAGAGCCTAAACAACTCCTTCCAAAACCGGCTTGTGAAGAGTTTGTCTCTATCAGAAATTATGGATTGGGGTAATCCATGTAGCTTGTAGATGTTGTCTAAGAATACACGAGCAAGTTTTTCTGTAGTTACAGGTCTTGCCAAGGCGATGAAATGCCCAGATTTGGTGAACCGATCAACAACTACCCAAAGTACCTCTTTCCCTTCTGATTTAGGCAATCCCTCGATGAAATCCATGCTTATGTGTTGCCAAACACCATCCGGAATAGGCAAGGGCTGGAGCAACCCTTGGTATCTATGATCACCAAGTTTGGTTTGTTGGCAAACCTCACAACTTTGTACAAAGCTAGTCACTTCTTTCTTTAAGCCGGGCCAGAAAAAATGTAATTTCAGTCTCTGATATGTCCCTTCAATGCCTGAGTGACCTCCCCAAGAAGAATCATGAGCATCACTGATGATTTGATGTCTAAGACAAGTAGATTTGCCCATATACAGCTTTCCTTGGATTCTGATCACTCCTCGGTTTACAGAAATATCTGTTTCAGCAGTCAGATTGTACGCCTTGCCAACACTTGCTGCAGCTATACATTCTTGTGCAAACGAGTCATTCTCATAGGACTGATGTAACTCTTCCATCCAAGTAGGAGAAATCACGGTAATAGCCCCAAGGGAACCCTGTTCGTGCCCCTCAAACCTGCATGATAGTGCATCTGCTGCCCAGTTTTCTCTGCCTTTTCTGTATTTAATATAATAATTCAGCCCCAACATCTTCATTAGCCCTTTCCTTTGTATTCTCGTAACTATCTTCTGCTCTAATAAGTGTTTAAGACTTTGATGATCAGTTCTAATGATGAAGTGATGCCCATCTAGGTAATGCCTCCACTTATCCACTGCAAGCAAGATTGCAAGGTACTCTTTCTCATATGTGGAAAGAGCTTGATGTTTTGCACTCAAGGCTTGGCTAAGGTATGCTATAGGTCTTCCAGCTTGAGACAATACTGTCCAAATACCACTCCCACTTGCATCTGTCTCTAGAATAAAACTTGAAGTGAAATCCGACATAGCTAAAACAGGAGCTCTGCACATTGCAGCTTTGAGAGAATCGAAGGCCTTTTGAGCCTCTTCTGACCATTTGAAGGAATCCTTCTTAAGTAAATCTGTTAAGGGTTTGGCTAAGGCTCCATAGTTAGCCACAAACTTGCGGTAGTAGCCAGTTAACCCCAAAAATCCTAGGAGTTGTTTCAAGGTGACCGGGACAGCCCATTCTCTCATGGCTTGTACCTTTGAAGGATCGGTTGCAACTCCATCACAAGAGATCACATGGCCTAAATATTCCAGATGTGTCTGAGCAAAAGAACACTTGGCCAACTTAGCATATAATTTATGCTTGCGCATGACCAGAAATACCTCCCTTAGATGCTTCAAATGTTCTTCAAACGATGCACTATAAATGAGGATGTCATCGAAGAATACCAATACAAATTTCCTAATAAATTGCTTGTAGACATCATTCATTAAAGACTGAAATGTAGCAGGTGCATTGGTCAAGCCAAAAGGCATAACCACAAATTCAAAATGTCCATGATGCGTCCGGAATGTAATCTTGTACACATCATGCTCACCCACCCGGATCTGATGATAACCTTGCCGCAGATCTAGCTTGGAAAAGACTCGGGCTCCATGTAATTCATCCAAAAAGTCATCTATAACTGGTATGGAAAACTTGTCTTTCATAGTCATAGCATTAAGTTGCCTATAATCTATACACATATGAGCTGTGCCATCCTTCTTCTTGACAAGAATGACCGGAGAAGCAAAGGGACTATGGCTAGCTTGTATGAAATTAGTCTTAAGCAATTCATTCACTTGCCTTTCAATTTCTGTCTTTTGAGAGTGGGGATATCTATATGGTCTTATCGTTACTAGCTCAGCACCATCTTTGAGAGGAATTTCATGATCCAAACTCCTTTTGGGAGGTAAGGATCTAGGCACTGAGAACACATCCTCAAATTCTGTCACCAACACCTGCACTTCTGGTTCAGTTATGTCGACCATTTTAGCTGTTGATATGGAAAACAACTGGCCTACCCACTGGTACGCACAGCCCTAAAGACCCTTCTTCAACTTCCTTCCTTTAATTACTTGAAGTTGAGCTTGCTCCGCAATGCCTTGCAATGTGACTTTAGAGCCTTGAATTTCAAAAAAGACCGTAACGTTTGCATAATCAAACAGCACAGGACTATAAGTTCTCATCCAATCAACATCGAGCACCATGTCACAACCTCCTAAGGGAAGGATTCTGAAGTCATATTGGAACTTACGGTGTTGCATCAGCCAAACAAACCCCCTGCACTTGTTCTGAGTCATTACAGTCTTCCCATCAGCTACGGTGACAGTAAGGGGATGGGTTTTTATCACTTTGTGACCCACTTTATTGAAAACTTTGGGATCAACAAAGCTATGAGTACTCCCACTATCAATGAGAATGACAATGGACCTCTTCCCAACCTTCCCTTTGATCCTGATTGTGCTATGAGCCCCATTACCGGTTAAAGCTTTTACTGAAATTTCCACTACTGCCTCATCTAGCTCCTCTTCAATTTCCTACTCAGAATCGCTATTATCCTCATCAATTTCTTATTCATCAAAGAGTACCCCAACCTTAGTACCTTCAGCAGACATGAGGTACTTGGGATTACACTTGTGGCCAAATTGGTAAGGCTGATTGCAACGATAACAAAGTTTCTATTGCTGCTTGCCTTCATTCCTGAATGTCCTGGTCTTCCCCTGCTGCAGCTGTGAGCTATTACCACTAGACCTGGTTACATCACTGGATGTCAAACCTGTTGCTTCATAGAGCTTGGCTTTGGCAAAAGCCATGGACAAATCAGTCGGATCCACAACCTTAACCAGATTCTTCAATTTAGGCTTTAACCCACTAATGAAAGCAGCTACATAATAAGACTCAGAAGCTTCAATTTCATTCACAATGCTAGCTCTTAGATTCTCAAATCTAGTCATGTAATCCTTCACAATCGTCTCTTGCTTAACCTTATTGAATTTATCCACTATATCACTATCGTCTTCATCACTATACCGAGCACATAAGGCCCTAGCAAAGTCATTCCAAGTAATGAAAGGTCTACTCCTCAACAAGCTATAGAACCATACCTCATGATCCCCAAGCAAATATACAGCCTTAATTTGCACTTTTTCATATTCATCAATGTGATAAAAATGGAAATAACGTTCACACCTTCTTAGCCATGAGTGAGGTTGTTTCCCCTCAAATGCATCGATCTGCACTCGAGGTTGTCTATGGCTATGGTTCCTGGAGTTGGAAGAATCATCGTTGCTTCCTGAACGCTGCTGCAGCAACTGATCAGGAGGCCTGTCCAGCTCAGATACTCGTGGTCCAGTACCAGCATTCCAATTTGAAGATTAAGGCAGCACTTGCTCATTGTTACCTTGCCTTTCATCAGAAATCATTACATCTGGATCCCGATCTGCGTTCTTTTCATTGACTCCAGTGTTTCCTCCTGAATTCTGGATGTTCTGCCCATCCTCATTGATGGATCTCATCGGTTGAGTTGTCTTCATCAAGCTAGCAGGTATTAATGGATCAGGAATTGTGCTTCTGGTCTGATCTCGATTCTCATTCAATTTCAATTCGAGCTGCTGCATTTGCTGATCAATGCGCTGATTAATCTTTTCCTCCAGATTTTGAGATTGCCGAGCAACTTGATCCGCAATTTTAGCCTCTACCTGTTGTACCCGATGATCAACCCTTTCCTCAATCTGTTGAGGTAGCTTCTCAGTGACTAATTGCGTGAATTGAGCAGTCATTGATGCAAACTTACTGGCGTTTGTCACCAAATCCTGTCCAGTTACATCGCTACTACCTATTCCAACAGCATTGACTGATCTAGTGGCAGCTCGTGCTGCTGCTGATCTAGTGGTGACACCACTAATCAAGAAATTATCGCCTGAATCCATTAATTTGTAATTCGAATGAGGCTCTGATACCAATTGTTAAATTCTAGATTAAATCTTGAACTTAACCTAAGAATCAATAGAATTTGGGATGAGGAAGAAGTGAAGGAGATGAGAAAATAGAAGAGTTAAGATGAGAGAAAGAAGTTTATCTCAAAAGAGATGGTTTAGTATTTTCATTGAATGATCTCAACATTACATAAATTCAGCTCTTATAATCGAGCTTAACGCAAGGGAAAACAAAACAATCAACTAAGCTTTTCCCGCCAAAACTGCTAACCGACTCCTGACCTTAACTAACTTTGGCGCCAGAACTTTAATTTGAAAGTTTACAATCAAAAACACCTTATTACATCAATTCAACAATTAAGAACATAACAATATCCTAGTTATTCAAGGATTTCACATAATTTAATAAACTAAATAAGAAAAACATCCTAATGACATCTAAATTATGTAATTATGGTATTTATAGAGTAATCCTAATGATATTGAACCATCCGGAGATGTCATGCACATGATATTGCCCTGTATTTCAATCGATCATTGTCCTCAAGGATTGAAATCTGGAAACTATCTGTGGATGAAGGACCAATCCTTCCACTTGGCTATGTCTGCCTGAAAGCTCTCCCAATGGACCAAGACTTGCTTGACCTTCTTCCCGGTGTGTGCTATGGTGCGCTGCTTTAAACTTGCTTGGGGTTTGACTTCTTATTGTCCCACTTGGTCACAGTAAGGAAGGTCAGTACTTCGTGCTACGTTCTCTCGCAACTTCTACTTTAGGCGTGAGACATGGAACACCGGGTGAATTTTGGAGCTCGCAGGCAGCTTTAGCTTGTATGCTACCTCTCCAATGCGCGTTAGGACCTCGTAGGGCCAGTATTACCTTGCTATCAGTTTCAGATTCCTTCTCATAGCCACTAATATCTGACAGTACAGTTGCAACTACAAGTAAACCTAGTCCCCTACCTCAAATTACCTTTCAGTCCTGCGTTTGTCAGCCTGTTGCTTGTACCTGTGTTGTTCCTTGTGCAAATGATCCTTGAGCAGGTTGACCATGTTTTGTCTTTCGTTTGTAAAGTCCTCTACTACTGCGGACGCGGACACGGACACGTATGGGTAGTCTAGGGCTAGCATGTGCGATTTGTAGCCATAGAGTGCACGGAAAGGAGTAGTCTTGAGTGAGGAAGGGTAGTTATTGTTGTACAAAAATTCAGCTAAGGGAAGCCATTGAGCCCATAGCTTGGGCTTGTGCATTGCCATCGTGCGCAAATAATTCTCTAGGAATTGGTTGACTCGTTCGGCTTGGCCATCAGATTAGGGGTGGTAAGCGCTGCTCATGTTGAGTTCAATGCTCGCCAACCATAGCAATTCTTCCAAAATAAGCTCTAGAAGGTTTTATCACGATCTGACACAATGTTCAAGGGCAGTCCATGCAATCGGTAAACGTTGTCAAGGAACACTTAGGCTGCTTTTGTTGTGGTATTAGGGTGTGCCAGCGTCATGAAGCGTGCATACTTGGTGAACTTGTCCACCACCACCAAGATTGGGTCCTTGCCCAATGACTTCGACAGCCCTTTGATGAAATCCATGCTGACACTGTCCCACGCTTGCCTCAGGATTGGCAGGGTTGCAGGAGGCCCGGGTAGGGAATGTGCTCTCCTTTGGTGCGCTAACATACATCACAGTTTCCAACCCCCTCCGTAACGCTGTGCTTCATGTTTGACCAGTAAAACAGCCCTTTCTCCCTCATGAGTGTGCCATGCATCCCTAAATGTCCACCAAAGGAGAGTCATGCAAGGCCTCCATAATCTTTTCCCTGAGTTCCGCAGCACAGCCCACATAAATTCTTCCTTTGTAACGAAGCACCCCATCCTTGAACTCCAAAGGCACACTTCAGTGGGTTCATTTCTATGTTATGGTTCCTTAACGCATTTCTCAAGTCCTCCAAGTGCTCTACTTGGGTCTTTAATTTGACCATGATATCATCTATATAGACTTCCATGGTCTTACTAATGAGGTCATCAAAGATCATGTTCATGGCTCTTTTCTAGGTGGCGCTAGCATTGTTTAAACTAAATGGCATGGCTAACCATTCAAAGGTCCCTATTGACCCACACATCCAAATGCGATTTTATGGGTATCCTCCGAAGCAATCATGACTTGGCAGTGCCTGCAATAGCCACCCATGAATGAGAATACCTCATGCATTAAGGCTTAATCAATTAGGATGTCAACTATAGGCATGGGATATTCATCTTTGCAGTGGCTGCATTCAAATCTCCGAGGTTAATCTAAACTTGGATCTTGAAGTTCTTTTTAATCCTAGGAGCAATACTTGTTAGTCATTCAACATATATGGCTGTCCATATGAACTTAGCCTTCAAGAGTCTCTCAGTTTCCTCTTTGCCTAAGTCTATAACCTCTTGGGGCATCCTTCTTTAGGCCTAGATAATGGGCCTCGAGCCTGTCTTGATAGGTGACCTATGTTCAACCACTTTCCTCCCTAGGTGAGGCATCTCATAATGATCCCAAGCAAGCTATCCTTAAAATTCATGAAGCAAGCTTACGGATTGCTTTTTCTGTTCTCCAGAAAGTAGAGAACTCATGTAGGTATGCCTATGGCTTTCAACTAAACCCGACTTAACCTCAAAGAGACTATATCTTGAACTTCAGCCCTCAAGTCCTCCATCTTTTCTAGTGCGGCTCTTAAGTCGGACTACTCCAGCTTGTCTTCTTGTAGTTCTGGACATCAAAGCCATTACTAAAGGTGAACGGCTACTTAACTCATATCCGATCCTCAGCAAGCCAAGCTACCAGCTTTGCAATGGCTGCGAAGACGGCCCTTTGAGCCTCAATTGGGAAGACTTGGCTTCCATTATAAGGCTTCTAAGCGCCTTGAAGGTCCGCCTCATCAAGAAGGGTTCCCATGCATCCCCAAAAATTAGAGCAATCTGACTCCACCTCAGCTTCTATGAGTGGGCTCTCAAGGATGGCTATCACATCTTAGTGTTAGGCATCTGTTGGACTGCCCCTTCTTACCAACAATGGTTCCATGCCATCCTCATAAAATTTTTGCTCAACGAAGTTGGAGCAAGCCATGAATGGATTGTCATCTGCCATAAAAGCTCATATTTGTCATGATCCTGGAAGATCAGCAACTAGTGCAGTGAAGATGGTATACAAAATTTGGCAAGAAACCAATCTACCCCAAGCAATGCATTGTAGGTTAAGGTAGAATCCACTACAAAGAAAGCTATTAACTTGCTCAGATTGCGAATAGTTAAATCAAATGGGAAGACCCCTTTAAACTTGGTGGCCCCTCCAAAAGAAGCCACACATTGCCACGTCAAAAGTTATCAAGTCATCTTCAGCTTGACCAATGACCCTCAACATGTAAGAAGGCAAGTGTTGATGGTGAAACATTATCCACCAAAATCCTATTCACCATAATGCTATTGATTTGACTTTGATGTATAGGGGCTTAATGTGTTTGTTGGCTATAGTAGGTCCAACAAACATCATCTCCATTACATCAAGCAAGTCATCAATTGACTTCGATGTTGGACATTTAACTTTAAAAGACAAAGGATCATAAATAACGTTTGGGCTTACCACTTAGCCATGAGCTCAACCTGGGGATCTTTGTCTAGTACTATTAGATCCCCTTGGAGGCCTCCTAGCACCTTAGTTACCATGAACTAAACAGGGAGAAGCGAGGCAGTCTTGACATTAGCTTGCTAAGGGAATGACCCACACTAGATGTGGGTCCCTTGGTCTATCCCCTTCCCATGACTATCATCAATCTGCATGTCCTTGTCTTGACGTTGATCTTTGGGCTCAACCTTAAGGGTTTTAGACTACTTCATTGGCTTGGGAAAGCCCTCTTCATGGAAGTCCTTCTTTATATCAGACCACGTTGGCTTGACATGGTCTAGTGTTCCACTAGATTAATGCTGAGGGATTATAATCCTCCTCATCATTAGATGCTTATCAAGCCCACAAATTCTGAGGAAGCTGGTCCCACCAATATTCTTTTCTAAAGACAAGAAACTTGCCCATCTCTCGCATTTCTTACGTGGCTCGTTCTTAGCCTTGGTGGCTACGGGCTTTGCCTTTCCTTTTGGATCCTCAAGATCTATTGGTTTCATACTTGTGGCTTGTATCTTGCTCGGCGAAGTCTTTGGCCAGGCAAGTATCAAGTTGAGCTCCTCTATTTGCTGCCTTCTTGTGAAGAAGCTTCCTCTTTTGAAGTCAGGTCTGCTTAGAGGAACCAACATTTTCTTTCACAAGCTAGCTTTTCTTCTAAACATTACAATACGGAACCCCCGAGGGTTGTTATTGTTGGAATTGGTGTCCAGAAAAACCTAATTAGTTAGATTTTAAATATTAAAATAAATCAAATTATTTTATTTATTTATTGTCTAATTATGTTTATGAGTCAAACATGCGTGTGATTGTTTTCTATAATATTCCATGAGATGGACATAGTCCAAGATGACAGGTCAGGTTTGGTTTAAGTGGTCAATAAGATCGAGCCACGGAAAGACTTAGATCGAACTAGTGACATGTTGTAAAAGTATGTTCATAGTCGGTGATAATTTTGGACAACTTGTCTGATAAGACTATAAAAAAATACTTTTGATGACTTATCATGGTCATGTGGATAGAAATCCAAGAGTATTATATTGATATTTTCAATGAGATTAAAACACTAAGTAGGACCACCTAAATTAGTTGTTTCTTTAACTACTACCAAAAATAGTTAATTCTATAAGACGATAACTCTAAATCCTAGAAATAGTCTAGGTTTGAAATGTTAATTGCTTTAATGCACTAAAATGATGAGGTTATAGAGTATAACCAGGATCTTACGTTTGTTGAGCAATTGGATGAAGTGTGATGGGAATGACTATTTTACTAGGAATCTACCATGCAAGATGTCCCCTTAGTTGATCTGCAAATATACAAACAGGTTCTAGAATCTTTGGTCAAAGTACTCCATATATTTGACATTTGGAATTAATATAAAATTGTCCCTGTATTATGAATTGTTCGAGAAGCGCAAGTCGTGAATTACGACGATAGATGTGAGGAAAGTAAGTATAATCGTTAAAATTATTTTTGCCCACGGATATCTAATAGAGGGGTCAATTGCCGTAATAAAAGTTTTTTTGGGAAATTCTTAAGTGAATATATTTAAATCAAGAGTGCAGTAAAACTTATTTAGTGGAATTAAGTTTTACTAAATGTTAATCAATTGTCATCATGAGATGATAATTAGATTTGACTCATTTGGAGCAAGAGTTAGATTGTCAGTAAAGCCCCTTCGCAAGCCTCAACTTAAGCATCATTTGAAAATATTTAAACTCAATTCATTGGATAAATTATATATTATGAGATAAATAAATTGTCATGCTAAACAAATATTCATGAGATGAATATATAATATGATAAATTGTATCATGTTTTAAAAGAAAAAAAAAAGAAAAAAAAGGGATAAAAGCAAACACTCGTGGGGGAATATACTATGGGTGGACCCAAATTTTAAAAAAAATTATAAAATAAAACAGAAGATGCTGACGTCAGCGTCCCTGTGTGTTTAATCCGTGTATAACAAGGAAATGGGGCTAACGTCAGAATATATATATATATATATATATATATATATATATATATATATATATATATTTTTTTTTTTTTTTTTTTTTTTTTGATCGGGTTGGCACTGCACCTCATTTTTTAGGGTTAGCCTCTTATTTTGGGTTTTGGGGGGGGGGGGGGGTGGTTATGATGAGATTCGAACCATGGCCATTAGGAGTAGAACTCGCACCCAATACCATTGGGCTACCATGGGACTCTCTCTCTCTCTCTCTCTCTCTCTCTCTCTCTCTCTCTATATATATATATATATATATATAAAAGTACTGGTTTTGGTTTTTATTATTATGTATTTTTAAAGTTTTTGAACCTAGTTTTCTACCATGACTAAAAATACTAAAATTATTTTAGGGATTTTCTAAATTAATGGTTAGCATAATATTTGAGAAAAATTATTTTTCGAAAAGATTAAAGGTAAAATTTTTGTTCCAATATTTTTCCTAAATTAAATATTTTGGGAGCCTACACTCCGGTGTTAAAAGGGGTCATTATGAAAAAGATCTTAAGGTATCAAGATATTCTTCTTCTAGTTTTAGTTCTTCAAGTCGGAGTTTGAATTTGCGCTTCAGGTATCTTTAAATTATGTATTTGATATTTAATTTGCTTTCCTTTATTTCGTTTATTCTACATACTATGTTTATACTTATTTTATTGCATGTTTTTCGATTGTCATATTATGAGCCTATTCGATTAAGATATGGGTCTAACTAAATGGTTTAATTAGATCAGGGCATTATATTTAAAATTGAGAATTTTTAAATAGGTTTTCTGCTTCACTCGCTCTAGTTATTAAGAGAAAAATTTGGAAATACATTCCCAACAATTGATATCAGGGTCAACTCTAAATATGTTCATGATTGACATTAAAAACATCAGGTTTGATAAAGTTGGAGTATGTAGAATTATGAAATATGAAACTGGGAATTTTATTAAGGCTCCGTTTGGAATGCCAAAATTGTTGCGCAAAGAAAACAAATATGAAGGAAAGCACTTTTTCCATGTTCGTAGTATTGGGAAAAATGAGAAAATCAACAATAGGGACCGAGGAAAACCATTTTGCTCTTGAAATTGAAAGAAAAATGGGGAAAAAATTGAATCTCATACCAACTTAATATGCAATAGACTTGATCTCAACTTCATGTTTCATCAACATGATCCGCTTTGTCTGCCAAATATGTTCATTAATACATTTAAGTATGTTCAGCTGATATAAAAAGCATAAACTGAGTCTAATATTTATCACTTATAGATACATGATCAATATAATATAATCTTCATGGTACATGGGTGAAAAAATTTGAGAAAATTTAGTTCAAGTATCTGAAGTTTGTTAATATATTTTTTAGGTACTATAGGAGTTAAAATGTCTTTAAGGTACCCCCAGACTTAAATATATATTGAAACATACATTAGGTATTTAAGTAATAAAAAGTTAAACTTAGAGTACTTAAATTAGTTAAAATATATTTTTTAAGGTCATGAAATATTTTGAGGTATTTAAACATTCAAAAACTTTTTCAAAAACAAAATCTTTTTACCTAACTTATAACATACCCTTTAAATATATAAATATTTTGTAATCATGTAACCTATTTTTTAAATATTAATACAACAAAGACAGCAACAACAAACACAGTGCCTAAAAGGAACCCACCAAGGCGGGATCTCGGGGTGAAAGGTGTACAATCTTACACTTATAGAGTGCTACCCTAAAGGGAGGCTTTTTCTTACTGTCCCTGATGTATTCTAAAATCGTCTACTCGCAATCAACGTAGCTAAATCGGGTATACGGATCTTATCTACAGAGAATCAGAGTTAAGTTGGATTTTGTTATTAACGTGAGGTTGAAATTGAGTTTTGAGTTGGTTTTAATGAATCTTAACTAAAATAGCAGAACTGACGATAAACTAAAAGTGTCAATTCAATTGAGGTTAGCTCAGGGAATAAATTCAATGTAGTATTACTCGTATCCCATCATTATATTCTACTATGGCAATGGTTTAAGAGGCTTAGGCTACAAGCACTAAGCCTGGGTTAGTATTTAAATTAGGGCTTTGGGTAATGAATGAACTAGTCTAAAGGCATAACCTATCATATTACCCTACATATAGCATAAGTTATCTCATTAGCACTACTTAATTCCTTTGTGGCTCCTAACCAAATATTAATTTGTATAAAGATTGTGTTTAGGGTTGTGTACAACCTCAACCCTAACCATGGGTGAAAACCAGTTATGTTATGGTCTAGACTATAGGCTCGTAGACTAAAGCTAATAATTTGAAAATCTTAACATGGCTACAAGCTCACACAAAGAAAACCAAACAACGATCCTAAATTCCCCAGAGGGGTGCGTATATAACATAACAAAACCATTGTTTACAATAAAATATAAATCTGGGATATGGCCGACTATCCGTTCTTCATCCCTAAACTAAAAGTCTACTCCACCATAAGAGTTCTAAACATCATGAAATCCAATAAAGAAAACAACAATAATAAAAATTAGGATTTGAAGAATCCCCCAATTGATGTTAACGTTGATCCTTGCTTTGATTCCCCCAGTACTCCGACCACTTGTGCTTCGGCGTTTGTGAATTCTTGGGAACTCGTAGCGGCTTCGGGAAGGAGAGGAGAAGGACAGGCATGGACAAAGGTGTGAAATTAGGTCTCCCCCTCTTAATTTATAAGTGGGGCGTCCTTAGGGTACTTCCCGTCCCTCCCCGATCTATCGGGAAAATTGGCCGATCGATCGACCACAATTTTCACAACTTGCGCAGTTAACTTAAAACGGGCGTAACGTTTGATCCGTAAGGATTTATGGGCCAAATTATATATCAAATCGAAGCTATCAAAGAGATCTACATGAAAAAAGTCGTTTCATGCCTCAATTGGCAAATTATTTGGTCATAAATACTCTTCTTTTAACCTTTTGCTCGTTTTAAGCTTGACCGGTTGTCCAAATTGCATGGTCAATCGATCCATGCACCCAAGGAAGGACTCTTTCGGATCAAATCTTGACCATATGGGTACTTTTTTTGCACATGTGGTCAGGTTTCTCAAAGTTGTCTTCAATTATGTCTCGATTATGCTTGAATCTTCCACTTTTCAACCTTTGTTTGCTTCGTTGTACTCTAAGCCAAAATGTACCTAGATTACAACAAAACACACATGTAAAAGTCAAATATATTATGGGAATCAAGAATAAAATATGTAAATATAAGGCACATCAACATCTCCAAACCCACTCCTTGCTTGTCCTCAAGCAATATTCAGCTCAAACTAGGTAAAAATGGAAAGTTTAGTTGAACATGTAACCACAAGGGCCCCTTGTGAAAATTATTATTCGATAAAATTTGAAGGCACACCTGAGAGTAGAAAATCCTTATGTCACGTTATTATTGTACTGGTTCTAAGTCAAGTTCCCATTGTTGAAGTCTTTTTACAAGTGAGGGAGCTTAGAATTTCTCTTCCCTTTGTCTTATTTCGAAACTTCTAAGTTTAAGGTGAAATAGAGAAAAAAAAAAAAAAAAAAGGAATCAATTAACCTAACTCTTTCACCACTAATCAACAAAGAAATTAGAAAAACTTTTCTTTTCTCTCTTATTCTCCCCCTTTTTTCTCTTCCTTTTTTTCCTTTTTTTTTTTTTCTATGGTCAGACTTGTCTTCCTTAGACTCATGTAGCAAGTTTTTGGCCGACAGCTCCCCATCCAGTTGGCTCAAGGTACCAGGTTTTAAAAGACTCCTACAAACCTAATGGCTCGAGTCTAAGAAATTCACAGCCTAATCAGTTAGCACATACCCCATTTTTTTCTTTTTTCATTAGGTATTAGTGCTTATTATAGTGACCTAAGGGGTTTATTCTTTTTAAGCTATCCCCGCGGCCCTTATAGCGAGCTTTTGACCGGCGGCTCCTGACCCAGTTGGCTCAAGGTATTAGGTTTTAAGATACCACTACGGGCTTACTTGCTCGAGACATATGGGCTACAAGAATTAACAAGTCACTTTTTTTTTCTTTTTTTTGTAAGGGCAATACTCAAGATAGGGAGATAGTAAATTGATTTCAACATTGCTCGAAGTAGAACGATGAATTCCCATTCCTAAGGTTATTACCACTATTTCAACCTAAATAGGAAGATATGTCACAAGATTAAGGGTAAAAAATAATAATTTCTCTATCAAGTTAAGAGACAAAAATACAGATTCAAAAAAAGGATCCAACAATAATCTCATTACATAAACATTTTAATCATCATAATACATATCAAATTCAGGTCTACAATAAAAGTCACGAGCAACTCTATACTCATTCATGCAAAAATGTCGCTAATTTAAGCCAAATGAAACTTTAAAGGACAAATAGAAGTTCACTCTCATATGCCATCCCCAAGCCCAAACCTTGCATTATCGTTAATGCAAATCATCAAAAATAAATTAAAGCAAGGAAAAGAAAGAGACGACCTGAGGTGTGACATATTTAGCGACATGTGGTGAGCAAATCCAAAGAAGAAAGTTGGAGGTAGCAAGCTGCAATTGAAGTCATAAAAGATAGGATACTAAATAGACTTGTTAGTAGTGTTGGAAATAAAAAGCGTACAAATGTTTAATAAAAGAGAAACAAAGTTATCATAGGAGGGATAACAAACAGATCTGCAACTAAAAGAGAGCTCATGCTAAAAAAATAATAAATAAAATAAAACAAAACTAAAGATAGGTTAGGTTGCCTCCCAAGAGGGCTAAGTTTAACGTCTTTAGCAGGATGCAGTTCAAAACACGAGATCAACCAAAATCCGAGGCAATGTTTGCCATAGAACTCAGGTTGATCCAGTAGGGTTGATCCCCAAACCCAACAGCATTTCGAGACTCGTGACTATCAAGGAGGGAAATATTACCAGCATCAGGGTCACAAATCTCTATCCTACCAGGTGTAGGTGATGAAGCACAGCTATCGACACAAACAGGGACACTATTACAATCATCACTTTTAGTAGAATCGGGGGTACCCGGCTCTACCAAAGGGTCAATATCATCAACCCTATAGCATTCGAACTCGTCCTTAGTCTCAGGGTGTCGAACAAAGTTTGAGACCTTCAATTTGCCCTTGAGGTTTCCAAAAGAAACCTCTAACACTCCCTTCCTACAGTGAATCACAGCATCGGCCATTGCTAGGAACGGTCGACCTAAAATAATGGGAGCGTTGTGCTTTTTCCTAGGTGTAGGGTCTATATCTAAGATGAGAAAATCAACAAGGAAGACAAACTTGTCAACCTTGACAAGTACATCTTCCACTACCCCATGCGGTACTCGCTATGTCCTATCAGCCAACTGAAGTGTAACATTCGTTGGCTTAAGGTTTCCTATGCCCAATTCCCAAAAACCTGAGTAAGGGATGAGGTTTACACTCACTTCTAGATCTAGCAAGGCTCTGCTAGTGTAACGCTCTCCTAAGACGCATGGAACTGCAAAAGCCCCAAGGTCTCGAAACTTGAGTGGGGCGCCTGATACTGCCAGACCTTCTTCGGGATATGCGCTTGTTCGCATTTCTTTTTGGTGCAATGATCCTTGAGGAACTTGGCATACATAGGAATGTGTTCAGTGTCTTCAATCAACGGCAAGTTGATCTTTACTTCCTAAAACATATCTATGAGCTCAGCCATCTTTGGGTTATCCTTCTTCTTCGGTCCTATAAGGGCTGAAGGAAAAGGGACAACAGGTTCAAAAACCCTTTTTCTTGATCCCTCCCTATCAGCGGTGGGAGGGGGAGTCACATCCTTCTCAGTTTCAGCCTAAATTTCCCTAAGTTTCTCCTCTTCTGAAACCGACACAATCTGAGCTTGCTCATGAATGAGAAAGCTAGGGTTAGGACTAGTTGATCCTGTGGGGTTTGTGAGTGGTTGAGAGGGTAACCTCCCTTCCTCTATCCTATTCGGTGCGTGGGTCAACTGTCCTATCTGGGTCTCAAATTTGGCGATAGATTGCGAGTGAGACCGAACTAGTTGTGTGGTGTCCTCCATAAAGTGGAGCATACGCTCCTCGAACTGTGACATAAATCCTGGAGGTGGAGGAGGAGGGTCATTATGAGCAACATTGGAGTGAGGTCGAACATCATACCTATGCCCTCCCTAAAAAACGAGAGGGTGCACGCTACCTACAATGCCGGGATCTTGTTGTTTCGTGGGTTGATATTGATTGGCGTCCTACTTCCACAAGAAGTTCGGATGATCGCGCCACCTAGAATTGTAAGTGTTTGAGAACGGTTCGTTATTTCCCGAATATCGTTGAGCTGCGTGAACCTGTTCCTGCTCATATTCGGGGAATTGTGATGCATGTAAACAATTAAGCACAGTATGGTCCTCGCCCGAACAAATGTCACACGGAGTAATACCACTTGATGACACAACTGCATTGACCATGTGCGCATTAGTAAGATTCACATGCGAGTTTATAATCTAATCCATCTTCCGGCTAAGAGCGTCCAGTCGAAGGTTAATGTCATCAGTAGGTGCTACTTTGTAGACACCGCGTGTGCCCCCTCTAAGCACCCTCATAGAAGAGGCTTGGTCGAGAGAGTGTTTGCCGAGGCGCTCAAATATCATCCATGCCTTGTCCTCATCTTGTTGGTTAAATGCTCTCCCGCATGAAGCATTAACCATCTGCTTGTTGGAAGCCGTGAGACCATCATAGAAATTCTGCAAAAGAGCCCACTTGGGTGACCCATGGTGGGGACAGCTTCTAAGAGCTCCTTAAATATGTCCTAACTATTATGGAATTGCTCCTGATCCTTTTGTTCAAAACTGTTGTTTGCATGTCTAATGGCCATAGTTCTGCCTTTAGAATAAAACTTGATCAGGAACTTTTGTTGGAGGTCAACCCAAGTGGTGATTTCAACTCTCGGAAGATACTGAAACCACCTTTTGCCTACATCCTTTAACGAGAATGGAAACAGACGTAGCCGAACAGTATCCGTTGAGACACCTTGATGATGACAAGTTGCGCAAATTTCTATAAATGCATCAAGGTGAGTATGGGCTCTCAATCGGCTTCACATAGAAAATGGGAAGCATGTTAATGATCTCAGGCTTAAGCTTAAAGTTAACATTATCCATGGCGGGTAACATAACCCTAACGGGTGCGACATACGTTTGGAGAATGAAATGGTCCCCAATCGTACGTGGTGTAAAATCAACCATAATAAAAAAAATAAAAAAATTATTAAAATATAGAAAAAATTAAATAAATAAAAATAATAAAACAGAAAAATAAACAAATGAAAAAGAAATAGGTTTTTTTTTCTTTTTTTTTAAAACAAAGACAATAGAAAAAAAATAAAAATAAAAATAGAAAATAACTTGATGTGTTTTAAATGTGTGTTTTAAAACTGTCTACTCGCAAGCATACGAGATCATCGTAGCTAAATCGAGTATACAGGTCGTATCCCCAGGGATTATTAATGAGCGGTTAAAATCGAGTTTTGAGTTGGTTTAAATGAATCGTTAACTAAAACTGCAAAACTGATGATAAACTAAAAGTTTCAATTCAATTGAGGTTAGTTCAGGGAATGAATTCAAGCTAGTATTACTCATGTCCCATCATTATATTCTACTATGGCAATGGTTTAGGAGGCTTAGGCCACAAGCACTAAGTCTGGGTTAGTACTTAAATTAGGGCTTAGGGTAATAAACTAATCTAAAGACATAACCTATCATATTACCCTAATTATAGCATAAGTTATCTTATTAGTACTACTTAATTCCTTTGTCACTCCTAACCAAATATTAATTTGTATAAAGATTGTGTTTAGGGTTAGGTACAACCTCAACCCTAACCATAGGTGAAAACTAGTTATGTTATAATATAAGCCACAAGTTCGTAGACTAACACCAATAATTTGAAAATCTTAACATGGCTACAAGATCACACAAATAAAACCAAACAATGATCATAAATTCCCCCCAGGGGTGCATATATAACATAACAAAACCATTGTTTTCGATAAAATATAAATCTGGGAAGGCTACTCGTCCTTCATCCCTAAACTAAAAGTCTACTCCTCCATAGGAGTTTTAAATATCTTGAAATCAAAGAAAGAAAACAATAATAATAAAACTAAGGATTTGAAGACTCCCCCAATTGATGTTGACGTTGATCCTTACTGTGTTTCCCCCAGTAATCCAATCACCTGTGCTTCGGCGTTTGAGAACACTTTGGAACTCATAGCCGCTTCAGGAAGGAGAGGAGAAGGAGAGGCATGGCGAAAGATGTGAAATTAGGTCTCCCCCTCTTAATTTATAAGTGGGGCGTCCTTAGGGTACTTCCCGTCCCTCCCCGATCTATCGGGAAAATTGGCCGATCGATCGGCCACAATTTTCACAGCTTGTGCAGTTAACTTAAAATGGGCGTAACGTTTGATCCGTAAGGAGTTACGGGCCAATTATATATCAAATCGAAGCTATCAAAGAGATATACGTGAAAAAGTCATTTCATGCCTCGATTGGCAAATTATTTGGTCATAAATACTCTTCTTTTAACCTTTTGCTCGTTTTAAGCTTGACCGATTGTCCAAATTGCATGGTCAATCGATCCTTGCACCCAAGGAAGGACCCCGTCCGATCGAATCTTGACCCGATGGGTACTTGTTTTGCACATGTGGTCGGGTTTCTCAAAGTTGTCTTCAATTATGCCCTGATTACGCTTGAATCTTCCACTTTTCAACCTTTGTTTGCTCCGTTGCACTCTAAGCCAAAATGTACCTAGATTACAACAAAACACACATGTAAAAGCCAAATATATTGCGGGAATGAAGAATAAAAATATGTAAATATAAGGCACATCAGTCCCCTGCCCGAAAAAGCAGAAAGCAAAGATTGTTTTTAAGTATTAAATATATATTTTAAATATTTACAAACCTTTTGGCATTTTAAAATTTTATTAAATATTTGAAATATTTTATAGATTTAAATGTTAATAAATGTTCAGTGTATATATACTAAAATATTAGATATTTAAATAATAAAAGACTAAACTCATAATACCTAAATAATAAATTCGCAATGGAACATTATTAAGACTACTGACCATGAAACTTCTCATGGCCTAAACGACACAATAAAAATATAACTTATTAGGTTATATAATAGTTAATATTTTTTTCCATTTTATTTTCTCTGAACTGAATAAAGAGAAAAAAAATTTAATCTTGGAAAGTAATTTGTTTTCCTTGTTTTCCCTTATCTTCCAAACCAAGGGGAAAAAAATATCGTTTTCCCCAATTTTCTTTCCCTCTAGCTCTTTTTCCTTATAATTTTCTTTCCTATAAATTTTTCTAATTTCAAATGAAGCACTAAGGGAAAAGACTATCTTAAATATTGTTGTTAAAAGATTTTAATAACATGATAGAATATTTGTTAAAGTTTTAAATTGTTTAAAATTTTAGATGATTAATGCTTCAATCAAGAAGCGTAATTCTAAATCGGATCTAATGAGATTAGATATTCAAAGAATTGAATGATTTAGATTATTAATTTAATGAGATTAAATTTGAACCTAGGTATAAAATATTCAATTGTTGAATATTTTGTAATCATCAGAAAAAATAATACCTGATTATGTTATTAAAGAGTTTAATAACAAGATTGCTATTCATCAAATTTAAGTTATTTAAATTGGAATGAATTATAATAAAAGTAGTGGGAGTATATTTCTAAATAATCTAATGATATTAGATGTTCAAATAGTTGGAGGTTTTAGATATATGCAAAGTCACTACGAATATCTAATTAGATTAAATGTTTGGCTTACAATATAATGAGATTAAGATCGGATTTAATTAACTATTTATTTATTTAAATAATACAATAAATTAAAAAAATGAAAAAGGAAATTGGGACTTGCCCAACAGGGGGCTATGCACTCCCCAAACCTTTATTAAAATTTTTTTATATTTTTATTATTTTAATAATTTTAATAAAATAAATAACTAATTAGCATAAGATCCTAATTAAGATTATACGATAATCTTTTCTAAAAGATTTGAGAAAAATCTTTAATTATTCCAACCTTCAGGCCCTTTAGTGCTGTTATTTAAATTGTTTGATAACATGATACTTATTAAATTTAGTTTACATATTTAATATTATTTAAATGAGTCAAATATTATGATTGATGTGAAAAAAAGTTATAACGCCATATAACTTTGTGAAATATTTGATTTCATCTAGTGGGAGAATTATATATTTTCAAATAGGTCTAATTACATTAGATAATTCAAAAGGTAAATTATTCGAAAATAAAATTCTCATAATGTATCTAATGAGATTAGATTGCATACATTGGATAATTAAAGGAACCGAATATGACTAGGATTTTATTTAATTGTTAAATAAAATTTAGAATGTGATTCTAATATTGATTATGGAATAATCAAATTTAAAAGAAAGATCCGCCATTGTAAATTTTCAACTGGGAGTGAGGATCAAGTGTCGGTTCCTCAAGGTCTCCATTGCCAGTCTAACAGTATAGTGGATAGGCATTACTCCTCGAGGAGGGCGTATGTTTGCAGTATACAGGGTTAGACTTCATAATGAATGATAGTGGTACAAGAAAAGTGAGTGCACCCACGCTGACATGGAGTATCTTGTTTAATTAAACTAATGTTAAGGTCATAGTTTACACTTGACTAGGATAGTACAATAGTCTACAAGAAAGCGTTATGATACTCTTTTAGAGACCAAGGAAGAAACAGTGAGTTAAATATGTTTAGGAAATATATTAATTCAGAATAGTTCTCACTTGACTAATAACTTGTTATGCTCCTCTCCCATGGAGTAAATAGTAAATTGGTTAGCTCATCATACATATATAGAGAATGGTTAGACCATGCTTCGTTTGTTTGCTAAAATTATTAAAAGGTTCCAAAGGCTCAAAATACCAAGAAAGAGCGGGCTCCTAAGTGAATGCTCATGGCCTCCATTACCGGTCTAGTAGTATATAGTAGGTGGGCGTAACTCCCCAAGGAGAGCGTTCATTTGCAGAATTCTAGGTTAGATCTGTTAGGATGAACTAAAGTTCAAGAAATCGAGTACAGCCATGCTGACATGGAGTATATCGAGACCTTGTATGGATATTCAGGTAATGGTGTACATTTGACTAGGGTCTATATTAGCCTCCCTAAGGAGCTTTGTTGGAGGACTTTAGAGGCTGAGGAAAAATTGAGTGTGCTAAAAAAGTTTAGCAAAGAGTTTACAAGAAAACATATTTATTGAAAAATATTCTCACCCTTCTAATGTCTCAATTCGGCCTCGTTGATGGGGAGTTTCAGGTGGTTCGGTTGGGTCTGCATGGCATATATGTAAGTGTCATAATGTGAAATGTGAAATTTGATTGTTTGCTAAGAGTGAGAAAAGTAATCATGTGTGTTATCTGACTTTTTTTACAGTTTTTGTGTTTTTAGACTGGTTGTTGGATTATGCATGGCAATCACTATTGGTATGTCTTGTCTACTCTATTTTGTTCACTATAACATGGAATGTTTTAATACGTTTAGCACACTAGGAGATCTCAGAGTTCTCTAGGTTGCTACTAGTAGATCTAGTAAGTTGAAAAGAACATTTAGAACGTTAGACTAGACTAAAGAGTTAGTCAGATGCAAGATTTGGACATTAGATGTCAAACTTATTCTAATATTGGATACTTGATTGTCAACTGTAGTAGAGATGATCAGATACTTGAGAGAAATGTTCGGTCAGAGAACTAGTAGCATGGGAGCAGTTTATGAAAAAATGTGTGTTGTAAACTAAGGGTATAGTCCACTTAGTGTAAGCATCTATCTCAGGAATTAGGAGCTTCTAGAGGTAAAATAAAACATGAGTCAAGATAATTTTGTCTCTTTTATAAGAATACTGGACATTAAAATTTGAAAGGAACTACCTAGATACTTAAATACTATTGTTGCCAAGACTACAAGCCAGCATGGCAAGGTATTTGATATCCTATCTTTTCTAGTTGTGACTAGTGGATAATTCACTAGTATTTTGGTGAATGGATTTTCAGTAAGGGCACCAAGAGATAGTACTTGAAGTTAGGGAATGTGGTTTTGTATTTGTGTAACTATCTTGATGTACTTTAGAAATTTGATTTCTATTCACTATTTTTAAAAATAGCCTTTTAGTTATTTTTCTTAAAAGTAGACTTGTAGTTATCTAAATAAAATATTCATTTAAAAAAAGGTACATTAGTAGATAGTTGACTTACTTTAATCAAAACTACATTAATAGTAATTCATTAGTCTAATACAAGCTAGGTTGTGTAACCATATGGAAGAAGAATTTTTGGAAACCATATAGCTTTTAAGTGGCACCTAATCGTAGGCCAAATTAATCTAGTGTGATTCAAAAACTAGTTTGACATGTCTTATGTGATCATTAAGTACCAAAATAATAATCACTATGTGAATCATATTCGAATTAGTGACGACTGAAAGAGCCTTTAAGAGCAAAGGCAGTAGAACGACTAAGTTACTGAGACTTTGTTAAGGTTACAAGATTTCTCTTGAGCCTTAACCTAGGTTGGGATAGAAAGAGTATGAGATGAGAAAGAATATAGAGTTTATATGAGAGAAAGAAGGGAAAGGAGATGAGAAAATAGAGAGAGTTAGATGAGAGAGAGAATATTGATCTCAAAATGAGATTGTATTTGATATTTGATTGAATTGAACCATTACATCCTTCACCTATTTATAGGAAGCTAAACAAGTAAATGCAATGAACCTCAACAACCCTTAGAACAATCTAAAATGTAAACTAGTAACTAATATTCCATTTAGTATAATTGGCGCCAACTAAACAGCAACGTGCAGCAGCATCAGCAACAGAACAGGCTCCCTAGCAGCATCAGTAACAGAAACATCAAGCAGCCTAGATTATAATTGATTCTTGGTTTGTAACATTCCCTTCCCCTTGAGAACATTCTTGTCCTCAAGAATGAAAGAGAATGTGACTTGAAAATCACTTGTTGATGTAAGGTAGGAGCTAAAAGTGAAATTCCCTTGTTGAAATTTGTAACTGCAGAGGAATTAGCCTTAATCTTGTCAAGTATATAGGGATATGTCTCTTGTTCGTGCTCCTATGGCTGCATTTGGATGCCTTGAACCCATTCGGAGGTCTTCCCAGATCAAACCAGATCAGCCTATCACACCACTTGCAACACCTGAATTTCAGATCTGCTATGAACCCCTTTACTTCAATATCTGATCTGTGCATCCTTTCCTTGCTAAATTGCTGCTCAATTTCATCAGCTTGCAATGCTCTTGATCTCCAAAAAAGCACCAGATCAGGTACATTTAGCTGCTTGTAAGTGACCTGATTAGTAACCTTGGATCCAACACAATCAATGTCTAAATGATCTTGTTGCTTGCAAAATGAATGGGCTGCTCTACCCAGCTGAACTACCTGCACCTTAAACGGTCGTGGCTTACTTTTCAGCTGAGTGAAAGCTACTACTTGCACTGGAAACTTAACGACATGCTCCTGAGCTAATTTTATTTGGGCAGCAATATGATCACCCAGAATTCTTGCTGAAGTTCTTGCAGCTGTGATGACACCTTGAACAACCCATCCGATTGCTGTAGATTCATGGGGTTGGCATCCTTTTTCGACATAAAGTTTATGTTTGAATGCATAATACCCCTCAAGAGGTCCGCACTGATCAAACCAAACATCAATAACACACCCACAGCTCCTCATTATGCAATTAACACAGCTCAGAATTCCATCTTGCTGCTGAGAATCACAACGTGCTTTAATGTTTCTGCATTTCTGCTTGTAGAGAGCTGAACTACTGGTTTTGCATTTCCTTAAACACACAAGAATGCATTTGAGGTCCCTTAACACCTCGGGAGGCCTTCCAAACTCAAACTAAGAGAAATAAACATTAAATTCTGCTTGTAAACATTCCCAAATGCCGTTCGAACAGCTCCAAAACAGAATTATTTCATTCCGAACTTGCCGATTGGCATGCCGAAACTGCATATTAGCTACTGGAACTTGGTTCCTTGCTGAATTAACATGTCCTGCTGCAATGATTTTCAACAAATTCAGCTCACACAACCACCTACCAACCCAACTCATGACATGACCAATAAATCCTTGATTCCTTCCCAATTCCACCAAAGTTGATGTAGAATTCAGTAGTTCAGCATAACTAACCTGCTGCAGTCCATAACAACATTTTACAGCTCGTTGTATGTCCTTGTGGAAGCTGCTTGAAGGGAACAAGTTATTACACCTTCTAAAGGACATAATAACACCAACCGATGCACCATGTTTTTCCAAGCAAGGCATTCGAACTCTTAATACTTTTCCAGAGATGAAATTTGGTCTCAGCTGAACTTGGTAGAACATCTTGACAACATGATTTAAATTTTCCACTAACTCAGCCTTATGTTTCAACCTGTTAATCTCTTGATCCCCCAACTCAAGCATGAGTATCAAGTATAGTAAATGATGACACCAAGGAAACTCAAGCACAGCTGTAAATTTCTTCAATAGAAGAAATGATCTGCTCCAAATATTGCTGCTGATGTGCACTATAATTTCAACCAAATTAATCCTTCATGTTGCATGGATATTTTCCATCCACACATTGAGAAGATATTGAAGCTTATGCATACGATTTTTCCATTCAGAGCCATCACAACCGATCTCCCCGAGCCCAAACAGATGCTGCACCAGATCGACAACTTCTGTCTGCAGGTTATTCCAGTTTTCAAATGCCATAACCTTAACCTTTACCTTTACGTGGCTTCGTGCACCTGTTGTGAGGTCATACCCAAGGCCAAACACCACCTCAAACCATCCACAGTTCTTCAAACCACTAACAACAATTATCATCTTTTCAAGTAAGTGCTTTTGTGTGAACCGAAACAACACAAATTCCGAGACAGTGGGAACTTCATTGTCACACGAATTATGCAGCTTGTGAAATGTATAATTCCTGTCTTTATAGCTGGCTGTGATTTTAACTACACAATGATCCATAGCCTCAACCATTTTTTCACCAATGCTTGTACCGACATTGCCTTCTTCAACGTCAAACAGCAGCCCCAAATGTGTAGCTCCTCCAAATACATGTAATTCATTCTTTCCCGGATCGAAGGGACTTCCAACATCAGTTTCATCAGCTAAAACCTCTGCTGGACAGCTTTTGGACTGATATGAATTTAGCCTCAGCATGTTACAGCAATAATACACATCTAACAACTCAATTGCTTGTTCAACCACATTGCCTCTCCTTTGTTGGACTTTGAAACGTACTCGTGCAGCCTGCTTAGTTCTTTTTAGCAGAAAATTAAACCTTTTCGGCTTCATATAAACTTGAAAATCTCCTCCCGGATCAGGTGGCAACTCGTCATATGAATGTGTATTTGAGCTCACCGTTACTCCCCTCAAAAACACACCAACTGAATCCGGTATATCAGCGTTTTCATCAGTATGGCCAGCATCTTGAGTTCGTCTTTGCTGATCATCCAGCATCATAGGCCGAAACACAACCTCTCGCTTCAATTTTGGCTTGGACAACTTCTTTTTACCCACAACATCTCCCAATGCTTCACTTAGATGATTTCTCTTCGACTTACTCTTTGTTGTCTTAATCATTCCTCGGACATGTGAATCATACTCTCCATCCGGATGCATGTCATGTTGTACCTCAGCGTCATCAAGATACTCTAACTCCAACAAAGAGTCTTCATAAGAATCATCTTGTTCAGCCTCAGGTTCTTCACGCCTGTGTTCATCAATTTCGATATTGTCGTGGTCGAGTTCATCTTCAACAACAACAGATTGTACCTCCTCTTTTTGCTCAACAACGAACTCGTGCGGTAGAACCACTTCCGTAGGTGGAACAATCTCAATTTGTTGCAACCGACCTTGCCCCTTTGCATCCTTGGCATCTTTTCCCAACAACACTGATAGAATTCGATCCATCTTTTGATCAATGCTTTTCTGTAATTCTCGAAGATCCTTAGTAGTAGCATTCTGAGGTCTGATTGTAGCATTTGCACTAGCTCCCGAACGAATTCTCTCTCCATCAGCCATATTTGCAAATGAACAACAACTTCGATCTATAATCAGCTCTTTTGCGAAGTACACTATCGAAAATCGCAGAAATATCAAACTTGTTTTGCAACTCTTCAACAATCGATTGATTTATGAAGTTATACTCATTCGTTCACACCAACAATCCCTTGCTATCGGTTCCACGATCGCCAATGATTATAAACCCTAACTGATAAACTTCGAACAGAACTTCGAATCAACCCTAACCTCGCGCGACATCTAACAGGAGCGTTTTTGTCGAGTAATTCGACTCACACTTCTGAATTAGGTTCGAATCTACTCAAAATCAAGTTCTTAACACCACACTCAAGCGATCTTAACCAACAAAATCAGATTTCAACACTTTCGATCCTACTGTCAGATTTTCGCCTATGCTGACAAAATTTCCGCCTAATCAATTTTTGACTCAATAGCACATAATTCTCAAAGATCGCCATAGATTCTGATGAATTCTCACTACTTTTATGCTTAGCAACACAATTTTGACATCATCCAATCAACAAACACGAATTCTCAATGAATTGCTACTTGAAGTTTCAGTAGGCCATTACCTCAATCTTCAACCTCCGAATTGCAGCATCTGTAATCACCTCCATTCCGATGATTTCTGCTATTTGAGGATGATCAGGTATAATGTGGATCATATAGCTCAATTTCTACTTCTTTCTCAACCGATCAAATGGATGATTAACTCAGCATCAATTTCAGCAACTGCACTTGCTTGTTACTCCACTTCTGCAGCAAATGCTTATCGATTCCCTTGGATTCAATATGAATCAGCTTCAATGTTGATTGTGCTGAACAATTACTAATGAATTGAACTTACTTCAATGCAATATGATCACTTAAATTCCCAACCGAAAGCAACCTTCCCAGGTATATGCAGCAAGTGATGCCATACCGCCAAAATTCTTCAATCAATTCAGATTTGAATTTCTGATCACCAAATCTGAATTAAATCAGTATCCAACCTTCTTTTGTTGATTAATTGCAACACAATTAATCAGATTTTATAAATTTTTTTTTTTTTTTTTTGATATGAGCTTGATTCGGAAGCCAAATCAAGGCTCTGATACCAATTGTTGAGGTTACAAGATTTCTCTTGAGCCTTAACCTAGGTTGGGATAGAAAGAGTATGAGATGAGAAAGAATATAGAGTTTAGATGAGAGAAAGAAGGGAAAGGAGATGAGAAAATAGAGAGAGTTAGATGAGAGAGAGAATATTGATCTCAAAATGAGATTGTATTTGATATTTGATTGAATTGAACCATTACATCCTTCACCTATTTATAGCAAGCTAAACAAGTAAATGCAATGAACTTAAACAACCCTTAGAACAATCTAGAATGTAAACTACTAACTAATATTCCATTTAGTACAATTGGCGCCAACTAAACAGCAACGTGCAGCAGCATCAGCAACAGAACAGGCTCCCTAGCAGCATCAGTAACAGAAATATCAAGCAGCCCAGATTATAACTGATTCTCGGTTTGTAACAGACTTATTCATAAAATATTTATGGGCTGCTAAAAGTTTAAGTGAGCGGAAGCGATGAGTATTTCATAAAATGTTTATGAAAGACTACTCAATTAGTTGATGTATAGATATACTTATGAGGACTAAAGTCTTGAATCCTTTGAAAAGTTCAAAGAATTAAAGACATAAATTGGAATCAATTAGGTAATTATATCGAGCCACGTTGATTAGATCGAAGTGGTGGTGTTAGAAGAATTCTTATTTTTCTTTATTACAAAGTGAAGGTTCGAAAAGCAACCTAAGAGGGGGTGAATTAGGTTCTTTCGCGATAAAATGATAATTCAAACTTTAAGAACCAAAAAAAAAAGAATTAAAGGATAAATGATAAATGCAAAATATAAAACAGAAAGGCAAGAAGAAAACAGTGCACAAGGATTTTTATAGTGGTTCACTCCCAACCTGGAAGCTAGTCAACTCCTTAAGTGACTACTCTTCGTCACTGGAGCCTTTAACTAAGCTTGATAATCCGTTTTAAAACTAGACTCAAGATCAAAACTTTACAACTTGTCTTTTTATACATGGGCTCAAGACCCAATTTTTACAACTGATCATTTTGTAACCGTAAGCTTAGGATCCAACCTTTGCAATAAATTAAAGTAACAAAAAAATTAAAGCACTAAAATTCTTCACTCTTTCAAGAGTGAATTGACACTAGATAAGCTTAGTCAAAGCTAACGATATGTCAATTAAGCTTAATGATCAAGAATAAAGAGAACTAGTGATACTCAAGAAGACTTTAAAACAAACTCGAAATTAAAACGTTAAAGCACAAGGGAACAAGTGCTTTCTAATCAAAGAAAGCGTAGAGAGAATTGGTTGAATTAAACCAAAGCATTCTAGCCCCATTTATAAGCAAATGAGGGGTTAGGGTACTTTTAAAATATTTAGGAAAAGATAAGGAAAGAAATCAAGTCAAAAGTAGCCATTTGGAGCCTTTTCTAGTCTGTGTGTGAACACATAGTAGCTTCGGATGGCTATTGTATGTCTGTGTGTCAACACATCTCTTCTATATGTCAACACTCAGCATGCTTGGGTAGATTTTGAATATTTTTGACCATTTAGCCTGATTGATTGATTATCATATTAACTTAATTTTTTAAATTAACTTCCATGTTTGCCTTGATCATTAAAATGGTTGATTGATTCAATCAAGCTAAAATATTATCATAGTCAAAATTTTATCGTGTTATTTTTGTGCATGCTTTTCATAATATTAATTTGAAAAATATTTTTATTGACAAACTAGATTGGCTCGAATTTGACTTAAATATTTTTCAAATAATATTTAAAAATTAAATTTCAAAAATATTTTTTTAGAGCATCACATATCAATGTTGAGATTTGACTCTATTGATATAACTCCAGTCCTAACTCGCAAAAATAAAAATAGATCCCTTAAAGAGCTTCGACTCGGATTTGATTCTCTTCATTTTGAATTAACCTTCTCTTCAGCTTTGAACTATTTTCCTCTTAATCCATCATCTTAGAAAGCTTGGTATCAGCATGGTTAGCCTTCATTTTTCGTGGTTTTTTATGAGTAGCTTTCAAACAAGATTAGAACAATTTAAACTTCACTAAATGATTATTATCATCAAAATTACAATATAAATGGCCCTTAGGGCTAACAATCTCCCCTTTTTTGATGGTGACAAACATCTGGTATTTTCTCTTAAAAATATGAGAGTTGAAGTATAGAATTCACTATAAATATATTGATCATAAAAGCATACAAATAACCAATTTGTAAGAAGTCATTTAGCAATATATAGCATGTCAAAATTTCAAATTCGATTGTGTCCCCTTATATTGATGCATTGTAAGAATCACATATTCAATAACTTGACATCAACATCATTTTTACCACTTTGTAACAAGTCATTGAGCAATATATAGCATGTTAAAAGTTCAAACTCAATTTTCTAAATCAAAAATAAACTTCATACCATGGTTGATGTATATCAAGAGTTAAATAACCTATAACTTACATCAAGCATCATTTTTATAACATGAACAAAGTAATCATCAATCAACTAAACACCAATTTCTCTCCCCCTTTGTCATCAACAAAAAGCAATAAGTCAATTTGATGCATTGTTTTTGATATTTCTATCCCCTTTATTCAATCATTAGTTTGCATGAATGTATCTATTCCTCAATATGGTCATATAGCAGTTCATAACAATGGTAATGTTCAAACTCAATAACAAATTATGAAACATTAACTCTCCCAATGCTTAAAACAATTATCAAGGCATGCATCATATGTAAGCAAACACCAACTTATCTCCTCCTTTGTCATCAACAAAAAGCAATAAGTGAGGGGGTTTATACATTAAAGGTGAAAACATAAAGGTAGCATTTGAAAAAGTAGTTTGATATATTAAAAGATAGTTCCACATCTTTTGTTGCTCATATTTTTATGTCTCAGTGAGATGAACATAATTCTTTTTTATTATTATTTTACAAAGATAGTTTTTTTTTTAAAAAATTTGCTTGAAGTTTTGGAATTCTCATAATACATTTACAACTTAGTAACAAGTAAAATCCACATTATTATATCAAACTAGATCTAAGAAATCACACTTCGGATAGAACAAGTCTATGTACCAAAGCTATTGAAAAAATTCTTTTCATGACATAAATGAGATTCGTTAGGACATGAATGAAATCAACCACATACACACGCATTAAACAAGATGTCGAGTAGACTCGATGTAAGGTAAAGAAGGGATCCAATCATACATCTATATAGGTTTTAATCCACCTTTTTTACCTTTTTCATCCATGTTTAGCTTGAGTGTTGAGCTCATTGGGATTGCAATTGCCTTGGAGTTTTCCATTCCAAACTTCTTGAGTATCTTCTTGATGTACTTTGCTTGGTTTAAGAAAATTCCTTCCTTGCTTTGCATTTGAAGTCTAAGGAGGTAGTTGATTTCTTCCATCGTGTTCATTTCAAATTCCCTACTCATAAGGTTTGCAAATTCTTCACAAATAGATAGGTTAGTAGCCCAAACACTATATCATCAATATATATATATATATATATATATATATATATATATATATATATTTGCACAATGAGAATATCATTTCTAGAGTTTTGACTAAAAGTATGGTGTCAACCTTCCCTTTCAAAAATCCGTTTTACATTAAAAACGAACTCAATTTTTCATACCAAGCTCTAGGAGCTTGTTTCGATCCATAAAGAGCCTTTTGTGTTTATAAACATGATTGGGAAATTTGTCATACTCAAAGCTGGGTGGTTGTTCAACATAAAATTCTTTATTCAACAAAACCATGAAAACATTCACTTTTCACATCCATTTGAGAAAGGTCAAAATTTTTGAATGAAGCAAAGGTACATAAAAGTATAATTGCTTCTAATCTAACAATGGGTGCAAAGGTCTTTTCATAATTTATGCCTTCTTCTTGGTCATAGCTTTTAGCTACTAACCTTTCCATGTTTCTTACCACATTGAGAGGAATCACTGATAATTTGACTTGTTGGGTACTCCTTCAAGAATTTCTATTCACATTTAGTTTGTCTTCCTCTTGTTTATATGCTTCGACATTTTCCTTTGATTCATCTATTAAAGCTTTGAGGTGAGCCTTTTCTTACTCCTCGAATGAGGGTGCAATGTTTGTTGGATTGATCACTATATCATCATCACTGCAAAGAAATCTAGAGGACAAGTTGTCAGTTTCAACAAATATAACATGTATAGCCTCTTCTACTACCCTTGACCTTTTATTATAGACTCTCTATGCTTTCAAAGTAAGAAAATATCCAATAAATATGCCATCGTCTATTCTTGGATTAAATTTACTAGGATTAGTTTTACCATAGTTGTGGATAAAGTATTTACACCTAAATGGTTTATGCAATATTTGTTTTTCTTCCTTTGTAAAATTCATAGGGTGTTTTCTTCAAAATTGGCCTTATCTAAGCCTTATTTAGAATTTAACAAGCAGTGTTAACGGCTTTGGCCCAAAGAGAATTTGGCAAATTATTTTCATGAAGAACGGTTTTTGCCATTAGTTCAAGAGTTCTAATTTTTTTTATTTTTTTCTTTCAACCACTTCATTTTGTTGAGGAATTCTCAAATTCAAAAAAAGTTATGGCGGATTCAAAATTAATCATAATATTTTTCAAAATTACCTTTTTCAAATTCCCTTCCATGATCACTTCTAATTGAAATGATTTTTGAATATTCTTAATTTTGCACTGGTTTGCAAAACTTTTTCAAATTTACCAAATGTTTCACTCTTATGAGAAGCGAATAAGAACCAAGAAAAATGGGAGTAACAAACAACAATTACAAGTCCATATGTTAATCACAATGGCTCAAATGTCTAGTAGGATCAAACAAGTCTATATGCAAAAGTTCAAGATCCCTTAAGATAGAAACTACATCATTGGGTTTGAATGAAAATCTTGTTTGTTTCCCATATTGAAGTGCATCACGAATATGATTTTTTTTGAATTAAGCTTTGGCAGTCGTCAAATAAGATCATTTTTCAAAGGCTTTGAAATTAAGTCCACACTAGCTTGCTCAAATCTTTTATTTTGAATCTAAGGATCATTTTCATTCGAGACACTAGAATATTTCACAGAGTTTATACGTTCAAGATCAATCATATAGACAATATCACATCAATCAAATGGTACTTCATTCATCTAAGCACGCACCGTAATACATTTAGATGACAAACAAATGCACACAATAACCTTTATCCATAGTTGTTAAAAAAATTATGCATAAGATCATCAGCAAGTAAACCATCATATATGCAAGGAGAAGAGTTAGGGGCAACGTTATCGATACAAAGAATTTTTCTTTTCTTGTTGTTACCATAAGTAACAAATACTTTCCTTGGTTTGATAAAAGTGGATTTGGATTTATCTCCGAATATATGACTAAAGAAACTACCATCCAAGCATCACTTTTGATATTTATTCTCAATCTTCAAGCACACCTATACAATTTAACGGACTTTTGGTACCCAAATTTTCTTGGGTCTTTCGTTGTTAGTCTTGACTTGAGGTGGTCGAGATCCTTTTGGAACTCAAACCATCTTAGTCTTTCTCAAATTCTTTTTAAAAGGATATTTGTACACAATGTGCCCCTGGTCACCACAATGTTGAAATCTTATAGAGTTCGTTGAGAGTGAGGAGGCTTTGACGAATAGTACATTCAAGTTTTCGTTCTGAATATTTCCAATATAACCAATTCCTTCTCTATTGTAAACCGGTTTTTGAGGAGAGAATCTTGCCAAATGTTTCTTGTCCTCTAAAAATTTTGTTTAAGATTTTTGAAAGTTCTTCTAATCGTTCCTTTTCTTTAACGATTCATTTTCAAGTTCAAGCAATAAATGTTGTTTTGAGTCCTTTTTCAAACCCGTTTTTTCAAGACACTTTATGAAAGCGTTGTGTCTTTTTTTTTTTAATTTTTTTATACTCATACAAATCATGGAAACCAACAACAAGTTCATCATATTATAAATTGATTACCTCATCTTCTTCAATGCTTTCATCATCAATGGCCATGAGGCACGAATTCACTTGCTCCTCTTCACTTTTATTAATGGATTCTCCATCCATCTTTCTTTCAAAAGTGGCTTCAAATTTGTCCCAAATCTCCTTTGCAGTAGTGCAACTTTTGACATGACTAAATACATTAGGAGTAATAGCACATAATAATTCGAAGTGAGCTTTAGTATTTTTCTCAAGCTTTATCTTGTCATAATGGACAAGCTCATTTTCCTCTTCCTCAAGATTTTTCTCTTCTTCTTTTCTTAAAGGTACAAAGTTGCCAATTTTTGTTGTAAGTCATAAATCAAAATCAAGGGAGGTGATGTACAATCTCATTCTAAGTTTCCAATAGGGTTTTCCCCATCAAAAAGTGGAGATTTATTGGTCGATTGACCCTAGGCCAAGATAGGAGCGAATGTTGCCATTTGGATCACTCTAAGGTTGTTAGGCCAAGAATAAAGAGTACTGGCTCTGATACCAATTGAAGGCCCAAAGCGCAATCTAAAAGGGGGCTAAATTACGTTCTTTCCCGATAAAATAAAAATTCCAACTTTCAGAACCAAAAAAAAAAAAAAAAAAAAAAATTAAAGGATAAACTATAAATCCGAAATATAAAAAATAAAGGCAAGAAGAAAAACAATGCACAAGAATTTTTATAGTGGTTCACTTCTAATCTAGAAGCTAATCCACACCTTAATTGACTACTCTTCGTCACTTGAAACTTTAACTAAGATTGATGATCCTTTTTAAAACTAGGCTCAAGATCCAACCTTTACAACCGGTCTTTTTGTACGTAGGGTCAAGACCTAACCTTTACAACTGACCCTTTTGTAATTGTGTGCTCTAGATCCAACCTTTACCATAAATTACAGTAATGAAAGAATTAATGCAATGAAGCTCTTCACTCTTTTAAGAGTGAATTGACACTAGATCAAGCTTAGTCAAAGCTAAGGATATGCTAATTAAGCTCAATGATCAACAATAAAGAGAACCGATGATGCTCAAAAAAAAATTTTAGGGGAAACTCAAAATTAAAATGTTAAAGCATAATGGAACAAAAACTTTTTAATCAAACAATGCTTAGAGAGAATTGGATCAATTTAACCAAAGCATTAAAGCCCTATTTTTAGGAAAACGAGGGGCTAGAGGATGTTTAAAATGTTTAGCAAAAGATAAGGAAAGAAATTAAGTCAAAAATAACCATTTGGAGCTTTTTGTAGTTATTGTATGGACACACAGACCAGTTTGTCGACACACATAAGCTTTGGATGGCTACTGTATGCCTGTGTGTCGACACATCCCTTCTATGCGTCGACACTCAGCATGCCTGCATGGATTTAAAAAAATTTTCCATTTAGCTTGATTGGTTGATTGAATGATTACCATATTAGCTTCACTTTTTGAATTAACTTCCATGTTTGCCTTGATCATTTGAATGGTTGATTGATTCAATCAAGCAAAAATATCACCCTGCTAAAATTTCATCATGTAATTTTTGGGCATGCTTTTCATAATACTAATTTGAAAAATATTTTTATTGACAAACTAGACTTGCTTGAATTTAACTTCAATATTTTTCAAATAATATTTGGAAATCAAATTTCAAAAATATTTTTGATAGAGCATAACATATCAATATTTAGATTTGTCTCAATTGATATATCCCGATCCTAAGTCATAGAAAATAAAAATAAATGACTGAAAGCGCTTGGACTCAAATGTCATTCTCTTCATTTTAGATGAATCTTCTCTTCAGATTTGATCTCTTTTCCTCTTGATCTATCGTCGTAGAAAGTTTGGTATCAACGTGATTGGCCCTAATTTTTTCTAGCTTTCTTATGAGTCACTTTCAGACAAGATTAGAACAATTTAAACATAATGACTCGCTAAATGATTTTTATCATCAAAACTACAATATAAATGCCTTTTAGGGCCAACACAAAGAGTTGCAAAAAGGATCAATTGTTGGGAAAAATAAACTCTGATATAGACTGTTGGGTTCACAGTTCTCAACTATGGTATAACAAAAGGCACCTATTAGAACACTTAGAGTAGGAGACCCTTCTCTTTACCTAAGCCTCCGGTCAGAGAGTCAAGCTTCGTGATGCCTCACATGCTAGAGTTCCCGGGAATAGGGTTATCTCTATAAATCCCTTTGCTCTAATATCGGTTGTTGTGATGAATTTTAAAAATTCTCCCTAATTTCATAAAGTTTATACAGCGGAAGGGGTTTAGAATTCATAATTCTAAACCTAAGGTTGATTTAAAATTCATAATTTTAAATCTACAAATTTAAATTCATAATTTAAATCTACAAATCTAAATTTTTAATTTATATCCATAGGGTTTTTACTCTAATACATTCATAACAATACATAAACTTAAACAAGTATAATAACAAATACTGTAAATAAATAGAAAAGCAAAAACTAAAAGTAAAGGAAAGAAGACATACCTGGAATCGCTCCAATAATAAGAAAACCAGAAGAAATAATAATCTTCAAAATCGAGACCTTGCGATCTTCTACGCAATGACCTCGAGCTACCTGGAGGGTGGGCTCCGAAAAATATTAAACTAGGAAAGAGAAACTTCAATGGAAATTTTTCTTCCCAATTAGGTCTCTGAAATAATTTTAGAAACCCCAAAAAATTTGTTTCAACTGAATGTCAAACTCTTGGAATAGGTACCTCTATTTATTACAGTGCATAGCAGCGAAAATAAGCTATTAAATTGATGTGGGATTCGCAGCTTTTAAACAAAATGTGTCATTCTACCAAAAAAAGACTCAAAACGCTACATTTCAGTCCTAGTACACGCATGCTCTTGCCCTGTCACCACGTGCCACGTGGCACACGGTGATTGGTCTGCACCTTTAGGCGTGGATCCTCCTCTCAGGCAGCCTAGTGCGCGACACATGTTATGCTCTGATTGGCTGCCAGCGTTGGCCACTGATCGCGAGCTATAATTTTGCGATTTTTAATTTTCTTTTTTGCTTTATTTTCCACATGTAAAAATTCATCTTATGAATTTTAATTTTTAAAATTTTTCTATTTTATAATTTTTAACTTTTATTTAACTCATGAATAATGTTTGGCAAAATTAAATTTACCCATATCATGGATAAATAATTCATCTAATGAATTCTTTAATATTTTTCCAATGGCAACAAATACAAAGGCTTGTGCAGGGACCTTAGGGACATTTTAAATCTAGCTCCAAATGGTTAAATCAATCATCTCATGAAATAATTTAATTACCATTTAATGAGACTTAATTCCATTAAATAAATCTCACGGCACTCTAGACTTAAACTATTTATCATATCACCCTAATAGACTGTATTGTTGACAACAACCCCTCCGCTAGATGTCCATGACGAAGAATAAGTATAACTACTACCATTATCCTTCTCACGGCTTCTCCATAAGTTATCAACTCATCCTTCACTAAATGATTCATTTGTACTTGAACATATTCACAGTATAAATTCCAAATGTCAAACACTTGGAATACTTTGGCCAAAGTTTTCGAACTATTCAAATATTTGCGAATCAACTAAAGGGACATTTTTATCTCATAAGAGACTGTAGATTCTGTATTGAATACCTAATCCTTGTCACACTTCATGCCACTACCCAGTGTACGTGAGAATTCAGTCGTGCGTTTAGACATTACTTATAATACACCAAAGTAACTAACGCTTCATGCACAAGTCCAGAATACTCTCAGGATTTAGGTCCTCGTTCAAACAGTATGACATCAATCAATCATCTCTGATAGTAGTCTAGAAACAAGAAAATCCACATGGTCGAATTCATTATGCCAATCTTATTAAACAAACCAACCTAACACTTTTAGATCACCATCCGCATGACAAAGACAAGTTATCTAAAGTGTCGCATTATAGTTTTAGCTAACAAGTGGTCCAAACTTGGCTTCGACTACGAGTCTTTCAAACAATAATCCATACCATTTGTTCCAAGTCTATCTGTGGGTTAATCTCATAAACCACTTCGAACAAACATATAAATTATAGTCTAAGGACTACACCCATCTCATGGATGTTTCCAAAAGAAAATCAGATGCAGTATAAATGCTCGCTTACACAAATTTACCAAGGAAATGACTGAAACTTTAATTTATTCTTTAATAAAATAACATTAACATAATTAATTTGTATTTTAGGACATTAATCCTAACAATCTCCAACTTATTCTAAATCCAATTTATTATAAATTTTATGTTCATCCTTTCTATATATATGAGCCAAAGGTCTAGTGAAGTCAAGGTCTTAGTAACTTCAACTACTTTATCTAACACTACATGCCCCTCTTTCCAGCTTCTGAAGCTACAACGTATTTAGCCTCTATGGTGAAGTCAACAATACAATACTGCTTAACATTCCTCCCACTAATGGCTCCTACTCCAAGGGTCAAGACATGCCCAGATGTCATACGTCTAGTATCTCTATCTAACTGGAAGTCAAAATCCATATAGCCAACTGGAACTAGCTCACCAAATCCTTACAACTGATAACACCCCTACATCATTCCTAAAAGAGTCGTATATCATTGATGTACAATGCTAAGAAATTCACTACTTTGTCTTGATATCGTTTGTTCACGGATGGTTTGTCAACCAATTGCTCAAAACCATAAGAATTTGTCGCTTCATCGAATCTAATATTTAATGAGCATGATGCTTGCTTCAGTCCATTCATGGACTTCTTATGTTTGCATACCATATGCATCTGATTTTTGCCAATGAAACTATCTAGTTGCATCATATAGATGTCTTCTTCAAGACGACCATTCAAAAGGGCCGTTTTGACTACCATTTTCCAAATCTCATGATAAGCTGCAATGGGTCTCATCATAATGAATTCCTTCCTTTGGGTAAAACCCTTGGCAACCAGCCTTGTCTTGAAGGTCTCTACCTTCTCATCCACTCCTCTTTTCCTCTTGTAGACTCATTCACATCCAATGGGCTTAATGCCAACAAGCGCCTCTACAAGATCCTAGAACTGATTAAAATACATGGATCCTATCTCAGATTTCATTGATAAGACACATTGGTTAGCATCTTGTCTTTAGTTGCCTTATTGTAGCTAAGAGGATTAGATTTAATGTCACAGTCAACCATTAAGGCTCCCGCCATGAACCTGTCAGGTTCCCTGACAAACCTCCCAGTACACCTAGGCTCTCATGTACTTAGAACATTCTCAATCCTAATAGTAGATGAATCTCATGTATCTATTATATGCCGAGCTGTTAAGAATTAGCATCATTTTCTTTTAACTCCTCCAATACTACTATGTTTTTTTCTCTTTTGTAGTCTACTATAAAATCCTCATTTAAAAATTTTGCATACTTACAAAAACCCTTTTGATCAAAAAGACTGTAAAAAAGACCACCCTTGTTCCTTTGGGATAACCCAAAAAAGAGATCGGTAAAGCAGCATGACACATCATGGATCTTACCATCTCTAATGATGTCCTATTCCTTCTTTCTGACACTATTCTACTACGGTGTACTGAGAGCAGAAACCTGAGATCTTATCCCATTTGTAGTTAGGAAATCCAGAAACTCACCCGAAAGATATTCACCACCTCGATTTTATCAAAGTGACTTAACTTATTTACCTAATTTTTTTCAACTTCAATTTTGTACCCTTTGACCTTTTCAAAAGAATCCGACTAATGTTTCATTAGGTAAACATATCTATACCTTGAGTAATCATCATCAAATGGAATGAAGTACTGATACCCACCACTTGCCTGAACATTCATTGGTCCACATACATATGTGCGAACCAGCTCAAGTAAGCCATCAACCTTGTTGCCTTTACTCTTAAAGAAAGACTTAGTCACCTTTTATTCTATGCAGAATTCGCAAATTGGTAATGACCTTAAGTCCAAAGCCTCTATCAGTCCATCTTTTACCAATCTTTGGATCCTGTTCGAATTAGTGTGACCTAAACATTGGTGCCATGTGTAGGCAATATCCCTTTCAAGGTGTTTTCTTTTAGGAGATTGAAAAAGTGAGCTTCTGTTAGATTCTCTTAAACAAATATGAGAGTTTTGATCAATAAACAACATGAATAAACCATTTATACATGTACTAGTTTGCAAATTTATTTCTTGTATTTAATGGTTCATAATCAAAATCAGCTGAATAATAATTATTTATAAAACGAGATACAGAAATCAAATTCCTGTGTAAAGTAGCTACAAATAAACAGTCTCTTAAAAACAAAAACTCTAGCACTAAAGAGTAAGCTAACATCTCCTACACTTAAGACCACTACTCTTGTACTGTCCCTAAACATCTGGTTCAGCTCCCCATCATGCAACCTTTTGGTTAGTCTGAGCCCTTGTAACATATTACAGATATGGTCAGTTGAACCTGAGTCCACACGCTAGGAACCTGGTAGACTCTCAACTATGCATAGCTCAACTAAGTGAAATATCAACATATCTTCACCAGATAACTTAGTAGCCTTTCTAAGAAGGTATGCTAAGTACTTAGTGCAGTTTTTCATCCAGTGGCCAGTTTTTCCTGCAAAAGAAACACTTTTCTTTTGCCGACTTCTTTATGGACTTCATTACTACACTAACAACCTTGCCCTTTCTTTTCTTTCCGGTTGGTCCCTTGTAAGTAATAACTAAATCTAACTTGGTTTTTCTAGGCAAAGTAATTTGGTCCAATGAGTTCATTATGCATTAGTAATCAAGTGAAGTTCACCAGTCGCATCCATTTCAAAGTACTGTAAATGCAAACATTCGTGTAATTGTCTAACAAGAGTCATGTATAATGCAGTGATATCTATTCTTTCAATTTAGCATACACAATAAGTCAGATATCCACCAAACTGTACTATTATGCATACAATGATGACCCAGACACACCACTCCTTACTCTCCGGCTGCAGGATCGCACGAAGCTAGTTTGAGTGAGAACTATTCTCAAATAACATGTTTTCTTGTAACTCTTACTAAACATGATTAACTCACCACTTTACCTTAGTCTCTACCATAACACAACAGAGCTCCTCGGCACGCTAGTCAAGTGTAAACCATTACCTAAACCTCCATACAAATACACATAATACTCCACGGCAGCGTGGTCGCATCGCTTCTTTACACTTTGGTTTATCCCAAAAGAAGTCTAACCCTATAATCTGCAAACTAACATCCTCCGTAGGGAGGTCTATTGATCTACTATATTGCTAGGCCGATAATGGAGACCGTGAGGTTACAACAATTGAAACCTTACTCCCACTTGATTTTTAAAACTAGTAGTTTTTAATTAACTTGCATTTACAACCTGGATTATCCCATAACCCCCTTTAGGATCTCATTCTAAAATTAACAAAAAAAAAAAAAAATAATTTATTCAAAATATTATCATTTTATAACATCGATTATCTCATCATCTTGCTTCAGAATCTAATTTTAAAATTATTCAATAAAATTAATTAATTAACTTCACTTTTAAAAATGGTACCATAGATTATCTCATAACCTTTCTTTAGAATCCCATTTTAAAACTAAATAAATTAATAAAATTAACTTTATTTAAAATCAGTAGCAATTTAGAGCTTAGATTATCTCATAGTCTATTTTTAGAATCTCATTCCAAAGATTAAATAAGCTTAGACTATCTCATAGTCTATTTTAGAATTTATTCCAAAATTAAATTAATTAGTAAAATTAATTTTTTTATGTTCAAAATAATATTAACTTAGAATATCCCATAGTCTATTTTAGAAATCCTATTTTAAAATAATTTAAAATAACTTTTATTCAAAATAACACTGATTTACAACTTAGATTTTCTCATAATCTAATTTAAAATCTCAATCTAAAAAGAAATTAATAAATAAATAAATAAATAAATTTTAATTTTTTTTTATTTTATTTTTTTTATAAAATCTGATGCTAACGTCAGACTTATTTTCTTAAAATAAAATAAGTAACTTAAAAAATAATTTAATCTAATTTTATTCGATCAATTTTATCTGATTTTGTGAATCATATCAAACATGTATAATCTCATTATTCAAATAATAATCTCAACTTTATAAATTGATATACCCGAATTAACGATTAATTCATTAATAATTTAAACAATTTAAACCAATACTGTAAATAATCTAATTAGCTATTAATTCTTCAACTATTTAAACAATTTAAACCGTTACTTTAATTAATCATCTGGATTAACTATTAATTCAATAACGATTTAAAAAATTTAAATCAATCTGTCAAATTAAACTAACTTCCTTCTTAATCAAATCACTATTTTATTAAATTGCAAATCTATTTATTTCAATCTTTTTATACCGATTCGTGTATATTATGAATGCCAACAGAGACTGGCTCTGATACCAATTGTTGAGAAAAAATAACTCTGATGTCGACTGTTGGGTTCACAGTTCTCAACTATGGTCATAACAAAAGGTACCTATTAGAGAACTTAGAGTAGGAGACTATTCTTTCTACCTATGCCCCCGATCGGAGAGTCATGCTTTGTGACACCTCACGTGCAAGAGTTTCCAGGAATAGGGTTATCACTATAAATCCCTTTGCTCTAATATCAGTTATTGGGACGAATTTCAAAAATTTTCCTTAAGTTAATTAAGTTAACGACGGAATGGATTTAGAATTCATAATTCTAAACCTAAGGTTGATTTAAAATTCCTAATTTTAAATCTACAGGTCCTTTACTCTAATACATTCATAACATAACACAACTTAAACAGTCATAACAATGAATACTATAACTAAATAGAAAATTGAAAACTAAAGAAGAAGGAAAGAAGAACATACCTAGAATAGCTCCAAATGAAGAAAACCAGAAAGAATAATAATCTTCAGAATAATACCAAAATAGAGACCCCGTGATCTTCTACCCAATGACCTCAAGCTGCCTGGAGGGTGGGCTTCAAAAAATAATAAACAGCGGAAAGAAAAATTTTCCATGAAAATTTTCTCCCCAAGTAGGTCTCTGAAACAATTCCAGAAACCCGAAATAATTTGTTTCAAATTGAATACCAAACCCTGAAATAGGTACCTCTATTCATAGTGGGTTCTCGGAGCGAAAATAAGCTAAAAAATCGATGTGGAAAGTGCAAAGATTAAAGAAACTGCAGCATTTTATTCAAAAATTAGTTTAAATGATGCGTTTTGTACAAGGGAAAAATAATGTGTCATTTTAATTTTTAAATCGCGTGCCACGTGTCGCACCGCTATTCGTCAGCTCGTGCAGACGCTGGTACCCAATGGACGTTCCAATGCACGACACGTGTCGTGCACTAGTTCGTCAGATCTGGAGCACACTGATCGTGACCTTGTTGCACGCGATTCCTTTTTTTTTTTTTTTTACTTTTTTTCCCACTTGTAAAAATTCATCTTATGAATTTTATTTTATAATTTTTAATTTTTATTCATCTCATGAATAATATTTCGCAAAATTAAATTTACTCATCGCATGAATAAATATTTCATCTCATGAATTCTTTAATATTTTTCGATGACAATGAATACAGGGGCTTGCACAGGGACCTTGGGGATAATTTAAATCTAGCTCCAAATGGGTTAAATTAATTATCTCATTAAAAGATTTAATTACCATTTAATGAGACTTAATTCCACTAAATAAATCTCACTGCACTCCAGACTTAAACCAGTTATTCGATATTTTCCTAATAGATAGTATTGATGATAATAACCCCTCCACTTAATGTCCATGACAAAGGATAAATATAACTACTACCATTATCCTTCTCACAGCTTCTCCATTAGTTACCAACTCGCCCTTCACTAAATAATCTATTTATACTTGAACATATTCACAATATAAATTCCAATTGTCAAACACTTGGAATACTTTGGCCAAAGTTTTCAAACTATTCAAATATTTGCGAATCAACAAAGGGGACATCTGCATCCCATAAGAGACTGTAGACTCCCTATTGAATACCTGATCCTTGTCATACTTCACGCCGCTACCTAGTGTACGTGGGAATTTCGTCATGCATTTAGACCTTACTTATAGTACACCAAAGTAACTAACGCTCCATGCACAAGTCCATAATACTCTCAAGATTTAGAATCATCATTCAAACAGTACAAATGAATCACTTATCTTTGATAGAAGTCTAGAAATAAGCAACTCACATGGTCCAACTCAGTGTGCCAATCTTATTAAACACACCAACGTAACACTTTTGGATCACCATCCACATGACCAAGACAGGTCATCTAAAGTGTCACGTTATAATCTTAGCATATAAGTGGTCCAAACTTGTCTTACGAGTCTTTCAAACAACATTCCATACTATTTGTTCCAAGTCTATCTGTGGGTTAATCTCATAAACCACTTAGAACAAGCATATAAATTGTACTATGAGGACTACACCCATCTTGTGGATGTTTCCATAAAGATTATCGTTTTACAACATCGATTATCTCTTAATCTTGCTTTAGAATCTCATTGAAAATTTATTCAATAAAATTAATTAATTAATTTTACTTTGAAAAACTGGTACCATAGATTATCTTGTAACCTTCTTTAGAATCCCATTCTAAAACTAAATAAATAAATTTATTTTTTTATTTAAAATAATATCAAAATTTAGATTATCTCATAATCTATTTTTAGAATCAAATTCTAAAATTAAATTGATTAATAAAACTAATTTTATTTAAAATCAGTAGCGATTTAGAGCTTAGACTATCTCATAGTCTATTTTCAGAATCTCATTCTAAATTTAGATCAATTAGTAAAATTATTTTTTTATGTTTAAAATAATATTAACTTAGACTATCTCATATTCTATTTTAGAATTTTATTCTAAAATAATTTAAAATAACTTTTATTTAAAGTAATACTGATTTACAATTTAGATTATCTCATAATCTAATTCTAAAAAGAAATTAATTAAAATAATTAACTTATAATTATTATGTAGACCAATACTGACGTCTACATGTCTCCAAAATAAATAAATAAATAAAATATTTTTTTATAAAATCTGATACTGATGTCAGACTGACATCATCGCTGATGTCAGCCTCACACTCTAACATCCAAATTATTTTTTTAAATTAAAATAATCAATTTAAAAAATAATTGAATCTAATCTTATTAGATCAATTTTATCCGATTTCGTAAATCTTAATCAAATATGTATAATCTCATTATACAAATACCATAAACGCTAGTTTATAAATTGATATACCAGAATGAAGGATTAATTCATTAACGATTTAAACAATTTAAACCATTACTTTAAACAACCTAGTTAAGAAAACTTTCCTTCTTAATAAATCTTTATTTTATTAAACAGTAATTCTATTTATTTCGAACTTATTATACCTATATTATGAATGTAATCAGAGATTGACTCTGATACCAATTGTTGGAAAAAATAAACTCTAATGCCGACTGTTAGGTTCACAGTTCTCAACTGTGGTTATAACAAAAGGCACCTATTAGAGTACTTAGAGTAGGAGACTCTTCTCCTTACCTAAGCCCCCGGTCGGAGAGTCACGGTTCGTGACACCTCACATGTGAGAGTTCCAGGGAATAGGGTCATCTCTATAAATCCCTTTGCTCTAATACCGGTTGTTGGGACAAATTTTAAAATTTCTGCCTAATTTCATGAAGTTTACGCACCGGAAGGAGTTTACAATTCATAATTATAAACCTAGGGTTGATTTAAAATTCATAATTTAAAATCTACATATTTAAATTCTTAATTTATACCTACATGCCTTTTACTCTTATTATTTTCATAACAATACATAAACTTAAACAGGTATAATAACAAATACTGTAAATAAATAGAAAAGCGAAAACTCAACGTAAAGGAAAGAAGACATACTTGAAATTGCTCAAATAACAAGAAAACCAGAAAAAAAAAAATAATCTTTAAAATTGAAACCCTCCGATCTTCTACGCAATGACCTCAGCTGCCCGAAGGGTAGACTCCAAAAAATATTAAACTTGGAAAGAAAAACTTCAATGAAAAATTTTCATCCCAATTAGGTCTCAGAAACAATTTTAGAAACCCTAAAAAATTTGTTTCAATTGAATGCCAAACTCTTGAAATAGGTTCCTATATTTATAGGAGTTAACTAGAGCGAAAACAAGCTATTAAATTGATGTGGGATTCGCAGCTTTTGAACAAAACGCATCATTTTACCAAAAAATGGACTTAAAATGCAGCATTTCAGTCGCAGTACACCCGGGCTCTTGCCCTGTCATTGCGTGCCACGTGGCAGGCGGTGATTAGTCCGTGCCTAAAGGTAGCTCAACGCGCAAGTTGCCAGCATTAGTCATAGATCGCAAGCTGTACTTTTGCGATTTTTCATTTTTCTTTTTTTTATTTAACTTTGTATTCCACATGTAGAAATTTATCTCATGAATTTTAATTTTTAAAATTATTTTATTTTATAATTCTTAACTTTTATGCAACTCATGAATAATATTTGACAAAATTAAATTTTCTCATCTTATGGATAAATAATTCATCTAATAAATTCTTTAATATTTTTTCAATTGCATAAATTACAGAGGCTTGGGAGGGGACCTCAGGGACAATTTAAATCTAGCTCCAAATGGATTAAATTATTCATCTTATGAAATAATTTAATTAACATTTAATGAGACTTAATTCTACTAAATAAATCTCACTGCACTCCAGACTTAAACCATTTATTCCATATCTCCTTGATAGACTGTATTAATAACAACAACCCCTCCACTAGATGTCCATGATGAAGAATAAGTATAAGTACTACCATTATCCTTCTCACAGCTTCTCCATTAGTTACCGACTCACCTTTCACTGAATAATTCATTTGTACTTGAGAATATTCGCAGTAGAAATTCCAAATGTCAAACACTTGGAATACTTTGGCCAAAGTTTTTGAACTATTCAAATACTTGTGAATCAATTAAGGGGACATCTGTATCTCATAAGAGACTACAAATTCCCTATTGAATACCTGATCCTTGTCACACTTCATGCCGCTGCCCAGTGTACATGGGAATTCAGTCGTGCGTTTAGACCTTACATATAGTACACCAAAGTAACTAACGCTCCATGCACAAGTCGAGAATACTCTTAGTATTTAGAGTCATCATTCAAACAGTACAACATGAATCACTCATCTCCGATAGTAGTCTAGAAACAAGTAATCCACATGGTCCAACTCAGTGTGCCAATCTAATTAAACACACCAACCTAACACTTTTGGATCACCATCCACATGACCAAGACAAGTCATCTAAAGTGTGGGTTAATCTCATAAACCACTTAGAACAAACATGTAAATTGTAGTCTGAGGACTACACCCATCTCATGGATGTTTCCACAAAGAAAATCACATTCAGTATAAATGCTTGCTTACACAAATTTAGCAAAGAAACGATTGGAACTTTAATTTTATTCTTTAATAAAATAAAATTAACAGAATAAATCTGGATTTTAGGACACTAATCCTAAGATCAATAATGCATTATTAAATATAGTAAGATTCATATGATGCGTTGCATCCACATATCAAAAGGTTTGCTAGGTAAGATGTTTTAGAAAGTGTTCTAAAAGTACAACAGATGGCTTGTGTAAGGCAGGTTGATAGTATGAGATACCGTGTCTCTACAACTTAATACAACTTATAGTATTGGTGATGTACTATGCACATCTTTGACCAGATTATTGTCACAGTAAGTACATGAGAGCTTTGGTGTTATGGGAGGATGGTTGGGGTCACCTGATGGATTCATGTCTTCAGTCTTAAGGGTTAAGCATGATGGTGAATCCGATCCTTGGGACTACTATGGGACTCTTAAGTATAAAGATGCAGACCAATGGGTCAATGCAATAAAATTTAAGATAGAGTAATTGTATTTTAAATGAGCCTGGAGCTTGTAGAGGTTTCGAAAGACATTAAGTCCATTAGATTTCATCTAAATGGATCTACAAGTACAAAGAGTTGAGTGGACAAGAAGGTAGAGACCTTCAAAGCTAGATTGATGGTAGTGGGTTATACCCTAAAGGAAGGAATCGTCTTTTATGAAACCATTCGGCCGGATGTCATGCTTAAATCCATAAGGATATTTTCATCTATTGTATTTCATATGGTGAGATACGGGAAATGGAAATCAAGATGACTTTCTATGAATATTCATCTTGATAAGCTTACATATATGATATAACTTTGAAGGTTCCTTATAGATGAAAGAATGTGAGCAAAAGAATGAAACAGTGATGTATCAGTATTAGTTGAAGATCATAGTCAAAGAGTTGACAAATCTCTAGGGAATAGTTATGTAATGCAGGGCTAATTGCCTTTAGGAAAAGTGGGAGATTGTTGGAATTAGTTTCTTGATAAACTTATTTAGTTAGATTTTAAATATTAAATAAACGAAAATTTTTATTTATTTATTATCTTATTATGTTTTATGAATCAAACATGCGTGTAATTGTTTTCTAAAATGTTTCGTGAGATGGACGTAGTCCAATATGACATGTCAGGTTTGGTTTAAATGGCCAATAAGATTGAACCACGGAAAGAGTTAGATCAAACTAGTGACATGTTGTCAAAGTATATTCATAGTCGGTGATAAGTTTGGACAACTTGTCTAATAAGACTAATATCATACTTTGGACAGCTTGTCTTGGACATGTGGATAGGGATCCAAGAGCATTATGTTAGTGTTTTTAATAAGATTAAAACACTGAGCAGGACCACTTGAATTAGTTATTTCTTACATTCGTTAGGCAATTGCATGAAGTGTGAAGGGAATGGATATTTTACTAGGAATCTGCAATGCAAGGTGTCCCCTTAGTTGATTCGTAAATATATGAACAGATTCTAAATACTTTTGTAAGAGTATTCCATATGTTTGATATTTGAAATTACTACGAAAATTGTTTCTGTGATATGAATTGTTCGAGAAGGGCGAATCGTGAACTACAGCGATAGATGTGAGAAAAATAACAATAATAGTTAAATTTGTTTCTACTCACGAATATCTAATGGAGAGGTTAATTGTCATAATAAAGTTATTTGGGAAATTCATGAGTAAATATATTTAATTATAGAGTGTAACAAAACTTATTTAGTATAATTAAGTTTTACTAAATGGTAATCAATTATTGTTGTAAGAGGATAATCAGATTTAATCATTTGGAGCTCGAGTTAGATTGTCCCTAAGGTCCTTTCGTAAGCCTCAACTAAAGGGTCATTTGAAAATATTGAAAAATCAATTCATGGGATGAGTTATTTATTTATAAGATAAATAAATTTTTATGCTAAATAAATATTCATGAGATGAATATTTAATAAGATAAATTGTATCGTGTTTTAAATGCAAAAACAAAAAAAATACAAAAAAGGGACAATAGCAAACACGAAGCCCTGCGCGTGCAGTGAACGTGCGGGGAAAGCACTATGGGTGGGCACGTGCATACCCAAAATTAAAATAAAAAAGAAAACAGGAGATGACGACGTTAGCTGATGTCTGCGTCCCTGTGTGTTTATCCGTGTACACGAAAGTGACAATAGTGTTGTTTGAGACATATATATATATATATATATATATATATATATATAAGTGCGCATTTTGCCATAATTTTTGTTATTATGTATTTTTAAAGTTTTGGAATCTAGTTTTCTCCTATGAAGAAAAGTCCTAATATTGGTTTAGGGGTTTTCTAAATTAATTTTCAGCATAAAATTTCTGAAAAATTACTTTTTGAAAAATTAAAGGTAAAGTTTTTGTTCCGAAGTTTTTCCTAAATTAAATATTCGGGAGCTCACACTCTGGTATTAAAAGAGATCATTGTGAAAAAGACCTTGAGGCGTCAAGATATTCTTCTTCTAATTTCAGATCTTCTAGTTGGAATTCGGATTCGCGCTTGTGTTATGTTAAAATTTAGTATTTGATATTGAATTTGCTTTCCTTTATTTCGTTTATTCTACATATCATGTTTATGCTTGTTTTATGCGATGTTTTACGATTGCTTTATTATGAGCCTATTAGAGTAAGATCTAGGTCTAATTAAATAGATTAACTAGATCAGGACATTATATTTAAAATTGAGATTTTTTAAATAGGTTTTTCTTTGTTCCCACTTCAGTCATTTAGGAAAAAAATTTTGAAATACGTTCCCAACAATTATCTTGGTTGTCGTCATCCCTATTTTGTGTTCACGACAATCAGGTAGTAATTTAGGTTTCTTTTACGATTCCTAGTCCTCACAATCAACTGAGCCTTTGAAGAAGGATCTTCAATTATCTCATTCTCAAATGGCATCCTAACCTCAAAAAAAGGGCCCTCGGGAGAGATATAATCTAGAAGGAGCTTGAGATTCCTTGTTACCTCTTGTATCTTTTCACAGCTATCATTGATGGGAAAAATGTAATTTCTCAAAATAAAATTTCCTAGATTAATTAGATTATATGCAACAAAACTACAATTTAAAATTCAAAATTTTAAATTAAATACAATCTCTTCTCAAATTTATACAAGATAACGCATAGCAATAATAGACAAAACATGAAAAATGAACAAAATACGAATTTAAAAGAATGTATACAAATTTTCATACCTTAATGTAGATTGCAATGTAGCTTCCAGAAGAGGGACAACACCGTGGAGACCTTTTCCACGATTCCTCGTGATTAGGTCTGTGGGCACTGAAATATTAAGTTCTTTGAGAAATGTTTCTTAGAGAAAAGATAGAATTAGCTTGTTTGCTATTTTTTTTTTTTTTTTTTTTTTGAATGAACGCTAAACTGACCTATGTGGATTCATTTATAGATGAAAAAATGTCCCATTTAGAAAATAAAAATAAAAAACAAAAAATAAAATCAAAATATCTGATATCTCTTAAATCGAATATTTTGTTTGTCAAAATTTAAATTTTAAACAAAGCAAATATATCCAAGAAATCATTAATAATGAGTCCAAATAGATCCATTCTAAGTTGCATCATTTGTACCACGTGCCAGCCACTGATTGGTTCCCGGCATTAGATGCGAATCACTGGTTTACGGTGTCTACTTGTTCGTCCATGGGGTGACACATGGATCGCTTCTGTGTGCTAGTCGGCGCTTGACACGTGTCATGCACTAATTGGCTAGCGCCTTTCTACACATTTTTATTATTACTATTATTTTATTTTTATTTTCTTATATAAATTCATCTATAAATTATATGTTTAGCAAAATTAATTTATTCATCACAGAAATAAATAATTCACCTCATGAATAAATAATTTATCGCATGAGTACTCTTAATACTTCTAAAACGGTGTACATTATCGGGGCTTGCACACAAACTTCAGAGACAATTTAATTTTGGCTCCGAATGAGTCAAATCTAATTATCATCTAATGATAATATTTGATTACCATTTAGTAAAACTTAATTCCACAAATAAGTTTTACTGTACTCTAGAAAAATAGATATTTGTTCCTTAACTCCCTAATAAACATTTACTTAAAATTAACCCCTCTATTAAATGCCTATAAGAAGAATACTTCTATAATTACTTTTCTCACATCTACCACCTTACTTCCCGATTCATGTTTCTCAAATAATTCATTAATATAGAAAATAACTTATGTACTAAATCCAAATGTCACACATATGGATTGCGTTGGTAGCAGTTTCTAGAATCTAATTGAATGCTTGTAAAATAAATAAGAGGACATCTTTGTCTCATAATAGATCATAGATTCCAAGTAAAATACTTAATCCTGTAACACATTATGCCGTTATCTAATGTACGTAAGACTTCAGTTACTTGTAGTGACCTAATCCTTTTAGCACATCAAGACAACTAACATTCCACGCAAGGGTTCCTACTTTTTTTATGGATTTAGAGTTATTGTACAAACTGTATAAAACTGAGTAGCTCATTTCTGATAACAGTCCAAATATGACACCAACACAACATTGTGGACCAGTATCCACATAACTAAGAAAAGTTATCTAAATGTTATATTATAGCCTTAGCGGACAAGTAGTCCGTATTTGTAACTAACTATGAAGGACTACATCCATCTCAAGGTACGTTTCTTAACTCATATACATAATGAACTCCTAATCATGTAGACAACAATGGATAACTTTTATTCAATAATAAAATTATTTACATATAAATTGAGTTTCTTAGAACACCAATTTTGATAATTTCCCACTTCCTAAATCAATTTGTCATACAATGCATTCCCATCCTATCCAAATGAGATTCAAAGATTTCAGAGTTAAAGTCTTTGTGAAAGGATCCGCTAGATTATTTATGGTATCAATCTTTAGAATTACAATCTCCTCTTTCTCCACATAGTCTCGAATGAGCTAATACTCCCTTTAAATGTGCTTGGACCTACTGTTCCTTCTAGATTCCTTAGAATTAGCCACCACACTAGAGTTGTCACAAACTATGGAAACATGTGTACACCCTTCTCTAACTACGTCAAAGATCTATCAGGAACTTCTTAAGCAAAGAAACCTCCTTAGTAGCTTCAAAATCCGCCACATAATTAGCTTTGATGGTGGGGTTAACATTGCAAGACTGGTTGACACTCCTCCAACTTATGACTCCACCTCCAAGGGTAAAAACATATCATACGTTGAACGTGTAGCATCTCTATCTAGCTGGAAATATGAGTCAGTATAGGCAACTGGAATTAGCTCATCATTATAAAAAATAAAAAATATAATTTCTAGTCCTTCTTAAGTACTTGAGAATATGTTTCACTATCATCCTGTGTAAAGGACCTAGGTTTGAATGATATCTGGTCTCCATTCCCACAACAAAACGGATATCAAGTCTTGTACATAACATATCATACATAAGGCTTCCCATAGCCGAAGCGTATGGTATATTCCTCATCTGCTCTTTCTCTTGAGGTGTTCTAGGATACATCTCTAAAGAAAGGGGAACTCTATGCCTAAAAGGCAGCACACCTTTTTTAGAGTCCTCCATGTAATACCTAGAAAACATTTTGTCAATATAGGCAACCTAGGATGGACCCCACATCTTATTCTTACGATCTCACATAAGTGTGATTCCAAGAATATAGTTGGCTTATTTTTATTTTTTTTTAAAGTCTTTGTATCGAATTGACTAACATCATTTTCAATGAGTAGGATGGCATCCACATATAACACTACGAAAGTCACCACTTTCTCAATGCTACATTTGTACATACATGGTTCATCAACCAATTGCTCAAATCCATAAGATTTGATTGCTTCATTGAATCTTCTATACCATGAGCGTGATGCTTATTTCAATCCATAAATGGGCTTGCTCAGCTTGTGTACCATGTGCTTCTGATTTTTTTTAACGAAACTGTCCAGTTGCAACATATAGATGTCTTCCTCACTACGCCAATTCAAAAAGGCCATTTTGACATCCATTTGCCAAATCTCATAATCATAATAGGCGGCAATAGACAAGAGTATCCTAATGAACTTTAATATGGCTACTGTTGAGAAAGTCTCGTCATAATCAACACCTTCCTTTCGAATATAACCCTTCGCAACAAGTCTTGCTTTGAATGTTTTTACCTACCCATCCACTCCTCTCTTCCTTGTTTGGACTAACTTACATCCAATGGGATTAATGCCAGATGGTCCCTCTATGAGTTTTTAGACTTGATTAGAATACATAGATTCTATCTCTTCCTTTGTTGCCAAGACCCATTAGTCAACATCTTTGTCTTTGAGCACCTGAGCATAACAAAGAGGACTAGGTACATTATCTTGTTTAACCATCAAGGCCCAGACATGTATCTTTCAGGTTGCATGAAAATCCTCCCACTAGGTCAATGCTCTTGTGCACTTAGAACCATTTAAAGATGGATTGCAAGTGAATCTAATACAGCTGCCTTATCTCGTGACATATCAAACTATTAAGATGCAGAGTCAAATTGCTTCATTTCCTATAATACTATCCTACTTTTACTTTTTTAGTCAATAACAAAGTCCTCTTCCAAAAACTTGGGATTTACACTAATAAACATCTTTTGGGCTATAGGACTATAGAAAAAACCTACTCTTGTACCTCTACGGTAAAATACAAATAGACACACTTCTGTCCTAGATTCCAATATGTCAAGGTTCTTTTTCAGCACATGCGCCCAAATACAAAGATATCCAATGCTAGGCTTTCGCCCAATCCACAACTCCACATGCATCTTAGGAACTGATTTTAATGGAATCAAGTTAAGAAGATAGACCACTTGTTTCCAAGGTGTCACTCCAAAAAGAGATTGGTAAAGTGGAATTACACATCATGGACATTATCATTTCAAATGAGGCCCTATTTCTTCTCTCTGCAACACCATTCTGCTATGGTGTACCTGGTGCAAAAAGTTGCGATCTAATCTCATTTACAGTTAAGATTCCAGAAAATCTTCTAAGAGGTACTCACCACCCTGATCTAATCCATGTGTTTTGATACGCTTAGCCAATTGATTCTCAACTTTAGCCTTAAGCTCTTTGAACTTTTCAAAAGAATCAGACTCTCGTCTCATCAAGTAACATACCCATACCTTGAGTAATCATCAGTAAAGTGATGAAGCAATCTTAGCCTCCTCTTTCTAAAACACTCATTAGTCCACATACATATGTTTGAAACGGCTCAAGGAAGTCACCAACTCTATTGCCTTTACTCCTAGAGACAGACTTGGTAATTTTTCCTTCTATGCTAGATTCACATACTAGTAAGAACATCGAGTCCAATGGCTCTATTAGTACTTCTTTCACTACTCTTTGGCTCTTGTTCGAATTAATGCGTGACCAAGGCATTGGTGTCATTTGAAGGCATTATTGTTTTCTGGACATTTCCGTTTAAGAGGTACATTAAGCCTACTAGTGCTAGATTCGAATATACAATCATTAGAGTTTTGATCAATAAATTTCATGAATAAACCATCAACATTTGCACCTTTTCAAATAGACAAATTATTTTTTTTAATGAAAAAATTAGGCTAAAAAAACCCGAATATCCATCATCAACCAAATGAAACATAGAAATCAAATTCCTGTGTAAGCATGTACATAGAGGCAGTTCTTCAAACAAAAAACTTTACTTTGAAATTCTAAGCTAGCATCTCCCACTCCTAAGACTAAAACTCTCCTATCATCTCCTATGATCAGGTACAACTTTGTATCATACAGGCTCCTAGTCAGGTCGAGTCTTAGCAACATTTCATAGATATGATTAGTTGAACCAAAGTCTACACACTAGGAACTGTTGGACTCTCAACTAAACATAACTCAATCGGATTAGATATCATCTTACCTTGTCCAGATGGTTTTCATGTCTTAGCAGGAACAGTAGCTAGGTACTCACTGCAATTCCTCTTCCAATGGCCATCTTTCCCGCACAAGAAACATTTTCCTTTTGTTTATTTCTTCATAGGCTTGGCTGCTACATTAGCAGCTTTTCATTTCTTCTTCTTCCCGGGCTTTCCTTTTGAAGTTTTTGTTCTCCATCCAAGGTGCATGGGTCAAGTGGACAGTTCCTTTAGCCGTCATCTTCAGTTACTTGCAGTTCCTTCATCAATTCATGTACTAAATAATCCTTATTTTTCATTGTATAGTCCAACCTGAATCGAGTGAAATATTTTGCCAAAGAACTGAGAATCATGTCCTGCTGCCATTGACCATCAATCTTTGCTCCTAGGAACTCCAATTCAGATAAATATCCGATCATTTGCAAAACGTATTTCTGAACAAAGGTTTCTTCTAACATTTTCATTAATAGTATCTTTCTCATAAGTTCATGTTGAGCTGCTCTATCCTGACCACCGAACATCTATTGAAGATGTTCCATCCTTTTAGCTATTGTCTTCATCTCAAGCATCTTATGCTTGAGAACATTTGACACAAAAGCCAAATATAACACATGGAAAAATCATTAGCCTTGGTCTAGTGTTCAAAATCAATCCTTGACAACAATGGTCCAATTACTAACAAACACAGGAGGTCAGGGTTCTGATAGTACAAATTTATGTCCCTCGTGAATCAACACTGTACCCAAGTTTGTTTTGCATTTAAGGTAATTTCGTCCTTTGGTCTAGAAAAAGCATTATCTTTAAGAATAGGACACAGTACACTAATTGTCATCACAATTACACTGTAAAATGCAAGATAACCTATTATGCATCATGCAATAAACTGAGATATTCATTCTTTCCAATTAAGGAGCCATTATCAATCAGCTATCCACTAAATCAAATAACAATGAATGCAATAATAATCCAAACACACAACTCTTTACTCCCTATTAGCGAGGTTGGAATGAGCTTAGTTCAATTGAAAACTATTCTCTATTGTCATATTTTCTTGTAACTCTTACTAAATATAAATAACTCATCATTCTTTCCTTAGTCTCTAAAATAGCACAACTTAGCTCCTCGGAGAGATTAATATATCATTCTAGTGAAGTATAAACCATTACCAATATATTCATACAGGCCCACAAAATAATCTATGGTAGCGTGGTCACAGCCGTTTTCTTGCACTTCAATTTATCCTTTCAGAAGTCCAGCCTTGTCTTTCGCAAATCGACATCCTCCATAGGGTGTACTGCCAATCTACTATGCTGCGAGATTGCGAATGGAGATTGTGAAGTATTCAATCTTTGAACCTCGTTCCCGCTTGATTTTTATAAGTTAGTGGATTTTATTTTATCTTTGATTATCTCATAATCTATATTAAAATCAAATTCGAATACTTATAATCATATTAGGCCCATTTAAACTATTCATCCTGTGTAATCATGTGATTATACTCTACCAAAAGTCCTTAAAAAACTATTGGATACTTAAATTAATTTCTAAACAATTTAAGAAAATTGACTATCATATAATCTCTTTTAGAATCTCATTCCACATTAAAACTTCTCTTAATTTTCTAACATCATACTGACTTCAGCGACTAACACCATTGATAGAAAAATTTTTTTTTATAATAATTTTTAATTTATTAATCATTAATCATATTAGATCAATTTAATTATCTTATCTCATTAGACGATCACAAGAATTATATATACATAATTGAAAGTCTAATTTTCTTTAATAAATTCTGGACGTATACAAACACTAATGAATTAATACAATAATTACAATATTGAACTATTTAAAATTTAACTACTCATATATCAATTTCATATGAACCCAATCAACAATGGATTTAATTTTTCCTTTAGCATGATCTCATCATCAACTCGTATTTGTGTATAGTTTCTTAGTTATGCCTAATGTTGTCCTCATGCATATCATGCATATTCAAAGATGGGCTCTGATACCAACTATTGGAAAAAATGTAATTTTTAAAACTACAATTTCCTAAATTTATTAGATTAGGCATAGTACACTCAAGTTTTAAATTAAAAATTTTAAATTAAATACAGTCTCTGCTCTAATTTATTCATTATAATGCATATCAATAATAGAAATAACATGAAACACGAAAAAAATACAAATTATAAAAGAACATATACAAATTTTCGTACCTTAATGTAGACCGTACCGCAGCTTCTAGAAGAGGGAGGACACCACAGAGATCTTTTCTGCAATCCCTCACGAACTAGGTGTGCGGGCACTACAATATTAAGCTAACATCTCCCACTCAAAAGACGAAAACTCTCCTACCATCTCCTACAGTCAGGTGTAACTCTCCATCATGTTGCGTCCTAGTTAAACTGAGTCCCTACAATATATTGCAGAGGTGATCAATTGAACCTGTGTCCATATACCAGGTACCTGGTGGACTCTCAACTACACATGACCTAATTAGATAAGATATCGTCATACCTTGTCCTGATGGTTTTCATGTCTTAGCACGAAGAGTAGCTAGGTACTCAATGCAATTCCTCTTCCAGTGGCCATCTTTCCTGCAAAAGAAACATTTTCCTTTTGCCTCTTTCTTCATTGGCTTGGCTACTACATTAGTAGCTTTGCCTTTCTTCTTCTTCCCGAATTTTCCTTTCGAAGGCTTTCTGTTCCCCATCCCAGGCACATGGGTCAAGTGGATAGTGCCCTTAGCCCTCAGCACCCCTTCAGCTACTTGCAGTTCCTTCATTAATTCAAACAATCAATAATCCTTATTATTCATCTTGCAGTTCAACTTGAATTGAGTGAAAGATTCTACCAAAGAACTGAGAATCTTGTTCCGCTGTAATTAACCATCAATCTGGGCGCCAAGGAACTCCAGTTTATATAAATATGCCAAAGAAGTGAGAATCATGTTCTAAACCTTTGAATTAGGCTTGAAACTATCTGGTCATATCATCCCAATTATAAATGGAGTTAGATGGTAAACTTATGTGCCACTAGGGGGCAATCCTTATCTTAGAGCTCGGGAAAAACCAAAGTCTCAGATATTGGGCTATTAACCGCCTCTCTACATTGGCAGTTGAACCATGCCAAATGTTTGAGATCGAACACACTCCCCTTCCCTAAGGGAACAAATAGCCCCTGTCAATATAATAAGGGTACAACTTACTATAATGGGGTCTATTGACCCTTTTGAGGCCCAACCCATACATTTTCTCAGTAAGGGTGGCCAATTAGTCTTAGAGAGGTAGGTTTGGTGCTTGATTATGCACCTGTGATTGCCTCCCAAGGGGTTAAGTTCAAGGTATACCCTTGATTCAAAGAGCCAGTAACCCCATAGGTTGCGTTATTATTTCTATGGCTTGAATCCAAGTGAGTAGCACTTGGGTTAACCATAGTTGGATTCTCTATTCTCTCAGGGATGGTCTTAGTATCCTGAACCACAGGCATCTATGAACTCGAAGGAACATCACGAGGATATCCATTGGGAACTGGGGGAGGAGGAGCATACCTTAATTTCCTAATGTCCACTCTAACGGCTTGAACTAAGCCATTATGAGCCTCAACCTTGCTTACAAAGATAAGCTTGACTTCAACTATTGTCTGTCTTGCCACATCCTTAGCTATAAGGCTAGTGGTGGAAGACAAGGTTGAATTCATATCAACCAAGAATCTATCAGTTTCTTTGTGAAACCTCTCATTCATTAAGGTCCCAATGTCACTGACAATGGTTCTCAATGCTACTGCGTTTGCATTCTAAGCTGCCAGAGTATGCTCTGTTAGCCCGCTGCTTCCCTTAGACTTCTTTCAAAGCCTGTTCAAGTCTATCATCAATGAGTTCCACTCGGCATTCGAGCATGTCCATGATACTCATTGGAGGATAGCTATCGAGCCCAATATGCTCACTTCTAGATGTCTTCAACACCTCTACTTTCATTATTGCGGTTGTGACTCATTTCATCTCCTCGTGATACAGGACTTTATTTTCTGAGTTGCTCGATTGGTGGCCCTATCAAGGCCAATCCTTCGGCTTCCTCATGCTTGAGAGCACTGGCTCTCCTAGTCCTGACCTTTAGCGAATGGTCTAAGACTATGTTTCAATAATCCATGATTGAATAAAGAAAGTTACATATTTTATGAAGCCCCTTGTTGGTAAATTATAATTGAGTTGCTTACTACTGTAGATAGGCAAGTAGATTATACGGACAATCATTTAGACAAAAATTTAAAACAACAAAATTTTCCTATTAGAAAAACAACACAATTCACCTAGTAGAAAAACAACTTAATTCGCCCCGTAGAGAAACAACGCAATTTGCCCAGTAGAAAATAACGTCATTCGCCCAGTAGAAAAACAACGCAATTCGCCTAGTAGAAAAACAACACAATTCGCCCAGCAGAAAAACAACGCAATTCGCCCAGTAGAAAACACAATTTGCCCAGTAGAAAAACAACACAATTCGCCCAGTAGAAAAACAACGCAATTCTCTCAGTAGAAAAACAACGTTACTCACCTATTTTATCTAGGGAAGCAACCAATGGATAGAATTAAACATACTTATCCAAAAAGACATACTCATCCACAACCTCTATAAAAGGGGGGCACGTTGAGAAGGCAAACGTAGGCGAATTTCTTCTTCTTCCCCTTCTACGATCACCTCTTCAAAACAATAATCATTCAAACGCCTTACTCCCCTTAGGCTAAGTATTTCATATATATTATGATTGTCTATTTCTTGCCCTTATTTGCTATTTCATGGTATTGATACTGACTTAGCGTTAGAGGGGTCTCCCGTGGGTTGCTTCATGGGCCCTCTAACCATTCGTTTGATCTTGTAAGGAATATCAAGTCGAGCGTGCAACTAGAGCTTCACTTCAGCTCAACCTAATGAGCCCTACCTCATACAGAACTCCAAAGTGATGAATAAGCACACTAAATAAATTCATCACAAACTTATTGGCACCGTCTGTGGGAAGGATAAAAGCTTACGCCTAGCTTGCTGTTTCTTGTAAAATTCAAACATTTTTAATGTCATTCGAGATAATTTTCAGATTTATTTGGGTATTTGGTGCGTTTTTCTAAAAAAAAGGCTTATTCACGCACAGTAAGTCAAAAAAGCTCTCTACTATTCCTATGAGCACTTTTAAGCATATCCATATAGGAAAAGAGGTATGTTGGAGTAAGTCAAGTATTGTGACATATTTTTTACCTCTTTCTTATCTTTTCTTTGATCAAAATTTCAAAACAAATCATCAGAGGCACTTAGAACTCTTCAAGATATTCGTTTTTATATATAACTCAATCCATAACTCTTCACAGATTAAAAGTTATGCTTGTTTTAAGTTACAAGGTAAGTTATGTAACCACTACAACTGGACGTCACCAAGTTCATTTTTTCACCTCCTTTACTTATTTTCTTTGATCCAAAGCCTTAAAAATCATTATAATTACATATAAATCTTGAAGAGCTTCGTTTTGATATATAGCTCAATCCATAACTCTTCATGGATTGAAAGTTACACTTGTTTTAAGTTAAAAGGCAAGTTATACAACAACTACAACCGGAATTCGCCTAGATCATCTTTTCACCTCCTTTTCATATTTTCTTTGATCCGAAGCCTTAAAAATCACTATAGTTATATAGAACTCTTCAAGAGCTTCGTCTTGATATATAACTCAATCTGTAACTCTCCATTAATTGAAAGTTACGCTTGTTTTAAGTTACAAGGCAAGTTATACAACTGCAACCGAAATTCACCCGGTTCATCTTTTTACCTCCTTTTCATATTTTCTTTGATCCAAAGCCTTAAAATCATTATATTTACATATAAATTTTTAAGAGCTTCGTTTTGATATATAAATCAATCCGTAACTCTTCATAGATTGAAAGTTACGCTTGTTTTAAGTTACAAGGCAAGCTATACAACAACTCCAACCGGAATTCACCCTGTTCATCTTTTTACCTCCTTTTCATATTTTGTTTGATCCAAAGCCTTAAAAATACTTATAGTTACATAGAACTCTTCAAGAGCTTCATTTTGATATATAATCCAATCCGTAACTCTTAATGGATTAAAAGTTATCCTTGTTCGAAATTATAATGTTAGTTATGTAACCACTGCAATCGCAATTCACCCAGTGTATATTTTTACCACCTTTTCATATTTTCTTTGATCCAAAACTTAAAACCTTATTATAGTTACCTAAAATACTTCCTAGGCTTCATTTTGACAGCTGATTCGGATCATAACTACTCGCGGATTGAAAGCTATGCTCATTTTAACTCAAAGGGCCAAGCTATATAACTATTACAAGAGGAAAACGCCCACTTCATCTTTACACCTCCTTTTCATGTTTTCTTTGATCAACAACCCTAAATATCATTGTAGTTATATGGAACGTTTCAAAATATTTGTTTTGGTATTTGATTTGACTCATAACTTCTTATGGGTGAAAAGTTATGTACACTTAAAATTCCACAACTCGGCGAGTTCCCTATTCGGTGTTTTCCACAACCCGATGAATTCCACAACCTATTGTTACCCACAACCTGGCGTCATCCCTGAAACCTAGCATTATCCCTAATACTTCGCTTACCACACAACAATCACAATCCCAAGCCGCCGTCGTCATTCTCACTAACAGCCGTCACTTTCGTGACGCTTGGGACTTCGACTGCCATCCTGTCCAAAGCCGCCACCGTTTGATGCTTTGTTCACTACTTGTGAAGCTTCATTTTCCACCACCACTATCAATATTCCTGTCACATGTTGGCACCGGCATAACACCCATATCCACCATTGCCCTCGGTTGCACAACAACTGCCACTGGCGCGCCGGTCGTCATTAGACGTTCACCACCCACCATGGTCAACCCCTTGCTCTCTCCTTCACACCCGAATTTGGGTCAATTCTTATTACAGTCTTAGCCTGATTATTCATTTTCCTTACTATCTTAATTCAATTTAACCCTAAATGGGTCAATTTTTGCTACCATTTCGGTGTACTTGAACCCTAAATGAGCCACGTTTTGTCACAATCCTTGTTCAAATCAACCATAAGTGCATTAATCGTCGTTACAATCCTAGTTTGATCCAATCTTAATTTGTTCCAATTCTTGTTCAAATTAAACCCTAATTGAATCAATTTTCATCGCAATCCTACTTCAGGTCAACTCTAGTTAAGGAAATTTTTTATAATTTTGGTTCAATATTCATATTAAATCTAATTCTGATTGAACTAATTCTTGTTGCATCATAGGTTCATTTCAATCCCAGCTAAATCACTACTTATAGGAGTTTTAGCTTGCTCAAGTCTTGATTATGTCAATTTCTATTCAATCAGCTTCTAAGGGAGTCATTTTTCGTCGCAATTCCACTCTGATGGATTTTAAGCTAAATAATCCTTTGCTAAGATTTCTAGTCTAGACAAACTACATTTCAACACACTCTTGCTATGACCTTCCGGTTCAACTAAGTTGCACTTCGCTAGATCCTTACCCATAAATCGTCAAATTAACAATTAGACACGACAATTCTAAATTAAAGGCATTAAAGGAATGGAGTCATCGACCCTATCCTTAATGATTTTGAAATACAAAATACACATTATCCAACACCAAAACGTGAGACCAAATCAAAGAGCACATAAAAATGATGAGTTCTAGAATAGTAAGAGTACTTACAACAAAACAGCTAGGTTATACGATTCCTTCCAAGGACCTTGTTTGGGCACGTAAGAGATCTCATAACTCCCTTATAATTCACAAGGCATGTATGTTGCCTGTCTCTCCTTTTATGACTAATCCAATTATTCCATGAATTTCATATTGGCATATTCTATACACCTACTAAGAAAATCCTAAAGCAAACAATTCATCCAAGGAGAACTCAATGTGCAGTTATGGCATAAGCTACTCGTTATGTGCCAGCATGGCATTTATTCACCTACAAAACACTAGCAAGGGTTATTTAGTCAAAAAAGACGGAATCTCACCAAATTCAATTTGCTTCATAAGTTGCACAATATCACCTTCTCTCGAAATCAAAAGTGGTTGTATGCTAAGCACCTTTTGGAGAATACTGTTTAGCCTGGCTATATCTACTAAGATCAAATTTCAAAATACGTCCGTGTTAAAATCATTTCATAAGTGGTGGGAGTTGGAAGACCTTACCTTCATTCATGATATCTTATCCCGATGAACAAATCATTAAGACTGGGGGACTTCATTCCTATTCACAGTCTAAACTTCATTTCAACGATAGTATAAATCATTTTAGGACTGGGAGACTTCATCCCTATTCACAGTTCGAACTTCGTTTCAACCATAGTGCAAATTATTTTAGGACTGGGGGACTTCGTCCCTATTCACAGTCCGAACTTCATTTCAACCATAATGCAAATCATTTTATGAATGGGAGACTTTGTCCCTATTCACAGTCCGAACTTCATTTCAACCATAGTGCAAATCATTTTAGGACTGAGGGACTTCGTCTCGATTCACAACCATAGCCCCTTCATCTTGATGGCACATATCATTTTTTTACGAGCACGGGACTTCACCCCCAAGTCACAGGCTAGGCATTATCTTTGTCACAAAGGCTAAACCACTATAAAATCAAGAAGCTTCACAACTAGTAATGCTAGAAAGTACATTCTTTTAACATGATGCAAAGCTGGTAAAAATAATTACAAGTCAAGAATTGCACATCCATAAGGGGAAACCCTTTTCAAAGCTAGTGAACTTCGCCCTCAATCGTGCTATGTTATACAACATTATGGCATATCTAGAAGACTTCGCTACTCGTTATGAATCAATCTACAATTGTCAAACTTGGTTGCTTATCGCAACTTGACAAAATATTTCCTTCAAGAAAATCCGAAATAAGTCGCTTTTCTTAATACACATGAGCAACTCACCTCCAGCCAACCTTTTTGCTAAGCTATCTAATACCACAACTGGTCAACAACTTAATAAGCGTAATGTAGGTATTATCTGTTGGTAAATTATAATTGAGCTGCATGCTACTGTAGATGGGCAAGCAGGTTACACGGACAATCATTTAGACAAAAGTTTAACACAACACAATTCGCTTGATAGAAAAACAACACAATTCGCCCAGTAGAAAAACAACACAATTTCGCCAAATAGAAAAACAACACAATTCGCCCAGTAGACAAAAACACAATTTGCCCAATAGAAAAATAATGCAATTTGTCTAGTAGAAAAACGTCACTCACCCACTTTATCTAGAGAAGTAACCAAACGATAGAAACAAACATACTTATCCAAAAAGACATATGCTAGGAATACTGTCCTGAAATCCAGATTTATTCTATTAATATTATTTTATTAATGAATAAAATTGAAATGCAGTCGTTTCCTTGTTAAATTTGCGTAAGCTAGTATGTATACTGCATGTGATTTTCTTTTTGGAAATGTCCAAGAGATGGGTATAGTTCTTAGACTACAATTTACATGTTTATTCTAAGCGGTTTATGAGATTAACCCACAGATAGACTTGGAACAAATGGTATAGATTGTTGTTTGAAAGACTCGTAGTCGAAGGCAAGTTTGGACAACTTGTATGCTTAGACTATAATGTGACACTTTAGATGACTTGCCTTGGTCGTGTGGACGGTGATCCAAAAGTGTTACGTTGGAGTGTTTAATAAGATTGGCACACTGAGTTGGACCATGTGAGTTGTTTATTTCTAGACTACTGTCATTCATTGTACTGTTTGAACGATAATCCCGATAGTATTATTACTTTGGTGTACTATAAGTAAGGTCTAAATGCATGATTGAATTCCCACGTACACTAGGTAGCGGCGTGAAGTGTGATAAGGATCAGGTATTCAATAGGAAATCTACAGTCTCTTATGGGATACAAATGTCCCCTTAGTTGGTTCGCAAATATTTGAATAGTTTAGAAACTTTGGCCAAAGTATTCCAAGTGTTTGACAATTGGAATTTATACTGTGAATATTTTCAAGTATAAATAGATTATTCGATGAAGGGCAAATTGGTAACTAATGGAGAAGCTGCGAGAAGGATAATGGTAGTAGTTATATTTATCCTTTGTCATGTACATTAAGTGGAGGGATTGTTGTCATCAATACAGTTTATTAGGGAAACATCAAATAAATGGTTCAAGTCTGTAGTGCAGTGAGATTTATTTAATAGAATTAAGTTTCATTAAATGGTACTTAAATTATTTAATGAGATGATTAATTTAACTCATTTGGAACTAGATTTAAATTGTCCCTGAAGTCCCTGCGCAAGCCTTTGTATTTATTGCAATTGAAAAAATATTAAAGAATTCACTAAATGAACTATTTATCCATGAAATGGGTAAATATAATTTTGTCAAACATTATTCATGAGTTGAGTAAATGTTAAGAATTATAAAATAAAATAATTTAAAAAAATAAAATTCATAAGATCAATTTTTACATGTGGGAAACAAAGTAAAACAAAAAAAAATCAGAATCGCGTGCAGTAGGGTCACGATCCATGTGCTCTAGATCTGATGAACCAGTGCCCGACATGTGTCGCGCGCTGGAACATCCACTCGGTACTCGGGTCTGCATGAGCGAACGAATAGCGGTGCGACACATGGCACGCAATTTAAAAATTAAAAGAACACACAATTTTTCCCCTGTACAAAACACATCGTTTAAACTAATTTTTGAATAAAATGCTGCGGTTTCTTTAATCTTTGTGGGTACCACATAGATTTTTTAGCTTGTTTTTGCTCCGATAACCTATTATAAATAGGGGCACCTATTTCAGGGTTTGATATTCAATTTGAAACAAATTATTTTGGTTTCTAGAATTGTTTCAGAGACCTCATTGGCGAGAAAATTTTCCATGAAAATTTTTCTTTCCATTGTTTAATATTTTTCGGAACCCACCCTCCAAGCAGCTCGAGGTCATTATGCAGAAGATCGCGGGGTCTCGATTTTGGTATTATTTTGAAGATTATTATTCTTTCTAGTTTTCTTTATTTGGAGCTATTCTAGGTATGTTCTTCTTTCTTTCTTCTTTAGTTTTTTGCTTTTCTATTTATTTATAGTATTTGTTATTATGCCTATTTAAGTTTATGTTATGTTATGAATGTATTAGAGTAAAAGACCTATAGATTTAAATTATTAATTTAGATCTATAGATTAGAAATTAGGAATTTTAAATCAACCTTAAGTTTAGAATTATGAATTATAAACCCGTTCCACTGCGTTAACTTCATTAACTTAAGGAGAATTTTTAAAATTTGTCCCAACAACTGGTATTACAGCAAAGGGATTTATAGGGATAACCTTATTCCTGGTAACACTTGCATGTGAGGTGTCACAAAGCGTGACTCTCCGGTCGAGGGGTATAGGTAAAGAGAAGAGTCTCCTACTCTAAGTGCTCTAATAGGTTCCTTTTGTTGTGACCATAGTTCAGAACTGTGAACCCAACAGTCGGCATCAGAGTTATTTTTTTCCCAACAATCGGTATCAGAGCCAGTCTTTATTTGCATTCATAATATACATAAATCGGTATAATAAGATAGAAATAAATAGATTTGCGATTTAATAAAATAGATATTTTATTAAGAAGGAAAGTTAGTTTAGTTTGACGGTTCGATTTAAATTTTTTAAATCGATATTGAATTAATAGTTAGTTCAGATGATTAACTAAAGTAACGGTTTAAATTGTTTAAATCATTGAAGAATTAATAGCTAATTAGATTATTTACGGTATCGGTTTAAATTGTTAATGAATTAATCGTTAATTCGGGTACATCAATTTATAATGTTGCGATTATGTTATTTGCATAATGAGATTATACATGTTTGATATGATTTATGAAATCAGATAAAATTGATCTAATAAGATTAGATTCAATTATTTTTCAAATTACTTAAAAATAAGTCTGACGTCAACATCAGGTTTTATAAAAAAATATAATGAAATAAAATAAAATAAATTTTATTTATTTATTTTTGGGGATGTGTAGACGTTATTACTGATTTATATAATAATTAAATTAATTAATTTCTTTTTAGAATGAGATTTTAAATTAGATTATGAGACAATCTAAGTTGTAAATCAGTGTTATTTTGAATAAAAGTTATTTTAAATTATTTTAGAATAAGATTTCTAAAATAGACTATGAGATAGTCTAAGTTAATATTATTTTGAACATCGAAAAATTAATTTTACTAATTAATTTATTTATAGAATAAGATTCTAAAATAAACTATGAGATAGTCTAAGCTTATTTAATTTTTGGAAGGAGTTTCTAAAAATAGACTATGAGATAATCTAAGCTCTAAATGGCTACTGATTTTTAATAAAGTTAATTTTATTAATTTATTTAGTTTAAAATGGGATTCTAAAGAATAGGTTATGAGATAATCTATGGTACCATTTTTAAAAGTAAAATTAATTAATTAATTTTATTGAATAATTTTAGAATGAGATTCTAAAGCAAGATTGTGGTATAATTGATGTTGTAAAATGATAATATTTTGAATAAATAAATTAATTATTTTTAGTTAATTTTACAATGAGATTCTAAAGGGGGTTATGAGATAATCCAGGTTGTAAATGCAAGTTAATTAAAAAATCACAAGTTTTAAAAATCAAATGGGAGCAAGGTTTCAATTGTTGTAACCTCACAGTCTCCATTATCGGTCTAGCAGCATAGTAGATCGATAGACCTCCCTGCGAAGGATGTCAGTTTATAGATTACAGGGTTAGACTTCTATTAGGATAAACCAAAGTGCAAAGAAGCGATGCAGCCACGCTGCCGAGGAGTATTACGTGCATTTGTATGGATATTTAGATAATGGTTTACACTTGACTAGCGTGATGCATTCACCTCCCCAAGGAGCTCTATTGTGTTATGTTAGAGACTAAGGTAAAGTACTGAGTTAATTGTGTTTAGTAAGAGTTACAAGAAAACATGTTAATTGAGAATAATTCTAACCCGAACTAGTTTTGTGCGACCCCACTGCTGGGGAGTAAGGAGTGGTGTGTTTGGGTCATCATTGTATGCATGATAGTACAGTTTGGTGGATATCTGACTTATTGTATATGCTAAATTGAAAGAATAGATATCAATGCATTATACATGACTCTTGTTGAACAATTACACGAATGTTTGCATTTATAGTATTTTGAGAACTTTACTTTATTACTAATGCATAATGAACTCATTGGACCAAATTTCTTTGCCTAGAAAAACCAAGTTGGATTTATTTATTACTCACAAGGGACCTACTGGAAACAAAGGAAAGGGCAAGGTTGCTAGTGCAGCAACGAAGTCCATAATGAAATCGGAGGAAGGAAAGTGTTTCTTTTGTGGGAAGATCAGTCACTGGATGAAAAACTGCATTAAGTACTTAGCTTCTCTTTTTAGAAAGACTACTAAGCCATTTGTTTAAGATATATTGATATCTCACTTAGTTCAGCCATGCACGGTTGAGAGCCACTAGGTTCCTGGTGTATAGACTTAGGTTCAACTGACCATGTTTATAATATGTTACAGGGGGTCAGGCTGACCAAGAGGTTGCATGATGGAGAGTTATACCTGGTGGTTAGGGACAATACAAGAGTAGTGATCTTAAGTGTAGAAGATGTTAGCTTACTCTTTAGTGCTAGAGTTTTTGATTTTAAAAGATTGTTTATTTGTAGTTCCTCTACATAGGAATTTGATTTATGCATCTCATTTTATGAATAATTGCATATTAAGTTGATTTTGATTATGAAGCTTTTAATACAAGCAATAAATTTGCAAAATATACATGTATAAATGGTTTAATCATGTTGTTTATTGAACAAAACTCTCATATTTGTTTAAAAGAATCTAACACAAGCTCACTTGTTTGATCTCCTAAAAGAAAACACCTTGAAAGGGATAGTGCCTACACATGGCATCAACATTTAGCTCACACTAATTCGAATAGGATCCAAAGATTGGTGAAAGGTGGATTGATAGAGGCTTTGGACTTAAGGTGATTACTAGTTTATGAATCCTGCATAGAAGGAACGAAGATCAAGTCTGTCTTTAAGAGTAACGGCAACAGGGTTGGTGACTTGCTTTAGCTGGTTAACACATATGTATATGGACCAATGAATATTCAGGCAAGAGGTGGGTATGAGCAGTTCATCAAATTTACTAACAATTACTTAAAAGCAAAAGCAACAACATACCCAGTGCCCCAAGGGCTCCCGCCTAAGCAGGGTCGGGGGGTGGGGGGGGGGGGGGGGGGGGGGGGGGGGGCGACGACGGATGTACACAGCCTTCAGGGTATTACCCCCGAAGAGAGGATGTTCCTGAGTGCCCCTAACCTGAGGGTGAGGACTTCCAAGGAGGTCACCCATCCTGGTACTACTCTCGCTCAAGCACGCTTAACTTCAGAATTCTAATGGACCAAACTAACGATTACTTGAGGTATAGATATATTTGCCTAATGAGACATTAGTCAGACTCTTTTGAAAAGTACGAAGAGTACAAAGCTGAAATTGAAAAGTAATTAGGTCAACAAGTTAAGTCACTTATTAGATCGAGGTGGCGAATATCTTTCGGGTGAGTTTCTGGATTTCCTAACTGTAAATGGGATGAGATCTCAGCTTTCTGCTCCAGGTGCACCGCAGCAGAATGGTGTTGCAAAGAAGGACTAGGACATTGTTAGAGACGGCAATGTCCATGATGAGTTATGCTCCCTTACCAATATCTTTTTGGGGTTGTCCCAAAGGAACAAGGGTGGTCTTCTCTACAGTCTTTCTGATCAAAAGGGTTTTGTAAGTATGCAAAATTTTTAAATAAGGATTTTGTAGTAGACTACGAAAGAGAAAAACAGAGTAGTGTTAGAGGAGTTAAAAGAAAATGACGCTAATTCTAAATGGCCAGACACAACTCGGCATGCAGTGGATGCGTTAGATGCACCTATTGTTAGGGTTGAGAATGTTCTAAGTACACGAGAGCCTAGGTGTAGTGGGAGGATTGTCAGGGCACCTGGCAGGTTCATGGCGGGAGCCTTAGTGGTTGACCGTGACATTGAATCTGATCCTCTCAGCTACAATGAGGCAATTAAAGAAGAGGATGCTGACGAATAGGTCTTAGCAATGAAAATTGAGATAAGATCTATGCATTCTAATAAGGTTTGGGATCTTCTAGAGGCGTCTGTGGGCATTAACCCCATTGGTTGTAAATGGATCTTTAAGAGAAAAAGACGAGTGGGCAGGAAGGTAGAGACCTTCCAGGCAAGACTGGCTGCTAAAGGTTTTACCTAAAAAGGGAGGAATTCATTATGATGAGACCTTCTCACCAGTAGCCATGCTAAATTCCATAAGGATACTCCTATCCATTGCAGCTCATTATGAGATATGGCAAATGGAAGTCAGAACGGCCCTTTTTTGAATGGTCGTCTCGAAGAAGACATCTATATGGTGCAACCAGACAATTTCATTGGTAAAAATCAGGAGCATATGATATGCAAACTGACGTAAGTCCATGTATGGATTGAAGCAACCATCATGCTCATCGAATATTAGATTCAATGAAGCGATTAAGTCTTATGGTTTTCAGATATTGGTTGACGAACCATCTGTGTACAAACGACATCAAGAGAAAGTAGTGACTTTCTTAGTATTGTACGTGGACAATATACTACTTATTAGGAATGATATAGGAGTGTTATCAGCTGTAAGGATTTGGTGAGCTAGTTCCAGTTGGCTATGCGGATTTTGACTTCCAGTCAGATAGAGATGCTAGACATATGACATCTAGGCCTGTCTTTACCTTTGCAATAGGAGCCGTTAGCAGGAGGAATGTCAAGCAGTATTGTATTGCTGACTTTACCATAGAGGCTAAATATGTTGTAGCTTCAGAAGCTGCAAAGTGGGGCATGTAGGTTCAAATAAAGTAGTTGACTTTACTGAGACCTTAACTTCACTAGACCTTTCGTTCATACATAGAAAAGATGAATATAAGGTTTATAATAAATTGGATTTAGGAAAAGTGGGAGATTATTAAGAATAATGTCCTAAAATCTAGATTTATTCTATTAATATTATTTTATTAATGAATAAAATTGAAGTTTCAGTCGTTTTCTTATTAAATTTGTGTAAGTGAGCATTTATACTGCATGTGATTTTCTTTTTGGAAGCATCCATGAGACGGGTGTAGTCGTCAAACCACAATTTACATGTTTGTTCCAAGTGGTTTATGAGATTAACCCACAGATAGACTTGGAATAAATAGTATGGATTGTTGTTTGAAAGACTCGTAGTTGAAGTCAAGTTTGGACCACTTGTATGCGAAGACTATAACGCAACACTTTAGAAGACTTGTCTTGGTCATGTGGGTAGTGATCCAAAAGTGTTGCGTTGGTGTGTTTAATAAGATTGGCACACTGAGTTGGACCTTGTGAGTTGCTTGTTTCTAGACTACTATCAGAGATGAGTAATTCATATTGTACTGTTTGAATGACGACTCTAAATACTGAGAGTATTCTGGACTTGTGCATGGAGTGTTAGTTACTTTGGTGTACTATATGTAAGGTCTAAACGCACGACTGAATTTCCATGTACACTGGGCAACGGCATGAAGTGTGACGAGGATCAAGTATTCAATAGGGAATTTACAGTCTCTTATGAGATACAGATGTCCCCTTAGTTGATTTGCAAATATTTAAATAGTTCGAAAACTTTGGCCAAAGTATTCCAAGTGTTTGATAATTGGAATCTATACTATGAATATGTTCAAATATAAGTAGATTATTCAATTAAGGGCGAGTTGGTAACTAATAGAGAAGCTGTGAGAAGGATAATGGTAGTAGCTATATTTATCCTTTGTCATGGACATCTAGGGGAGGGGTTGCTGTCATCAATACAGCCTATTAGGGAAATATTGAATAAATTATGTAAGTCTGGAGTGCAGTGAGATTTATTAGTAAAATTAAGTCTCATTAAATGGTAATTAAATTATTTCATGAGATGATTAATTTATCCCATTTAGAGCTACATTTAAATTATCACTGAGGTCCGTGCGCAAGCCTTTGTATTTATTGCCATCGAAAAATACAAAAGAATTCATTAAATGAGTAAATTTAATTTTGCTTAACATTATTCATGAGATGAATAAAAATTAAAAATTACAAAATAAAATAATTTTGAAAATAAAATTCATAAGATGAATTTTTACCAGTGGAAAACGAAGCAAAAAAAAAAAAATCAGAATCGCGTGCAACGAGGTCATGATCCATGTGCTCCAGATCTAACAAACCAGTGTGCGACACGTGTCACGCGCTGGAACATCCATTGGGTATCCGCGTCTGCATGAGCAGACGAATAGCGATGCAACATGAAGCACACGATTTAAAAATTAAAATAACACGCGATTTTACCCCTGTACAAAACGCGTCATTTAAACTAATTTTTAAATAAAAGGATGCGTTTTCTTTAATCTTTGCACATCCCACATCGATTTTTTAGCTTGTTTTCACTCCAGTAACCTACTATAAATAGAGGTACCTGTTTCGGGGTTTGGTATTCAATGTGAAACAAATTATTTTGGGTTTCTGGTATTGTTTTAGAGACCTAATTGGGGAGAAAATTTTTCATTGAAATTTTTCTTTCCCCTGTTTAATATTTTTCAGAGCCCACCCTCCATGCAGCTCAAGGTCATTGCGTAGAAGATCCCAGGGTCTCAATTTTGGCATTATTCTGAAGATTATTATTCTTCCTAGTTTTCTTTATTTGGAGTTATTTCAGGTATGTTATTCTTTCCTTCTTCTTTAGTTTTCGCTTTTCTATTTATTTACAGTATTCGTTATTATGCCTGTTTAAGTTTATGTTATGTTATCAATGTATTAGAGTAAAAGGCCTGTAGATCTAAATTAGGAATTTTAAATCAAGTTTAGAATTATGAATTATAAACCCCTTCCCCTGCGTTAACTTAATTAACTTAAGGAGAATTTTTTTAAATTCGTCCCAACAACCGGTATTAAAGCAAAGGGATTTATAGTGATATCCCTATTCCCGGGAACTCTCGCACGTGAGGTTTCACGAAGCGTGACGCTCCGACTGAGGGCTTAGGTAAAGAGAAGAGTCTCCTACTCTAAATGTTCTATTAGATGCCTTTTATTGTGATCATAGTTGAGAACTGTGAACCCAACAGTTGGCATTAAAGTTATTTTTTTACCAACAACATACTCATCCACAAACCTCTATAAAAGGGGGGCACGTTCAGAAGGCAAAGGGAGGCAAATTCTTCTTCGCCCCCTTCTACGATCACCTCTCCAAAGCAATAATCATTCAAAAGCCTTACTCCTATTTGGCTAAGTATTTTATATGTATTATGTCTGCTTATTTATTGCCCTTATTTACTATTTCATAGTATTGATATTGCCTTGAGCGTCCGAGGTGCCCCTCATGGGTTGCTCTATGGGCCCCTCTAACCGTTCGTTTGATCTTACAGGGAGTATCAAATTGAGCGTGTAGCTAGAGCTTGAGTTTAGCTCATCCTAACGGGCCCCACCTTGTATAGAACTCCAAAGTAATGAATAGCCACACTCATCAAATTCATCACAAACATTATCTTTATCTTCTTAGCCACCTTTATAAACTTATACATAGAGTGGTGGCACGTAATTGGTAATTCCAACCCATACTATTCAAGCAGTGACATATCTGTAAGGCTTTATTACCCATAAGGAATTGAACTACGATTACAAAACTCGGAGGCTCGTCGTAGCCTGATAAACTATTTCTTATAAGAAGGTCCAACATGGACCACACCTATTGCTATGCCTGAGCAACCCACACCTCAATTAACTCTTTGTTAGTTGGGCACTACAATTGGTCAATAACATATGAAAAATAATACAAGAAGTCGCTTTTATCTGCCTAACTCTAGGAACTTATTAACCAGTCACTCAAGAAGAAGAGTAGCAAGTTAGTGACATATAAACATAAATGATAACTTTTGTTCAAAAAAAAAACATAAATGATAACTCAATAGTAAAAAGCCTTTCAGAGTGTGGCAGTCTGAACAAAAAGCTAGCAATGAGATGAACTAGTTCAATATCCGCAATGGCCTACTTCAAGATGATCTTGGACTTTCTTACAGTCCACTTTAAACTCCTACCATAGCCTATTCAATTTAACAATAGGTGTTATTTAGAAATAAGTGTCATGACAAGAAGATCTTGAGGGCTGGTCATTACTAAGCTGCTCATTAGACATAAGTGCTTCAAAAGTTAGCAATAGTCTATATGATGAATCACATCATTTGGGCAATATTCCGGTAGAAAGTGCATTATATGAATATTGCTAATCACTATTCGTGCGACTGTGTACCATTAAACAGGAGACATACCAAGTTCATCAGTGCATAGATGAATGCCAGAGGTAAACCATTGCTAGCCAAAGACATCCTTTGAGAATGATATACCATATGCTTGATTCATTTCTTGCTTGGCATGTAACAACCCTTAAGGGGTGTTAATTCTAGCACCCTATCTTTACTTTGATATATGTCCTCGATATGCTCACAATCAAACAAGAATACTACCCTATGTGGTTTTACTATTTCGATTATGCTTGCTACCTTGACTTTATCCATGCATTCTATACATGACACTTAATATTAACCAAATGCGTATGTATCACCATGGTTTGCCTCGGTGCAATCACCCGCAATGGGTGCAACATTCTTCACTATGCTCCGCCCTAGTGTAATCACCCACAACGAGTGCAACATTCATCACCATGGTCCGCCCTGGTGCAATCACCCGCAACGAGTGCAACATTCCTCACCATGGTCCGCCCTGGTGCAATCACCCGCAACGGGTGCAACATTCCTCACCACGGTCCGCCCTGGTGCAATCACCCGCAACGGGTGCAACATTCATCACCACGGTCCGCCCTGGTGCAATCACCCGCAACGGGTGCAACATTCATCACCATGGTCCACCCTGGTGCAATCACCCGCAACGGGTGCAACATTCATCACCATGGTCCGCCCTGGTGCAATCACCCGCAATGGGTGCAACATTCATCACCATGGTCCGCCCTGGTGCAATCACCCAGAACGGGTGCAACATTCCTCACCATGGTTTGCCTTGGTGCAATCACTCGCAGCGGGTGCAACATTCATCACCATGGTCCGCCCTAGTGCAATCACCCCCAACGGGTACAACATTCATCACCATGGTCCACCCTGGTGCAATCACCGCAACGAGTGCAATATTCCTCTCCATGGTACACCCTGGTGCAATCACCTGCAATGGGTGCAACATTCATCACCATGGTCCGCCCTGGTACAATCACCTGCAATGGGTGCAATATTCCTATAAAGAGCTAGAATGATGTAAGGTTGGATTATCCAATAAAATACATATTAATCCTTGTGATTAAAACTTCTCTCTCTCATCTAAACTCTTCTATTTTCTCATCTCCTTCACTTCTTTCTCATCCCAAATTCCATTGATTCTTAGGTTAAGTTCAAGATTCAATCTAGAACTTAACAATTGGCATCAGAGCTTGTTTCGATTCGCAAATTAGATTCACAAATTAATGGATACAAACGAAATTCCTTTGATTGGAGTTGTCACCACCTGATCAGCAGCAGCAAGAGCAGCTGCAAGGTCAACCGATGCGGATGAGGTTGTGACAGTATCGCTAATGGATAGCATATTTGAGGCATTGCTATCTCAATTCAAGCGAGTTGTTGATGAAGTTATTCCGCAGCAAGTTGGTACAACAGTTCATCTCCAGGTTCAGCGAGTTGAAGTTAAAATCGCTGAACAATTCTTGCAACAATCACGGGAACTGGAGGCAAAGTTTAATCAGAGGTTTGATCAACAACGGCAACTGTTGGAAGAAAAGTTCTCTGAGTTTATAGAACAGGTTATGAGGCCTATGCCTCCTGCTGCTCCAGATCCTCTGATTCCTGCCAGTGTCTTGCAAGCAGATCAACCGATTGGGCCTCGGGATGGAATAAGATCAAATGCTCCCGTGTCGATGATGAATTCTGGTGTTAATACCAGAATTCAAGATCCAAACCCTGAGATCGAAGTTCCTGAGAGGCAACTTAACAATGAGTAGGTGCTGCCTCGATCTTCAAACCAAACATTGATTCCGGACCAAGACCAACTAATCTGGACAGACCTCTAGACCAAATGTTGCAACAGCACTCAGGGGGTATTGAGGAGTCTTCCAACTCCAGGAGCCAGAACCACAGGCAACCGCGAGTTCAGATTGATGCATTTGAGGGGAAACAACCTCATTCGAGGCTAAGGAGGTGTGAACGGTACTTCCTTTTTTATCACATTGATGAATCTGAAAAAGTTCAAATTGCGGCTGTTTATTTGCTTGGGGATCATGAGGTATAGTTCTATAGCTTGTTAAGAAGTAGACCCTTCATTACTTGGAATGAATTTGCAAGAGCCTTGTGTGCCCGATATAGTGATGAAGATGATAGTGACATAGTGGACAAATTCCACAAAGTTAAGCAAGAGACGACTGTGAAGGACTACATGACTAGATTTGAAAATCTAAGGGCTAGCATTGTGAATGAAATTAAGCCTCTGAATCTTATTATGTAGCTGCCTTCCTTAGCTGACTGAAGCCTAAGTTGAAAATTTTGGTTAAAGCCGTAGATCCCATTGATTTATCCATGACTTTTGCTAAAGCCAAGCTGTATGAGGCCACCGGATTGGCATCTAGTGATGTGTCCAGGTCCCGTGGAAGTAGTTCTCATCTGCAACAAGGGGAATCCAAGCCCAATAGATCAGAGGGCTCGCAACAACAAAGGTTATGCTATCGATGCAATCAACCTTATCACTTTGGCCATAAGTGTAATCCCAATTACCTTATGTCGGCTAAAGGTACTAAAGTTGAGGAACTCTCTGAGGAAGAAGCAAATACAGAAGATAACACTGATTCTGATCAAGAGATTGAAGAAGATCCAGATGAACTGCAGTAGAAATTTCAGTAAAAGCTCTCACTGCTGATGGGTCTCATAGCACGATCAGGATCAAAGGAAAGGTTCGGAAAAGATCCATTATCATTCTTATTGATAGTGGAAGTACTCATAGCTTCATTAATCCCAAAGTTGTCAAGAAGATGGGCCACGAAGTGATACAAACTCATCCACTTGCTGTGACAGTGGCAGATGGCAAGACTGTCATGACCCAGAACAAGTGCAGAGGATTTGTTTGGCTGATGCAAGACCGAAAGTTCCATTATGACTTCAGAATCCTACCCTTGGGAGGGTGTGACATGGTGCTCGAAGTGGATTGGATGAGGGCTTTTAGTCCTGTGCTGTTCGATTATGCCAATCTCACAGTATCTTTTGAAGTTTAAGGTTCGAAGGTTACATTACAAGGCATTGCAGAACAGGCTCAACTTCAGGTAATAAAAGGAAGTAAGATGAAGAAGGGTCTTCAAAGTTGTGCTTACCAGTGGGTAGGCCAATTATTTGCTATATCCTCAGCCGAGATGATCAGCATAACAGAACCAGAAGTGCAGATTCTAGTTATAGAATTCAGTGATGTCTTTGAGGTGCCAAAGTCCTTACCTCCGAGAAGGAGTTTGGATCATGAAATACCTCTCCAAGAGGGTGCTGCTCCGGTGAAGATAAGGCCGTATAGATATCCCCACGCACAGAAGACAGAGATAGAAAGACAAGTGAAGGAATTACTTTAGACAAATTTCATCCGAGCCAGCCATAGTCCTTTTGCCTCTCCGGTTATTCTTGTTAAGAAGAAAGATGGTTCGGCATGCATGTGTATTGATTATAGGCAACTCAACTCTATGACTGTGAAGGATAAGTTTCCTATACCAGTTATAGATGATTTGTTGGATGAGTTACATGGAGCTCGAGTCTTTTCCAAGTTGGATCTTCGCCAAGGTTATCATCAGATCAGAGTGGGAGAGCATGATGTGTACAAGACTGCCTTCCGGACACATCATGAACACTTTGAATTTGTGGTCATGCCATTTGGCTTGACCAACGCTCCAGCAACATTCCAGGCTCTTATGAATGATGTCTTCAAACAATTCCTTAGGAAATTTGTATTGGTCTTCTTTGATGACATCCTCATTTATAGTTCATCATTTGAAGAACATCTGAAGCATCTGAAGGAAGTATTTCGAGTCATGCGTGAATAGAAACTTTATGCTAAGTTAGGCAAGTGTGCTTTTGCTCAAACACACCTAGAATATCTGGGACATGTGATCTCTTGTGATGAAGTTGCAACCGATCCTTCAAAAGTCCAAGCCATGAAGGATTGAGCTGTGCCGGTCACCTTGAAGCAATTAAGGGGATTTCTGGGTTTAACTGGCTACAACCGCAAGTTGGTAGCCAACTATGGATCCTTAGCCAAGCCTATAACAGATTTGCTCAAGAAATACTCGTTCAAATGCTCAGAAGATGCTCACAATGCCTTCGATGCTCTCAAAAGTGCAATGTGCAGAGCACCAGTTTTAGCCATGCCAGATTTTTCTTCAAGCTTCATTATGGAAACAGAGGCAAGTGGAAATGGTATTGGGGCAGTGTTCTCTCAAGAAGGGAGGCCTATAGCATACCTCAACCAAGCCTTGAGGGCAAAACATCATGCCCTTTCCACATATGAGAAAGAGTATCTTGCAATCTTGCTTGCGGTTGATAAGTGGAGGCACTACTTGGATGGGCATCATTTTATCATTAAGACTGATCATCAAAGTCTTAAACACCTATTAGAGCAAAAAATTGTCACAAGAATCCAGAGAAAAGGGCTAATGAAGATGTTGGGGCTGAATTATGATGTCAAGTACAGAAAAGGAAGAGAAAACTGGGCCGCAGATGCTCTGTCACGCAAGTTTGAGGATCAGAAGCAAGGTTCTCTTGGAGTTATTTCCGTGATTTCTCCTTCTTGGATGGAAGAGTTACATCAATCTTACGAGAATGATCCCTTTGCACAAGAATGTATTGCTGCAGCAAGCATGGGCAGGGCGTGCAATCTGGCTGCTGAAACAGATATTGCTGTAACCCGAGGTGTGATCAGAATCCAAGGGAAGCTGTATGTGGGAAAATCTACTGATCTTAGACAACAAGTCATCAGTGCTGCTCATGACTCTTCATGGGAAGGTCACTCAGGCATTGAAGGGACCTACCAGAGGCTGAAATTTCATTTTTCCTGGCCTGACTTGAAGAAAGAAGTAACTAGCTTTGTGCAAAGTTGTGAGGTTTGCCAACAAACCAAACTTGGTGATCATAGATATCAAGGCTTGCTCCAGCCATTGCCGGTTCCTGAGGGTGTTTGGCAACACATATGCATGGATTTCATCGAAGGGTTGCCTAAATCAGAAGGGCAGGAGGTAATCTGGGTGGTTGTTGATCGCTTCACCAAATCTGGACATTTCATTGCCTTAGCCCAACCGGTGACTGCAGAGAAGCTAGCTCGTGTGTTCTTGGACAACATCTACAAGCTACATGGCCTGCCACAGTCCATAATATTTGATAGAGACAAGCTCTTCACAAGCCGGTTCTGGAAAGAATTGTACAGACTCTTGGGAACGACCTTGGCCCTTAGTTCAACATATCACCCTCAAACCAATGGTCAAACGGAGAGGGTTAACCAATGCATTGAACAATACCTCAGGAGCATGGTGTTTAGCCATCCAAAGGTATGGGGAAGATGGCTTTCATTGGTTGAATTTTGGTACAATACCCACTTCCACACTTCATTAGGCACATCCCCCATCAAGGCTTTGTTTGGATATGATCCGCCCTTCCCTTTTGGGTTGCAAGGGGTTGAGACACACATGGATGAAGTGGCTGACATAGTCCAGCAGAGAAAGCATGTTCTACAACAACTAAAGCTCAACCTCAGTCTATCACAGGCAAGGATGAAATGGTATGCTGACAGGAAAAGAGTGGACAGAAATTTCAAAGTGGGAGACTTGGTATATCTGAAATTACAGCCATACCGACAGTCTACAGCAGTTGTAAGAAGGAATGTCAAGCTTTGTGCTTTGTTTTTTGGGCCTTATAAGGTCTTAGAAAGAATTGGCAAGGTAGCTTATAGGCTGGAACTTCCTTCCGACTCTTATATTCACCCTGTTTTTCATGCGTCGCTTCTGAAAAAGTAGGTTAAAAGGGGATATAAGCCGTCATCCAGACCTCCTGAGGTAGGCTCCAGTGGTTCACTGGTACTACATCCATCTGCAGTGAGCAAGCAGACACCAGGAACAGATGCTAGGGACCAGAAAATTTGCGTAAGTTGGAGCAATTTGGATGAATCATTCACAACATGGGAAGATAGGCGTTTTTTGTTGAGTCAATTTCCTTCTTTTCATTCTTGAGGACAAGAATGTTTTAAGAGGAGGGGATTGTTATGTTTTATTTCGTCTTTCTTATGTAATAAGTTGTAATTGTCTCGTTATCGTTTCAATTGTTTTTTGGCGCCAAAGTTAGTTAGTACCCGGGTAGTTGGTTTTGGCGAGAATATTGCTTGGTTGATTAGTAGAGGCTTGTGCCGTGTGTTTAGCTCCTATAAAGAGCTAGAATGATGTAAGGTTGGATTATCCAATGAAATACATATTAATCCTTGTGATTAAAACTTCTCTCTCTCATCTAAACTCTTCTATTTTCTCATCTCCTTCACTTCTTTCTCATCCCAAATTCTATTGATTCTTAGGTTAAGTTCAAGATTCAATCTAGAACTTAACAACATACTTATCCAAAAAGACATACTCATCTACAGACCTCTATGAAAGGGGGACACATTTAGGATGCAAACAGAGGCGAATTTCTTCTTCTTCCCCTTCTACGATCACCTCTCCGGAGCAATAATCATTCAAACGCCATACTCCTCTCAGGCTAAGTATTATATATCTATTATGTTTGTTTATTTCTTGCCCTTATTTACTATTTCATGGTATTGATAATGACTTAAGCGTCAGAGGGGTCCACCGTGGATTGCTCCACGGGTCCCTCTAACCATTTGTTTGATCTTGTAGGGAATATTAGGTCGGGCGTGCAGCTAGAGCTTGAGTTCAATTCATCCTAACGAGCCCCACCTCACACAAAACTCCAAAGAGATGAGTAAGCGCACTAACCAAATTCATCACAAACACCTCCCATTGTGGTTGTCAAAAGATGTGTTTGATCCATTTGTTTTCTTAATAAGTATATGGTCTCCATAAATACAAAATCAAACAAACATGTAAAATGGGGATTGCAGTGAAGTGGGAGCGAGTCGAAATTCTGGACTGCACATGTTTGACCTTAACCAATAACTGTTTTGGAAAAGAGATGGTGCTTTTGGTGAATCTGACTTCGGTTCACAGCTTAATGTGGATTCTACTTTCCCTCCAATTCAGAAGATTTTTTAATGTATTTTTGTGGATGTTTTATAATAATTGATAGAAAATTAAAAGGGATATGGACCTGGCTCAAGTGACAGTTAGGGTGACAAAGTTAAGCCCACATACACTTTTCCTCGAACACTTAAAAGCTGGGAACTGGGGTGGAGTCAAACTCAAGAACTTAGCAATACATTTACAAGCTCGAGTCAATTAGGTTTCTAGTCCTGGCACCTTGACTTGTAGTGACTCGAAGGAGTTAGAGTTTGACAAGATTAAAATAGAGCAAACTGTATTTGGGTTGCCGGATGAGGACCAAGCATTTAATGTCAAGCCATGGCCATCAAAGCTCTAAAGCAATAACTCAACCTCAGTTCACCTAACTTATCAAGCAGTGACACCGGTGTTAAAATCAACGTAATTGAGGTCAAGCCTTGGCCTTCAAAGCCTTAAAGCCAACGCCTTAATTCTTAACCTGTCGATTGTGGGAACATATTAAAACAAGAAGTTCATACTTGAAACCCAAAATGCTGCATTGCCTTGGAAGAAAGTAAGTAAAAAGTATTCTATACTATGCTAAACTTAGTTATGTTACACTACTCCTAGATAAAAAGCTCAAGTGTGAAGTCAAGAAACTTGAAGAAGCTTGCATAGTCATGGTGGACACTTTACAACTACAATAGCGTCTCTTATTTAGGGAAAAACAAACAACTACTGCATCATATTATTTTGGCATTTCCTTCCCACATCTACCTCAATGCTTCTTTGGCACGCAGGATGGGCGTTGATCGTGTCCTGGAAACATGTGTTCTAGTGTCTTTCTGGAAGCCCCACGTTGCAGGAGTCCCTTCTATATACTCCACGTTCTTTTGGATATACTTGAGAACCACGCACCTAGAAATGTGCTTCAAATAACTGACTCAAGCCCTAAAACCACCTATCTTGTGGCCTTCTAGGAAGTCCTTGAGCTCAAGCCTTTTACCCCATCAACCATCTTAAGTGGTTGACATTTTACAAGGGATCTCTTCAAGCAACAAGGCTTGAGACACCATTATCTTAGTATTTAAAGGCCTAACATCCCTCGAGGATGGCTTCATTAACAAACACGTGACTCTTAGTCTCAAAACGGCATCAGCTCAACTATCTCGAGTTTGGAGTGTAAACAGGTTGGAAAAACATTTGTCCCATTCTACCTGTGTGTGGGCATAAATGACTTAAGGCAGTGGAGTTCTCAATGGCGCGGCAATTCTTTAGTTTATCCACTCCTTACCATTCTATACCTTTTGTCATTTATTTTTATACCTCGAGATTACTTTTGTTTGTATTAAAGTCGTATTTTGATTGCTCATTATTGTCATATTTTACCAACAAGTCACACTGTAAATCGTATTTTTATTTTTGTAATATCAATACTTTCCATTATGATATACAGTTTAATTTTTTCAAAAACTTAAGCATTGATTGTGCATCTCATGGAGATAAACTAGTTAGATTTAATAACGAAATTTGTAAGTAAATTATGTTTAGTTACAAGTATAGGAGGTAATAGAAAATTCATGGAATTTGATATCAAAATGTCTGAAATAATGTTAATTTGATTTTTTTTAAATATTAATAATTTTATAACAAATATATATAAACTTATTTTAGTAAATCATTTTTGTTCGCATGCTTCTTTTTCAATCTATTCTATGCAAAAGAGCAAAGTGAAAAGGATACACATCAAATTTAAAATTTTAATGCACATGTTAAATCATTGTGTTATAAATAAATAACACTAGTTTCGTTCCCGTGCGATGCACGGATAGTATGTATTGATCACTGTATTTTATATCTGTGATTTTTTGTATCGAATTAAGATCTTGTGTGATCAGCTGTCCATAATATTGTTTAATTTATATAATTTTTATAGTAATAACCGAAATAGTTTTCAGTAAAAAATAAGACAAACTATATTTTCCATTTGAAGTCTTTAACTGGGGCTTGAAATTTTCTTTGTTTTACCGATTTATTTTTTTTATGGATTAAATATAAAAAGTCTTAAATTAAGAATGTATTATTTTTCTATTTTTGATTATGGGAGGTATACTTGCTTTTTTCTTATGGACAAAATACGAAAATTCTTAATTCGAAATTGTCGGAGGTGTAATCAATATCCTATTCTCGGATTACTTAAGAGAAGTATTAAAATAATAATATATTGGCTTAATATTTTCTTTATTATATTCAGTTATCGGAGGCCATTTTTTTTAGAACCCTTTCTATTTTTTATAGGTTAAATACGAAAAGTCTTAAATTAAAAATATGTTTTCCTTTTGAATTTTTGGAACTTTAATGAATTAAGTCTTTTCGTACCTTAGTTTTGTTGTGTAATGCGAAGCGAAATGTTGCACTTCGTGGACTAAATACGGAAAATCTTTTTTTTTTTTTTTTTTGGGTTGTCGGAGGTCTAACTCACGTCCTATTCCTGGATTACATAAGAAAAGTCTTTAAAAAAAAATTTACTGCTTTATGCACAAATATACATTTGACATAATATAACACTCTGGTTTATTTTGATAGAAAAGTTGATGGTGGGAAATTTTGTGAGTAAGAAATATTGGGATGGCAATGGGCTCCACCTAATAGGAGCAGGTATAGATAACTGTTTTATACGTACATTAAAGAGGTACGGGGTAGGTAATAGGTACTCACAGGTAATAAGGAAAGTAGGGGTACACATAAATAATTTGAAAGGTACACAATATCTTTATGGTATTTCATATAAATGAGTTTAGGATCACTTTGATTTTGATTAATGGTATAATTTGAAAGGTCTTTATGGTATTTTATTATCTCATATATCTTCAATGTTTGCCAACCACAATATCTTTATGGTATTTCATATAAATGAGTTTAGAGTCACTTTGATTTTGATTAATGGTATAATTTGAAAGGTCTTTATGGTATTTGTACTATAACAAAATTAATATATTATAACTTTGCTTGGTGTACTCAAAATATTGAGTGAAATGTTAAAATATGGAGAGATTTACGTGTAATTGTGGTTGGCGAACATTGAAAATATATAAGATATTGGAGGCATCGTGGGTAATTTAGGAAGTTTTTGAATCTTAGGTTAAGAAAATGCCTCTAGAAGAGTCTCAAATATGGTTTACTTTATATTGTTCAATCAAAAATTATATTGGATATTTTTTTTAATACTTTCTTATATTTTTTTTCTTTTTTTTATTTTTCTTTTTTCAATTCTACTCTTAAACCCTTTTTATCTCCCTTTTTTTTTTCTTATTTTTGGTTTTTGAAGAAAAATTAATAAAATAATTTTGTCACCCTATTATATTGTACAATTTTGTATTAAATAACACGAACTAAAAATAAATAAAATAAATAAAATTTTAATTTAAGACTTTCTGTATTTAATTCATACAGAAAAATAATCGGCAAAAGAAAAAAGGGAAAATAAATTTCCTATTGAAGACTTAAAATAGGAAATACATTAGTCATATTTTTATTTAAGACTTTTACGGTATACTAATAGTTTTCTCACTGAAATTGACTCAATATCCTTTAAGTTCACCATATAAAGATATACATTATTTTCGTGCTATTTATAACTAAGGAAATATTCAAAATTCCACTCTTAATATATGAGATACCGAAGGCATTGTGAGCAATATTATAAAAGAAAATAAGTATAGATAATTATACCCGTCCTATTATTATCCTTAAGTTCACCATATAAAGATATACATTATTTTCGTGCTATTTATAACCAAGAAAATGTTCAAAATTTTACTCTTAATATATGAGATGCCGGAGGCATTGTGGGCAATATTATAAAAGAAAATAAGTATAGATAATCATACATGTCCCATTATTATTTTATTGATACGTTGAGATATAGTTGTACTACTTTTAGAATAATTGTTGTTGTATAATCTACAAATCAATACAAAAAAGCAAAATAAGAAAAAAAGGAACAAAAAAAATAAAATAAGAAAAAGGGATTAGGGTTAAGGGAGCATTTAAAAAAAAAAGAAAAAATCTAAAAAAAAAGAATTGAAAATTTGGATTCTTTTTAAGGGGGGATAACTTTACAATAAATATATAGTATAATGTCTTTTATTTGAATGTTGTTGTATGTTGACCCAAAAAAAAAAGAGAATATTGTTGTATTGAACTCTCAACAGCCGTGACAAGCTCAAAACGCTGAAAACTTCAAACTACGCCCCGTGAGGGGTGGGCCCGTGAAGGACCTCTGTGCGCTTAAAAGTACCTTCAGGTAATGCCATTATTAGATAAACCATTTTAAAAAAATAAAAGCTGCTGTTACTCTTGTTAGGAAAGTAGCCCAAATAGCTAAGGATTACTTATATTTTAGTATCTAATATTTTTAAAAATAATAAAAAAAATTATAATCTTTTTAAATTATTAAAAAATTCTCTAAGTTCTTGTCGCATTAATAAAAAAAGTCCCTCTCTGGTGTGATGAATTCATTTTTCATTGACAGAGCTGATGAAACACCTATTTTTTTTTAGTGCTATCATAAAATGACAAAAACTACCCTTTAATAATCATATTTTTAACTAAATTAAGCGAAAAGATGAAGTTTCTACACAATTCAAAATCTCAAATTTGTCACGTCAAATCTATTGACAGAAAATGATGTCATCATGCTGGAGAGGGACTCTTTTATTAAGGAAAATTTTCATAAAATTACCTTACGTTTCTAGGCGCCCTTAAAACCAAAAGGAAAGGAACGTACCAAGTGCCTCAGGGGCTCCCGCCTACGCAGGATCTGGGGGGCGGATGTACGCAGCCTTCCCCCTTCAGGGTGTTAACCTGAAGAGAGGCTGTTTCCCAATTCCCCCAACCTTAGGGTGAGGACATCCCAGGAGGTCAACCATCCTGGTACTACTCTCGCCCAAGCACGCTTAACTTCGGAGTTCTAATGGGATCCAGTAACAGCGTGTTGGTGCCCAGGCGGTCCCTTAAAACTACCTTAATTTTTTTCTTCACAAGACCCCACCTTTTTCTATAAAAAAAATTTGTAATGTCACACCTTATGAAAAAATTTGTTAGCTCCGTTAACTCCGTTAGTTCAAGTGCGGTGTATTGGGCTTCTTTTGAGCAAAACAACATGTGTAGGAATTATTAATTCAATTACATTGATCAAATTACCATTATATCCTTCAAAATTAAAAATATAAGAAATTTAGAAAAATATACAAAAATTTAGAAAAAATTCAAACATGAAAATCTGAAATTAAAAAAATATACAAAGTTAAAAAAATTGAAAACAAATTATGAAACAAATTTTGGAAAATTTTAAAATAATAATATTTTTTAAACTTAAGAAAAAATTAGATTAATAAATCTAAAATTAAAAAATATATCAAATTAAAAATTAGAAATTTTCTGCTTTTATATAAACAATAGAGATTTTATATTTTTAGTTGAAAGATAGGAGCTCTATGTTTTTTAAGTGAAATATAAGAACATTTTTTTTAATATTTACATGAAATAATCTTTTAGTTAATTATAGTAATAACATTTTAAATTTAGAAGATAATAAAATATTTATATAAAAATTTTATAAAAATATAAATTTTAAAATTAGATTAATAAATTTAAAATTTAAAAACAATGCAAATTAAAAATTTGAAAAAATATTTCAAAAAAATAATTTTTAAAAAAGTTCAAAAAAGAAAGTTAAAAAACGTTACTATATTCTTTATAACTTTTTCCATAAAATTATTTTTTCATAATTTGTTTAATTTTTTTAATTTTGCGCATTTATTTAATTTCAAACTTATTAATGTCTAAGGAGTGTATTATGTTTAGTAACAAAGTTCGGGGGTGAGTTGTGTGCAATAACAAAGTTTAAAGGCTAAATCTAAAGTGTGGGGGTGTATTACATTTGATTCCAAAGTTCAGGGAACTATTATATGAAATTGAAAGTGCGGGGAGTGAAATTTGTTTTTAAGCCAAGGGTACAATGGTCATTTGTTAGTTGTTATTGAATTAATAATATCTAAACACGTGTTTTAGTCAAAAGAAGCCCAATATGCAACACTGGAACTAAAAGAGCTAACATAAACTGTAGTAAGCTGTTATGTTGCAATAATTTAGCAAAAGTAAGGTAGTTTCCGCCAAAGAAAAAAATTAAGGTGGTTTTATGGGGCCGCACAGAAAAGTAAGGTGGTTTTATAGAAATTTTCCTTTTATTATTATGTGTATTACTTAGCAAGTGCGCTAAGTCATATCAAGTAATACAAAGTGAGTAGAATATCGTTTCCATAAGGATTGATTATTGAGTGACTACTAAAATTAGTAGTTTCAGCGCAATTTGAAAAACCAAAATTTTTAGCTTTTGGTACGTAACAAACAAAATGAAAAGAACTAGATATGATTATTCAGTTTTTTTCTAAAAATTTTATGATTTAATAAAATCCAAGGCATCCGATTTCACCTACTTGCATCAATGCGCCTTTCTATTATCTATATTCAAGTTGTTATCACATGTTGATGGTCGAAAACCCTAATTTACTAAATATTATCTCTCGAGAAACATCTAGCATACTCTTTTACCTATTAACTCATCAATCGCTTGCATGAATTGAAGATTCATGGTTTTTACTTAAGACCACGCAAATCACGTTCATTTATCTCTAGCATTTGCTCAATTTGTGGTTTTTATTACTTAGCAATCATCATAAATCTCCTCTCGACTTATTATGAATCATTACATGCTTTAAATGATAATCAAGCATTCAAAACTCATGACAATAATAAACTCTCAAACAACATAATAAACAAACTTTGAACACGTTGAATTAGAAAAGAGCACATATTAAAACTTAGGATATATCGTAGCCTTGGAAAAACAAAATTAGTTCATAGTAGACATAACATGAAACAAAATTAAAACAAAATTCATGAACTTAAAGAAGAAAAGGATAGAAAAGAACTTGAAATTGAAAAATTACAAACCAAACTCTTTCTTTTCTCACCCTTCCTCTTCTATCCGAATTTTTTCTATGTTTTTCTACTTTGAACTTTGTTTGAATACTTGAACGATGCCTAAACGCTTCCTTTCCACCCCTATATATAGTATTTGAGGATTACACACACTTTAATCTCTTTTACTCACTTTGCTACCACTTTCTACAATTTGCCACAACTTGCTTATTTTTTCATTTTTCTCTTCATTCCGCCACCCAAAATTAGCTTTTGCAACTAGTTGCACTTGTTTATGTAGTGTTTAGGTAATCTTTGCTTTTGATTTGCTTGCTTTGCCACCCAAAATTGCAAGTTGAGACAAGTTGTTCATCGTCTTGCTTTTTTCTTCCCTAGCCTTGTAGATTTGTGTACTTTTGCTCTTTTTTTTCGCTTTTGTTTGATGTGTCTTGCTTCTATTTGTTGATGCTAATGATAAAACCTAGCAAGAATTAGCATAAAATGAGTATTTTTGCAAGAAAATAACAATAAGAACGAAAAAGAGCGAAACCGATAAAAATTAGATGTAAAATGATTAGTAATTAAACCTAAAAGATATGAATAATTATATATTAATTGAACTTATCAAAATACCTCCAAACTTAAATCTTGCTCACCCTCGAGCAAAGCTAAACATGAAAGTATAGGATCTCATATTTTTTAAAAATTTTAACAAAATTCAAAACCACCACACTAAAAAACAATGATAGAGGATCAAAGCTTAAGGTTATAAGGGAAAAACAATCTTTCTAAGGGAAAAAACCTAAATCACCTAGGTAACCAAATGCAAAAGTTGGCTAAGCAAACTAAATTTATTCGGTCTTTTTAATCTCAAGACATTCAAACCAAATAGATGACAAAAATCATGCCACTCATGACAAGACTTCTCATGTACGCCTAAGACTAAAAATTATTCACAAATTTTCCTTTTCTAAATATATATATATATATATATATATATATATATATATTTTGGAAAGAGGGACTGGTTTACCCCAACCAACCCCAGCCCATGAGTATACCTTCAGCAAGAATCAAAATCCTAACCTCTAGGCAATGACCGCTTAGGTCAGAGATGTCACGAACTAAGACGCCCTCAAGATGACCACATGAGTGTATTTTCATCAAGAATCAAACTCCTAACCCATGGGCAATGACTGCATGGGTCAGAGACGCCACCAATTGAGACGTCCTTGTGATGGGCTTGAGCTCAAGATTGATAGTGATTCATAGTGAGTATATCTTTAGCAAGACATAAAGACTATTCATTCTTGAGTTATTCAAGTCTAATCAATGTAAATAAACTAAGAAAGATAGTAAATTTGCCTAAAAAGCATGATGATAAGATCTCAAAATTATTTTATAATTTTAAATTGCTTCAAAATGTGCACTAAAATTTAAAAAGACTAATGACCTAAACTATAGAAAATAGAAAATCTTTTCGTTGGCCGGCACTATCTACATCTCCCTACAAAGGCTTTGAACTCTGATAGGCACTAAAGTCGACTCTAAAAGATAAAATAGGATTAGATAGAAAGACCTTTTGAAAAACTTTGTTCAAAATTTAAAAAAAAAAAAAAATTGTCTCTTCTAGCCCTAAACTTAAAGTTAACATTGTCTTCAATGTTAAAAGAAATACAAAAAATAAAGCAGTAGGTCAGCGATACTTTTCAAGTTTGAGGATTACTTTTTGATGGTGAATGTTGACATCATGTTACCTCCAAACTTGTTTCCAAAAAAACTGTTTGAACAAAATGCACAGAAATATAAGAAATTGATAAAATAAAGAGAAATTTAAAAGATCAGAAGTAGGGAAATGAAAACTTGGGTTGCCTCCCAAGAAGCTCTTAAATTATAGTCATTGGCTTGACTTTCTGATGATGATCTATCATGCATCCTGAAAGAGAATGGAGTTTCCTTCATCCGCTCTCAATGACCATTTTCTTTGGATCTTCTTTGTACCCTTCTTTATACGACCACCTCCACCTTCTCTAATCATGGGATCCTTAAGCTTAATGTGCCACAACTTGAATTTTCTTTTCCGATCTTTTTTGCATTTTTCCCTAAGTGACCCTTGGCTCCAAAAGCCTCTGACTTCATTAGACAAGCTCGACACTCCGTTTTGATTATTGGTGGTGGTGGGTTGGTCAAGATAGGTTTGTTCATTGGTGGCGATGAGTAGATCAAGGGGGTTATGTCACATTGAGGTGGTTCTATTAATGTGTGGTATTAATAGGCAAGGAATCTTTAGACCTCTTAGAAAGTTCCTCTAATGTAGTCCCTACTTGAGTTTATAAATTTTGGATGCAGGCTTCTTAGTTTCTAAAGTTAGCCCTGGTTTATTGAATAGAAATTGTCCTTTCATGCATGAACTTTTCAAATATCTCTTCTAAGTCGTATTTCTTTTCTTAAGATGGATGAATGGGTGACCAAGGTGCTTTGTGAATGTTCCAAGAAAAGCTAGGAGGGTTGACCCATCCTCGATTATAGGTGTTCGAGTAAGAGTTTTGTTGGGCTTGTTGATAATTCGACATGTAGTTATCCTATTCAAAATCCAATGAGGAAAAAGTATTGCCCGTGTGGCACTCCGTACTAACATGGTTACCCCAACAATATTCACATCTAACTAAAGGAGTATGAGGAATTTTTACACTTATGTTATGAAACTGCTTTTGAACTAATCAGATTTGAGCAGATAACATTGTGAATGCATGAACATCAAGAATTCCCGCTAGTCTTCTTGGTACAACATGGTACTGGGTCTCATATATTTGTTGCTAGCCATCACCTCTAGCAGCATTCTGTGTTAAATCTTATATTCTCAGTGGGTAATGTCTTTCTGTTCCAATTTTAGGATACAAAATAACAACAATAACATTAAAAGTTATAAGAAATATAAATATAATAAGAGAGAAAAAAAAATACAACAATATAAAACAAAACTTAACAGAAACCAAATTTTTGAAAGGGAGGGGTAGGGGATAGTAATACTAATGTTTCGAAAAGCTTAAAAATAAAAAAAATTGACTTTCAAAAACTTATCTAAGTGAATTAAAAATTTAAAAGAAAGATAAAACTAATAAAAAAAACTTAAAAACAGAACAATCTAATACAAAAGTTATGAAAAACTAATTTTTAAGGGGGGTGCTATACAAATTTTGGAAATAAAATGAACTTTGCAAATCAGACAAAGTGAATGAAATAAATAAAAGAAAAGAGATTTCTTCTACAAATCTAAACAAAATTTACAAGTTTTAACAAAATAACTTCAAATTAGTACAAAAACTAGTTGGTATCAATTTCACTCAAATAAAAACAATCCCGGGCAACGGCGCCAAAAACTTGATGCTTATGTGTATTGCTTCTCAAGTGCACTAAGTCGTATCAAGTAATACAGAGTGAGTAGAGTATCGTTCTCACGAGGATTGATTATTGAGTGACTACTGAAATTAGTAGTTTCAGTGTTATTTGGAAAACTGAAATTTGTAGTTTTTGATATGTAACGAACAAAATGAAAAGAAGTAAATATGTTACTGAATTTTTTTCTTAAAGCTTTTTGATTTAATAAGATCCAAGGAATCCAATTTAACCTAGCTACATAAACACGCCTTTCTATTCTCGATATTTAAGTTGTTATTACATGTTAATTGTCGAAAACCCTAATTTACTAAATATTCTCTCTCAAGCAACATTGAGCATACTCTTTTATATATTAACTCAACAATCACTTGCATGAATTTAAATGAGAAAATAGTTTTGAAGATTTATGGTTTTCACTTAAGACCACACAATCGCATTAATCTATCTCTAGCATTCGCTCAATTTGTAGTGTTTATTACTTAGCAATCATCATAAATCCCTTGTCTGACTCATTATGAATCATTACATGCTTGAATGGTGATCAAGTATTTATCAAGTCAACCATGCAAACTTTAGGCGCACAAGAATTTATCAAGTCAAAAGAGAAGGGGGCATATAAAATGGCTTACCACCCTCTAGCTAGGTTTTATATGTGGGATAGATGGGCTAGAATAACTTGAACAAAATTGAAGCACGCTGTCCTCAAATTCTAGAAAGTCTTAAAACTCTTATAGAACTATTCAAAAAATTAATGTGTCCGGTGAATAGATAAAAATATTTTTATATTTTAAGAAGTTTGTCTTATAGATTCTCATTTCTGGATAATGCTTATGTCCATCTCATTTCTTTTATTTAGATTGTATAAATCTAATATTAATATGAATTCATAGCCTCTCAATCTATAAGGCTGTGATAATATATTAAAGAACATGTCTCAAAAGTTTAAGATGATAGGTAAAAACTCGAAAACAATTCTACATTTTGACAACTATATAAATGAAATTAGACTCAATAATATTGGAGTCATTTTGTTTTTTGAACATTATGTTGTAGTCATTTTAAGCTGCCGAATCTATTGCACGGTTGTCTTTCTTAAATGAGTGAAAACCTTGAACATCCTAATAATAAGAAATCACATATGTCAATCAGAACATTTGAAGAATTTTCAAGTTATTAGGGCGGTTCATTTAGATATGTGAAGTTGGGTTTTCCATTTTAATTTTCAAGATCTATTCATTCATGTATAATCTATGAAATAATACAAAAACTAAATATCTATAAATACACTACTATTAAAACAATAAGATAATTTATAACTATTAGGAAAATAGCATTAATGAGGAACCAAATAACAAACAAAAGATTAACTTGAGATGGCAAATTTAAAACCGAATAACTAATTCAGAGCCTTGAGCCACAAAATCTCGAACTAAAATGACTTAGAGCTCAAAGTTAGTAATCTCTAGTTTAGACGAAAGAAACTCAAATATGACTACAAAAAACATGAAAAATCAACAAAAAATAAAGAAACTAAAAAAGAGAGATCAAACAAAAGATTTGTTGCATTGTGGTGGTTACCACTACCCTAAGTCATTTATGCCCTTACACCGGTACATCAAGACCAATGGCACTCCCACTTCCAAAGTTAACATGGCACCCACTTCGATACTGTACCCTAGAGAGATTGATATGAGCACAATGGTCGACAATGAGAATCCAACATGCAGCGCGTATGACTTCACTTACGACCCAACACGTGACTCGAGCTACAACAGCAACTCGTGAGCTGCAAGTGACTTAGCCAGTGAAGGAGATATTTTGGATGAATTGAGTTTGCTTAAGTGCTTAAGAGTCATTAGTAGGCCATTTAGGTAATTAATATAAAAAAAGATCTCTAGATTGGATTAAGGGTTATGTTGATTAGATTTGGAGATTTATCTCTCTATTTCTCCCTCAAACCCTTCAACCTTCTTCTCCCAATTCTCTCATTATACATACTATAATGCACTTGTAATTGTAAGCATCATTATACATCAATAGCAATACAAATCTTCTTTAGCTTGAGCAATTAATTGTGTGAGTGATCTTTGGTTGAATAAATTGGATTGTTGATTGAGGAATTGCATGAATTGGTATCAAAGCCTTCATTCCTCAACCCTTATAATAAAATGGCTGATAATATGAGATTTGCAAATGACGATGTGTGAGATCGAAGGTACTCCGTGTTAGATGACAAAATGGAAGAGATGCACCACTTGGTGATTGGAATTTCTGTTCAGTTGGGTGCCATGACTGGTTTTCAGAGGGGTCGAACACATTCTCGGTTGATTGGACGTCAGTCACGTGGAATGGAGCTTCGATCGTTCTCGCCCAGGACAGTGCGCGATTTGGTTGGATGTAATTATCGTTTCCCTACTCAATTAACAAAAATAGAATTTTTAAGTTTCGGTGGATTAGGGGTTTGCAGATGGATTCATAGATGTGAAAGATACATTGTTTTAGATGAAACACCTAATGATTCTAAACTAATGTTAGCTAGTGTGCCCATGATGGTGAGGCAACAGATTGGCATGATTCATATGAGGAATCGTGGCCATGTGGTTCTGTGATTCCATGGGATATATTTTCCGAGCAAATTAGAGCCCATTTCTCTAATGATATAGATGATCCTGTTGCTGAACTAACAAAAATAAGACAAGCCGGCCTTCTAACCAATTATTTGCGATAAATTGAGCTTTGGTTAGTCGATGTGATGCTGGGAAGATATTTCAAAAAGTTTTTCCCAAATTGACTAGAGTAGGTGCAGCGGAATACCAATTAAAATTCTTTAATTTTAAATTTAATGCCTTAATATAATTAAACTATTTAATTAGGTCTAAATTTTACTCTAATAGGTTTATAATATGACAAAAGAAAAACATAGAATAAAGCAAATACATACGTATGTATTGAATTAAAAAAAGAAACAAATTAAATATCAATATTTAATTAAATGTACCTGAAGCATGAATCCCGATTCTAACTTGAAGACTTAAAATTAGAAGAAGGTGTCTTGACACCTCAAAGCCTTCTTCGCAATGACCTCTTCTAGCACCGGGAGTGTGGGCTCCCAAAAATATTTATTTTAGGAAAAATTTCGGAACAAATGTTTCCTTTTAGTCTTTCCAAAAAACAAATTTTCAGGAAAATAAGCTAAATAATAATTTAGAGAAATCCTAAAACAATTTTAAGATTTTTGTCTTGGGAGTGAATCGGGTTCCAAAACCCTAAACCTTAATTTATCTCACGTCAAATATTGCATATATGCGTATAAAATAAAAACCAGCCGCATGCCACGTGGCGCGTTATCATAGGTCATCCCGCGTGCACAAGGATTGCCAACACAGGCAGTGAGACCCAGCATAGAGAGACACGTGTCAGTCCCTCTCCTTGCACGGATTGCAGCTTAGGCAGTCTCTGGCCAGGACACATGTCGCGCCCCTATTGGTTATCACATATGTATGTAATCCTGGCTGCGTTTCATGCGATTTTTCCGTTTTTCGTTTTGTTTAAGGGAAATCGTACGGATTGGACCCCCCAGCCCCCCCTTAATGTTTTTTAGACCCCTTTAACCATAAATAGACTCTTTTGGACAAAAATGCCCTCCCACCTCACCCCCCCCCCCATCCGTCCCCTCTCTCTCTCTCTCTTTCTCTCTCCTCATTTAATGCAAGGCAGGCAAAAGTACACTCTTTTGACCTTTCACTCTCTTTTTCTTCATTTTTTTTTCCTTTTGAATTTTTTTTTTGTCAAAAAAAAAAAAATATAATTTCCAAATTTGCCCTTTCTTCTTCTTCTCTCCCAGACCTTGTTTAGGCGTGCTTGAAGTAATTAATAAAATCATACACTGGGTATGATTCCTTTTAATGGTGTAAAATGAGCTTATTCAGGTGTATCACAAGAAATTAGTGGTAAAAGACTTATCATACACAATGTATGATAGGTTATAATGGCATAAAGTCAACTTTTGCTTTTTGTTTCAAGTCATTAGACGTACAGTTGGATGAAATCGAATCATACACTGGGTATGATGCGTTTTAATGGTGTAAAATGAACTTATTCAGGTGTATTCCAAGCAATTAGTGGTAAATGACTTGTCATACACAATGTATGATAGGTTATAATGGCATAAAATCAACTTTTGCTGTTTTTTTCAAGTAATTAGGGGTATAGTGGTCTGAAATCGAATCATACAATGGGTATGATGAGTTAAAATGGTGTAAAATGAACTTATTCAGGTGTAGTTCAAGCAATTAGTGGTAAATGCCTTGTCATACACAATGTATGATAGGTTATAATGGCAAAAAATTAACTTTTGCTGTTTTTTTCAAGTAATTACTGTTACAGTGGGCTGAAATCTAATCATACAATGGGTATGATACTCTGAAATGGTCTAAAATGAACCTTTTCAGGTTTTATTAAAACAATTAGTGGTAAATGACTTATCATACACAATGTATGATAGGTTATAATCGCATGAAATCAACTTTTGCTGTTTTTTTTCAAGTAATTAGACGTACAGTGGGATGAAATCGAATCATACACTGGGTATGATGCATTTTAATGGTGTAAAATGAACTTATTCAGGTGTATTACAAGAAATTAGTGGTAAATGACTTGTCATACACAATGTATGATAGGTTATAATGGCATAAAATCAACTTTTGCTGTTTTTTTCAACTAATTACTGTTACAGTGGGATGAAATAGAATCATACAATGGGTATGATACATTTTAATGGTGTAAAATGAACTTATTCAGGTTCTTTTCTAGCAATTAGTTGTAAATGACTTATCATACACAATGTATGATAGGTTATAATGTCAAAAAATTAACTTTTACTAGTTTTTACTTCTAATTACTGTTACAGAGGGCTGAATCGAATCATACAATGGGTATGATGTGTTTTAATGATGTAAAATGAACTTATTCAGGTTTATTTCAAGCAATTAGTTGTAAATCACTTATCATACACAATGTATGATACGTTATAATGACATAAAATTAACTTTTGCTGTTTTTTTCAAGTAATTAGGGGTAAGTGGTCTGAAATCGAATCATACACTGGGTATGATTCGTTTTAATGGTTTAAAATGAGCTTATTCAGGTGTATTACAAGAAATTAGTAGTAAATGACTTGTAATACACAACGTACGATAGGTTTAATAGCATAAAATCAACTTTTACTGGTTTTTTCAACTAATTACTATTACAGTGGGATGAAATCGAATCATGCACTGGGTATGATGCGTTTTAATGGTGTAAAATGAACTTATTCAGGTTTATTTCAAGGAATTAGTTGTAAATGACTTCTCATACACAATGTATGATACGTTTTAATGGCAAAAAATCAACTTTTGCTGTTTTTTCAATTAATTAGGGGTAAGTGGTCTGAAATTGAATCATACACTGGGTATGATTCATTTTAATGGTTTGAAATGAGCTTATTCAGGTTTAGTTCTAAACAATTAGTGGTAAATGACTTATCATACCCAATGTATGATAGGTTGTAATGGCATAAAATCAACTTTTGCTGTTTTTTTTCAAGTAATTAGGGGTACAGTGGTCTGAAATCAAATCATAAACTGGGTATGATGCTTTATAGTGGTGTAAAGTGACCTTATTCAGGTATATTAGAAGTAATTAGCGGTAAAGAGCTTGTCATACACAATGTATGATAGGTTTTATTGGCATAAAATCAACTTTTGCTGTTTTTTTTCATGCTATTAGGGGTACAGGGGTCTGAAATCGAATCATACACTGGGTATGATACGCTTTAATGGTGTAAAGTGAACTTATTCATGTTTAGTTCAAGAAATTAGTGGTAAATGACTTATCATACACAATGTATGATACGTTAAAATGGCATAAAATCAACTTTTGTAGTTTTTTTTCAAATAATTAGGGGTAAGTGGTCTGAAATCGAATTATACACTGGGTATGATTTGTTTTAATGGTGTAAAATGAGGTTATTCAGGTGTAATTCAAGAAATTAATGGTAAATGACTTGTAATACACAATGTATGATAGATTTTAATGGCATAAAATCAACTTTTACTAGTTTTTTCAACTAATTACTGTTACAGTGGGATGAAATCGAATCATACAATGGGTATGATACGTTTTAATGGTGTAAAATGAATAGTGCTGATGATGACATTTTGGAACCTGCGGTTCAAGACAAAGGGATGAGGAAAGTCGAAAGCTTAAAGAACAATTGCTCACTGAAGTCTTTCTAGAACGTTGGGCAACGATATGGCCTCAAGTTGACTGTATTAAAACCTTCCTTTAAAGGGAGATTGTGATTAAAGCTCGATCGTAATGGTGGTAGCAAAGTACCCTCTTCAAACATGTCAAGGTACTCATCTAGCACTGTAGAAAGTTTGGGTTTGCCACTACTGATGTCGGTCTCTGCAAGATCTACAATACTAAAGAATTCCACTGTTGCTACGGGTTTGGTTGATGCTTGGAGAACTAAAGCTGTACATGTTTGCTCCAAGATGATTAAACGTTGCTCCGAATACCTTCTTCAATCCGTTTTGCTTCATACCTATCAACTTATAGTGATGGCCGCGTAGAGAAAACTCTATGATCAACTCTTTGAAGTCCCATTGGACCTTCCCCAAAGTGCTTAACCATTGGATTCCAAGTACCATATCGCATCCCTACATAGGTCTAATGAGAAAATCGAACACAAACTCGGATTTTGAACCTGCCATCTGAATTTTTGCTGACCCGTCACTAAGAAGTTGCTTTCTATTTGCAACTGTTACGGGCAGTAGGGTAGTAGTGTCAATTAGAAAATCCAACTGTTGCACGGTATTATAGCTGCTGAAATTGTGTGTACTTCTTCTATCTGTTAAGATACCAAGTATCTGTTTGTCACAGTACCCCGCAATTCGCATCGTTTGACATTTGCTAAGCCCCTCTAAAGCGCGAATAAATATCGAAGCATCCAGTGTAGGGTCCTCACTACCTTCGGTCTCTATCATAACCAGTTCCTTTGTCTCATCCTCTACTTCTACAGGAACAAATTGGACCCTTTTCTTCAGAGGACATTATGCCTAGGGGTGAACTTATCATGCCAGTGAAAACGTAAGTTCTTGGCTATGCGGTCCTCTATCTTTTTGCATATTAAGGCTTGTTGGCTCCTATTTGGGATCTTTGAATGGGTTGTGTTTGTGTTTAAGCTTGGGGGTTGAGGGGTGATTACATGGCCAGGTGGGTTGGGGGCTATTGTTTTGGTGGTGGTAGAGCCTCCTCGACTTACATTACTAGGTAACAAGGAGAGGGGGCCTTTTTAGGAGTTATGTCATCCAGTGATCCGATGGAGGTACCCACAGTTTTTTTCTTGAGGTTTAGCCAAAATAATGGTCTCTTGTAGGTCATTCAGTTTAAATAACTTAACCCAACCTATAAGCTCTTCCCACAAACCACCTAAAAACACATATTTTCTGCCTCTCAAACAACCGACATTTTGGAATTGGTATCCTGGAAAACTTAATTAGTTAGTTTTAAGTATTAAATACATAAAATTGTTTTATTTATTTATTGTTTGATTGTGTTTTACAAGTCAAACATATGTCTGATTGTTTTCTTAAACGCTCCATGAGATGCACGTAGTTCAAGATGACAGGTCCGGCTTCGTTTAAGTGGTCAATGAGACTGAGCCACAGATAGACTTAGACTAAACAAGTGATATGTTATCAAAGTATGTTTGTAGTCGGAGATGAGTTTGAACAACTCATCTAATAAGACTATAATATAATACTTTTGATGAATTGTCTTTGTCATGTAGATAGGGATCTAACAGTATTATGATGGTGTTGTCAATATGAATGGAACACTGAGCAGAACCACCTAAATTAGTCATTTCTTTAACTGCTATCAGAAATAATTAAATATGTAAGTCAATAACTCAAAATCCATGAAGCAATTTGAACACATGCATGGATGTTCATTACTTTGATGTGCCAAAAGGATCAGTTAAAGTGCAATGACTTGAATTTTACATATGTTGGATAACGGGCATAAAGTGTGGTAGGAATATTTGTTTTACATCGAATCTGTAGTCTATAATGATGTGAGAAAAGTAATATGAAATTTGTTTTTGTTTTATTGAATTGTTCAAGAAAGCGAGCCAAGAACTATGGCGAATAATGTGAGAAAAGTAACGATAGTAGTTAAAGTTATTTTTACTCACAGATGTCTAATATAGGGATTGATTGTCACAATAATAATTATTTGGGAAATTCTTGAGTGAATATATTTAATTATAGAATGCAATAAGAATTATTTAGTGCAATTAAATTTTACTAAATGGTAATTAATTGTTATCATAAGATGATAATCCAATTTGACCTATTTAGAGCTAGAGTTAGATTGTCCCTGAGGTCCTTTCACAAGCCTCAACTTAAGCATCGTTTGAAAATATTTAAATTGAATTTACGGGATGAATTATTTATTCATAACATGAATAAATTAATTTTACAAAATAATATTAATGGGATGAATTTTATACATGTGGGACTTTAAACAAAGGGAAATCGTACGGATTGGACCCCCCAGCCCCCCCTTAATGTTTTTTAGACCCTTTTAACCATAAATAGACTCTTTTGAACAAAAATGCCCTCCCACCTCACCCCCCCCCCCCCCCCCAATCCGTCCCCTCTCTCTCTCTCTCTCTCTTTCTCTCTCCTCATTTAATGCAAGGCAGGCAAAAGTACACTCTTTTGACCTTTCACTCTCCTTTTCTTCATTTTTTTTTCCTTTTGAATTTTTTTTTTGTCAAAAAAAAAATATAATTTTCAAATTTGCCCTTTCTTCTTCTTCCCTCCCAGACCTTGTTTAGGCGTACTTGAAGTAATTAATAAAATCATACACTGGGTATGATTCCTTTTAATGGTGTAAAATGAGCTTATTCAGGTGTATCACAAGAAATTAGTGGTAAAAGACTTATCATACACAATGTATGATAGGTTATAATGGCATAAAGTCAACTTTTGCTTTTTGTTTCAAGTCATTAGACGTACAGTTGGATGAAATCGAATCATACACAGGGTATGATGTGTTTTAATGGTGTAAAATGAACTTATTCAGGTGTATTCCAAGCAATTAGTGGTAAATGACTTGTCATACACAATGTATGATAGGTTATAATGGCATAAAATTAACTTTTGCTGTTTTTTTCAAGTAATTAGGGGTATAGTGGTCTGAAATCGAATCATACAATGGGTATGATGAGTTAAAATGGTGTAAAATGAACTTATTCAGGTGTAGTTCAAGCAATTAGTGGTAAATGCCTTGTCATACACAATGTATGATAGGTTATAATGGCAAAAAATCAACTTTTGCTGTTTGTTTCAAGTAATTACTGTTACAGTGGGCTGAAATCTAATCATACAATGGGTATGATACTCTGAAATGGTCTAAAATGAACCTTTTCAGGTTTTATTAAAACAATTAGTGGTAAATGACTTATCATACACAATGTATGATATGTTATAATCGCATGAAATCAACTTTTGCTGTTTTTTTTCAAGTAATTAGACGTACAGTGGGATGAAATCGAATCATACACTGGGTATGATGCGTTTTAATGGTGTAAAATGAACTTATTCAGGTGTAGTACAAGAAATTAGTGGTAAATGACTTGTCATACACAATGTATGATAGGTTATAATGGTATAAAATCAACTTTTGCTATTTTTTTCAACTAATTACTGTTACAGTGGGATGAAATCGAATCATACAATGGGTATGATACATTTTAATGGTGTAAAATGAACTTATTCAGGTTCTTTTCAAGCAATTAGTTGTAAATGACTTATCATACACAATGTATGATAGGTTATAATGTCAAAAAATTAACTTTTACTAGTTTTTACTTCTAATTACTGTTACAGAGGGCTGAATCGAATCATACAATGGGTATGATATGTTTTAATGATGTAAAATAAACTTATTCAGGTTTATTTCAAGCAATTAGTTGTAAATCACTTATCATACACAATGTATGATACGTTATAATGGCAAAAAATTAACTTTTGCTATTTTTTTCAAGTAATTAGGGGTAAGTGGTCTGAAATCGAATCATACACTGGGTATGATTCGTTTTAATGGTTTAAAATGAGCTTATTCAGGTGTATTACAAGAAATTAGTGGTAAATGACTTGTAATACACAACGTACGATAGGTTTAATGGCATAAAATCAACTTTTACTGGTTTTTTCAACTAATTACTGTTACAGTGGGATGAAATCGAATCATGCACTGGGTATGATGCGTTTTAATGGTGTAAAATGAACTTATTCAGGTTTATTTCAAGGAATTAGTTGTAAATGACTTCTCATACACAATGTATGATACGTTATAATGGCAAAAAATCAACTTTTGTTGTTTTTTCAATTAATTAGGGGTAAGTGGTCTGAAATTGAATCATACACTGGGTATGATTCATTTTAATGGTTTGAAATGAGCTTATTCCGGTTTAGTTCTAAACAATTAGTGGTAAATGACGTATCATACCCAATGTATGATAGGTTGTAATGGCATAAAATCAACTTTTGCTGTTTTTTTTCAAGTAATTAGGGGTACAGTGGTCTAAAATCGAATCATAAACTGGGTATGATGCTTTATAGTGGTGTAAAGTGACCTTATTCAGGTATATTAGAAGTAATTAGCGGAAAAGAGCTTGTCATACACAATATATGATAGGTGTTATTGGCATAAAATCAACTTTTGCTGTTTTTTTTCAAGTTATTAGGGGTACAGGGGTCTGAAATCGAATCTATATACGTGTAGTTCAAGTTTTATTGGTGCATGATGCACTTCATACACGGTATATGATGGGTTATATTTGTGTAAAATTAACGTGTATTTGTGTATTTTAGTAATGTGCATTTAGAAAAAAAATATACATTTTGAGTATAGTAATCCGTACGATTTTCCTTCAAAAACGCCCTCCCATTCACCCCCCCCCCCAACCCGTCCCCTTTCTCTCTCCTCATTTAATGCGCAGCCGATTACTGTACTTTAGCCTCTCTCCACTCCATTTTCTCTCCCTTCATTTAATGCAAAAGTACATATTTTTACTTTATGTCATGTAACTTGCTTCTCACTCTATTCCTCCCTTCTTCTCATTTCCCGCCCATTTGCTCACCTCTTATTCATGGTATTTGTTACTTTTCTCTTAATCTGAATTCCCCAAGTCCATTTTTCTCTCAATATGCTACATTGGGCCCTCGAAAGAAGAAGAAGAAGAAGCCATTTTAAGATCGTGTTTGAAGCTTCGTGGCATTGCTGTAGGTTCAACGTTGAGTCCTTACACACATTTCACGGTTTTCAGATCAGATACTGAAGGTAACATGACCATTTGCTGACATTGTCGTTAACGTATCCTTGTCCTATGAGGTCGGTGTGTTACAAGTCGTTTATGGTTTATGATTGGTTTAAATGGTGTATTATAACTTTCTTTTGGTGTGTTTGAACTCATTAGTGGTGTATGATTAGTCATACATCGTGTATGATAGGTTTTAATGGTGTGAAATCAACTTGTTTAGGTGTGCTTCATGTAAATAGTGCTGTATGATCTATCATACACCGTGTATGATAGGTTTGAATGGTGTGAAATCAATTTGTGTTTGTGTATGTTAAGTAATTAATGGTGTATAATCAGTCATACACTGTGTAGGATTGGGTTTAATGGTGTATAACCAACTTGTGTTTGTGTATATTAAGTAATTAGTGGTGTATAATCAATCATACACTGTGTATGATTGGTTTTAATGGTGTATAACCAACCTGTGTATGTGTATGTTAAGTAATTAATGGTGTATAATCAGTCATACACTGTGTAGGATTGGGTTTAATGGTGTATAACCAACTTGTGCAGACGTTTTTTAAGTAATTAGTGGTTTATGAGCAACCATACACTGTGTATGATTGGGTTTAATGGCGTATAACCAACCTGTGTATGTGTATGTTAAGTAATTAATGGTGTATAATCAGTCATATATTGTGTAGGATTGGGTTTAATGGCGTATAACCAACCTGTGTATGTGTATGTTAAGTGTATAATCAGTCATACACTGTGTAGGATTGGGTTTAACGGTGTATAACCAACTTGTGCAGACGTTTTGTAAGTAATTAGTGGTTTATGGGCAACCATACACTGTGTATGATTGGGTTTAATGGCCTATAACTAACCTGTGTATGTGTATGTTAAGAAATTAATGGTGTATAATCAGTCATACACTGTGTAGGATTGGGTTTAATCGCGTATAACCAACCTGTGTAGGTGTATGTTAAGTGTATAATCAGTCATACATTGTGTAGGATTGGGTTTAATGGTGTATAACCAACTTGTGCAGACGTTTTTTAAGTAATTAGTGGTTTATGAGCAACCATACACTGTGTATGATTGGGTTTAATGGCGTATAACCAACCTGTGTATGTGTATGTTAAGTGTATAATCAGTCATACACTGTGTATGATTGGGTTTAATGGCCTATAACCAACCTGTGTATATGTATGTTAAGTAATTAATGGTGTATAATCAGTCATACACTGTGTATGATTGGGTTTAATGGCGTATAACCAACCTGTGTATGTGTATGTTAAGTAATTAATAGTGTATAATCAGTCATACACTGTGTAGGATTGGGTTTAATGGTGTATAACCAACCTGTGTTTGTGTATGTTAAGTAATTAATGGTGAATAATCCATCATACACTGTGTATGAGAGCTTCAAAGGGTGTATGATGAACTTATTTTGGTGTCTTTCAAGTACAGAATGGTGTATGGCTTACCATACACCGTGTGTGATAGCTTTGATTGGTCTAGGATGAACCTGTTTTGGTGTCTTTCGTGTATAGAATGTGGTATCCTTAACCGTAGACCGTGTATGATTGCTTTAAAAGGTGTGTGATGAACTTGTTTATGACTGTAACGCAAATCATACACCATGTATTCTTTCTTAAAGTAGTGTTATTTGTGTATTATGGTTTTAAACCAATCATACACCGTTTTTAGTGGTTTCAATGCTGTACTTTCATTCCACCCTAGTGTGTTTTATGTCAATTTTGCTTTGATATCATGTTTTTTTCTTGTCCACAGTAATGGGTGATGCTGCTATTGCATGCGTTCTGTACGGTGGCTACTTTAGGGAGAGGGCAAAGTACGCTGGTGAAAAATTGGCTTATATTTTTGTGGATGAGAAAACTGACTTCGCTGGTTTGCAAAGGACTGTGGCGGAGGTGATTGGTGCTCAGTTGGATGCGGGTTCAAAGATGCATTTTCAATCTTTCACCGCTGTTCCGGCCGTGCCCTTGTACGATGTCGTTGACGATAGGTCCGTTATGTTTTGGAAGGCACTAGCCAAAGAAGATAGGGCGAAGCATCCTTTGATCGTAACTGTAGAGTCATCCGGTGACAGGAATGCTAGCTTCAATTGGCAACGAACTCCCTTTCAAACAATTCCTGATGGTGACGAGAATAGTGGCCGTTCGCACCCTGAGGTTCCCGAGACTTCTGGTGGATGTATGGATGCGGGGATGGAAGAAGCAGCCCGTGTAGATGCATCTGATGTAGATTTGAACATGCCTACTGTGACGGTTGAGGCAACAGCAACAGGTGGAGATTGGGAAAATTCCAATCAAAGTACATGGGATAATTTGGACAATATCAATTTATCCCAGGTGCAACCGACTGTAACTGATGCCTCACCTCCAGAGGGGCACACTTATGAGCATCGTAATATTTCCCGTAAAGACCCTCTGATTGTCGAACCTGAATAGGAACGGAATGCAGAACCCAGCGGTCAACCGAATGTCCACCCTGACATCCAAGCTGCTGGTGATCCTCGTTCTGATGATGAGGCTGGCTCCGGTGATGAGAGGAGCCGGATCAACGAGGTATATGCGCAGGGCCGGATGGTTGAGGATATTGAAGTCGATCAAATATTTACGACGAAGAGGGACTTGTTGACTAACCTGGCAGTGATTGCGCTTAGGGAAAAATTTGAATTCAGGAGCTACAAGTGGAACAAATCCTTAACGGTTGTCCACTGCGCACAAGAGGGTTGCACATGGAGGGTTCGGGCTACGTGTGTAGCAGATGGTGGCTGCTGGATGGTTACAAAAGTAGAAAAGAACCACAACCATCCTAGCGATCTCACCACTGTTAGACACAGGCAGGCAACCAGTTGGGTCGTCGGGGAGTGCGTCCGCAAGAAACTTGTGAACCCCGAGAGAGTGTTCAAGCCACGGGATGTCATAGATGACATCCGAAGTTGCTACGGTGTCGATATCAGATACAGTGTTGCTTGGAGGGCGAGAGAGTTTGCATACGACAATGTTAGATTGGGTACGGCCGAAGAGTCCTATGCATTCTTGCCTGCCTATCTGCAAGTCCTCAAACAGACTGACCCCGGTGCCACATTTTATTTACAGACAGATGATGAAAGTAGGTTTCAGTACCTCTTCATTGCGTTTGGTGCTTCACTTAATGGGTACCGGTTTTGCGGGCCGGTTGTGAGCATTGACGCAACACATCTGAAGGGAAAGTACCGGGGTGTTTTGTTCATGACCGTTTGCCACGATGCCAACCAGCAAATTTTCCTGATTGCTATCGGCATCGGTGATTCAGAGAATGATGCATCGTGGCATTGGTTCCTTAGTAGGTTGAAGGAAGTAACTGGGGAGCCTGCTAGCCATGTCATTGTATCCGATAGACACCGAAGCATCCAACACGCGGTGGAAGAACTTTTCCCTGTCACATTTCACGGGCTCTGCATGTACCACTTTCTGAACAACTTGAAGGCCAAATTCAAGAGCAACAGGAAGCATTTGGATCAGTACTACTACAAAGCAGCCAAAGCATACAACATTCAAGAATTCCATAGTTTGTTTTTCAGTTTATGTTGTGCTGTACCCGGGGCTAAAGATTACTTGGAAGATGTGGGACTGGACAAGTGGACTCGTTCCCACTCCCCTTGTCGTCGGTACAACATAATGACGACAAACATTTCGGAATCCATGAATGCTATATTGGTCAAGGTACGTGGCTATCCAATTACAGCCCTTGTTGATGAGTGTAGGCTACTGTTGCAGAGGTGGTTTCATGAAAGAAGAGCCAAGAATGAAGCTTGCATCAGTACAATGTCCCCCGACGTCGAAAAAAAATTGCAAGACAGATTCAAGTTAGCAAGAACGATGACGGTAAGCTCCGTACATATTGTCTTATTTTCTCATATTTTTGTATTTTGCATGCACCTTGGTTGTTTGACGCGTTTGTCTATTATTGTGGTAATGCAGATATTGCGAGCTGATGATCATACGTTCGACGTCATCGATGGGGAGAAAAACTTTGTAATAGATATGTCGCTCTGGACATGTACCTGCCGCAGGTTTCAGCTTGAGCAGCTTCCATGTGAGCATGCGTTAGCAGTGGTACAGCACAGTCCTTATGCTCTGTACGACTTGTGCTCGCCGTACTACAGTAGAGAATATTGGTACTAGTTGTATAGAGGTGTCGTCTACCCGATGCCACACATAAGTGACTGGCGTATCCCTCGTGATGTAGCTGACATGAATCTTCTTCCACCCGACGTTAGAACCTCTTCTGGGAGGAGGCGGAAGAGGAGGATTCCGTCTGTCGGTGAGGAGCGTGTTCATCAAAGGTGCAGTCGGTGCAAAGAACACGGGCATAACCGATCCACGTGCAAGAATCCAATTGCTCTGCATCCTAATGGCGAATGCACCTCATCCAACTCCGGCCGTCCATCTCAAGTCCCTCCTCCAAATTAACTTATAGTCTTCAAATGTATAAATTTTACTTGTGACATACCTATATAATTTCGTTTTACCATAGGATTTACATTGTACATTACCATAGGATTTACGTTGTATCCAGTGTACTGAAAATTGTCGGAAGGTTGTGATGTGTACGTAATAGGGTAATGAAAAATGTGTATATTTCCATACTGTTGTATATTCCTATAATGAAAGCTGTCAATGAATTGATTTGAAGTTGGTCCCAATTGTGTGTTCTAAGTAGTTGATGTGTTTTTCAAGTGTGTTACGATGCATGTCGACATGCGTGGATGGTGTATCGCCATACGTATCAGCATCAAAGGTAAGTCATACACCACTAAGTAGTTGAAACACACTTGTAGAAGTTGATTTCACACCATTAAGACTTGTCATACACTAAGTATGGTAAGTCATACACCACTAGGTAGTTGAAATACACTTGTACAAGTTGATTTCACACCATTAAGACTCATCATACACTAAGTATGGTAAGTCATACACCACTAAGTAGTTGAAACACACTTGTACAAGTTGATTTCACACCATTAAGGCTTGTCGTACACTAAGTATGGTAAGTCATACACCACTAAGTAGTTGAAACACACTTGTACAAGTTGATTTCACACCATCAAGACTCATCATACACTAAGTATGGTAAGTCATACACCACTAAGTAGTTGAAACACACTTGTACAAGTTGATTTCACACCATTAAGACTTGTCATACACTAAGTATGGTAAGTCATACACCACTAAGTAGTTAAAACACACTTGTACAAGTTGATTTCACACCATTAAGACTCATCATACACTAAGTATGGTAAGTCATACACAACTAAGTAGTTGAAACACACTTGTACAAGTTGATTTCACACCATCAAGACTCATCATACACTAAGTATGGTAAGTCATACACCACTAAGTAGTTGAAACACACTTGCACAAGTTGATTTCACACCATTAAGGCTTGTCATACACTAAGTATGGTAAGTCATACACCACTAAGTAGTTGAAACACACTTGTACAAGTTGATTTCACACCATTAAGACTCATCATACACTATGTATGGTAAGCAAAACACTACTAAGTATTCGAAACACTATAATTGCCACAACCATCAATGAAATTGTGTACCAAGCAATATAAATGCCCTTGTTGATTTATATGGATGAGGCTGACCGGTTGGGTTGGTTGGTGGTTGAACATTGAATGTTCAGGGGGTCATAATGGACTACAAAGCAAGGCATTTAATAACCTCAACTACCACCTACTTTATCATACCCCTCTCCCACGGTTCTCCCCCTATAAAGGGATGAGATGGACAGGAAGCCAAGCATATACGGTCCTCAATATATCGACCCGTTTAAATTCCTAATGTAAGTGGCTCTAGCAGCGGCGGTGGTGGGCCAGTGACAGCTGAGACACAAAGAGAGGTGGCACTTCTACGGATCATGTTTCATCAACGGCCTACCAAGCAATTAGTGGTGTATGATCAATCACACATGGTGTACGGTGTACGATGAGTTGTAATGGTGTGAACTTCATCCGCATGATAAGGATCTTGAACTTTGTATGCATGCAGTGGATGCACTTTACAGACAACATATGCAGAGGGACAACTGTATGTAGTTCCAGCAGTTATATATGTCCAGTTTGTCATGCAAATTGTATGCAGGGTTTTAATGTGTGTCAAGTTCTACGTATCATACACAGTGTATGACGAGTTTTATGTATGGTAAAATCACGGGCTGTGCATGTATTTTTAAGTTTGTTGGAAATTATTGGTGTCACACCATTAATACGCTGTGTATGATGAGTTATATGGGTGAAAAATCAAGTTCTACAATTGTGTTTTAGGTACTTAGTGGTGTATAACCAATCATAAACGGTGTAGGATGAGTTTGAATGGTTAATAACAACCTTTGCACGTGTGAATACATCAATAGAAAAATACAACAATATCGAAATATCTGTAAACTTACATACAACTTTTAATATAATGAATACAATGTAAATCCTTTGGTACAAGTATACATTTTTATTACAAAATTTGAAAATACATCAATAGGAACATACAACAACATCGAAATATACAATATTACATACAACTTTCAACATAATGAATACAATGTAAATCCTTTGGTACAAGTATGCATTTTTATTACATACAACTTTCAGTATAATGAAAACAATGTATAATGAATAACATAATTTTATGGACATGCATGCAATTGAAGCCGTTTATTCCTTCCGTGTCTGTACAAGTGTACGGAAGTATACAGCCGCAATTTCCCCATGTGCTCTTGCGTGCATTGGGAGATGCTCAGTCCTTTGGTAAGCAAAAACTCTATGAACTTTACAACAAAAATTCCACAATCTGACCTGCAGTTAATATTAATACAGATTTTACAGTCAGAAATTGTACATCATTGCAAGTAATGACTATTTTGCATCCACTTCATAACCAAAAGTCCAAATGAACGGAATAGTAAAATTGCATGGGAAGTAGATGTCATACCCCCCTTGTTGTGGACATTCATTCCGTTTGTAAGTTACCGAGAAAGGCTTGCCCTTGAACTGTATGAGGTCCTTTCGGACATCCCAAAAATTAACCAACGCTAGAGCATGTGGAAGCAATTTTGCAATTGGTTCCACATGTTCTAATCTTGCTGCCCTGGATTTGGCGGTGTACAAGGAATCAAATACCTGTATCCGCCAATCATTAAGATGGATGGCAGCAAGGAACCAATGTTGATTAGGTTGATTAATGGGCATGTATATCCGATCCACGTTGTGGCAGCTGACCCCATACGTGGCATCCCCGGCAAGGAACTTAATGATCAACGAATCAAAGTCAGTAAAAGCTGACTCAAGCGGGAATCCACTGTTTTGAATCTGTTTTAGTAGGGGTCCAAATTGAGGAGCAACAGTTGTGTCAGCGCATGTTGCCCTCTGGTCGAATTGCTCTGGCCACTGATGTTTCTTCTCCAAAATGTAGTGCAGAATTACATCCATTTCCTGCGATTCAAAACTAATTAGTTGAGACAAGTTGATTTTACACACATAAATAAGTTCATTTTACACAGTTGAACCCTATGACTAATCATACAGTACTCTTTATTCAAAATACACTAACAAAGGTTGATTTTACACCTTTAGCATCAACCATACACGGTGTATGACTAGTAATACAACACTTACTTAATACACAATAACATAAGTAGATTTAACACAGGTTGATTTTACTTATTAGTTGACACACGGCAAAACTATCATGATGGGAAACATACCTCATCAGTAAGCCAGGCGTCCTCGTTTCTCAACCGATACCAAAATTGACCCGTCGTCACAGTCAAAACAGAGAAATCCATTCGTTGATCATTAGGTAACGGAAGGGGGGTCTTCAAATCTCTGTAATATACAACACCAAGCACGATATATAAGCATACCATAAGAAAGATGATTTCAGACAACTGTAACAGTAATTACTTGAAAAACGAGCAAAAGTTGATTTTATGCCATTAAAACCTATCATACATTGTGTATGACAAGTCTTTTAATACTAATTTCTTGTAATAAACCTGAATAAGCTCATTTTAAACCATTAAAACGAGTCATACCCAGTGTATGATTCGATTTCAGACCACTGTAACAGTAATTACATAAAAATAACTGCAAAAGTTGATTTTATGCCATTAAAACCTATCATACATTGTGTATGCCAAGCCATTTACCAATAATTGCTTAAAATACACCTGAATCGAATCATTTTACACCATTAAAACGCATCATACCCAGTGTATGATTCGATTTCAGACCACTGTAACAGTAATTACATAAAAAAACTGCAAACGTTGATTTTATGCCATTAAAACCTATCATACATTGTGTATGCCAAGTCATTTACCACTAATTGCTTAAAATACACCTGAATCGAGTCATTTTACACCATTAAAACGCATCATACCCAGTGTAGGATTCAATTTCAGACCACTGTACCCCTAATTACTTGAATAAAACAACAAAAGTTGATTTTATGCCATTATAACCTATCATATATTGTGTATGACAAATCATTTACCACTAATTAATTAAAATACACCTGAATAAGTTCACTTGATACCGTGATAGTGCATCATACACAGTGTATGATTTTCTTTCAGACACCACTAATTACTTGAAACACACCTAAGAAAGATGCATTCTAGAAACTTTTACATACAAATTATCAAAAAGTATCGTGCAAAATCACACTCACTTAGCGACCGTTGCATGGAAACTTTTGTAAAAATCTTCAAAATCTTCTATGTTTTTGTCGGAGGGAGGCTGGAATGGATTGAAGGGCAGAACTGGCTCCGGTCCAGGATGGGTAATTTTTGCCCGTTTGCTCTTACCCTCCGCAGTCCATTCCTCACCTTTGTACTTGGGGTTTGGCTTGGGGTCCCTCCTCTCTTGCCCCAAACTACACACTGTCTCGGACAATGTCAACAAGTTTTCAACGCCTTCGACGTGCGGTGACGATGGTTCCTTGAAGACATTTTCCTCGGCCCTAGATGGCATAGCACATAGCAAAAGTCAATAAGCATCAACATGCATGAAAACATAACAAATTGGGACACTAACAAGGAATCTAGTGTCTTACCCAGTACGTACAGGAGAAACTATTATGGCTTGCTCAATTGGGGATGGATGAGGGGAAGTCGATGAACATAAGTGCGGCGATGCGGCCTGCGCTTGACGGTCTGAGAGCAGCTCCTTAATCAGTGCATCCTGAGCCTCAAACCGTCGTTCGTACATTTGCAGCATTCGCTGGTGCGCTTCAAGCTGCATCCGTACCATTTGCACCTCTTTATCCATCGCTTCGAGTCTCTCCATAACCTGCAATAAGTCCTCCAAATTGGCATAATCAGCAAATTTGAATAATGTAGTATCCACAGGGATAAAAATACGATTAAATAAACACAAAATAATTCATCATACCGATTGGTCCGCCGAATTGGTTGACGTAGGATACGGGTCCTCCCTGGATGCCGGCAACGGAGGTTGAGTTGCCAATGGTTGTGGCTCCTCACCAAGCTCTGCTGGCATTGCCATAATAGGAGATTGAAACCCCTCCTCAGCATCCTCAGCATAGGGAATGCCTTGTAGATTAGGCTGACCGGCTTCTACACTCGTCAGTCTAATCGGTTCGGCATTCAATTGCTGATCAAAGGAAGATACATCATATACACGTTAGTAAAATTACAAAACACACTTCTAACCCAAAATATATGAAACATACAGTAGTAAAACAATAACAACATAGTGTATTTATTACCTGATCAAATACCGTTGAGAGCAGAGCGGAGTACGGAGCCTTAACGGACATCTTCCAGTTAAGGATCCGCCCAAGAGGCTGGTCGCCAACCCTCACCGCCCCAACCTTGGCAAGTTCTGGAAGGGTTTCCAGGGAAAATATGGAAACCACATCGTAGAACCCGTGGACGGAGTAGGTATTCTCCAAACCGTGGTGCATTCTTGCAGCGAAATCCTTGAGCTTCCGCACCAAGAATTTCCAGCTCAAGGATCCCCATGCAACACGATTGAAAGAGTCCACATCGTCCACGAGGGCCAGGATGTTCGGGTCAATGCCCGTTCGCTTGCGTTTGGCGAACAGTAGACCCTCGACCAGGTACGCAACAGCAAGCTTAACCTGGTCCTCCATGATGGAGCAGGTTCTGCATGCATCAAAAAGCTGCTGCCTAGTCATCCTCCCCCTCATGCCATACTTGGCAACCAGCCTGTTGGGACCACCGCGTACATCTTCCACACCGGCATATCTCAAGCCGGTGAGAATGCAAAACTCCCTCCTCCCAAGGTGCACTACCTTCCCACCAAATAAGAATGATAACTCCTCGGGATTGGGGTTGGCCACCTAGTGGAGAAGGACAACGTGAATGAGACTATGTCAGAAGCTGACATTGGTCTCACTCATCCCAAGCAGATGCCCGATATTATATTGTGAAGCAAGGGCAAGCTGTAATGCAAAACACTTTTAGTTAATATGGTATCATAAATGTCATTGTCAAAAGTCAACATAATTAAAATGGATACAGTGTCAAACCTTGGCTTCGTCGTCCTTCAAGATTTCCTTTATCTCCGTAACAACCTTGGTTGACAAACCTATTTGGTTGATTTGGAGGAATTTCCAGAAACCCCTCGGGAAAATGTAATCAACCTCAACGGCAGGACGGCTCTTCCTACGTGTGTAAAATGCCATCTGAAATAAAAGCAATACACCATTAACTGAACACAAACAGACACACTTTGGTTCTACACCATTGAAATCAATCATACAGAGTGTATAATTGATTATACACTACCACTAATTACTTATAAAAAAGAAACACAAGTTGGTTATACACCATTAAAACCAATCATACACACTGTATGGTTGCTCATATGAAACATGCAGAAGTTCATTATACCACAAAGGTCGATTTTACGTGAAAAAAACCCACAAAACATGCAGAAGATCATTTTACACAAATAAAAAACACTAATCACAAAGCCACTAACACCAAAACCCTAAACCCTAACAAATACTATGCACTATATTCAGGAAATGGTACGAAACAAACGGATATTATACATTGGAGCACCAAAACCCTAAACCCTACAAAAATAACTCTTACTCACCTTCGAAAATGGTGATTAAAGACTGGAGAAGCTATAGATCAAGGATGAAGGTGTGAAAACAGAGGTCAGACCCACGGGAACGACAATCGCAGCTGAAGTAGAGGAGAAAGAGGATGAACAAATTCGGAAAGAGGAGAGAGAGAATGAACGGGTGAGAGAAAGAGGAGAGTGACTGGTGGCTTGTAAAACAAGTTGCTTATGGGAAGACAGAAAGGTGGGAAGGGGTTTTACAGCTGTAAGTAAATGAGGCGAGAGCAGGGGTATGAATGGGATGGCATTAAATGAGGAGAGAGAAAGGGGACGGGTTAGGGGGGGTGAATGGGAGGGCCTTTTTGAAGGAAAATTGTACGGATATACTCAAAATGTATATTTTTTTCCAAATACACATCCCAAAAATACACAAAAAAACGCTGATTTTACACAAATATAACCCATCATACACCGTGTATGAAGTGCATCATACACCAATAAAACTTGAAATACACGTATATAAGCAGATTTCAGACCACTGTACCCTTAAATAAATGGAAAAACCCGCAAAAGTTAATTTTATGCTATTAAAACCTATCATACATTGTGTATGACAAGATCTTTACCGCTAATTACTTCAATTATACCTAAGTAAGGTCATTTTACACCATTAAAACGAATCATACCCAGTGTATGATTCGATTTCAGACCACTGTACCCCTAATTACTTGAAAAAAACAGCAAAAGTTGATTTTATGCTATTAAAACCTATCATACATTGTGTATGACAAGTCATTTACCACTAATTGCTTGAAATACACCTGAATAAGCGAGCTTTATTCAAAATAGCTCATCTTCTTTCACTTCCATGGTTGTTCTTGTTCGCAGATAGACGGTTCTGGAAGACTTTGTATGGATCATCAGGCCCTCAATAAAATGACCGTCAAAGACAAATATTCAATACCTGTTGTAGAAGAGGTGCTTGATGAGCTTCACTATTTGGCTGTCTTATTGAAAATTGATCTTCCTTCAGGTGAATTATTTATTCACAAGATGAATAAGTTTATTTTATCAAATATAATTCATAAGATGAATCTATACTTATGGGATTTTAAATAAAACAAAATGAAAAAAAGGAAACGTGCGCACAACAAGCTCTATTCACGCCTTCTTGGAACAACCAATCATGCGCGAGGCAACTCTTGGTCCTTGCAGGTGTAGGGAGGAAATCAATGCGCGACACTGGGCCGCCAGTATGCTTGTTATCCTTGTGCATCGCTTTTGTCCAATGTTGTGGCCACAATTGGCCTTTTTTTACTAGAGTTTAAAACACATGCTTTGCTGGATATACGGTGTCATTTGGTTTTTGATATTTTGTGTCCCACATCGATAATTTGAAACATTTTCTACCCATTGCGCTATTATAAATAATAGTCTTCGGAGTAGAGATTAGCAATCTCATAATTTTCTGAATTCTTCCTAATATGTTCTTAGAGCTCACTCTACAAGTGTCACAAGGTCATTATGGATAAGATCTTGTGGTCTTGAGCAGGCAACAATTACAGTATCCTTGATTCCCTTTCCTTTAAGCTTTTCTTTAAATTTTGCAATTTTATTTATGCTCTGAAATTAGTGTTTATCATGCTTAGATATTCTATATCACTACGCATATATTTGAATCGAGGTCCTTAGATTTAAAATCAAAAAAATTTAAAATTTTTTTCACTGCATCTAATCGAGACAATTCATAAAAAATTTTAGTTTTAGAAATTATATTTTTCCAACAAGTGCTTCCTTCAACATTTGATATAAAATGTCTCAGGGAATTGATATGTCCTAAGAACCTCTAATGTTCTCGTAAGTTGGCAGTTTAGTGATACTTAGTATTTAGCTTAGCAAATACAACAAGTTGTAACAAGTAATACAGATCGAGTAGAGTATCGTTCCCACGAGGATTGATTATTGAGTGAGTACCAGAATTGGTAGCTTTAGCACTATTTAAACGATCGAAATTGTAGTTTTTGAAATGAAACAAACAAAATAAAAAGAACTAAATTAGGATACTGATTTTTTGAAAGGTTTTCTAATTTTTTTATGATTTTTATGATTTAATAAGATCAAAGGCATCCGATTTCATATAGTTGCATCAATACACCTTTTTATTCTCGATATTCAAGTTGTTATTACGTGTTGATGGTCGAAAACCTTAAATTACTAAATATTCTCTCTTGAACAATATTTAGCATGCTCTGTTATATATTAACTCATCAATCTCTTGCATGAATTTAAGAATTTTGAAGATCCATGGTTTTTACTTAAAACCACACAAATCGCGTTAATCTATCTCCAGCATTCGCTCAATTTATAGTGTTTATCACTTTAACAATCATCATAAATCTCCTCTTGGACTTATTATGAATCATTATAGTCTTTGAATGGTAATCAAGCATTCAAAACCCATGAAGAAAAATGATAAACACTCAAACGATGCAATAAACAAACTTTGAATACGTTGAATTAGAAAAGAGCATATATTATAACTTAGGCTACATCGTAGCCTTAGAAAAACAAAATTAGTTCATGACAGACATAATATAAAGTAAAACTAAGACATAATTCATGAGCTTTAAAGAAGAAAATGACAGAAAGAACTTAAAAATGCAAAATTACAAAGCAAACTATCTTTCCTTCCTTCCTTCTCCTTCTTCTCTATTTTCCTTGCTTTTTCTTTACTTTCTCTTTGGTTTTTACTGGATTGGATGATCAAAATCATTTCAAAAACCTCTCTATTTATAGTATATGAGGCTGGGAATACTTGAATTAAAAAATATTACAAGCTTCACTCTTGTTTGCTCTTTTTGCCACCCTTGACGCCCAATCTTTGCAACTTGTTGTTCTTGCTCATTTTTTCCTGCTTTGCACTGCCCAAAATAAGGCTTCACATCACCATGAATATGTTCTTGAAGTGTACAAAGCATCCTTGCATTGGATTAGTCCATTTCGTTGCCCATATTTGTACTTTGTGACAAATTGTATATGTTTGTTGTTCATCCTTGCTTTAGCCGTGTAAATTAATGTGTTTAGCCCAGTTTTTGCTTTTGTTTGATGTATCTTGAATTCACTTGTTGATGTAGATGATAAAACCTAGAAAGACTTAGTATAAAATGAGTATTTTTGCAAAGAAATAACGATAGGAGCGAAAAAGAGCAAAAGCAATAAAAGTTTGATGTAAAATGGTTTGAAAATGAATCAAAACGATGTGAATAACTATATACTAAATTAGACTTATCAAAATATGCTCAAACTTAAATCTTGCTCGTCTTCAAGCAAGGCTAAACATTTAAAACGCAGAATCTCATGCTTTTTAAGAATATCACAATTCAAAGCTACTTCTATTAGAAAAGAATGACCGAGACTCAAAGATTTAAGGTTCTAAAGTCAAAACAATCTTTCCAAGGAAAAACCCATCAATCACCTAGGTAGCCGAATTCAAAAGTTGGCTAAGCAAATTAAGTTTATCAGTACTTTTTAATCTTAAGACATTCAAACCGGATAGATGACAAAAATCATGCCATTCATAACCAGACTTCTTAGGTATGCCCAAGACTAAAAGTTATTCACAAAATTTTTTGTTATGTTCTTTTTTATTTATCTATTATTTATGTGGGACTGATCTACCCTAGTCAACCCAGTCTATGAGCATATCTCCAGCGAGAATCAAACTCTTGACCCCTGTGTGATGACCGCATGGGTAAGAGAAGCCACCACTGAGATGCCGTCATTATGACTTCACGAGTATATCTTCAGCGAAAATCAAATTCTTGACTCCTGGGCGATGACTGCATGGGTAAGAGAAACCACCACTTAGACGCCCTCATGAGATCAGCATATATCTTAAAATATTTAGATAGGATAGAGGTGCTAGAGATGCCTCCCTCATTTTCTCTCTCTCTTTTTTTTTCACCTTTTTCTTTAGCCTTCGGCATAACTCTTCAAAGTCTACTATATAAAAGATAATCTTAAAGCAATCTATTCAAATTTGAGTATCTTTTAATCAAAAAGAACCGGTAAACAGCCATGCCAACTTATTTCATATATATGATATTTTCACACCGATTTACCAGGAAAAAAAAAAAAGCCATGCTAACTAGTAAAATCAAATACCATAGTTTTAACCAGATAGTGCCTTAGAATAGATCTTGTTTTGCAATTAGAATATAAAAATAATTGATTCTCAAGTTATTCAAACCTAATTAAAGTAAACAAGTTAAAAATAGTAGAAAATTTTCCTAAAAAGGATGATGATAATATCTCCAAAAATTTTTTATGATTTTAAATTGGTTCAAAATATGCAAGAAAAATTTAAAAGACTACTGATTTAAACTATAAAAAATAGAAAATCTTTTTGTTGGCTGACACTAGCTACATCCCCATACAAAGGCTCTTCAAAATATGCAAGAAAAATTTAAAAGGCTATTGATTTAAACTATAAAAAATACAAATTTTTTTTTGTTGGCCGACACTATCTACATTCCCATACAAATGCTCCGAACTCTGGGAGGCACTAAAGCTGACTCTAAAAGATAAAATAGGACTAGACAAAAAAAATTTCCAAAAAATTTTGTTCAAAATTTTTAAAAAAATGTGACAAAATGTCTCTTCCACCCCCAAAATTAAAGTTTAACATTGTCCTCAATGTTAAAAGAAATACAAGGAACAAAACAGTACGTGAGAGATGCTTCCCAGGTTTGATGATTGCTTTTTGATTGTAAATGTTGATATCATGCTACACCAAAACCTTTTTCAAAAAACCTATAGAACAAAATGTACAAAAACATAAGAAAATAATTAAAGGAAATTGAAAGAAAAGAAGTAAAATAGTAAAGTTGAATTGCCTCCTAAGAAATGCTTAAATTATAGTCCTTAGCTTGACTTTTTAGGTGGATCATTCAACTTAGTTGAGATGAATGGAGGACTCCTGTGGCTCGAGCTCTCCAATAATATAAGGTTTCAGCCTTTGACCATTAACTTTGAATGTGCCTTTCTTCTCATCTTGAATCTCGACTATGCCATATGGAAAGACACAGAGTTATAATGAAGGGTCCTGACCATCTGGAGTGCAATTTCCCTGGGAAAAGTCATAATCGGGAGTTAAAAAGTAACTTTTTACCCGACTACGAATTCTCTATTCAGAATGTGCTTGTCATGCCATCTTTTGGTTTGGTTCTTGTAAATTCAATCATTTTCATAGGCTTTGAACTCATCCACCAAAGAGGGCACCAACACGCCGTCACCAGATCCCACTAGAACTTCGAAGTTAAGCGTGCTTGGGTGAGAATAGTACCAGGATGGGTGGCCTCCTGCGAAGTCCGCACCCTCAGGTTGGAGGCACTGGGAAACAACCTCTCTTCAAGTTAACACCATGAAGGGGGAAGGCTGTGTACATCGGCCCCCCCAGACCCTACGTAGGCATGAGCCCTTGAGGCACTGGTTATGTTCCCATGTTCCTTCCATTCTTGAACTCATCCATTTCATTGATTTGCAGCAACATCTTCTTTCCTGCAGCTTCTAAGTTAAAATTTAATGTTTTTATGGCCCAGTATGCTTTATGCTCCAATTCTACTGATAAATGACACGCCTTGCCATAAACCAGTCGATATGGGAGACATTCCAATTAGTGTTTTGAATGTTGTTCTAAATGCCCAAAGTGCATTATCTAACTTTTTCGACCAATCATTTCTAGAAGTACTAACGGTCTTTTCAAGAATAGTTTTCGATTCTCAATTTGAAATTTCCACTTGACCGCTTATTTGAGGATGGTATGGGGCACCCACATGGTGTGTGACTCCATACTTATCCAATAAAGCTTTAAGTTGATGGTCATGAAAATGTTTGCCGCCATCACTTATAATTACTTTAGGAGTTCCAAATCGAGAAAAAAATGTTCTTTCTTACAAAGTTGAACGCAACTCTTGCATCATTGGTTGGAAATGCAACTGCTTTAACCCACCTTGAAACATAATCTATAGCAACCATAATAAATCTGCTAGAAAATGATGAAGGAAAAGGACCCATGAAATTAATCCCCTAAACGTCAAATAACTCAACAACTAAACTGTTGTTTAGGGGCATTTCGTGTCTCTTGAAAATATTTCCCGCTTTTTGACATCGATCACATTTACTAACAAATTTGAAAGCATCTTTAAAAAGTGTCGGCTAATAAAATCCTAATTGTAAAACCTTAGCTGCAGTCCTTGTTCCACCATAACGACCACCAGTTTCCAAGGAATGGCAATGACGCAGAATGTCTTCCATTTCTTCTTCAGGTACACACCACCTAATGATTCGGTCCACAGAATGTTTATATAAGAATGGTTTTTCCAAAAAATAGTGTTTTAAATCAACAAAGAACTTCTTCTTTTATTGATATGTCGTGTCCTTGAGCAGTTCCTGTGCAACCAAATAGTTGACAATGTCAACATACCATGGATAATTAGGATTTTTGCTTACCAACATAAGACTTTCATCTTGGAATTTTTCATTGATAGAGGGACTTTCGTCCTCTCATTCAAGGCATGATAAATGATCTGCCACAATATTCTCTGTTCCTTTTTTGTTCCAGATTTCTAAATCGAATTCTTAAAGCAACAAAGCCCATCATATTAGTCTTGCTTTTGCATCCTATTTTGCAAAAGGTATTCAAGAGCAGAGTGATCGGTATAAACAATTACCTTAGAATTTAGCAAGCAAAAACGAAAATTTTCAAATGCAAAAACAACATTTAGTAATTCCTTCTCGGTGGTAGCATAGTTAACTTATGCTTCCATTAAATTCTTACTAGCATAGTAAATTACATGAAAATTTTTGTTCCTTCATGGCCCTAGCACGACCCCTACTGCATAGTCACTAGCATCACACATAAGTTCAAAGTGCAAGGTCCAATCGAGTGCTACGATTATTGGTGCTGATGCTAGTTTTTACTTTAAAGTTTCAAAAGCGTGAATACAGTCACTATCAAACTTAAAAGGGACATCCTTCATCAATAAATTGCAGAGAGACTTAGTAATCTTGGAGAAGTCCTTAATAAACCTTCTATAGAAGCCTGCATGACCCAAGAAACTTTGAATGCCCTTAACATTAGTTGGGGGTGGTAATCACTCTATCACTTTAGTTTTTGCTCTATAAATCTCAATTCCCTTTTACAAAATGGTATGCCCTAACACAATCCCTTCCTGTATTATGAAATGACATTTCTCTCAATTCAAAACAAGATTAGTGTGATTGCATTTTTGTAAAACCATAGAGAGGTTAGCTAAATAATCATCAAATGAGGCACCAAAGACTGAAAAATCATTCTTAAATACCTCTATGAACTTTTCCATCATGTAAATAAAGATTGTCATCATGCACCGTTAAAATGTGGCAGGAGCATTGCATAATCCAAAAGGCATTCTCCTATAGGCCAAGGTACCATATGGACAAGTCAAAGGGGCCTTTTCTTGAATAACCATCATGGAAATAGTAATATGAATGGCCAGCAAGTTTATCTAACATTTGATCAATGAATGGTAAGGGGAAATGGTCTTTTTGGGTGGCATCATTAAGTTTTTTGTAATCTATACAAACCCTCCACCCTATGACGGTCCTAGTAGGGATGAGCTCATTATTCTCATTTTCTACTATGGTTACCCCTCCTTTCTTTGGAACTACTTGCACTGGACTTACCATTGGACTATCAGATATGGGACAAATGATCTCCACATTAAATAACTTAACTTCTTTCCTTACCACCTCCTTCATAGCAGGGTTTAATCGACATGGTGGCTACATGGTAGGCTTGAAGTTATCTTCCATGAGAATCTTATGCATGCATAAGGAAGGACTGCTTCCCTTGATGTCTGAAAGGATCCATCCGATGGATGATTTATGCTCCCATAGAACTATAAGCAACCTTTCCTGTTCAACATTACTCAAAGAAGCATTAATAATAATAGGATAAGTGTTAGAATTACCGAGATAAGCATACTTGAGATAAGATGGCAGTGGGTGGCTTGAGCTCAAGATTTGGAGGATCATTTTCTCTTATTCTCTACTGTGTTTCAATTGCTGGTGTGTCCTCCACTCTTGCTTCATGATGCAAATCAAAAGGTTCGCAATCCTCCAAGTATTGGGCACATTCCCTTATCAATTCGTTCTCAGTGTCTAAGGTCCCTGACTTTGCTAGACACGCTTTAAGTGGTAACTTAGGGAATGTGTCCCTGAACTCCTCAGCTACCAAACTGTCTATAATATCAACTTGAAACAAGAATCCATGTTAATGGGAAGTTTCATAGCATTAAAAATGTTAAAGGTTACCTGTTCATCTTGGACTCTTAAAATGAGTTTCTGTTGTTGTACATCTATCAGGGTCTTTCCTATAGCAAGGAAGGGTCATCCAAGATTAAGAGGTATCTCTTGATCCTCTTCCATGTCAAGTACTATGAAATTGGTCGGGAAGATGAGTTTGTCAACATTCACTACGACGTCTTCAACCGTACCTCTTAGATACTTGATCGATCTGTCCGTAAGTTGGAGAGATACTGTAGTTGGTTTCACCTCTCCTAAGCTAAGCTTCCTGAATATAGAGGAAGGAATTAAATTAATGCTTGCACCTAAATCACCTAAAACTTTATCAAAGCTAATGGTACTAATGGTGCATGGTATAGTGAAGCTCCCTAGATCTTTTAGTTTAGGAGATAACTTCTTTTGGAGTATGGCACTGCATACTTCAGTAGGTGCCACTATGTTGAATTCTCCTAACTTCCTTTTGTTAGATAAGATTTCCTTCATAAATTTTGCATATTTGGGCATCTGCCCTAACATATCAGCAAAAGGGACATTAATATGTTATTTTTTGAAAAATTCTAAAAATTTAGCACATTGTTTGTTTGCTTTTGTCTTTTTTAATCGTTAATAGAATGGAACCTTTGGTTTGTAGGGTTGAGGTTCAGCCCTTTTTGGTTCATCTTTGTTTTGGATTTTTGTCCCTTCCCTATTTTCCATTTCGTAGTTCGTGTCTATGGACAGGTCGATTAGGGGTTGTTTGTTTTCCGCGGTCGTGGTTACCTGAGTTAGTTTATTCAGAGTTTTCCCACTTCTTAATTCAATTAATTGGACGTGCTCTTGTGGGTTAGTGATTGTGTTACTAGGCAAGGAACCTTGAGACCTTTCAGAGAGTTGTTTTGAAATTTGCCCGACTTGGGTCTTGAGGTTTCTAATCAAAGCTTTTTGATTTCGAACAGAAGCTTCTTGATTTCAAAGATTTGTTCGTGTTTCTTGCATGAAACTTGTGGTTTCTTGCATAAACTTACTGAACAGTTCTTTGCGATCACTTTTCTTTTTTGGTGGTGGGTGAATGGGCTGCTTTTAAATCCCTAGGTTACTCCATAAAAAATTTGGGTGGGTTCTCCACCGAGGATTGTAAGTGTTGGAGTAGGGATTGTGATGTGATTTTTGAAAATTCGAAACAAAATTAGCTTGCTCATGATTTGAAGTGGCTGTGGCAAAAGGGGTTCCATGTCTAACAATCTGTGCTCGCATGATTTTCCTGCACAAAACTCACATGTTAGCATAGGAGATTGTATGGCATTAACACCTATATTACCTAACTATTTTTGAATAATTAAAATTTGAGCAGACAATGTGGTTAATGCATCCACTTCATGAATACCTGCAGGTTTCCTTTGCATTATTCGCTCAGCTGCTCTCACGTAGTTGTTGATAGCCATTACCTCTAGCAACTCGTATGCTTCGTCTAGTGTCTTGTTGTTTAGGGCACCTCTAGAGTATCGCATCCACCATTGTTTGGGTATTAGGTGCCAAGCCATTGTAAAATATTTGGACTTGCATCCAAACTGGTAAACCATGGTGTGGGCACCTTCTTAAAAGCTCTTTATACCGTTCCATGCATCATACAATGATTCCATATCGTATTATGTAAAAGAGGTAATGTCATTCCTCATTTTGGCTGATTTGGCTTGTGGAAAATATTTAGCAAGAAATTTTTGTGCCAAATCATCCCATGTGGTGATGGGTCCTGGTAGTAATGACATTAATCATGCCTTGGCCTTGTCTCTTAGTGAGAAGGGAAACAACATTAAGCAAATGGGATCATCACTGAAGCCATTGTGCTTAAATGTATCACATATCTCAAGAAAGCTAGTGATATGCAGATTTGGGCCCTCACTTGGTAGACCGTCAAACTGAACAGTCTGTTGAATTATTTGTATTATCGTGGGTTTTATTTAAAAATTGTTTGTTTGTATGGATGGATGTCGGATGCTAGAAGTGCATCCTCCAATATTTGGGACATCATAATCTTTTAAAGCTCTTTCATTATCATTATTTTCATTAGCCATTGTCTCAATTCGTTTGGTTTTCCTGATTTGTTGAAGTGTTCTTTTGATTTTAGGATCCAAACGGATTATTTTGTTTTGGTTTTTTTTTTTTTTTTTGATTTTGCATACGAAGTAAGAAGCACAATCTTAAAAGACAAAAGAAAGAAACCAATAATGAGAAAGAACCAAAATACTAGAATATAATACAAGACTTAATAAAACAAAATTTTAAAGGTGGGAAGGGAGGTAGCAGTACTAATGTTTCAAAAAGCTTTAAAAATATAAACATAACTTTGAAAATTTTACCTAGATGAATTAAAAAGTCAAAAAAAAAAGAAGATAAAATTAATAAGAAAACTTAAAATACAACAATCTACAAAAACCTAACAAAAACAAAATTTTATCAAAAACCAAAGAAAGATAACACTAATAATTAGAATAAACTTAAAATTAAAAATTTTAACTTTCAAAATTTTATCAAAGTGAACTACAAGTAAAAGAAAGATGAAAATAAAGATAAAGCACTAATAAAACACTAAAATAAAACAAACTTTACAAAGCTTAACAAAAACAAAATTAGGGAGGGGTGATATACGAAAATAAAAATAACTTTGCAAATAAAATCAAGTGGATGAAATAAATGAAAGAAAAGAAACTTCTTCTTCAAACTTAAACAAAATTTACAAGTTTTAAAAAATAACTTTAAATTAGTACTAAAACTAGTTGGTATCGATATCACTCAAATAAGAACAATCCCTGGCAACGGCGCCAAAAACTTGATGCCTACTTGGTGTTTAGCTTAGCAAGTGCATTACGTAGTATCAAGTAATACAGAGTGAGTAAAGTATCATTCCCACGATGATTGATTATTGAGTGAGTACCAAAATTGGTAGATTTAACACTATTTGAAACACCAAAATTGTAGTTTTTGAATTGAAACAAATAAAATAAAAAAACTAAAATAGGTTACTGATTTTTTAAAAGGTTTTCTAATTTTTTATGATATTTATGATTTAATAAGATCCAAAGCATTTGATTTCATCTAGTTGCATAAATACGCTTTTCTATTTTCGATATTCAAGTTGTTATTAAGTGTTGATAATCGAAAACCCTAATTACTAAATATTCTCTCTCGAGCAACATTTAGCATGCACTTTTACATATTAACTCATCAATCTCTTGCATGAATTTAAATAAGAAAATATTTTTGAAGATCCATGGTTTTTACTTAAGACCACACAAATCGCATTAATCTATCCCTAGCATTCGCTCAATTTGTGGTGTTTATCACTTTAGCAATTATCATAAATCTCCTCTCGAACTCATTATGAATCATTATAGGCTTTGAATGGTGATCAAGCATTCAAAACTCATAAAGAACAATGATAAATACTCAAACGATATAATAAACAAACTTCAAATACGTTTAATTAGAAAAGAGCGTATATTACAACTTAGGCTAAACAAAATTAGCTCATGATAGACATAATATAAAACAAAACTAAGACAAAATTTATGAACTGTAAAGAAGAAAAGGATCGAAAGAACTTAAAAATGCAAAATTACAAACTAAACTTTTCTTCCTTCCTTCTTCTTCCTATCCGTTTTCCTTGCTTTTTCACTACTTTCTCTTTTGTTTTTGCTAGATTGGATGGTAAACAACACTTCCCAAACCTCTCTATTTATAGTAAATGAGGTTGGGAATACTTGAATTAAAAAATATTACAAGCTTCGCTCTCATTTGCTCTCTTTGCCACCCAAGATGCCCACTCCTTGCAACTTGCTGTTCTTGCTCTTTTTTTTTTTTTTTTCATTTTTTCCTACTTTGCACCACCCAAAATCAGGCTTGACATCAACATGAACACGTTCTTGAAGTGTACAAAGCATCCTTGGATTGGATTTGTCCATTTTACTGCCCATTTTTGCACTTTGTAACAAATTGTACATGTTTGTTGTTCATCCTTGCTTTAGCCATGTAAATTGATGTGTTTAGCCCATTTTTCTCTTTTGATTGGTGTATCTTACATTCGCTTGTGGATATAGATGATAAAAACTAGCAAGATTTAGCATAAAATGAGTGTTTTTGCAAAGAAATTAACAATAGGAGAGAAAAAGAGCAAAACTGAGTAAAAGCGAGCAAAGTTTGATGTAAAATAGTTTGAAATTGAATCAAAATGATATAAATAACTATATACTAAATTAGACTTATCATTTAGCCTCTTGAACTCCTTTGGTTTTAGTCAAATGTGTCATAGTTGTCATTTGATTTACATGAATTCCCATAAAGTTTTAGGCTCGGACCCTCGAAAGCATATATCAATGGGTTCATTTTTAGGTTGTGGCTTCTCATTCATAAGAAGGAATTTCTTAAGCCAAATATAATGTTCCACTTGGGATTTTGACTTAACTATGGTGTCATCAATGTTGACCTCCATGGTCTTACCAATCAGGTCATTAAATATCATAATTATGTGTCGCTGCTGTGTGGCGCCATCATTTTTTAAGTCGAACGACACTGCAATCCACTCGAAGGTCTCAATTGATCCAGGACTTCTATACGTAGAGTATCTTTCAACGTTATCATTACTTGGTTTGACCCATAGTACCCAACCATAGAAGATAATACCTCACGCCACTTGGATACGAAAGGAGTGGTAGTTACCATGCAGCTTCGAGTTCGAACTTAGAGTAACAAACAAAGTCAATGCCCTAGCTCAAGCTTGAGGTCTTGAGCTAGGTCAATGAAGAATAATTGGAGCTTGTGCTTACAGCCTCGAGCATAGCCAAGAAGGGAACTCACACGAGTCTGACTTCATTAGTCAGGGTTAGATAAAGTCCTGACCGCACCACATCGTGACGCCTCCGCGGAGGGGCGTGCGCTTGTGGCCCATTAAGCCCACTCTAGTTCCACAAGGCTTTACCTATTCAAATGAGAGGGGTTATATGAATGGTTTTCCCATTTCTAAAATTTCTATGTCGAATAGGAGTGTTTGAACAAGTTAAACAAAAACCAAAAGCGAACCACCCAAAGATCAACATTGAACGCACACACACATTACTTTCTAACAATAACTTTAGTAGTCAAGTTATTTTTCTCATAGATATCTAATAGAGGGGTTAATGGTCACAATAAAAGTTATTTGGGAATTATTGTATAATTATATTTAATTCTAGAGTACAGTAAAATTTATTTTGTTGAATTAAATATTATTAAATGCTAATTAATGTTATCAAGGTGCTGATAATTAGAGTTGACCTACTTGGAGCTAGAATTAAATTGTACCTGAGGTCACTCTACAAGCCTCTTGAAGTACACCTATTGAAAATATTTTTAAATAAATTCATGAAATGAAGTATTTATTCATGTAATTAATAAATTTAATTTTGCTAAACAAAATTCAATAGAAGAATTATTTATTCATAAGATGAATAAATTTATTTTATCAAATATAATTCATTAGATGAATTTATAAATGTGAGATTTTAAATAAAATAAAATAAAACACAAGAAGGAAATGCGCACATAATAGGCCCGATCAACGCCTTTTGGGAAAAACCAATCAGGGCGATATCAGCTTTTGATCCATGTAGGAGCAGGGCTACTTGTATGCTTGTTATGTGGGTGCACCATTTTCAGCCAATGTTGGTGGCAACATATGGCATTTATTGACTGGAATAGAAGTGGCCAACGGGCCGGGTTGGTTTAGGCCGGGCCCAGGCACATCCTGCTGCTGTAGTTGGGTGACAGATTCATAAAAAAAAATATTATTTTTTTTATAAATACTAACCTTGTTTTCTCATTTCACCACACAACAGTCTCTCAAATTCTCTCTTCTCTACTTACATACAATTATTTATTCTAAATCTCTCAAGTTTGAAGTTTCAATTGCGTAGTGCCTGTAGAAGTTCAAATTTTATTTTTCGCTTCGGTAAATTAGAATTTATTTATCTTACTTGCATTCTTACTTGCCTATTATAATTATAAATTATTAATATCACGGTACACAATTTATCTTCATCAGGAGTTGGTTGATCTAGTTCTAGCTCTTATCGACGGCCTAAATTCCCTAGAACGAGTAGAGGAGTTGAGCTTAATACCTAGGAACGTATTTTTAGAACCCGGTCCGTCACTTCCCTACACGGACACCTGTAATTGGGAACAAGAACAACTCTACGAGCAAGATTATCCTGAATCAGGTAGTGCGGGATGTTCTAAACTCGAACCTACACCCACCCATGATGAAATTAAAACCCACACCTTTACGAGCAGTAGTAGACGTAATACTAGCGATGTACGGAAACACTTTACACTAGATCATCAACATGGTAAAGCATACTGTACTCTATGTGATCCTCCAAAAGTTTTCAATCATCCACTTAATAGTGGGACTGGCACTTTAAAAAGACACCTACAAAGAAGCCACCTCGAATTAAATGTAGATAAAACCCAGCAAACTCTCGTACAGCAAGTGACTAGTGCACTTGCTAACTTTAAGTTTACAAATGAAATTAAAAGATGCGAATTAATGAGATACGTCATTCATTTGAAAGGCCGTTTACCACCGACAATGACCCCAAATTCGTTCGTTGCTGAAAAAGACATTAAACCCCGCCGCTCTAAAGGTTCTTTGGAACACTTTCAAGCGGGAAGCATTTAGAGAATTTATAAATATGAAAATGAGCTTCAAGATAGTTTAAAGGCAAACATGAGCATGTTCTCGTGGACATCGAACATGTGGAAGTCGAAAACCAATGTACCTTTCTTATGCATAACGGTGCATTAGATTGATTCTTCCTATATTATGCAAAAACGAATAATTCATTTTTTTCCTATTTGAATATCCCTACAGTGCTAATGTAATCATGGATGCCATTTTAAACACATGCCGTAAGTGGGGGATAGACCACAAAATTTTCAGCATTACTATTGATAATGCTACTAACAACGATACACCTGTTAAATAATTAATTAGGTATACGAGGCCCATGTTAGATGGGAATGTTTTCATTTATGTTGCATCTGTCATATACTGCATTTAATAGTAATGGATGGTTTACAACTTATAGATGTTTCTCTTATGGCTTTAAGAAAAGTAGCTAAAGCAATTAAGACATTTATAACTAGGCAAAAAAAAAAAATTGTAGATCTTGTAACACATATGGCATTCCTCATAAAAAATTTAAATTAAATACAAAGAATAGGTAATCATTCATGGTTGATATGTTAGAAAGAATCATACCATATAAAGATGTTTTAATTGAATTTGTACAGCAAAATCAATCAGATCTAAGTTCTTTTAATTTCTTTTATGGAGATTGGAATGTAATTAATAAAATCTATACATTTTTTGTTATTTTTAAAGAGGCTACAACATTTTTTTTTGATGTTATTATCCAACCATTATACAAGCAATATCTAGATTGGTAGATATTGTTGTTTGAATGATAGATAACTCCTCCAATCCCGTGTTGTAGTGCTCCATTTCCACCATGATAGAAAAATTTTTTAAATATTATTCTGAATTACCAATGGCATATTGTATTGCCACCGCTTTTGATCCACGTTGTAAACTTATGGGTTTGTAATTATTTACAAAAATATTTTACGAAAAAAATGAATCTAGCCTTTGATGTAGCATCTTTTATTGCTGGAGTTGATAAACATTTACGTAATTTATTTTCCATGTATGCTCGAAGATTATCATCTGAGAATACAATTGTCTCTTCTACATCAACTTTTCCATCCTTTTATAAAGGAAAATCTTATGCGTGGGATATGTTGAACTGATTAAAGGCCAAACAAAGACCCACGTCATATGATAAGCTAAATTTTTACATACGTTTGCCTATGCTCGACTTCAACATGATAGAAGTGAATCCGTATTTTAATATTTTGCAATGGTGGTATTCAAATAAAACCCAATATCCCGTATTTGCCACCATGACATGTGACATACTAACATGTCCGATGTCTACAGTAGCATCAGAGTCTGCTTTTAGTGTTGGTGATAGATTGCTTGGATCAAAGAGAGTGAAACTAGCACCGACCATCTTAGAAATGTCGGTATGCTTCAAGAACTAGATGGCTTCAATGGATAGAGACCAAGTGCGACTGAAGTTGGGTTCGTCAAGGGATGAAGAAGATTACCATAGCACTAGTACAACAAGTGTCACACCAACCGCAGCAAGTTTAGACTAATTTATTTATATTATTGTAATTCTATTTTTTATAATATATTTCTTTTATAAAATATATTTGTAATTCTATATGGCAATATTATATTGTAATAGTTGTATTTTTTAACAAGCTATGATATATTTTATTTTATAAAAGATATTTATAATTATGATTGGGTTGTATTATATTTATATGTTATATTATTTATCGATAAATTATAATTATTTTTTGGAAAAATGATTATATTTTTTTAAAATTTTATAAGGCACAATTATAATTGTGTTATATCTTATACTATACATATATATAATATATATATTACAAAAAAGGGGCCTGGGCCAAGGCTCGGCCTGGCCTTGCCCAAGGCTGGACCCGCAGGCCTGGGCCTGGGCACAGCCTAGCTCGGCCCATGACCACCTTTAATTTAAAAATCTAAAAAAATTAAAAATACTAAAATGATAATTTAGAATTTCCAAAATTAATATTTTTGAATGTAACATTAGAAAAAATTAATGGATGTTAACAGCTTTAAATTAGGATGTGACTTTGAAAATTTTAAAAATCTAGTAGAGTTTTTGAAATTGCACCAAAAATTTAGGTGATTTTAGTAAAAACTCCAATCAAAAAAAAAAAAAAAAAAAAAAAAAGCATATCTTCTTTTTTCATGTCATTTCTCTTCCAAATTTTTCTTTTTTTCTTTATACTTGCTTTTTCCTTCTCTCCCGTTTTTCATTTTTGCTTTTGTTTCTTCCTTGAGTTTTCTTCTACTTATTGTCTAATCATTCATGTAAACATGTCTGTTGGATTCATTTGAACGAAATTCAACCAAGAAAATGTGGTTGGCCTTCTTAGCCCCATAAAATCAAACTAGAAAGGAGAATGGTATTTGGTGGAAAATTTTCCATTTAAGATATTTAATGCGTTGATCACGGAGTGAACGAAGGTAAAAGTCAGCTTAAATTCTACAATGAAAACCTTTTGTAATCTTGTGTTTACATGCCTCTTCAAAGCGTGCTTGCCAACTGCAGTTGACAAAGATGCTTGCTATCCTTTTCGATTATTTTTGTTTGATATGACCCATTTTGTAAAAACAATTCATGCTTTCATGTGTACAAACTTTCATACTACCTTGTGTTCAATAATTTTCTAAAGTATAAGTCAATGAATGATGAGTATAATATAATATGCGTATAAGACATTTCTTTAATTTGCATGTAGTTAGTAATTTTTATGTATGTGTATAGTATATTTTATGTTATTGGTGGACTGGTGGCTAATTTGCGTTTTGAATATCTAGTCCAAATTGATACCGCATATCAAAGTTGACGATGCACCTTTTGTGGGAAAAATATGAACGGATTAAGGCTATGTTTGTTAGCAACTTTTCCTATCTTTTCATATAGCATTTAATATTTTGACAAGTCAAACAGCTAAGTTCTATATTTGTTAAAAAAATATTTTGGTAGCATTTTGCTGTTTGACCTGTCAAAATGCAAAATATGTGTTTGGTAATTGTTTTATTAGTTAGAGTTTTTACTAGCTTTTAGCGTTCAGGTGTAGCTTTTCAGGAGCATTTGAAGAGTTATGTATAGTAGCTTTTCGTTCCTAAAAGCAAGCTGATGAGAAAATCAATTGCTTTTTTGTGGGGATTCTTAGTATACATATGTGGTAAGTATGCACTTTTAATTTAAATTTTATTTTCCATTTAAAAAAAAAAATACTTAGTTAAAAATGAAGTTGATAAACGATATCTTTTTATCTTTCAATTTCTTTATAGAAATATTTAATTTTTCATGTATAATTAGTTTACAACTAAAATTATATTTAGGAGAAAAACACATTTTTTTATAGGAAGAATGATAAAAAAAAAAAATAAATGAGGCACATATAAATTTTTTTAGTGCTATACTTGCTAAGTTAAAAAAAATGTACTCTACTATAATTAATGAATTCTTTTTGCATGAACTAGGAAAAAACTATTATTTTTAGCATCGCATGGTAGACTGTAAAACCCCACACTTACCACTTTGCAAGTGAGGAAGAATCAGGCTAATTTTAATATAGAAAAAATAATTAATAAAATATGAAACTATCTCTATGCGAATCGTTTTAGCACTATACTTACAAAAGTAATTAGAAAAAGGATGTACCAGTTCTTATATTTGCCATATTTTTGTAAATATCTAACAAATTTAGGAACTACTAATTTATCACATATTGCCGTAATATATATTTTTTCATGTTAGCACTTTGGTACAATATTTGCTGAATTCCATTAAAAATTCACCAGATTAGAGCAAAATGTGTTAGGAAAATTTAATAAAAACAAGCACTAAAATCAAACTGGCTTCAAGGAGGCTTACCGATATAGTCTCAGGTATACAATGATAACTAAAACACAAAGAGAGAATGAGTGCAGAAAAGATTAATTTCTAAAATGGAAGAAGTAGAGAATGATATGACTTTCACAAGTAATTTTTCAAGTGCCTTAAATACATTTTGAAGGCCGAAGAGCAACATAAGAGAGGGGTGAATTCAGTTCTTTCACGATAAAGTGAAAATTCAAAGTTTAAATTGAAAGATAAAAAATAAATGTGAAGTACAAAAAGTAAAGGGAAGAAGAGAACAATGCACAACAATTTTTATACTAGTTCACTTCCAATTAGAAAGCTAGTCCATTCCCCAAGTGACTAATTTTTTTCATTTAAGTCTTTCACTAAGCATGATGATCCTTTTAAAATCTAGGCTTAGGATCCAACCTTTTACAACTGGTCTTTTTGTATATAGGCTCAAGTCCAACCTTTTCCAACCGATCATTTTATAACAATAGGTTCAAGATCCAACCTTTTATATCAAAATAAATTTACAATGAAACTTTCAATCTTAAAAATTGATTTGACATTTAATTAGGCTTAGCCAAAGCTAATGATATGGCAATTAAACTCAAATACTCAACAATAAGGAGAAGTAGTGATGCTCAAGAAAATTATAAGAAAAACAGAAAATTATGACATTAAAGCACAATAAGACCACAAGAACTTTTGATCAAGAATGGTTAGAAAGAATTAGATTATTTTTACCAAAGTATTCAAGCCCTATTTATAGGCATATGAAAGTTAAATGTCGCTGGAGATTGTTTGAAAAAAGTAGGAAAGAAATCAGATTTAGAAAAAAGCAACCGTTTGAACCTATCACAAGCTTATGTCGACTCACAGGGGTTGTGCATCAACACAAAACAACCTACTTTGGCTACTATATGTCTATGTGTCGTTACTCAGTATGCCCGGGTGGTTTTTGAATTTTTTTACCATTAGCTTGATTTCGTTACAATTTTTGACTTATTTTTTAAAATGAATAATTTTCTAATCAAGCTAAAACATCACCCTAATAAAATTTTCTTGATCTTGCTATTTTAGGCATGCTTTCAATAATGCCAATTTATATAATATTTTATTGAAAATTGTAGGCTTGGATTTGAATTGAGTATTTTTCAAGTAAGATCTGAAAATCAAATTTCAAAATATTTTGTAGACATTTTTTTAGAGCATCACAAATCGATATTGAGATTTTCACTCATTCAATATATCCCAATCCTGAGCCCTAAAAAAAACCTTCTTGAAACGCTTGGACTCAGATCTTGTTCTTTTGATTTTGGATCGATCTTTTCTTCAACTTTGATCATATTCTTGTTGATCCATCATCTTGGAAAGCTTAGTGTCGATATGATCAATCTCGATTTTTTTGTAGCTTTCTCATGAGTCATTTTCAAACAAGAATAGAACAATTAAATACAGTGACTTACTAAATGATTGTTATCATCAAAATTACAATGTAAATAGCCTTTGGGACCAAAACGTTTGGTAGAGGCGTTGTACAGATTATTATGTCATGGTCATGACACTATCGGGCTCCTTGACAATGTTATGGTACCGGGTGAGGGTGATCAGGGTTGTCATGAGGTCCGTGTCCAAGGTCCTTGCATCACATGCCAAGTCGTTGTGAAGTCTGCATCTCCATTGTCAAGGCCCGCGCTCCCAGTGCCTGTCACCAGCGCCTTCGTCACAAGCAGGTTGCGCGCCAGCTAACCGTTGGCATGCCAGCTGTACTCGCCGTTGGAGATTTGATTCTTTTCTAGATTTTATTCTAAGATTTACTTGATGTATTTGATATTTTAGATATTTTTAATATCTTTAGATATTTTTTGATATATATATATTTTTTGACTTATGATCTATAAATAGTATATTTGCAATTCATTTTGAAATAATCCAAGAAATTAATAAAATATTTCTCTCTTTTACTCATATAATCCTCTCAATCTTTCATCTTGCTCTAACTCTAACTCTCTCCTCATCTCAGCTCTCTTTCTTTCCATTCTCAATAAACCTTCCTTGTCACGTTTGGGCCCAAGTCTAAGACTTTGGCCGTCATAACCCCGAGGTTGTGACAAATTGGTATAAGAGCTTCATACAATCGAGAAAAGCTGGCTATTATGAGGAACAACCGAACCGCTGCCAACATGTCTTCATCTGAGGAGACTTCAGATTCGCAAGAGCGATTTTTGACCATAGAGAGACGATTGGATAGATTTGACACATTGATCCGAGACCAAAATGTGGTTAGTGAAGAATTGAAGGCTTCGATAGACAACTTGCCTACCGAGCTTGCGGGGTTTGGACAAAGCCAACGTGGGTTAGAAGCCACGATTGCAACATTAGCTGACTCAGTAAACCGTGTACTGGTGAATCAAGAAAAGCATCCCGAGATAATTCCTGACGCAGTCCCAGAAGTTGCAACCCATGGAGAACATGGGGGATTGGGCAACTATGTGCACATAGGTGGCCAAGGAATTCTACCACCGCCACCACCACTCCCACGCCATGTTCCTGAACCGAGAGAGATCAGACACCAACCTCTATCCGAGGATGGGGAGCATAGTAGAAATGACATTAGCACGTGTTCGTGGTCCGCTCATTACAACCCAAAGCTTGATCTTCAAAAGTTCAATGGCAAGAACCCTCGGGTATGGATATGCAAATGCATGAAGTGCTTTCGTTGGTGCCAAGTACCATCGGACGAATGGGTTGGGTTAGCTTCTTCGCACCTACATGACTAAGGAGGTATTTGGTTCCATGCCTTTGAACTAAGGAATCCCATCATCATGTGGCAATTATTTATTGACAAATTGTGTAAGAGGTTTGGGGACAAGTCCTTGCAAGATGTGGTGGAGCAGTTCAACCAAACGACTCAAACGGGGTCTGTGGAAGAGTATGAGATTCGGTTTGAAGATTTGAGAAGTTGGATGATGATCTATTATCCCACACTAAGTGAGTCCGAGTTTGTTTCAAGCTTCATTGGGGGTTTGAAGCCCGCAATACGTGCTGGCGTTAAAGTTAATTGTCTTACTGATATGAGCTACGCAATCAAACGAGCCAAGCTACAAGAAATCACCATCGCTGAAATTAAGGTTGCCATGGGTACTAAACCAAGCTTTAGCAAACAAACGTATGGTGCTAAACCGGGGTCTTCATTTAGATCAGGCCTAACCATGTCTTTCCAAAGTGGAGCCCAGTCCCAAACATTCGTGACATAAGGCGTGACAGCGAGGTCCGTGCCTAACGCCTCTACCGGATCTAATGCTCCTAGACGTGAACGAGGGCAATGCTATAAATGTCACAAGAGATATTTTCCGAGGCATGTGTGTAAGAATAAACAACTTCAAAGTATGGAAGGACAAGAAGAAGTTGAAGATGAATTAGACGATATTGAGGAAGAACTTCCTCAATAAAATTGTTTCCAAATTTCTAAGGGTTTCTGGGTTCTTTTTTATTTTCGCATGTTGATTTTAGGGATTAGAGTGGAGTGTTCCTTGGGATGGGGTTTCAAGTATAATTGACTTAGGGAAGTTTGAAACTTTCATATTAACGTCGGGATTGTCGCGAAGCTTTTGTATAATTGAGCCCATGATCCGAAATCCAAAGGAGAGCACCCTATAAAGGTGAGACTGCGTACATCTTACCCTCTCCATACTTTATCTTGCGTGGAGCCTCTTGAGGTATTGAGCTGTTGTTCTTATTGTTGTTGAGCCCATTCTCCAATTTTAGTTGAGCTTCCTAAACCAAATTGTTTTAGTAGTTAGGGTTTCTAATTTGTTTTTATTGTTTGCCTTCTGATTTGGGTATGTGTCGTTTTTATATTTGCAGGTTTTGGTCGTTTAGAAAAGAAAAATGAGAATGTGAACAGTTTTTTGTGGTTTTCTACTTTTAGTTTTTACTAAAAGTAGGGAAAATCGAGAACAAGAAATCAAAATATGGTTTTAGTTTCTAAACAAACCAAGAACTGAAAACAGGAAATGCTATTAAACAAGCTTGTAGTGACTAAAAACACCCATGTGACGGGGTTCCAAGCAAAATTGAACTATTTATGCACGAAAAATTCACAGTGGGTTTGTCTTGGAATTTTGATTAAATTTGGCTGCGATCTTGTGCCAATTTAGAGTGATGAAATTGGTTCTCTATAGAATTATATTTGTTTATTGGGTGAATGGATGTGTGTCTTTTTGGTGAGTTGTGATTTGATTAATTCTCCTCTGGGTTACCGTTATTTTATATCTTATTATGATTCATTTTAAAGATACTTGAAAAAAGTTCAAACATATGATATCTTTTTAAAATCAGATGTCTAGTAAATATAAGATTGCAGTGGTGTAGAAAAGTAAATATAGAAGGAATATTATATAGTGAGGTTGTTTAGGAAAAAAAAATAGTGCTCGATGCCTTAGTGTTTGGTGCTTCATGCTTTGCTATGATTGTGATTTGCTGCTCGATGTCTTACCATTGCTTTATTGTTTTCTTGCTTCTTGCTCGTTGATTTCTAGAGTTGGGGGCATTTGGACACAGCCTCTCTTTAGGGTTACACCTAGAGGGGGTAAGGTTGCGTACATCTCACCTCACCCCCCCCCCCCCCCCCCCCCCCGAGACTCTTTCTCAACGGGAGCCCTTGTGGTATGGGACGGTTGTTGTTGTAGGTTGTTCAGAAAAAAAAGAAAAAAAATTCAGCTTTTGTATCTTGATTCCATGCCTTTGAAGGTTTAGCAATCTGATTATACTCCATAATCTTTTTTACTGTATAGGATTCTGCCTAATACCACAACAATAATGTAAGAAGTTCCCATTTGGTAGAGTTAGCTACATGGATTAAAGTACGATACAGTATACTATCATGAATCATTTGTTCGCTAAACTATAGTAAAACGAGATCTTGAGATCTAATGCAGGAAAGTTTAGTTGTTGCCTAGTAGAAGTTATTGATGATGAGACAAGCTGGTTTGTAATTTTGGACAAGGTTTTGTTGTGGGAAATTGGGCAAGGTTATTGATGATCGAGTACATGGAACTCAAGTTTGATCCCTCCACCCTGCCTAGCCGGGAAAACGTCAAGATTGGATCTGAGGCCATAGCGAAGAAGGAGAACTTCAGGTACTTGGGGTCCATGCTACAGCACGACGGCGAAGTTGACGAGGATGTCAACAACCGGATTAAAGCGGATTGGCACAAGTGGAGGATAGCCTCCGCGGTACTTTGTGATAAAAAGTTCCCCTTGAAGCTAAAGTGTAGATACTATAAGACGGTTGTGAGGCCAGCCATGACATATGGGTCGGAGTGCAGGGCGATGAAACAACAACACACACAGAAGATGAGAGTGGCAGAGATGCGAATGCTGAGGTCGATGTGCGGACACATAAGGAAGGATAGGATCATGAATGACATCATAAGAGGCAAATTGGGCGTAGCCCCCATTGAGGATAAATTAAGAGAGCAACGTTTGAGGTGGTTCGGACATGTTAGAAGGAGACCGGAGAATGTGCCAGTGAGAAGGTGCGAACAACCCCTTACTACACTAGGCAAGAGAGGAAGAGGCAGGCCAAAGAAGAGATAGATGGAGACGATCCGACAAGACCTCAGCCACCTAAACCTAAGGGAGGAGATGGCCTTAGATAGGGCCCAATGGAGGGCTAGTATAGGGGTTATAGATGATCCAGTTGGAGTAGGGTAGTCTAGCTCACTAGTGCTAGGCCGTGATATCCTCCTAGCGCACTTAGGTGTGTACTTGTTCTCATGAGCTACTACTTGCTTGCCTACCTGCCTACCTATACTTTGATTTCTACCTATTCTTTGATTTCTGCTTGATGTGGCCTGCTTTGTGTTTGTTGTTGTCATTTGTGGTAGTTGATTGTTTTGGTCGCCGTTTGTTTTGCATTACTCATGATGTGATGCTCTTCTGCTATCAGGTCACATGCCATTTGCTGCGGACCTACTTCTCAGGTTGAGGGTCCTCGAAAACAGCCTCTCTTTAGGGTAGCCCCCTGAAGGGGGAAGGCTGGGTACATCTACCCCCCCAGACCCTGCTTATATGGGAGCCCTTGGAGGCACTAGGTTTGTTGTTGTTGTTGTTGCTGTTGTTGAGGAAGAACTTCCTCAAGAGGAAAAAGGGGATGCCATCATGGAGATCTCCTTGAATGCTCCTTTGGGGAGAATAACTCACAACACATTAAGGTTGCGAGGTTCGGTCAAGAAAAGGGCCATAATGATCCTAATTGATAGCGGAAGTACGGATAGTTTCTTGGACACAAGTGTGGTTCAAGAACTCAGGCTTGACACAGTTCCAACCGTGGTGATGACTGTGACCATTGCAAATGGCGAGAATTTGCTAAGCTACCAAAAGTGCCGGAACTTGAACTGGAAGGTGCAAAGCACTGTGTTCTCGGATGATCTTAGGGTACCAGACTTGCGTGGGACAACATGGTTCTTGGGGTGGATTGGCTCCAATGATATGGGCCGGTGACCTTCGACTTTACGAACCTCAAGTTCTCATGTTTCAAGGATGGCATACCGGTGCATCTCGAAGGCACATTTGACCAAGCCACGCTACATGCTATGTCCGAGAGGGGCCTTGCTCGGTTCATCAAGAAAAAGGTAAATTGTGTTGTTGGGCACTTGTTTATGGCAACCGGTGTTGAAGAAAAGGAACCCTACATCCACCCGAACCTTGCGGCCATCCTAAGGAAATATGAGGATGTTTTTGACATCCCCAAGACCTTACCTCCAATCCGTGCCCATGACCATAACATTCCCACCCAACCCGATGCTAAGCCCGTCCATATAAGACCCTACCATTATCCATATAGCCAAAAAAATGAAATAGAAAAACAAGTGAAGGAAATGCTATCCTCCTTCATCGTACAACCGAGCCGAAGTCCTTTTGCCTCGCCCGTTCTATTGGTCCGAAAGAAAGATGGCATGTATCGATTTTGTGTAGATTATCGTCAACTAAATAGTATAACCATCAAGGATAAATTCCCTATATTGGTCATTGATGATCTCCTTGATGAGTTGTGTGGAGCTTTTGTATTTTCAAAGATAGACCTAAGGGCCGGCTATCATCAAATACGAGTCCGAGAAGAAGATAGGCACAAAATCGCATTCCGAACTCACCAAGGCCACTGCGAGTTCAAATTCATGCCATTTGGCCTCACAAACGCTCCGGCTACGTTTCAAGCTCTCATGAATGAGGTCTTCTCTCCCTTTCTTCACAAATTTGTTTTGGTTTTCTTTGGCGATATAATTGTATATAGCCCTAGTATGGGGGCACACACTGGACATCTTGGCGAGGTCCTTGAGACCCTTCGTACCCATCAATTATTTGCTAAGAAAAGTAAATGTGCCCTTGGGAAAGATCATGTGGAATACCTAGGACATGTTATTGGCCAAGATGTGGTAGCTACGGATCCAAGTAAGATAGAGGCCATGAGGGATTGGCCAACACCAAAAAGTGTCAAAAGTCTTAGGGGTTTCCTTGGGCTTATGGGTTATTACCGAAAGTTTATAAGGGTTATGGAACTATAAGTAAGCCCTTAACTTGCCTCCTCACAAAGGGTGAGTTTTGTTGGAATGATAGTGCCCAACTTGTGTTTGACACACTCAAGCAAGCTATGGTGTCAGCGCCTGTTTTGGCACTTCCGGACTTTAGTAAACCATTTGTACTTGATACCGATGCATGTGGTATGGGCATTGGGGCAGTGTTATGTCAAGTTGGTAGGCCCCTAGCTTACCTTAGTAAGGCCTTAGGTCCTCATCATTTGGGATTGTCCGTGTATGAAAAAGAACTAATGGCGGTCCTAATGGCAGTAGAAAAATGGCGTCACTATTTACTAGACAATCACTTTATTATCAAAACCGATCATGCTAGCCTCTGTTTTCTTCTAGACCAACGTGTTACTACCCAATTACAACAAAAGGGTCTGTCCAAACTTAGGGGCCTTAATTATGGAATTATGTACCGCAAAGGCGTAGAAAATAGGGCCACAGATGCATTGTCTGGACGTGACGAAGAGGTTGAGTTTGGGTCGTGTTCCATGTTGACAACCGTGATACCGCAATGGGTGCATGATGTGAAGGCAAGCTATGACAATGACAAGCGAGTCCTAGACCTCATTGCCCAAGTCACCCTTGATCCTACGGTTCAAGGCCCCTTTTCTTACCACGGTGGTGTTCTACGTTACAAGGGCCGCATTTACATGGGTCAAAACACGGAGCTACGCAATAAAATCATGCATGCCGTGAATGACTCTCCGATTGGAGGGCACTCCGAGGTTCATGGTTCCTTGATAAGGGCCAAATGCTTGTTTTATTGGCCTAACTTGAAGAAAAGCTTTAGTGATTTGATTGCTAGGTGTGATGTGTGCCAACACACGAAGAATGAGCACGTGGCATACCCGGGCTTATTACAACCGTTGCCTATTCCGAGTCAAGCCTGGGAGAGCATCAGTTTCGATTTCATCGAAGGTTTGCCTAGATCAATGGGCAATGACACGATCCTAGTGGTGGTAGACCGCTTCACATGATACGCTCATTTCATGACATTGACTCATCCATTTACTGCCACCAAGGTAGCTCAAGTCTTCCTTGAAAATGTTTATCAATTTCATGGGTTACCAAGGAACTTGGTGTCAGATAGGGATGGTACGCCCCAGAGCCTCTTCTGGAAGGAGGTATTTCGTTTAGCCGGAGTTGAGCTTAACATGAGTAGTTCATACCATCCATAATCCGATGGTCAAATAGAACGCATCAACCAATGCCTTGAAAACTACTTGAGGGCTATGGCATTGAACAAGCCTAAGATGTGTGCACAATGGCTCGCACTTGCCGAATTCTGGTATAATACTAACTATCGCTCTACTCTTAAAACTACGCCTTTCTTTGCACTTTATGGTTAAGAACCTAGAGTTTGGGCCATAGACTTGTGTCTCTTCTTCACCCGGGTTAGAGGACTTAGTAAGCGAAAGACAAAACATGGTTAACTTACTACGAGAAAACCTAGTAGAGGCCCAGCACCGCTACAGACAACAAGCGGACTTGCATAGGTCAAAAAGACAATTTGAGGTAGTGACTTAGTTTACCTTAAACTTCAACCATACCGTCAAACTTCTGTGGCCATGAGACGAAACCTTAAGTTGGCTGCTAGGTATTATGGGCCCTTTAAGGTGCTTGCAAGGGTGGGGAAGTTGGCTTATAAGTTAGAACTGCCCCAAGGCTCTAAGGTTCATCCAGTGTTTCATGTCTCCTGTATTAAGAAAAAGATTGGGGACAATATCGTGCCTAGTATTGCTTTGCCAAGTTGTGATCAGGATGAGCATCCGGAGGTCCAGCCTAAAGCTGTGCTTAAGCAACGAACTTGATGCATAAAGGTCAATAGTTAACTCAAGTCCTTGTTCAATGGGAGAATATGCCAAGTGAAGCTGCCACTTGGGAAGATTGGGCCTTTATCTAAGGCTAATTTCCCAATTTCAATCCTTAAGGACAAGGATTGGCTTGAGGAGGGGGTATTGTCATGGTCATGACACTATCGTGCTCCTTGACAATGCTGTGGTACCAGGTGAGGGTGATTAGGGTTGTCATGAAGTCCGTGTCCAAGGTCCATGCATCACATGCCAAGTCGCTGCCAGGTCCGTTTCTCCATTGTCAAGGCCCGCGCTCCCAAAGCCTTTGTCATAGGCAGGTCGCACGCACCAACTAGCCTTTCGAATGCCAGCTGTACTAGCCGTTGGGGATTTGAATCCTTTCTAGATTTTATTCTAAGATTTACTTTATTTATTTGATATTTTAGATATTTTTAATATCTTTTGATATTATTTGATATTCTTAATATTTTTTTGATGTATGATCTATAGATAGTGTATTTGTAATTCATTTTGAAATAATCCAAGAAATTAATGAAATATTTCTCTCTTTTACTCATCTAATCCTCTCAATCTTTCATCTTGCTCTAACTCTAACTCTCTCCTCATCTCAACTCTCTTTCTTTCCATTCTCACTAAACCTTCCTTGTCTTTGGGCCCAAGTCCGAGACTTTGGCCATCACAACCCCGAGGTTGTGACATATTAAGTCTCCTTGGGAAGAGACAATACCCTTCAAAAGAAACCAAAAATCATTTCCCAATCACCAAAAAAAAAAAAAAAAATCCGTGTAAAATAATGGTCAAAACTGCCTTGTGTGTTAACACACAACCCTAGTTTTTGGGACTGGAGTTTTTGTATTATTATGTTGCCACACGGCTTCTATGTCAATACGTACATGTGTCGACACACGCCAAGTATGTGCCAGCACACACAATGTTTAAGCCAAAACACATCAAAGCACAATAAAGACACTTTATTTTAAAAATACTTCAATAAAATATACTTATATATTATCAAAATCAAGTTCCATATTAATATTTTAGAACGAAAATACTTTGCATTACGACAAAGGATACAAGCAGATGAGCAAGCATTATATTCCATATAGTGTTTAAGAAAATAGTTTATTGTTCAACACTAAAAATATTTATTTTGACTAGTACAATACTTTTTTCTCTTATACTTTTTCAAGTATAGTGCTAAAACAATTCACGTAGAGATAGTTTGGTATTTTATTAATTATTTTTATATGTTAAAGTTAGTTTGATTATTCTTCACTTGGAAGGCAGCAAGTCGGGTTCACACTCCACTATACAGTGCTAAAAAATTAGATTTTCTTTGTTCAGTGCCAAAAATTTTACTAATACTAGTATAATATCTTTCTTTTTAACTAAACAAGTACAGTGATAAACAAATTCATATGTGCCTAGTTTGTTTTTTATTTATGTTTTTTTTTCATTCTTCCCTTTTTATGTGATGCAACATAATTCACTAACAAGCAACAACTATCCGCTAATAGCCTACATCTAACAACTATCAACTAACAGTCAACAGCCAACAGCTCTAACCAATAGCCAACAACTATCAAGTAATAGGTAACATCTAAGAGCTAACTTTTAATAGGCGATGCCAAACATAGCCTAAATTTAGCATAATGGATCAATTTTTATCACTTGTATGATTAATTATACTTTACTAACCGGGTTTAAAAAATTAACCTATTTTGGTACTTTTCTAACCCGTCGGGGAAACAATTTTTAATTGTTTTATGTCACCTTCATAGCGACATCTAGATGCACAACTACAAGAACTTATTACAAAATCAAGATTATTTAAATTTTGAAATTACAAAACCATCCCACTCCTTTTTCCTCCCTCTCGTGTAACCCACAAACCACCTCTATCAATATGACACTAGAGGTTATATTACATATGTTGATCCTTAATATGACTGATATAAAAAAATTCAAATTGAAGTTCTTGTTTAAGGATGATAAAAAAAGTTCTATAAAAGCACTTAGAAATAATGATTCACAATATCATAATTGACCACATATCTTAAGTGGGTTTTCCATTGTTATTGGATATAATTTTTCAATGGAAACCGGTAAGCATGTAAAGTATATTATGATGAAAATCATGTTTGAGGGTATATCCCCAGAAAGACTCTAGAACTTTGAAAGAGTAAAAGTATATGAAAGGAGAAGTCCTAACAATCAAACTTGTATATTTCAAGAGGAATGAATTAGAAATAATATGAATGTTAGAGTTCAATACTGTTGTGTCATAGATTCTGATCCTATAACGAGACTATGAAGTTTTACGATGCTGTCTTTCGAAAGAGGTAATTAATGAATCTAAAAAGTGCATATGACCAGTTTAACAATGACAGCGGATTCATTGTATGTATGTACGTTGATTACATGTTGAAATTTGGTATGAATATTTAGAACCAAATGAAAGTGTCTCAATAGTATAATTGGGGTTTGAAAAGGTTAGATGTAACCTTTGTTATCGAATAGCTAAGTGTATATTACTAGTTATACAAGCAAAGGTAACAGGCATTTGGCACATAAGGTACTGGAATAACCATGAATTATGGCATTATTTTTTAATAAATGCTCTTCTATTTTAAAGAATACACAGATGCTAGTTGTATATCTGATAAGGAGGACTACGCTTCTGAAGTGAGTGAATGTTACAAAGTGGTGGGGGTGTTATTCCTTGGATTTCAAGAAACAAACACGTATTATTAACTCCACCATTGTTGTAGAGTTTATTACTCTGGCTTCTACTTGTTAAGAAACAAAATCATCAAAGGATCTTGTATTTAAGATTCCTTTCTGACTTAAGCTAATATAGACTATTTCTATCCATTGTGATAGTGTGAAGTGCATTCAAATGTTTAAGAGTGATATGTATCACTGAAAGTCCGAACACATTAGTGTTAAATATTGGTAAGTGAAATAACTCATGAATGATTGAGTAATCACTGCGGACTTTGAAAATGTAAGTCAGAATCTAGTGGATCTCTTATTTAAAAACATTACTAGAGACTTGATAATGAATAAATGAAGGGATGGTGTGAAACCTATCATTATTAGTCACCCATAATAGGCCATCAACTCGATGCTGAGTATGACGCTAGGTCTCGAGTTCAATAAGAGAGACTTGTCATCCGTGTGACTACAAGCACTAAACGAGAATTTTCCCTCCTGTGTGTGTAGTGCTTGGTACCTGCGTCAAAGATACTAAGAGGATGAGCTATGCTCTTAATGGACCAGACTTTTAAATTCTTACTGAATGTCACGGTGCAAGGACATGATCAATGAGGTCTACCTTAGTGAGTGTTGAAGTTTGGCCGTTTCAAAGATGTGATTTTTGACTAAGGGTTTGGCCCTGAAACACTCATGAAGGGTACAAGATACAAGGCCATAAATGTGTCGATTTGGGAGTTGTACAGTGTGTACGCGCCTTGTGCATGATTAGATTGTCGGTTAGTCAAATGGGTTGTATGGTTCAAAGCTTGGTCTATCATTTTCGATCCGATTAACTATATGGTCTCTTCACTAACTCGGGGTTCAATTGAAAAGTACCCTTATTGATGCACAATAAGGCCTCTTTCATTTGAGATGTTATTTTGACAATGATGATATTTTAAAAATGGTGGGGAATATTAGTGTATTTTCAAAATATGTGTGATGAATAAAGTGTTAAAGATTGTCCCAATGCTTGATTTTAAGTGTATTTTGCTCGCATTAAATGTGTGTCAACACACGAGGCCAGTGTGTCGGCACACGATCCTACAGAACCGAACTGGAACAGCTGTGTGTCGACACACAAGACCCGTGTGTCGACACACAAATCTTACAGAAGCGTAGAAAGCTAGGTGTTGATGTGTGTGTCGATGCACACCATCTCTGTGTCAACACACAGCCCTGAGTGTTGACACACAACTTCGACATATAGGGTAGTTTTGACAGTTATTGCATGGATTTTTCTAGTTCTTTTTTGGGGTTCTTTGGATGATGTTTTAGGACGTCTTTAAGCCCTCTTTTATATATACATTCCCTCTAGTTCATTTGAAAATATACATGAAAGGTGTTTGCTTACAAGTGTTGTGAAATATTAGAAAGCAAGTGTTACTTCATAAAGGGATGTATCCCTTCATGAAGAGGAATTTGCAAACTAAAAATAACCCCTTCACTCTCAAATTTAGGGGATGATGATGATGAGATTGTGAAAAATAATTGCAAGAAACACTTGAATAAATTTGTAAGAAAGTGTTGTAAGAGTCTTGAAAATTTTTATTCTCATTTATCTCAATCTATCTCTCCTCTTACACATATTCACTTCATTTTTTTGGTTGTCGTTGTATCCACGAGGATATTTCGTATGCTGAAATAAGCCTTAAAGAAAGTGATTATATAGCTTCGACACCTAAGATCGTTTGGTTACCCGGTTTTCGGTTTATTGGAAAATTCTCCAATATAGTAGGGTAAATTACAGAAAATCCCCCTCTCTTTTGATTCAAAAACAGAACCCCGTCCCCTCCTCCTAATAAAAGCATTCACAAAACCCCTTCACTTTTAAAATTTTATCATTTAAGCCCATGCAACTTTTTTTGACCATTTTGCCACTCAAAAGTGAGGGGGTTAAATATTTAATTATGTTTTTAAAAGAGGTTTTATATTATTAGGCAAAAATTAGAAAACTTTTATGTTTTCGCAATAGCATTAAGGGAATTTTATATATATTTAAAAAGTATAATTGTTTTAATTAATTATAGTAATGATTTTATAAGTTTTGAAGATAAAAAATATTTTTAAAATTTTCATAAAAAGTATTATAAGATAAAATATAATATTTTTGTTTATATTGTGATGTCACTACTATATAGTTAATTAAAATAATATTTTTTATAACTATAGAAAACTCCTTTTTCTATAAATATAAAAAAAAATTATTTTTACAAAAAATATAAAATTCAACCTAAAAATAAAATTAAATACTTAACTATTTTATTTTGAGGGGCAACATGGTCGAAAAAAGTTGTTTGCGGGTAAAATGATAATTTTATAAAAGTGAGGGGGTTTAATGAGTGGTTTTATTTGTGAAGGAGATTTTTTGATATTGAAGCAAAAATTGGGGGGTTTTCTATAATTCACCCCTAATTAATAAACAAATTATGAGTACATGCTCTGTTATAAATTCATTATGATGATTTACTTTCAATCACCCATTGTTTGATGTTTATAAATGATACAATGACTCATGTGAATTAATTATGTGATGTTCATGAACATAAATATGGATGAGTATGCCAACTGATTTTGAATCTCGCTTTAATGATGATGAAATGATAATGCATTATGATAATGTGAATAAAAATATAATAAGATGAAAATAGGTTTTGTTCAATTCCTAGACCAAAGGATAATATTTTAGTGGAAAATGACGTGCCTTTGTCACACACAACTTCAGCACACAAGGCAGTTTTTTTTTTTTTTTTTTTGTGGTTTTTTGCAAAGATTTGGAAGTATTTGTGGTTATTTAGAATCTGTATAAAACCCCACCAACATACTTGAAAATAACTTGAAATAAGTACTTGTAAATTTAAATTGACTTAAAAAACACTTGAAAATGATTTCAAAAACTACATCATTCTCTTAATCTCTAGTCTTGGTTATTCTTCCTCTCTATGCTTCTACTTTCACATTTTTTTTTTTTTTTTGCTTCATTGTATCCCCGAGACTATTTCAGTATCTATGAAATAAGTCTAAAGGAAAGTGGTTTGTTACATGCTTTGAAGTCGGTGACTATTTTTGATACCTGTTTTATAATCTTCCTAACAGTGAATTCACCCAACTTTTTTTGAATATAATGATATTTATTACTAGTCATGAATACAACAAATTTCACAAGAGAGCTAAACATATGCATTAGTATTGTAATAAATATTTTGGAGAAAAATAAATTATGTGTCAGAAATTATCCAACAGTTTAAGCCACAAAGAAACCGAATAGTAGAATTACGATTATATGCATTTTATATAATAAGAGTAGAGATAGAATTTTTAGGGGTGGCACACAAAATACTTGTTTCACGAATTACTTTCTTTCAAACTTTACTTTGAACTATATTAAATAATTACATTTAAGAAGTAATTGGCATTAGAATTTACAAACATGGGTAAATAAGATGGAGATCTCGTTAACTATTATTCGAAATAAATTTGACCCTTTAAAATTGAATTTCATCAAAGACATCCTCTTAACTATTATTGGTCTTTATCAATCAGAGGAATCATTACAAGCTTGTAAGATTTTATAAATTAGACAATAACCAATATTATGTTCATATAACCTGATCAATTTATTCTTTAAAACAATTGGGTTCATTTTAAAACTCTTTTCTAGAGCCATTGCAACTTATTAAATTTTTAGTTTACATTTACATTTATTTTAAATATATTTGTTCACGAATATACTTATATGCTCAACTGCTGAGGTCTAATTGTCATCTAAATGATTCAAATTAACAAAAAAGTTGAACAAAAGCTTAACAAGGTTTAGGCTTGTCATTTATTGATTATGTAAGTAAAGTACTAAATTAATATCTTGGTGTCTTATCTAACAACCAACTCAAGATTGACCCGAACCCATGGTGACTAGGAACAAAAATAAGTTGAACACGCAATAACATGACCCACACCTTGTTTAGATACCCAACTCAAGGGAGTCAGAACGACATCATCTAAGGATAATAGGACACATGTGCAACATGTGGGACCATGCGCGGGACAAAGAACGCTTGAAAAGTGGGAACCATGTCTTCTATATTATAGCTTGTAAAAAAATTGAATAACTCAAAACTAAATTGAAACACAAACAATAAGAACATTTGAGATGAAAAAATCGGATACCTTATTCACATAAAAGGAGCCCAATTTATAATACAAGGAAAAGAAAAAATAAATAAATAAAAAAAAGGACTAGAAAACTCTAAAATACCAAGAATCCTATGCCTAGGAGTAAATACAAATAAAAACTATCCTAGTCTTCCTCCATGTCATCAATGGCCGATTATGGAGAGGAAGGGTCAACCATTGAAGACCCCATTGAAGACCCTCTTGAATATATGGTCAAGCACTACTAATTGCTATATTAACTAAGGTGTTACAATAAATACTAAATACAAAATCGCTATATTAACTAAGGTGTTACAATAAATACTAAATGCAAAAAAAATACAAGCAAAAAACAATGTAAATACAAGAATACTAGAATTCAAATTTGAACACTCCCCATCAAGTCGGAGCATGTAAATTCACGCTTCCTAACTTGCCAAGGAGAGAAGAAAAAGAAGGACAACCGAGAGCTTTTATAAAAATATTGACAATTTGTCCAGAAGAACAAACAAATAAAGTGACAATCTCCTTGGCCATCAATTTCTCGAACAAAATGGCAATCAATTTCTATGTGTTTAGTCCTCTCATGAAACACTGGATTGCAAGCTATATGCAAAGCTTCCTAATTATCACAAACCAAATTGCAGGTTTAGTAATAAAAACTAAAAGATCACGTAATGGACGCCATACCTACACTAATTCACTGGTCACTATAGCCATGGCACGATACTCAGTCTCAGCAAAGGAACAAGAAACAGCAGATTGCTTCTTAGAATGCCAAGCAACAAGGGCGCCTCCTACAGACAGAACAAAGCCCTTAGTAGAGCGTCTAGTACTCGGACATCCTACCCAGTCAGAATTACAATATGCACGAAGATCAAAATCACAATTATGTGATAGAAATATTCCTTGACCCGGGCTCCTTTTATGCAACAAATGACCCAATAAGCGGATTGTAAATGCGGGATTCTCTGATCATGCATAAACTGACTAAGAACATGAACAACATAACATATATCAGGTCGAGTAATATTAAGGTCTAACAATTTCCTTATTAACTGACGATATTGATTGGGGTCTTTCACAGGTTCACCCCCTTGATCAACCAAACGATTATTTTTGAACTATATTTATAGACACAGGTTTGGCTCCTAGCAACCATGTGTCACTCAAAATATCAAGAGCATATTTTCATTGACTCAAAACCAACCCTTTAGAAGAACAAGCAACTTCGATATTGAGGAAATGTTTAACAGGTCCTAAATTCTTAATTCAAAATTATCAAGCATGATTTAACATTCTTTTTTCATTCCAAATTGTTGCCCCTTATAATAACATCATCCACATACGTGAAAATTTCCACATAAGTTGCACCACTTGAAAACAAAACAACGAATAATTCGAAAGACGTAAATTTCTGATTCCAATTACAAGATTTTTGCTTAATCCAATAAAGCGATTTATGCAAATAACATGCTTTACCCATATGTTTCCTTTCAAAACCTTGAGGTAATTTCATGTATACCTCCTCATCAAGATCATCATGAGGAAAAGCATTATTTATATCCAATTGATGTATCACCCAATTTTTAGCTGCAGCAACCGCAAGCATACAACGAATAATAACTAGTTTTGTAACAAGAGCGAAAGTGTCATGCTAATCTATACCTTCAATTTCGGTATACCCTTTTGCAATGAAGCAAGCCTTGTAATGCTTTATTGACCCATCTGACTTATACTTTGCTTTGTATACCTAGTTTGAATTAATGCCACGTTTCCCGAGCGGAAGCTCTTCCAAAGTCCAAGTCTTAATTTGCTCCAATGCCAAGATTCTTTTTTCATAGCTTCTTTCCATTGTGGAGACTGAATGTCCTTTGCAAAATACTTTAGCTCATTATAAGAAGTGATGGCCCCAAGGAAAGCTGAATGAGAGTTAGAGAATTGTGCATTTGAAACAAATTTTGATAAAGGATAATTTATACCTGAGTTGGCCATACGAGTGGTAGGATGAGGGTGGGCTATAGAGAATGGAACATCACAAGCATAATCCCGATATTTAGCCGGCATTGAACTAACACTCATGGGTTTATCGACATCCTCCTCCTGCTCCGCCTCTTAGTCGGTGACTGTCTGACTGACACCAAAAAGATGGTGTCGGTCGATTGCCGCACCACTATCCTGTGATGGTGCCCCGCTGTCGGCCAGAGGTACAGCCTTTAGAACAACATCATTGACAAATCTCGTTAAATCCACCAGTTCACTTTGAGAAACATTTGGTCCCTATTTTTAAAGAAACAAAAATTAATCTTCACGGAAAACAACATCACTAATTGTCTAAATCATACACCTTGTAACTCTTCTTTCTACGAGTGTAACCAATACAAACACAACGATTAGAACGATTCTGAAACTTATTCTGCATGGTCTTTCGAATGAACATAATATAAAGAACCGAAAACGTGTAAATGACTATAGGAAGGAGCCTTTCCAACGATACCTTATATAGGCAACGATTTTGCAATTGGGGAGTTGGCATGAGATTGATCGGTATGCAGCTATCATGATACATTCACCCCAAAACTTTTTAGGTAGACATCCTTCAAAACAGAAAGCACGAGCCACCTCCAACACATGACGATGATTTCTCTCTATTACACCATTTTTTTTTTTTTTTTGGTGTATCATTACTTGAATTTTGAATTTGGATCCCTTTTCCTGCATAAAACTCAAGTACTAGTCCAAAAAGTACCTCTCTATCATTATCACTTCTAACTTGTTTAACCTGCAAGCCGTACTGAGTTTGTACTAGCTGACAAAAATCCATAAGAATCTTGTGAGATTGAGACTTGTATCGCATCAAATACACCAAAGTACATCTATTGAAATCATCAACAAAAAAGAGATGAGCTCCTATCATATAAAAAGTTCGATATGGTCCTCAAATATTACATTGTATCAAATTAAAACAACCAATAGTCTTACTAACAGATAAAGGAAATTGTAAACGAGCTTGTTTGGCTCAATAACATGAGTCACAAATTACATCAAAATCAACATCAATCTCAAAAGTCAAATGTGGAAACCTAGATAACTTGGTAAACAAAACATGGCCCAAGCTATAATGCCACAAGGCAACTTTCTTAGTAGAATCTCGAGCATGCGTGACCCTTGTAGCCGAGTGGGGCTTGATGCTTAATGTGCATGCTTACCAAGTGCACCAAGTCTTATAAAATAATACAAAGTGAGTAAAGTATTGTTCCCACGAGGATTTATTATTGAGTGACTACTGAAATCAGTAGTTTTAGCGCTATTTGAAAGATAGAAATTTGCAGTTTTTGAATTGTAACAATTAAAATGAAAAGAACTAAAGATTTTTACTGATTTTTAAAAAAATGTATTGATTTTCCGATGAGGTTACTGATTTAATAAGATCTAAGGAATCCGATTTCACCTAGTTGTAGTAATATGCCTTTCTATTCTTGATATTCAAGTTGTTGTTACATGTTGATGGTCGAAAATCCTAATTTACTAAATATTCTCTCGCAAGCAACATTTAGCATACTCTTTTACATATTAACTCATCAATCTCTTGCATGAATTTAAATAAGAAAAGGGTTTTGAAGATCTATTGTTTTCACTTAAGATCACACAAATCGCGTTAATCTATCTCTAGCATTCGCTCAATTTTATGGTCTTATCACTTTAGCAATCATCATAAATCTCCTCTCGAACTCATTATGAATCATTACAAGCTTTGAATGGTGATCAAGCCTTCAAAACTCATGAAGAACAATGATAAACACTCAAACAACGGAATAAACAAACTTTTAATACATTGAATTAGAAAAGAGCATACATTACAATTTAGGCCACATCATTGCCTTGGAAAAACGAAATTAGTTCATGGTAAACATAATATAAAACAAAAAAAAAAAAAATTCATGAACATAAAGGCGAAAAGGATAGAACAGAACTTGAATTTAAAAAATTACAAGCCGAACTCTTTCTTTTCTCTTCCTTCCCTCCTTCTAACGTGTATTTTGATGTATTTTGAATGGAATTTGGTCATCTTTCCTCTAGCTTCTTTCCCCTATTTATAGCTTTTAAGTTGCCAATCACACGAAATAAACAAATACATGAACTAGCTCCTCATTTGCTACTTTTGCCGCCCTTCATTGCAAATTGCTATAACTTGCTTCTTTCTTCATTTTTTTTTCTTCTTCCACTGTCCAAAATCAGCTTTTGCATCAAGTGGAGCTTGTTTATGGAGTGCTGAAGAAGTTCTTGCTCTTGCTTTGCTAGTTTTGCTACCCAAAGTTGCAACTTGTAACAACTTGTGCATGTTCTTTGTTCATCCTTGCTTAACCATGTGAATTTGAGCTTCTTTGCTCTTTTTTTTTGCTTTTGTTTTATGTATCTTACTTCCATTTGTTGATATTAATGATAAAACCTAGCAAGAATTAGTATAAATGAGTGTTTTCGCAAAGATATAAAAATAGGAGCGAAAAAGAACAAAAACGATAAAAATAGATGCAAAATTGTCGTTAATTGAATATAAATTACATGAATAATAGTATACTAAATTGGACTTATCAAAATATCTCCAAACTTAAATCTTGCTCATCCTCGAGCAAGGCTAAACATGAAAGCGCAGGATATCATGCTATTTAAGAAATTTAGCACAATTCAAAACAAGTACACTTCTATTAGAAAAGAATGAAATAGGATCAAAGCTTAGGGTCCTAAAGGCAAAACAATCTAAGGAAAAACCCATCAATCATTTAGGTAACCGAATTCAAAAGTTAGCTAAGCAAATTAAGTTTATCAGTTCTTTCTAATCTCAAGACATTCAAACCGAATAAATGACAAAAATTATGCCACTCATAGCATGACTTCTCAGGTATGCCAAAGACTAAAAATTATTCACAAAATTTGTCTTCTTTTTTTTTCACAATCCCCATGAGCAGGTAAGTCATGAGTATATCTTTAGCGAGAATCGAACTCCTGACCCCTGGGCAATGACCACATAGGTAGAAGACGTCATTAATTGAGACGCCCTCATGATGACCGCATGAGTATATCTTCAGTGAGAATCGAACTTCTGACCCTGGGGTGATAACCGCATGGGTAGGAGATGCCACCAACTGAGACGCCCTCATGATGGGCAGCACATATCATAAAAGATAAAAGTTTACACAAGATAGCGGTGCTTAGAGATGCTTCCCCGTTTTCTCTTTCTTTTTCATATATTGCTTTTACTTAGACTTAGGCAAAACTCTTGAAAATCTATTATAAAAATGATAATCTTAATGCAATCCGTTCAAATTTGAGCATCTTTTAATCAGAAAGAAAGGTAAAACAGCCATGCTAACTATTGAACTCAAATACCATGATTTTACCAAAATAGTGCCTTAGAATAGATCATGCATTTTGATTAGAACACAAAGACAATTAATTCTCAAGTTATTCAAGTCTAATCAAAGTAAACAAGCAAAGAAAGGTAGTAAATTTGCCTAAAAAGCATGATAATAAGATCTCAAAATTATTTTATGATTTCAAATTGGTTCAAAATGTGCAATAAAATTTAAAAAAGACTAATGATCTAAACTATAGAAAATAGAAAATCTTTTTGTTGGCCAACACTATCTACATCCCCATACAAAAGCTCCAAACTCTGGAAGGCACTAAAGCAGACTTTGAAAAATAAAATAGGACTAGATAGGAAAACTTTTCGAAAAATTTTTGTTCAAAATTTAAAAAATTTTAAAATAAATTGTTTCTCTGACCCCCAAACTTACAACTTAACATTGCCCTTAATGTTAAAAAAAAAAATAAAAAGAACAAAGCAATATCTGAGAGGTACTTGCTAGGTTTGAGGATTGCTTTTTAATGGTGAACATTGACATCATGTTAGTCCCCAAACTTGTTTCAAAACCCTGTTGAATAAGATGTAAAGAATTATAAGAAAATAATAAAAATGAATGGAAATTAAAAGAAGTAAAGAAATGAAAACTGTGGTTGCCTCCTAAGAAGCGCTTAAGTTATAGTCGTTAGCTCGGCTTCTTGACGATGCTTTATCGTGTATCTTGAAAGAGAATGGAGTTTCCTCCATCCACCATTAATGTCCATTTTCTTCCATGGATCTTCTTTGTACCCTTCTTTATATGACCAACTCCACCTTTCCTAATTATCGGATCCTTAAGCTTAATGTGCCACAACTTGAATTTTCATTTCTGATCTTTTTTGCATTTTCTCACTATGTCATTCTTGGCTCCGAAATCCTCTAACTTCGTTAGACAAGCTCAAAACTCTATTTTGGTCACTGGTGGTTGTGGGTCGATCAATATGGTTTTGGTCATTGGTGATGATGAGTCAATCAAGGGGGTGATGTCACATTGAGGTGGTTCTTCCATTGTGTTCCCATCCCTCAACGCTATGGCATTAGGTTGTTCCCCTAGGTTGGTGATGGTATTGATAGACCAGGAATCTTCGGACCTCTTAGAAAGTTCCTCTAATATAGTCCCTACTTGAGTTTCTAAATTTTTGGTGGAGGCTTCTTAGTTTCTAAAGTTAGTCCTAGTTTCTTGAATAAAAATTGTCCTTTCATGCTTGAACTTCCCAAACAACTCTTCTAAGTCATATTTCTTTTCTTGAGGAGGATGAATGGGTGACCAAGGTGCTTCGAGAGTGTTCCGAGAAAAGCTAGGAGGGTTCATCCATCCTTGAATATAGGGGTTAGAGTAAGTGTTTTGTTGGGCTTGTTGATAATTTGACATGTAGTTATCCTGCTCAAACCCAATGAGAAAAAAGTGTTTCCCAATTGACACTCCGTAATAACATGGTTATCTGTACAAAATTGACATCTAACTATAAGAGTATGAGCAAATTTTACACTTGTGTTATCCAATTCCTTTTGAATTAGTGAGATTTGAGCAGATAACGTCGTGAATGCATTAACTTCATGAATTCTAGCTGGTCTTCTTGGTACAACTTGATATTGAGGTTTCATATAGTTGTTGCTAGCCATCACCTCTAGCAACATTCTGTTTTAAATTTTAAGATCTAAGGGAGTAATGTTAAAAAATAAACGTAAGAGTTAAAAAAAAAGATAAAAATAATGAGAAAGCACAAAAGTACAATATTATAACACGATCTTAACAAAAACCAAATTTTAGAGGGGTGGTATATGAATATTTTTACAAAGTAAAGAAAAAGGGGAGTAGTAATACCAATATTTTGAAAAACTTAAAAATAAAAAAATTGACTTTCAAAACTTATCTAGGTGAACTAAAAAGCTAAAAGAAAGATAAAACTAATAAAAAAAAACTTAAAAATATGACAATCAAATACAAAAGTTAAGAAAAACTATTTTTCAAGGGGGGTGCTATACAAATTTTGCAAATAAAAATAACTTTACAAATCAAACCAAGTGAATGAAACAAATGAAAGAAAAAAGATTTCTATTTCAAAATTTAACAAAATTTACAAGTTTTAACAAGATAACTTCAAATTAGCACGAAAACTAGGTGGTATCAATATCACTCAAATAAAAACAATTCCCGGCAATGGCACCAAACACTTGATGCTTAATGTGTATACTTAGCAAGTGCACTAAGTCATATCAAGTAATATAGAGTGAGTAGAGTATCATTGCCACGAGAATTGATTATTGAATGACTACTGAAATTAGTAATTTTAGCACTATTTGAAAGACCGAAATTTATAGTTCTTAATATGTAACAAATAAAATGAAAAGAACTAAAGACGTTCACAAATTTTTAAGAAAATTGCACTGATTTTCAGACGAGTTTACTAATTTAATAAGATCCAAGATATCTGATTTTACCTAGTTATTGTGATACGCCTTTCTATTCTTGATATTCAAGTTGTTATTACATGTTGATGGTCAAAAATCCTAATTTACTAAATATTCTCTCTCAAGCAACATTTAGCACACTTTTTTACATATTAACTCATCAATCTCTTGCATGACTTTAAATAAGAAAAGAGTTTTGAAGATCCATTGTTTTCACTTAAGACCACACAAATTGGATTAATCTATCTCTAGCATTTGCTTAATTTGTGGCATTTATCACTTTAACAATCATCATAAATCTCCTTTTGGACTCATTATGAATCATTACAAGCTTTGAATGGTCATCAAGCATTCAAAACTCATGAAGAACAATGACAAACACTCAAACAACGCAATAAACAAACTTTTAATACGTTGAATTAGAAAAGAGCGTATATTACAACTTAGGCTACATCATAGCCATGAAAAAACAAAATTAGATCATGTTAAACATAACATAAAACAAAACTGAAACAAAATCCATGAACTTAAAAAAGAAAAGGATAGAATAGAACTTGAAATTGAAAAATTACAAATCAAACTCTCTGTTTTCTCTTCCTTCCCTCCTTCCGACGTGTGTTTTGATGTATTTTGAATGGAATTTGGTGATCTTTCCTCTAGCTTCTATCTGTTGTTTTCTTTCAAAGCATGTACCATGAGAAGGACAAAGTCCTTAAATGACATTTGGGATATCTGTTTTCATTGGATAATGAGATTATGCTATAGATGGACTAAATAACAGATAAGAATATTATTTAGTAATTAGTTTGTAGTAAGATGAGTTTAGGCTACTTGTTTGCTAAGAGTATAACATGACATTTAGATAACTTGTCTTAGTCATGTGGTTAGTGATCCAAAATGTTATGTTGGTGTATTACAATGAGATTATTGCACTAAACTGGACCACTTGATTTGCTCGGTTCTTTGCTACTACCAGTAGTGGGCAACTCATATCTTTTGTTTGTACAATGACTCTTATTCCGGGAAATAGTCCGAACTCATGAACGTAATGTTAATAGCTTTGATGCGCTAAAAGTATGAGGTTATTATGTCTAACCAGGATCTTACGTTCATTGGGCAATTGTATGAAGTGTGGCAGGAATGAATATTTTACTAGGAATCTACCCTGTAAAATATCCCCTTAGTTGATTCGCAAGTATTTCAAATTAATTCCAAAGACTTTGGCCAAAGCATTTCTTACGTTAAACATTTGGAATTAATACAAAAGTGCTTTTTTTTGTATTAGTGAATTATTCAAGAAGAGCGAGCTGGGAGCTAAGAAGGAAAAGTGAGAAAAACTAACAATAGTAGTTGAATTATTTTTCACCTGGACATTTATTAAAGGGGTCAACTCTAAGTAAACTACTATAGGGAAATTTAATGAATAAATATAATTATTTTCAAAGTGCACTAAACCTTATTTAGTGGAATTAAGTTTTACTAAATGGTAATCAATTGTTATTACGAGATGGTATTCAGATTTAACCCATTTGGAACTAGAAATAAATTGTCCCTGAGGTTCTAAAGCAAGCCTCTAAATTATGCACGTAAAGAGATCAAAATAATTAATGAGATGAATTAATTTATTCAAGTTTTGAATGATGTTATTTTTTTTAAAACAGTAAACGGCAAACAATATAAAAAAAGGTAAAAACAAAAATAATGCACAGACCAATCCGCGCGCAACACGTGGCCAAACGGGGACGATCCATGTCCCCCGACCCCACGGGGCCAACCAGCGCACAACATGTGTCAGTTAATTAATTAGAGAATTTAAATTAGGATGCCAACCAGACCAATGTAGGATGCCACCCTGTGGGGGGAATTTAAAGGCATGCAGTCTTTTTTGGGTATTTGGATAATTGTTTTGGGTGTTTTACCCTATCTGAAATACAATTTGTCCTTTTAGTTTTTTTATTTCAAATTAAATTAGTCAGGGTTTGAGACTTCTATAAATAGGGATGCTTGGCTCATTAGGATTTAATCCATTCGCTCGAATTTCTCTTAATTAATTAGAGAATTAAAAAGGAGAAAATCTCTCTTCTCAAGCAAATCTTAAAATAGTTTTAAGAAATACTTGATTTCATGACCCCCACACATCTGGTGCTGAGAGAAATTGCGGAGAAGATCTCGGAGGTTTCGTCAGAGCATCTATTACACTTACGGTTTACAACGAGAAATGAGATTTCTACACTTGTACCTTTAGATTTGTATTTAATTTTTTTTCATGGTTATGTCATCTATGCTATGCATTGTTATGTTGAATTTGAGTTATAAATATGTATATATTTGAAATTGAGAATTTTAAATCAGGATTTTGCTGCGACGGATACAATAGTTGTATGTAATTTTAGTTTATCAAATTAAAATTGCCCACCAAATGCATGTGTATGAGGTCATTAATTGACATAATTGAAAAACTTTGTTTTTATACAAATTTATGATGAGGTCATATAAAAATATATAATAATCATTGTTGAATATGTTCATATAATTGTCATATGTTTAATTGTTCATTTAAATTATTTAAAATTCAATTAAAGGGAATGTATTCGCCAATGTTTATTCAACTTTTTGGTTTATGGATGTGAAAATACGATTTTCATGACAAGTTAAATTATTCGTACAGTTATCTAATGAGATTAGATAACTGAATTGTGTTAACTATCAAACCTAAATTGATAGCTAACCTTGTGGAAGAGAATGTTGAGATGAGAAGAGAATTGAAAGGAGATGAGAGAGTAGAGAATTAGATGAGAATTAGAGAGATTATCCAAAGGAAATCAGGTTTTATTATTGATAGCATGAAGAGATTACAAGGATCAGATCTATTTATAATATATTACAAGGATTAGATCTATTTATAATATATCTAAGTACAATGCATAAGGACATCAAGCCTTCTAACTGCCTAACTGAAATTGGCGCCAAAACACAAGAAGGCCGCCACACTTGACCAGCATTGACCGACAGAACCTAAACACGACCCCTTTGGTGCCAATTGGCCTGCCAACTAACAAGAAAATACAACACCAAAGCAATCTAAAACATCACAAGCAATACAAGACCAATTACATCTAAAAAACTAAAGGATTTATAACATTCCCTCTCCCTTGAGAAGCTCCTTGTCCTCAAGGAGAAAAACTTGGAAATTGACTCTTCGAAAATGTAGGATTCTCCCATGTGATCACACTCTTATCCAAGTTCAGCCACCGCACCATGATCTGCTGAAAAGCTCCCATAGTTCCTATAATCAGCTTCTGGCTCTTGATAGCTACCGGACTAAGCAGTAGTGCACCATTTGCTCCCACATCAAACCTTATTTGAGGAGATCAGTTTGGTCTTCTTCGATGATATATTGATATATAGTTCTTCCTATGAGGATCATCTCATTCATCTTAGAGAAGTGTTTGTAGTGATGCGGCAGTACAGATTTTTTGCTAAGCTGTCAAAGTGCTCTTTTGCTCAGTCCAAACTTGAGTATTTGGGCCATGTCATCGCTCATGAAGGAGTCTCTACCGATCCTTCTATAGTGCAAGCAATGCAAGAGTGGCCAATTCCTATGACATTGAAGCAATTGAGAGGTTTCTTGGGATTGACCGGTTATTATAGGAAGTTCATAAATGGTTATGGGTTCATTGCAAAGCCCCTAACTGAGCTTTTACAGAAGAATACATTCAAGTAAAATGACAAGGCACAAGCAGCTTTTGATGCTCTTAAGTCGGCTATGTGTGTGGCTCCCGTATTGGCCATGCCAAATTTTGCGGAGGGCTTCATTTTGGAAACAGATGCAAGTGGGACTGGTTGTGGGGCTATTCTCTCTCAACATGGAAGACCTATTGCTTATTTGAGTCAAGCGCTTAGTCCCAAACATCAAGCCATGTCCACTTATGAAAGAGTACTTGGCAATTCTCCTCGCAATTGAGAAATGGAGGCATTATTTGGATGGCCATAGGTTCATCATTTGAACCGATCATCAAAGTCTTAAGCACCTCTTGGAGCAAAAGATAGTGACAAGAATTCAAAAGAAGGGGTTGATGAAGTTGCTAGGACTTGACTATGCAATCAAGTAAAAAAGAGGGAAGGAAAACCAAGCTGCGGATGCTTTGTCAAGGAGGTTTGAGGACCACGAGTAGGGTTTTTGTGGGGCATTGTCTGTTGTTTTGCCATCTTGGATGGATGAAATCTACAAATCGTATGAAGGGGACACCTTTGCTCAAGAATGTGTGGCTGCAGCTTTGGTGAAAGATGCTGATATTGTTGACAGTAAAGCTGAAGTGTCTGTGCAGAAAGGAATCATCCGGGTGCAGAACAAGTTGTATATTGGCTCCTCGATTGATTTGAGGGATCAGATTGTGAAGGCTTCACATGACTCAGCTGGGGGTGGACATTCTGGGGTTGATGGTACTTATCAGAGAGTTAAGGCATACTTTAGTTGGCACAGTTTAAAGAAGGAAGTTTCAGATTTTGTTAAGTCTTGTGAGGTTTGTCATCAAACCAAATTGGGAGATCATAGATACCAAGGACTCTTGCAGCCACTTCTTATTCCAGAGGGTGCTTGGATCAACATAAGCATGGATTTTATAGAGGGCCTTCCCAAGTCTGATGGTAGGGAGGTCATTTGGGTAGCGGTGGATCGTTTCACCAAATATAGCCACTTTATATAACTCATCCGGCCTATTGCAGCTGAGAGATTGGCTAAGAGCTTCTTGGACAACATATATAAGTTACATGGGTTGCCTCAATCCATTATTTCCGATCGGGACAAGATCTTTACAAGCAATTTTTGGAGGGAATTGTTCAAATTGTTCGGAACTACATTGGCACTCAGTTCATCTTACCATCCCCAATCGGATGGATAAACCAAGCGTGTCAACCAATGCATTGAGTAGTACCTTCGGAGTATGGTTTTCTCTCGGCCTAGAGAGTGGAATCAATGGCTTTCCTTAGCTGAATATTGGTTCAACACTCATGTTCATGCTTCAATTGGCACTTCTCCTTTCCAAGCCTTGTATGGGTATGCTCCACCCTCTCCAATGATGTTGCAACAGCAGAGCACCCCTGATTCTGCTGCAGGAGACCTGATTCAACAAAGGAAGCAGATGTTGCAGGTTCTTAAAGATAATCTTCATCAAGCTCGTGCGCGAATGAAATTTTATGCAGATAAAAAGAGGGTAGACAAAACTTATGAAGTTGGAGACATGGTCCACCTCAAATTACAACCTTATAGACAGTCCTCTTTGGCTGTCAGGAAGAATGTCAAGCTAAGTGCTCGTTTCTTTAGCCCATACAAAATTTTGGAGAAGATCGGCAAAGGTTCTTATAAACTTGATTTACCTCCTCATTTGTACATTCACCCGGTGTTTCATATATCATTACTTAAAAAGCAGGTGAAATAGGGTGTTAGAAGCTCACGGGTTCCACCTGATGTGGGAACAAACGGTACACTTCTGCTTGGTCCGGTAGCTGTCAAGAACCAGAAGCTGATTACAGGAACTATGGGAGCTTTTCAACTTCATTGATGTTATAGAAATGAAAATACCGTTCACACCTCCTCAGCCAAGACTCAGGCTGTTTTCCATCAAACGGCTCGATTTGCACCCTCGACTGTCTATAAGCATAACTTCTGCCACCAGATGTAGCATCAATACTCAATGATCTCTGCTATTGATGCAAATTAGGAGGCCTATTCTGTTGTTCTAAGTCATTGGATGAGCTCCAATGGTGTGCAACCGAATCAGGAGGTCTGGATTGCAGCCCTGCACATTGGCCAAACAATCTAGAATGACCTAGTTCAGTATCTCGATCATGTGCTCCTGCAGCAGCCTCAACTACTGAAGATCGATCATTAACTGATCTGGTATGAACTGAAGGACCAGCTTCTGCTTGTAACATAGGAGATTTACCACGATTCTTATCCAAATTCTCATTCCTGTCTTGATGAAACAACGGTTGAACAACCACAACTGGAGGAATGAGCTAACTTGCAGGTTTAAGAATCGCATTAACTAATGATTCTCCCTACTTCTTGATATGATCTTGCAATTTCTCCAACCTATCCTCCATTTTTGACAATCGATCATCATTTCTTTGCTAATTTTCCAACTGTATTTGCTGTAATCTTGAGAACATATGTTCTTCTGATTGTAATTGTGAATTAGTAATGTGATCACACCATTCCTTCATCTGATCAGTCGTAACATACTCCTTTGAAGTATTCGAACCAGCAACAGTAGCATATGACAAATCTGGTTGAACAACTAAAGCTGCATTACGTCCTGTTGCTCCCGATCGTGTCCTAACTCCATCAGCCATACTTTGATTGTTTTTCTTCGGTTTTTCCAGCTCAATTCGAGAAATAGACACGTGAGCTAGCTCTGATACCAATTGTTAACTACCAAACCTAAACTGATAGCTAACATTGTGGAAGAGAATGTTAAGATGAGAAGAGAATGGAAAGGAGATGAGAGAGTAGAGAATTAGATGAGAATTAGAGAGATTATCCAAAGGAAATCAGGTTTTATTATTGATAGCATGAAGAGATTACAAGGATTAGATCTACTTATAATAGATCTAAGTACAATGCATAAGGACATCAAGCCTTCTAACTGCCTAACTGAAATTGGCCCCAAAACACAAGAAGGCTGCCACACTTGACCAGCATTGGCCGATAGAACCTAAAGACGACCCCTTTGGCGCCAATTGTCCTGCCAACTAACAAGCAAATACAACACCAAAGCAATCTAAAACATCACAAGCAATACAAGACCAATTACATCCAAAAAACTAAAGGATTTATAACAAATTGATATAATGTGATTATAATCAATTAAAACATGAAAAAAATTTAAATAAATTTTTTTTATAAAAAAAATAGAATGCCTACTGACGTTATAATATAAAAATTATTTTAAGCAAATATTTTTTTTTTTAAATTTCAACACCTGCTAACGTCAGCAATGACATAAGCTGGTGACATCAAAATATTAAAAAACTTTATCTATTTGATTTTAGAGTGAGATTCTAAAAGAGATTAGGTGATAATCATTATTTTTCCTAAAAGTGTTCAGAAAAATAATTGAGTCTTATAATTGACTTAAATTGGTGTTATTAAAAGAGTTTAAATGACATGTTTGATTAGAGTAATTTACGTAGTCCTAATTGGATTAGGATAACAATTTTTATTATTCTATTAATAGTAAATTAATTGGGCTATGAGATAACTTACAGTAATTGAAAATCCACTATTTCTTTTTGAAAAATAAGTGGGAGCGAGGTTCAAATGTTGAAAACTCATCGTTTCCATTATCGGTCTAATAGTTTAGTGGGTCTGCATTACTCCCCGAGGAGGATGTTCATTCGTGGAATACAGGGTTAGACTTCTGTTAGGATGATTTGAAGTGCAAGTAAACGAATGCGGCCACACCGACAAGGAGTATTTTATGACCTTTGATGAATGTTCAAGTAATGGTTTACACTTGACTAAAATGCTACATTAGCCTCCTTGAGGAGCGCTGTTGTACTATTTTAGAGACTAAGGAGAGAATGGTGAATTAGTGGTATTTAGTAAATAATTTACAAGAAAATATAATAATTGAGAAATGTTTTCAACCAAGCTAAGCTTGTTAGGGCCTCACTGATAGGGAGTAATGAGTGGATAGCTAGGATCATCATTGTTTTCGTTATGATTAGTGGATACCTAATTAATAATGTGTGCTAAATTTTGAAAGAAATAACATCATATTAGATGCGTAACTTGTATGATTTAATTTACATGTTTTTAGTGTAATCATGATGATTGTTGGTGCACTGCATTCCATACTAAAGGATAACCTTCCTACTGGACCGAATTACCCTAATTGGAAAATGAACCTAGATATTCTACTAATCCACAAGGGACACAATGTTGTGTTAACTAAACTCTGTCCTTCTGTGCCTACTAACAATGTCAACACTGCTATCAAGGAACATTATGAGCACTGGATTAAGTCCAATGATCTAACCAAGTGTTACATCTTAGCTTCCGTGTCTAACATTATCAAGCATCAGATGTTTGAGATGAAGAAAGTAGTGGAGATGAAAGAACATCTTAAGAAGGTGTTAGGTGGGCAACATAGAGCAACATGAAGGGAGCTTGTGAGAAAGCTCATGTTTATGAAAATGCCTGAAGGAAGTCTATTTTAGGAACATATTTTAAAAATGATGGCTTATCTGAAGGAACTAGAATTCCTTAGTGGTAAGGTTGATGGTCAATCTCAGCAAGACATGATACATGGCTCCTTGGCAAAGTCCTTTGCTCAATTCAGGCTGAACTATACAATGAATAATAAGGATTATTCATTCCCTGCATAGATGAAGGAGCTACAAGTAGCTGACGGTGTGACGAGGGCCAAGGTGACTGTCCACTTAGCCAAAGCACCCTAGACGAGGTACAGGAAATCGTCAAAAAGAAAGTTTGGAAAGAAAACAAGGACAAAGCCTCTAGTGTAGAACTAAGCCAATGAAATAGAAACCATAAAAAAGAAAGTGTCTCTTCTAGGGGAAGGATGGCCAATGGAAGAGAAACTGCCCTGAGTACTCAGCTAATGCTTCTGCAAAGGCAAAGAAACTGTCTGAGCAAGGTATGATGATATCTTATCTAATTGAGTCATGTATATTTAAGAGTCCACTGGGATCCTAGTGTGTGGACTCAGGTTCAATTAACCATATTTCCAATATGTTGCAAGGACTTGGACTGACTAGAAAGTTGCATAATGGAGAGCTGCACCAGACCGTAGCAGACAGGAGGCGCGTTTCAGTCTTAGGAATGAGAGACATTAGCTTCGTCGTTAGGAGTAGTGTTTTAATTTTAAAGAACTGACTTTATGTACCTGCGTTACCCAAGAATTTGATTTCTGTGTCACGGTTAGTCGGTGATGGATATCTAGTTAGTTTTGGAACTGATTTTATCAATAAGAAAATAAATTATTTATTCGCAAGAGTATTGTTGGGGATGGTTTGTTTATTTTACTTCCTGATCAAAACTCCTCTGAATGCATGTTCGAATCTGACTCTAGTAGACTAAATGTACCTCCTAAAAGAAAATTTTCTAAAATAGATAATGCATTAAATTGGCACGAATGCCTTGGTCATATCATTTCTAGCAGGATCCAAAAGGCTAGTGAATAAAGGATTAATAGAGTCTTTAGACTTGAAGTCCTTGCCAGTCCACTAATCCTACACAGAAGGAAAGATGACTAACTCAATCTTTAAAAGTAAAGGCAATAAAATTGGTAACTTGCTTGAGCTGGTTCATACAGATGTGTGTGGACTAATGAATGTTCAGGCAAGAGAAGGGTATGCGTATTTTATCACTTTTACTGATGATTGTTCTAGGTATGGGTATGTTTATTTGATGAGACAAAAGTTTGACTCTTTTGAAAAGTTCAAGAAGTTCAAGGTTGAAGTCAAGAATTAGACAGGGAAACATATTAAATCACTTCAATCTGATCGAGGTGGTTAGTACCTTTAAGGAGAGTTTCTAGATTTCCCAACTACAAGTGGGATTAGATCTCAAACTTCTGCACCAGGTATACTGCAGCAGAGGAAGTTATTAGAGATGGTAAGGTCCATGATGAGTCATACTACTTTACCAATTTCTTTTGGGTGTTATGCCTTGGAACAGCAGCTTATGTTCTTAATTTTGTTCCTATGCAGTCCGTTCCTAAGACATCTATGGAGTTGTGGACTGGGCGCAGGCCCAGCATAGGATATCTTCGTATTTGGGAATTTCCAACACATGTGTTGAAAAAGAACCTGGACAAGTTGGAATCTAAAAAAGAAGTGTGTGTGTGTTTTTAGGTTATCTTAGGGGTACAAAAGGTGGTCTTTTGGATAATCCTTCAAACCAAAAGGTATTTGTTAGCACAAATGCTAGATTTTTGGATGAGGATTTTCTGATGGACTACAAAAGTAAGAGCCAAATAGTGTTGGAGGAATTAAAATATACTGACCCTACTTCTGAATGGTTTGATAGGTCTTGAGATCGAGTAGGTGTATGGGATACGCCTGTGGTTTATTCTAAGACAGTTCCAAGTACACGAGAGCCTCGGAGTAATGGGAGGATTGTCAGGCAAACTAACAGGTACTTGTTTGCCACCCTCGTGGTGGAGCAAGATGACGTATCTTATCCTCTTAGTTATGATGAGGCACTTAAGGACAAGGATGCTGACCAATAGCTCTTAGCAATGAGAGCAGAGATAGAATCTATATATTCTAATCAAGCTCAAGATCTTGTAGAGGCATGTCCTGGCATTAAACCAATTGGTTTTAAGTGGGTCTACTAGAAGAAGAGAGGAGTGGATGGAAAGGTAGAGACCTTCATGGCAAGGCGACTTGTTAGGGGATACCCAAAATGAAGGTGTAGATTATGACGAGACCTTCTCACCAGTAGCCATGCTAAAGTCCATTGGGATACTTTTGTCCATTGCAGCTCATTATAATTATGAGATATCGCAAATGGATGTCAAGACCGCATTTTTGAATGGCAGTCTTGATGAAGACATCTATATGGTGCTAACAGACGGGTTCATTGATAAAAATTAGGAACATATGGTATGCAAACTAAAAAGGTCTATTTATCTACTAAAAAAGCATCACACTTGTGGAATAAGAGATTCAATGAAGTCATTAAGTCCTATGGCTTTGTTCAATTAGTTGATGAACCATGTGTGTACAAGCACAGTTAGTGGATAATGAGATTATGCTACGGATAGACTAATAACAGATAAGATGTTGTTTAATATACAATTCGTAGTCAACGATGAGTTTGGGCTACTTGTCAGCAAAGACAATAATGTAACGCGTAGATAACTTGTCTTGGTTATGTGGATGATGATCCAGAATGTTATGTTGGTGTATTATAATGTTATTGTTATACTAAATGGACCACGTGATTTGCTCGTTTCTGTGCAACTATCGGAAGTGAGCAAATCATATACATTTTGTTCATACAATGACTTTAAATCTGGAAATAGTCTAGACTTGTACATAGAATGTTAATTGCTTTGATGCATTAAACAGATCAGGTTATTATGTGTAATCGGAATCTTACACTCCATGGGTAATTGCATGAAGTGCAGCGAAAACAGATATTTTGCTTGAAATCTACTTAGAATAACGTCCCATTAGTAGATTCGCAAGTATTCTAATTGATTCCATAGACTTTGGCTAGAGCATTCCTTATGTTTGACATTTTAAATTAATACAGAAGTGTTTTTCTGTATTAGTGAATTTTTCAAGAAGGGTGAGTCGGGAACTAAGAAGGAAAAAGTGAAAAGAATGACAATAGCAGTTTGAGTTATTTTTCTCAATAGAGGGGCAAATTGTGTTCCAAGGAAATTTGACGGGTAAATATATTTGTTTCTAGAGCGCAGTAAAACTTATTTAGTAGAATTAACTTTTATTAAATGGTAATCGGTTGTTATAATGAGATGATAAACTCATTTAACCCATTTGGAGCAAGGAATAAATTGTCCATGAGCTCTCTGCAAGCTTCTAAATTATGAAACTAAACAAATCCAGAAAATTAATGAGATAAATAATTTATTCAAAAGTTGAATAAATTATTTTATTAAATCCAAAAATTCATGGGATGAATTAATACAAAAACAAAAAAAAGGGAACAACGTGAAAATACGCTCGGGCCAATCGGTGACTGGCACAGGGGTTGTCGCAAGCTAGGCGCGCCGCTGGGGGCGATTTGCTCCTTTCGACACGGACCAATCACAAGGTGGCACCCTATGACGCGTATATGCGATTAACGTGATTTTTATGTATTTTGGATAATTATTTTGGACGTCTTAACTTATCTAAAATACATTTTTATTTTTATTTTTATTTTTATTTTTAATTAATACGTCAGTTTTGGCTACTTATATTAGATATCGACTGGCTCATTAGGGTTTAACAATATTTTTTACTGCTCTTTTTTTTTCTCCCAATTAATTAGTGATTTAAAAAGGAGAAATTCCATCTTCTTAATTAAATCTTAAAACTATTTTAAAAATTACTTGATTTCAAAACGTCCATAAGTTCGGCGCCTAAAAGGAATTGCGGAAAAGATCTCGGAGGTACCATTTGGGCATCTTTATGCTTGCGGTCCGCAACGAGGTATGAGATTTCTCAACTTATACTTTAAATTCGTATTTAATTGTTTTTCATGGGGTATGTCATCTATGCTATCCATTTTTGTGTCTAATTAGAGTTGAAAACTTATATGTATTTAAAATTGGAAATTTTAAATCATGATTCCGTTGCGCTAGATACTATTGTTGCATGTAATTTTATTTTGTGAAATTAAAATTGCCCACCCAACACTCCCCTCCTCGCGGTGGACTTTCTTATTACGTGCCATGGCTTGAAATGGAAATAGCGAATCAACACAACGAGAAAAGGAAGGTACTCTGAAACATTGATTAAAGCTAATGAAATCTAGTCTATATATATATATATATATATATCTGTCTATGTGTGTGTGTATATGACGAACTACGAAAATAAAACCAAACTAAAAAGAAAAGAAAAATAGAAAGAAAGGATAGTAAAAGAAAAATCTATCCCTCAACCTTAAACAAGGTAAAAATTCTAATATTAGACTAATACTAGGAATAAAAAATGAAAGGAACTACAAAATCTAAGTTAAAAATTAGTAAAATTTAACACATCAACCCTAAAACATGAACAATTCAAGTGAACTTTGAAGGAAAAGCTAAAGATGAACATATCAAGCCAAAATCCAACCACAAGTACCCCTATTTTAACATGGTACTTGAACAAACACATGAAAGTACATATTCAAGTAAACCGAACTTCGTGCGCAATTAGGAATTAGGTCAACAACATTCTAACACTTTTAAGAAAGAAATCATGAAAAACCCTAAAATATTCTCTCTCTAAAAAGAAACAAGGTACAAAGACTTAAAATTAAGGGACAAACACATCCTTTGAGAAGAATTGAAGTAAAATGAGAGAAAAAAATAATAAAAGGGGTGGTGGTGGTGCTGCGGGGGCTGGTGGTCAGCGTCGATTGCAGGGAGGAAGAGTTTCATGGGTTTAGGGTTCTATGAGAGGGAGAGGAAGATGAAAGTGAGGGTAGGGAAGAAGTAAAAAAAGCAAATCCAAGGGCTAGGGGTGGATTTAAAAGGGGGAGGGCCAATTGCTCGAGGAACAATCCCGATCGATTGAAATGAGCCCCCGATCGATTAGGGTTGGAGCACAAGTGTCATGATCCAAGATCAAACTCGAGTCATGATATAGAAAGAAATGCAAGAAAGCGATATAGAAAGAAATGCAAGAAAGCGATAAAGGAATGTAAAATGCAAAAAAGAAAGGAAATATCTCAAAGAAATAGTTGAATTTTCATTGAATTTGTGTCATGGCTGCCTAACTTGGATCTTCTCCTTACCCTCTTGATAATTCTTTGAGTCCATAAGGAAGCTCCAAGCCTATCAATAGACATCAACACTACCTTCGGCTGCATCATTCCCCCCTTCTTACACTCACATAGCTTCCCAAGAATTTCATTGTTTGCTTCAAGTTATAAAAATTCTGGTGCAACTCCATGGAAAACAAGGATTGGCTTCTCCAATGCTCTTATCCTTTGCTAGAGTAGCACTTCTTACGATTTAAATGAATGATCAAACTAATTTTCTCACACTGCTGCAACATAAACTTCAACCTCAATTTCCTTGCGTTGAGAATCTCGATTTGCACTTGTGATTTGATTTCGGCACCAAAATTTTTGTTCCTCAACCTCCACTTCAGGCTGTATTGCATCATTTTCAGATTGTTCTGCACTATAACCTGATTGCGCTACTCCGATTATGTCACCAATTAATGTTGATCTTGTTGTAATTGGCTCCCCAAACGCAGCTCGATCATCATGAGCTTGACTCCAACTAAAATTATCTTGCTTTTTTTCTCAATCACAGCAATCTTATCATCACAATTCTCAATCAACGCATCATACATAACTTGATTAAATGGCATTACCTGAAACGGACTCGAATTACATCCATGTCCATCCGAATCTGCAAAATTGTTTGGAATTGTTCCAGAACCTTGCTTGTATACCTCAGTCGACTGGAGTTCTGCATTCTTTGGATTTGCTGCTGAATTTCTTGTTGATTCTGCATAAACCGCCGCTGAGACTGTTGCAAAGGAAGGTTATAACCTCGTGGAATCTGCTGCTAGTACTGTCGAACATAAGAGATCGGTTCTTGCTGAATTGCATTGACGGTAACATCTCCTGCTGCTCCTAAACGGCTTGAGCTGTAAATCATACTTGAAATCTTTGACCAACACAACTTCATCCAATTTGCTCGCTATTAAAACTTCCACATATCACAATTTGCTCCAACACTGGGGCCTTCGATTGATTGGCAATGTTAACTAATCGATCGGGGACTTTGCAGTAAGCCTCCCGATTGATCGAAATAGCTCCCAGTGATCAAGCAACTGCTGCAAGCCCCCCAAAAACAAAATAAGCAAAAACTTTAAAAGTGTACATCCCTGATTTGTTTTTCCTTTTTTTCATTTTTTAAAGGAAAACAAAATTACAAAATAAAAGAAAATTGGGTTTCCTCCCAAAAGTGTTAAGTTTAACATCTTCAGGCAGACTTGGTGTAGACTTCAAAATCAAATTGATCCCGAGGCTAGGTCCTCAATGTGAAGTTCCTCAAACTCTTGAGGACGATCCCCTAATCCAATAGCATGTTTTAAATAATAGCCAATCACAGTGAGAAAGTGGCCATCATTGAGGTCTCAAATCTAAATCGCTCAAGAGCGTACACTTGGACCATTCATAAGGTCCATCCTATTGAGAGTGTATTTTTCTGGGAAAGAAATAAAGTTTCGAGTTGTAAAGCCACACTTTTTGCCCAACTTCAAAAGTTTTTTGAGAAATTTGTTTGTGATGAAAAGCCTTGGTTCTTTCTTCGTAGCGCTCGGCAAATTCATATGCCTCATGCCACATCTCTTCGTTGAAATCGTTGATGCAACCTTACATATCATAATTGAGCTGTTTTATGGCCCAATATGCACGATACTCAAGCACTTCTGACGGTCCAAACTGTAATCCAAAGGTCACCAAGCCGTAATTTATGGTTTGGTTTGGTTTATGGTTCGACAAAATTGTGGTTTAGTTTAAAAAATTTTGGTTAGTAGGTTTTGTGGTTTAGGTTCGGTTAAAAACCAAACTTAAACCGTAAACCATAAAATCCATAGAATAAAGGAAGCTTCAATGATTATTTACAGCACCTGAACCAGTATGAGTAACGTCAGTAGTTAACAAAATTTTACTTGATAACATGAAAAAAAGGGTTATTTGCACCAAAGGTCACTGTAATTTTTTTTTTATTGTGTCAATTTAGTCATTGTACCTTTAATTGTGCTTATTTAGTCCTTCTACAACTTATATTACATTAATTTACTCCTTTGGCCAAATTTAAATTAAGTTCATAATGTTATTTTAATAGCACAATCATGTTCGATTCAAGTAACTCACTACAAATCCACGTCGTTGGTTCAATTTAACATAATTTCTAGCTGAATCATAAAAAAATTCACTAACAACTTAACATAAATTTTTACTTTAAGGACTAATTTGACAAAATACACTTGTAGTGGAACTAAATTGACACAATTAAAAGAACAAGGACTAAATGAATACAAAGGACAAAATACAGGGAATTTTGGGGTGAATAACTCTAAAATTATTACTATTGAAATTTATAATTTGGCTAGAAAATTATAGATATACGAAGCCTTTGAATATAACAGAACCGATATATATATCTATAATTAATTTTAATCTACAATTTATTAATAAAGTATGTAGCTTTCTTAAAATTATGGTTAAACAATAACCAAACCAAACCAAACCAAACCTTATTTTCCGGTTTGGTCCAGTTTGTTTAAAATTTAAAATGGTTTGTTTTGGTTTGAAAAAAAAATTTTCAAACTACATTAACACGGTTCGGTCCAGTTTTGATGCAGTTTTTATAAAAACTGGACTATGCACACCCCTAGGAAGATATACCAATTGGAGTCTTGAAAGCTGTATGATAAGCGCAAAGAGGGTCGCTCAACCTTAAAGACTAATCCTTGCGGTCCAGTCTAACGGTCTTCTAAACAATAGACTTTATTTCACGGTTTGAAACCTCAACTTGATCGCTAGTTTGAGGGTGACAAGGGACTGCAAATTTATGTGCGATTGAGTACTTTTGAAGAAGTGCCTTAACTGAATAATGAGTAAAGTGCGACACCCATCACTAATGATTGCTCTAGGAAAACCAAAACGCGAGAAAATATTGTCCTTAACATAATCAACAACTACTAAAATATACAAAAATCTATATGAGTTAAGGAAATGCCAGATGAAGTCGATGCCCCAAATGTCAAAGATTTCACAAACCAAGATGGGATATTAAGGCATCTCATAACGTTTTGTTAGGACACCGCTGTGCTGACACCGATCACAAGCCCTACAAAAATCATGAGTATCTAGGAAAAGAATACCAAAAGAAGCCACTTTGTAGGACTTTCATAGCAGTGCACCATCCTCCAAAGTGCCCTCCACAAGCTAAACTATGACAAAATCATAATATACACTCCTGCTCAATTTTTGAGACATGGTGACGTATTACCTGATCAGAACATACCTTGAACTAGTCTAGATCGTCCCATAAAAAATGCTTCACTTGCGAGAAGAAACGATCCCTTGCATGCTTCGGCCAGTGGGTATGTAACTTCTCCATTGTCAAGTAGTTCACGACGCATGCATACCACGAGGGTCAACCTCCGGCAATGGCAAATGAGTCTTCATCAGGAAAAGGTCATCGATAGGGCCAGTAGTGGAATCAGATGGAAACACAATTCTCAAAACCTAATCAACCACTACATTATCTGAGCCTTTCCTATCCCTAATCTCTAGGCTAAATTCTTAGAGTAATAAAACTCAGCGAATCAACCTAGGTTTCGTTTTCTTCTTGATAAGAAGGAATCAAATGGTAGCATAATCAGAAAAGACTATGACCCTAGAGCCTGAAATATATGGTCGAAACCTGTCAAGAGAGAAAACTGTGGCAAGAAATTCCTTTTCTGTAGTGGTGTAATTCTTTTGCGCCTCATCTAAGGACATTCTAGCATAGTAAACCATGACAGGTGTTCGATCATTTCGTTGGCTAAGCACGCCTCCTACAACATAATTCGAGGCAGCACACAAAACCTCCAATGATAAAGAGTGGTCTGGTCGTTGGATAGTTGGAGCTGTACACAATAAGGGTTTTAATTCAGTAAAAGCTGTTGAACACTAATCATCAAAAACAAAGGGCACATCATTAGCAAACAAGTTCAATAGAGGTTTAGCGATTTTACTAAAGTTGGCAATAAAACACCTGTAAAAACTTGTGTGGCCAAGGAATGAGCGAATTTCGTTCACCGAGGTAGGTGGAGTAAGGTTGCCAATTAAATTCACCTTGGCCTTGTCTACATTGATACCCAGTTTGGATACTGTTCACACCCTAATTTCGCCCGCGGGGGGGGGGGGGGGGGGGGGGGGGGGGGGGGGTTGGAACGATGCCATTTTGAATAAAGTGCCATGTGGGCAGCACGTGAGGGCCTTCTCGAGAGACGTTAGGCCTTTGAGTACTAAGATAACATCATCCTAAGCCCAGCATTCTGAGAAGGTAATTACGCTTTACAAGGGGTTTAGCCACTAGAGGCTCAAGATGGTTGAGGGGTAAAGTGTGCTCGAGCTCGAGGGGTTATCAAGAAGGCTGCAAGATAGGTGGTTCCAAAGCTCGAGGTAGTTACTTGGGGTTCAATTTCAGTTACCAGGGCATTAAGCTTAATCCAAGAGAACATGGGGCTTCTAGAGGGGACTACCGCTAAGAATTAGGATGTGGGCACCAAGGATTTCCCTCCAATACTAAATTCAAGGCACGTTTATTGAAGATTTGCACACACAAGAGACAACTTAGTGGCCAGACATGGTTGGAGTTTCTGGGAAAGAAGGAGCAACCGTTATTTCTTGTTTTCTATAAATAAAAGACTTTGTGCCAATCTAAAGTAGTACACATACATTCATTACAAAACTTCTTCAAGTCTTCTTTTACGGTACACTTGTGCTTTTTCTTTAGGAGTAGCATAACATAGCTAAGCGTAGCATAACGTATATCTTTACTATACTTACCTTCATAGTAAAACAGTTCTCCAGCTTCAGGTATGACCTTTCAATTTTAATCTGTTCCCACAAATCGACAAGTTGAGATTTGAGGCTTTAGTTTAAGGCTTTGACGGCCAAGGCTTTTCCCTTGATTGCGTTGGTCTTAACACTACTATCACTGCTTGATAAGTTAGATGAACTTAGGTTCTCCCCATTGATTAGGTTTTTGATGGGAAACGCATGTCCCTTAATTGCGTTGGTCCTAATCCAGAGAGAGGTATACGGTTTGCTCCATCTTAATTTTTTCAGACCTAAACTCATTCGAGTTATTATAAGTCAAGGGTGCTAGGCTTGAAAACCTTATTTACTCAAATTTATAAGTGGACTGCTGAGCTCTTCCTAACTTATAAGTGTACAAGGAAAGGTGTTTGTGGGCCTTGCTTCATTAGTGTAACTACCACTTGATTTTAGGTCCACATTGTCATGATTGTGATGTTTAGAGATAAGTAGTAATAAGTCTAATGTAATAGTCTAGTAGCTCATTTCAATAATGATCTTGTAATGGTCCTTAGTCTTGCTCCATGGTAGTTATGTCAATTAGTTAGTCAAGAGGAGAGTTCTTGGCTGGTCAAGGGTGGTGGCTGCTAGCAAGGTCGGTTAGGTTAATGTGTCAAGGTGCAATGTATTAGTTCTGGTATAAGTAGATGTTTTTGCTTTACAATTTTCATATGATGATGAACGATATTAATCTTCCTCTCTAAAATCTCTCTAGATTTTCTCTATCTCATACTTCTTCTCTACTTTTATTCTCAATCTCATCTATCTCTCCTCTAACTCTCTTCTAATTCGTCTATTTCCTCATCTTCATGCTATTTCAACTTAAAAACTCTTGAAAACCTAGTTTATGATTCAAGTTTAGCTTGAATCATAACACATATCCTTTAATTTTCTGTCACAAAAATACATTAAAAAAATCTAATAAAACATTTAACAAAGTCTTCTTAATTGAAGCATGAGTAGAACTCAAGATATAATGGAAGTCAGATACACCAATATATCACAACCTTTTCTCCAAAAACGGTGAGTGGTTGAGGTCAAAGACGTGTGGTTCGTAATTGGGCTCACTTTCTAGTCGCGGTGAGTCCTTTTTGCAGGTTTGTTTCATTTTAACATTTATAGAAACCACACACAGAACTCGAAACAAAATAGAGAAAACAAGCCTTTTGGTGACCACAGTGGGAGGCTTGAAATAAGCTTTCATTATCTTCAGCCTATCATGGATTACCATAGCATAATTGCCGGCCATTTGCTGATGGTTAGGACCAGGAAGTCTAGTGCCCTCGAGCATGAGGAACCAGAAGGCTTAGTCTTGGTTGGAGCCCTGCACGAGCGTCCTCTTGAACAAAATCCCATATCTCAAAAAGATGAACCAAGTCACAGCCATGGCAGCTAAAGTGGTGGTGATGATGACATCCCAGAAGATGAACGTGTTGGGCTCGATTGCAATTCTTGCAAGAGTTTCATTGCTATGCTCAAACGTTGTTTAGAGATTGTGGACAAAAGAGTTCAACAAACACTGAGAGAAGCCATTGAGAGACAACGTGCGGAAACAGAGCGCAATCTAGCAGCTCATTGTGAAAACTCTGCCGCCATAAAAGTCGTGATAAATGACGTTGAAACCACTATGAATGAAAAGCTTCACACAGAAACTGATAGAGTCTTAGTCGAAATGCACTCAACCTTGTCCTTTATTGCTACGGTTATTACTAAAAACGTGCCTAGACAAACAGTGGTTGAAGTAAAACCTATCTTAATTAGACAGGCTGAAACTCAAAATGGCTTGGTCAAAGCCATTAGGGAGGATATCAAAAAGCTTATGCCTGCACCTCTTCCATCAGTACTAGCTAGTTACCCTCACGAGATACCCTCAAGATCACCATTTCCAGTTGCTTAGGTTGACTACACAGTCCCTGAGAAAATGGAAAACACAACTGTGGCTAACCTAAGTGTTGTGCATTTAGAATCCAGCCGCAGAAGCGACAATGTGCCCCTTTGAGCTACTAGGCCTTCAAATCAGAGTTTCTTTCTGACCACAAGGGAAAAAGCCAATGTGTCCGTGTTACTTGTTCTCGAGACAGGGGTATAACTGTAATACCCTCCTCAAGTAGTAGTGGTTGGCCTGAGGCCAACTCAAGGCCTTAAAGTAGGAGTGCAAGGTCAAGTCCCCACTTTTTGGAACAAAACTTCTCATCCTAGACCTCTTCATACTTATAATACTGGGGAAAAAAATTAACCCCCCACTTCCTCAAGACCATGACTTGGGGATTCATCAAACAAGGATGAACCAATAGCTTGCTAACACTGATGTGCTTTCAGGCATGCCATGTGACCCAGGTCTTGCTGGGACATACTTCATAGCCAATCAAGTGCATGGCCTGTATGATCAAGGGGTTTACCTAGTGTTTGGGGGGCAACAATCGTTCCTGCGCCTAATTGTGACGGGTGCGACCCTCGAGATCCTCACCCACTTTGGGGACAATGACAGGCACATAATCATGTGCCTAACGTAGCCCTCAGGGACCAATTGGCTTCCCTCATTAAGCAAATGTATGGGCTGGGTCTCGCAAGGATCAACAGACCCTTGTATAGTAAACCTTACCCTAACTACATAGACAAGGATTACCCTTTTCTTAAAGGATACAATATCCCCAAGTTTACCCTCTTTTCAAGGGAAGGGATTGTTTCTACCCTCAAGCATTTGGCAAGATTTAATTCCCAATGTAGAGAAGCAACAAATAATCAATATCTCAAACTAAGATTATTTTTTAGCTCATTTACTGGGACCGCTTTCCAGTGGTATATCAGCCTGGCCCCTAATTCTATTTAATGTTGGGACGATATGGCCAAGCAACTCTAGGCACATTCTTGAGAATAGAATTAGGAATTTCCACATCAAACTTAGCTCAAATGAGATAAAACCCAAGCAAGTAAGTGGAAGACTATATTAACCGGTTCAAGAGAGACAGGTTAAAATGCAATGTAGCCCTTCCTTAACTCGAGTGCACCCAAGCCAACCTTAGACGGTTTGGATATTGAATTCAGGAAGAAATTCAAGGGCTCTAACTTCACAACGCTCTTTCAGCTGGCAGAATGTGCCGTTAGATACGAGGATATCTTCAAAGAAGAAAGTCTTAAGAAAAATAGCGTGTATGGGACTTATGTACACAACTTAGTAGAAGATGAAGAAGATCCTCCATACAAGATTGATTTTGCTGAATAAAAATAAGGGCCTCCTTCTGCTTGTAATCCTTTGATGAAAAAGTATATTAAAGCCAGGAAGTCTTATCAGTCCCAAGACTTGAGAAAATACTCGTTTGACTTCTTTAGAGCCGATGTAGTATTCAATTGGATTGAGGCAAATAATAAACTCAAGATTAGGAGTAAACATAGAAACTCTGATCCCAAATCTAACAAGTTAAAGGTATATTGTAAGTGCCACAATTCGTTGACCCTTTCGACAAGGAACTGCATGATCATTAGAATTGTGGTTCATGATGCCATCGAAGAAGGGGAATTAAACTTCTTGGGGGAAGGACAATTGGGCATGGATAAAGACCTTGTCCCTAGTCCTCTTTAGGTCAACGTGGTTGAGACTGTTCACACAGATAATCCCTATTGTGTCCAAACTTAATCTTTTTCCCTTTATAGGAGGAAAATGGTTCACAGTGGCAATCGGAAGGCACGGGTGGCTAACCATCTTTCTGAGTGGTTGGTCATCGAAGGAATATTGGTATTCCCAAGACTGGTTCACACACTTGATAATGGAATATGCCGTTGGCATATCACTAAACACCATCCTACCTACAAGTGTGTTGTTTTTAAGAATTTGTTGATCAAGCTCCACAATAGCTCCGCCATTACACTAATAGTGGTAAAAGAGTTGTCTATGGAGATCAGTAGCAACCAGGATCCTCTTAAAGTCTGACATGTCTAGAGAAAATATCTCACAATTTTGAAAGGATGTCATACACGGCATGTCAGCAATGCTTTGGAAAAATACAGGCTGCGATGAGGAAACTTAGGTTGCTTCCTCAGTATGTTCCCCCCACTGACCCTCTTTTGGAACTAAAGATGCCATTTGAGAGATCTTGAAGAAGTAATCCCGTCATGGTCTCCCTCGAAGACTTAGGTCATCATGAGGACAGGCCTTCCTAAGAGGAATCCAAAGTACGCCATACTAGACATGGACACCAATTTGGCACCACGACAGTTGGGATATCAGCCTTTCGGTGTTAGGTTCGGTAATGTGGCAGTTAGCCCTTCAAATGTTACACGAAACTAGAGAAGGAGGCAACTGTGCAAAAGGCTGCCCAACGAAGGACTTTGCTCAACACTTGCTCGGCCAAGCTTTCTCAAGAAGAGGCTAGGGTCCAAAAGGGCATGCAAACCGAGCATTTGGATCTTAATGATCCAATGGCTGAGTCCAAACCTCCTAATACAGGAAAAGGGCTAGCTAGCAACAAGCTTGAGAGAATAGCTAGTTCCTTATCATCTGAAGGGCTAGAATCTTGGTGGGACTAGCTTGCCAAGGACCCCCTAGTTCTAAAACCTACAAAGGATGAGGAGGAATACTCCCCTCTTAGCATTGACTTAATGGAACCTCTGGTCCGTGTCAACCCCACATGGTCTGACAAAGAGAATGATTTCCACGAAGAAGATTTCCTCCAGCCTATGGAGGAATCTCAAACCCAAGAGGTCGATCTTAAGGACCAACTGCAAGAACAGGACATGCTAACTTGTAGCAATTCTCAACAGCAGAATCAAGATACATCATGGTTGACATCCTTAAGAAAGGAGCAGACTAAGGGTCCAGATACAATTCAGGATGCTTTTTAAAAAGGTTAATGTCAAAACTGCATTACTCCTTCCCTTGGAGTTCATGGCAGTTGATGCTCAAGAAGGTCTCGCTGATGATGTGATAGCATCAGATGAGGAGCCTCAAGTGGAGCTCATCGGCCACTAAAGGTACACTCAACACTTTGTATTTTAAGTTTAATGCTACAACATCTAAATTTCCTGATGACAAACCTAACATAATGAAGATAATGTTAGATGGGCCTAATGCCGCAAATAAGCACATCAAGCCCCTATATATCAAGGCCAAATTTGATGGCGTTCTGGTGAACAGGGTCTTGGTGGATAATAGTGCAGCTATCAACGTATTACCTTCATGTATGTTAGGGGTCATTGGTAAGTCTCAAGAAGACTTAATCACTTCAGATGTGGCAATCTCTAGCTTTTCTGGAGCTACTACCAAATCTAAACGAGTCATCCCGATTGACTTAACTGTTGGCGGCTTATGCAAGCTAATAGCTTTCTTTGTGGTGGAAACTACCTTAAGGTATAACGCTTTGCTCGGTTGAGATTGCCTGCATGCCAATTATTGTATTGCATCTTTACTTCTTCGGCTGCTAATCTTCTGGAACCATGAAAAGTATGAGGCTGTTACGGCAGATAACAAGCCATTCATGGCATGTCGCAACTACGTTGAGGCACAATTCTACGAAAATGGTGTGGGACCTCTAGATTTCAAAAGGACCACTCCGCAGTACGCCCAATAGCATGACACAATAGCCATCCTTGACAGGCCACTGATTGAAGCTGAGGTTGTCAAGCGAATGTCGATTGTGAAGACTCTAACTTCTTGGGATGCATGGATCCCTCCTCGATGAAAAAGACTTCCAAGGCACTCCGGAACCCCAACGCGGAGACAATAAGACCTCCCAGTAATGGCCAAGGAGACCATTTCCTCAACATTAGCAAGGGTTGTGTCCTATCACGCTTAGGATCAGCTTTGTACTGAGCAGCCATTCAATGGTCTCCAAATCCATATAGCACAAGAAAAAGAGTTGGAGCTCTCCAACAACACCAGCCAAAATGGAGGATCTAAGGGCTGAAGTCCTAGACCCCCTCCTTGAGGTTAATTTTGGTTACACAAAAGACCTAAGACCTACTTATATGAGCGCTCTGCTTTCTAAGGAGCAGAGAGAGCAGTACCTAATGTTGCTTTGCGAATTCAAGGGCTACTTTGCTTGGGACCATCATAAGATGCCTTGCCTAGATAGAAAAGTAGTTAAGCACAAGCTTCCTATTACTCCAGGCTCGAGGCCTATCATTCAGGCCCAAAGAAGGATGTCCCAAGAAGTCACTGATTTGGTCAAGGAAGAGATTAAAAGACTCTTAAAGAACGAATTCTTAAGAACTGCCAAGTATGTTGAGCGGCTAGCAAATATTGTTCCTGCCATTAAAAAGAATGGTAAAATTAGGGTCTATATTGATTTCAGAGATCTCAATGTAGCCATCCCAAAGGACGAATATCCAATGCCTATTGCTTAGGCGCTCATTGACTCAGCCTCGAGGCATGAGGTTTTTCCCTTTATGGATGGCTACTATGAGTACTACCAAATCATGATTGCTTTGGAGGATACCCATAAAATGGCATTCAGCTATCGTAGGTCAATAGGGACATTTGAATAAGTGGCTATGCCCTTTTGTTTGATTAACATAGGAGCCACCTATCAGAGAGCCATGAACATTATCTTCATAACCTCATTTGCAAGACCATGGAAGTCTATATAGATGATATCATGGTCAAATCAAAATCTCAAGTCAAACACTTCGAGGACCTGAGGGGTGCATTCCTTAGAATGAGGGCCCATAACCTTAAGTGGGAGGAGCCACATCAAATAGCATTCGAGGCCATGAAGGAGTACTTGATTGGGCTGCCAATACTTATTCCACCAAAGCAAGGCAAGCTTTTGAAGATCTATGTCTCTGCTTCTAAGGAATCTATTAATTGTTTGCTTATATAAAAAATGAGTAAGGTTTTGGACAGGCTGTGTTCTACCTTAGCCGTTGCCTGAATGAATGTGAAATAAAGTGTTCCTCAATTGAAAATTTGTGTCACCATTGTGTTATGCATCAACAAAATTGAGACATTATTTCTTGGTGTTTACTATATGAGTGGTTTCCCAGACATATGTCATCAAGTACATGCTAGATAGACCATTTCTAAGAGGGAGACTAAATAAGTGGAGCTTAGATCTACCATAGTTTGAGTTTGTTTATTTCTCACAAAGGCCGGTAAAGGGACAAGCTTTAGCAGACCTTTTAGCTGACCACCCAAACATCCATACTGGATTAAGCGATGAGCCAGAACAGCTTCTTGTGGTAGAACTGGTTCCATGGGAACTGTTCTTTGATGGTTTGAGGACCAATTAAAGTGCTAGAGTTGGAATCATGATAGAATCCCCTGATGGGATATCACTTAATTGGTTGTCATCTTGGTGGATAAATGTTCCAACAACATGACAAAGTATGAGGCCTCGATAATTGGCCTTCAAACCCTTCTAAAAATGCAAGTCCTTAATGTTATCATTAAAGGGGATTCTCAGTTAGTAATTTGCCAAGTAAAAGGGGAATTTCAATGTTTGAGTGATATCAGTAGTACAAAAGATATTCAGTAAATTCGATGGTGCGCAATTTGAACATATTCTAAGGGAATAGAATAAGGCAGCCAATGACTTCTCTAAGTTGGCATCTAGGTACAAATTCCCTAGAACTTGGTGTGAAGAAACCATGGTCATCAAGACTAAGGTTCTGGGTCATGACATCAAGTTCATTAAGTCCTCCACCCTCATAGGTGAGGACACACCAAGTAGACACTTAGGCTAATCAAACTATCCTAAGGCAACAAGAGGATTGGACGAAGCCTTTGGTGGATTACTTCAAGAACCCTCAGGATTACATGAAGGATAGAAAGATGAAAATGAGAGCTTACGAATTCCATCTGGATGGTGAGTCTAGCGAGTTGTATAAAAGGGACGCTAGTGGAGTGCTTATCAAGTGCCTTGAATTGGATGAAGCAATGCTAGTAATGCGAGGAGCCCACGAGGGTATCTGTGGATCCATCTAGCTGGCAACAAAATGCATTTTCTCATAAGGCGTTATGGCTACTGCTGATCATCAATGATGGATGATTACATAAAGTATGCAAAGGGATGCAGAGCATACTAAAGACATGGACATGTGCCAAGAGTCCCTACTACTGAGATGCATGCTATTGTCAAAACATGGCCATTTAGGGGTTGGCAATGGACATCATAGGGGATATTAACCCTCCTTCTAGTAAACAACATTCTTATATTCAGGTGGCTACTGACTACTTCACAAAGTGGGTGGAAGTAATACCATAGAGGAATATCAATAAGCAAGACGTGATTGAGTTCATCAAAGAACACGTCCATTGTAGGTTTGGAATCCCAAAAACCATCACATTGGACCAGGCTGGAGTGTTTAACAGGGCTGAGGTTAAAGAGTTCACTAAGAGTTTTAATATAGAAATCTTGAACTCAACACCTATTATGCTCAGGCTAATGGCTAGGTAGAGTCAACCAACAAGATTTTGAAGGCCAACATTGAAAAGATGATAGAATATAACCCCAGGAAGTGGCATAAGTTTCTACTCGATTCCCTTTGAGCTTATAGAACCTCTAAACGAGATTAATGGGGACAACTCCTTTCCATTTGGTGTATGGCCATGATGTTGTGCTCTTAATGAAAGTAAAAGTTCATTCGATTAGACTAGCTCATCAAGTGAGGTTTTCTGAACTTGAATATGAGCAGTCCATGATGGATGAGCTTACTAATTTAGACCAACTGAGGCTTGATGCTCTTCATAAATTGAAAACTCAAAAGAAGAGGGTTGTCAAAGCCAACAACAAAAAGGCCAAACCCAAGTCTTTTGACTTAGGGGATCTCATCTAGAAAGTGGTTTTACCCATTGGTCAGAAGTATCGACTCTTTGGAAAATGGTCCCCAAACTAGGAGGGCCCATTTAGAGTTAGAGAGATATTTGGAGGTAATGCCTATTTACTCCAAGACATGGATGGAAGGACCTACCCAAGGGCTTTAAATTGGTAGGTTCTTAAAGAAATATGTGCCATCAATCTGAGATTCTAAAAAAGAAGTCCTTAAGTATAGATTCTTAGAGCTATGGTTTCAATTTTAGGTACCAAAGTCTTAAAGATCAACCTCATGATCTTCAAATTAAGACAAAAAGAAAAGAAAAGAATTACCAATTTGAGAGATGTATTGAACAAAGTGCGTATTCCATTAGTTGTGAAAAGAGTACGTGCTTTAATATAAAAGAAAAATTACAAGCGAGTAACTTATACAGCCAAAATCTCATTACAACGACTAAAATATCAAAAGAGTTGAGTCCTAATCCTCACTAAGGATTCTTCTATTGTAAACTTTTTGTTGGTTGTGTCATTCAGTTCATGACCAAGTGAAAGGGCTTCTTCTTAAAAGGCTTGATTCCTCCTCTAAGCCTCCATGGTGGCCTCTTCGAGTCCTCCAACCACTGAACCTTGGGAAGCATGCTATTGTCTCAATGAGAGTAGCTCTTCTTTAAGATGGCTTAGCCTCTCCTCTAAATGATGGATCTTGCCTTCAAGACTTCTGATCCCCTGATCTTGATGGTTCTCGATCCTTCTTGCTGCTTGGAGCTCCTCGAATTACAGCTGCAAGCCAACGAGGCTAGCTAAACAACCAAGGTTTCTAATGGCATCTTGACAATGTCATTTTCTCTAAAGACGGGCTGGGACGTCTTGGTTCACCTTCGGGAACACCTCTTCAAGCACCTCGAGTTCCTTGGCAATAGAGGGAGCCACCTTTGGATCTTCTTTTGGGAAACTTACTAGGGAAATGGCCTCCAGAACAGTGGCCCCCTCAGCCAGGGTTAAGACAGGGAGATGTGTGATTTCTCTAAGTCGTTGGAATTTGGGAGATTCTCGATCTAGTTGCTAGAAAGCCAATCAACCACTAGGTCCTTCCTAACACATAGATCCTTAAGGAATTTCTCATTCATTGGAAAGAGTTTAATGTCATCAATCAACTGTAAGTTTATTTGACATCTTTAAAAAAGTCTAACAGCCCAGCCCCCTTCAGGCTGTCCTTGTCATTTAGCCCTAAAAGGGCCGATGGAAAAGGGCCATTGTCCTTTGGTCCTAGAAGTGGTGAACCCAACAAAGGAGCTGGTGCTTCATCCCTATCAGCAATGGGGGGTTGAGTCACGCCTTCCTACTAACGTCTACCTCTACCTCTCTCATATTATCCTCTTCTGAAACCGACGCAACCTTAACTTGCTCATGAGTGACCTGGCTAAGGTTAGAACTAGTTGCTTCCTAGGATTTACAAGAGGTTGGGAGGGTAACCTCCCTTCCTCTCTCATGTTCAAAGCTTGAGCTAACTGTCTCAATTAGTTCTCTAGCTTAAAAATAGATTGCAAATGGGATTGAACCAACTGCTGAGTTTCCTCCATAAAGCGGAGCATACACTATTGAAATTGAGAGGCGTATCTCGGAGGCTGGGTTGAGGGTTAACATTCATTGCTGGACTGCTAAAAGAAGAGTCATACCTTTTCCCTCCCTAAAAACCGGGAGGGGGTTACCTTGTGGCTTGATTCTGATTAGTGTTCTGCTTCCACGGGATGGTTGCGTCACCTGGGATTGTAGGTGTTGGAGAACGGCTTGTTATTCCTTGAATACCATTATGCTTCATAAACCAAGTCCTGCACATATTTAGGAAATTGAGACACATATAAATAATCAAAAACAAAGTGATCCTCACTCGAACAAATGCCACACGGAGTAGTAGCACCCGATGGCATAGCTGCATTGACTGGGCGCACATTTGTAGGGTTTGCATGCATATTCATTATCTGGTCCATCTTCCTACTAAGGGTGTCCGGTCTAAGGTTAACATCATCGTTAGGTGCTGCTTCGTAGACACCATGTGTGCTTCCCCTAACCATCCTCGCAGAAAGGCTTGGTCATGGGAGTATTCGCTGAGGTCCTCAAATCACGTCCAAACCTCGTTCTCGTCTTGCTAGTTGAATGCTCCTCCATACGAAGCATTAACCATTTGCTTGTTTAAAGCTGTAAGACCATCACAAAAACTTTGAACAAGAGCCCACTTGGATGACCTGTGGTGGGGATAGCTTCTAAGGAGCTCCTTAAATATATCCCAACTTTCATGAAATTACTCTTAGTCCTTTTCTTCAAAACTGTTTATTGCGCTCCTAGTAGCCATCGTTCTGGCTTTAGGAAAAATAAAAAATTTGACCAAAAAGTGTTGTTGGAGGTCATTCCAAGTTGTGATTTCACCCCTTGGTAACCACCTTTTAACTATGTCTTTTAACAAAAACGAAAAAAGGCGTAATCTAACAGCATCAGTTTAGACACCTTGGTAGTGGCAGGTTTCACAAATTTCAATAAACACATCAAGGTGCTCGTATGGTCTCTCTATTGGCTTCCCAGAGAAAGTGGGAAGCATGTTGATGATCCTAGGCTTGATATCAAACTTTGCGTTACCCACAGCAGGCAACGCAACTCCGACGAGTGTGGGGCACATTTGGGGAACAAAGTGGTCCCCAATCGACCATGGTTTGAGGTGTATTCACACTTGCTTCCTGTCGCCTCAAGTTAGATATACCTAAATTTCCAAAATGAAAGGTAACAATTCGAGCTTAAGTGAGCATCTACCATGAATACATTACAAAACGCAAGCTAAATTCACTTCAACCACGACTCTAAGGCTTATAAAAGAAATAAACAAAAACAAAACAAAAAAAAAACTCGTTAATTCCTACATCTAACCTTGCCTACCGACTCCCCAGCAATGGCACCAAGAACTTGATCGAGTTTTAAAAGTGTTCCAAAAACCACATACTCATAAGCGTACGAGATCGTCATAGCTTAGTCAGGTATACGAGTGTCGTATCCTCAAGGAATCAATACAAAGTAGATTTAGCTATTAGTGTGATTCAATTTTGAGGAGTTGGTGAAGTGAGCAGCAAAAACAACAACAAACCCAGTGCTTCAAGGGCTCATGGGTTGTTGGTAAAGTGAGCAATTAATGGAATTAATTCAATTAAAACAATAAAAAAATTGTCAATTCAATTGAGGATAGTTAAGGGAATGAATTCAGGGTACCATAACTCGTATCTTGTCATGAGAGGTGGCCATGGGCCGAACCTGGGCCCACCCGCGGCCCAGCCCACAAGCCCATGCTAGGGGTCAGACCGAGCTGAGCCGGCTCGTCACAAGCCTAAGCTGGGCCATGCCGGGCCAGTCCTAGCCTGGGCCTCTCTTTTTTTTAATATTACAAAAATATATAAAAATATTTATAATATATGGTATATATAAAAACAATCATTTTCAACAAAAAATGATTATAATTTATTAATAAATAATATAACATACAATCATAATAGCGCCCTAAAAAATTACAAATATATTTTATAAAATGAAATGTATTATAACTTGTTAAAAAAATACAACCACAAAATAATATAAATAAATCAATTTAAACTTGTTGCGGTTGGTGCGGTACTTGTAGAAGAGTTAGTGACATCGTCTTCATCGCTTGATGACTCCAGTTCAAAAGTTTTTGGACTCTATTCACTGCTGCTATCAGGTCTTTCAAGCACACCGACATTTCTAAGGTGTCCGGCGCTAGCTTCGCTCTCTTTGTTCCGAGCAATCTGCCACTTGCACTAAAAGCAGACTTCGATACTACTATAGACACCGCACATGTTAGTATATCGTATGCCATGGTAGAAAGCACGAGATATTGAGTTTTAGATGATTTCCACCATAGCAAAATACCAAGATATTCATTAGACTCCGTTGGTTGGAATTTGAACAGAAGTGAACGCAAATATAAAGAAAGCTCATCATATAATGTTGGACTTTGTCTGGGCATTAATCGGTTAAACATATCCACACACATGATTGTCCACGAGAGGAGGACGAAGATGACATAAAAGAAACATTTGTATTATTTGTTAATTTTTGAGAATGAACGAAAAATAAATCATGTAAAGTAACTTCAACTTTATTAAAAAAATATTTTGCATCAAAAGTTGGTAGCATTGTTGGTAAAATATTTGCACAAAAAATTGAACACCCGCAAGTTTGCAACACGAATCAAAAATAGTGGCTATACAATATTCCATGGGTAGTTCAATATAATATTTTAAAAATTTTTGTTACATGGCGGCAATGGACTCCTGGAGTGCGGGGTTGGAGGAGTTCTCCATCATCCACGCAACAATATCTACCAATTTAGATATTGTTTGTAGAATGGTTGGGTAATAGTATCCCAAAAAAATATCATAATTTTTTTAAAAAGAACTAAGAATTTACATATTTCATTTATTATTTCTTAGTTCACTTTATCTACAGTAAATCAACTTAAATTGACATGATTTATGTGTACAAATTCCATCAGCATGTCTTTATATGGCATTCATTTTTCAAGCATTTCTACCGTTGATGACCACGTAGTAGATGAATCTAATTTAAAAGAATCCCATCAAGTGCCCTGTGATTTACACAATTCTTTAAAATTTTGTCTCCTAGTTCCAAATGTTTTAATTGCTTTAATTATATTTCTTAAAGTTATTAGAGAAAAATCTATAAGCTGTATCCCATCCATTATCATTACATGCAAAATATGACAAATGCAACGCAAATAAAACATTTTCCATCTAACATAGGCGTGAAATACCTAATTAATTGGTTAATAAATCCAGTGTTGTCGGTTGTATTATCAAAAGTAATGCTCATAATTTTGTTATTAATCCCCCACTCATGGCATGTGTTCACAATGATACTTGTGATCACATGAGAACTATGGGGATATTCGAATAGGCAAAAATAAATAATTCGTTTTTGCGTTATGTAAGAAGAATCAACCCAATGTGCCATTATGCACACGTAGGGTATGTCGTATTTACTCTTTCATGTGTCAGACGTCAATGAGATCATGCTTGTGTTCGTCTTAAAAATTTCTCCTAGCTCATTTTTAATTTTTATATATTCTTTAAATGCATCGCGCTTCAAAGTGTTCCGAGGAACCCTTTGAACAACAAGATTTATCGCGATTCTACAGTAGCGAACAAATCTAGAGTCTTCGCTGATGGTAAATGGCTTCTCAGCCGAAATGACATATCTCATTAATTCATGTCTATTAGAATCTGGTGAAACCTAAAGTTTGCAAGCGCACCAGTCGCTTGCTTTACGAGGGTTTGTTATGATATATCCGCATTTAAGTGAGGGTGGGCTCTCAGTAGGTGTCATTTTAAAGTGCCGGTCCCACCTCCACGTTTATGGCTGAAGGCTTTCTTATTATTACAAAGTTTACAATATGCTTTATTATTTTCATGATCTAATGTAAAAGAATGCCATACCTGACTACTAGGACATCTACTAGTGGCAGTCGATATGGGTTCTCAGAATCGGGAGTTTCAGTTTCATCATGGTTGGGTGCGGGTTCAGAAGAACATCCCGCACCACTCAATTCATGATAACCCTACTCGAAACCGTGTTCATATTCCCAAGTCAAAGTCTCCGTGTATGGAGGTGAGGTGACTAGCGGAACAATCGCCAAAGGTGATACTGATACTAAACAATGAAGGGCAACTCGATGATGCACAGTGCAGAGCATAGGATGAAGCTCACTTATGTATTCGGCCAAAGGTCCAGTTTGCCTCAATTTCATTAGCTTAGCCAATGGATCATCTATACTATCAGAGAAACGAGCTCTAATCTAGGTCGAATATATTTCCCAAAGGATTACACAACTCATAAGCGTCATGCCAGGCTAAAGCTTCCCCATCTAAAGCCAAACTGACCAACTTGATTTTAGCTAAATCAGGGGTTCTATGCAAAATAAAGTACCTCACATTTATGAATCCATCCCACAACATCAACACCATGGAACTTAGAGATGTCAATCTTCGTTAATCTAGAAACGCAAACGAGGAAGAAAATAACCCGATATAGACGGAAAAGGGAGAAGACAAGCACGCGAACAATTGGGCCGCCGGACAAGCAATTGCAATATTTGGTTTTAGTTAGGGTTTATTTATGGTTTTCTAGTTTAGTTAGTATTAGATATTTTGTTTAAATTTAACTACAATTTTTAGTTAGGGTTTCTTGTCTGATTTATGTAATTCCGCTTATGGTTTTTCAATTAAATTAGATTTAGTTTGATTTCGAACATGAGTGTTTTAGAATTTAATTTGAAATAGAAGTAAGGTTTAGGAGTGCCTCTAAATAGACCATTAGTTGTTTGTTTTAGAAAGCTTTTGATTATTTGATAAATTTGATGAACTGTTTTGTTTGAGTTGATTTTTGTAGTTTTTATTTTGAAAGAGCTCAATAAAAATTACACGGCTTCTCTTTAGGTTAATTCTTTCCAGAATCAATGAGGTCTAGCCGATCAACAGCTCAAAGGCTCCCTATCCTTCTTAATCCAGCATCATTTGGTACGATCAACAGCTTAGAGGCTCCCTATCCTTTCCCACTCGACATCAGATTTGAAGCTGGAAGTCGAATATTTAGACCGATTTGCATCAGTTGGTATCAGAGTCAATCGATTTGCATCAGTTGGTATCAGGATTTGGATCAGTTGGTATCAGAGTGAAGGCACATTCTTCAGTCATGACACTGAGGTGGTCAAGGATGGATCTTAGACTCACAGTGGATGAGAGGTTAGCCTTGGCAGTGGAACTGTCCGACTTGCTACATCACCATTGATCGTTCTCCAAGACCGTACCACCCCCTTCGTCATCAAAATCGATGAGTTGTCGCTTTAGCACCTACTCGACTCGAGCACAACCACCACTATGGCCTCTTTTGACGAAGCACCACAAACCACCAAGTGGTCCACAACCCAACACCAAGCCAACTGTCCCGCCATCACGTACTCCACCCATCACCCACCACCCGAAGCCACCAAAACCAGCCACCAAGCACCACCAAACACCCCCAATCACCCAAATTACGTTACACTAACCCCAAAATATGGAACCCATATTTACCATATGAGAAGAACCCCATCTTGATTTTCTTTCTCCACCAAATTTTGATGAGCCAATCTATGATGAGCCCATATATGCTGAGGAAGAAATTAAAGATCGCGTGATCCATGGCCCTCCGCTATTAGTGACTCCACTTTCACCTCACCCGCTAACACCAACTTTACCCGCCATTCGTAAACCATCACCGGTCCAAGCACAACCCCCACCAATGGACCCACCAAAAATATCATTCGCCCAACCATTAACACGAGCACCAGCAAACGAACTCCCACATCGAAAACCTTCAGCATTTGCCCAATTGGTTTCCCTTATTGTCATCTTCATCCACCAATAATACTAATGGGTCGTATTCGAGGACTAATTTTGTTCAATCAGGCGAGAATGTATACCAATAGTAATTATTATAATATATATACTAATATATTAACCATTTATTAACTATAGTAAGAGACAAATGAGGAAGACAATAACTCGAACGGGAAAGGGAGGAAGCACGCTTGCAAGCGATTGGGCCGTCGGGCAAGCAACTGCAATATTTGGTTTTAACTAGGGTTTTCTTGCTAAATTAGTATTAGATATTTTATTTAAATTAATTACATTTTTAGTTAGGGCTTCTTGTTTGATTTATGTAATTATGCTTAGGGTTTTTGAATTAAATTAGATTCAGATTGATTTCGAATATTATTGTTTTAAGAATTTAATTTGAATTATAAGGGGGGTTTAGTAAAGCCTACAAATAGGCCATTAGTTGTTTGTTTCAAAAAGCTTTGATTATCTAATGAATTTGATGATTTGTTTTGTTAGAGTTGATCTTTTTAGTTTTTATTTTGAAATGGTTCAATAAAAATTACATGGCTTCTCTTTAGGTTAATTCTCGAGTATTCGCAAAATCAATGAGTTTTAGCCGATCCCTCTTGATCTGGCATCACTGGGTACAATCAACAGGTTAGAGGCTTCCTGTCCTTTCCCATGCGATGTCGAGGTTCAAAGCAGCAGATCGGATCTTGAGACCGCAATCTAGAAACAATTAGCCTTGGAATGAATCAGAGCAAACAAGGGTCGAGAATGGCAAAATCAAGCATAATTTAAGCATATTTGAATACTATGTTAACTACCAAACCTAAATTGATAGCTAACCTTGTGAAAGAGAGTGATAAGGTGAGAAGAGAATTGAAAGGAGATGAGAAGATAGAGAATTAGATGAGAATTAGAGAGATTAACCAAAGGAAATCAGATTTTATTATTGATTGAATGAAAAGATTACATGCTTTAGATCTATTTATAATAGATCTTGGTACGATGCTCAAGTACACATCCGCTCTAACCGCCGAACTGAATTTTGGCGCCTAAACCCAAGGAGGCCGCCACATTTGACCATCCTTGACCTTAAGGACCTAAACCAGACCCTCATGACCTAAACCAGACCTCTAGGCCACCTAAAGCCCCTAGAATGAAAAGCAGTACTAGCTCTCCTTGAGGCTCTAAATTTGTTGTTTACACACATTTACATCATAGTTCAACTCAAGAATAGTTAAGAGAGGCTCGTGGGCCATTGGCTCTAAACTAACCAAGTAAACTCGACATTGAGCCTTTTGAATTATTTAAATAGTCATCTCACACGGCTCAGCTCTTTACGCCATAGCTGCAACCAAATCAAAACAAATTATTCTAAATTTAGCATTTCCATTCAAAAGGCGCAATTAAAATGTAACTTGAAGGAAAAGGGAAATGATCCATGTACCTCGAACATTTACAAGGGACGCTGCCTGCAAAATTCATCAGCCCATGAAGACCAAGAAAAATCTTGAACCACAATTTGATACATGATCAGCCTTGAATTATCATAATGTTCAACGTAAACACACGAACGATCATAAATCAATAAGGGCTAATAGCTGCAAGGTATCAAGTTGCACAAACCACAGCACAATTAGAAGGCAAGGAAGAATTGCGAGGGATGGGCTGGATTCCATTTTTCCTGAGAGAATTTGGGTTGATTCCGGCCTTATGAGCTGCAACAACTCCTATTGCCTCCCAATAGTTTGAAACATTCACCTGCGCGGAACTTCACACTTAGTTCTGCGGGAAAACAAGAAAATGCATAAAATTGCACAAGAGAAAAAAAAAAGTCGAAAAAACCAAAATGAACCATTTGGGCAACAAGTTTACCCAGCCCAAGCGCCACTCAAAGCATGACAGGCTAGGAGAGCTTGACCATGCCTTTGCCTTAGACTCGAGCTAAACACGGCTTGGTGACCTTTGAACTCATCTTGAGCTGAGCTTCAACACCTCTAAAAGGCTTTAAGCACATCAGACTCGTGACCCCAAACCAGGGCTTTAACAAGCTCAGGCTCAATGTTGTTGTGAGCTCTAAGACCACTAGATAGATCATGTAACCTTGCAAACTAGCTCAACTAATTAAACCTCTAGAAAATAGAACCAAAATATACAACCCTTCGGAACTATGATGCAATAAATAAAGTTGAAACGTATGCATTGTGCTTCTATCATTGATCGAAACAAATTGCCCCTGGAAAAGCTTATAGGCCCACAAGTATAACGGGGTAAAACTACCCTTTAGAGCTTCATTTCTATATCTTGGGATAACAAAAAAAGGGACGTTAGATTTCTAGAGGCATTTCAAAAAGGTTTCCAAAGCACCTCAAGGTGGGAATTATTTAGCAGCCATCACACGAGACCCATTAGTCTCCAGTAAAAGTGAAATATCACAGTGGAAATTATTACAGCCATCCATTCACATAGCACCCCTCTATTTGAAGTTGTTTGAAACATGTTAGGCATAAGGAAGAAGGAAAAGCACATGGTCCAATAGGCATACCGTTTCAATCCCGAGTCTCTCAGGTGTATCATTAAGAACAGTTCTGTTCTCTTCCACAGTGATGATAAGTGGCTGCGTGAAAGTGACAGTGATTTGAAGGTGTAAGATTCTACCATATTTGTTCCTCTACAGCCAATGAATCATGAAAATCACAACAGATTGCTTGGAGAAACTAAAATGCTCATTCAACAATGAAGATCTCTCTTAATTATGAAAGGATCAAGACAAGGACAACCTATCTTGTAACTTTGTACCTTGTGTCTTTTGTATCCCGCAAAAGCAAGAATCCCATCTCCACTGCAAGCGTCTAGTGGAAGGATGATGCTATCAACATCACTTGCCAATATGCAACCATTATCTAAGGCACCAGAATTAGTAACCAAGTATTGTGGCGCACTGCTAAGCCCAGCAAGAACACATGGCAGGAATGTATATCCAATCTATCAAACATAGTTCACATGTAGGTTAGATGAAAGAAGTATAAGCTAGAGAAATCAACAAATCTTTGTTTTCTAACACAAAGAAGAGTTGCTATGAGACGAAGTACCCCAAGATTTGGGTTCATTTATATACCAAAGGTAAATTTGAGAAATCAAGTAAGAGGAGAAGGGAGAAAGAGAAATAAAGACACCAATATTTACATGGAAAACCCTTAAAGAGAGGAAAAAACCATGGGCAGAAGTAAACAGTTTCACTTGATTGAAAATGGAGTATTAAACGATTTTCACTCACACCCTTTCTCGCTTTCTGTGTTTTCGCACAAAAATGGGCAGAAACCCTACATGATATAGTTATAGCAACAAACAAGGAGAAACCCTAGAAGAGCATAGGTATAACAACCCCACTTGAAAAATAAGGTCCGTACTGTGGGGATGAAGGCCCAGACCGTAGCTCAAATCCAGCCTAAAGAATTTGAAACAAAGCACAACAGCCGCAAATGGTGATCAATTTCAATCATTTCATCAACTGAAGACAGTATCAATGGTGTGTCCCAATTGGGCCGGAGAAAAAGATTTGATAATTGCCATCTCATTTGTCAGTCTCACATGCCAGACGATTGATTAGTGCTAAATGACTGTTAGATTAGGAGTTAATTGTTCTAAGACTCCCTCATAAGGTATCATGATGCTTGTTCAATGCTTCACATGCATAAGTTTAATGAATTTGTTAGGAACAGTGACTTTAGAGTTCCCATTATAGATAACAATCATTTCATTTTGATCTAGTTTGGGCAGCATGACGGTGGCTAGACTTACATACAACTTTTTTTACAACTAGTTGTAAGATCCTTTCCAAAATCTCCAGCAAAAGACCCTGCCTAAATCAGGGATCAATCATTTCCACTTCTAATTGAATCTAATCAAGTTTGTCTGGGACCTTCTACTTTTCGCTTAGAGAATATGCAACTTACCATTATTTCCTTAATCAAGTGCAGAAGTACTAGAAGCAACATCACTTTCGAGGTGGGGCAGGAAAGTCTTTACAAGGAAACTTTGGTTTTTCAAAAAGCATCCTAAGAATGGAATACAGTCGTCAATGGAGATACAAGGGGGATTTCCTTTGTCCAATGATTATTTTCAAAGAGAATGGATCTTCAAAAGGAATATATGCAATGACTACAATTCTAGAACCTTTCATGCGTTGCGTCGGGGAAAATCAAGAAGAATCTGGGCAATCACTTTCCCACCCCTTGCTACTCAGAAGATCTCTTATTTTCATCAATCTTTATATACCAAGGAAAATCCTATTATACCTGCAATCAATGGAATTGACTACACATGATTCTCCAAAAGAAGTGGGGCATGAGAGACCTCATGAGGAAGATGAATTTAGACGAGCGACCTTTCTATTTGTTAGTGAGGCCCAAGTGCACCGGCACAAGGCCATGAACTCATTGCACTAAAGATAGGAACTGCCTAAGGCTTCTTTCGGTAGGGTTGCAGCAGAGTTTCGAAATGCAAGGTAGCGTAAATAACATCGGTAGAAGATGAAGGAAAGACAAAAACTATAAAGAGCAAATGATTTAGCAAGACTACTTGCTTTCAAACACCCAATTAACAATCAAATCAGCTTATGTTTTTTGGGGGGTAAGGGTAGTAAGGGAACGTGGGAAATATGGGAAAAGCTACTCCAATCAAAATAGGGCGACTTATTCTCTCAATATATTATATTCTTTGGCGATGGGCTGAGCACTCCACAGCAGCTTCTAGCACAATGTTTCACTATGGCTTTTTACCATGACATTCGTATCAAAAAGGAGTGATATATGTAACATTTAAATGGATGTTCATGCCTAGTTGTCGCAAATGCGTGAGGTTCATGCACTACACCTCCCAACCACATGGTAATGTCAGTTTCTCTTTACAAGTTAGATGGCACCGGTTTCAACATCCTGGAAAATGCAACTTGATGCATTCCTGAAAAGATATGGTCATAAGGTCTGTGTTGATGGTAGCTGTTCATGTCCTCAGATTATTTTTTCAAAAAAAAAAAACGTAGATCGAGTCCCTGATCTAACATATACTGTCTTCAGTCTTATTTTATCACAAATGGGTCCGATCTTTTTAGTCACATGGTAGGATGCCAAACTACACCTGAACATTAGGACAATTTTTGTCATCTCTATGCACCAAAGTCTGGAGCTCGAACTATGCAATTAAAATAAGAACTTCAGCAAACCCACAAGAATTTGATCAAACCATAAATTCCCACCTGCATGCCAAGAAGTCAATTGCCGATAATCTCGACACTATGGAACATCCATTTGACAAGCTCATCCCAATTCTTGATGGACTTTGTGAAAGAAATGAAAAGGCTATCGTTGTTACTACTGATAAAAGTCAATATACTACCTTTGATGAATTTAAAAACATGCTTCCCAATTATGAACTCAAGCATCAACAGATTCAAGCTCAACCATTCTTAGTCACTTGGTGAATGTTGCTCAACAGCATCCATCACTTACTCACAGCCAACACATGCAGCAATATGGTGGAAATTGTGGTGGTTGTCTCCCACACAATGGACGAAACCTTGAAGGAGGTGGACGACTGTAATGTTGAATTCTCAAGATTAGCCAGAGCAATAGGTTCTCCCCTGTCTAGCGCAGCCCCACTTTTAGTGATCATAGTAAAACAAAAATAAAATGTTGACAGAAACTAGGTCAATGGGATTTTCATAGACTATGCAAGTGCATAAGTTAAAGCAATGACTTTAGGGTGTTGAGACTTGTGAGATATGATGTCCTTTTAGAGGTAGATTGGATCAAAAAACATAATCCAGTAATGCTTGATTTTGTCAACTTATGCTTGACCTTCCAAAAGGGAGGAAAACAAATTGCATTGTAGGGCATAACCGCAGAGGGTTCTTTCAAGCCCATAAGTGGTGAGAAACTAAAAAAGTTCTTAGCCAAGAAAGCTCGGCGCATTATAAACCCAGATTGTTGCTTTATAAGAATTTAATCCCAATTCCAGGTGCTTTCTGAGAAAGCAAACATAATTCTCTGGTGTGTCCTTCCAGTGCCTTGCGTGACTTCTTGGCTGATTATACCGATATTTCTGAATTACCTAAAGTAGTTCCCAGAAAGGGACTTGGATCATGCTATTCACAAAACCGGTTAATCTGAGGTCATACAAGTTTCCCTATAGGAAAAAATCAAAGATAGAACGACATGTGAGTGAATTACTTATGACTTCATTTATTAGGCATAGTCATGGTCCCTGTGCCTCTCTGGTCCCCATACAACTTTCCTATCCCTTTGATTGAAGATTTGTTGGATGAGCTACATGGTTCATCAATCTATTCTAAGATAGACTTACACCTAGGATATTATCAACTTAGGATGCAGGAAGAGGATATTCATAAAACAGCTTTTTGAACCTATCATGGACATTATGAATTTTGAGTCCTGCCCTTTCGGACTGACAAAGGCCCCTGCAACCTTTCAGACCTTGATGAATTCAGTTTACATATAGTCCTAATTTTGACTCTCACATGTCTCATTTGTGCATTGCTTTTGATACCCTAAGGAAACACCAGCTTTACACCATATTCAGCAAGTGTATTTTTGCTGCAACCCAAGTTGAGTTCATGGCAGCCATCATTTCAAGTAAAGTAGCCACAGACCCTGTCCAAGAAGCTGCTATTGAAGTTCTGGTCGTGTCTGCAGTAGTAGCCAAATGGATGCTTGAGGTTGAAGAGAGTTATGTTAATGATGAAAGCCTCAGTTCCATTATCACGTCCCTTCTGGTGGATGCAAATGGAATGCCAGGGAAATATGCAGTACAAGGAACGGTTGAGCATTGGCCCTAAATCAGAATTGAACAAGATTATGAAGGCAATTCACATCTCCTCTTTGCGTGGAAACTATGGAATTCCTGCATCCTATCAGAGAGCTCGCCAGTATTTTAATCAGAAGGGGATTAAAACGTGACATCACCAATTATGTTCTGCAGTGTCATGTTGGCCAGGGACATAAAACGGAGCAGGTTCCTTTCCAAGTCTCTTGGAGCACCTCTCTTTCAGAAAAGCCTTGGACATACATTGGCTATTGATTTGTTGAGGCGTTACTCAAGGTTCAAGGGAAGGATGATAATTGTGGATCGACTTCTGAACTACGGGCATTTCACTTCTTTCGTGCATCCATTTGCTGCTCAAAAGATTTTCCAACTCTTCTTTGAGAACATTTTCAAGTTACACGGCCTTCCTTATAGCATTGTGTTTGACCCAGACCTCACTTTTACTGGTTTCTTTTTGAACGAGCTGTTTAGATTGGCTTCTACTTCTCTTAATTTGAGTTTCACCAGCCATCTAGAGTCAGATGAACAAACAGAGTGACTTAACTAGAGCCTCGAGCAATACCTGAGGTCCATCTGTTCAACTTCTCGCCAATATTTGTATAATAGTCTGTATCACTTTTCACTCAAAACGTCTCCAGTCCATGCACTCTGTGCTGATGCAGCGCCTGATTTCAAGTCTAGCAGGGGTTGTCCACTCCAGTTACAGCCAGGGAAGACTTACTGCAGGAAGCGGGCTGCTTTCTCCAAGCATTGTGTTACAACCTAGAATAAGAATAAGCACAAGCACAATTGAAGCTCTATGCAGATAAGGGGCGAACTGGGCGGCTCTTTTGACATTGGAGACCATTATATCTGATAAAACGATAATGATGAACTGTTTTGGCCATCCACAAGAACATCAAGCTTTGTGCAAACTAGTATGGCCCTTTAAAGTGCTTGCTCAATTTGGAAAGGTTGCATACAAACTTGACTTACCTCCAAGCTCTTCAATTAACTCCATATTCCTTTACTCAAGAAGCGTGCGGGCCCTAAAATGCATCCCGTTCCTCATCCTACTCTTAGGGATGTTTAAGGACAGTGACTAACCACTCCTATAGTGGTGCTTAGGAGACAAATGCTGAAGAGAAATAACAAGCCCATTGTAGACCTCGCAGTGCAACGGTCCGATTCCAGTGCTGAGGAACCGACTTGCGAGGTCCATTTCATTTGTTGCCAGTTCCCTACATTTCTCGGCTTTGATCCTTGAGGCAAGAATCAGCTGCATGGGTTGTAATGTGATACCTCAAGGCCAATTTTTGTAAATATTATCACTGAGGGCATCCCCGAAGAACGGAGGATTTAAAAGTCCAGGGGCTGGGTGAGTATTTTACTAAGATATTTTAACTTGTAGTTTTGATGGTTGGGGGGCCACCTATCCATTAGTGTTGCTCATTATAAATTGGCACCTAGTAAAGCAAATGAAATCAATCAATAGAAGATCAAAATAATGAATTTTTTCAGTTCCCTTCTTTCTCTCATTCTTCTACTTCCCCCTTCCCCATTGCTCTTCCCCTGTGTTTTTCAACACTCTCTGCAACCCCCCCTCCCTTCTGTTCTCCCTCCAACTTTCTTATCTTTTCTCGAGATAAAGAAGCTCGAGATAGAAGTGAAGAGACGCAAGGAGCTATAGAGAGCGAAGAAAACATGAGAGAAGGGAAATTCGAGAGGGAGAAGCAGAAGAATCAAAAACAGGGAGAACTAAGAGAAATTCATTAATTGTTTATAACCCCCTCTCCTTGTCCTTCATAATTACTTATTGTAGCTATATGCCTTTCCGTGGTGTTGTTTGTATGCTTTCTAGGTCGGGGGTCCTTGGACACGACCTCCTTTCGGGTAGCACCTTGAAGGGGTAAGGCTGCGTACATCCCACCCCTCGTAGACCCTGCAGAGGCGGAAGCCCTTGAAGCACTGGGTTTGTTGTTGTTGTTGTTGTTGTCGTCCTTGTCCTTCATAAAGTCTTGTAGGCCTAGAGTGGGCTTAGTGGACCACGCGCGCGCGCTCCACCCCGCCCCACCACGTTGGGCCAAGCAGCGCATTGCCGTGTGGTGTGGTGTGGACTTTTTCTAACCCGGACCTTTATTTTTACAGACATCTTGTTTTTCATTGTAAACAAACTCCAGGGAAGTTTTCATGATTGAGCTCAAGGGCGTGAGCTTGAGCTCGAGGGGTCCTCTTGTGTCCAACCTCGAGACTGTTGTGCTTGAGCTACTACTCGTTGCTCTGGGTTCGAGCTCAAGGCTACAAGCTCGAGCTAGAGCATACATTTTGACTGTGTCAACACCCATTCTTTCCTTTACCGTTGTGGTTGGATTTTTTGCTCCTCCATGTTCGCCACCTTCCTAATTGAGGCCAGATTTCTTGCCCACAGTCCATAACTGCCTTTTGCTTGCAGGTCAAGTATTTTCTCTATAAATACCTTGCATTGGGGCATCAATACTCTGGTCACTAAGCAAGTTGGGGCGTACTCCAACCCATCACCTGAAAGTACACTCCTGTGTTGGGTGCCGTGTTAACCCGAGGAGTTGGAGTACCTAACATATATACCGTAGCGGGGACATAAACGACTTAGCGCAGCGGTGAACTCCACGGCGCGGCGACTTCCTTACTTTCATCCTTCCTTCTCTAGATCTTTTAATTTTCAGTCGTTTTATTATCTTGTCTCAAGTCCAATTGGTTAATTCAAGGTTTATTGTGTTCAGTTTCATCTCTGAGTCAATTTAAGTTTCATTTGCCCCCATCTCAAGTTAGCCTTGGCCTCTCAAGCTTGAGAATTTGATTACCCATTTGCCCTTTTTTTTCCAACAATCTAAGTCGTTTATTAAAATGAGTAATCAAGATATGGCTAAGGCTGGTTTTATCATTCCCGACATGTAAAGACTGAACCTTTAGACGGGAAAAACTATAAAATATGGTCTGATAAGATAGAGTTTTTCCTTGAGGAAATGGATGTCCATTGCAGCCTCTCGAGTGCCAGGGCTCCTCCTGGGTTGAGCCGTAACTTTTAGAAAGATAATCAAACCTGTAGGGGTATGTTGTTGCATTACATGACGGCCCCACTGTACTAGATTTATAGTAAAATGAAAACTGCTAAGGAAATCTAGGAGGCCCTCCGTAAAAAATAGGGAATGAATGATAGCGCCGCTAAGAAGTTGTCCGTCACCATGGCGATGACAAACTTGTCCTAGACAGAATCCACGAGTATGAGAACTTGTGTGATGACATACTTAATGAAGGAATGAAAGTGTGAGACATTTCAAGTAAATTGTCTCATTAAGGAACGGCCTCCTTCGTGAGAAAACTATAAGGCTCAATTAAAACATAAATAAAAGGACATAGACTTTCCAAGAACTAGTTTCCCACATTAAATTAGAGGACCAGAATCGAAAACAAGCAAAAGAAAGGTCCTCTGAGCACTCATCTATGTCTGCTAACCTGGTTGAGTTAGAGTACAGGAAAAAAATAACAGGTTTAAGAAGCCATGGAACAAGAGAGTCTCCAGTCAAGGCTCGAGCTCAAACTCAAAGCAGAAGCAATCCCGTGGCAAGAGGCCCCAGAACAACCCTAAAGGTGTACGGAAATGAGACACATGTAGGACTTGTGGCGAGATTGGTCACACCTCGAGAGACTACAAGAAGGGATTTGGATACGGAAAGCCCAAAGAACTCAAACCCTAGGCCAACCTCACCGAGAGCGGAGATGTTTTTATGGCCATGATCTCCTAGGTGAATATGGTTGGGAATATGATCGAGTGGGTTGTAGCTACTGGTGGCATAAGGCACATCTGCAACAATAAGGACCTATTCTCGGCAAGGGAAAGGTCCTTCTAAAACTTAACTCTAGAAAGTTTTTATTTAACGAGGGTCTCTTCGTACTTGATGTTGAAATGAATGAGAATGCATCCACTTCTGCTTATATTGTTGAGTCATTGAATTTGTGGCTTGCTAGGCTCGGACATATTAATTACAATTCGGTTAAGAAACTTAAATAAATGAGTTTAATTCCCAACTGTAGTTCAACCCAACCTAATAAATGTGGAACATGTGTCATGGCCAAGCACCCTAAAAAGCCCTTTAACAAATCAATTGAACAAACATCTAGCCCACTTGAACTCATGCATAGTGACTTAGGTGACTTTAAGACCACCACGAGTACAAGGGATAAGATGTACTACATTACCTTCATTGATGACCATTCGAGATTCACCAAGGTGTAACTCCTAAGTTTTAAGGATGAGGCTGAAAAGATGTTCCTCAAGTATAAGGACGAAGTTGAAAACCAATTAAACCATAGAATCAAAAAGGATTAGGTCTAATGGAGGAGGTGAGTATGATACCACCTTCCTTAAGAAACATTGTGGTAACTGTGGCATAATTCATGAGCTATCAGCCCCATATACACACAACAGAACGGTATAGCCAAAAGAAAGAGTAAGACCCTTAAAGAGACGATGAATGCTATGTTAATTAGTTTAGGCCTACCCTTAAGCTTGTGGGGGGAAGCCATGTTGCCTGCGTGCCATGTGCTTAATAAGGTTCCACATAAAAAGCTAGATAAAACACCTTATGAATTCTAGAAAGGTTTTGCACCTAACCTTTAATACCTCAAAGTGTGGGGGTGTCTAGCTAAAGCTAGGGTACCGGAATTTAAAAGAAGTAAGTTCCACACAGTAGATGCTGTGTTTATTGGTTACACTATGAACAGTGGTGCATATAGATTCACGTTATTAAATAGCTCGAGCCCTAGGCTCGGTAAGATAATAGAGTCTAGAGATGCTGAATTCTTCGAGTATGTGTTTCCCATGAAAGAATCTATGCATGTGTCATTGCCTGTTTCTTTGTCTGATGCATCTACTCCTTCATCTAGTCATTTGCCCCCTGAACTCGAGGTTCAGGAACTTAAAAGAAGTAAGAGGGCTCAAACTGAGACTAGCTTTGGGCCTCACTTCATTACAGCATTCTTGTCTGAACACCTTGATTTTGATGAGCATGTTGATAGTGCTTTCATGTTAAAGGAAGATCCTAAGACATATCATGAAGCCATGAGATCCATAGATGCTCCACTCTGGAGCGAGGCCATCAATAATGAGCCAGATACAATTATGAGTAATAACACTTGGATGTTAGTGGACCTTGGAGCATAAAGTTTGCAAACTCATAAAGTCCCTATATGGTCTTAAGCAAGCTCCTAAATAATGGCATCAGAAGTTTGATTGCACTTTGGTCATGCATGGTTTTGTTGTGAATAGTGGTGACACATTTGTGTACTCTTAAGCATGTTGATAATGATTGTGTGATTATCTACTTGTATGTTGATGACATGCTTATTTTTGGTACAAGTGTGAATATTGTGAATGCTACTAAGTCTTTCTTGAGTTCATGCTTTGATTTGAAAGACCTCGGTGAGGCTTATGTGATACTTGGCATTAAAGTTATTAGATCACCTAAGGGTTTGGCTCTAGTCAATCCCACTATAGTGTAGAAAATATTGAGGAAGTTTGGCCACTTTGATGACACTCCTGCTAAAACTCCCTATGCCCAAAATGTTCGCTTCAAAAGGAACATAGAGTTAAAATTATTGGTAGCATGATGTTTTTGATGAATTGCATTTGTCCTGACATTGCCTATGATGTTAGTAGATTGAGTCGTTATACTCATAGTCCAAGTGATGAGCACTGGGTTGCTCTGGTCAGACTTTTGAGATACCTTCGAGGTATCATGGACTGGGATCTTAGTTATGGTGATTCCCTGCTGTTTTAAAGGGATACTGTAATGCCAATTAGGTATCTAACAGTAATGAAATTAATTCTACTAGTGGCTATGTTTTAATGCTTGCTAATGGTGCAGTGTCTTGGAAATCTTGTAAACAAACCTGCATTGCTAAATCCATGATACAATCTAAGTTTATTGCTCTAGAAATGGCAAGCTTGGAAGCTGAATGGCTGAGGAATGTGCTAGGAGACATTCCATTATGGGGGAAGCCCACGCCGTCAATCTCTATGCACTGTGACTCACGAGCGGCCATTGGAGTGGAGTAGAGTGAGGTGGCATATTCGCCTGAGGCATGGTGTAGGAGGGGACCTTATTGAGAATAATGTGATCTCGCTAGAGTTTGCAAGAAGTGAGAAGAATTTGGCACATTCCCTTATTAAAGGCCTTTCTAAGAAGGCGGTACATGATAAGGTCAAGGGAATGGGCTTAAGCCCACTTGTGTGTCTTGATCTTGTTGGATACCCATCTCAAGAGTATTCTCGATGTTTAATGGGTCAAACTTAGCCAAGGTTGAGCAATTTGTGATTACGCCACCCTAGCCCCTTCTAAGACAATACTGCTAGTGGCTAGGATCTGTCAAATTTGCCATGATGTTTAGGTTAAGCTCTACGCTCTTAATGTTGTCCATAGCCCGTTATGGTGGTGTGCGGCAGCACAACTGAAGGACACACCATATTGCCATGACGTGAGGATGAGCTTAAGGCTCTTAGTGATGTCCATAGCCTATAATGGCAGTGTGAGGCAGCACACCTGATGGACTCACCTACAGGAATGTGAGGGTAGTAAGACATCCGCTGTCAAGAGTAAGGGCTTACTCTCTAGAGCGTTCCTAAGTACCCAGGTATCAGATATGTTTTGTTGAGAAGGACCTCATATGTCTAGATTACGGAGTGTGTTTCAACCCTAGAACCACATGAAGGGGATGTGTGTGCTCTTCATAATAACTACTCATGGTTTAAGACTACGTTCACCATTGAGTGATTGTGGGATATGCAGGTTCACTAGGTGTCGACTCAAGTCCAAAAGACAATGGTATCATCAAGTGTGGATCTCATTGCTCAGCAACCTCCTTTCTTTCTTCCTTTCCAAAAATTGGATCATGTGGAGGATTGTTGGATTATGTCATGTTCCTAAGATTCGTGTCTTGATCATCGGTTAGGGTTTGATAAAAGAATTTGAGAGTTAGGTGAGAAAGAAGGGAAATTAGAGATAAAGTTTAGATGAGTAGTAGAATTAGAGTTTTGAGATGAGAAGAGAAAGAGAAAGAACACTTGAGATGAGAAGAAGAATTCATAACTTGAATTCGTTCATTTGATGTAATTGTATTGATAAATGATTATCACAATAGATAATGCCTTCTATTTATAGAGAAAGCTAGGGAACTACTCTAGAATATTCTAGAACAACCATTTAGGCAGGAAATAACTACCTATTCAAATATTGGCGGGAAAAGGGAATTATTCAAATATTGGCCGGAAAAACGGTTAGAGAATCTTCTAGAGCTTTCCAGATGATGCGTGTGCTTGACTTGGATCACCGGAGCTGAGAAGGATGCGGACTCGAGCCCTTTTGACACTACCGATGATGGCAAGCTCATGACGTACTTCTAGCTGCTGCGCAGGACACGTCATGGCAAGGGTCGTGACAATCCCTTCCCCTTCAGTTTGTACTTGTCCTCAAGTACGTTATTAGCTTCTAACTATTACACGTATATTGTCTTTAGTACATATAGTACTAGTATCATATGATGCTAAGTACTTAGGCCTATTACATTGTTTCTACTACTAAGTACTTTATGCTATGCGTTCCCTACCCGATCCCTTTCCTTACAAACAAGTGGAATCGTGGCAGGTTTATGCGAGTGGCACATCTTGTGCCAATCTTGGCCCGGGCGAAGTGTGGCCAAGCTTGCCCCTTCTTCTTAAATGTGCCAATCCCAGTACGTGGAAATTACACCCAAGCTTACGCTTCCTCCTTGAAACCTCTTTGTGCACTTCTAATCCAAGCGCGGTTGTCTTGACCTCTACTATGCTCGTGCTGCATTGCATGCTGCTTCTCTTTGTCTCGAGTAATCAGCACATGGCTAAGGTTCGGGTCACCAGTCATGGCAATGCGCAGACCTTGTTGAGGTTTGTCATTCTCTCAAAGTGATGCCAACATCTCCTTCACAGCCAAGTGCGCATGGATTTCAACATCAATATTCTCTTTGCGTTTCTCTTCCTCCATTGTTTTGACAATGTCAAAGTTGTTCTTAGGTTCCGGACAGGGGAGGATGGCTTCCAACCCCGGTTCACACAAACTCTTGATATTCATTTTGGCCTCGTCCAGAAAATTGTTGTCTTGATTCCCTCTGGTTGCCACTTCTTGAGTGCACTCGAGTTGCATTGTCATCTTGGGCCCCGTAGCTAGCAACTCTTTATGCGTGGCTTGGATCTCGTTCCTAGCGTTGTCATGCTCTTCCTCAGCTGAAGGCATGGCTGTGCCTAATCGTGGCCTGTCAACATGAAGCTGATCAGTGCTAAGTTGCTGGTGGTCCAGGTGCTTCGCAGGTTCTAGCGATGTATTTGCAGCGCCCGGACCTGATTCAGGCTGTCCCACTAGGCACGGTTGCATTGATTGTTGCCCACTATCAACTTGCTCACCCTGAGGCAGAACAGTTCCTTCTTCCCGGTTGTCCCGATCCACAATCTCCAGTGACACGTTCACTGCAGCTGGATATGGTCCGGTTGTGCCTTTACATATGGATTTTTCACCCGATTTATCCTCAACAACCTTACCTAATTCTTGAGCTGTCGTGGCGACCTTATTCTCAAATTTTAAACTCATTGCTCTAGCCTCGTCATTAAAAGCGAGGTCAGGGATAGGTTCGTAGCTGCGCATAAACGGTTGCTGTCAAGGCATCCATGGAGGACTTCATTTCTTTGTTGATCTCGATCTGCTTTTGAACAAGGATCTCGACGTTGTCCAGCTTTGTCTTGGTTTGCTGCCAAGCTTCTTTGGTTGGGCTAATTGCTTCTTTAACCCCGGTTGCTTCTTCTAGTATCATCTCCGGCCCTTTTTTTAACGTAAGCTACTTCAAGACCACGGTATTCTTCAAGTGGAACTTGAAGAGATGGATTGTGGACCTGGATGTTCATCACACTACAATTGTCGTAGATGCCTCTTCCGTGTAACCACTTCCGTACATATTCAGCGTCCCTCCTTGAAGTGAAGGTCACTTCAGCTTCAACCTCTAAGGAAGTCGATGAGTGAATTCGGATTTATTCAAGGCCACCATAAGGAGAGAAGACTTGGTGGAGAACGTCTTCGGTGATGGGATAGAGAATGTCCTAAACCTTAACAAGGAGTGTAGATCCCCGAGCAATTCTCGCTACCATTTTGTCAACCGGATTGAATTTTCATGATTACAAGCAGTCCTTAAGTCCAATCCACACCGACTGAATGAACTAAGCACTAAGACACTCAAGTTCAGTCTTAGATTGCACTATAGCAATCGTTGAGCTGCTTAGCAAAGTGATTCTGTTGCTGGACACTTCACTTACTGCTGCTCTGACCTACCCTTGCGGCTGAGATGTGCAAATCACACACGGCTACACAATCGGTCACCCCTAATCAACTGTGCCTATGTCCAACGCTTGCGCGCTGCTTGGGCCTCAAGAATACAGCTCAACAAGGATTGTTGTTTGCACATATTTTTCTCTTTTCGGATAGACCTTCACCCCATTCGAACCTGTGCTACCGTTTGACAGCCTCGGGTTCCCAGCACAGGTGCGCAGCTTCTGAGTAGCTCGTTGCTTGACAGCTTCTGATTTCCAGCGTAGGTAACTAATGTTCTCCTCGACTGACTGTTTCTAGAACCCGAACAGGAACCCGGACAGAATCAGATCAGCCTGATCTGTTCAGAAGTACCAGCACTTTTAGATCACTGAATTTCAGCTCCAGATCTGAGCTAAGTTCAGCTGATCTGAATTCTAACAAGATAATCACGATCACGATCCTCAATCAACAGAATCAGATCTGATCTTGTTCAACCGTACACAATAATTTCCTGATCGAGACAATTAGCAACTAACTCCAGTTAAATTATCAAGGTTCATTACCTTCCCTGATCGTTGCTCTCTTTGATCGTTCCTCTTCTTCGAGTTCCCCACCAAACCGGATAACAATTTCAGCTCCTGATCTAATGTATCTCAATCAAGCACTCGATCACTCCGATCAATACAGAAATTGCCAAGAGGACTCGGTATCTTCTTGATTGGATCAATAGAAATTAAACACAACTAATTCTCGATCTTGTTTAACTGCAATCGACTTATTCAACTTCTAGCTCTCACCGATCATTAATCAATTTCACACAATCGTTAAGACACTCAGCAACAATCGGTGATCAATTCCACACACAATCGCCCCCAACACTCAGCAATTACTCATCGTATCAATTGGACCCTAGGTCATACTAATCGAATACAAAAATTACAAAACACTCAACAATACCTGATAGGATCAACAGGATCCAACCAGAATTGGGTTCGAACCGTGCTTAATCTCAATCGGCTAAATCGCTGGAGACCTCGGCCATGACACTGTCGGTTCGTTGGTATATGCCTGTCTCTGCAGCACTTCGTCTGCAACCAACAACTCGCTGGAGCTCGTCTACGCAGTCAACACTCGCAACCACAGCTCGGTGGTTTGTCCTAACAGATGATTGAACTCGTTAACACAGAGTTCCTGAAGCTTCTTTGAAAATCCTGCAGCGGAAAATTTTTTTTTTTTTTTGGGTATTGAGATCCTCGATCTTGAGAAGAACACAACGGATTGAGGTAACGAGCCTCTAATCGAAAGATGGCTCTAATACCACTTGTCATGTTCCTGAGATTCGTGTCTTAAATCATCGGTTAGGGTTTGATAAAAGAATTTGAAAGTTAGGTGAGAAAGAAGGGAAATTAGAGATAAGAGTCTAGATGAGTAGTAGAATTAGGGTTTTGAGATGAGAAGAGAAAGAGAAAGAACACTTGAGATGAGAAGAAGAATTCATAACTTGAATTCGTTCATTTGATTTAATTGTAATGATTATTACAATAGCTAATGCCTTCTATTTATAGAGAAAGCTAGAGAACTACTCTAGAATATTCTAGAACAACCATTTAGGCGGGAAATAACTACATATTCAACTATTGGTGGGAAAAGGGAATTATTCAAATATTGGCGGGAAAACGGTTAGAGAATCTTCTAGAGCTTTCTAGATGATGTGTGTGCTTGACTTGGATCACCAGAGCTGAGAAGGACGCGGACTCGGGCCCTTTTGACATTACCGATGATGGCAAGCTCATGACGTGCTTCTAGCTGCTTCGCAGGACACGTCACGGCAAGGGTCGTGACAGATTATTGGGGTAATGTGCTTCAATCCCACAAAGGAAGAGTAAGGGAGGGAGGTCATGTTTATATAACCCCCTCAACTTGTCCTTGGTAAAGTCTTGTGGACCTAGAATGGGCTTAGTGGACCACATCGCGCGCGCTCCACCCCGCCTCGCCGGGTTGGGACGCGCTTCGCGCTGTAAACTTTTTCTAACCCGGACCTTTATTTTTACGGCATTTTGTTTTTCGTTGTAAACAAACTCCAAGAGAGTTCTCAGAACTGAGCTTAAGGGCGTGAACTCGAGCTCGAGGGCATGAACTGGAGCTCGAGGGCATGAACTCGAGCTCGAGGGGTCCTCTTGTGTCCAACCTCGAGGTCGTTATGCTCAAGCTACTATCTGCTACTTCGGGTTCGAGCTCGAGGCTACAAGCTTTAGCTCAAGCACGCATTTTGATTGTGTCAACACCCACTCTTTCCTTAACCATTGTGGCCGGATTTTCTGCTCCTCCATATCAGCCGCCTTCCAAATTGAGGCCGAATATCTTGCCCATAGTCCATAACTGCCTTTTGCTTGCACATTAAGTATTTTCTCAATAAATACAGTGCCTTGGGGCATTGTTCAACACACAAATTCACGAAAATACATTCTCTCTATCTCTTTGATTCTCTCTTAAGTTCTACTCCCATTACGCTAGTTATTGAGCAAGTTGGGGCCTACTCCTCATTACTTGAAAGTACACTCCTGTGTTGGGTGTCATGTTAACCCTAAGGATCGGAGTGCCTGACGATCCCACTTGTACCGCGAGGGGGGACATAAACTACTTAGGGCAGTGGGGAACTCCATGCCGCGGCGACTTCCTTCTGCTCATCCTTTCTTCTCTGGATCTTTTAATTTTCAGTCGTTATATTATCTTGTTTCACGTCCAATTGGTGTAATTCAAGGTTTACTGTGTTCGGTTTCATCTTTGAGTCAATTTAAGTTTCATCCCCCCCCCCCCCCACCCCAACCCCACATCTCGAGTTAGCCTTGGCCTCTCGACTTTGAGAATTTGATTACACAGTTGCCCATCCTTTAATTTTCATTTACCCATTTAGGTTTCACCATCCTCCATAATTACCAAAAAAATAAATAAATAACCTCACCATCCTCCAGTACCATAACTTGCCACTATCATCTTTCACCCCTAACCACCATGGCTCACCACATCTCTATCCACCCATCCACCAACCATGAGCCACCACCATCATGGTGCACTTCCACCAACCACTACTATGGTCCACAACCACCACGGCTTGCACCCCCCCCCCCCCCCCCAAAAAAAAAAATTTCATCTCACCACCATTGAACGCCTCCATTCGCCCACCATCACAACTTAGTTACTGCCATGGTCTACCTTTACTAACATAGTTACCCTCCCTTGATTACTATAGCTTGGCCACAACTACCACCCATTACTAAAGTTTGCTATCATGCATCATCATTGCTGGACACCACCATGATCCACCCTACCACCATGATGAATGACCACCAACCAGTTGCCACTATTGGTTGATTTACATTTTGTCATTATAATTGATAATTTATGTTTCAAATATATAACTAAACAGTCTATTATACAAAAAAAAAACATCGTCTATATTACATAACTAAATACCACATTGTATAAAGATATAGATTTTATTGAAACAAATAAGTTAAAAAAGACTAGCTAAAAACAAATGAACAAAACACACTTAATAAATGCATTCACAAATTAAAAGCAACCAAAGGGAATTTAAAATTAATGATTCAGCAATATTTCATGCAAATATTTGCAATACAAGGCTTCAAAACAACTTAGGTTTCCCATCAAAATCAGATGTTATTGCGTCAACCTATTTTATAAAGTCCACAACACTACATTCGTGAACTATGACCAAAAGCGCCACACCATAGGAAACCATGATTTCATTCCATTGTTTAATGTTTGCAACCACCATCAAGAACACGTAAGGACAATACAAACATGCACAAAGAAAGTTCAAATCTCAATGAGGAGGGCATATAATTTTAGAATGAACAATGCCTACTGGCCTGGCCTATTATCTATGTCAGCTTATTACATTGTAATTATGTCACGACCCGAAACTTAGGAAACAAAGGGCCAATGACTTATAAGCCAACAAGGGAACCAATGGTCATCGTAGGTGAAATATTAAGAACATTTATTCTAAATATGCTTAATAATATAACGGATAACACGATACAATCCCTTGGAGCTCAAAACCCAAAACAACAGCTAAGACTTCCAAAGGTAAACATATTCTATATAACTTAACCACTAACTCATAAAACGTAAACGAAAGTCTTCTAAGGTTGTAACCACTTCAACCATGTAGAGAGAGAGAGTTCCTTGAATTTCTCCAGTCAACTCACTATGCCTTGTTTGAAATTGTTAAACAACAGAGTGAGCATAAAGCTCAGCAAGTAACAAATCCGTCAACAAAACAAGGATCAAGCATTATTCAAAAGGCATGAAACACATAAAACATAGATGAAGTTGTTTACTAAAGATTAATTCCGAAAACTCAAGAACGCATCAACTAAACTCGTAGGCCCTAAGCCTCTTGGTTATAGCTGCACATAATCCCTGCAGCTGGGCTCAAAATTGGCTATCATAATTGGGTCCCCGGCCAACTACGGGTTCTAAGGAACGTTCCAAATAGTGCACTAATAACAGAGATGGTATAATCCCCCATCGAGGGCTCAAAGATGTCATTCCCCTTAATCGTAGGGCACAACCCACAAACAAAGTATAAGAAATATATCTCATATTTGCGCATCATAGAACATGATTCAAATCATATTTCCAAACTTCCATAAACCAAAGCATTATAACAGAGCCCAAATTCCTAATTTCACAAACTTAGTCAAAGATGTTTGATCCCCTTTTTAATTTCAAACACATAGAGGGTAAACATGTGGTGCGCAAAACAAGTATTTTGATAATTTAAGAAGCTATTAACATACCAAAACACTTCAACAAAAAGAGTGGAAGTGTTAACGAATGAGTAACTTACAAGAAAAAACAAAGCTTTCCTAAAATCCCAAACACAAACTTTGATTCTCTTCTCCCTCTATTTCCTCAACTCTTATTATTTCTTACTTACAATTAAGAACTTACTACATTTGGATGATTAAAAGAGGAAATGAAGATGGGTATTTATAGAAGAGGGTGAGCTTTGTGGGTGTTCAAAGAAGAGGTATGGCTGAATTTCTAGTAAAAAAAGGGGGGTTTGATTTTCCAAGCCAAAAGAAGAATTTTCTTGGTCAAATCTTGATGTGCTAGTCAATGTTCATGGTTGGGAGCTTGACTTATTTAAAAAAAAAAAAAAAAGAGTTTTCTTAGCAATTTCCTTGGTCTTGCTTGGTGGCTGCCTTATATAACAAAAAATTTCCATTTGCTTAAAATTTAATGTTTATTTTGTTCAAGTACGGGAAGTTTGAAACTAATGAAATAAGTGGACGTTTTGGCTAGAAATTTCAACTAAACTTCGAACAACTACTTGTAGTTTATAGGTAATTTGTGTGGGAAAATATTTAAGTCTTAAAAATTTAAGTTCCTTACAAATTACCTCTTCTAAAGCTAGCTCAGCTGGTAAAGTTTCTAGGGGTGATACCCGAGACCTAGGATCAAATCCCGCCTTCATCAGAGAAAAAGGGGTAGGGGATTTGGGGATATGGCTTCATTAACATGTATAACAAAAATACCTCCTCAGCAGCTGATTTGGGAGACAATGATTGAGTCAATGGAGCAGGCAGTAGAGCTGGCGCATGAGCACAAGGGATTTGGAACTCTTTCACAACTAAATGACTTATAACAGCTTCCACTCCAGCCAGGGTATCGACTCCCTGCACAGTTTAGGAGAATAATTAATTTAGGCATCAAAAGCAATACTAACAAGTGTTCTTTGCTAAATAGGTTTGGTTTGCTGTAATCATTTCCTTATGATATTTTACCAAATGAACACAAATTACATTAGGCGCCCATTTGGAATGCTGAAGACTTCAAGGAAAGAAAAAAGGGTGGAACGTGTTTCCACAGTTTGGTATAAGAGGAAAATGTTCAGGAAAATATAGGATGGAAACACGAGGAAATTTTAATTTAGTTTGGAAAATTCTTGAGAGTAAAATGAAAAGGAAAATCTCTCTCATGTGCTCTAATCTTCAGTATCGATTCTTTTGCAACCAAAGAATCTAGGCATTAACATTCCTGGTTGCCAGGGTTGAACCAAAACTTGGGCCACATTAGTAACATAAAAACAAAGAAAAAAACTGTGGTCCTATTTGATTACCAAAGAAAAAAAAAGAATATGGAAGAAAGTATCTTTATGCATTTGGATCATGGCTCCAGGGAACTCCTAATATGCTACCATTTCATACTTAGAAACAAGATTCATCGTTACGAAGTTAAATTCGCGTTTCAAACGCGTATGAAACTTATAAAAAAAACTCAATTCAATTCAAACAGTGGTTGAATCATTTTGATTAGAAAAGACTTGCTAGATGATTTTTTTGTCTAAATCACTTGATTAAAACAAGGATTTAATCATGTAAATATATTGGATTTTGTTTTCTTAATCATGTCTTGGTGATTACTTAGTATGAACATTATATTGATATGTTTTGCTTCAACAATTCAATTCAATTAATGACTTCCATTAATTCTTTGTATATCCAACATATTATAATACAAACAATCCCTTCACGTTCCCGGTCTTAGAAATGTCTACGATTGCCCGCTCCTTGTTCCCACTCCTACTTCTTGCAACTATAGCTTGGATCAAACAGGGAATAACATTTAAAAGAAGTAAGAAAGAAAATTTGAAGGAAAGCTTAATTGTTATCGAGAATTCAATGGGAGGAAGTTGCCATGAAGTTCCATATCCTCCCTAGACCTCTTCCTACTTACTAGCTAAGGAAGAAGAAGGTAAAAAAACAAATAGAGGAGAACAACTTTTGACATGCTCGAAGCTATTACATGATCACATCCATGGCCAACAATTTCTAGAACAATTAAGAAATAGGAAATAGATATTGTTTACAAAGGAAATCAAAATCTTGCTCACATCCTCCATCTTCCATAGCAAATAACAGCTCGGCTTCTCTCTCAGCACGTACATATTCTCTGGCTGAAGTGGGCATGAGTTTGTATGGCTTTCACACCCACGTCGCTTTGGTCCTTAGCATTTCAACCTGGGTGATGAAAGGTCATGCTAAACCGCACGAATGCCCCGTATTCTCTTAGTTGTTATGGGCTTGGGCCTGCATCTCTCCTAGTTTGTATGAATACTTCTCTTCCAAAGATACCCTTGTTTACAAAATCTAAATTGACAAACCTTTCCCCAAACTCTATTCAATATTCACAGGTTGATTCTTTAGTTGGTGTCCCTTGCCACTTGACCAACACCTTCACAATGGCTTGGTTGTGATATCTGACCATGTGGTGATCAAGGATAGCTTCAGGGCGAATGGCTCGTGTGGGTGAGACGAACAATTTGGGTACTGCGATATCACATTGTTTCGGTCCATGTTGTTTCTGGAGTAGTAAAAGATCGACGGTAGAGCGAATGTTTACTCCCTTTAGAAGGTTTAACCAATAGGTCACGTAACCGATTTTTCCAAAGACCTTAAACGGGACATAATATCATATGGGTAACTTTTGGACCATGCACTTTTGAACCGATGTTGGCTATAGGGATGCAATTTAAGTACATTCGGTCACCTCGGTTAAAGCTTCAATCACTTCTTTTTCAGTCCCCAAGCTGTTTGATTCAGTACAGTGATCCATGAATGTGATGCTTGAGGATCCTAAGTTCTTCCTCTTGAATTTCCAAGCTATAATCCACATGTGAAATCAAAGAACCAATACATAAAGCAAACGGAAAAAATAGAGAAAATTGTCTGCAGACGACCTCAAAGGGGGTGGTGCGTGTGGAGGAGAGAGAATTTATATTGCAGCACCTCTCTACCATTTGACAGCCATCAAACCAGTTTTTGGAAATTCTAGACACATGTAATGACAACAAAACTCTCAAGCAATTAAGCCCTTCTGTCTGACAGGCTATTTGGAAGTGATAAGTAGTGAACGGAGCAAGTCAAACCCCTGTAATCGAAAGAGTTCTTCCAACATGTTACTAGTGAAAATTGGATGTTGGACCCACAGAATTTCACTTGGATCATGTAACCTTAAAATCTCTCGCATGAAAGATAAGCTATAGTAACGGCCAAATAAGGATGCGATAAAGCAACGAAGTCGATATTTACTGAGTCATACAGGGAAAAAACAAAAAAAAAAAAAAACCCCATACTTACTTCCATACCACGCAACTTAGACAAGCATCCGACTAAGTCCACGGAAATTTTGCTCCAAATGCTCTCAAGAATAGGAAAAGGTTGAAGAGACGAAAACGTTGTGGTCTCGTATTTGCAGTGCTGGGAAACCAGACAAATTTTGATGAGATTGTCAATTTTTTTTTAATTATCCTCCTAAAAAAAGAGTAACCACTCATTATTAGGTAGTCGTAAGCCCCGAATGCCCCCTATGGGGAAAGCGTGCATCCACTTGAAGATGCTCATCTTTACCAATCAAAGGGAGCTAACAACCAATTTACCTTTGAGTCAAGTTTTTGGTTTTGTCTTGTGTAGGAGGCATAGAAGACGGGTTTTATTGCAAGTTCAGAATCTAGTGAAAGCAAAAATCAACAGACTGATCCAGTTTAGTTGTGCCATCAAGTTGTTTAAATTGATGAAACGGCAAACATAAGTAGTTCTCCCTTAGCTATGCAAGATAGAGCATCAGCTACGACATTTTCCTTTCCCTTCCCGTTAAAAATATCATAGTTGATGCATACTAATTTGGACCACCATTGATCTTAGAAGGGAGTAGAAACTTGTTCTAATAGGTTTTCCAAACTTTGTCGATTAGTTTGAGTACTACAATGTTGCCAACTCACCTCAGCTGAACAACGGCCAAAAATTCCCATTCATACACTAATTTGGCCCTGTGCTAGGGGAATTGAGTTTTTACTAGGATAAGCAACTAGGTAGCCATATTAAAAGAGTATGGCTTTATTCTGACTCTAGATGGGTCGATCTAAATAACAAAAAACAGCAACATTCAGTTTCTCAATGAGGCTCCCGTCAAGGCAGGGTCTAGAAAAGGTAAAATGTATGTAGCCTTACCCCTTACAGGGTGCTACCCTATAGAAAGGCTGCTTCCAAAGGGCCCTCAACCCTAAAAAGAACATTATTTATGAAATTCAAGTCAAATAAAGCAATAACATGTATTTAAAAAAAAAAAGAAAAACGAAAACAATAGACATACAAGCCTAGGGGCACTATAAATTAACATCTGTGAGCTCTCTCCTAACAGTGTGTTAACCACACGCATTCTCAATTTCCAAACAACTCTATCTAAAGCCATCTCATCATTAAGGTTTAGGTGAGTAAGGTCAATGTCGAATTGTTTCCATCCAACTTTTCTTAGGCTTGCCTCTACCTCTCCAAGTGTGTATTTGTAGCGAACCTTGATGTTCGTTACAAGCTCTAATACCAAATGTCACAACCCTTGGGTGGTGACTCACCGATTAGGGCTCGATGAAGAAGATAGAGTTAGATGAGAGACAGAAATTAGAAATAGATGAGAGTGAAGAAGAAGAAAGCGAGATGAGAAGAAGAAGATTTTTATATTTTCATTGGATGAAAATGAGTACAACCTTGCAAGCTCCTATTTATAGAAACGGCTAGGAATCTTCTAGAATTAGATAAATACAATAATAAAATAAAGCTAAAGATAATCTAGATAAATACAAGGCAAAAATCCAAAAATAGAATGTACAATTGTACTATTGTCCTTTCCCAAAATTGGCGGGCTGGCTGGGTGCTGCGCTGGTGTGGTGAGTTGGCAGAACCTCCCTTGGCTCGCTAGATGCTAGCGCTGGACACGGGACCTCGACAATGTCACAACGCAGGACAAGTCAAGCTCGTGACATTGCCCTCCGCTTCAAACGATCCTTGTCCTCAAGGATCGAAGTCAGGGAACTGACCCCTGACAGATGCCCAGTCCTCCCAAGTGGCGTTGTCCTCTAGCATGTCTTTCCACTAAATCAGCACTTGCTTGACCTTGTGCCCCTTGTGCACTATGGTGCGCTGCTTCAGCATGGCCTGAGGCTTCACCTCAGGACTGCCCCCTTGATCTAGATTCGGTAGCTCCGAACAAAATCACACGTTTTCTCCCAACTTCTTCTTCAGTCTGGACACATGAAAGACAGGATGCACTTGCGATCCTTCAAGCAGCTCTAGTCTATAGGCAACCTCCCCAACCTTGGCTATCACCTTGTAAGGCCCATAGTAGCGCACTGCAAGCTTAAGGTTTCTTGTCATTGCCAAAGAGGTTTAGCGGTATGGTTGAAGCTTCAAGTAGACGAAGTCCCCCACCTTAAAACTCCTCTCAGTCCTACGTGCATCCGCTTGCTGCTTGTAACAGTGTTGGGCCTCCTTGAGATTTTCCTTTAGCAAATTCACCATGACTTGGCATTCATTGGCCAAGTCCTCCACAGCGGTTGACCTAGTGTCACACGGAAGATCCAAAGCTAAGGTGCGAGGCTCATATCCATATAATGCATGAAAGGGCGTGGTCTTGAGCGAGGAGTGATAATTTGTGTTGTACCAATATTCAGCCATCGGTAGCCATTGTGCCCACAACTTGGGCCTATGAAGCGCCATCCCACGCAAATATGACTCGAGGCATTGGTTGACCCTTTCGGTTTGTCCATCAGACTCAGGATGATATGCGCTACTCATGCCCTATCAAGGCGTAGCAGTTCCTTCCAAAACATGCTCTGAAAAATCGCATCTCGGTCTGGTACAATGTGCTTGGCCAGTCCATGCAACCGGTAGACTGTGTTAAGGTAGACTTGAGCCACCTTTGCAGCGTTGTAAGGGTATGTCAGCGTCATGAAGTGAGCATATTTGGTGAAGCGATCCACTACCACGAAAATAGTGTCTTTTTCCCAATGATCTCTGTAGTCCCTCTATGAAGTCCATACTAATGCATTCCCATGCTTGGCTAGGCACGGGCAGTGGCTGAAGTAGCCCAGGGTATGCAACGTTCTCCCCCTTGATTCGCTAGCATGTGTCACATTTGCTCACCCACTCTTGCACTGCATGCTTTAGTTGGGGCCAAAAGAAGAGGCTTTTGACGCGCATTAGTGTGCCCAAGGTGCCTGAGTGGCCCCCCACTGGAGAATCATGCAGCGCCTGTAAAACCTTGTGTCACGACCCCAAACATAGCAAACCAAGGGCCAATGACTTATAAGCCAACAAGGGAATATAGGTGAAATACCAAGAAACTTTATTCTAAATATGTTTAATATTACAACAGATAACACACGATACAATTCTTAGAGTTCAAAACCCAAAACAACATCTAAGACTTCCTAAAGTAAACATACTCCTATATAACCAAACTACTAACTTACCAGACATAAACGAAAGTCTTTTAAGGTGGTAACCACTTCAACCATGTAGAAAGTAAGTTTCTTGAACTTCCCGATCTAGCTTACTATGCCTTATCTGAAATTGTTGAACAATAGGGTGAGCATAAAGCTCAGCAAGTAACGAATCCGTCAACAAAACAAGGATCAAGCATTATTTAAAAGCATGAACACATCAAAACATAGCTGAAATCATTTACTAAAAATTAATTATGAAAGCTTAAGAGCACATCAACTGAATTTTTTAGGCTTTAAGCTTCTTGGTTGTGGCTGCATATAATCCCTGCAACTGGACTCAGAATTGGCTATCATAATTGGGTCCCCGGCCAACTACAGGTTCTGAGGAACATTCCAAATAGTGTACTAATAACAAAGTGTGTATAATCCCCCATCGAGAGCTCACAAATGTCTTTCCCCGTCATCGTAGGGCACAACCCACCAAACAAAGTACAAAATATGTCTCATATTTGCGCATCATAGAATAGAACATGATTCAAATTATATTTCCAAAATTCCATAAATCAAAGCTTTATAACATAGCTCGGATTCCACATTTCACAAACTTAGTCAAAAATGTTTGATCCCCTTTTTAATTTCAAACACAAAGAGGGTAAACATGTGGTGCACAAACAAGTATTTTAAGAATTTAAGAAGCTATTAACATATCAAAATATTTTGACAAAAGAGTGGAAGAGTTAACGAATAAGTTACTTACTTGTAGCAATACGGCTCCCTTGAAATCCTAAATTATAAGTTTACTTTCCTTAATCTTCAATTCTTAGTACTTAATTACTTTAGGTGGAGAAAATGTTGAGTTCGATGGTTTAGGGTTGGGTAAATGTGCTATTTATAGGAGGGGTTGCTTCCACTACTTGATCCCTACTTGCTCCCTACTCCAAGCTCATGCTTGCTCCCCACTCCTTTGATCTTTTTTTTCTTTTCCCTTGTTCCCACTCAAATACATACATATATACACATACGCACATACATACACACATACTTAAATACATGTAGGCATATTATGATATATATAATTAGAGGTCAAATTGAGTTTGCTAAATACCAAAGGTTAGACTAATAGGCAAGGATTTTTTTTTTTTTTTTTTTTTTTTTTGTTTAATTCCTTACATTCTTCTCCCCGTAAAAGAAGTTTCGTCCTCGAAACTTATGTAACTGTATCACCAAACAGAGAAGGATATTTGGTGCGCATTTCATCTTCATGTTCCCAAGTTGCTTTTGCTTCACTATGATTACTCCAAAGAACCTTTATTAATCTCAAGGTTCGAGACCGTAGCACTTGCTCCTTTTGTTCGATGATTTTTACAGTCTCCTCTTAATTGCAAAGGTTCATGCTGTAATACATGGTTTGGATCGGGCACATACTTCCGTAACATGGACACGTGGAACACGTTATGTACGCCGGATAAAGATGGTGATAGTGCTATTCTATAAGCTACTTCACCCACTTTCTCAAGGATTTCAAACGGACCAATGTACCTTGGGCTTAACTTTCCTCTTTTGCCAAATCTCGTTACACCTTTAGTTGGAGACACTTTCAAGAAGATATGGTCCCCTACTTCAAAATTCAATGGTCTTCTTCAAACATCTGCGTAACTTTTCTGACGACTTTGAGCCGTTCGAAGTCTTTCTCTGATTAACTGAATCTTCTCTACTGTAATTTGTAGGATTTCAAGACCCAAAGGTTTCCTATCACCTATGTCGTCCCAATACACAGGTGATCTGCACTTCCTCCCATATAATGCTTCATAAGGAGCCATGTCAATGCCGGAGTGCTAGCTATTATTGTAAGAGAACTCAATTAGTGGCAAATGATCATCCCAGCTTCCTGCTAAATCCAAAACGCATGCTCTAAGCATATCCTCGAACACTTGAATTGTCCTTTCAGATATCCCATCTGTTTGAGGGTGGAAGGTTGTACTGAATGCAAGTTTGGTACCTAATGCCCACTGTAGACTTTGCCAAAATTGTGAGACGAAACGAGGGTCACGATCAGAAACGATAGATACTGGAACACCATGCAATCGGACAATCTCATGCAGGTATAACCTGGCAAGTTTGTCCAGGTTGTAGGTGATCTTTATGGGTAAAAAGTGGGCTGATTTAGTCAAACGATCTACAATTACCCAAACTGCATTATGCCCCCTTGCTATTCTTAGAAGCCCGACTACGAAATCCATTGCAATATTATCCCATTTCCATTCTGGTATAGGCAATGGTTTAAGCTCACCTGCTGGCTTTTGATGTTCCGTCTTGATTTGCTGACATGTCAAGCATTAAGCCACAAATTGAGCAATGTCCCGCTTTATATTGTTCCACCAGTATCTTTCACGAAGGTCATGATACATTTTCGTTCCACCAGGATGCACGAAATAACTCGAGCTATAAGCCTCTTCTAGTAATTCCTTCTTCAACTGAGAATCATTAGGAATACATAGCCTTCGTTCCCCAAATGTCAGGGAACCGTCTTCATGAATCCTGAATTTGGTTTCTTAACCGCTGTCCACATTATTGCAGATTTTACACAATTGAGCATCAACCTTTAGGGCATCTTTGATCCGTTCTATTAGGGTCGGCCGAACTTTTAGCTGAGCAAGAGAGCTTAAATTGTTCCGCACTTTGACTTCAATATCCAGCCTTTGCAGGTCTTCAAGGATGCACTTTTGCTTTGTCAACAGACATGCCATATTTTCCACATTTTTCCTACTCAGGGCATCTGCGACCACATTTGCTTTTCCTGGGTGATAATGAATGGTGAGGTCATAATCCTTTAGCAGTTCTAGCCACCGACGTTGCCTTAGATTCAATTTCGTTTGGCAGAAAATGTACTTAAGACTTTTGTGATCGGTAAAAATATTACATGAAATCCCATACACGTAATGTCTCCAAATTTTGAGCGCGAAAATTACTGCAGCAAGTTCTAAGTCATGAGTTGGGTAGTTCTGCTCATAGGACTTCAATTGACGGGAGGCGTATGCAATAACTTTGTCGTGTTGCATCAAGACACAACCGAGTCCTCTTCTCGAAGCATCGCAGTATATCGCAAATCCCTCACTGCCAGAAGGAATCGTTAAGATAGGAGCAGAAATGAGGCGTTGCTTGAGTTATAGGAAGCTCTTTTCGCACTCTTCATTCCATTTGAATTTAGCACTCTTTCGCATCAATTGAGTCAGGGGAGATGCAATCCTAGAAAATCCTTCCACGAATTTACGGTAGTATCCAGCCAAACCAAGGAAGCTACGAACCTCAGTCACATTAGTAGGTTTGGCCCAGTTAATGATGGCCTCAACTTTTTGTGGATCTACTTAAAGTCCATCGCTTGATATCACATGACCTAAAAACGCTACCTTCTCTAGCCAAAACTCACACTTTTTGAACTTGGCATAGAGCTAGTTTTCTCGAAGAGTTTCAAGGACAATCTTTAAGTGCTTCTCATGCTCTTCCAGATTTTTCGAGTATACCAAAATGTCGTCAATGAATACTACCACAAACATCTAAATATTGCTTGAAAACCCTATTCATCAAGTCCATAAAAATAGCAGGTGCATTAGTCAATCCAAACGGTAACACTAAAAACTCATAGTGCCCATATCATGTCCTAAATGTTGTTTTAGGTATGTCCTCTTCCTCGATTTTGAGCTGCTGAAATCCTGATCGAAGATTAATTTTGGAAAAGACCTTTGAACCTTGCAACTGGTCAAATAAATCATCAATCCGTGGGAGGGGGTACTTATTCTTTACCGTCATTTTGTTTAACTCTCGGTAATCTATATAGAGTCTCATACTACCATCTTTCTTTTTCACAAACAGAACAGGTGCACCCCATGGAGATACACCTGAATGAATGAATCCTTTGTCCAACAGTTCTTGTAACTGTATCTTTAATTCCTTTAATTCAGTAGGGGCCATCCTGTATGAAGTCTTAGAAATAGGTGCAGTCCCTGGCACAAGGTCAATAGAGAAGTCTATCTCTCTATCTGGAGGCAAGCTAGGAATGTCTTCCGGAAATACGTCTAGGAAGTCTTTAACAACAGCGATATCCTCTAACTTAGGACTCTCTTTGGCGACTTCTCTAACAGAACACATAGATCCTTTACATCCTTTCTTTATAAGTCTACGAGCTTGTAAAGCGGATACTGTGGGTGGAGGACTTTGGCGACTACTACCTTGGAATGCAAACTCAGTTTGGCCCGGAACGCAAAATGTCACCTTCTTTGCTAAACAGTCAACAGTCGCATGATATGTCGCAAGCCAATCCATGCCGAGAATAATGTCAAAATCATGAATATCTAGGACAATTAGATTAGCTGGTAGAATCCTATCTTCAATTCGAATTTTACACTCCCTACATACATGTCTAGCGATAATAGAGTCTCCCGTTGGCGTTTCCACACATATTTCGATATCTAAGTGCACAGGATTTATGCCAAGTTTTTAGGCTAGTGAAGGAGACACAAAGGAATGTGTTGATCCAGAATCAAATAGTGCGTGAGCATAAAGCGAGAATAGACATAAGGTACCTGTCACCACAAAGTTAGAGCCTTGCACCTCTTGTTCACTTAGAGCAAAAACTCTACCTTAAGCCTAAGTCCTTTTTTTTTTTTCAAATTTTTGCATGCTTTACTTGTTGTGGTTGCTTTTAGTGCCATTTGTCATATCTGGGCAATTTGCAATCCGATGTTCCATGCTACCACACCTAAAGCAAGCTCCTGTCTTTCTATAGCACTCATTTCCAGCATGGAACCTGCCGCATACATAGCATTTACGGTTCTTGGAAGAGTTTTTGTTGTTGAAAGCCGGAACATTTTGCTCTTTCCAGGAGTTCGTGTCTCCTTGCGATGTTGTGTTGACTCGATCCTTCCTTTTTACGTCTCTAGCTTGTTATTTTTCTTTGAGTTCCCTCTCAACCACAAAAGCAGTATCGACCACGTCTCAGTAGGTCTTGCGTCGAAGAGGTACTGCACGAAGCTTGATATCCGGCCTTAGTCCTCTTTCGAACTTTCTGGCTCTAGTGTAGGCATTCGGAATCACATGGGAAGCAAAAGGAGATAGTTCGGTGAATCGCTTCAAATAATCATTTAAAGACATGTTGTCTCCTTGCTTTAGATCTATGAATTTAGCCGCCTTTTGCTCTCTTAGCACTTCTAGGAAAAATTTAGCATTGTAGAGTTCCTTGAAATTCTCCCATGTCTCTGTTTCAGGAAGTTGTGATTTGGATAATTTCCACCAATCTTTTGCCCGATCTCGCAGCATAAAGGCACTAAATTTAACCTTTTGCGAGTCAGTACACTCTAATACTTCAAAGTACTCTTCTATCTCATTCAGCCAGTCAAGGGCTTGTTGAGGATCTCCATCACCAGCAAAAGATGGCGGATTCATGCTTTTGAACCTCAGAGTAGCTTTATGAGCTTCCGAAGCGCCCTCATCGCGCATCACATCTTTAGAGGTCTCTCCGTTGACGTGCATGCCAATTTGCTTAGCTGATTGCTAAATAAAATTTTGCGCCAAATTTTCGAGTAAGGAAGCATCAAAGTTCCCACTACTATTTGCCCCAGCTTGGTTAGGCCATTTTCTCCGGGCATATTGAAGTATGGGTACATCCTCATTATCATCTGAAGGGTTTGATGGACGCTTCAACTTCTTATCTTATACAAACCTGACAGACCAAGCTTTAGTATTAGAAGATGATATGTATATCCAAAGATGTTTTGACGTAAACTCTAATGGGGATGCAAACTAAATAAGGTTCCCAAAACCCACTAGGCTAGAAACTTGCTCTGATACCATCTTGTCACAACCCCAAACATAGCAAACGAAGAGCCAATGACTTATAAGCCAACAAGGGAATGTAGGTGAAATACCAAGAAACTTTAATCTAAATATGTTTAATATTACAACGGATAACACACGATACAATTCTTGGAGTTCAAAACCCAAAACAACAGCTAAAACTCCCTAAAGTAAACATATTCCTATATAACCAAACTACTAACTTATCAGACATAAACAAAAGTCTTTTAAGGTGGTAACCACTTCAACCATGTAGAAAGTAAGTTTCTTGAACTTCCCGATCTAGCTTACTATGCCTTATCTGAAATTGTTGAACAATAGGGTGAGCATAAAGCTCAACAAGTAACGAATCCGTCAACAAAACAAGGATCAAGCATTATTTAAAAGCATGAACACATCAAAACATAGCTGAAATCATTTACTAAAAATTAATTCTGAAAGCTTAGGAGCACATCAACTGAATTTTTTAGGCTTTAAGCTTCTTGGTTGTGGCTGCATATAATCCCTGCAACTGGACTCAGAATTGGCTATCATAATTGGGTCCCCGGCCAACTACAGGTTCTGAGGAACGTTCCAAATAGTGCACTAATAACAGAGTGTGTATAATCCCCCATCGAGAGCTCAGAGATGTCTTTCCCCGTCATCGTAGGGCACAACCCACCAAACAAAGTACAAAATATGTCTCATATTTGCACATCATAGAATAGAACATGATTCAAATCATATTTCCAAAATTCCATAAATCAAAGCTTTATAACATAGCCCGGATTCCACATTTCACAAACTTAGTCAAAAATGTTTGATCCCCTTTTTAATTTCAAACACATAAAGGGTAAACATGTGGTGCACAAACAAGTATTTTGAGAATTTAAGAAGCTATTAACATATCAAAATACTTTGACAAAAGAGTGGAAGAGTTAACAAATAAGTTTCTTACTTGTAGGAATAGGGCTCCCTTGAAATCCTAAATTATAAGTTTATTCTCCTTAGCCTTCAATTCTTAGTACTTAATTACTTTAGGTGGAGAAAATGTTGAGTTAGGATGGATTGGGGTTAGGTAAATGTGCTATTTATAGGAGGGGTTGCTTCCACTACTTGCTCCCTGCTCCAAGCTCATGCTTGCTCCCCACTCCTTTGATCTTTTTTTTCTTTTCCTTTGTTCCCACTCAAATACATATATACATACACATACACATACACATATACATACATACATACTTAAATACATGTAGGCATATTATGATATATATAATTACAGGTCAAATTGAGTTTGCTAAATACCAAAGGTTAGACTAATAGGAGAGATTTTTTTATTTTTTTTTCAATTCCTTACACCTTTTCCCTGAGCTCGGTAGCACTGCCCACATAGATGCGCCCCTTATAACGTAGTACCCCGCTCTTGTAAGAGTAATGATTGTTGCTCTCCGGGTCAATTACCAGCTGCGCAATCAGCTTTGTTGCATGCGCATCACCTTCGTAGGACTCAGCCACCTCACGCATCCATAAAGGAACCACGGATGTCATCAGCGCACAAGCCGTGCTCTCGCTATCCTCAACACGCCTTGACAACGCATCTGCGGCCCTGTTCTCAGCACCCTTTTTGTACAAGATTCGGTACGTCAAGCCCATAAGTTTGGACAACCCTTTTTGCTGCAGCTGTGTGGTCACCCGTTGCTCCAAGAGATGGTGCAAGCTTGCATTGTCTGTTTTGATGATGACGGAATTGTCCCATAAGTAATGTCTCCATTTCTCCACTGCCATAAGAACAGCCATCAACTCCTCGTAGACTGAAAGCCCCAAGTGCCTTGGGCTTAAGGCCTTGCTCAAATAAGCTAAGGGCCTCCCTTCTTGCATTAGCACCGCCCCTATGCCTACACCGCAAGCATCGGTCTCCAATATGAAGGGCTTGCTAAAATCTAGCAGGGCCAACATGGGCGCTGTGGTCATGGCTTGTTTCAGAGCCTCAAATGCGCGCTGGGTCTCTTCGATCCACTTGAACTCCCCTTTCTTGAGGAGATTGGTCAGAGGTTCACTGATGGCCCCATAACCTTTCGCAAATTTTTTGTAATAACCGGTGAGCCCAAGGAACCCCCTAAGGCCTCTCACATTCTTCGGTCTTGGCAAGTCTCTCATAGCCTCTATTTTCCCGAAATCTGTTGCCGCTCCTTCTTGGGAGATCACATGCCCAAGATACTCCACACGGTCCTTGCCAAAGGCGCATTTGCTGCGCTTGGCATACAAGCAATGCGCGCACAGTGTCTCCATCACCCTGCCCAAGTGCTCTAGGTGCGCTATCAAGTTTGGGCTGTAGATGAGTATGTCATCGAAGAAAACGAGCACAAACTTGCGCAAGAACTCTGCAAACACCTCGTTCATTAATGCTTGGAAAGTCGCGGGTGCATTAGTCAAACCGAAAGGCATGGCCCTGAACTCGTAGTGGTCCTGGTGTGTCCTGAAGGCCGTTTTATATCTGTCCTCCTCCTTAACCCTTATCTGATGGTAGCCTGCCCTCAAGTATAGCTTGGAGAAGATGCTGCCACCCTTGAGTTCATCTAGAAGGTCATCAATCACCGGCATTGGAAAATTGTCTTTGATGGTGATGCTATTGAGCTGGCGGTAGTCAACACAAAACCGGTAGGTTCCATCCTTCTTCCTCACAAGTAAAACCGGGGATGCAAAGGAGCTCCTGTTGGGTCTGATGATGGAGGAAGCTAGCATCTCATGCACTTGTTTTTCTATCTCATTTTTCTAGTGGTGAGGGTAACGGTAAGGCCTTGCATTCACAAGAATGCCATGCCATAGTCATACGCACGCTCAGGAGGCAGCGCACTTGGTGCTCTGAACACGTCCTCATAGCTGCGCAACAAATGCGCAATAGCTGGATGAATGCACTCCTCGGTTTCTTCTATAGCGGTCGCCATAAACAGGTGCCCTATCCCGCTTCCCAGTCTTTTCTTCAAAAACTTCTTGATGCCTTTCTCAAAGATGGATTGCAAGGCTGCTTGCTCAACCTTGCCTTGTAAGTGCACCGGTTTTCCATTTTTGACACACAAAAATTTCAAGTTTGTGAAGTCAATGGTGATGAGCCCATAGCGCTACAGCCAGTCAACACCGAGCACCACGTCACTACCCCTTGACTCCAAAACCCTCAAGTCATCTGTGAACATGGTTCCCTGGACCTTCCATTTCAGCTGCGCACACTTTTGATAGCTAACTAAACTCTCTCCGTTTGCCACTGTCACTGTCATGACTACCATGGGCACCATGTCCAGCCTCAGCTCCTGGACTACCTGCGCTTCTAGAAAACTATTGGTGTTGCAACTATCCACCAAAATGGTGACAGCCAGTTTCTTTATGGAGCCCTTCAATCGCAAGGTGTTGTCGGTGATGCGCCCGGATAGCGAGTTCATAGAAATTTCCATGACACCATCTCCTTCTTGGGGTGCCTCTTCCTCTATGTCTTCCAACTCATCTTCCACCACCTCTTCTTGACCTTCCATGCTTTGCAATTATTTATTTTTGCAAACATGGCCAGGGAAGTACCGTTCATGGCACTTGTAGCATTGGCTCGATTCGCATCTAAGAGGATAGGTCCCATTAGAAACCACGGATCCACTCTTTGTTGCCCGGGCTTTGACACGGTAGCTTGGGAGTGTGAGTTGCTCTGGAATGACACGGCTTGTCCCGACTTGAATGAGGACCCGGGTTTGGCATTGGACGTCAGCACGGCCCCTTTATACGGTCCCTGCTTGAACCCGCTGGCACTCTTGATCTCAGCGATGGCCACTTCTTATAACCTGGCCTGTTCAAAAGCGGAGCTCCGGTCTAGTGGGTGACTGGCCTTGACAGCAGCCCTTATAGCGGGCTCAATCCACTCACAAAGCTTGAGACAAAGTATGCCTCACTCAAGGAAGGATGATAAATGAGCATCCAGCCCTTAAGCTCAGCAAAACTGGACTGGTATTCCTCCACGGTCCCTGATTGCGAAGCCTTGCTGAATTCCTCCACTACATCTTGAAACGATTTGTCACCAAACCACTTGCACAACTCTTCTAAGAAAAAATGCCAAGTCATGCGTGGATGTTGAAGTTCCAAGGCATGGAACCAAACGTCCCCATGATCATGCATGTGGCATGCAGCAATGTCCACCCATTCCTCTAATTTCTCCATAAATCTCTCAATACTCTCTTCTCCCTCAATCTTCTTCCTCCCTCTTCTTCTGAGTGCTTTCCTCCCTCTTCTTCTGAGTGCTTCTGTTCTCTCTCCTTTCTACTTCTAATCTCCCACTATTCCTCTCAATTTTCCCTCTCTGTTTCTTCCCTTGTGCTAATTCATGAATGTTTTGGCCTACTTGCATCATTGAGCAATAACAGATTGTGAGGCTCCCAGATGCATTCAGGAACTACTTTGAGTGCAAGTCTGCAGGGAAAAAACAAAGGAGATGTACAGAATTGAGTTGAACACCGCCAGCAGAAGTGCCACACAAGATGTAGAGTGATGATGAACACTGCCCACACAAACGCCTTGTTCTGCAATCCAGGGCTCTATTTGCATCACTCGGCCTAAGACTGAACTGGACTAAATTACTTATAACTTGGTTTGATCCTTAATCCTTGATGACCCTCAGCGTAAACTGAAATGGTAATTCGACCAAAGACATGATCACACACATCCAATTACTGTTTACTCTGATCCATAATCCTTGATTTGAATATTTTATTAGTCTTTAGTCTATAGTCTACTTAGCTTGGATTTGGAGTAATGAACATATTTAAAATGTTAACTAACCATCCAATCCAATCCAGCATGCATATATTATTTGGCCTAGCTATTGGTCCACTTTTAAAATCCTTCAATCCCAAATTAAGCTACTATGATTCTTTTCAAACTTTCCTATATTTTAAGAGGAAAGTAGGGTTCTCACAATTAACTAAAGTTTCTATAACATTGCCCTCAATACTATGTTTCCATTGCGTTTTCGATAACTCCCAAACATAAAACAACATTTTTCTTCATATTTTGCTTTCCACGAAATTTCCAGGATTTAAAATGGGGCCTAAACGAGATATTTATGAGAAATATGAATTGAAAGATGTAAAATCTTGCTAAACTGAATGCCAGACACACAAGTAGGGGTGGCAAATGTGTCGTTTCATGTCGTGTCGTGTCGTGTCGTGTTCGTGCTATGCGAGGGGTCTTAAGAATAGGGTCAACCCAAACCCAAACCCGACCCGTTTATTAAACGGGTTAAGAACTCTGAACCCTTACCTAACCTAATTATTAAACGGGTAAGCCGCGGGTTACCCATTTAATTACATTGGTAACTTTTTTTCATTAAATGCTAGTTTTTCAGCTTACAAACATATTAATAATGTACTTCATGGTTAATAATACCAATAAATACTTGTTATATCTATAACTATTAAAATAAGCTATCAAATTAATATTACTAAATATAGTCCAATTATCTTAACTCAAAAAATATATATATAATAACAATGATGTATTAGTTAAATGCCTAACAAAACTATACAAACGGGTCGATCGTGCCGAAAACGGGTTATATGGATCAAACTCAAATTCAACCCAATTACCTAAACGGGTTAAACGGGTCAACCCAAATTCAACCCGGCTTCAAAACCCCCGACCCAAACTTGCTATCTCCGTGTCGTGTCCGTGTCATATTATCGTGTCGTGTCAGATTTTGCCAGCCCTACACACAACCAAAACAGTACTCTGTACCTTTCCCTGACGGTAATCATCCATATCATTAATGTCATCATCTGGAAAACGCCCCACAACAGCAACAGCATTCACTTGTGATCTATGTACTAACGTATGTACGGCCCGCCGTAGTGAATCAGGATGCTTAATCCTCCCTGTTGATTGCCAAGTCTTTGGATCAATCCACTTTTCAACCTACACCATGCGATAATTGTAACATAAAAAGGCAAAGAAATGTTAGCAAGCTAGGGCCTATATGGTATCTTTTCTATTTGTAGTTTTTGGTTTTTAAGAAGCTAAAACCCCATATTTTAGAAAAAATTGTGTCTTCTTTTTGGCTTTTTTTTTTTATTTTTAGTTTTTACTATTTTCAGTGATCACTAAACACAGAAAAACAAAAACAAGAAAAACTTGTTCTCAAAACCCAACTTTAGTGTCTCAAAAATTATAAATGTTCTCAAAACCCAACTTTTAGTGTCTCAAGAATTAAAAAATACAAACAAATGAACAGAACTATCAAATAAACACTACATGTTATCTCGATGAAGAGAATGTTAAATTGAACTTAAAGAAACATTTAGATAAATTTTACATCTAGGAATATAAAACAGAAGAATTTGTGAGATGTCCTAGTACGATCCTCTCAACAAACTCACAATAAAGGATCTCTAAAGCTTTAATGCCCAAAGCCGCAAATAATCCCAAGCAATTTATGGACCAATATCTGTACGGTCATCAACCACTAAAAAGCCCTCTATGCTTAGAAGGATATATGAAAACTTTAATAGTACAAAATTTGAAGGGCCAATGCTTTAAACAAGTCTAAGCAGCACATTTGCTTGGAATACCCCAATAGAGCTAAAGAATGCTCTATAACCTGAAAACCCCAATTATTGCAGCCACAATTAACTTATTGGCCTTCACTATTACGTACTTAAGATCATTGGTAAAACTTTGTTTCAAAGATATCTAGTTCACAACCAAAACCAAAGATACCTCTAAACATTCATCTGTGACAATGTATTCTACAATTGGCAATCCAAGCGAAGCCCTTGCAGCATCAGCAGCCTGCAAATGGCGCATTTGAAGCTCTGTCTCTATCGCAGCATCTAGAACCAGTCCCACCTGGTTAACATCACTCCCATCAATGTAATAATATATGCTGCATTACAAGCATATTTTCTGTTGAATACAACTTCAGTTGTGCCACAGAATGCACTAGTTAACAGGTTAAACAACAAACTTGAGAGGGACACCTTATTCTGGTGAACTGGATGAAGTGCCCAAGCACCTTCTGCAAACCGATCAAGAGCATAACCTTCAACATACAATACATTTGGCATTGGCCAGAATAGCATGGCAGCATTCAAAACCTGCATCATTGACATTAGGAACCGACTTGAAGAACACAGTATACACATGCAGAGTGGCAACTCAAAGAAAACACAATCAGGTACTGATATTCAGTTATCTATCTATTCTACTGAATGTGATTTTTTCCGCACATAATGTGCATTATATGGAACAACCAGAGTGACGATGCAGTTTCAAACATAAGGAAAATCTCCCCCAGCAAGCATATTATAAGATCTTATGAATGTTTCACCCTAGTTAATTATAGACAAGAAATGTTCACTGCAACATGACAATCTCTAAAGAAATTTATTTTCTCCATCATGTATTGTATCTTCTCAGTTACAATTTCAAGAAATATATTTTCTCCATCATAAGGGGCTTCTCAGTTACAATTTCCAGGTGTCATTATACTTCTTCACTCAACGATGACATCTTGGGATATCCTAGTTCTCGTCCAGGTAAATAAAGATCTACAAATCATTGCATGGAAATTACTCGCCCCTGGTAGGCTGAGCTGATCAGAGTAACATAATAGCCATAATGATAGAATATGAACCACTTTGCATAATCATCGACATAAGGAGGAGGAAGGGCGAAATAGAGATTCGGAGAGTGAATTAGAGAGGAAGAATAGAAGAGGGAAGTATAGGGGTAGTGGAAACGAAGAGGAAATTCAGGGAAAAGGGAGGAATATTTGTGCTCATGAAAATCAACTATTTGCTTACGCAAATGATGTATTCAAGAGCCCTATTTATAGAGTAAGGTTACCTCATGAACTAGAGTCCTAAAGTAACCAGACACCCATCAACTAACAAGTAAAACTAAATAAATCTGGGAAAAAAAAAAAACCCAGACACAACGAGAAAATCACCAATCAATTCAAAAGATCTAACAAACAATTGTAAGTCAAAAAATTCAGAATAGAAAGTTAGTTCTATAACTAGCTACAACAAACCGATGAAGTTCATCTTCCCTTTGTATTGTAAATCTTCGTAAATCTTCAATGTGTTGCATCACTCTTCCTAGAGTGAGAGAACTCATCTCTTGCAAGTGAGACAGAAGATACAACTCCAAGAGATCTGGATCAAAATGACAAAGCCATCTTGCTTATCCATGAGGCCTCATGCTCTGAATGGGAAAGCAATGCATGCCACAAGCTGAGGAAGTAGCAAGCAATGAAATAAATATGCCTCTACTTGCCATTATAAATATTACTTTGCACCGCTCCAATGGTCGCTCGTGAGTCACAATGCAATATTAAAGGTGTGGGCTTCCCCCATAATGGAATGTCTTCCAGCACATTTCCTAGCCATTCAACTTCCAAAACTGCCATTTTTAGTGCAATAATTTCAAACTCCATGATTGATTGAGCAATATAGGTCTGTTTAAATGATTTCCAAGATGTAACACCATTAGCAAGCACAAACACGTAGACATTATAGAATGAATTTCATCAATATTAAACATCCAACTAGCATCACAGTATCCCTCTAACATTCAAGGAACCTCTTACAGTGTAGAACCCAGTCCATGGTACCTCGAGGATACCTTAACAACCTAGTCCAAGCATTTCAGTGCTCAACACCCGGATTATGCGTGTAACGGCTAAGTCTACTAACGGCATAAGTAATAGCAAGACGAGTGTAGTTCATTAACAACATTATTCTACCAATTATCTTAGTGTATTCAGCCTATAATACAATATCTCTTGTGTTTCTTTTCAAGTGAATACCAGGGTCATATGGAGTTTTAGTAGGCTTGTCGTCAAAACGACCAAACTTTCTTAATATTTTCTCCACGTAGTGGGACTGACTTAAAGTCAAACCCTCAGGTGCTCTAGTTATTTTCACCCCAAGCATCACATGAGCCTCACGGGGTCTTTCATATCAAAACATGAATTCAAGAAAGACTTTATAGTATTTACAACTTTCAAACCCCTGAAAAGATAAGCATGTCATCAACATACAGACAGATAACACGCAAAGATTATACTCGTGCTTAGAATACACACAAGCATCACCACTATTTACAACAAAACCAGACGTGACCAAGGTACAATCAAATTTTGGGTTATTTACATTTTTAGTAACCCGACAATTTTGGAAATAATAAAACGGATCACTAAGTTTTTTTTGTATTAATAAAAAGGCTCCTCTCTCACGTGATGACGTCATTTTCCTTTGACAAAGTTGATGTGACAACTGTTTTTTTATTAATGCTACTATAAAATGATAAAAAGATACCCGTCAACAACCATATTTTTAAACAAATTAAGCGAAAACAAAAAGTTTCTACATAATACATCATATCAAATTTCACTCTTATAAAGTACGAAAATGGTATTGAAGGGTAGTTTTGTTATTTTATTGTAGCACTGATAACAAAACAGTTGTCACGTTAGCTCTATCAATGGAAAATGACATCATCACGCCGGAAATGGGCCTTTTTATTGAAACGACAAAATCTTAGGGGCCTTTTATTAATTTAAAAAGGTACCAAAAACACTGGGATTACTAAAATGTAAATAACCCTCAAAATTTTAATGTTTTTGTTTATGAGCTTGTTTAAGGCCATATAAGGATTTTACAGGCTTGCATAATTTATGCTCCATACCAGGAACCTCAAACCCCTCAGGTTGTTCCATATAGATTTCCTCCTTAAGATCACCATTCAAGAAAGCGATTTTTCTGTCCATTTGATGTACTATAAGATTATGTATGGATACTAGAGCTAACAAGACTCTTACAATGACAATCTTAGTTGTAGGTGAGTAAGTATCAAAGAAACTAATACCTTCCTTTGGTCACTAGCTTGTCCTTAAATTTGTCTATAGACCCGTCAGTCCTCAACTTCTTCTAAACACACATTTACACCATATTGGTTTGCATCCCCTAAAAAAATCCACTAATGCCCAAGTATTATTATTCATTATAGAGTCTAATTCATTATTAATGGCATCTCTCCAAAATGGAGCATCTATAGTTCTCATTGCCTCGTCACATGTTCCGAGATCTTCCTCTAACATGAATGCACTAACAACATGCTCATCAAAATCATGATGTTCAAAAAAGAAAGCAATGATGAAGTCAGGTCCGAAACTAGTCTCAATTCGAACTCTCTTACTTCTTCATAAGTTCGAACCTCAGGTTCAGGGAGCCAGTGACTAGATGAGGATGTAGATATAGCAGGGAAAAAAGCAAGTAATGAAACATGTGTCGATTCTTTCATAGGAAATTTATGCTCAAAAAATTCAACATCTCGTGATTCCTTTATTTTAACAAACCTAGAGCACGAGTCGTTTATTGGCATGAATTTATTGCATCACTTTTCATAGCATAACCAACAGTGATGACATCTCCAGCTGTATGACCTATTTTACTTCTTTTGAACTTAGGAACCCCAACTTTAGTTAGACATCCCCACACTTTGAGGTATTTAAGGTTAGGCGCACAACCCTTTCATAGTTCATACGGTGTTTTATCTAACTTTTTAAGTGGAACCCTATTAAATACATGACATGCAGATAACATAGTTTACCCCCACCAGCTCAAGGGTAAGCCTGAGCCAATTAGCATGGCGTTCATCATCTCTTTACATAGTTCTCTAATTTTCGGCTATACCTTTCTGTGGGGGTTTAAAAGGGGCTCAGAGTTTGTGAATTATGCCGAGTTCTTCACAATATTTCTTAAGGAAGGTAGCATCATACTTACCTCCTCCATCAGACCTAATTCTTTTGATTCTACTGTCTAATTAGTTTTCGACTTCGGCTTTACATTGAGGAACATCTCGTCAGCTTCATCTTTTGCGTATAAGAGATACACATCTCAAGTGATCATCAATGAATGTGATATGATATCTTTTACCACCTCTACTTATGGTGTTCTTGAAATCACCTAGATCACTGTGTACCAGTTCGGGTGAGCCAGACATTCTTTCTACTAATTTGTTAAGGACCTTTCAGGATGCTTGGCCACATTTGTCAGGTTCGGTTAGACTACAATCAAGAACTAAACTCATTTGTTTAAACCTCTTAACCTAGCTATATTTTACATGTGCGAGCCTAACATGCCACAAATCTAAGGATTAAACGATATAACCAAAACTGGAACCAATTTTATTCGTGTCATTCAAAACATCAAGTACAAAGAAACCACCATTACAAAAATCTTTCCCGGCCAAATTGGTGTTTTTAGTGATAAACGGCTTATCGGATTCAAAAGTTAACTTACAGCCTGCTTTATTTTACATGTGCGAGCCTAGCATGCCACAAATCTAAGGATTAAACGCTATAACCAAAACTGGAACCAATTTTATTCATGTCATTCAAAACATCAAGTACAAAGAAACCACCATTACAAAAATCTTTCCCGGCCAAATTGGTGTTTTTAGTGATAAACGGTTTGTTGGATTCAAAAGTTAACTTACAGCCTGCTTTGTTCAATAAAGCACTCGAAACTAAATTCTTACGCAAGTCAGGAATATACAGCACATTTTGTAAACATTAAAACTTTTCAGAGTTCAGCTTAAGGAGGACCTTTCCCTTGCCATGGACAGGGATTGAACTAGAGTTGCCCATGAACACATTCCCCCCCCCCCCCCCCCCCCCCGACTTTCTCATATTCTTACAATAGGTCATTATTAGTGCAGATGTGCCTCATGGCACTAGTATCTCATATTCCCAACCATGTTCAACTTAGAGATTATAGTGACAAACACGTCTCCGCCCTCACTGAGATTTGCCGAGGGCCTGTGTACTTGAGCTTTCCAGGTCCGAACCCTTCTTGCAATCCCTCAAAGTGTGACCACTCTCGCCACATGCAAAGCACGTCCTCTTGATCCGCTTCTTGCCTTTATTGTGCTTATACATCGCCCTCTTTCCTCAATAATGGCTTTTTTGCTGTTAAAATCGTTCTGCCGACTATTGAATCTTCCCTTGTTCCACGATTTCCTGTACTTGTCCTTTCTTCCTACATTTCTCGATTCCACAAGGTTAGAAGCCAAGAAGGAATGTCTAGAGGACTTCCTCTTGGTTCGTTTCCAGTTCTAATCCTCCAGATCGATATGGGAGATCAGTTCCTGCAGAGTCATATCCTTTTTCTTGTGTTCTAGTTGTTCCTTGTAAAGTCCCAAGAGAGAGGCAATTTCTCAATCAAGCAATTGGCTTAGAAAGTTTACATAAATTTATTCTCTCATGCAATATATCAGTACACAAGTTCTCATACTCATGTATTTTGTCTACAATCGATTTCTCGTCAACCATAGAAAATAATAGCCATCTATTACAGACATATTTCTTGGCAGCAGTGTCATTTGACCCATATTTGTTTTTACAGTGCTTCCCATATATCCTTAGATGTCTTCATGTTACTGTATATTTGGTATAGAGGTGATGTCATGTAGTGGAGAAGCATTCCCTTACACGTTCGGTTATCTTTTAAGAAATCTTTACTAGACCTAGCTGGGGCTTTATCATTAAAAAGGATGCAGTGAACCTCAATTTGTCCAAGGAAAAACTCCATCTTATCGACCCACATTTTTTAGTTCTTCTCATACAAGGACTCAATTTTATACACATCAAGAATCATAAACCCCATGTGAGTAATTTTGTGATTACTCATTTTAGCCTAAACGACCTAGATTGTTCAAAAAATAATGTTAACGAGCAACTAAAATATAACTTTAACACAAACAAAATGAACTTGAGCTACAACAATATAATCTCGACGTCTGACAATAAGACCTCAAGGATAACCAAAATAAACTCAAAAATGACAGAACGTAAAAAGAGCAGAAAAGGAGAAATTAAAGTGAAGAATCATCCCGCCATGGAGAACTCCACTGCCTTAAGTCGTTTATGATCCAACACTGGTACAATAGGTCCAGTTGCACTCCGACCCCACGGTTAACATGGTGCCCACCTCAACAGTGTACTCCAAAGAGATGGATTGGAACACGCTTCAACTTGTTCAGAAATGGAGAGGAGAAGAAAACTAACTTTGAGACAGAAAGCATGGGAGTAGAGAAGACGTGTTTCATTAAGTTCTGTATATAGAAAAACTCCCCAAAGTGCTGCATTTATAGGCAAAGAGGTACCTGTCAGGGTAACCGCCAGTTATGGAGTGGGCGGGATACGGAGGATCAAAGAATCCGGCCTCGGTTAAGAAAACGATGGATATGGAAAGAGTGGGTGTTGAAACAATCTAGACACGTCTCTCAAGCTTGAGCTTGAGCTTGCAACCTTGAGCTCAAGCCCGGTACAACGGCTAAAAGGGCACCATATCTAGCTCGATCTCGCCACCAAGAGATTGGTCAAGGATAGACAACTAGAGTAAGGCCTAAGGTTGATAACCCAAGCTCAAGCTTTGCCAAGGAAGAATAACTAGAGCTTGAGCTCAGCTAAGAAGGGAACTCAGCTCGAGTTTTACTTTCGACTTTGTCGCAATGGCTAAAAATACAATGGTCGTGAAAATACATGTGGTTGAAAAACTGTTGGGAGAGACGAGGACACCGATGCTACCCACAATGCCCCTAAGCTTGCGTATCTTTTTTTTTTTCCTTTTCTTTTTTTGCATGTCTGTTTGCTTCATTTGACTTAATTTTTATAATTTTTTTTTTTTAATCGAAGATTTCGTAAATTTTGTTCTTTTTAAGGTTGGAGGCCCTTAGCAAACAGCTCTCTACAGGGTAGCACCCTATTGGGAAAAGGCTGCGTACATCTTATCCTTTCCAAATCCTGCCTTGGCAGGAGCCTCTTTGAGGCACTGGATTGTTGTTGTTATTCAATCGGATGAATTGGCGGATGATGTTGAAGAAGTTGATAAAGTTGGAGATGTGCCGAATTTCCTATATGATGAGAGGCGTGATGATATTTATACTTCCGATGCAATGAAGAACTTGTTATCCGTACATTTTAAAAGAACGCCAGATGGTGGACGGAGAATGTATAAAGGCATGTTCCAATATTAATGCCTCATTCCATGTTCTTAAATAGAATGACATTATTGATTGTAATGACAGAATAATCATGTCTGAAAGGTTTTGACTTACATAAGAAGTTCAAGGGAAAGGTAAACAACATGTAAAGGTACTTCTCCAGCTTCAGAGAATGCGGACAGAGGATTCATGCATCACTTCTAGAAGATAAGGTTCAAGGTCTAACCCAAAATGAGAGCCACACAATGAGAGAGCAAGTAATCGAAATGCATCTATATTTTGGATTGCAAAAAAATTGAGGGATGACTTCAAGGCTGAACCCTAATTTTAAATTAAAGTAGATGAAGATGTTATTGAGTCAAAAGGAAAACAGAGTATATAAGGCAGCTTTTCCAGCCCTAGACCTCCTACATGGGATAAGAGAGTGTGAAGAAGATGAACAAAATTGAAGCACCCAATCTTCAAATTCCAACATTATCGAGTCGGGTTAATCTCAGGTTGAATCATTCTAAGTTCAGCCCCAATTATTTATATCACATCCTCGGGTAGAGTCAGGTCGGGTGACTGATTTTTAGGTCGGTTTTTGGGGGGTGGGTTTCCTTTGCCACCTCTGCACAAAGAGAGTGAGAGAGAGAGAGAGAGACATACGTTAGGATGAGAGATAAGGCAATCCACGACAGAAGCGAGGGCTCGTGCAACCGGCAAAGCATCGCCAGCAAATCCGCCGATGGCAGCACCCACTCCCGTCGGCACTATCAACACGCTCGTGTACGACCTTCTCCCCTGTTTTGAGTTTCCGAGAACGAAAACTTTTACAAAATCCGAAAACACAAACAAAAAGAAAAAAGAAATAGAAGGTGTAGTGAAGTAAAGCGAGGAAACTGACCTTGTTGGGAAGATAAGAATTGAAGCACGAGAAAGTCCTAGTCGAATTGAACCTCTGCGACTTGAGAATGGGGAGAGAAAGTTGATTGGTAACTGAGGCTAGCGGAGTGTTGTAAGGATGGACAGCCAGCGCCATTGCTAGACTTTTGGATTTTGAAGTGGAGATCACGTTTATGAAGAATATATCCGTTGGATGATTACGTAGGGCGTTTAAGACCGTATAAAGGCCTGTTTGGGAACTTTTTTTTTTTTTTTTTTTGGCACTTCTTATAGAAGAATTTTTATAAAAAAAATTATTTTAAATAATTAATTTATATTTGATCAACTAGTAAAAAAAGTAATTACGATAATATTATGAGTGTTTAGCTAATATTAAAAAAATATTTTTTCTACAAAATTATCAGAAAGGACACTAGTCGAAGTCTTTTATGGTTGGAAAAAATCACCCATGAACTATTCTAAATATTTAATATATTTTTAAAATATTTAAAATATTTTTATTAATTAATATATATTTTAAATATATAGATATTTCTTAAATACTTAAAACAATTTTTAATATTTATAAAATATTTTTTCAATATTTTAAAATATTTAATCATTTAAAAAATTAAAATATTTTCAAAATTTTAAAATATTTTCTCAAATATCTAAAATATTTTCTAAATATCATAAATATATTATTAATTATTAATTATTAAAATATTTTTTCATATTTAATATATATATTAAAATGTATAAACTATTTGTAAAATACATAAATTATTTTTCAAATATATTAACAAATTTTAAGGTATCTAAAATAAACTTTCTCAATTGTTTAGTTTTTGTTTCTACTTCTGCTTAAAATGAGAAGCACCAAATTTTTACTTACAGCTTCTGCTTTTAATAAAAAAAATATTTTTTCACAGTTGCCGAACACTTTCAAATCTCATAAAAGTACTTTTTTAGGGGGGGGAAAAAATACTTTTTTTCATGTAATACGCAATTCCAAACATGCCCTAATTCGATCCTACTCCAAATTTGGGGTTGATTTGATTTGATTTGATTTTCTTGATTTGATTCGATTCTGTTTTTTCTTGTTTTTGTTTATTTAGTTATGTTTTATTTGATGACTATATATAGAGGTAAAAAGGGAGGATAAAGACGGAAAAGTAAGTTATCATCCTACCCTTATTTACTTTGTCTAATTAAGAAGGGTAAGAGTAAAAAGGAAGGGGTGATATGACCTTTGAACCTGATGCACCTCGTATTTTACATGTTTTTAGACTACATTCCAGCGATATTTTCGGCTATTACATGTGTATATTGCATAATTTATATGTATTCAGGCTTGGAATACGTTGAAGCAAAGACGCCTTGAAAAACAGCGGAAAACAGGCTCAAATGGACAAATTTGGAGACTGTCTAGATACTCCACCATTTGTGCAAAAGGATTACCCATTGGGTAAAGATTCGATTGAAAAAAAGTCTTTCTTTGGGTGTACGGATCGATCAACCATACATTTTGGCAATCGGTCAAGCTTAAAACGAGTAAAAGATTAAATGAAGTGTATTTATAACCCAATAATATTTAATTCCACTAATGACACCACTATGAGCACATAGATCTCTTTGAGAGCTTCGATTTTATGCATAATTTGGTTCGTAACTTCTTACAGATCAAAAGTTATGTGCGTTTTACATTAACTGCGCAAGCTATCAAGTGACAACCGCTCGATCGGATGCTTTGGTTGATCGATCAGAGGACACCCGTAGCATGCTCTAAGGCGTGCCTCCTTATAAAAAGGCAAGGGGACCTATTTTTTGGTACGTTTTGCCTATTTTCTCTTCTCCTGTTTCCTCAAGCCATCAAGAGAGACAAGGACTTTTCGAAGATCAAAGCGTAAGTGGTGGGAGTACCGGAGATCAAAGGAAGAATCAAGTCAACATTGATCGAGGGAGTCTTCAACCTATGAGTCCCCTCTTCTCTTTTTCTTTTGAATTTGTGATGTACAAAACTCCTATAGAGGAGTAGATTCATGGTTTAAAAGTGAAGGATAGGTAGCCGTTTGAATCTCGAATTTATGTTTTATGTGCGATAACGAATTTTGTTATACTACTTCAGCATCTCTATGGAGAGTTTTATAGTTTAAGATTGATTTTCTCATTTTATGTTCATAGCCATGCTTTGATTTCAAATTTTATTCGCGTATTATCTTTTACTTATAGCCTAGACTATAATATAACATGTTCTTCATGAATTATCAGGATTGAGATTATACCCAACCCTGAACACAATTTTTATACAAACTAATGCTTAATTAGGAGTGATAAAGGAATTTATTAGAGTTATTGAGATAATCCATGTTACACCTAGAGTGATAAGATGGGTTATGTCCTTAAATTAGTTCATTATCCTAAGCCATAAGTTAAGAATTAATCTAGGTTTAACATGAAATTAGGTGTAATAAAGGAATTTCGTAGTGCTATTAAGATAATCCATGCTACACCTAGAGTAATAAGATGGGTTATTGCCCTCAGACTAATTCATAACCCTAAGCCCTAGTTTAATGTTAATAAAGGTTTAGAGCTTATAGCCTAAATCATAAAAAGTCATTGTCGTGAAAAAATATAACGATGGGATTCGATTGAGGCTAACCATAATTCATGTCCTAAACTATTCTTGATTCGTTTGACAACTTTTACTTACCATCTTAATTCTATTAGTTTAGTCATTCACTCTCTCTCCACAAAAACTCAATTTTAAGTACTCGATAAACACTGAATTGAACTTTATATTGATTCCCTGTGCTGCGGCATCCGTATACTCGACTTAGCTACGACGAACTTGTATCTTTGCAAGTGCACAGTTTTAAAACACTTTTAAAACTACATCAAATTTTTGGCGCCGTTATTGGGAATCGATAGTCAAAGTTTGAATCATTGAATTTCAAGCTTTCTTTTCATTTTGTTTAATTGTGCTACTTAAAAAGAAGTCAATCTTTTATTTTTGTTTATTTTTTTTAAAACTATTTTATTTGCTTTAATTTATTTTACTATATTTTTTCCATTATTGATTTATTTACTTCTTAAATAATTTTTTTTTCTTTTTTTTTCTTTTTTTCTTTATTGTTTGGCTCGCGAGTTCTATCGAATTATCTATTCGACTGCAACCATGGCCAACAGCCTCGTTTCATAGCCGGCACACATCGCTCCATGTACTTTGGGATCATTTTGTTCCTCAAACTTACACTGTGCCAACCGGAGTTGTGTTATCCATCGTGGGTAATGCAAACTTTGAGATAAATCCCAACACCATCTATATGCTTCCCACTTTCTATGGAAAATCAAATGAGAGCCCCTACAAGCACCTCGACGCTTTTCTCTTGTTAAACATGTCATTATCAAGGTCTCTGGCATGATGCAGTTTGGTTGGGCCTTTTTTGGTTCTCACTAAAAGACGGAGCTAAACGGTGGCTTCGGTCCTTGCCTACAGGTGAAGTCACAACTTGAGCAGATTTACAACAAAAGTTTTTGATCAAGTTTTATGCTTAGGCCAAAACCATGGCTATTAAGCAAACAGTAAACAGTTTTAAACAAAAAGATTGCTAACAACTTCACAAGAATTGAGATAGGTTTAAGGACCTCCTTCCACATTGTCCGCTCCACGAAACTCCCAAGTGGACTCTAGTTCAAAACTTCTATGATAATCTGACTATGCCCAACAAATAGATGGTTAATGCTTCATGTGGGGAAGCATTTAACCAACAAGACGAGGATGAGGCATGGATGCTATTTGAGCACCTTAGTGAACACTCCCTGGACCAAGCTTCTTCGATTAGGGCAGTTACGGGGAGCATACATGGTGTCTACAAGATGGCACCATGCGATAACTTAGTGCTGAAAATTGAAGCACTTAGTAGGAAAATTGACCACATATAGACTTTTCAAGCAAATCCTACTATGTTTATGTAGTTAACACCTTTGAGTCATCAAATGATTGGCAACCCTTGTGGTATTTGCTCTTACGCTACTCATGTCATGTTGGAATGTTCATATGCCTCACAATACCCTAAATTTTTACAGGAATAAGTTTATGTGATGCAGGGATACCCGAAAACAAATAACCCATACTCGAGCATGTACAACCCAGGATGGCGAAATCATCCTCACTTCTCGTGGAGACAACACGATGATCAGAACCAACTCTCGAGACATCAGACACCTAGGATTGTAGGTAAAGCACACTGTCCTGTTTTTCAAGGAGGGCGAAGGTATGATGCCAACCTCACTCTACTGTTATTCATGGTAACCCTGTTGGGACGAATTTCAAAAATTTTCTCTAATTTGATAAAGTTAACGCAACAAAAGGGTTTAAAATTCTCAATTTTAAACCTAAGGTTGATTTAAAATTCATAATTTTAAATCTACAGATTTAAATTTCTAATTTAAATCAATAGATCTCCACTCTAATACATTCATAATAATAACATGAATTTAAACTAGCATAATAAGAATACTGAAAATAATAGAAAAGCAAAAAACTTAAAAGGAAGGTAAAGAAGAATACCTGAAATTGCTCCAATTAAAGAAAACCAGAATAATAACCATGAATGCTAAGAACCTCGAGACCCATCAGCCTTGTATGAAATTATTTATAATGCTAGCTCGGTATTTACTCGCCCAGATATCCAGGGCCAGAAAGGGATGGCCCAAAACAGGCACCCAGTAGACGGGCGCCAAGCAGAAGGGCGCCCAGAGATAGAACGCCGAGTAAACGAACGCCCATCACCCCCGAACCCAACTCTTATCTGACTTAAAGCTCTATTAAAAGGGGAAGGACCTTTCATTCTCTCATCCTCCTCGGACCCTTGAGACCACTCTCTCACGCTCTCTCTCACTCTCTCTCTACCACTTTCTCCCCCACTCCATTGCACGACTCATCTAAGGCCAGGAGATATCAGGCTGTGCATGTAGCTAGAGCTCAAGTTCAGCTCATCCTTACAAACCTCACCTCATATAGGACTCCAATACGATGAATAAGCACATTGACCAAATTCATCGTAAACATTTTGGCGTTGTAAGTGAGAGAGATCATAAGCTCATGCCTAGCTTGATGTTTCTTATAAAACTCAAGCATTTCAAGTATCAAGTAGGTTAATTTTCAACATGGTTTTTGGATTTCTTGGCATTATCTATGAAGGGAATAAGCCTACCCAAGCAAAGTTTATAAAAAGGCTTGATTGGACAAGATGAAGTATGGTTACATCTATTATGCCCCTTTTGTATTTTTTTTCTTTGTGAAAAAAACCTGAAAAATCATTATAGGTACCTAGAATTCTTCAAGAGCTTCGATTTGATCTAAAATTCAATCCGTAACTTTTCACGGATTGAAAGTTATGTTTTGTTTTAAGTTGTAAGTTAAGTTATGTGCCTTACCCACATCTAGCACGCCCAGATCACGTTTCATGTACTTTATTTCATCAAAAATTCAAAACTTTCTATGGGTGCCTAGAGCTTCGTTTGGATATAAAATTCAATCTTTAACTCTTCACGGATTGAAAGTTACGTCCGTTTTAATTTGTAAGGAAAGCTACATGCCTTACCAGCATCTAGCACATCCAGATCACTTTTCATATACTTTCTTTCATCAAAAGTTCAAAAACTTACAACGGGTGTCTATAAAGTTTCAAGAGCTTCGTTTTGATGTAAAATTCGATCCATAACTCTTCACGGATTGAAAGCTACACCCGTTTTAAGTTGTAATGTAATCTAGCACACCTAGATCCCTTCTCATATACTTCCTTTCATCCAAAGTTCAAACAATTTCCATGGATGTTTAGAACTCTTCAAAAGCTTCATTTGATGTAAAATTCGATCCATAACTCTTCACATATGGAAAGTTATGCCTATTTTAAGTTCTAAGGCCAGTTGTATAGTTTGTACGCATATGGCACACCCATCTCACCTTTGATATGCTTTCTTTAACCCAAAAGTTTGAGAAATTATTCTAGTTACATAGAAATCTTCAAGAGCTTCATTTTGATGGTACCTTATCTATTATTTTGTTCAAATTGGTCCTTCGTCTTTTTAAATTTGTTAAAATTAGTCGCTCATATTCATTTGCGTAAACTACGTATTAGTAAAAAATTTAATTTATGATATCTTAGATAACTCTATCCATGGTGGTGGTGCCCAATGAGAGAATAGTGGGGGGGGGGGGGGGGGGGGGGGGGGTTTGAGGGTGTAAGGGATCTGTGGTGGTCGGGTGAGGCGATGTGTGACAGAGCGTTGTGTTGGACCGGCGCTAGTGGCAACATCGAAGGTGTGGGTGATAGTGGAGTGAAGTGTCATAATTTAATTGATTTATTTATTTTTCTTTTTTGTTTAGTAAACAGTATTTTGGTCTTTTCGTAAATTCTAGAGAAAGATTTAATGGCGATTGGACTAAAATATTATTTCACTTTAACATGTGGACTAAAAAATTATTTTATAAAGTTTGTGGACTAAAAAATTATTTCACCAAACCTCAAGGTACTCATATATAATTTACCCTTCATTTTTTATTAAGCTTATAATATCATAATGAATATACGTTTTAGTATACTATTTTTGGGTTACTGAAGTGTCTCATTTTTACATACTTTGTTTCTCATTCCTGCTACATATTCGATTTTTACATGTGAGTTTAATTGTAATTCAAGCACATTTATGCTTGGAACGCATTGGAGAAAACAAAGGTTGAATAGTGGCGAAATCAGGCGTCACATAGGCATATTTTGAAGACTATTATGAGAAACTCGACCGCGTGCGCAAAAGAAGACTCATCGGGTCGCAATTTGGTGAACCAAATACATCACGTAGCGTTTTAGATTCACTCGACCTATCAACATGGAGAACCGATCGATCAGCTGCTCATAGTAGGACAGACCCTATAGTGGGCCAGCCGATCTATCGGCCAACAGCACCGATCGATCAGCAGCTTACAGAAAGCTCGTCGATCGATCGGCTAATAGGTTCTGCAGCGTGACTTCTGGGTCACGCTACATCTATAAATAAAGGAGAGGAAACCCATTTGTTCTATCTTTCAGTACGCCTCCTCTCCTCCTCTCCTTCCCAAAGCCGCTGTTGGGAAAAAGAATAAATTTTGTTGAAAAATAAACTCTGAAGCCAACTATTGGATTCACAATTCTCAACTATGGTCACAACAATAAGCACCTATTAGAGTACTTAGAATATGAGACTCTTCTCTCTACCTAAGTCCCCGGTCGGAGAGTCACGCTTCGTGACACCTCACGTGCGAGAGTTCCCAGGAATAGGTTTATCTCTATAAACCCTTTGCCCTAATACCTGTTGTTGGGATGAATTTTAAAAATTCTCCCTACTTTCATAAGTTTATGCAACGGAAGGGGTTTAAAATTCATAATTCTATACCAAGGTTTGATTTAAAATTCCTAATTTTAAGTCTACAGATTTAAATTCATAATTTAAATCTACATATCTAAAATCTTAATTTAGATCTATAGGCCTTTTACTCTAATACATTCATACTAATACGTAAACCTAAACAGGCATAATAATGAATACTGTAAATAAATAAAAAGGCAAAAAAGAAGAGGGAAAGAAAACATACCCGGTATTGCTCCAATATAAGAATACAAGAAAGAAATAACAATCTTCAAAAGAATACAAAATCGAGACCTCGTGATCTTCTATGCAATGATCTCGAGCTGCCTGGAGGGTGGGCTCTAAAAAATATTAAACTGAGGAAAGAACAATTTCAAAAGAAAATTTTCTCTCCAATAAGGTCTCTAAAACAATTTCAGAAACTCAAAATAATTTATTTCAATTGAATACCAAACTCTTAGAATAAATACCTCTATTTATAGTAGTATACCCGAGCGAAAAAAATAAAAAAATAAACGATGTGGGAATTGCGTACAACTAATCAAAAACGCATCGTTGCAATTAAATAATGAATAAAACGCTGTGTTTTGCCTAGGAACAAACCACCTTCTATTTTTTTAAATAGCGTGTGCCACGTGTCAAAGACTGATTGGCCAGACCCATGGCACGCTGATCGCCCCTTTGGCAACCCAACATTGGCTGCCTGGGCGCATTGCGGATTGCGGTCTGGGCTGTTGTTTTCCTTTTTTCTTTTTTGTTTCCCAAATGTAAAAATTCATGAATTTTTACTCTCCAAAATTATTTTATTTTATGATTTTTAATTCTTATTCATCTCAAGAATAATGTTTGGCAAAATTAAGTTTACCCATCTTATGGATAAATAATTCATCTCATTAATTCATTAATATTTTTTCGATGGCAATAAATACAGAGGCTTGTGCAGGGACCTCAGGGACAATTTAAATCTAGCTCCAAATGGGTTAAATTAATCATATCATAAAATAATTTAATTACCATTTAATGAGACTTAATTCCACTAAATAAATCTCATTGCACTCCAGACTTAAATTATTTATTCGATATCTCCCTAATAGACTGTAGTGATGACAACAACCCCTCCACTTGACGTCCATGACAAAGGATAAATATAACCACTACCATTATCCTTCTTACAGCTTCTTTATTAGCTACCGCTCGCCCTTCACTGAATAATTCATTTATACTTGAACATATTCACAGTATAAATTTCAAATGTCGAACACTTGGAATACTTTGGCCAAAGATTCCGAACACTTCAAATATTTGTGAATCAACTAAGGGGACATCTGTATCTCATAAAAGGCTGCAGATTCCGTATTGAATACCTGATCCTTGTCACACTTCGCGCCGCTACCTAGTTTACGTGGGATTTCAGTCATTCATTTAGACCTTACTTATAGTACACCAAACCAAAGTAACTAACACTCCATGCACAAGTTCAGAATACCCTCATGATTTAGAGTCGTCGTTCAAACAGTACAACGTGAATCACTCATCTCCGATAGTAGTCTAGAAATAAGTAACCCACATGGTCCAACTTAATGCGTCAATCTTATTAAACACACCAACCCAACACTTTTGGATCTCCATCCACATGACCAAGACAAGTCATCTAAAGTGTCACGTTATAGTCTTAACATACAAATAGTTCAAACTTGGCTTCGACTACTAGTCTTTCAAACAACAATCCATACCATTTGTTCCAAGTCTATCTGTGGCTTAGTCTCATAAACCACTTAGAATATACATGTAAATTATAGTCTAAGGACTACACCCATCTCATGGATGTCTCCGAAAAGAAAATCACATGCAGTATAAATGCTCACATACACAAATTTAACAAGGAAATGACTGGAACTTCAATTTTATTTATTAATTAAACCAATATATCCAGAATAAGTCTGGATTTCAGGACAATATTCCTAACAATCTCCCACATATCCTAAATCTAATTTATGACAAAGTCCATACTAACCCCTTTTAAGTTTGAACCAAAGGTCTATGGAGCCTAACCCTCAGTGAGCTCAATTACTCTATTGTGTCAGCAATACAATACTGCTTGACATTCCTCTCACTAATGGCTCCCACTACAAGGGTAAAGACATGCTTAGACGTCGAACGTTTATGATTTTAATCTGACTGGAAGTCTTAAAATAATATATCCAACTGGAACCAGCTTGTCAATTTGAAAGATCATCATAGGATAAGAACTAGAGAAAATACTTCACTACCACCTAGTCCATTGGACCCAGATTAGACTAACATCTGCATACTATACCATAGCATAGCAGACATCAAGTCTCGTGCACAATATGGCATACCTGAGGCTCCCACTACCAAAGCATATGGAACATTCCTCAATTGCTCCTCCTTTTGAGGTGTCCTAGAACACTACTCAAAAGAGAGAGGGACTCCATGCTATACCTTGACAACGTCTTGTCACTATAAGTGGCTGGAGAAAGATCCAACATTCTACTCTTACGACCTTGCAGAAGCTTAATCCTAAGAGTAGAGTTGCCTTCTCCTATGTCCTTCATATCGAGCTATCCTGAAAACCGAACCTTTACAGCTAATGACACCCTACATCATTCTCAATGAGTAGTATATCATTGACATATAACACTACGAAAGTCACTACTTTCTCTTGATGTCATTTGTACACGCATGGTTCGGGCAATCGATTACACAAAACTAGAAAGCTTGATTTCATTGTGGCTAAAAGGAACAGATTCAATCCCACGGTCAACCACTAAAGCTCCCGCTATGAACCTGTTAGGTGTCCTGACAATACTCCCACTACACCTAAGCTCTCGTGTACCTGGAACATTTTTGTTCCTTTCAGTAGGTGCATCTAATGTATCCACTATGTCTTGAGTTGTGTCTAGCTGTTTAGAATTAGTGTCATTCTCCTTTAATACTATTTTATTTTTGTTTTGTAGCTTACTTGCAAAATGCTTCTCTAAGTATTTTGTATTGTATTTACAAAAGACCTTTTAAATCAAAAACCTGTAGAAAAAACCGTCCTTGTTCCTTTTATCTGCAACACCATTTTGCTGCGGTGTAACCAGAGCAGAAAGTTGAGATCTTATCTCATTTGTAGTTAGAAAAACCAAAAACTCGCCCAAAAAATATTCACCACCTCGATCTGATCGAAGTGACTTAACTTGTTTACCTAATTACTTTTCAACTTCAGCTTTATACTCTTTGAACTTTTCATAAAAGTCCGACTAATGTCTAATCAGGTAAACATATACATATCTTGAGTAATCATCAATAAACGTGATTAAGTACTCATGCCTACCTCTTACCTGAACATGTATTGGTCCACATACATCTATGTGAATCAGCTCAAGCAAGCCACCAATCCTGTTGCCTTTACTTTTAAAGACAGACTTGGTCATCTTTCTTTTTATGCAGGATTTGTAGACTGGTAACAACCTCAAGTCCAAGGCCTCTATTAGTCCATCTTTTACTGGTCTTTGAATCCTGTTTGAATTAATGTGACCTAAACGTTAGTGTGAGATGTAGGCATTATCACTTTTAGGGTATTTTCTTTTAGAAGATTGAACAAGTGAACTTATGTTAGATTCATTTAAACAATTACAATAGTTTTGATAAGGAAATAACATGAATAAACAATTTATTCATGTACATTTGAAAATAAATAATTTATTTCTCATATTTAAATTTTCATTATCAAAATCAACTGAATAAAAATTATCCATTAACCGAAATACAGAAATCAAGTTCCTGTACAGTGAAGGTTTAAATAATCAATCCTTTAAAACAAAACTCTATCACTAAAGTCTAAGCTAACATCTTCTACACTAAAGACCGCTATTATTGTATTGTCCCTGACCATCAGGTACAACACCCATCATGTAACCTTTTTGCCTAGCTTGAGCCACTGTAACATATTACAAACATAGTCAGTTGAACCCGAGTCCACCCACCAGGAACCTGGTGGACTCTCAACTGCGCATGACTCAACTAAGTGAGATATCAACATACCTTCATCCGATGGCTTAGCAGTCTTTATTGGAAGAGTAGCTATATACTTTGTGTAGTTTATCCTCCAATGGCCTAGTTTTCTTACAAAAGAAACACTTTTCTTTTGCTGACTTCCTTATAGACTTGGATGCTACAATATCAACCTTGCCCTTTTTCCTTTCTTTCTAATAGGTACCCCTTTGTGAGTAATGAGTAATTCTAACTTAATTTTTCAAAGCAAAGTGATTTGGTCTAGTGAGTATATTATGTATTCGAAATCAAGTGAAGTTCGCCAGCCGTATCCATATCAAAAATACTGTAAATGCAAACATTCGTGTAACTGTCTAACAAGAGTCATGTATAATGCAATGATATATATTCTTTCAATTTAGCATATACAATGAGTCAGATATCCGCCAAACTGTACTATCATGCATACAATGATGACCCAAACACACCACTCCTTACTCCCTGGCAGCGGGGTCGCATGAAGCTAGTTCGGGTGAGAACTATTCTCAATTAACCTGTTTCTTGTAACTCTTACTAAATATGATTAACTCGCCACTTTACATTAGTCTCTAACATGACACAATAGAGCTCTTCGGGGAGGCTAATGCATCATGCTAGTTAAGTGTAAACCATTACCTAAATCTCCAAACAAAAACACGAAATACTCCATGGTAGCATGGTCGTATCGCTTCTTTGCACTTCAGTTTATCCCAACAGAAGTCTAACACTGTAATCTACAAACTGACATTCTCCGTAGGGAGGTCTATCGATCTACTGTACTGCTAGACCGGTAATGGAGATCGTGAGGTTATAACAATTGAAACCTCGCTCCCACTTGATTCTTATAACAAGTAGTTTTTAATTAACTTGTATTTACAACCTGGATTATCTCATAATCCCCTTTAGAATCTCATTCTAAAATTAACCAAAATTAATTAATTAATTTATTCAAAAACTCTATCGTTTTACAATATAGATTATCTCATAATCTTGCATTAGAATTCCATTCTAAAATAAATAAATAAATTAATTATAATTAAAATAATGCCAACATTTAATTTAGATTATCATATAATCTACTTTTTAAAATCTAATTCAAAAAATAAATTAAAATAATTTTATTTAAAATCAATATCAATTTTGTGGTTAGACTATCCCATAGTCTATTTTTTAGAATCTCATTCTGAAATTAAACAAGCTTAGACTATCTAATAGTCTAGTTTAGAATCTCATTCTAAAATTTAATTCATAAAATTTAAATTTTATTTCAAAAATAAAGTTAACTCAGACTATCATATAGTTTATTTCAAAATCTTATTCTAAAATAATTTTAAATAAATTTTATTTAAAATACACTGATTCACAACTTAGATTATTTCATAATCTAATTTAGAATCATATTCTAAAAAATAATTAATTAATAAAATAATGAATTCGGTTATTATGTAAATTAGTATTAACGTCTACAAGTTTAAATAAATAAAATTTTTAAAAAACAATTCTGACGTGATGATGTCAGCGTCGGGCTAACGCTGACATCATCAGATTTCTTTTCTTTTTTTTTTTACAAATTAAAATAATTAATTTTAAAATAAATTCAATCTAATCTCATTAGATCAATTTTATTCGATTTCATATAAAATAATTAGATCAACTTTATCCAATTTCGTTAAAATTAATTGAATCTAATCTCATTAGATTAATTTTATTGATTATTGTTAAAAATATTTGAATCTAATCTTATTAGATCAATTTTGTCCGATTTCGTAAATCATGACAGAGAATGTACAATCTCATTATATGAACAACATAATCGCAAATTTATGAGTTTTTTTTTAATGATTAATTCATTAACGATTTAAACAATTTAAATCGTTACTATAAACAACCTAGTTAACTATTAAATCTTTTAACCGATTTAAACAATTTAAATTGATACTTTAAAACAATATGATTAACAATTAATTACTTTGATGATTCAAACAATTTAAATCATAAATACAAATAACCATCTTAATTAATCATTAATTCATTATCGACTTAAACAATTTAAATCGATACGTCAAATTAAACTAATTTTCCTTCTTAATAAAATCTCTATTTTATTAATTCGCAAATCTATTTATTTTGATCTTATTATACCTATTCATGTATATTATGAATGTAATCAGAGGCTGGCTCTGATACAAATTGTTGGAAAAAATAATAAATTTTGTTGAAAAATAAACTCTGATACCAACTATTGGGTTCACAGTTCTCCACTATGGTCACAACCATAGGCACCTATTAGAGCATTTAGAATATGAGACTCTTCTCTTTACCTAAGCTTCCGGTCGGAGTGTCACGCTTCGCGACACTTCATGTGCAAGAGTTCCTGGGAATAGGTTTATCTCTATAAACCATTTGCCCTAATACCAGTTGTTGGGATGAATTTTAAAAATTCTCCATACTTTCATAAACTTTACGCAGCGGAAGAGGTTTAAAATTCATAATTCTAAACCTGGGTTTAATTTAAAATTCTTAATTTTAAATCAACAGATTTAAATTCGTAATTTAAATCTACAGATCTATACTCTTAATTTAGATCTACAAGCCTTTTACTCTAATACATTCATACTAATACATAAACTTAAACATGTATAATAATGAATACTGTAAATAAATAGAAAAACAAAAAAAAAGAGGGAAAGAAAACGTACCCGGTATTGCTTATAAGAATACAAGAAAGAAATAATAATCTTCAAAAGAATACCAAAATCGAGACCTCGCCATCTTCTACGCAATGACCTCGAGCTGTCCAGATGGTGGGCTCTGAAAAATATTAGGCTAAGGAAAGAAAAATTTCAATAGAAATTTTTCTCTCCAATTAGGTCTCTAAAACAATTTTAGAAACTCAAAATAATTTATTTCAATTGAATACCAAACTCTTAGAATAGGTACCTCTATTTATAGTAGTATACCGGAGCGAAAAAAATAAAAAAAATGAACGATGTGGGAATTGCGTACAACTAATCAAGACGCATCGTTTCAAATAAATAATGAATAAAACGCTGCGTTTTGCCCAGGAACAAAACACCTTCTATTTTTTTAAATAGCGCGTGCCATGTGTCAAAGCCTGATTAGCCAGACCTGTGGCACGCGGATCGCCCCTTTGGCAGCCCAGCATTGGCTGCCGGGCCGCGTTGCGGATTGCAGTCTGGGCTGCTGCTTTCCTTTTTTTTGTTTGTTTCCCACATGTAAAAATTCATCTTATTAATTTTAATTTTCCAAAATTTTTTTATTTTATAATTTTTAATTCTTATTCATCTCATGATTAATGTTTGACGAAATTAATTTTACCCATCTTATGGATAAATAATTCATCTAATGAATTCATTAATATTTTTCTGATGACAATAAATACAAAGGCTTGCGCAGGGACCTCAGGGACAATTTAAATATAGCTCCAAATGAGTTAAATTAATTATCTAATGAAATAATTTAATTACCATTTAATGAGACTTAATTCAGCTAAATAAATCTCATTACACTCAAGACTTAAAATATTTATTCGATATCTCCCTAATACACTGTATTAATGATAACAACCCCTCCACTAGATTTCCATGACGAGGGATAAATATAACCACTACCATTATCTTTCTCGGAGCTTCTCCATTAGTTATCGACTTGCCCTTCACTAAATAATTCATTTATACTTGAACATATTTACAGTAAGAAAATGTTTTAAAGTATAATGAACTTAATTGGCCTTTTTTTTGTAAGCATACTTGATTTAACTCTACCAGTGTTTTCTTAATGCTGTGGCACTTAAAAATGATAAAATATAGGGTTATTTAGGCCAAAGGTTCCTATACTTTTTTCCTTGTATCAATTTAGTCTTTCTACTTTTAATTGTTGTAATTTAGTCCCTCTACTATTTGGATTGTGTCAATTTGGTCCTTAGAATAAGTTATTGATAAAATTTTTAATGATTTGGATATGAGGTGGGTTAGATTGAGTCAGTGGGTAAATTTGTAGTGGATTACTTACGTCTCACATGATTGTATCGGTAAAAAGGGCATCATTAGCTTAATTTAAATTTGATAATTGGGCTAAACTAACACAGTTTAAATAGTAGATGGATAAATTGACACAATTTGAATAGTAGAGGGACTAAATTGACACAATTAAAAGTACATCTATATCAATTTGGTTTTCAAGTCCTTCCTAACGACCATAGAACGAGCTTGGGTGAACCCAGTGGCAATGACTTAACCATTTTGGATGAACTAAACTCAATATTAAATGAAGCAATCCTGGGCCTATTATAGATAGGAAACTTAAATGGGAATTAGATTTGGAAGGTTACGCTAAATGAGTTGAAGATAGAAGGTGGACATGTAGAATGTGATCGAGGCCGCAGTGTGAAATTGATCCCAGAGCCGACTGCCTGGAATTTGTTGTAACCTTAATTATTTATCGTAAATAGGACAAGTCAGTTCTTGATGAGTTTTTGTTGATTTTGACAAAGTTGGTAAAATTATTAATCTTAAAAACTTAAATTTTAAATCTTTACTCTTATAGCTATCCGAACCGACTTGATTTTTAATTGGTTTGGTTCACGGTCTCATGATTTGAAATAGTTTGGTCTTTGTTCGGGTCTAATCTTAGACTGATGTGCCCTCGTAGCTGCACCCTCCTCCGGGTACCCGAATTTGGGTATTGAAAATGCTCTATTCTTGTGGGAACAGAGTACGATAAAGTGAATGGACTTTGTTCTCTTGCTAGATCTAGTGTAGTGATGCATCGTGGGAAAAGGGAAGAAAGAGAGGAAATGGGTATGTTCTCATTGAAGTTTCCCCATTTAGACATTGTTGCCCGACAAATCTATTCTGAATCTACCAACCGGGTGAGATGAGATGATTGAGATGGAAAGAACATGATTGAGTGAGACAAATTAATGTGAAGGAATGAGATAGAAAGGAAAATTAAAATGGGGCATAAGGCTCAGAAATAAAAAAACATTCATGGGGGGCCTTTAAGCTATTTGAGTTTCAAATGGTTTTCTTCTCAAAGATTCTGATGTATTGACCAAAGCTTATTGGGGGCATATGTCTTCTTAGCATATGAACTAGATCCACCTCTGATTAAAACACTAGTAAAGTTGAGGTCTTTTAATCAAGTTCCTGTTAGAAAAAAGATACAAGCTAAAGTGTAGTTTCAAGATTTGCATCCCACATAGAAAAAAGAGGGAAGTTTTTTTGAGTTTAAATATATACACACGACTCAAGTCTTTGAATTAAGTTAACGGTGAAAGAATGATGGGGACCACATGCACGCACACTGCGCCGTGCTCAGGCGAGGGTGTGGGTGATCTTTTTCTTAACATGTATATTTATTTTTCAAAAAATAATTTTTTAGGACCCGTTACTAACTGTTTATTGATAATATGGCCGTTTATAGTCATTAACAATTTGACTACTGGAGATTTATTGATAGTATTGCTGTTGAAATTATTATTTGTGGCCGTTTATAGCTGTTGTGGTTTTTCACATATTAACGTTGACACTAGTATAAAAACTGGTATCCCACACCACTTCAAATCCATCCAAAAAACCAACAATAGTCTTGCTCATCTCTTCCCCTCCTTTTCGGTTTTGTCTCTGTCAAAAATACTTGGGCAAAGTTCTCGGGCTCTCCTACCCGACGATTAACGAGTGCATGTTAACAGTCGGCCGTGTTAATCCTGAAGGACAGCCGCCGATACTACTGTTTGCACCGGAGCAGCAGCGAAATCGCTTTTTAGGACAGTGGTTATTTGCCATGGTGCGATGTCTTCGGTATTTTAATCAGTTTTTCCACTTTTGATATTATTTATTTGATTGTTGTGTTTAGATAATTATCTATGCCATTTCGGCAGAATTTTTCCTGCAATTTCGCCACTTTCACTGCTTTCACAACAATCTAAAAGATGATTTTTTCATATCTCCATTTAAACATGGTAACCAAATTACCTCTTCTCGACATGTCTAAAGTCGAGCCCGTAGGCGAAAAAAATTATAGAAGGTGGTCTCAAAAAATTTTATTTTACATAAAGTAAGCCAATATTGATTATATACTTTATAAAAAAGGTACCTGAGAGGGAAAATGAAAAAAAGCATATGAAGAAAAATTCACCACGGATAACCGAACCTGTAGGGGTAAGTTGCTGCATTACATGAGTGATGGGATTTTTGATATTTATGTAAAATTAGACTCATCAAAGGAAATTTGGGACTCCGTTCAGAAAAAAATATGGGGGTGATGATGTAGGTACTAGGAAATATGCAATTAGTAGTGGCTAGATTTCAAATTCGTGGACAATAAACCGATAATTGATCAAGTCCATGAATATGAAAATATAGTAACCACTCTTTTGTCAGAAGGCCTTAAAATCTATGATATTACACAAGCCTATGTTTTGATTGAAACACTTCCACCTTCTTTGAAGGATTATAGAAATCTGCTTATGCATAAAAAAAAGGACCTGACATTAGAGGAGTTAGTGATCCACTTAAAAATTGAGGTAGAAAATAGGCTTAAGGATAGGGGGTACACATACTCTGACCTCTCTAAAGCTAATATTGTAAAAGCTAGGCCTAGGGCATCTGACAAGTTTAAGAATAAAGGGAAAAAGCATTATTTAAATTTCAAACCTGGTAGAAAGAGTCAAAAGTCAAATAGCAAATTTCAAGGAGAATGGTACCACTGCAGAAGACATGGACATATGGCAAAAGATTACGGAAGGAAAAAAAAAAAAAAACCAGCCTAAGGACCCGAAGCATAAAGCCCACCTTGTAGAGATGGAGAACATTGTAGCTGTTATTTCAGAAGTGAACTTTGTGAACAATATGACTGAATGGATAGTGGACACCGGGGCTACCAGGCACATTTGCACAAACCGAAGCATGTTCGAGGAATACCAAAAAGCGATCGATGGAGAGGTAGTCTACATGGGCAATTCTGCAGCAACACCTATCCTTGAAAAATGGAAGATTTCTTTAAAACTCATTTCTGAAAAATTTCTTACTTTAAAAAATGTGCTGCATGCGTCTGAAATGCGTAGGAATTTGATATCGGATAGTCTTCTGATTAAAGCTGGCTTAAAGTTATCATTGGACTCAGACAAACTAGTCCTAACTAGAAATGAGAAATTTGTGGGGAAGGGATTTTGTAATGAGGGTCTGTTTGTTCTTGACGTTGTTTGCATGAATATTAATGCTTTTACTTCTTCTGCTTATCTTGTTGAATCTCTTGAATTACGGCATGCTGGCTTAGGACACATAAATGTTGAGTTAATTAAATGACTTGAGAAAATGAACATGATTCCTAACTTCAATAATACCAACTTTAAGAAATGTAAAGTATGTGTCGAAGCTAAACATGCTAAAAACCCTTTAAGTCAATCGAGAGACAATCTGAACTCTTTGAGCTAGTTCATAGTGGCTTAGGAGACTTTAAAAGCCAAATGGATAGAGGTGGAAAAAGATAATGGTTACTCTGGATACTCGATGTTATTGTTGGGAAAAGATATAAATTTTGTTGGAAAAATAAACTCTGATGCCGACTATTGGGTTCACAGTTCTCAACTATGGTCATAGCAATAGGCATTTATTAGAGCACTTAGAGTAGGAGACTCTTCTCTCTACCTAGGCCTCCGGTCGGAGAGTCACGCTTCGTAACACCTCATGTGCGAGAGTTCCCGGGAATAGGTTTATCTCTATAAACCCTTTGCCCTAATACTGGTTGTTGGGACGAATTTCAAAAATTCTCCCTACTTTTATAAAGTTTACGCAGTGGAAGGGGTTTAGAATTCATAATTCTAAATCCAGGGTTGATTTAAAATTCCTTAGTTTAAATCTACAGATTTTAATTTAGATCTGTAGGCCTTTTACTCTAATACATTCATAACAATACATAAACTTGAACAGCCATAATAATGAATACTGTAAATAAATAGAAAAGCCAAACTAAAAGAAGAAGAAAAGAAGAATATACCTGAAATTTTTTCAATAATAAAGAATACCAAGAAAATCGAGACCCCGTGATTTTCTATGCAATGACCTCGAACTGTCCGAAGGGTAGGCTCCGAAAAATTAAATTGAGGAAAGAAAAATTTTAATAAAAATATTTCTCTCCAATTAGGTCTCCGAAATTATTTCCAGAAACCCTAAAATTTGTTTCAAAATTGAATGCCAAACCTCGGAATAAGCACCTCTATTTATAGGAGTATACTAGAGCGAAAAATTATTAAAATAACGATGTGGGATTCACTGGTAAAATTCTAGTTAAAAACAACATGCAGTGTTTAGATTATTAAACCAAGCAAAATGCCGCGTTTTAGTGCAGCTCAAAAAAGCGTGTTATTCAATTCACACCGCGTGACATGTGGAGCGGCCTGATTGGCCGATGCCCATTCATGCGGATTAACACAGGGCAACCCAGTGCACGACCCATCCGCAAATAAGCGGATCTTGACTTGTTTTGCGGCTTTTCCTTTTATTTTGTTTGTTTCTCGCGTATAAAAATTCATCTCATAAATTTTAATTTTCCAAATTATTTTATTTTATAATTTTTAATTGTTATTCATCTCATGAATAATATTTGGCAAAATTAATTTACCCATCTCATGGATAAATAATTCATCTCATGAATTCTTTAATATTTATTCAATAGCAATAAATACAGAGGCTTGCGCAGAGACCTCAAGGACAATTTAAATCTAGCTCCAAATGGGTTAAATTAATCGTCTCATGAAATTATTTAATTACCATTTAATAAGACTGAATTCTACTAAATAAATCTCACTGCACTCCAGACTTAAATTATTTATTTGATATCTCCCTAATAGACTGTATTGATAACAATAATCCCTCCACCAGATATCCATGACAAAGGATAAATATAACCACTATCATTATCCTTCTCGCAACTTCTCCATTAGTTACGGACTAGCCCTTCACTGAATAATTCATTTATACTTAAACATATTCATAGTATAAATTCCAAATGTCAAACACTTGGAATACTTTGGCCAAAGATTCCAAACTATTCAAATATTTGCGAATCAACTAAGGGGACATCTATATCTCATAGAGACTGTATATTCCCTATTGAATACTTGATCCTTATCACACTTCACTCCGCTACCCAGTGTACGTGGGATTTCAGTCATTCGTTTAGACCTTACTTATAGTACACTAAAGTAACTAATGCTCTATGCGTAAGTCCAGAATACCCTCAGGATTTAGAGTCGCCGTTCAAACAGTACAATATGAATCACTCATCTCCGATAGTGGTCTAGAAATAAGTAATCCACATGGTCCAACTCAGTGTGTCAATCTTATTAAACACACTAACCGAACACTTTTGGATCTCCATCCACATGACCAAGACAAGTCATTTGAGGGTGTCACGTTATAGTCTTAACGTACAAGTGGTCCAAACTTGCCTTCGACTATGAGTCTTTCAAACAACAATCCATATCATTTGTTCCAAGTCTATCTGTGGCTTAGTCTCATAAACCACTTAGAACAAACAGTAAATTGTAGTATAAGGACTACACTCGTCTCATGGATGTCTCCTAAAAGAAAATCACATGCAATATAAATGCTCACATATACAAATTTAACTAGGAAATGATTGGAACTTCAATTTTATTTATTAATTAAAACAATATATCCAAAATAAATCTGGATTTCAGGACACTATTCCTAACAATCTCCCACGTGTCCTAAATCCAATTTATGACAAAGTCCATGCTCACCCCTTTAAGTTTGAACCAAAGGTCTACTAAGCCTAACCCTTAGTGAGCCCAATTATTCTATTGTAAAGTTAGAAATATAACACTGCTTGACATTCCTCTTACTAATGGCTCCCACTCCAGGGGTAAAGACATGGTTAGACGTCGAACGTCTATCATTTTAATCTGACTGGAAGTCTTAAATCAGTATAGCCAACTTGAACCAGCTCGTCACTTTGAAAGATCAGAATAGGATCTCTAGTTCTTCTGAAGAACTAGAGAAAACACTTTACTGCCACTTAGTCCACCGGACCTAGGTTAGACTGACATTTGCTTGCTATACCACAGCATGGCAGACATCATGTCTTGTTCACAATATGGCATACCTGAGGCCTCCCACTACCAAAGCATATGGAATATTCCTCAATTGCTCCTTTTCTTGAGGTGTCTTAGAACACTACTCAAAAGAAAGAGGGACTCCATGCTATACTTTGACAACGTCTTGTCAATATAAGTGGCTGGAGAGAGACCCAACGTCCTACTCTCATGACCTTGCAGAAGCTTAATCCTAAGAGTAGAGTTAGCCTCTCCTATTTCCTTCATATCAAGCTATCCTGACAACCAAACCTTTCCAGCTAATGACACCCCTACATCATTCTCAATGAGTAGTATATTGTTGACATATAATTCTAAGAAAGTCACTACTTTCTCTTAATGTCGTTTGTACATGCATGGTTCCTTCAACCAATTGCTCAAATCTATAAGACTTAATTGCTTCATTGTGGCTAAAAGGATCAGATTCAATGCCATGGTCAACCACTAAGGCTCCCGCTATGAACTTGTCAGGTGTCCTGACAGTCCTCCCACCACACCTAAGCTCTCGTGCACCTAGAACATTCTCATTCCTATCAGTTGGGTCATCTAATGCATCCACTATGTCTTAAATTAGGTCTAGCTGTTCAGAATTATTGTCATTTTCTTTTTAATTGCCATTTTTTTTTTGGCTTTTGTCATTTACTTGCAAAATTCTTCTCTAAGTATTTCCCATTGTTCACGTATATAAGGAGAACAACATGAATAAATCATAAACACATGTTCCTTAGTAAATAAAAATTTTATTTCTTGTAATAAAGGTTCACAATCATATTCAAACTGAATAACAATTATTCTTCAAACCACATAAATCAAATTCCTGTCCAATGCAGGCACAAATCATTAAGAATTTTTAAAAAGCAAAAATAAAACTCTGACACTGAAATCGAAGCTATTGCTTCCTACTACTAAGACTGTTACTCTTGTACCTTCTTCAGCTGTCAGGTACAGCTCCCATCATGTAGCCTCCTAGTTGGCCTGTGCCCCTGTAACATATTACAGACTTGGTAAGTTGAACTTGAGTTCACACACCAGGAATCTAGTGGACTCTTAACTACACAAGACTCAAATTAGTGAGATATCAACGTACCTTCATCAGATGGCTTAGCAGTCTTTGTAGGAAGAGTAGCCATGTACTTTACACTGTTTCTCTTCTAGTGGCCCATCTTTCCGCAAAAGTAATACTTTCCTTTTGCTGGCCTTTTGTTAGGATTAGTCATTACACTAGCAACCTTACCTTTGCCTTTCTTTCCAGTCAGTCCCTTGTTGAGCTTGCTCCCACTAGACCTTAATACGTGAGTCAAGTGGACACTACCCTTGGCTCGCATAACACCCTCTTCTACTTGTAGCTCCTTCATCATCTCATGCAATGAGTAATCCTTATTATTCATTGTATAGTTGAGCCTGAACTAAGTAAAAGAGCTGGATAAAGAGCTAAGGATGATGTCCTGCTGAGACTGACTATCAATCTTAGCACCTAGAATCTTCAACTCAGACAAGCACGCCATCATTTTCATGACGTGCTCCTGAACTGGCGACCCTTCCGACATCCTCATGTTCAAGAGCTTCCTCATCAACTCTCGCCTAGCTGCCCAATCTTGACCACCAAACATTTTCTTTAAATGTTTGATCATCTCAGCTGCTGTTTCCATCTCAAGCAGCTGATGCTTGAGTGCATTGGTCACAGAGGCTAAAATGTAGCATCTGAATAACTCATTAGCCTTATTCCAGCGTTCATAACGCTTTTTAATAATAGCTGCAGAATTATTCACGGGCACCGTAGGTTGAGCTTCAGTGAGAGCAAACTTATGACCCTCAAGTATTAATACTATGTCCAGGTTCATTTTCCAGGTGAAGTAATTCGGTTCAGTCAAGGCATTATCTTTCAGAATTGTGTGAAGTGCACAAGTCGCAACCATTTCAAAAACTGTAAATGCAAATAAATGTGTAACTATCTTATAAGAGTCATGTATAATACAGGGATATATATTCTTTCAATTTAGCATACACAATAAGTCAGATATCCACCAAACTGTACTATCATGCATACAATGATGGCCCAAATACACTACTCCTTACTCCCGGCAGCGGGGTCGCACGAAGCTAGTTCGGGTGAGAACTATTCTCAATTAACCTGTTTTCTTGTAACTCTTACTAAACATGATTAACTCACCACTTTACCTTAGTTTCTAACATGACACAAAAGAGCTCCTCGGGGAGGCTAATGCACCATGCTAGTCAAGTGTAAACCATTACCTAAACCTCCATACAAATACATGAAATACTCCACGGTAACATGGTAGCATCGCTTCTTTGCACTTCGGTTTATCTCAACAGAAGTCTAACCCTGTAATCTGCAAACCGACATCCTCCGCAGGGAGGTCTATCAATCTACTATACTACTAGACTGGTAATGGAGACCGTGAGGGTACAACAATTGAAACCTTGCTCTCACTTGATTTTTACAATTGGTGGGTATTGTTAATTAACTTGCATTTACAACTTGGATTCTCTCATAACCCCTTTTAGAATCTCATTCTAAAATTAAACATGATTAATTAATTAATTAATTTAAAATATTATTGTTTTACAATATCAATTATCTCATAATCTTGATTTAGAATCTCATTCTAAATTTATTCAATAAAATTAATTGATTAATTTTAGTTTTAAAAAAAAGGTACCATAGATTATCTCATAACCTATTATTTAGAATCCCATTCTAAAAACTAAAAAAATTAATATAAATTAATTAAATTTTTTTTAAAGTAATATCAAAATTTAGAATATCTCATAATCTATTTTTAGAATCTAATTCTAAAATTAAATTAATTAATAAAATTAATTACATTTAAAATTAGTAACGTCTTAAATTTAGACTATCACATAGTCTGCTTTAGAATCTCATCTAAGAGTTAAATAAGCTTAGACTTTCAAATAATCTAGTTTAGAATCTTATTCAAAAATTTAATTAATAAAATTTAATTTTTATTTTTAAAAACAAAGTTAACTTAGACTATCTTCTAGTCTAGTTTAGAACCTTATTTTAAAACTAATTTAAAATAGCTTTTATTTAAAATAACACTGATTCATAACTTAGATTATCTTATAATCTAATTTAGAATCATGCTCCAAAAAAATTAATTAATAAATAATTAATTTAATTATTATGTAAAATAGTATTGACGTCTACACGTCCAATATTGTTTTTTTAATTTAAGCTTGCTGACGTTAGCTACTGTCATCAGCGGTTGACGTCGTCCGTATTTTTTTTAAACTTTTAGATTAAAATAATTTAATTTAAAGTAAATAATTAAATCTTGTCTCATTAGATTAATTTTATTCGATTTCATCATCTAAGCTCATTAGATTAATCTTATCTGATTTTACAATTCTTAACCAAATGATCATTGTCTCATAATAAAGATCATGCAATCCTGAATTTGTAGGTCGTTAGATCTGAATTAACGATTAATTCTCTAATGATTTAAACAATTTAAATCGTCACTATAAACAACCTAGTTAACTATTAAATCTTTTAACCAATTTAAACAATTTAAATCGATATTTTAAATAACCTAGTTAACTATTAATTCTTTTAATGATTTAAACAATTTAAATCATTACTTTATACAATCTGATTAACAATTAATTCATTAACAATTTAAACAATTAAATTACTAATTCAAACAAGTTTTTCCTTCTTTAATAAATTCTCTATTTTATTAAATCGCAAATCTATTTATTTCGATTTTATTATAATTTTTTACGCATATTATGAATGTAATTAAAGGCTGGCATTTGATACCAATTGTTGGGAAAAGATATAAATTTTGTTGGAAAAATAAACTCTGATACCGAGTATTAGGCTCACAGTTCTCAACTATGGTCATAATAATAGGCACCTATTAAAGCACTTAGAGTAGCAGACTCTTCTTTCTACCTGAGCCCCTGGTTGGAGAGTCACGCTTCGTGACACCTCACGTGCGAGAGTTCCCGGGAATAGGTTTATCTCTACAAACTCTTTGCCCTAATACCGGTTGTTGGAATGAATGTCAAAAATTCTCCCTACTTTTATAAAGTTTACGCAGCGGAAGGGGTTTATAATTCATAATTCTAAACCCAGGGTTGATTTAAAATTCCTAATTCTAAATCTACAGATTTAAAATTCCTAATTTTAAATCTACAGATTTAAATTTATAATTTAAATCTACATATCTAAATTCTTAATTTAGATCTGTAGGTCTTTTACTCTAATACATTCATAACAATACATAAACTTAAACAGGCATAATAATGAATACTGTAAATAAATAGAAAAGCGAAACCAAAAGAAGACGGAAAGAAGTACATACCTGGAATTGCTCAAATAATAAAGAATACCAAAAAAAAATCGAGAACCTGCTATCTTCTACGCAATGACCTCGAACTGCCCTGAGGGCGAGCTCCGAAAATATTAAACTGAGGAAAAAAATTTCAATGAAAAATTTTCTCTCCAACTAGGTCTCTGAAACTATTTCTAGAAACCCTAAAATTTGTTTCAAAACTGAATGCCAAACCTCGGAGTAAGAACCTCTATTTATCGGAGTACACCAGAGCGAAAAATTATAAAAATAGCGATGTGGGATTCGCTGATTCCAGTTAAAAACCAAACGCAGCGTTTAGAATACTAAACCAAGAAAAACGCCGCGTTTCAGTGTGGCACAAAAAAGCGTGTTATTTAATTCACATCGCATGACACGTGGCGCGACCTGATTGGCCGAGGCCCATTCACGTGGATTAACACCGGGCAACCCAGCGCACGACACTAGTTAGCCCATCCGCGAATACGCGGATCCTAACCTATTTTACGATTTTTCCTTTTTTTTGTTTGTTTGTTTTCCACATGTAAAAATATATCTCATGAATTTTAATTTTTCAAAATTATTTTATTTTATAATTTTTAATTTTTATTCATATCATGAATAATATTTGGTAAAATTAATTTATCAACTCATGGATAAATAATTCATCTCATGAGTTCTTTAATATTTTTTTCAATGGCAATAAATAAAGAGGCTTGCGCAGGAACCTTAGGGACAATTTAAATCTGGCTCCAAATGGGTTAAATTAGTCATCTTATGAAATAATGTAATTACCATTTAATGGGACTTAATTACACTAAATAAATCTCTTTGCACTCCAGACTTAAATTATTTATTCGATATCTCCCTACTAGACTGTATTGATGAACACAACCCCTCCACTAGATGTCCATGACAAAAGATAAATATAACCACTACCATTATCCTTCTCACAGCTTCTCCATTAGTTGCCGACTGGCCCTTCACTGAATAATTCGTTTATACTTGAATATATTCATAGTATAAATTCCAAATATCGAACATTTTGAATACTTTGGCCAAAGTTTTTGAACTATTCAAATATTTACAAATCATCTAAAGAGACATCTGTATCCCATAAGAGACTGTAGAGTCCCTATTGAATACCTGATCCTTGTCACACTTCACGCCGCTACCCAGTGTACGTGGGATTTCAGTCATTCGTTTAGACCTTACTTATAGTACACCAAAGTAACTAAGGCTCTATGCACAAGTCCAGAATACCCACAGGATTCAGAGTCATCGTTCAAATAGTACATTATTAATCACTTACCTCCAATAGTAGTCTAGAAATAAGTAATCCACATGGTCAAACGTAGTGTGTCAATCTTATTAAACACACTACCCTAATACTTTTGGATTTCCATCCACATGACCAAAACAAGTCATCTAAAGTGTCTCGTTATATTCCTAACATGCAAGTGGTCCAAACTTGTCGTCGATTATGAGTCTTTCAAACAACAATCTATACCATTTGTTCCAAGTCTATCTGTGGCTTAGTCTCATAAACCACTTAGAACAAGCATGTAAATTGTAGTCTGAGGACTGTACCCATCTCATGGATGTCTCCTAAAAGAAAATCACATGCAGTATAAATGGTCACATACACGAATTTAACTAGGAAACGACTGAAACTTTAATTTTATTTATTAATTAAAATAATATATCCAGAATAAATTTGGATTTCAGGACATTATTCCTAGTAGGTATACCTCCTAATTACTAAAGATGAAGCAGAAAAAATATTTTTAAAATATAAAGTTGAAGTAGAAAATCAACTAGTTAGAAAAATAAAAAGAGTTAGGTCCGATAGAGGGGAAGAAACTCACCCAACTTCATCAGAAAACGTTTTAAAGGAAAATGGGATAATACATGAACGAAGTCATCCTTACTGTCCATAATATAACGGTATCGCAGAAAGAAAAAAAAACTTTAAAGAACATGATGAATGCTATGCTTATCAGTTCTGGACTATTTGATAACACATGAGGGGAGGTGATATTATCTGCTTGTCACGTGCTAAATGGAGTTCCTTATAAAAAACTAGATAAAACCCCAAACGAAATGTGGAAATGTCATGCGCCTAATATAAAATACTTGAAAGTGTTGGGGTGTCTAGCCAATTTTGGATCACCTAACTTTAAATGAAGTAAAATTGGACCTAAGAATGTTAATTCTATTTTTATCGGGTATGACAATCACAGTGCTGTTTATCGATTTCTGATTAAGGGATCTGATAATTCATGTGCACGTGGTAGTATCAATGCATCTAGAGATGCTGAATTCTTTGAACATATATTTTTCTTGAAATCTAATGATACACAACCTACTAATATGCCTTTTCACACTGTAACTGATAACCATGATCGTACTAACGATATAGTCACTCCTGAAATTTGAAGGAGTAAAGAGTTAGGAAATAAACCAATTTGGACTCGATTTTGTTACTACTTTCCTTACATAAGATAACTCCATAAATGAAGAAATTGTAAGTGTCTATATGTTAGAGGAAGAAGCCAAAACCTATGAAGAGGCTGTGAGATCGGTTGATTCAACCTTTTGGGAAGAGGCTATTAAAAGCGAACTAAATTCAATGCTAAACAATTACACATGGGAATTGGTGGATCTTCCTAGAGGATGCAAACTAATAGGATGTAAGTATGTTTTTAGGAAAAAAATGAAGGACGATGGGACAATAGATAAGTTTAAGGTAAGGTTAGTAGCTAAGAGTTACACCCAGAAAAAAGGGGGTCGACTATTCTGATACTTATACACTTTTCACTAAAATAGCCAAAATTGGAACTTTATTTGCCATTGTGTCTATTCACGATTTAGTAGTGCCTCAAATGGATATTAAAATAGCTTTTCTTAATGGTGACCTGGACGAAGAGATTTACATGGAACAACCCGAGGGTTTTGTTGTCCCTTGTAATGAAAAGAAAGTATGTAAATTTATAAAATCTCTATACTGTCTCAAACAACCACCAAAATAGTGGCATCAGAGATTTAATATCATGCTAATTGCAAATAATTTTCGTGTAAATAATGGTGAGTCTTGTGTATATTTTAAGTCTAATTCAAATGGATGTGTAATGGTTTGTCTGTATGTTGATGATATGTTGATATTTGGCATAAACTTGAATGTTGTCAATGAAACTAAAAACTTTCTAAGTTCTAAATTTGACATGAAAGATTTGGGTGAGGCAGATGTGATTTTAGGAGTTAAGATTGTGAAAACTCCCAAAGGCATAAACCTAAACCAGCCACACTATGTTGAGAAGATACTTAGAAAGTTTGACATGTATAATGTTGATCCTGTAAGAATACCTTATGATCCCAGTATACATTTAACTAAATATAAAGGTGTTGCTATGTGCCAATTTGAGTATGCCAAAATAATTGACTATGTATGTTTCTGATGAACTATACTCGGCCTGACATTGCATATACTGTAAGTAGACTCAGTTGATACACACATAATCCTCATCAAGAGCATTAAAACGCATTAAAAAGATTTCTTAGATTTTTGAAAGGAACTATGGATTGGGGACTTCACTTCGGAAAGTTTCCCGCTATTTTAGAAGGATATTGTGACGCCAATTGAGTGTCTGATAATACAATAACAACAACAACAACAAACCCAATGCCTCCAAGGGCTCCCGCAAATTGGATGTTAGATAATGATGAAATTAATTCCACTAGTGGATATGTGTTCACACTAGCTGGAGGTGCTATATTCTGGAAATCCTCTAAGCAATCTTGTACTGCTTTGTCTACTATGGAATATGGACTCATTGCTCTTGAGTTGGTAGGTCATGAAGCCGAGTGGCTAAGACATTTACTGGGAGACGTGCCACTGCAGGGTCTTCCATCTCTATCAGTATCACTTTAATGTGACAGTCAAGTTGCAATTGCTGTGGCAAAGAACAAAGTGTATTATGGTAAGAGGAGACACGTTTGTCTCAAGCATAAGATCATGAAGGATATTCTAGGAAGTGGAGTGATATCACTGGATTATGTAAAGTCTGAAAAGAATCTTGTGAATCCATTGACAAAAGGTCTTTATCGTAAATTATAGAAACATCAAGAGGGATGGGATTAAAGTTTATATATAAATAAACTATGATTTATCCAACCTGGTCTTAACAAGTTCAATGTGAAAAGTCATGGTTTCGTTAAAGGAATGCACTGTGTTTTACTGTTTACCTCTCTATGATGTTGGCAGTGTTAGGACGGGTCGATAGCCATATGTTTGGTGGTATAAGTAAGGCTTGCACTTGATGGACATTGTTGATATGTTACCAAGGGGTGAGGTTGAGCCTTAGCTCTTAATGGACTCATAGCCATATGTTTGGTGGCGTGCTGTAACACACACTTGATGAGATCCACCTATGTAGGTATGGGAGTGTGGCCGCTCCCTATGAAGGTCTAAGACTTTCCTTCTAGTGCACCTATGAATATCCAAGACGGGCGCATGGCCGATAAAACGCACCAAATCGCTGGAGTTGCCGAGATCTAGAGTTTGGAATGTGTCCGAGTGACAGACTATACAACCCCTTGTGAGGTTCAAGACGAAAGTCATGTTACAAGCTGTTGGTCCTAAACTTGGGTTACACTAGATGACGGTTCAAGTCACAAGACATCAACACTGAAAAACTAAACTCCCTTTACCCAATCTTCTTTGTTCCTCCTCCATGCATGTATCCTTTGCGGGGGATTATTAGAAAAAATATACAAGCTAAAGTGTAGTTTCAAAGTTTACATCCCACATAGAAAAAGGGGGAAGTTTTTTTGAGTTTAAATATATACACACCACTCAAGTCTTTAAATTAATTTAAGGGTGAAAGAATGGTGGGGACCACAAGCAGGCGTGCTGCCGGTCGTGCCATGCTCGGGCGAGGGTGTGGGTGTGGGTGATCTTTTTCTTAACAGGTATATCTAATTTTTGGAAAATAATTTTTCAAGACTCGTTACTAACCGTTTATTAATAATATAGCCGTATATAGTCACCAAAAATATGACTGTTGGAGATTTATTAATAATTTAGCTGTTGAAATTAATAATTGTGGCCGTTTATGATTGTTGTACGTTTTCACATTTTAATGTTAACACTAGTATAAAAATCGGTACCCTACACCACTTCAAATCCATCCAAAGAAACAACAATAGTCTTGTTCATCTCTTCCCCTCCTTTTCGGTTCTCTCTCTCTCAAAAATACTTGGGCAAAATTCTTGGGCTCTCCTACTCCGTGATTAACAATTGCACATTAATAGTCGAACCATGTTAATCCTGGAGTACGACCGATGATACTACTATTTGCGCCAGAGCAGCAGCAAAATCATCTTTCAGGCCAGTGGTTATTTGCCACAACGCAGTATCTTCAGTATTGTAATTAGTTTTTCCACTTTCGATATTATTTATTTGATTGCTGTGTTTAGATAGTTATTTCTGCAATTTTTGCTAAATTTATCCTTCAATTTCACCACTTTTGCTATTTTCAAAATTGTCCCTCCACGACTTCACCCCAACTTGCTAAAAAGCAACATTCCAAGGGCCCCAAGGGCTCCTGCCTAAGCAAGGTTAGGAGGGGTGGATGTACGCAACCTTTCCCCTTCAGGGTGCTATCCTGAAGGGATGGTATTTTCGAGAACCCCCAACCTGAGGGGTACAACATGAGGACTTCTCAGGAGGTCACCAATCTTGGTACTACTCTCGCCCAAGCATGCTTAACTTCGGAGTTCTAATGGGATCCATTGCTTGTGTGTTCGTACCCTCTTAGGTACGAAAAAGAATCATTGAACTACAAGAATTTTAGTGAAGAAGGTTAACCAATATAGGTATGTTAGATTGTTTGATACATGTGTTTGTGTGATGCTCAACATGTTCTAGGGGTTATTAGTCTTTTACTTGTTCATACTAGCTGTTGTTTATTATTAATATTAATGATGATGTTTTAAGTAGAACTTTCCCTAGATTTGGCAGATTTAGACATCTAATAATGCATGGTCCAGTTAAAATAAAAATAAAAATACACAACTAATGATTTATGTAGTTAATTAATTTAGATATATATACGGCCATGGGTCGGGTCGGGCCGGGCCCGCTTCCAGCCTGGGCCTCACCCTTGGCCCAGTGAGCCCGGCCCCTTTTACCTTTTTTCAATAAATATATAAAATATATTATATGTATACATATGTATAATATAACATAGAATACAATCATAATAGTGCCTTAAAAAATTTTTAAAATATATTTGACAAAAAAATAATTATAATTTATTAATAATAATATAACATACAAACACAATACAACACAATTATAATTTTAAATATATTTTATAAGATAAAATGCATCATAACTTATTAAAAAATACAACTATAACAATATAATAGTGCCATTTAAAATTACAAATACATGTTGTAAAAGAAAATATATTACAAGAAATTGAATTATAACACTATAAATAAATTAGTCTAAACTGGCTCCGGTTGGTACGGTACTTGTTGTACTGGCGCTACGATCGTTATCTTCATGGCTTGATGAACCCAAGTTCAGTCGGTCTTGGTCTCTATCCACTGCAGCCATCCAGTCCTTTAAGCACACCAACATTTCTGAGGTGGCCGGCTGTCACGGGATGACAAGTTCACTATGTCAAAACAGCGATGCCACTTGACTTCACTCCGAAAGTACCTCGTCAAGTTAGGCTAACCCCGAACCCAAGTGTAGAATGCCCCGGTTTTATGTTTGGAAAAATATTACAATGGAAATAAAGAGAGAAGAGATGCACGGTAGAGAGGGAGAGAAAAAGAAGTAAAAGACACAAGTGTTTGGTTTTGGAATTGGATGAGTTCATCCTTGCATTGCACCTCTATTTATACACAATTTAGCAAAAGACAAAAAAGTCAAAAAAAAGTGTACAATGTGTCCTTCATGCTCCCTGCCGTACAGCCTGCTTTTTGGCTTAGGGAGGCTTATTAATTAAACTAAGTCAACTTACTATAAAAAGGGAAGCAAGGGTATGGGGTTAGGATGGCTCACGGCTCCCATTGTCCAAATATCCTTGCCTCTTACAATATTTTCTTGAGTACATGCTATAACGAAAAATACATCGAGAATTAAAAGCGAAAAATTACATAAATAAATATCGTAAAAAGTCGGTGGGTGACACTCTCCCCCACCTAAGCCATTGTCGTCCCCGACAATGTCTAAGCGGCTTTGAATGCCCGGATCACGTCTTTGAACTGCCACAGATCGTCTTCCTTCTCCCAAGTAGCTTCATTTTCTGGAAGATCTTTCCAACGGACAAGGTATTCGGTATATCTAGGCACTCCCCTTCTTCTCACGGTCCGGTCGGCAAGGATCTCGGTTGCTTCCTTGTCCAAGGATGTGATTACGGTAGTTGGTGCTCGGTGTGACTCACCCCGACTTGGATCTTGATCATCCCCATGGTACGGCTTCAGCATGCTCACATGAAAAACGGGATGGATCTTCATCTGTGGCGGAAGTTCAACACAGTAGGAAACCTTCCCAACCCTAGCGAGAATCGGGCAAGGACCTTCATATCTGCGAACTAGACCCTTGTGCGCCTTGCGTAGGGTCTTGAACTGCTGCGGTAAGAGCTTCACCGTAACCAAGTCCCCATTTTGGAACTCTAGGAACCTCCTCTTCTTGTCCGCCCACTTTTTCATCTTGTGTGCGGCTTTGTCGAGATGGGCCTTGGCAACGTCTAGCTTCTCGTTCCACCCTTTTGTAACTTGATATGCAGCGGGGCTACTCCCCGTGTACCCGGTCGCAACGGCTTGTGGAGTCAAGGGCTGTTGTCCTGTAACGAGCTCGAAAGGACTATGGCCCGTTGACTTGCTCTTGTGTAGATTGTAAAAAAATTGGGCAATGTCGATTAATGTCGCCCAATTCCTCTGGTTGGCCCCCACATAATGTCTCAGATATAGCTACAATAAAGCATTCACCCGTTCTGTTTGCCCATCGGTCTGTGGATGAAAGCTCGTAGAGTAGTGGAGGCTCGAGCCCATCAATCTGAACAGTTCGACCCAGAACTTGCCTATGAATCTCGGATCTCGAGCACTAATAATGCTTCTCGGTAGTCCCCAATATTTCACAACGTGCTTGAGGAACAAACGAGTGGCTTCACTTGCGGTGTAGTCCTTAGGCGCGGGAATGAATGTCCCATATTTGGAGAATCGGCCGACCGCAACCATGATCAACCCACACCCTTTTGATTTCGGCAAAGTGGAAATGAAATCCATGGAAACACTCTCCCATGGTTGGTTCGGTATGGGCAGTGGCTCGAGCAACTCGGCTGACATTCTTTGTTCGGCCTTATCTTGTTGGCACACAAGACACGTCTTGACATAGGCTTCCACGTCGTCCCTCATTCTCGGCCAATAATAATGCTCCTCCAAAAGTGCCATGGTCCTCTTTATCCCGGGATGCCCAGCCCAGTGCGAGTCATGACACTCCTTGAGAAGGTCACGCCTCAAGTTTTCCCACCTTGGGACGAAAACATGGTTGCCCACCATGAGCAAGAGACCGTCTTCAACCCAAAATCTCCGCGTCTTACCCTCGGCAGCCAGCTTTAACAGATTTTGAGCTAAGTCATCCCGTGTCATCCCCTCTCGGACTCGATCTTGGATGGTCCCGTGCACGGCGCTGACATGAGCAAGCATCCCCTTGCGGCTAAGGGCATTGGCCACTACATTGGCCTTGCCCGGCTTGTATTCCTTCCCATAGTCGAATTCGGCTAGGAAGTCTTGCCAACGAGCTTGCTTTGGACTCAACTTTTTTTGATTTTGAAAATAACTCGTTGCGACATTGTCGGTCTATATCACAAACCTCCCTCCGAGCAAGTAGTGACGCCACATCCTTAGACAATGGATGATGGCCGTCATCTCCTTGTCGTGGGTGGCATAGCGACGCTCGGTGTCTTTGAGCTTCCGAGACTCAAAGGCGATGGGATGTCTCTCTTGCATAAGTACCCCTCCAATGGCATAATCGGAGGCATCAATGTGGACTTCAAAAGGAAGCTCAAAGTCGGGTAGGCGTAGGACTGGCTCCTCGGTTACGGCCTTCTTCAACCCCTCGAAAGCTTTTTGGCATTTTTCATCCCAATGCCATATCGTCTTCTTCTTGAGCAAATCGGTTAGAGGTGAGGCCTTGGCGGAGTACCCCATGATGAACCTCCGATAGTAGTTAACAAGGCCCAATAAGGACCTTAGCTCACTAACTCCTCGTGGAGGTTCCCACTCCTCAATGGCTCGAACTTTGGCGGGATCCATGCGAATCCTCCCTTGGCCAATGCGATGGCCAAGGAAAGAAACCTCCTCTTGAGCAAAGGAGCACTTCTCCTTCTTCACATAGAGTTGGTTCTCCTTGAGTGCTCGGAAAACCTCCTTCAAGTGCTCGACATGCTCCTCCAATGACTCGCTATATATAACGATGTCATCAAGGTAGACAACCACAAACCGATCAAGGAAGGGCTTCAAGACCTCGTTCATCAATGTGCAAAAAGTGGCGGGAGCATTGGTCAACCCGAACGGCATCACTAGGAACTCGTATGCCCCATAGCGGGTTACACATGCGGTCTTTTGCTCATCCCCGGCCGCGATCCTTACCTGCCAATATCCGGACCTCAAATCAAGCTTGGTGAAGTAACGGGCCTTCCCAAGCCTATCGAACAAGTCGGCAACGAGAGGGATAGGGTACTTGTTCTTCATGGTTATCTTGTTAAGGGCCCGGTAGTCAATACACATCCTCAAAGACCCGTCATGCTTCTTTTGAAACAAAACGGGAGCACCATAAGGGGCCTTTGAGGGCCTTATGAATCCGGCATCCAAAAGGTCCTTGAGTTGCCTTCTCAATTCTTCCAATTCGGGAGGTGCCATGCGATACGGTGCCATGGCCGGTGGCCTTGATCCCGGTTCAAGCTCAATGTGATGGTCAACTTCCCTCCTTGGTGGAAGTTGCTTGGGTAGCTCGGGCGGCATGAAGTCTTGAAATTCTTCTAAAACCTTGCCCACCTGTTCGGGCACTTCACCACCTACAATGTCTTTTTCTTCCCTCACAGCGGCAATGTACGTTACCTGCTTCTTGCGAACCCCCTTCTTGAGTTGGACGGCCAAGAGCAATTTGGCCTCCATCTTCTCCCTAAGCAAAGGCACGGCATAGATCCTTCGATTTTGGGTGATCTCCATGACATTGTCCCTCGGAAAGGACAAGGGTTTCACCGAGTCAAGGAAATCCATTCCGAGCACCACCTTGAAGTCATCCATGGTCACTACCGTCAAGTCCAAGGTACCGTGCCAATCCCCTAATTGGACGGGCACTACGCGCGCCGCCCCAAGGATCGGTTTGGATGAAGCATTGACGGTCTTCATCCATCCCAACTCCTTGGTATGGCTCACACTGAGTCTGGCTGCCTCCTGAGCTGAAATGAAGTTGTGCATGGCCCCGGTGTCAAGTAAGGCCTTGGTCCCAACTCCATTCACCACGGCACTCACAAACATCAACCCCTGTTTCTGGCGCGATACCTGGGCACTGACTGATCCACCTCCTTGGGCACCGTTCTGCAGTGGACGGCCTACCTGTGCCTGGTTGGGCCTCCCCTGGGCCTTCGTTTTCTGGTTCATGTGCCCCTGCACCTGTGTCCTGGGCTCTGCTTGTCCCAGCATCTGGCCTCTGTCACAGTCCTGCGCTTGCACCTGTGCCCTGTCACGGACCTGCGTTCCTGGGCCTTTGTCAAGCCCGCTGCTGGACCCAATGTCCTGGGCCTGTGGCCTGGTACCCGGGCCTGGGTTGTCTCCCTCGACATGGTCCCGAGCATGCGTATGGCACCCATGGCTGCACCCTCGGTCTCTTGTTCTTGGGCTGCCACTAACGCATTCAAAGCTTTGCGTTGGGGACATACCCTCACGTAATGAGGGCCTCCACATAGAAAGCAATCCTGGTTCTTAGGCTTGTCCGGTTTGTCCTCCCACCTCTTGCCTTTGTCTTTGTGTGCAAAAGGCTTGTGGGATTTTTCTCCCCCACCTTTTCCCTTGTTCCCTTTTGAGTCTTTCTTCTTCGGGAACTCCTTTTTGTACTCGGCCAAGCTCTCTGCCTCCACTATAGCGCCCGCAAGATCATGGACTCCCCGCCTCTTCAACTCCACTTCGGCCCAATGTTGGAGGCCATCCATGAAGTAGAAAAGACGGATCGTCTCGGGCAAATCCGGAACCTCAAGCATAAGTGATTGGAACTCCGAGACATACTCCCGGATGGAACTCGTGTGCTTCAATCCACGAAGCCTCTTCATGGCTTGGTCCTCGGCATTCTCGGGGAAGAATTGCCTCTTGAAGTCTTTAATAAACTCCTCCCAAGTGTCCATAGAGCAAACCCCCTTGGCAATATCTCCATGGCGTCTCCTCCACCAAAGGGCGGCATCTCCCTCCAAATACATGGTGGCGGTGCTAATTTTAGAAGGTCCGTCATCAATCTTCAAGGCCTTGAAATAACGTTCAAGGCTCCAAAGAGAACTATCAACCTCCTTGGCATTTCGTTAGCCTCCAAACTTGGGCGGGTTCGGTACCTTGACCCTTGGTACCCCACTCGTACTCCCTGCCCCAAAACCGCTAGCAAGAGCGGTCTTGCACAAGACCGTGTCGGCTTTGAGAACGTCAATCTCCTCCCTTAGTCTGGACACAGCATCAAGAAGTCGGTCTAGTTGCTCTTCAACCGAACTCTTGACAACCTCATGGATTTTGTCATCCATTTTCGCCACATTCTCCTCCAAGGTGTCGAGGGTGTCCAATTGTTCATGGACCTCCCCCATGGCCAACTCCAACCGAGCAACCCGCGTGTCCAAACTAGAAAGGGCCTCCCTTGGTACGGAAGGGTCCTTCCTGTTGGACTTTTTGGCATGGGTCTCCAGTCTACTCCGGTTCTCATCCTCCACGTGCGATGTGCCCAGAATTTCCTCCTCCATTGCTTTTTCTCCCAGCTTTAACCGAAAAGGCTCTAACACCACGTTGTCACGAGATGACAAGTTCATTATGTCAAAACCGCAATGCCACTTGACTTCACTCCGAAAGTACCTCATCAAGTCAGGCTAACCCTGAACCCAAGTGTAGAATGCCCTGGTTTTATGTTTGGAAAATTATTACAATGGAAATAAAGAGAGAAGAGATGCACGGTAGAGAGGGAGAGAAAAAGAAGTAAAAGACACAAGTGTTTGGTTTTGGAATTGGATGAGTTCATCCTTACATTGCACCTCTATTTATACACAATTTAGCAAAAGACAAAAAAGTCAAAAAAAGTGTACAATGTGTCCTTCATGCTCCCTGCCGTACAGCCTGCTTTTTGGCTTAGGGAGGCTCATTAATTAAACTAAGTCAACTTACTATAAAAAGGGAAGCAAGGGTATAGGGTTAGGGTGGCTCACGGCTCCCATTGTCCAAATATCCTTGCCTCTTACAATATTTTCGTAAGTACATGCTATAAAGAAAAATACATCGAGAATTAAAAGCGAAAAATTACATAAATAAATATCGTAAAAAGTCGGTGGGTGACACGGTGCTAGCTTCACTTTCTTTGATCAAAGCAATCTACTACCTACACTAAAAGAAGACTTCGATGCTACTGTAGACACCAGACACATTAGTATATCGCATGCCATGGTGGAAAGCACAGGGTATTAGGTTTTATTTGAACACCACCATTGCAAAATATAAAAATATGGCTTCGCCTCTATCGAGTTGAAGTCGAGCATAAGCGAACGCATGTACAAATTTAGCTCATCATATGATGTGGGACTTTGTTTAGGCTTTAATTTGCTCAAAATATCCCATGCATATGATTTTCCCCGAGAAAAGGACAAAAAAGATGATGTACAAGAAACATTTGTATCAGATGATAATCTTTAAGCATATACGGAAAATAAATTACGTAAATTTTCATTAACTTTAGCAATAAAAGATGCTACATCAAAAGTTGGATTCATTTTTTTGTAAAATATTAGTGCAAATAATTGCAAACCCATAAGTTTACTACGTGGATAAAAAACGAAGGCAATACAATATGCCAATGGTAGTTCAGAATAATATTTAAAAAAAATTTTCTATCATGGCAGAAATAGAGCACTGCAACACAGGGTTGGAGGAGTTATGTATCATCCAAGTAGTAATATCTATCAGTCTAAATATTGCTTGTGTAATGGTTCGATAATAACATCCAGAAAAATGTCGTAGCATCTTTAAAAATAACAAAAAAAATTTACAGATTTCATTAATTATATTTAAATCTACATATTCTAAATTAAATGAACTTAGATCTGATTGATTTTGCTATACAAATTCAATTAGGACATCTTTGTATGGTATGATTCTTTCTAACATATCAATCGTGGATGACCAACTATTACGTGTATCTAATTTAATTTTTTTTTCTAAGAATGCCATATGTTTTACAAAGATCTTTGAATTTTCTTTGCCTAGTTCCGAATGTATTAATTGCTTTGGCTACTTCTTTTAAAGCCATAAGAGAAATACATGTAAGTTACAAACTATCCATTACTATTAAATGCAGTACATGACATATGCAACATAAATGAAAATATTTTCCATCTAATATGAACCTCATATACCTAATTAATTATTTAACAGATGCATCATTATTAGTGGCATTATCAAAAGTAATGCTAAAAATTTTGTGGTCTTTTCCCCACTCACGGCATGCATTTATAATGGCACCCATGATTACATGAGCGCTATGGGGATATTCATATAGGCAAAAATAAATTATTCATTTTTGCATAACATAGGAAGAGTCAATCCAATGTGACGTTATACACATGAAAGGTACATCGGATTTCGACTTCCACGTGTCCAACGTGAACGAGAACATGCTCGTGTTCGCCTTTAAAATATCTTGAAGGTCATTTTTCATATTTATAAATTCTCCAAATGCATCCTGCTTCAAAATGTTCCGAGGAATCCTTAGAGCTGCAGGATTTAATGCGGTTTTACAGTACCGGACGAATCTAGGGTCTTCGCCGGTGGTAAACAGCCTTTCAGCCAAAATGACGTATCTCATTAATTTGCATCTATTAGTTTTATTTTGTAAATTTAAAGTTAGCAAGCGCACCAGTCGCTTACTATACAGAGTTTGTTGGGTTTTATCTATATTTAATTCGGGGTGGCTTCTTTGTCGGTGTCTTTTTAAAGTTCTAGTCCCATTATTAAGTGAATGACTGAAAACTTTTTGAGGATCATATAATATACAACATACTTTACTATATTCATGATCTAGTGTAAACTGTTTCCATACGTCGCTTGTATTACGTCTACTACTACCCGTAGAGGTGTGGGTTTGAGTTTCATAATTGGTGGGTGTGGGTTCGGGTTCAGAACATCCCGCATCACCCGATTCAAGATAATCCTGCTCATGGAGGTGTTCTTGTTCCCAATTACAGGTGTCTGTGTAGGGAGATGATGAACCGGGTTCTAACAAGTACATTCCTGGGTATTAAGCTTAACTCCTCTACCCGTTCTAGCAAATTTAGGCGGTTAAGAAGAGCTAGAACTAGATCAACCAGCTCCAGATAAAGATGAATTATGTGCCATGATATTCTTAATTTATAATTATAAAATACAAGAATGCAATTAAGGTAAATAAAAATGACAAATAAATAAAGTTTCGATACTAATTTTACCGAAGCAAAAACTAAAATTTGAACTTATTCAAGCTTTGACGAACAACCACAATTGAAACTTCGAACTTGAGAAATTGAGAGCAAATAATTGTAAGTAAGTAGAGAAGAAAGAATTGGAGAAAAGAGAGAATTGATGATTGTTGTGTGGTGAAATGAAAAAAATGTGGTTAGTATTTATAGAAAAAAATGAGTATTTTTTTTAGATGTCACCCAACGACTCAAAGAGCAGTTGGAGGGCTTTTGCCCCCAAACGTTATCTAGCCCGGGGCCCAGCCCCAACAGGGTGGGCCAGGCTGGGTTCCAGGCCAACCCAGCTCGTTGGCCCCCTATATATATACACGTTCGTACGTACATATGTATGCATGTGTAAGTATGTATGTATATATGGAGGAGAGAAATCAGACGCTACTTATAAGAGTAAGGGGAGAATTAATTAAAGAATATATACATACACATACGCTACCCAAACATTGTTAGACCATAAAAAGTAGTATTAAATAATTTTTTTAAAGCTATAAATTCATACATATCTAGTAGCGTTCTTATGTTTTGACATTTGGGCAAATAGAGGATCATTTCAAAAGACAAAATTGTAGAGCAAAACTACGAACAAGGGGTGTTCTTAGGGGTATCAAACCCAAGAAAAACTTTCAGATGAAAATCTAAAATGTGGGGTGCTAATGTAAGAGGGCGAAGACCTCACCTCTAGATCGTTTTTCCAACACCTTTCTTCACATAATCATTTGCCGGCTTTTCCCTTATGCTCTTATCTTATGTTTGGAAAGCTAAGGTATCCTTGAGAGTTAAGGTTTTTACTTGGACTTTACTTCTTAACAAGCTTAATACTCAAGATTGTCTACAAAAATGTGGACCTTTTAAGGTTGTCTCCAAAGATCTGTGTTATGTGCTTCTATAGTGAGGAGTTGCATTGCCATTTATTTTTGCATTATGGTGTGGCTTGGGAGTTATGGTGCAAGCTATTGTCCACTTTTAACCAGATGTAGGGATGGCAAGCTAAAAAGTCTGCTAAGGCTTAGCCTTTGACTGACTTTTGTGACACATATACCAATTCAAACTGATGCATAGCAATGCTTTACTTGTTTAATCTTCCTCTCATCAGAGGTCTATCTACCATGTACTTAAGAACATCTGTTTGAGCAACCACATATAAGGTAAATGCGAAGAAGTAATGTCTTAATTTCACATATGCATAGAATAGAGATAGACATAATTTCAAAATAGAGGAGTGTTTTATTTCATATTCATTTAAACAACAATTTAGGTAGAACACAGCTAGTTCAAATCCTTGCTTACGGGCTTGCACAAGCAAACAACCAATTGATTCATCCGAAGCAGAGACATAATCTTCAAGGGTTTGTCTTACTTTAGTGGAATTAATAGCGACAGCCTGATCAAGTATTCCTTGATGGCCTCAAATTTTGCTTGTTGTGGCTCCTCCTGTAACGCCCCCAAATCATATGCCGAATACGCTTAAGTCAAAAGGAGCGCTACACGGCCATACTATAATGAAGTCCCACATTATAGTACGAAGCCCGAAAATTTACAACCATAATTCCTCAAAATTGCACAAAGGTTCCGATAATAAATAATAGATAATCCCAAATACTTCAATACTAACAATTAAAAGCTAGTAGTGAGGAAGCTCAAAATTACAAAATCTCAAATAGTCTTTAATATTCTACTACAAAATATATTAAATACTTAAACTACGAAAATAGACTAATTAAAAGTTACTAATCTGAAAAGTAAAGGATTGGGTGAGCAAACAACACGCTCAACAAGTACACCACACACCCTACCTGGATCCGGCATTATTTAAAATAGATAAAAATTCAATCAAACAAGTAAATCGATTTACCTTCAGAAATCGTGTTAAAGTAACACAAATCACAGATTTGTAATTTAACTTATTTCACAAGAGCTCTTTTGGTAAAACTCACAGACGAAACGGAAACTACGGCCGGTATTATTCCCACGACAGGGTCACAATCGACGTTCACATTTCACATATTCGAATCGGTTCTAAGTCGACAGATCCGCTAGGATCAAATGTCGATCTACGTGCCGGTATTATTCCCGCGACAGGGTCACATATCGACTTTCACATTTCACATTCTATCGTCGATAAACTCCAGAGGGTCAACATAGTTATCTGTAAGCTCTTCCCATAAAACCTTTCAAATTCAATTAACAAGTTCATAATAATTTATTTCGTACAATCACAAGTATAATTTCTTTCAAAAATTCACATATTTAAATAGCAATTCAACGTATAAATCAATATAATTCGAACTATATATATTTTAAAACATCAATCATAAAGGCAGAAATCACATATTTAAGCATCAAATCAACATATAAAGCAGTATAATTTAAATCATAAGAGTAGAAATTACATAATCAATCAAGTACATATGCCCATTTTAGCAAACTAACAAATCATTCAAATATAAGTCTTATACATCAAACCATGTAACACATTTTTTTTTTTTTTTTTTTTTTTTGTATTTACAAAGTAGAGGGAGTGGTATACTTACTTTTGCTAGCTTTTAACCAAAAGTTGAACTCCTATTGCGAATTAGCCCCGAATCCTATCAAGCGCGAAAATAGGAATTTAGGGCTTGACGCAGAGAAAAACGAGAGGACGAGAGAGCGATAGAGAGAGATGGGGGCTGAGGGTTTTAGGGTAACACGAAGGTTTTATAACCCCCTTTTTTTTCTTATATATACCTATACCTACTTTAATCACTTTAGTATTACTAATGGACTCCTTCCTGATAGTTAATTCATTAATTTATTTATAATCTAATCGAAATAATAGCGAATTTTAATTGTATTATCATACCTAGCCTAATTTAATTTGACCTATTACATCCTCACCCCCTTAAACAAAAGTTTCGTCCTCGAAACTCACATTCGTTTTCGAATAATTCTGGGTATTTGCTTCTCATCTATTCTTGTGTTTCCCATGTTGCTTCTCTAGGAGCATGATTACTCCATTGGATCTTAACATATGGGATCATTCTATGTCTTAACTTTTGTTCTTTTCGGTCGACTATGCAAACTGGGTGTTCTACATAAGTCAAATCTTCTCATACTTGCAGCGGTTCGTGTCGTATCACATGACAAGGATCAAAGATATACCTCCTCACTTGAGAAACATGAAACACATCATGTACTCGGGACAATTCTGGCGGTAAGGCTACCGTATAAGCTACGTCCCCAACTTTCGCCAAAATCTCAGATGGTTCTATAAAACGCGGACTTAATTTACCCCTTTTCGAAATCTCATCACACCTCTAGTTGGGGATACCCTTAGATAGATGTATTCACCTAGTGAAAACTCCAATGGTCTTCTATACTTATCCGCCCAACTCTTTTGCCTATCTTGACTTGTCTTCATTCTCTCTCTAATCAACTTGACCCTTTCTTCAGCATCTTGTACAATCTCAGGATTTAACAGTTTTCTTTCTCCAACATCATTCCAAAATAAGGGAGTTCTGCATCTTCGTCCATACAAAGCCTCATATGGTGCCATCGCAATACTAGAATGGTAACTGTTATTATAGGCAAACTCTACCAAACTCATGTAACTATCCTAACTACCCCCAAGGTTTATAACACAGGCACGCAGCATGTCCTCCAATGTCTGAATAGTCCTCTCAGTCTGTCCATCTGTCTGAGGATGGTAAGCGATACTCAAACTTAGTTTAGTTCCCAAAGCTTTCTGCAGACTCTCCCAAAATCTAGACACAAAACTTGGGTTTCTGTCAGAAACAATTTCACTTGGCACACCATGCAACTGCAACACAACATTAATGTATAATTCTACCACTTATCTAATGGAGAACCAAATCTAATAGGAACAAAATTCGCACTCTTCATAAGTCTATCAACAATGACCCAAATCGCCTCATTCTTCCTAACTGTCCTTGGTAGGCCAACAACAAAATCCATGGAAATTCGATCTCACTTCCATTAAGGCACTTCTAATGACTATAGCAATCCACCAAGCTTTTGGTGTTTGGCCTTCACTTGTTTACAGATCAAGCACTTAGCCACAAACTCAGCAATATCTCGCTTCATGTCTCTCCACCAAAAGTAGCTTCTCAGGTCTTGATACATCTTCGTGCCTCTAGGATGTACCGAAAAATGAGAACTGTGTGCTTCTTCCATGATATCCCTCTTAATGGCTAGATCATCAGGCATGCATAATCTCTCTCCAAATTAAAATGCTCCATCATCATGCAGCATAAAGTCCGAAGATTCTCCATTGGTCACCTTACTTATCATCTTCATCAAAAACGGGTCATGTTGCTGCGTAGCCTTGATCTTTTCTACCAATGGCAATTGTGCAACCATATTGGCTAAAATACTGCCCTTCTTATCATGAATGCACACTTCAATTTGAATTTCCTCTAAGTCTCTAAGTAGCTTAGGCTAAGAAGTGATCAGGGCAGCTAAGTTGGCCACCGACTTCCTGCTCAGTGCATCTGCAACTACATTTGCTTTTCCGGGATGGTAATTAATGGTCACATCATAATCCTTGATCAATTCCAACCATCTCCTCTGCCTCAGGTTTAACTCTTTTTGAGCAAACAGATACTTCAAGCTCTTGTGGTCTATATAAATCTGGCAAGGTCCTCCATAAAGGTAATGTCTCCAAATCTTCAAAGCGAATATCACTGCTGCCAATTCCAACTCGTGCATTGGGTAATTCTTTTCATGGAGCTTTAATTGTCGGGACGCATAGGCTATCGCCTTCTCATTCTGCATTAGCACACAACCTAGCCCTTTCTTTGAAGCGTCACTGTAAATGACAAAGTTACCCTCATCAGTAGGTAATGCAAGTACGGGGGCAGACACTAACCTCTTTTTTAGCTCTTGAAAGCTTCTTTCACATTCATCTGTCCACACGAACTTCACTCCTTTTTAAGTCAAACGGGTGGGAGGAAGTGCAATTTGCCAAAATCCCTCAATGAATCTTCTATAGTAACCAGCCAGTCCTAAAAGGCTTCTAATCTCTGTTGCATTTGTGGGTCGATTCCACTACAACACCGCTTCAACCTTCCTTGGATCCACTGAGATCCCATCTTTGGATATCACATGGCCTAAGAATGCCACTCTGTCAAGCCAAAACTTACACTTACTCAACTTGGCATACAACTGATGCTCATGTAGGGTTTGCAATACCATCTTCAGATGTTCTTTGTGCTCCTCCCTACTCTTAGAGTAGATCAGTATGTCATCTATGAATACAACTACAAATCGATCTAGGTATTTTCGAAACACCCTGCTCATCAAATCCATGAAAGCAGCAGGTGGATTCGTTGGCCCAAATGGCATAACTAAGAATTCATAGTGGCCGTACCTGGTTCTAAAAGCAGTCTTAGCCACATCCTTCTCCTGGATCTTTAGTTAATGATAACCAGATCGTAGGTCAATCTTAGAAAAGACCTTAGCACCTTGAAGTTGATCAAACAAGTCATCAATTCAAGGCAAGGGATACTTATTCTTAACAGTCACCTTATTCAGTTCTCTGTAGTCAATGCATAACCTCATACTGCCATCCTTCTTCTTCACAAACAATACTGGAGCACCCCATGGTGAGACCCTAGGTCGGATGAAGCCTTTATCCAACAATTCCTGGAGTTGCACCTTCAATTCTGTAGTTTAGAAGGAGCCATTCTATAAGGAACTTTGGATATGGGTCCACTACCAGGTACTAGATCAAGTTTAAACTTGATTTTCCTACTTCGAGGCAAACCATGCAAGTCTTCTGGAAAAACCTCAGGGAATTCCCTCACAATGGGGATGTCATCTAACTTCAGGTCGTCCCTCCTACTGTCAAACACATGACAAAGGAATCCTCAGGGACCATCTAGTATTTAGGGTTGAAATAATCCTAGTAGAAGTCTTAGAGTCTTTACTCCCCATTGGAGGATTTAACTCGTTCCCATGATAAGCAAACTCTGGTTTGTCAGGAATCTGAAACACTACCCTTTTTCCAAACCAGTCTAAATGTGCGTGATAAGAAGACAGCCAATTAATCCCTAGAATCACATCAAAATCCTTCATATCTAGAAGTACTAGGTCTGCCACTAACTCCATATCACCTATTGTTATCACACAATTCTTACACACAAGATCAATAAGCACATCATGCCCCAGCGAGGTTGCCACACAAAAGGGCTCATATAGCAGTTTCGGCTCACAAGTCAACTTAGAGGCAAATTTCTTAGCCACAAAACAGTGGGAGGCTCCGGTGTCAAATAATGCATGCGCACTTGTAGAATTGATAGGAAGGGTACCTGTTACCACGCGGTCACTGAGAGTCTCGTCCTCCTGGATCGTAGCAAAAACTCTGGCGTTACCCTGGGGTCACTGTCTGTCATCACTGGCTTTGTTCTTGGAACCATTCTTGAGGGGACAATCATGAGTTATGTGTCCTTTCTCTTTACACTCAAAGCACACCCCTAACCTTCTGTAGCATTCACCAGAATGGTCCCTGCCACAGTGCTCACATTTTCTAAATCCAGTGTTAGAGCTCTTTGGATTCTTCGTGTGAAACTTTTTGCCATTGTCACTAGGTCGGTTAGGCTTCCCTCTCTGAAACTTGCCATCTGATGACCTTTTCTTGGCAACATATTCCTGTTCCTCCAACTTCAGATGTGCTTCAACCTTTAAAGCACGTTCAAGGACCTACTTGTATTTCTTGAAAATGAACTTCACAGGCGCCTCCTAATGTGAGGAACCAATCCCCTTTCAAACCTATTTGCTTTACTAATCTCAGATGCCATGATGCTCGGGCTAAAATGCCCCAATTCATGGAATTTTTTAGCACGCCGCAATACTGTCATCTGTTCTCCCTGTCTCAGCTCGTAGAATTCATTCTCTTTTGTCATTCTGAGTGCTTCAGGGAAAAACTGGTTGTAGAAGATCTCCTTAAACTCTTCCCAATCCAAGGGCTCAGTAGCATTCTGGTATGCTACCTTGATTGTAGCCCACTAGAACTCCGCATTCCCCTTAAGAAAAGGGGTGGCTGCTTGAACCTTATCATCATCGGCAATTGACATTGCCTCGAACAAGGTCTCCATCTCTCGAATCCATTTTTCAGCTTCTAGAAGGTCATCTGCTCCTTCAAACCTTGGAGCCTTCAACTTTGACAACCTTTCGAAGGGGGTCTCTTCAACGCGTCGAGTGAGGGGAGGCACAACTTGGACTTGTTGTTGGTGTTGTAAGAGGTTAACCATGAGTTGGTGCATCATTGGAACATCGAACTGATTAGAGGAACCACCTGAGCTCTGGCCGTTTTGACCAGTGGGTCTATTTTGCAGTTGAACACTGTTATAAACCGAGAATCCGAGGCACGAGTTTAAATTTGCAAGGAGGCGGGAAAAACTATTAGCAATTGAAATTCTGTTAAAAATCTGTTAAATGCTGCTGTTCTGCATATGGGCTGCTGTGTGTGTGTGCCAGTGCTGCTGCCGTTGTTAGTTGCAGTTATTCTTTGTGTTTGGCGCCAAAATACCATTTAAATGTTAATTAGGTATATTCTAGATGGTTCTAGATGCTTCCTAGCTAAGTTGGTTAGTAGTTCATGTATTAGGATTGCTATAAATAAGTGATGCTTGTAATGTTCAGATAGGAAATGAAAATTATAAAACATTAGTCTCAATTTGAGATCAAAGCTTCTCTCTCTCATCTAACTCTCTCTATTTCTCATCTCCTTTCCCTTCTTTATCTCATCTAAACTCTAAAACTCTTCTTTCTCATCTAAATTCTATATTCTTTCTCATCTCATACTCTCAATCTATCCAAATTATATTAGTTTACGTTCGAGGTTCAAGCCCGAGCGTAACAAGTGGTATCAGAGCCTCGTTCCGATTGAGTGCGTAATCAAAATATTAAGAAAATTTTTTTTTCATAAAGTAAGTCTGTTGGAATTTTGAAGTACTGGTGCAGAAATTCAGTAAGGAAACAGATCAAAACAACTCAGGAGTTACTGGTATTGATCGGGCAAAATCAGATCCGAATTTTGTGCTACAATTGCTTCTAATCTTCTTCCTCGGCTTCAAAAGACCTCGAGTTCAAACTCAACAACTGGTGTTAGCCTTCGAAATCTAATTCCAGACGCTATAGAGCACAATCGGCATGCCGATCGGCAAGTTCGGCACAGGGAGTCTGCTGCTTTTGTTCATAGTTTGCTGAAGTAGAGCCGATATTGGATATTAAATCAGAACAGCTATAAGAAGGTTCAATCAAGATCGATTCAGATCTTGATCTTAAGCAATTAGATCAGATCAGAACTTGTAAGAACCAGAACTGAGATGTGTTGGAGCTGTGTTGATCAAGTGCAGTTGCAGTAACAAGAAAATCTGTTTAGCATTGTTGCAGATCAGATCGAAAATCAGCAAGATCAATATTCAGCAGCAACTACCAGATTCAAATCAGGTTCTTCCCGATCAGGTACAATCAGTTCCGATTCGGTTAAAATAAGAAATTGTGTGCTTACGGTTGAGATTGTGAATGAAGTTAGGTGATGTGGTGATGTCTGGTAGAGTTCTCACCCGAGCTGCAGCTGCTTGAGCAGCAACATATGCAGAGGTGGCTGGTGCATCAATTAATAACCGAGATCCGGAGCTCAATGACAAGGTTGAGCTGCTGAGTACTAAGTTCGATCAGTTCAATCAACAAATGACCGAGATCAGGCAGCAAAATGATAGTATTCAGCAAATGTTGAGGTTGTTCTTGGAAAGAGATGCAAGTAAGGAAGAACGATTACAGCAAATGCAGTTGGAAAATCAGCCAAATCAGCAAAGAAATGATGATCGATTGCATAAATTGTTGGAAGAACAGGATCAAACATTTTATGAAAAAATTGCTCAACATTCTCATCAAGTTAAGGAAAAGATTGATGATCAAGTTAATCAACAAACAATGAGTGTTGATGAGAATAATGAAGATCAATTAAGTCAGCAAAAGCAAAAAATTGAAGAGACATCGGCTGAGCAAATTAATCAACTTCCACAACTGTTCGAAGAAAGGTTCGCTGAAATTCAAGAGTTGCAATCTTGTGTTCCTAATGTGGCTATTAGACCTGCAGTAGCTGCTGAAAGATCTTAAGATGGACCTCAAATTGTTATTAAAAATGTTAGGCCTCAAGTTCTTCTCCAACCTGCTGAAGTTGGACCACAAAATTGCATAATAGAAACTGAAATAACTACCAGGTTGCAGGTGCATTCATTTGAGCAGGTGCAGGGTTGAATTTTCAGCAAGAATCTTGAACAAAATAGACACTCTCAGGATCCTCCGATGCAATTTAGATCAAAAACCATGGATGTTTTGCAAGTTTTCTTATGTTGGGTGAATAATTTCAAACTTCCAGAAGCTGAAATGCATTAGCGGCATGCCGATCGGCAAGTTCGGCATGAACTATTTCTTTTCTTGAAAGGAGTTTGGATTAATAGGGTCCCTATCATGAAGCTATGCTATTGGGAGGATATTTGTGAGTTGTTCATCAAGATGTACTGTAGTAACAAGGCTCATCAGCTGCATTTTTTGGTCCAGCTACAAGTTATTGCAAGCAAGGAACTTGTTCTAGTTGCAGTTCAATTGGAAGTTCAACAATATCAACTCCAAGTTCTACCTCTACATCAAGAAGTGATTTCAAGTCTCATTCTCTTCATTCTTGAGGAAAAGAATGCTTTCAAGGGGAAGGGAATGTTATAAACCGAGAAACCAAGGCACGAGTTTAAATTAGCAAGGAGGGAGGAAAAACTATTAGCAATTGAAATTCTGTTAAAAATCTATTAAATGCTGCTGTTCTGCATATGGGCTGCTGCGTGTGTGTGCCTGTGCTGCTGCTACTGTTAGTTGTTGTTATTCTTTGTGTTTGGCGCCAAAATACCATTTAAATGTTAGTTAGGTATATTCTAGATGGTTCTAGATGCTTCCTAGCTAAGTTGGTTAGTAGTTCATGTATTAAATTGCTATAAATAAGTGATGCTTGTAATGTTCGGATAGGAAATGAAAATTATAAAACATTAGTCTCAATTTGAGATCAAAGCTTCTCTCTCTCATCTAACTCTCTCTATTTCTCATCTCCTTTCCCTTCTTTATCTCATCTAAACTCTAAAACTCTTCTTTCTCATTTAAATTCTATATTCTTTCTCATCTCATACTCTCAATCTATCCAAATTATATTAGTTTACGTTTGAGGTTTAAGCCCGAGCGTAACAAACACGTTCCTCATCAGGGTGCTTCTCATCTATATCCTTCTCCGATTCACTAAGGTATTCCTTGACCGGGGGTGGAACCTTGCTCTTTCCCTTCAAGGTTCTCTTTCACTTCAAGGGTACCAACATTTTACTCGTATCACCCATCTTCACCTGAACCCAGATCACATAAGAAGCCACGTTATTAAATAAATTATTATTATTTTTTCCAGTATAATTGAAGCTACCAATTCAATTAGCCAATTATATTTCCTCAGCATAGAAAATTTTGTTTCTCAACAATTAATAGCCTAAGTTCTCATCTGATCACTTAAATTTCTCAGGGTTCATAACTTAAAGCTCTCACTTTTAACACTTAAATTTCTCAATAAACTGGGGCTCTCATCTTAACACTAAAACTTCCCCAAAATTCATAACCTAGCGCTCTAATACCACATTATGTAACGCCCCCAAATCATATTCCGAATAGGCTTGAGTCAAAAGGGGCGCTACATGGCCGTACTATAATGAAGTCCCACATCATAGTACGAAGCCCCAAAACTTACAACCATAATTCCTCAAAATTGCATAAAGGTTCCCATAATAAATAATAGATAATCCCAAATTAAAAGCTAGTAGTGTAGAAGCTCAAAATTACAAAATCTCAAATAGTCTTTAATATTCTAATAAAAAATATATTAAATACTTAAACTATGAAAATAGACTAATTCTCGAAATAGAGAGCCGCTGCATCTTCCTCGTTCCTTTAGAATTTGCCACAATCTACTAATCTGCAAAGTCAAGGAATTGGGTGAGCAAACAACACGCTCAGCAAGTACACCGCACGCCCTACCCGGATCAGGCATTATTTAAAACGGTTGAAAATTCAATGAAAGAAGTAAATCGATTTATCTTCAGAAATCATGTTAAAGTAGCACAAATCACAGCTTTGTAATTTAACTTATTTCACAAGAGCTCTTTTGGTAAAACTCACAGACGAAACGACAACTACAGCCGGTATTATTCCCACGACAGGGTCACCATCGACGTTCACATTTCACATATTCGAATCAGTTCTAATTCAACAGATCCACTAGGATCAAACGTAGATCTATGTGCCGGTATTATTCCCGCGACAGGGTCATAGAACGACTTTCACATTTCACATTCTATCGTCGATAGACCCCGGAGGGTCAAAGTGTTTATCTGTAAGCTCTTCCCATAAGACCTTTCAAATTCAATTAACAAGTTTATAATAATTTCTTTCGTACAATCACAAGTATAACTTCTTTCAAAAATTCACATATTTAAATATCAATTCAACGTATAAATCAATATAATTGCGAACTATATATATTAAAGCATCAATCATGAAGGTAGAAATCACATATTTAAACATCAAATGAACATATAAACTAGTATAATTTAAATCATAAGAGTAGAAATCACATAATCGACCAAGTACACATGCCGGAACCTATTTTAACAAACTAACAAATCATTCAAATGTAAGTCTTATACATCAAACCATGTAAAACATATATATCTATCTATATATATTTTTTATATTTTACAAAAAAGTAGAAGGAGTGGTGTACTTACCTTTGCTAGCTTTTAACCCAAAAGTCGAACTCTTATTGCGAATTAGCCCGGATCCTATCAAGCGCAGAAATCAAAATTTAGGGCTTGACGCAGAGAAAAAAGAGAGGACGAGAGAGCAAGAGAGAGAGATGGCGGCTGAGGGTTTTGGGGTAACACGGGGGTTTTATAACCCCCTTTCTTTTTCTTTTATATATATATGTACATATACCTACTTTAATCACTTTAATATTACCAATGGACCCCTTCCTGATAGTTAATTCATTAGTTTATTTATAATCTAATCGAAATAATAGCGAATTTTAATTGTATTATAATATCAAGCCTAATTTAATTAGACCGGGTATTACACCTCCCACTTGAAGTCTTTTTATACTTGAGTCTCAGTAGTGGATAGAAGACTTTGGTTTTCCCTGCAACATTTGAAATGAAACGTCTCAGGAAATGAACCTGCCCCAAGAAGTGTTGGAGCTCCTTTTTGCTCGAAGGCAGTTTAACCTGTTGAATGGCCTTAATTTTGTTAATATCCACCTGTATGCCCTTATGGTGTACCAGAAAACCAAGAAAGTTTCCACCGCGTACGCCAAAAGCACACTTTAATGGGTTCATCTTGCGGTTATGGCTACTCATTCTATGGAACATCTTAAATCTTCCATGTTTTTGACTTGGGACTTTGACTTGACCATGATATCATTTATGTAGACTTCCAAGGTCTTGCCGATGCAATCATAAAAGATTATGTTCATGGCTCTCTAGTAGGTGGCACAAGCGTTTTCAAGCCAAATGGCATAGCCATCCACTCAAAGGTACCTATTGATCCAGAACACTTGAATGTTGCTTTGCGGGTGTCTTTCGAAGCAATCATGACTTGGTTGTACCCACAATAGCCATCCATAAAGGATAACGCCTCATGCCTTGAGGCTGAATCAATGAGCACATCAGCGATTGGCATTGGGTATTCATCCTTTGGGGTGGCTACATTTAGATCTCTGAAATCAATACAAACTCTAATTTTGCCATTCTTTTTGATAACATGGACAATATTTACCAACCATTCAACATACGTGGTGGTCCTGATGAATTTGGCCTTTAAGAGTCTCTCAATTTCCTCCTTGACCAAATCAATCACTTCTTGGGACATCCTTCTCTGGACCTAAATGATGGGCCGTGAGCCTGGTTTGATAGGAAGCCTACCCTCAACCACCTTTCTATCTGGGCTAGGCATCCCATGATGGTCCTAAATAAAGCATTCATTGAACTCACAAAGCAAAAACAAATATTGTTTCCTCTAAGTAGAGCTCTCAAATAGGAAGGTCTTGGATCCTCTATTGAGCTTAAGTTAACCTTGAGGAGGATGTCTTGAACTTCTGCCCTCAAATCCTCCATCTTAGTCAGCACTGCTCTTAAGTTAGGTAGCTCCAACTCTTTCTCTTGTGTAATTCAGACTTTGAAGCCATTAAATGGTTGTTCAACCCAAAGTTGATTATTATGATCGAGACTAATCACAAACCATAACCCAGGGGAAGGATAGAATCAAAGAGAGTTAGATGAGAAGAGAAGTGAAGGGAATGAGAAATAGAGAGACAGTTAGATGAGAAAGAGAGGTTATCTCAAGGGATAGTTGTATTGATTAAAAGTTGCCCATTACAATAGATAAGCTCCACTACTTATAGTAATCTCAAGCTAACTAACAACTTGACCTTAAGCTAATACATAACTTCACTAATAGCTAATACATGACTCTATTACATCGATGCTACTAGAATATCATCAAAGACTTATTCTAATTACAGCCATGATCTAGTCACACTCATTTTCAAATACCCATCTATTACAATCATGACAATACCCCATGCCTTTAAAGATTCTTGTCTCAAGAATCTAAGATGAGAAACCTTGAAGAGCACTTATTGTTGTAGAAGGGGTAGCTGAAAGTAAGGGACACTTGCTGAAATATGCATCTGAAGACATCTGGGTAATGAAATCTGTAGTTGAAAAGCACTTGTTGATGCAAATTTGAAGCAACTCCAGCCAATAGCACTCATCTGGAGGTCTACCCAGATCAAACCACATCAGCCCAACACCAACACCCATGACCAGTTCGTGGAATCTCCTAATGAAATTAACACAGCTCAATAGAACCCCCTTGCTACAAAAACATGAGAAAGACAGGGTGTTGAAACAAGTGAAAGACAGAGTGTGCATCAGCTACAACTGAGATGCAGATTCTCCCTTTGTACTGCTCCAACATAACACCACTCTTGTATTATGCAAAGAAAAGTGTCCACTTGTTCCTGAGTTTATAGTGCTTCTAAGGGTCCAGCTAGCATATTCAATTGACCCATCAACCTTGCCAGATATTGCTAGTAGTGAGAGACTTGAATTATGCCAAGAACCAACAACATCTTCTTTAAAATTTGTTTGTTGCAAGTTAAGTTTGATCTTGGATGATATAGAAGTCTCTACCTCTTCTTTTATTGCTTTTGTGCAATCCACACAATATACTTCCGCTTTTTTAATTTTCCAAAACATAATGAGAGTGCACCAAGAACATCTGACTTCTTGTTTCCTAGTGCAACACATTTTTTTCAGATTGAGCACAAATGCCTCCAATCTTGTTTGAACCTCCTGGATTTTCCAGCCTCCATTTGATAGGCTGCAGCCACAATGATGTAGATTAACAATATAGGATCCCACAGCCATGAACACAACTGAGAATGCTAAATAATCCAGCCTATGAACCCAATAAAACTTTATAACAGATGCAAACATCACATGAGTAAGGGATGGTCTAAGCTTGAATTTTCTGCTGTTATGTAAGCTAATTTCAGCTAGAATTAAACTTAATCTTCCATAGACAAGTTGAGTTGCTGCTTCAGCTTGTAAACAACTTCGGTTTATCCTCAATTGGCAACATGCAACAGCATACTCTTGCAACTGTGAGACAAAACTCCAAAATTCTACATCTTCAATACTGATTTTTTCTTTGTTGAACTCAACTGCATCATCTTGTTCCACCTCCCTTGCTTGATCTGGATTAAGAGCAGCTTGTTCAACTCCCTGTTGCAACCAACCCAGCGGGACTATCAATAGATGCTATAGCCATAAGTCACAACAGAACACCAAGCTAGAATTTAGAACTTTTCTCAAGTCCTCGGCAGCAACTTTACTTCTTTGTGTGTACCAACCATCTGAATTTTGCAGCTTACAACTCATGAACTTCAACTCCTTCTCAAAACCTCTAATTCCAGTCTGAATTCCTTATTGTTTACTACATTTCAAGGGCTCATTCAGATCTGCTTCTACTTTTGCAGTAACCTAGCTTGAGGGAACTTGGTTGGATGGCTCAATTTTAACATCTGAATTTGCTCTAATCCTCAAGTACTGCACCTTATTCAGGAGGCCTCGCCTTTGGTTGCACCATTGGAACATGTTCTTTGTTCATAGCTTGATTATTACATAGCCTTAGTTTGGAGCTCAATACACTGGCCCATTTGTTGTCTAGCACTGTCATTCCAAGTCCCACATAGAAATCAGATCCCACCAAGGCATCAGGAGGTCTTCCAACTTCAAACATAACCCAATGACCTTCAATTCTATTGGTTCTTGGCTAAAAAGTCTTAATTTTCAGCTCATTACCCGGCTTGTGATCATCTAACACTTCAATTAATTTTCCAGAAACACAACTTGGCCTCTGCTGAACTTGGGAATAAACCTTGGAAGCTTGATTAAACTTTTTCTCCGACTCAGCCTCATGTTTCGATCTCTTGTAATCATGATCCTCCTCTTCTGGATTAGGAGGAAGCCTGTCATAAGAGTTTGCAACTTAATGAACCTTCTCTTCATCTAAAGAGTATGGCGGTGCATTCATTTGGCAGCTCCTTGCACACCTCAGGTTCTGATTTTGAGTACCAATGTGCCATGGAAAGTACTTAATACATTTTGTGATGTATTTCTTGATAATACAACAGTAGCATCAGATTTTTCAACCGTACATTTCGGTTCTATAGTGCTATTCTCTTGTTTGTGGGCTGAAATCCCAATATGCTCATCTTATGAATCACTACTACTAGGAATCACTTTACTCATTTTCTTAAGCATTCTCTTGATCCACGAAGAAGCTTCGAGTCTTTCCACATACCAAAACACCATCCTCGTTTTTCCCACTTCAATATCCTCTAACATATGTTGTTTTTCAAGAAATAACTTGTTTTTCTCAAGGAGTAAGAATTCCGGAACGCCACCTTTATGACTCACCAATGACCTTTCTAATGATCTCAATCTTTTACTTGAGAAACACTTCTTTTGATTAAGGGAGACTTCCGAATTGATGTCAATCTTGTTCCGAAAAGTGAGCTTAAACCTCAGTTTTCTAATGGATAGGATCTCAATGTATACTTGCAATTTCTTTGTTGCATTTCCAACCTGACTTGAACCCAAGCCATCAACACGAACAGTTTCTATGTCTTTGCCTACCTTAGACATAACAACCACTTCGTCTAGCTCACCCTCTTGATTAAGCTTCTCCTCATGTCGCTGCGATCTCTGAGTCCATCACTCATAAAACCTCCGATCCCATTCTCGCAACCATTGATCTTGTAATTGCAGACACCAAACCATCCATTCCTCCAAATGAACGCTCAACGGACTAACTGTAACAATCTCTTGTTCTGCTGCGAAGCTTGTGCCGGATAACATGAATGATTCCCTGAGTTCCACGATCCTTGCTCACCAAGGATAAGAATCGCACACTCATAGCCAAGGAGACCTGAAATTTCACACACAGAATTGCCACCAAGGTTCGACTGACAAGTTGCTGGAATCAAGCCCTAACTTCGCAACAATCATGTTCGAGTTTAACAATAACACAATTCGAATTCGAATCCAACCACTCTATAAGTCTTGAATCGAAATCCAAATTAGTTTCCTTTTACGATTCGGACTTGATCTTTGCTCAACAACATCGCAGACATAAACCCTAACTGACAAACTTGGAATCAGAGAGAGTTTCGAACCAGAAACCTTAACCGTGGTAGTTTCTTAATTAATCTAGACTATGAACCTAAATTAATTCGTGCTTAGCTACAATTACTGATTTCAACACACTTCTAACCACAAATCTCTAGATCACTGTCAGATTTCTGCGAACTTGTACTGAGTTCTTGTTAGTTCTTCTTTGGGCAAGTGAAATTAGCTAAGTTATTATACACTATTTTGCATACAACACAATTCCACCAAGAAGTTCACAACACACGGTCAACTACTCACTTCAACAACATAGGAAGGAGGATTCTGAATACAAGCAATTCAGAAGTTCAAGAACTGTACCTTCACCTCAATTATATGAATTGCAAGCTTGCTAAGCTGATCTTCTTGTCTTTGATCATGATCAACGTACTCTAGCAGCTCACTTCAGTTTTACCAACCCAATTTCTACCGATTTTGATCTAGATCAATAGGATTCAGCAGTATAAACTTCCACGGCTTACTTCCCCCTGTCATTGCCAAAAAAGTCTGATTGTAATCAAGTATGTATGTGAATCAACACACTTAATTCAGTGCAACTCAATTCCTGATGCAGCAAGTTCAACTAATGCCTTGATGCACTTCGTCAACACCCACAAATGAAATTGAAAGTAATAGTAACCTCAAGCTTAAAACAGAATTCAGAACCGAATTCTTGATCAAATTGCAATGTGATTCAGGGATATTTGCTATCAAATTGCCCTAGGGGAAGGATAGAATCAAAGAGAGTTAGATGAGAAGAGAAGTGAAGGGGATGAGAAATAGGGAGAAAGTTAGATGAGAAAGAGAGGTTATCTCAAGAGATAGTTGTATTGATTAAAAGTTGCCCATTACAATAGATGAGCTCCACTACTTATAGTAATCTCAAGCTAACTAACAACTTGACCTTAAGCTAATACATAACTTCACTAATAGCTAATACATGACTCTATTACATCGACGCTACTAGAATATCATCAAAGACTTATTCAAATTATAGCCATGATCTAGTCGCACTCATTTTCAAATACCCATCTATTATAATCATGACATTGATCCTCAGCATGCCAAGCCACAGGCTTTGCTATGGCTAAGGAAATGGCCTTCTGGGTCGTTCCTGGGAGTTCTTGGCTCCTCTGCGTAAGCCTTTTGGTGTGCCTTGGAGATCTCCTTAATCAAGAAGGGCTCTCATGCATCCCCAGAAGTTAGAGTCTTCTGAATCCATGTCTACCTGATCAACCTTAGCTTCAGTAAGTGGGCTATCAAAGATGGCTATCATTTCTTTGTGTTGGGAAGGTGGGGGAGTTGCCCTCTTAATGTCAAATAGTTGTTAGGAATAGTGTCCTAAAATCCAAATTTATTATGTCAATATAATTTTATTAAAGAATAAAATTGAAGTTCTAGTCATTTCCTTGTTAAATTTGTGTAAGCGACCATTTATAGTGCATGTAATTTTCTTTTTGGAAACATCCATGAGATGGGTGTAGTCCTCAAACTACAATTTACAAGTTTGTTCTAAGTGGTTTATGAGATTAACCCATAGTCAGACTTAGAACAAATGGTATGGATTGTAGTTTGAAAGACTCGTGGTCGAAGACAAGTTTGGACCACTTGTATGCTAAGACTATAACATGACACTTTAGATGACTTGTCTTGGTCATATGGATGGTGATCCAAAAGTGTTATGTTAGTGTGTTTAATAAGATTGATACACTGAGTTGGACCATGTGAGTTGCTTATTTCTAGACTGCTATTAGAGATGAGTGATTCATGCTATACTGTTTGAACAATGACTCTAAATCCTGAGAGTATTCTAGACTTATGTATGGAGCGTTAGTTACTTTGGTGTTAGTAAGGTCTAAACGCACAACTGAAATCCCACATACACAGGGTAGCGGTGTGAAGTATGACAAGGATCAGGTATTCAATAGGGAATCTATAGTCTCTTATGAGATAAAGATGTCCCCTTAGTTGATTCACAAATACTTGAATAGTTCGGAATCTTTGGTCAAAGTATTTCAAGTGTTTGATATTTAGAATTTATACTATAAATATGTTCAGGTATAAATGAATTATTCGGTGAAGGGCGAGTCGGTAACTAATGAAAAAGCTGTGAGAAAGATAATGGTAGTGGTTATATTTATCCTTTGTCATGGACATTTAGTGGAGGGGTTGTTGTCATCAATACAGTCTATTAGGGAGATATTGAATAAATGGTTTAAATCTGGAGTGCAGTGAGCTTTATTTAGTGGAATTAAGTCTCATTAAATAATAATTAAATTATTTCGTGGGATGATTAATTTAACCCATTTGGGGCTAGATTTAAATTGTCCCCGAGGTCCCTATGTAAGCCTCTTTATTTATTGTAATGGGAAAAATATTAAAGAATTCATGAGATGAATTATTTATCCATGAGATGGTTAAATTTATTTTTTCCAAACATTATTCATGAGATGAATAAAAGTTATAAATTATAAAATAAAATAATTTTTGAAAATTAAAATTCATAAGATGAATTTTTTACATGTGAGAAACAAAGCAAAAAAAAAAAAAAAAAAAAAAAAACCCAAAAAAAATCGTATGGGACACACGATCTGTGTGATCCAGATCTAACGAACCAGCATGCAACACGTGTCGCGAGCTAGAATGTCCCCTGGGCGATCCACGTCCACGTAAGTGAACGAATCATCGTGTGCCGCGTGGCACGCTATGATAGGCGAGAGCACGCAATTTCACTGTGCTTGAAACAATGCCTTTTGGCTTATGTCTGTCTTAAATGCTGTGTTTCGTTTTAAACTGGGCAATCCCACATCAAAAAATCAGGGTTTTTTTCGCTTCGGTATACTCATGTAAATAGAGGTACCTATTCCAGAGGTTTGATAATTCAATTGAAACAAATTTTTTGGGTTTTTGAAATTGTTTCAGAGACCTAATTGGAAAGAATAATCTCCGTTAAAAATTTTCTTTCTTTGTTTAATAGTTTTGGGAGTCCACCCTCCAGGCAGTTCGAGGCCATTGCATAGAAGATCGCGGGGTCTCGATTTCTAGTATTCTTTTGAAGATTATTATTTGTTTTTGGTTTTCTTATTTTGAAGCAAATTCAGGTATGTTCTTCTTTCCTTCTCTTTTGGTTTTCGCTTTTCTGTCTATTTACAGTATTCATTATTATGCCTTTTTAAGCTTATGTATTGTTATGAATATATTAGAGTAAATGGCTTATAGATCTAAATTAAGAATTTAGATATGTAGATTTAAATTATGAATTTAAATCTATATATTAAAAATTAGGAATTTTAAATCCACCCTAGGTTTAGAATTATGAATTCCTAACCCTTCTGCTGCGTAAATTTTATAAAATTAGGGAGAATTTTTGAAATTCGTCCCAACAACCGGTATTAGGGTAAATGGTTTATAGAGATAAACCTATTCTCGGGAATTCTCGCATGTGAGGTGTCACGAAGCGTGACTCTCCGACTGCGGGCTTACGTAGAGAGAAGAGTCTTCTACTTTAAGTGCTCTAATAGGTACCCCTTGTTGTGACCACATTTGAAAAACTGTGAACTTAATGATCGATATCAGAGTTTATTTTTCCAATAAAAGTTGCTTTTTTCCCAACAATTGATATCAAAGCTAGCCTCTGATTATATTCATAATGTACATGAATAGGTATAATAAGATCTAAATAAATAGATTTGTGATTTAATAAAATAGAGATTTTATTAAGAAGGAAAGTTTTTTTAAATAATTACTTAAATTGTTTAAATTGTTAAAAGAGTTAATAGTTAACTAAGTTGTTTAAAGTAATGGTTTAAATTGTTTAAATCGTTAAAGAATTAATTGCTAATTAGATTATTTATGGTATTGATTTAAATTGTTTAAATCATTGATGAATTAATCGTAAATTCGAATCTATCAATCTACAAATTTGTGATTATGTTATTTGTATAATGAGATTATGCATGTTTGATTATGATTTTTTCAAAATCAGATAAAATTAATCTAATGGGATTAGATTCAATTAATTTTTATAAAATTTGATAAAGTTGATCTAATGAGATTAGATTCAATTAATTTTAAGAAATCAGATAAAATTGATCTAATGAGATTAGATTCAATTAATTTTAAAATTAAATATTTTAATTTGTTTAAAAAAAATTCTGACAACTTCAGCGCTAACGTGGCGCTGACATCAGCAAAAAAATTATTTTATTTATTTAATTTTAGGGACGTGTCGATGTCAGTATTAGTTTACATAATAATTATAAATTAATTATTTTATTAATTAATTTCTTTTTAGAATGAAATTCTAAATTAGATTATGAGATAATCTAAGTTGTAAATTAGTATTATTTTAAATAAAAGTTATTTTTAAATTAGTTTTAGAATAAGATCCTAAAATAGACTAAAACATAATCTAAATTGTTATTATTTTAAAATAAAAGTTAAATTTTATTAAGCTTATTCAATTTTAGAATGAGATTCTAAATAAGACTATGGGATTGTCTAAATTTTAAATCGCTGCTGTTTTTAAATGAAATTGATTTTTATTAATTAATTAGATTTAGAATTAGACTCTAAAATTAGATTATGAGATAATCTAAATTACGAAATTGTTTCAAATAAAAAAATTAATTTCTATTAATTGATTTAGTTTTGGAATGTGATTCTAAAAGTAGATTATTAGATAATCTAAATAATATTACAATACTTTTTTTAAATTAAAATTTATTAATTAATTTTATTGATTAAATTTAGAAGGAGTTTCTAAAGTTAGAGTACGAGATAATCTATATTGTAAAATGATAATGTTTTAAATAAATTAATTAGATAATCTCAACATTGTGTGCCAATATCTTAGAACTTTACCTCAACATAGTTGGAGTAAGCCTTGAATGGCTTGTTATCTTTGGTAGTAGCTACTTCAGCTACAAGCTCCACCTCGGGATCTCCGTCTGATGCTATTACATCTCCCTCAAGGCCTTCTTGATCGTTAGTTGCCATGAACTCCGAAGGAAGGAGCAGGGAAGTTCTAACATCAACCTTTTAAGGGAGCATTCCAAAGTTTATCCTACCATCCATTGATCAATTTCCTTCTTGGAACTACAATCCATTGGCACATCTTGATCTTACTTTAGAGGATTGCCATCAGTTAGCATATCCTGATCTAGAGGTTGGCCTTTTGGATCAACCCTTCGAGTTTGAGATTCCTCCATGGATTGGAGGAAGTCTTCTTTGTGGAAACTATTCTCTATATCGGACCATGTTGGCTTAACACGGTCTAGAGGCTCCATTAAATTTGATGTTGAGAGGGTTGTGCTCCTTCTCATCATAATGACCTTCGATCCAACAAATTCTTGGCAAGTTGATGCCACCAAGATTCTTTCCTTTTGAAGATGAGAGACTAGTCCATCTCTCAAGCTTCTTTGTCTCACCTTTACCAGCAGTGGTAAAAGGTCTAAGTTCAGTTACTAGATCCTCAAGATCCATAGGCTCAGTTTGCTTGGCCTTGCGAACTCTGGCTTCTCGTTCAGAGAGCCTAGTTAAGCAAGTATCAAGTAAAGCTCACCGTTGTGTTGCTTTCTTTCGTAGCTGCCTTCTCTTTTGAGTCCAAGCAAGGCTGGAGGGACTAGCATCCTCATGCTCGAGGTGATTCCTTCTCCATATGTTACCAAAACGGACCCCAGAATGTTGGTGTCCTGACTGTCATGGTCTCTAACTGGTGTACACATCAGGTAGGTGGTATTTTGGATTTCTCTTTGGATGCCCAGTCCTCATGATGATCTAAGCCTTTGAAGGAGGATCTTCAATAGGCTCATATCTATGGGACTTCTCATATGGCATCTTCAATTTAAGGAGAGGATCTGTAAGGAAAATGTATTGAGGAAGCAACTTGAGTTTCCTCATTGCTTCTTGTATTTTTCCATAATAATGGCGGCATGCCTCATAGGATGTTTTCTCTAGATCTCAAGATATTCTCACTCGATTTGTAAGGCCTAGAGCAGGCCTGCTCACTGCTAATTTCTAAGGCTAACTCCCCAGCCATTGTCAGAGTAATGGCAGAGTTGTTGTGAAGTTTGCTCAGTAAGTTTTCAAAAATCACACATTTGTTTGTGGGATGGAGTTCAGTAATGTGCCAATGAAAAATCCCATCATCCACTGTGGGCACAAGCGTTGGGAACCTTAGTATCCCCTTAATGACCAACCGTTCAAATAAGCTTTTTGCCACTCTTGCTTTCTGAGTGTCGTTCAAAACCGTCTTTCTCCAGTAAAGGGGAAAAAGATTAGTCTAGACACTACAGTTGTCATTTTTAGCAACAGTGTCAATAACATTAACTTGAAGAGGACTTGGCAAGGGCTCTTTATCAACACCTATTTGCTCTTCTTCAGAGAAGATTAATTCCCTTGCCTCAATGGTATCTTGGACACGTTTCTAAAGATCACGCAGTTCTTTGTTGACCATTTGCAATACACTTTCCCCTTTGTTGAATTGGGTCAGGTTTTCTGTGTTTGGCCCTAATATTGAGCTTATTATTTGTCTCAAACTAATCGAATATTACGTCGACTCTTGAGAGGTCAAATGAGTACTTCCTCAATTTTGGTATTGATATGACTTCCTTGCTTTGATATCCTTTTCGACTAAAAGATTGCAAACCATAGGAGGTCCCTAGATGTACTCAGCAGTGCCAATTTCATAAGGAGGATCTTCATCCTCTTTAATTAAGTCATGTACGTAGGTTCCATACATAGTATGGTTCCTAAGGCTTTCTTCTTTTAAGACAACCTCGTATCTAGCGGCACATTTTCCAGCTGTAGAAGCATCGTGAAGTTTGAGCCTTCAAACTTATTCCTAAATTCAATATCCAAGCCATTCATGGCTAGCTTGGAATATTCAACTTCAGGAAGGGCTACAGTGCATTTTTACCTAGCTCTCTTAAATCAAGTTCATGTACTCTTCTTCTAATTCACTTGGCTTTTCTCATTCGAGCCAGGTCAAACATGGAAGTTCCTAGTGCCATTCTTGGGAATTGGGCCTAGAATTACCTGGCCATGTCATCCTAATAGCAAATGAAATTAGGTGCTAGGCTAATGTACCATAAAAAGCTATCCCTTTAGAAGTACTGGGGAACAACTTAAGTTTGAGATATTGCTTGTCTGATGCTTTTCTACATTGGCAATTAAACCTTGCCAAATGCTCGAGGGCATGCACACTCCCTTCTCCTGAGAAAAGGATAAAGTTAGGGATTTTGCATCCTCGAGAAAAAGGATAATCCCTGTCAATATAGTCAAGGTACAATTTACTATACAAGGGTCTATTGACCCTAGCAAGGCCTAGCCCATACGTCTGTCCGATAAGGGTGGCTAATTGGTCATGGAGGGGTAGGTTAGGTACATGGTTATGTGCCTGCCATTGTCCCCCAAGTGGTTGAGGGTCTCAAAGGGAATCAACAGGATACCCCTGAGCTCCCATTACAATTGAGTGTGGGAACGATTATTACCCCTCATACCCAGGGTAACCCCCTTGATCATATTGCCAATGCGTTTGATTAGCCAGAAAATATGTTCCAGTAGACCTTGGCTTATATGGCATGCCTAAGGGTGCACCTACATGATCTTGAGAATGTGGGTGGGTTGCTTGCCTCCTCATGAGATAAGTATGAAGAGGTCTAGGAGGAAAGGCCTGGTCCCCACAAGTGGGTACCTATCATTACACACCCATTTTAGGGCCTTGAGAGGCCTCAAGGCAACCTCTACAATTTGAGGAGGGTACGAACAGTTATGCCCCCTGTCTCAAGGACAGGTGACATCAGCACATTGGCATTGAGATCTCTTGAAGCCAGAGAGAATCCCTAATTCGAAGGTCCAGCAACCCCAAGGGGCAAGTTGTCATTTCTATGGCTAGATTTGAAGTGTGTAACCCTTGGGTTAGCCACAGTTGGGTTTTCTGTTTTCTTAGGGACTATGTATTTAACCCGAGCAATTGGTAACTTTGAGCTCAAAGGAGCATCACATTGGTATCCAGTAGGAACTGATGGAGGAAGTACAGGCCTAAGTAGCCTGATCTCCTCTTTAACGGCTTGGACCAAGCCATTATGAGCCTTAGTGGGTCTATCCAACATAGGCTTGACCTTAACTACTATCTATCTTGCCATGTCCTTAATGATAAGGGTAGACGTAGAAGACAAGGTTAAGTTTATCTCAACTAAGACTCTACCAGTCTCTTTATTAGTGCGCTGGGCTGCAGAGCTTTCACGCTGGGCCACAAGAATGCGCTCTATTTTCATCACGTTGTTTCTCATCACGACAAAGCTTTCACGTTGGGTCGCAAGAGGCACTCTGTTTTCAGCACATTGTTTCTTAAAGGCCTCACTCATAGTTATTCAACCCTTTAATCCAAGATTTCTAAAAGGAGTTTAAGCTTAGCCATGAAACTCTTTTGAGAATGGCCATCAAGCCTAATGCGTTCATCTTCTAGGATGTCATCATCACCAACGCTTTCAATATTGCTGCTGCGACTCACCAACTCTTTAAACAAACTAGTCACAGCTATGGCATTGAAAGCGTTGGTCGTTGTAAATACAAATATAAACAAACGTACAAATACAAAGCATTGAAAGCATTCATCTTCATTTGCTATATTTGCTCGTTATTACGTGCGAGGTGGTTGCTGTGAATACAAATATAAACAAACGTGAAAAAGGGACTCACCGCGAATAGGGAGTGAGCCTAAATTCAAACTGCGCGTCTTTGACCTCGACCACTCACCATTTTCGCAAAAAAGGTTGTAATATTTTGGGTTATCTAACTTTGGTTATACCATGAGTTCTACTTATGCTTCAATTTAGAAGACCTTTTTAGATATTTTTTTGTATTTTTTAACATAAAATTAAAGGGATATGGACCTAACTCATGTGGCAGTTGCAGTGACGTAGCAGGGCCCACATACGCCTTTCCTTGTATACTTAAAAATTAGGAATTGCGGTAGAGACAAACCTAAGAGCTCTGCAATCCATTTACAAGCCTGAGTCAATCAAGTTTTTAAGCCTGGTACCCTTAACTTATAATAACTCAAATGAGTTTAGGTTTGACAAGATTTAGATGGAGCAAACAGCATTCAGGTCATTGGAATAGGACCAACGCAATCAAGGTCATGCATTGGCCGTCAAAGCCTTAAACTAAAGCCTCGATTCTTAACTTGTTGAATTTGAGAACAAATTTAAATAGAGAGTTCATACCTGAAGCCAGAAGCATTGTATTAATGAAGAAGCAAGTACAGCAAGATCTACGCTATGTTAGACTAAGCTAAGTTACGCTACTCTTAGGTAAAAAGCATAAGTGTTGTTGCAAAGAAAACTTGAAGAAGTTTTGTATGAGTGTATGTACATATTTTTTACTACAATAAAGTCATTTATTTATAGAAAAATTGAATATTAGCTTCCTCCATTTCTGTGGCACATTCTACCCACATCAGGCCACCAAGCTCCTTTAGCACATGAATGATCAAAGTACGTGCCCTTGATTTGGTACTCGAGCATATTTTTTGAAGCCTATGTCCTCATTTTTAGCTGAAGTCTCTTTTAGACACTCAATGTTCTCTTGGATTAAGCTTGGTTCCCATGCATCTGAAATTGCACTCTAAGTAACTATTTGGAGTTGAAAACCACCCATCTTGCAGCCTTCTTAGAAGTCCCTTGAGCTCGAGCTCCCTTTACCCTTCAATCATCTCGAGGCTCGAGTGGCTGATATCCCTATCAAGGTGACAAACTTCTCAAGATGTTGGGCTTGATACATCTTAATCTTAGCACCTAAAGGTTTGATTCTCCTCAAGGAAGACCTGACGTGACAAGCACGTGGAACTTTGCCCAAAACGGCGTCGTCCCAGCTCCCTCGAAATTAGGGTGTACACAAGTAGGAAAACAACCCTTGGGTGCCTATTTTTGAAATGTATGTCGGAGAAATTGACTTCTTTAAGAGATTGGTGGATCCCCCAATTTTACTAGAATACTAGAAAAGGAAGTTGTTGCACAATAAGGAAGTAAAGAAAAGAGCAACTTGACTCTTAGCTGGTTCCTAGAAAGGAATCTGACCCGGAGAACGCTGAAAATGTTGGCTTAGAGCCCATGGATTTCGAGATCCAGAAGGGAAAGTACCTTTAGGGTCCATGAACACTAGGAAAGAGCCCCGTAGAAAGCCTTGGAGATAGGCAAGTCTCTTGTCATGGAAAGCAATGAAGCTTGGTGGGACCAACTTGCAAAGGTTTCATGGGTCGATGGTTATGTGACTGTGATGAGGAGTATAGTCCTCTCAATGTCAATCTAGTGAAACCTCTAAATCGGGCCAACTGGACGTGGACAGATATAGAGAACCATTTCCACAAGGACGACTACCACAAAGCTATTAAGGAGTGTAGTACTCAAGAGGCTGAATGTAAGGATCAAACTTAGGAACAAGATACGTGGGTTAATAAAGTTCTCGAGAAGGAGACGGATCAGAAACTCCACATTCAGTTTAGGTCCTTACCTAAACAAGCTAAAGTCAAAACTGCTTTGCTAATGCCTCTGGAATTCATGGCATGGAAGGCCCACGGTAGCCTCGAAGGGGACATAGAGGCAACAGATGAATTGTCCTAGGTGGAACTGGTGGCTGAAATAACAACCCCTGAAGGTACTCCTAATTATTCGTTTTTTACTTTTGAACCTACAATCTCAAAGTTAGTAGATGACCATCCTAACATAATGAAGATGATGTTTGATGGGCCTACTACCGCCAATAAACATATCAAGCCCTTGTACATCAAAATCAAATTTGATCGCGTCCTAATGAACAGGGCCTTAGTGGATAATGGTGTAACTATCAACATCTTACCTTTGTATATGTTAGGGGTCATTCATAAGTCTCGAGATGACTTGATTACATCTGATGTGGTGATTTGTGGCTTTATTGGAGCCACCACTGAGTCTGAAGGGCTCATCCTGATTGAGTTGATTGTTGGTAATCTAAGGAAGCTAACAACTTTATTTATGGCGGATACTACCTCGAGTTATAATGCATTGCCCGAGAGGGATTGGCTTCATTCAAACTTCTGTATTCCACCCTCACTTCACCAATTATTAATTTTCTGGAACCATGACAAATATGTGGTTGTTATGGTAGATGATAAGCCATTCATTTCTTGCTCCAACTTTGTTGGGGAAAAATTCTATGAGGACGGTGGTGGGGCCATTAATAATAACAAAAACCAGTCCTCTTAAAGTCCAATGAGACGGTGTTTTGGCCATTCTTAAGAGCTTGTTCTTTGAAGTAGAGGTGGATCACATGAAAGTATAGTCAAAAGACTCAAACTTCTAGGGATGCATGAGAGTCCTCCTAGATGAAGGAGACCTGCAAGGTGCACATGATGCCTTATATAGAGAAAACGATCCCTCCCACTGTCCTCTGCCATTACAAAGCTGGTATCTTGGCATGTTAAGGATAAGCTATGGACTGAGCAGCCATCCACATTGGAAGGTGGCTTTGAGGTCCAAGCACTGCAAGAGGAAGAGTTAGAGTTGTCTGACTTGAGAGCAGCACCAGCTAAGATGAATGATTTGAGAGCAGGGGTCCAAGATCCTCTCTGCGAAGTCAACTTGGGCTCAGAGGGGAAGCCAAGGCCTACATATGTCACTGCTCTACTTTCTTATGAACAAAGGAAACAGTATGTAAGATTGCTCCTTGAGTTCGAGGACTGTTTTACCCCGGAGCATCACAAGATGCCTAGCTTAGAAAGAAAAGTGGTTGAGCATAAACTACTAATCAAGCTAGGCTCGAGGCCTATCATTCAAGCTTAATAAAGGATGTCCCAGGAAGTCATGTATTTGCTTACGGAGGAAATTGAGGGACTCTTAAAAGCCAAATTTATCAGGATAGCTAGGTACATTGAATGGCTATTGAAGGTCCAAATAGCAACCTGAGAGAGAGGGGGGGGGGGGGGGGGGGGTGAATTAGGTTCTTTAGTGATAAATGAAAATTTTAAATTTATGAACCAAAAATTTAATTAAAAGCTAAACAATAAATGTTAAATGAAAAAGATAAAGACAAAAAAAAGGGATGCACAAAGATTTTTATACTGGTTCACTTCCAAACCGGAAGCTAGTCCACTTCTCAAGTGACTACTCGTAGTCACTTGAGCCTTTAACTAAGCTCGATGATCCTTTTTAAAAACAGGATCAGGATCCAACCTTTACAACCGGTCTTTTTGTACGTAAGCTCAAGACCAACCTTTTACAACCGATCCTTTTGTAACTGTAGGCTCAGGATCCTACCTTAATAATGCAACAAATTTGAATAAAGCAATGAAAGAATTAAAGCACTCAAATTCTTCACTCTTTCAAGAGTGAATTGACACTTGATCAAGCTTAGCCAAAGCTAAGGATATGCCAATAAAGCTCAAAGATCAACAATAAGAGAACAAGTGATGCTCTAATAAAAGTTTTAAACAAAACTTAAAAACAAACCTTTAAAGCACAAGTATGTAAGAGAACTTCTTATCCAAGAATGCTTAGAGAGTATTGGATGATTTCAACCAAAGCATTCAAGCCCTATTTATAGGCAAATAAGGGCCAATAAGACATTCAAAAAGTTGGAAAAAGGTTTTGGAAAGAAATCAAGTCAAAAGTAGCCGTTTTGAGCTTTTTCAGTCTGTGTGTCGACACACAGCCTCTGTGTGTTGACACACAGCAGCTCGTGGTGGCTACTGTAAGCCTGTGTGTCGACACATACCATCTCTGTGTCGACACTCAGCCTACCCGGGTGCATTTACACATTTTGATCAATTTGCTTGATTGGTGGGATACTTTTATCACATTTCCTAGGTTAAAAAATTGATTGATTGATTGCTATATTTGTTTAATTTTTTGAATTTATTTCCCACTTAACTTTGATCCTAAAAATGATTTGTTCCATAAATCAAGCTAAATCATCACCCATTAAAATTTTATCTTTATTTGATTTGATCATACTTTTCAAAGTACCAATCTTAAAAAATATTTTAATTAATAAGCTAGATTGGCTTAATTTTAACTTGAATATTTTTCAAATAAAATTTGATAAAATCAACTTTCTAAAATATTTTTCAAAAATATTTTTGTAAGAGCAATACATATCAATATTGAGACTTGGACTCAATTGATATATCCCGATCATAAGTCCTAGACAATACAAATGAATAAATTTAGGATGCTCGGACTCGGATCACGTTCTCTTCAATTTGGATAAATCTTCTCTTCAGCTTTTATCTCTTTTCTTCTTGATTTATCATCTTTTGGAAAGCTTCATATCCATGATTAATCTTGATGTTCCTAGCTTTCTTATAAGTCACTTAAAAGCAAGATTAGAACAATTTAAATCTCATGACTCACTAAATGGTTGTTATCATCAAAATTACAATAATATTGACTTTAGGGCCAACAGCTAGCTAACATAGTTCTTTTGATTAAAAAGAATGGCAAAATCAAAGTTTGTATTAACTTTGGGGACTTGAATGCAGCCATGCCGAAGGATGAATACCCCGTGCCTATTGTTGATGTTCTCATTGATTTAGCCCCGAGGCGCAAGGTATTATCCTTTATGGATGGCTACTATGGGCATTACCAAGTCATGATAGCTTTGGAGGATACCCACAAGACTGCATTTTGATGTCTAAGGCCAATAGAAACCTTGTGGCCATGCCATTTGGGTTAAAGAATGTGTTAAGCTTCAATTAGTTAAATTGAAGTTAACTAGTGAAGAGAGAGTGTAGGTGAGAAGAGAATTGAAGTTAGATGAGAGGAGAGAGAATAATATCTCAAGAAACAAGTAAGATTTTTATTGAATGATCTCAAGATTACAATGATATTTACTTTTATGTGAGAATTGAGATATAAGGACCCAAAAATATCTAAATCTAAGCATTTTACAGCCAAAACAAAGAGTTACATTTCAAATATTACACCCCATAAAGCCAAAACACAACTTTAACAAAGAGTTACAAAGCATAAAACAAGAGAAATCACAACAATCCCCTCCACTTAAGAAACTTCTTGTCCTCAAGAAGAAAAATTTGGAAATTGACTCTTCAAGAATGGTAGCTCTTCCCATGTTGTAAAATCATTGTCTAAATTCTTCCATTGCACCAACACTTCCTTAACTCTCCTGCCTCCTGCTTGAACTTCTCTAGATCCACGAACTGCTGATGGCTGCAGCACCAAGGCCCCATTGGACCCAACTTCAGGAGGTGATTTTGCACTGGTATAACCCTTCTTCACCTGTCTTTTAAGTAAGGAAACATGGAAGCCCGGGTGAATGTAAGCATTAGGAGGTAGCTCAAGCCAATAAGCCACTTTGCCAATCTTCTCAAGGATCTTGTGGGGACCATAGAATCGAGCACTTAGCTTGACATTGCTGCGGACAACCACGATATACTGTCTATAGGGCTATAATTTGAGGCATACCATATCCCCTACTTCATAATTCTTGTCCACGCGCTTCTTGTTAGCATACATCTTCATCCTTGCTTAAGCTTGCTTCAAATTATCCTTGAGCACTTGCTATAAATGCTTTCTCTGCTGCATCAGATTAGTAACTTCCAACACATGTGATGCTATACTTTGCAAAGAGAAGGGAGTAGGAGGATCATAGCCTTATAAAGCCTTGAAAGGGGTGGTGCCAAAAGAAGCATGAGCGTGAGTATTGTACCAATACTCAGCTAGAGATAACCACTTGCTCCACTCTTTTGGATGAGTGAAGACCATGCTCCTAAGATATTGTTCAATGCATTGATTAACTCTCTCAGTTTGCCCATCAGTTTGAGGATGGTAGGATGAACTAAGAGCCAATGTCGTTCCCATAAGCCTGAACAATTCTCTCCAAAAATGACTTGTGAAGATCCTGTCACGATCAGATACAATGGATTGTTAATCCATGTAGCTTATATATGTTATCTAAGAAACATCTTGCTAATTTCTCAGCTGTAACTGGCCTGATCAAAGCACAGAAATAACTAAACTTTGTAAAACGATGAACAACAACCCAAAATACTTCCTTGCCTTCAGATTTAGGTAAGCCTTTAATGAAAACCATACATATATTCATCCAAGCCCCTTCAGGGACAGGAAGTGGCTGCAAAAGACCTTGGTACCTATGATCACCAAGCTTTGTTTGTTAACACACTTCACAAGAGCTCACAAACTCATTAACTGCCTTCTTAAGCCCAAGCCATCTGAAATATGCTTTGATTCTTCTATAAGTTCCTTCCACACCAGAATGTCCTCCCGAAGCTGAATCATGAGAGGCTTCTATGATCTGATCTCTGAAATCAGTTAAAGATCTAAAGTGCAGCTTGCCTTTCAATTGGATAATCCCTTTGCTAACTGATATATCAGCATCTGGTGTACTCTTGTAGTTCTTGTTGATGTTGTAAGTAGTAATGCATTCTTCAGCAAACACATCATCTTCATAGGATTTTTAGGCTGTTATGTTTGTGACTGATTCACAAATGTAAGCTAAGATAAAGAGAATATGAGATGAGAAAGAAATGAAAGAGATGAGAAATTAGAGAGAGTTAGATGAGAGAGAGAAGGTTATCTCAAAGAGATTGTGTTGTATTTTCATTGAATGAATTCCAATTACACAAGATCACCCTTCTTATATGAACTAAATACATTGAATTCAAGCTAACCGACTTAAACAGCCGCCAAAAGCGACTAACTACACCTAACGGCCAAAAACAGATTTTGACGCCAAAAATAGAATTCAAAAACTACAAGCTTATTACATCCAAACAAGTAAGAATCATAAGAATCCCCTCCCCTTAAAGCATTCTTGTCCTCAAGAATGAAAAGAAGGAAATTGACTCAACAAAAAACACTTGTCCTCCCATGTGGTAAAAGCTTCATCCAAATTGCACCAGCTAACACGCAATTTCTGACCTTTGGCTTCATCTGCTGCTGCTTGCTTAACTTCCATTACTGCAGCTGGCTGTAACATCAATGATCCATTGGAACCTACCTCTGGAGGAGCTAAGGAAGGTCTGTGACCCTCTTGAACCTGCTTTTTAAGAAGTGACACATGAAAAACCGGGTGAATGTAAGAGTCGGGTGGAAGCTCTAGTTTGTAGGCCACCTTGTCAATTCTCTCCAACACCTTGTAAGGCCCAAAAAACCTAGCACAAAGCTTGACATTTCTTCTCACTACTGCTGTTGACTACCTATATGGCTGTAATTTAAGGTACACCATATCTCCTACATCAAAATTTCGATCAACTCTCTTCCTATCAGCATACCATTTCATTCGGGCTCGGGATTCATTGAGGTTATGCTTCAGCTGCTGCATAACCTATTTCCTCTGGTGCACCAGCTCACCTACTTCAGCCATATTTGCCCCAACCCCTTGCAACATCAAGGGAGTTGGAGGATCATACCCATACAATGCCTTAAAGGGTGTGGTGCCAATTAAAGCATGGAAATAAGTATTATACCAAAACTCAGCTATTGATAGCCATCTTGCCCACACTTTAGGATGACTAAACACCATGCTTCTAAGGTATTACTCAATGCATTGGTTGACCCTCTCTGTCTGACCGTCAGTTTGAGGGTGGTAGGAAAAATTAAGGGCTAAAGTCGTTCCCAAGAGTCCAAACAACTCTTTCCAAAACCGGCTTGTGAAGAGCTTGTCTCTATCAGAAATTATGGATTGAGGCAATCCATGGAGCTTGTAATGTTGTCTAAGAACACACGGGCTAACTTTTCTGCAGTCACAGGTCGAGCCAATGCAATGAAATGCCCAGATACCCAGATTACCTCTTTCCCTTCTGATTTAGGCAACCCCTCGATGAAATCCATGCTTATGTGTTGCCATATACCATCAAAAATAGGCAAGGGCTGGAGAAGTCCTTGGTATCTATGATCACCACGTTTAGTTTGTTGACAAACCTCACAACTGTGCACAAAGCTAGTCACTTCCTTCTTCATCCCGGGCCAACTAAAATGAAACTTCAATCTCTGATATGTCCCCTCAATGCTTGAGTGACCTCCCCATGAAGAATCATGAGCAGCACTGATGACTTGGTGTCTATGATCAGCAGAGTTTCCAACATACAACTTCCCCTGGAGTCTGATAACCCCCTGGGTCACAGAAATTTCAGCACCAGAAGCCAGATTGCACGCCTTGTCTATACTAGCAGCAGCTATACATTCTTGTGCAAATGAATCATTCTCATAGGACTGATGTAACTCTTCCATCCAAGCAGGAGAAATCACGGAAACAGCTCCAACCCCAACATCTTCATCGGCCCTTTTCTTTGTATCCTTGTGACAATTTTCTGCTCTAACAAGTGCTTAAGACTTTGATGATCAGTCTTAATGATGAAATGATGCCCATCCAAGTAGTGCTGCCACTTATCAACAGCAAACAAGATTGCAAGGTACTCCTTCTCATACGTTGAAAGAGCTTGATGCTTTACACTCAATGCCTGGCTGAGGTATGCTATAGGTCTTCCTCCTTGAGACAATACTGCACCAATTCCACTTCCACTTGCATCTGTCTCCAAAATGAAGCTTGAAGAGAAATCGGGCATTGCCAAAACTGGTGCTCTGCACATTCCAGCTTTGAGAGCATCAAAAGCGTTTTGAGCTTCATCCGACCATTTGAAGGAATCCTTCTTAAGTAGATTTGTCAGTGGCTTGGCTAAGGCACCATAGTTAGCTACAAACTTGAGGTAATAGCCAGTTAACCCCAAAAATCCCCTCAATTGTTTCAAAGTAACCGAGACAGCCCATTCCTTCATGGCTAGAACTTTGGAAGGATCGGTTGAAACTCCATCACAAGAGATCACATGGCCAAGATATTCCAGATGTGTTTGAGCAAAAGAACACTCCTTCAACTGCTCCAAGTGCTCCTCAAACGATGCACTGTAAATGAGGATGTCGTCAAAGAAAACCAACACAAATTTCCTAAGAAATTATTTGAAGACATCATTCATGAGAGCCTGGAAAGTTGCTAGTGCGTTGGTCAAGCCAAATGGCATGACCACAAACTCAAAGTGTCCATGATGCGTTCGGAATGTAATCTTATACACATCATGCTCTCCCACTCTAATCTGATGATATCCTTGCCGAAGATCCAACTTGGAAAAGACTTGAGCTCCATATAATTCGTCCAGCAAATCATTTATAACTGGTATAGGAAACTTGTCCTTCACAGTCATAGAGTTGAGTTGCCTATAATCCATACACATACGAGCTGTACCATCTTTCTTCTTGACAAGAATGACCGGAGAAGCAAAGGGGCTATGGCTTGCTTGTATGAAGTTAGTCTTAAGCAATTCATCCACTTGCTTCTCAATCTCTGTCTTCTGAGTGTGAGGATATCTATGAGGTCTTATCTTCACCGGTTCTGCACCCTCTTTGAGAGGAATTACATGATCCAAACTCCTCCTGGGAGGTAAGGATTTAGGCACCTCGAATACATCCTCAAACTCAGTAACCAAAGCCTATACTTCTCGTTCGGTAATGTCGACCATTTCAGCAGAGGAAATAGCAAACAACTGGCCCACCCACTGGTATGCACAGTGCTGCAGGCCCTTCTTCAACTTACTTCCCTTCATAACTTGAAGTTGAGCTTGCTCCGCAATGCCATGTATAGTGACTTTGGAGCCTTGAACTTCAAAGGAGACCGTGAGATTTGCATAATCAAATAGCACAGGGCTATGAGTTCTCATCCAATCAACCTCGAGCACCATGTCACAACCACCAAGAGGAAGGATCCTGAAGTCATAGTTGAACTTACGGTCTTGCATCAGCCACACAAACCCCTGGCACTTGTTTTGTGTCGTGACAGTTTTACCATCAGCCACAGTAACAGCAGTGGGTGAGTTTTTATCACTTCATGACCCACCTTCTTGACTACTTTGGGATCAACAAAGCTATGAGTACTCCCACTATCAATGAGGATGATAATAGACCTTTTTCCAGCCTTCCTTTTGATTCAGATCGTGCTATGAGCCCCATTACCGGTCATTCATGAGAGCCTGTACCCCGAGCACCATGTCACAACCACCAAGAGGAAGGATCCTGAAGTCATAGTTGAACTTACGGTCTTGCATCAGCCACACAAACCCCTGGCACTTGTTTTGTGTCGTGACAGTTTTACCATCAGCCACAGTAACAGCAAGTGGGTGAGTTTTAATCACTTCATGACCCACCTTCTTGACTACTTTGGGATCGACAAAGCTATGAGTACTCCCACTATCAATTAGGATGATAATAGACCTTTTTCCAGCCTTCCCTTTGATTCGGATCATGCTATGAGCCCCATTACTGGTCGATGCTTTCACTAAAATCTCTACTGCAGCATCCTCCAAATCTTCTTTGATTTCCTGATTTGAATTAATATTATCCTCTGCAATTTCTTCATCATCAGAGAGCTCACCAGCATTAGTTCCTTCAACAGCCACTACGAACTTAGGATTACACTTGTGGCCAAATTGGTAAGGCTGATTACAACGATAACACAATTTCTGCTGCAGTGTTCTGTTTCTGCTCGAACCTTGCTGAAATTTGGAACTACTCCCACGAGGTCTGGAAGCATCACTTGCTGCTAGGCCCGTGGACTCATAAAGCTTGGCTTTAGCAAAAGCCATAGACAAATTAGTAGGATCAACGACTTTAACCAAGTTCTTCAACTTAGGCTACAAGCCACTTATAAAAGCTGATACATAATAAGACTCGGAGGCCTCAATTTCAGTCACAATGCTAGCCCCGAGATTCTCAAATCTGGTCATGTACTCCTTCACAGTCGACTCTTGCTTCACTTTATTAAATTTACCCACAATATCACTATCATCCTCATCACTACACCGAGCACACAAAGCCTTGGCAAACTCATTCCATGAAATGGAAGGTTTACTTCTTATCAAACTATAGAACCACACCTCATGATCACCAAGCAAATACACAGCCGCAATTTGTACCTTCTCCAATTCATCAATGTGATAGAAGTGGAAATAACGCTCGCACCTTCTTAGCCAAGAGTGAGGTTGTTTACATTCAAATGCATCAATCTGCACTCGAGGTTGTCTATGGCTATTATTTCTGCTATTGGATGACTCTTCATTACTTCCTGATCGTTGCTGCTGCCAAGAATCAGGAGGTCGATCCAATTAATCCGCATTTAGTTCTCGAGGTCTGAAATTATGCTCCATTTCCTGAACTCTGTCACCGGATACAGCATTCCAGTTTGGAGGTCGAGATTGTACATGCTCACTGTGCCTCTGCCTGTCAGTAATATCAGCTTCTTGTGCTCTAACCGGAGCTCCAGCTTCACCCTCACGAATTAATGTCTCAGCTCTCAATGATGGATTAGCTTGCAACACACTCGCTGGAATCAATGGATCCGGTACAGTAGGAGGATTTGGCCTCCTGAATTGCTGACTAATATCAGCTAATTTTGCTTCCAACTATTGCATTTCTTGATCAAACCTCAAGGTAATCTTTTCCTCCAGCTCTTGTGCTTGCTGTGTGAACTGATCAGAGATCATAAGTTCAACCTGCTGAGATCGCTGATCAAGCTTCACATCCAATTGCTGATGTAACTGCTGACTTATATCAGCATTAGATTCCTTGATTTGAACAAGCAAGAGAGCACTCATCACCTTCAATTGACTGTCCAAATGCGCATTTGTGACCACATCCTGACCTGTAACATCATTGCCTCCAACCATATTAGCATACGAAGATTTGGCAACTGCCTTAGCTGCTGCCAATCTGGTGGTGACTCCACTGCCCAATGCCGCCTCAATTAAGTCCATGGATACTTGATATCAAATCCGCTTGAATTGAAAGCCAAACGAGGCTCTGATACCAATTGTTACGTTTGTGACTGATTCACAAATGTAAGCTAAGATAAACAGAATATGAGATGAGAAAGAAGTGAAAGAGATGAGGAATTAGAGAGAGTTAGATGAGAGAGAGAAGGTTAACTCAAAGAGATTGTGTTGTATTTTCATTGAATGAATTCCAATTACACAAGATCACCCTTCTTATATGAACTAGATACATTGAATTCAAGCTAACCCACTTAAACAGCCGCCAAAAGTGACTAACTACACCTAACGGCCAAAAACAGATTTTGGCGCCAAAAATAGAATTCAAAAACTACAAGCTTATTACATCCAAACAAGTAAGAATCATAACATAGACCTCCTCTAACCAAGAAGGAAGAACAACAAATATAGCTCCACAATAAGCTTGCTCACCATCTTCTAATCTTCTTGACAAAGCATGAGCGGCAAGATCTTCCTTCCCTCTTCTATACTCAATTGCATATTCCAGTCCCAACATTTTCATCAGCCCTTTCTTTTGAATCCTTGTCACAATCTTTTGCTCTAACAATTGCTTTAAACTCTTATGATCAGTTCTGAATACAAATCTGGGACCATCCAAATAATGTCTCCATTTGTCAACAGCTAACAAGATTGCCATGTTCTCTTTCTCATAGGTGGACATTGCTTGATGCTTGGGGCTGAGAGCTTGACTTAGGAAAGAAATAGGCCTTCCTTTTTGGGACAACACTGCTCCAATACCAGTTCCACTAGCATCAGTTTCAAGAACAAAGTCTTCAGCAAAGTTAGGCATAGCTAGAACAAGGGCTTCACACATAGCAGCTTTCAAGGATTCAAAGGCTACTTAAGCACTATCACTTCACACAAAGGCATCTTTCTTGAGCAGATCTGTCAAAGTTCTAGCTATGGAACCAAAGTTAGCTATGAACTTCCTGTAATAGCCTGTAAGACACAAAAATCCATGCAATTGCTTCAAGGTAACTGGAACTGACCACTCCTTCATAACTTGTATCTTTGAAGGATCTGTAGAAACTCTTTCAGAAGATATCACATGTCCCAAAGGCCTAAGTTGCTGCTGCATGAGAGCACACTTGGACAACTTTGCATAAAGTTTATGTTTGCGCATAACAAGGAAAACTTCCCTCAAGTGCTGTAGATGATCCACATAATAAGCACTGTAAATAAGAATGTCATCGAAGAAAACCAATACAAATCTCCTCAAAAAAGGCTCGAAGATGTCATTCATTGCTGCCTGAAATGTAGTTGGTGCGTTGGTTAAGCCAAAAGGCATAGCCACAAACTCAAAGTGGCCATGATGAGTTTGAAAGGCAGTCTTGAAGATGTCTTCTTCTCGAACTCTTATTTGATGATATCCTTGTCGCAGATCCAGATTAAAGAAGTAACAAGCTCCATATAACTCATCTAAGAGGTCATCAATAACAGGAATAGGGAACTTATCCTTGATTGTCAAAGAATTGAGCTGCCTATAGTCAATGCACATCCTTGCAGATCCATCTTTCTTCTTCACCAAAATGACAAGTGAAGCAAATGGACTGTGACTAGGTCTGATGAAACAGGTCTTGAACAACTCGTCAACCTGTCTCTCAATCTATGATTCTTGTGCGTGAGGATGCTTGTAAGGCCTCAGCTTGAAAGGTTTTGTACCAGTCTTTAATGGAATGGCATGATCAAGACACCTCTGTGAAGGGAGAGACTTAGGCTGTTCAAAGATGTCCTCAACCTCGATTAAAGCTCTAACATCAAGCTGCTATTTCGAACTCAACTCTGTTGGAGCTATAGTAAATAACTGTCCAATCCACCTACAAGAACTCTTCTTGAATCAACCTTGCAAGCTCTTACCCTTAATCACTTGCAATTGAGCTTGATCTTCAATTCCTTGGAAAGAAACCTTTGATCCATGGACCTCAAATAAAACTGTGAGCTTGCCAAAGTCAAATACCAGTGGGCTAAATGATCTCATCCAATTAACTCTCAGCACCATATCACATCCTCTTAAAGGAAGGATCCGGAAATCATAGGTGAATTGATTCGCTTGCATAGACCATTGGAAGTCTTGGCATTTATTGTGTGTGAGAATAGAGTTACCATCTGCCACGGTCACTGCCAAAGGATGAGTTTTAATCACCATATGCCCAACCTTCTTCACCACCTTTGGATCAACAAAACTATGAGTATTACCACTATCAATCAAAATAGTGATGTGTCTTCTTCCTACTTTCCCTTTGATTCTTATTGCATTGTGAGCTCCATTCCCTGTCAAAGCCTTCATAGAGATCTCAACTTCATCCTCAAGCAACTCATCTTGAGACTTTTGATCAGTACTGCCCTCATCTGGTTCAAATTCATCACTATCAGTCTGTTTTGCAGCATCAATTCCACGAGCAGACATCAAGAACTTGGAGCTACACTTATGTCCAGGCTTATAAGTTTGATTACACTTATAACAGAGTCTTTGTAGCCTTCTCTCAACAGTTCTATTGATCTTGTTTCCAACTACATCTCTTTGATGAGATTTGTACCACTTCCCTTGAACTTGCCTTTGTTACTTGAAGAAATGACAGTGGCCTCAATCAATTTAGCCTTCGCATATGCCTTAGTTAAAGTCTTAGGTCCAATTGCTTTCACCATATTCTTAATCCGTGGCTTCAATCCACTAATAAAACTGGAAACATAATAAGATTATGTAGCTTGAGGGTAAGTAGCTATCATACTTGCTCACTTTCTCACAGTTGTGGTTTGAAAGACTTTATTGAAATTATCCACAACATCACTAGTGTCTTCATCACCATATTTTTCACACAACTCCTCCACAGGCTCAACCCAAGAAAGATCAGGATTGCTTTTAAGAGGACTATAAAACCATACCTCATGATCCCCATGAAGATACACTACTGCCAATTCTACCTTTTCTGACTCCTTAATGTTGTAGAAGTGGAAATATCTATCACACCTCCTCAACCATGACTGAGGTTGCTTGCCGTCAAAAGGATCAATTTGGACTCTTGGCTGTCTGAAGTTATTGCTTCTACTATAAGAGGAAGCATCATTGCTGCCAGGTCTTTGCTGCTGGTAGTGATCAGGTGGCCTATCCAAATGCACAATGCTATCGGGTGATATTCTTGTATGATTAGCAGTGTCCAGTTGCCTTGCATTCTAATTTGCATTTGAGCCAAATGCTCGAGATTGTCCTTGTTCAACAGAGTGAACTAGTGATCTTGCAGAAACTTCCACTCCTTGTGACCTCACTTCCACAGAATGTTGAAGATTTGGTGGTCTGACATTCATTTGAATCATCGAAGGAGCATCGCTTGGTTTGTTCAAGATTGGAGCACCTGCATTTGGAACTTGTGATTGCCTCACTTCAACTGAAGGTGCTAACTGACTTGTAGGTTTGAGAACTCCCAAAGTAGATGATTCTCGTTGCCTATTTACTTGAGTTTGCAAATGAAATAACCTGCTTTCAAAGCCTTGGATTTTCTGCTTAATCATCTCTTCATACTTCTTCACATTTTCAGCTTGATCGTGCCTCAAACTATCAATACCTTACTGTTGTAAAGTCTAAAATCGAGTAAACATTTCCTCCAATTGTGACTTCAATTGATCATTCGTCACAAATTGAACCTCCTTTGATTCATTCGCACTAGCCATAGCAGCATAAGATGCAATGGATCAACAAATAGCTGATTGTCCGGCTCTAGCGGCTCCTGCACCTGATCAGGTGGTTACTGCTCCAGCCATGTTTGAATTGTTCTTCTTAGGTCTAGCCAGCTCAAATCAATCAATTTATAGCTGAACCAGCTCTGATACCAAATGTTAAGCTTCAATTAGTTGAATTGAAGTTAACTAGTGAAGAGAGAGTGTAGGTGAGAAGAGAATTGAAGTTAGATGAGAATTAGAGAAGAGATGAGAGGAGAGAGAATAATATCTCAAGAAACAAGTAAGATTTTTATTGAATGATCTCAAGATTACAATGATATTTCCTTTTATATGAGAATTGAGACACAAGGACCCAAAAATATCTAAATCCAAGCATTTTGCCACCAAAACCAAAAACTGGCTTTAACCGAGTTTGGCACCAAGGGATCAAAGCTACATTTCAAACATTACACCCCATAAAGCCAAAACACAACTTTAACAAAGAGTTACAAAGCATAAAACAAGAGAAATCACAACAGAATGCTGGTGCCAACTATCAACGAGCCATGAACATGATAGTTCATGATCTTATTAGCAAGACCATGACAGTCTATATAGATGACATCAAGGTCAAATCAAAAACCCAAGTTGAGAACTTGCAAAACTTGAAAAGTGAGTTCTTGCAAATAAGAAGCCACAATCTCAAGATGAACCCATTAAAGTGTGCCTTAAGGGTTGGAGCTGGGAATTTCCTAGGCTTTCTTGTGCACCAAAGGAGGATCAAGATTGACATGAATAAGGCCAAAGCCATTCAAGATGCTAAACTGCCCTTAAATAAGAAGGGACTTCAATGTTCTTGGGGTAGGTCATTTTCCTAAAATGTTTCATTTCAAATGTTACCGGAAAGACCAAAGTCTTCGCACCATTACTTAGACTCAAGTCCGAAAGGGACTTTAAATGAGAGGAGCAATATCAAGCAGCATTCAATGCCATCAAAGAATATCTGATCAGGCCACCTGTGTTAATTCCACCAAAGCAGGGGAAACCATTATATATATATATGTGTGTGTGTGTGTGCCTCTGAATCCATATGTTGTTTGCTTGTACATGACAATGTGCAAGGGAGAAAAGTTCCATTCAAAAAAGGAGAAAAAAAGGGTAGAGGAGCAGTTTCGGGCGAGAGGCGCGTGGGCGAGCACTAGTGGCACGTGGGAGGGGCGTTTCTTCATCTCCTGCTGGTGTTTTCTGGAGCGTGACAGCGTGTGTGAGGTCGTACGGCGGCGCGGAGACCGGTTTTGGATTCGTCGTGATCTCCTCTTTCTCATGGGACCATTTTGGCGTTAATCTAATCACTTTTGATTTTGAGGGTGGAAACACATGTGAGCAAGGGTGTTTGAGTTTTGATGTTGATGATGGCCTAGGACGCTGATTCTCATCCTTCATCTGCTTGCACCTTTGGCCATGGTGGTTACCTGGTGTTTCTTGAACGATTGATGGCTTTGGAGTTCATTTTCTCTCTCCTCGGGGTCTACTTTCTCTTTCGATTCCTGCTTAGATCTCTTCTCTTGTGGTGCAATTCTTGGTACACACTCTCTATCCCACTTGATCTTGTTCTTGATTGCCATTGTTGAGTTGGTGAGGTGGAGAGCATGTTAGTTTTGCTTGTTTGAAGGTTTGGGGTTGTTGGAAATTTATTTCAAATTTGTTACAATCTAGTTTTGCTTGAATCTTCTTGCTTGCCTTATTTGGTTTGAGGCATGGCTAAACCGGGTGCCCCACCCCAGCCATAGGTCTTGGTGGCTGCCTCGTCACCCCCGGGTGGTACTCTTCGGTTTGTTCCTCTGAGGCTTGTGAATGGGGAAGTGGTTACTACCATCACTGATGCCGATGTAGCACTGGATCTTGAAAAATGGGGCCGATGTCTTGTTGGTCATATTATTGGGGGTCGTGTTGCATACTCTCGGTGTGTTGCTTTAGCTTGAATGCTTTGGGGGTCGAAAGGGCTTGAATGTGTAATTGATGATAAGGAGGTCTACTACTTCTGGTATAAGTCAATAGCTGAGTCGGATTTGATTCTTAGGGGTGGGCCTTGGACCCTTAGTGGGCACTACCTCTCCCTTGAGCGTTGGCAACCCAACTTCGCTCCCTCACGTGACCTCCCTTGGATCGCAATTTGGGTCCAATTACATGGTCGTCCGGCTTCCTTACGGTCGAAAAATTCTTTGAGCTCCATCGCTAGTGGTGTGGGCCACCCCCTTTTCATGGACCAACCAACCTTGGAGGGTACTAAGGTTAGCTATGCTCGTGTTTGTGTACAACTTGAAGCTTGGACCGACCCCCCGAAGCGACTCTCGGTTGATTATAATGGCCGAATCATACCGGTGACTGTTAAATTGGAGGGTATGCCAAAAGTTTGCCGTAAATGTAGGGTCTTTGGTCACTCTTGTCCCAACCCGAACACCGTTACTATCCTCTCGGAGCAACCGAAGGTGGTGGTCGGAAACAAAAACCTGGCGGCGGCAGAGGCGGCGTAAGGGTGGTAAGGGGAATGGTGATGAGGTGAATAATGGGCCGGTTGGGACTAACTTTGGGCTTGAGGAAACAAGAGGAAATGGGCCCGTTTTGGAGGGGCTTTCCTCTCTTGACTCACCTACTACTCACACTAGGGGGAATGGGCCTGGTTTGATGGGGCTTCCTTCTAGTGACTTACCTTTTGTTACACCTAGGAATGGACCCGTTTTGGAGGGGCTTTCCCCTAGAGTTTCACCAGTTACTCACACTAGTGGGAATGGGCCCGATTCGGAGGGGCTTCCTTCTAGTGCATCCTCCCCCTCTGCCCCTAGAGGAAATGGGCCCGTTTTGGAGGGGCTTTCTTCTAGGGATGTTAGTCGTGGGCCGATTTTCGGATCTTTCGGGGTAGATGCAGACCGTAGGAGGATTGAGGGCCGGTTTGAGGCTTCTTTACCATGCATGGGGGGTGCTGTTGAGATGAGGGGGGCGGTTGGCTCGGATATTAGGGAGGAGGGTGTTAGTGCTCGTATGGTTCTTTCTGATTCTGGATCAGTTCCCCTTTCGCCTCGGAACTTCGCCCAATTTTTGCATGTTCCCACTCCTCTTCGGGGAGACTCAGAGACAGTGGATGTTCCTATTGAGGTGGAGATGGCTTAGGATGGCATTCTTGGAGTTGCTACCCCCGTTGTACGTTCATTGAATCAGTCGGCTGGTGTGCCAAGTCTAGGCACGTCGAACCGATTTGAGAGTTTGTCGGACACCTCCACTTCTCCATGTGTTGAGGTTGCCGTTGAGGGCCCGAGGAGGCCGCGTGCGGGCCGCCCCCCCTCTTGACTGTTTCATCATGGTGGTTGGTTGTTGGAATATTAGGGGGCTTAACAATCCCCGATCTTCCTATGTTGTACATGATTGGATTTCTTCCAATCGTCTATCTGTTGTTGGTTTGGTCGAGACTAAAACCAAGCCTTCTGATATGGAGGCGGTGATTGCTCGTTGTGCTGATGGGTGGAGCTTTCTCTTTAGTGGCATATGCCCTACTCGGTGTGGCATTATTGTTGCTTGGGATCCGGACGTTTTTAGAGTCGAGCTCATTCGGGGAGGGGACCAGTTCCTTACTTGTCGTATCTCTAATCTTTCTGGGGCCGTGAGCTTTCTCGCTACTTTTGTTTACCGCTTTAATGAGCCGGGTCCTCACCGGGCTTTATGGGACTATATTCGGAGCACTAGCTTGAGTCTCCTGGGTGAGCCTTGGATCCTTCTTGGGGATTTCAACGCCATCCTTAGTCTCTCTGATCGATGCGGTGGCCAGAAGGGTTGGCCGGGTCACATGGATGACTTCCAGGAGTGCGTTACTGAGGCTGAGCTCACGCCCATCTCCTTTTCGGGTCTTCATTTTATGTGGTCCAATGAGGCCGAGGATGACCGCTTGATTCTCAAGTGGCTTGACTGGTGCCTTATTAGTGAGGGTTGGCTCCATGATTTCCCCATTCGCATCTGCTGAGATCCTTGCTCGACATATTGTTTCGGATCATAGCGCCATTGTTGTACGAGGGCTTGGGGAACGTCGTGCCAGACGACTTCCTTTTAAGTTCTTCAATTTTTGGGCTGATCATGAGGACTTCCTTCCCACTGTTAGACAAGTCTGGGACACTTGTGTTGAGAGTACTCCGATGTATCAGCTCACTCAAAAGCTGAAGCTGCTGAAGAGTGAGTTGAAGGCCCTCAACGTCGGCCATTATAGTCACATTTCGGCCAGAGTCGAGGCAGCCCGTGATGCTTGGGCCATGAGCCAGAGGGCCATAGACGAGGACCCTAAGAGCCCCTCTCTTTGTCTTGAGGAGCGCCGTCTTTTTCGTGAGTATTCCGCTTTGTGTAGGGATGAGGAGGCGTTCTACCCTCAGAAGTCGCGTATTTAGTGGCTTTCGCTCGGGGATCAGAGTACTCGGTTCTTTCATCGGTCTGTTCTCCATCGGCAAGCCCGAAATAGGATCTCGTCGATTGTTGGTTCTGATGGTGTGAGGACGTATGATCCGCAGTTGATCTCTCGTGTCGGGGTTACTTTCTTCTAGGATTTGTTGACTGAGCTAGGTGGTCCACTGACTGAGGATGTTTCTGACATTTTTGAGGCTTGGATTTCTGAGGATCAGGCTCGCCCACTTATCTCCGCGATCTCTACAGCTGAGGTTCGTGATGCTCTCTTTTTCATAGGTGATGACAGGGCCCCGGGGCCTGATGGTTACACCTCCTTCTTTTTTAAGAAGGCTTGGGAGGTGGTAGGAGGAGCAGTGATTAGGGCCGTGCAGTCTTTCTTCATCTCAGGGCGCATGCTGGGTGCCTTGAATACCACCAAGATATGCCTTGTGCCTAAGGTGGAGACTCCCTCCACCTTTGGCGACTTCCGCCCTATCTCATGTTGCAACGTGATCTATAAGTGTATCACTAAGATCATTGCAAACAGGTTGAAGGGTGTCCTACCCGAGTTGATTGGCGATGCTCAGACAGCGTTTGTTCCAGGTCGTCGAATCTCTGACAGCATCCTTTTGACACAGGAGTTGATGCGTGGTTATCACCTTCAGGTCTCGCCTCGTTGTGCACTGACGGTCGATATCCGTAAGTCTTTTGACACTGTTCGTTGGGATTTCATTCTAGCTGGTATGAGGAGTATGGGGATTCCTGAGGTCATGATTGGTTGGATCCATGAGTGCCTCTCTACAGCCCGCTTTTCTGTTGCCATCAATGGCGAGCTCCAGGATTTCTTCCCCTCCAGCCGAGGTGTACATCAGGGTGACCCTCTCTCTCCTTATTTGTTTGTTATTGCTATGGAGGGTCTCCAAGGGCTTCTTTGTCGTGCTATCGATGACCCCCGGTTTCGCTATCATCCGTGTTGATGTTGTATTGGGTTGACACACCTGTGCTTTGCTGATGACCTAATGATCATCTGTCGGGGTGATACGGCTAGTGTATCTGTTGTTTGTGAGGTTTTAGACCGCTTTGCTGTACTCTCGAGGCTGTCCTCGAATGCAGCGAAGAGCTCAGTTTTTCTAGCAGGGGTGGACTCTGCGACTCAACGGGACATTTTGGGTATTCTTGGTTTCAGCCTTGGGCAGTGCCCCGTTCGATATCTGGGAGTACCACTTATCACTTCTCAGCTGTGGTACGTTGACTACAAGCCACTGCTGGATCGCATTCTCTCTCGTATACGGCTCTGGACCTCCTGTTCTCTATTGTATGCTGGTCGTCTGCAGCTTATCCGATCTGCTCTTTTCGCCACTCAGGTCTACTGGTCATCGATCTTCATGCTTCCGAAGATGATGATCAGGAAGATCGAGTCGACTCTTGTGGATTTCCTTTGGAGAGGATCTCCGTTAGCCCAGGGAGGGGCGAAGGTTGCTTGGAGGCATTTGTGTTACCCTCGGCAAGAGGGTGGTCTTGGGCTCCGTCGCCTTGCTGAGTGGAAACAGGCTTCGATTATGAAGCATAGCTGGTTCCTCCTTTCTGACCCTTCCTCATTATGGCCGCGTTGGGTTCATTTGAACCGGCTTCGAGGGAGGAGCTTCTGGAGCATTCGGGCGACGAGTTCTGCTTCTTGGTGTGGGCATCAGATTTTATCGGTCCGCCGCCTCTGGTCTGGTGTGATCTATCATGTCATAGGTAATGGCCTTGACACTGCCCTTTGGACTGATTACTGGCTGCCATGTGGTCGTCTTTCGGATCGCTTCCCTGCTCGACTGCTCACCTCCTCTGGACTTCATTGGGATTCTCGGGTCTCATCCATTATTGAGGGTGGTCGGTGGAGGTTTCCACAGGGTTGTTTGGAGCTCTGACCCATCTGGGACATGATTGATTTTCACCCTCGGGCTGGTGTAGCAGACTCCATCCGATGGTTGGGTGACCCCTCGGGGAACTTCACTACCAAGTCCGCTTGGGAGATGTTGTGGAGTAGGAGAGAGGAGGATACCATTCACCATCTTTTGTGGTTTCAGATGCATATTCCGAGGCACTCCTTTATTCTCTAGCTCGCGTCTCGGCAGCGGCTTTGGACCCAGGACCGGCTTCAGCATTTCGGAGCATTAGAGGTTCAGTGTGTTTGTGTTCTCTGCAGTTCTACCGATGAGACTCATGAGCACCTTTTCTTCGCCTGTTCCTTTTCTGCCTTGGTCTGGAGCTCTATCACTCCGAGTACATCTATTGCTTGGCCTACCCTTCCTTGGGACGATCTTGTCACTTGGGCTGCTCAGCATCTCAGGGGGCGAGAGATTGGCAGTATCATTGCTCGACTCTGCCTCTCTGCGATTGTGTACACTATCTGGTAGGAGCGCAACCTTCGGCTTCAGCGATCTCAGTCCAGATCAGTTGCGGACGTACGAGAGGAGATTATGGGTTTGGTCAGGAGCCGCTTACTTGCTGCTCCTTCATTCAGAGGAGCTCATCGTCACACCTCCTTGCTTCGGCACAGGGGTTTTGCATCTTAGTTTCCTCTTTGTTCCCTTAGTTGTACTTTAGTTGTTTTTGTATGGACTTTGTCTAGACTTTTTTTACGTTGTTTCATATTTGTAGGCTTCGGTCATGTCCTGGGGTATGCCCCTTGTAGTTTGTACTATTTTTCATTTCATCTATATTTTTCGCTGACTTACCAAAAAAAAAAAAAAACAAAAGGACAATGTGCAAGGATTTGAACAAGCTGTGGTTTACTTGAATCATTGTTTAAGATTATGAACTAAAGTATATTTCCACTAAAAATTGTGTGTAGCATTTTATTATGCATCTGTGAAGTTGAGACATTACTTCTTCGCATTTACCACTTATGTAGTTGCTCAAACATATGTTGTCAAATATATGTTAGATAGACCATTGATAAGCAGAAGGTTAAACAAATGAGCATTGCTTTACTTCAATACGAAGTGTGTATGTGTCACAAAAGTGAGTAAAAGGCCAAGCATTAGGAGACTTTTTAGCTTACCATCCTAATATACAAACAGAATCAATCCATGAGCAAGTGGAGGTTTTTGTATTTGGGATAGCTCCATGAAAACTTTGCTTTGATGGATCAAATACTAAGTCTAGTGCTGGAGTGGGGATCATCATTAAATCACCCTCTAAAGTCATCATCAAACTTGTTGTCACCCTCGTGGGCATATTGCTCTAATAATGGAGCTGAGTATGAAGCATTGATCATTGGCCTCAAGACCCTCCTAGAAATGGGAGTCCCCAATGTAGTGATAAGAGAGGATTCACAGTTGGTAATTTACCGAGTGAAAGGATAGTTTTAATGTTTGAGTGATACCTCAAACAAGTATATCTTAATAGTGCAAGGTCTATTGGAGAAAATTGATGAGGTCAAGATTGAGTACATACCTCAAGATAAAAATAAGGCATCTCATTACTTGGCTTAATTAGCCTCTGGGTATGAACTACTAAAGACTTGGTGTGAGGAATATATGGCCATTAAGACCAAGGTTTTGGACCATGACCTTGAATTCACTGAGTCCTTTATCTTTGAAAGCAAGGTGGTTCCAAAGGCCCCCCTCAACTGTCTCAACACACATCAAACTATTGCTGAGGAAAATGAGGATTGGGGGAAACCCTTAGTGGAATACTTCAAGAATCCCCATAGTTCACTAAAGATAGAAAATTGAAAATGAGAGCCCACGATTATCACCTTGATGATGAATCTAGGGAGTTATATAAAAAGATGCTAGTGGGGCGCCTCTTAAATGCCTAGACCTCGACAAAGCCATGCTAGCCATGGTGGGGGTACATGAATAGATTTGTGGATCTCATTTGGCTGGAAACAAGATGCATTGATTGATCATACAATATGGCTATTATTAGCTTTCAGTGATGAATGATTACACCAAGTATGCCAAGGAATGTACAGTATGCTAGAGACATGGGCATGTCCCCAGGGTCCCTACATCTGAAATGCTTGCAATATTTAAGTCATGGCCTTTTCGAGAATGGGTAATAGATATTATTGGGGAAATTAATCCTCCCAAACCCTGTGCAAAAGGGAGCCCTTGTGGCACTGAGACTGTTGTTATTGTTGGGGAAATTAATCCTCTCAAACCCTGTGCAAGCGGGAGCCCTTATTGCACTGGGACTGTTATTATTAATGGGGAAATTAATCCTCCCACTAGTAAACAACATTCTTATATCCTTATGGCCATGTATTACTTCACAAAATGGGTTGAGGCTAAGCTGAAATGGAATATCAATCAACAAGACGTGATTGATTTCATCAATGAGTATGTTCTTTGTAGGTTTAGCATCCCATAAACTATAAACTGGACCAAGTTAAAGTGTTCAATGGTTATGAAATTAAGGAGTTTACTAATAGCTTTCGCATTGAGATTCTAAACTCAACTTCGTATTATGCGCAAGCAGAATCAACAAACAAGATTCTTAAGGGCAACATAGAGAAAATGATCGAAGATAATCCCAGAAGGAGGCTTAAGCTGCTATTTGATGCTCTTTGGGTCTATAGAACGTCTAAAAGAGATGCTACTGAAACAACTTCCTTCCATTTAACATATGGCCATGATGTTGTGCTACCTATGGAAGTAACAGTTCAATCTATAAGGCTAGATCATCAAAGGAAGTTTACTGAACTTAAATATAAGAATGCCATGATAGATGAACTAACCAACATAGATCAAGATAGGCTTGATGCTCTTCATAGGCTTGAATAGCAAAAAAGAAGAGCAGTCAAGGCTTATAATAAAAAGATGAAACCAAGGTCCTTTGACTTGGGAACTTGGAAAAAGAGGTACTGCCCATTAGCCAGAAAATCGTGTCTATGGCAAATAGTCCCCAAATTCGAAAGGTCCATTTAGAATTATTGAAGTATTTAGAGGCAATGCCTACTTACTTCAAGATTAGATGAAATGACTCATCCAAGAGCCATTAATGGAAGGTACTTAAAGAAATATGCGCCTTTCATTTGGGATTCTAACAAAGAAATTTTTAAGTTTGGATTCCCTAAGTTATAGGTTCAATTTCAATATCAGTACCTTGGGGATCTAAGTAATGGTCCTTGAGATATATAAAAGGAAAAAAAAATGAGCAAAGAACCTTGTACTTAAGAGATATGCTGGAATAATTCAAAGTGTAGTTCCATTGATTAAAAATAAAGAGGGACATGATGTTTACATGAATTTCACACAATAGAAGAATAATACAGCTCATATAATTCGATATCTCTTTACATCTTTGGAAGAGGAAAGTCCTAATCCTTAATAGTGACTTTTCTATAGCTGCTAACTAATTGGCTGAGAAGACTTCTTCTTGGTGCACTTATTGCTCCTTTTAAGCCTCTGATGCTGCTCTATCTAACTCTTGAATCCTGGAGTGTTGCTGCTTGATGGTTGAAATTCTACTTTTGAGCTGACTTAATTTCCAGTAGTTGGACTTGATCATCAATAGTCTTGATGTCCTCATATTGTTGGCTTTGGATCTCATTGGCTACTATAAGCTCCTCAAACCAAAGGTGCAAGCCTCAAAGGCTTGCAAAGGGATTAAGATCCCTGATGGTGGTCTGGTATTGGCACTTCTACAGCAAAAGTGGAGGAACCTCTTGAGAAATTCTGGTAAGGACCCCTTTAAGAACCTCAAGCTCCTTTGTAATGAAGGGTGCCACGTTTAGGTCTTTCTTTTAGGGCCTTCACAAGGGATACGGCTTCTTGGCCGTTGGCTTCTGCTGCCAGAGGCTGAATTGGAAGCTAAGTTAAGGCACCCAATCTTTGGAACCTTGGGGAAGCCTCTAGATCCAATTGCTAAAAGGCCAGCCTCCCACTAACTCCCAACCTTTCCAAGGGGGAAGTGATTATCGGTGAAAAAGGTGGTGGAGTAGCCTGGACCATAAGGCAAGATAAGCTAAAGTGAACCATAACTTTGGAATGAAAACCTAAGTGAAAAAGTCAAGGCTAACCTCTGGGGCTTCAATTGGCATTAAGGGGGAGGCTGTTGCTTATTCCTCTGGCATTGAGACATCTACTTCAAGAGGTATTTCTAAAAGAAAGATTATGGGTTAGAACCAACTCATGGTTAAAGGAAAACTCATATTATGAATGGAAAGATTCATGAATCTCATTAATTGTGATTGAAGGTTGCCACAACGGTAGGAACGGAGCCTGAATAAAATCTTGCTTCAAGGAGGTCAAAAGAGAAGTCTCTTCTAATATGTCACTTGTGACAGCTTCCAAATCAAACTGATGCAGCCTTCTTCTTCTTTAGTGGCCATATCCATGGGCTCGGTTTCATGAGGAGAATCTAGGACATGACTTCTTGAGGGGGAATCTGGTATTTCCACAATCAATAGGGTTGGATTAACCTGAATACACAAAGAAGGGGTTAGAACATCATCAAGAGAAGCAAGTAGAAATAAAGCTAATGGAATAGAGCCATACCTCTTGCTAAGGAAGTCTACTCTTCTCTTTCCCACTAACTGATAAATTCTTCTTCTTCATCTTCTTCTTCTTCCTCCTTGACCTGGGTGATCCTGGTGGGAGGAACGTCTGGAGCACTTTGCTTCTTTTCTTAAGCCACCTACCTTCACTACTATTGTAGATGCTTCAGGAGGGGACTTCTCCAAGAGCAAACTTGTAAAACTTCTGGTGGCTCCAGGAGACTATGTTATGGTCCTTTAAGTGGCAGGAGCTGCAAAAGGACAAGATTAGATAAGTCCACCAAGTGACTTGACTTATTAAAGGCATCTAGAGTACTGAGACAAGTGGTTACCTTGCAAAGCTTGCCTGGCTAAAGTTTGCTTCATCATGGCTGGCCGAATAGCTTTTGAGCTTGTACCTGTAGGCTCAAGAAAATGAGTAAAATACTGCTTTGCTCCCTTAGCCTCACAAGAGGATCAATTGGCTTGATACCAAGCTGAAAAAAGAGAGGTGGCATGAGAGGCATACTGCGAGGCACAGGATCCCCATAAGCTTACCTAATTGCTAGGTTGGCCTGGTAAAGCTCCACGAGCTGAGGAAGCTATAGGGAGGCTCTCTTGGCCCAACCAAGGTTCTTGGTCCAAACATTGGGGAAAGAAATGTCCTGGACCTTCCAAAAATGTTTAGTAAACAATTTAGGCTTTTAAGACACCATACTAAGGTGCTTTTGGTGGTAAAAAGGGAAGTCTTGAGGGCACAAAATTGCCCTCCAATTCTGAGAGTTGATGTCAACGAAGACATCAAGATTTAGGTTCAACTTTATGAACTAGAGTGGACCAAGCTTTCTCTCACTAAAGGGAGTCCATTGGCCTCTAAGTCCGCCACGAGAAGCCAGTAGCTCCTTAAGGCAGCGGTTAAAGGACCAATAGGTGGGAAAAGCACCTTCATACGTGCAAAATAATTCCTATAATAGCTCACTGCATCATCTATGGGGAGAAAGGTTCCTCTTTGGGAAAGCTAGGGGAAATAGGCTTGAGGCCATAATTGGACAAGCTAAAGGGGTCCTCCTACTTCTATAACAGAGTTTTTCACTATGATGTCCATAAGGCATCCATAGATTTGGGCCAAAAGTAGTGGTCCCAAAGCCGAAGGATTAGAGCTAAAGACCAAGTTAACTGGCATCATTTTAAGAGATTTTAGAATGATGTTGCAGGAGTTAGCGAAGAAAAACTTGTTCAACTGGTACAAGTAAAAAGAAACTTCTTCTTCCTTTGAACCTTGCCTATAGTTATGAAGTTTTTTGAAAAAGAAGTTTACTAATGTCTCACAACCAATGGGCAAAGAAGTCACAGAAAAGGAAGAGGCAAAGGCCTTAGCCTGTTTTGAAAAGAAAGAGTCGAAGGCAATACAGACACTCCAAGTGCAAGACCTATCAGAGCATCAATATCCTCCAAGGTAATCCCAGGAAAACCATTAGGAAGGACAAAGGCATTATAACAGACATTCCAACAATAGGTGATCCACCCAGTCTAATGGCCTCGAAAATACGAAGATCCCTCCATTTCTGCTTGTAGAGAAGAATTAGTTGGTCCACCCAGTTTGCAATATTGCTTTGTTAAGAAGGTCCTCCCCTTGAAGGGGAAGACTCTTTGCGGACTCGCTTTCCTCTGGAAGAAAAATATGTAGAAACAGAACGAAGCAAAGGGGACTCTAAAGTGTCATGAGATACACCCTCGAGGCTTGACACCTCTTCTAAAGGGTTAAAGACAAGGCCAAGAATGCATGGCTCATATGCAGAAGAGGGACCCTCCTCAAGAATGCAAGAAGGGTCCTCCTCAATGGAGGTAACGTGAAAAGGGCGAAGTCTATCGAGGACCACTAAGTTATAGGACTAAACTAAATGCGTCAAAAACTCAACAGGGCTATTGGCCTTAGGAACTGGGGAAATGAGTGATTTGGGCCATTCCCATGGTTAGGAACTAAAAGTTCTAAAGGAGAAGTGCTTAAGACAAAGAACGAGCAAGAAAGCAAAGCTTGAGAGTAAGATTAAGCGCTTGAAGATTACAAGAGAGAGCAAACAGTGCTTAAAGTAGAGAATTGAATCCCTAACAGTGGACATTTGTAGACACGTGGGAATGATGGTGGCTCAAGCATCAAACAGCAATATCTCTAGCTCCCTGCAGCCGTTGAGGGTTAAATAAAGCAGATTTTTTACCCGTTGGAAAATACGAAATTACCAACGACTAAAAGGGGGGCCGTAGTTTACACCCCAAACTCAAGGGAGTTTGGACGATGCTATTTAATGATAAAAAGACATGTGCTTGACATGTAAAGCCATGCTCGAGGCATGAATGGCTTTTAAAAACAGAAAATGAAGGTGTCTCAAGTCCAGCTATTTTATGAGTTAAAAACCCATGAATAATTAAATGTCTCTCAAGAACGGCTGAAGGATAAAAGGGGCTCAAGCTTAAGGGACTACCAAGACGGCTGCAACAGGGCGCAATTTAGGCTCGAGACAGTTACTTGGAGATCAAATCAAGAAACGTGGGCCTCAAGCGTATCCATAAAGAAGCAGATGAATGTGGGGAGTCTAGAAGGCCCTCGAGCACATGTATTGATGCATGTTTAATGCCATTCAGCTCGAGAAAGAAGAATTGAGGCCGAACAAGGGATGAAGATACCTAGTTTTTAGGACGTAATAGTTAGTACTTAGGTTTATAAATGAGAGATTATTTGTCTTGTAAAGGGTCTAGCACAAACTACCAAACTTCTTTAAGCTTTCTTTATTGCATACTTGTGCTTCCTTTCTAGAAGTAGTAGCATAGCTTGTAGCTTGTTGTTTTCTTTTGAAGGTCCAAAAAGCAACCTAAGAGGGGGGTGAATTAGGTTCCTTAGTGATAAATGAAAATTTTAAATTTGTAAACCAAAAATTTAATTAAAAGCTAAATAATAAATACGAATGGAAAAAAATAAAGACAAAAATAAAAGGGATGCACAAAGATTTTTATAGTGGTTCACTTCCAAACCGGAAGCTAGTCCACTTCTCAAGTGACTACTCTTTGTCACTTAATCCTTTAACTAAGCTCAATGATCCTTTTTTAAAATAGGCTCAGGATCCAACCTTTATAACCGGTCTTTTTGTACGTAGGTTCAAGGCCCAACCTTTTACAACTGATCCTTTTGTAACCGTAGGCTAAAGATCCAACCTTTACAATAGAATAAATTAGAATATAGCAATGGAAGGATTAAAGCACTCAAATTCTTTACTCTTTCAAGAATGAACTGACATTTGATCAAGCTTAGTCAAAGCTAAGGTTATGCCAATTAAGCTCAATGATCAACAATAAGAGAACAAGTGATGCTCAAATAAAAGCTTTAAAACAAAACTTAAAAACAAACCGTTAAAGCACAAGTATGTAAGAGAACTTTTTATCAAAGAATGCTTAGAGAGTATTGGCTGATTTGAACCAAAGCATTCAAGCCCTATTTATCGGAAAATGATAGCCTAGGGAATGTTTAAAAGGTTGAAAAAAAAAAAAAAGATTAGAAGAAAAATTAGCCAATTAATTTGATTGATTGATGGAATTGATTATTAATTTAGCTAATTAATTTGACTGATTGAGTCATTTCAATATTAGTTAAAATTTTTGAATTAATTTGATTGATTGATGGGATAATTTTGCCGTATTAGCTAAGATGATTAATTGATTGCCATACTAGTTCAAAATTTTGAATTAATTTCCTAGCTTGCATTGATCATGATTGATTGATTGAATTAATTCCTAATTTTCCTTGATCATGATTGATTAATTAAATCAATTTTCTAGCTAGCCTTGATCATGATTGATTAAATCAAGCTAAATTATCACCAATTTAAATTTTAATTGATGTGGTCATGCTTTATTTAAAACACCAATATTGAAAAAATATTTTAATTGACAAGCTAGATTAGTTTAATTTTGACTTGAATATAAATAAAATTTAAAAATCAATTTTTAAAAATATTTTAAAAACATTTTTGTTAGAGCATCATATATCAATATTGAGACTTGGACTCAATTGATATATCCCGATCCTAAGTCTCAGACAATAAAAACAACGTTAAGGCGCTTGGACTCGGATCACCTTCTCTTTAATTTTGATTTGATATCTTTTCCTCTTGATTCATCATCTTAGAAAGCTTCGTACCAACATGATTAACCTTGATTTTCCTAGCTTTCTTATGAGTCACTTAGAAACAAGATTAGAGCAATTTAAACACTATAACTCACTAAATGGTTGTTATCATCAAAATTACAATATAAATGGCTTTAGGTCCAACAATCTCCCCCTTTTTGATGATGACAAATATTTGGTGTTTTATCTTAAAAATATGAAAGTTAAGGTATAGAAATCACCACAAAAACTGAGATTCATTATAGAAACTATAAATGCTCCCCATGAGTTGATGCATTACAGAATTTACACATTCAACAAGTTACATCATTGTCATTTCTAACATTATATATTCAACAACTTATACTTAGCATAGCACAATGAGCACAATGAGGCATGAATCATGAAATCGAAACATCAATTTTTCGCCCCCTTTGTCATCAACAAAAAGCATTAGAGAAGGGATAAACAAAATGACAAGAAGAGCATGTATGGTCACAAAAAAAAAGGAGTAAACATTTAAATTGCATAATGTAAAGTAAAAAGTTGTACACGATAAAAATTTGGCTCCAAATTTGTAAAAGAAGAAAAGTAAATTAGTCTACCGAGTGCGAGTCATTTTTTTTTTTTTAAATTTAGAGATTTGTTTGAAATTATTTCAAATATTTATAACAAATTTAGAGATTTGTCGCTGATCAAAAAAAAAAATTTGGACATTTGTTCAAAATTGTTTAAGAAAAATTTAGAGATTTGTTCATAACAAATTTTGAAAATGCTTTTTGTTTTTAGGGGCTGAGTTTTTTTGTGTGAATTTTTTTCTTTTTTTTAAAAAATAAAAATACCTTCTTTTTATAAAGAAAAATGGTCCAAGTTCCTACATCCATGAGTTGGATAAGAATACTTGGTCCGTTAGAGCTCTTTTATGTTGAGTATTAAAACTCAATGTTAAATGCAAGCAATCAAAATCAAGTAGTCAAATTGCACATGCCAATTCTAGTTCTAATATCACAAAAATATTTCTTCACCTAGAGGTTTAGTGAAAAAGTCCACTAATTGATCATTGATGGGAACAAATTTCATAGTGACATCTCCTTTAAGTGCATGATCACGAATGAAATGATGTCTAACCTCAATATGCTTTGTCCTTGAATGTTGAGCCGGGTTTTTAGTTAAGCATATAGCACTAGTATTATCGCACATTATGGGAGCACGGTCAATATGAATACCATAGTCATTTAATTGATGCATTAACCACAACATTTGAGCACCACAACTTCCACATGCAAAATATTCGTCCTCGGCAGTGGATAAAGCAACGAAATTTTTCTTTTTGCTAAACCATGACACCAAAGCGTGACCAAGAAATTGACAAGTACCACTAGTTGATTTTTGGTCCACTTTGTATCCGGCAAAATCCGCATCACTATATCCAACTAAATCAAAGAAATCACATTTAGGGTAGAATATGCCTAAGGTAGGAGTACCAACTAGGTATTGAAATATTCTTTTCGCGGCACACAAATGTGATTCCTTAGGACATGCTTGAAATCTAGCACATAAACATACATTGAACAATATCTCAGGCCTACTAGCGGTAAGGTAAAGAATGGATCCGATCATACCTCGATATAGCTTTTGGTCCACTTTTTTACCTTCTTCATCCAAATCTAACTTGAGAGTTGAGCTCGTTGGTGTTGCTATTGCCTTGGAATTTTCCATGCCAAATTTCTTAAGCATTTTCTTGATGTACTTGGCTTGGTTGATGAAGATTCCTTCCTCGCCTTGCTTGATTTGCAATCCAAGGAAGTAGTTGAATTCTCCCATCATACTCATTTCGAATTCCCTACTCATAATATTTTCAAATTCTTCACAAAGAGATGGATTAGTAGCACCAAACACTAAATCATCAACATAAATTTGTACAATAAAAATGTCATGTCTAGAATAACAAGTGTGGTGTCAACCTTTCCTCTTGAAAATTCATTTTGCATTAAAAAGGAACTCAATCTCTCATACCAAGCTCTAGGAGCTTGTTTCAATCTATAGAGAGCCTTTTTGAGTTTAAAGACGCGGTTTGAAAATTTGTCATCCTCAAATCCGGGTGATTGTTCACCACAAACTTCTTCTTTAATGAGACCATTTAAAAATGCAGTTTTTACATCCATTTGAAAAAGTTTGAAATCTTTAAATGAAGCAAATGCACTTAAAAGTCTAATAGCTTCTAGCCTAGTGATAGGAGCAAAGGTTTCCTCATAGTCTATACCTGCTTCTTGGTTATAGCCTTTAGCTATTAACCTTGCCTTGTTTCTAACCACGTTACCTTCCTCATCCTTCTTGTTGTGGTAGACCCACTTGGTACCTATGACGTGATGATCTTGGGGTCTATCCACAAGTTCCCATACATCATTTCTCTTGAATTGGTTGAGCTCTTCCTCCATTGCCATTATCCAATTTGCATCATTAAGAGCTTCTTTTATGTTTTTAGGTTCTTTAAGAGAGATAAATGCGGCTAAATAACATTATTCGGTTAATGCATGCCTTGTTTTTACACCTTGAGAGGGATCACCAAAGATTTGACTTATTGGGTGATCCTTTAAGTATTTCTAATCTCGCGGTAAGTCTTCCTCTTTGGTTTCTACATTTTGGTTATCTACTTTTGGTTCATCCATTGGAGCTTTAAGGGTATCTTTTTCTTGCTCCTCGGATGAGTGTGTGATATTTATTGGTTTAATTACTATATCATCATCATCGCAAGGAGTTCTAAAGGACAAGACATTAGATTCATCAAAGACTACATGTATAGACTCTTCTACAACCTTTGTCTTTTTATTATAGACTCTACATGCTTTGCTTGATAGGGAGTATCCAATGAAAATACCTTCATCAACTCGTGAATCAAATTTACCAAGATTCGTTTTTCCATTATTGTGAATGAAGCATTTGCACCCAAAAGGTTTAAAATATGCAATGTTTGGTTTTCTGCCTTTATAAAGTTCATATGGTGTTTTCTTCAAAATTGGTCTTATTAACGCTCGATTTAAGATGTAGCAAGCGGTATTAACGGCTTCAGCCAAAATGATTTAGGCAAGTTGTTTTCACAAATCATGGTTCTTGCCATTTCTTCAAGTGTTCTATTTTTCCTTTCAACCACTCCATTTTGTTGAGGAGTTCTAGGTGCCAAAAAATTGTAGTCAATTCTAAAGTAATCACAATAATTTTCAAAATCATCATTTTCAAATTCTCTTCCATGATCACTTCTTACCGAGATAATTTTCAAATAGTTTTCGTTTTGCACCTTTTTGCAAAATTTTTCAAATTTATCAAATGCTTTACTCTGATGAGAAAGGAATAGGAACCAAGTAAAACGGGAGTAATCATCAACAATTACAAGTCCATATCGCTTTCCACCAAGGCTCAAATGACGAGTAGGACCAAATAAGTCGATATGTAAGAGTTCAAGATGCCTTGATGTTGAAACTACAATCTTTGGTTTGAATGAAGATTTAGTTTGTTTGCCATATTGACATGCATCACAAATATGATCTTTTTCAAATTTTAGCTTTGGTAATCCTCTAACAAGATCATCTTTTAAAAGTTTTGAAATCAAATCCATACTAGCATGTCCAAATCTTCTATGCCAAATCCAAAGATCATTTTCATTCAAGACACTAAAACACTTTAGTGAATCTACACAATCAAGATCAATCATATAGACATTTTCAAATCGAAGACCAACAAGCAAAATCTCATTTGTTTTAACATGTTTAGCTATGCATCTAGATGATTCAAAGTTCACACAATGGCTTTTATCACATAATTGACTAATGCTTAGCAAATTGTGCTTAAGGCATTCCACAAGTAGGACATCTTCAATGCAAGGAGAAGAGTTAGAAGCAACGTACCGATACCGATTATTTTTCCTTTCTTGTTATCGCCAAAAGTGATATTTTCTTTTCTTGGCATTAGAGAAGTGAACTTAGATTTATCTCTGATCATGTACCTTGAGCAACCACTATCTAAGTACCACTTTTGGTTTTTGCTTTGAATTTTTATTCACACCTACCATAATTCAAATACTTTTAGATACCTAAATTTTCTTGGGTTCTTTGTTGTTAGCCTTTACATTAGGTGGTTGAGATCCTTTTGGGACCCAAACCATCTTTGTCTTTCTCACATTCCTTTTGAAAGGACATTAGTACATGATGTGCCCATGGTCACCACAATGGTTGCATCTTATAGTGTTTGTTGGAGGTGATGAGGCTTTAACAAAAAGAACTTTCAAAATTTTCTTTTGGACATTTCCATTATAACCTATTCCTTCTTTGTTATAAACCGGTTTTTGAGATGCAAGAATTTTGTAAAGTGTTTCTTGTCCTTTGACAAATTTGCTTGAGATTTTCAAAAGTTGTTCCATTATTTCTTTTAAAGGCTCGTTTTCCTTCAAAAGTGATTCGTCTTCCTTGGATTTTCCTTTTTCATTTTCCTTTAAAATATGAAGTGTTTCTTCCAAGGATTGCTTCTCATTGGTTAATTTAATGATATAATTGTTTAAAGACTTGTTCTTTTTCTTTAGAGATTCATTTTCAAGTTCAAGCAATAAATGTTGTTTTGAATCTTTTTCCAATCCCGTCTTTTCAAGACCCTTTACAAAAGCATTGTGTCATTTTTTCAATTTTTTTATATTTCTCATACAATTCTTGAAAACCAACAAGTTCATCATAGGATAGATTGGTTACCTCATCTTCTTCAATGCTATCATCGTCAATAGCCATGAGACAAAAGTTAGCTACTTCCTCTTCACTTTCTTCATCAGAATCGTAATCGCTATCTCCCCAAGCCGCAAATGCTTTCTTCCGTTCTTCCTTTTTGTCCTTCTTTTTGAACTTGTTGAAAAATTTCTTATTTTTTGGCTTGGGACAATCTCTCTTGAGATGTCCGATTTCTCCACACTCGTAGCAAGTTGGTTCATCTTTGGAGGAAGATGAACCCTTTTTAAAGTTTTTCTCAAACCTTTTCTTTTCAAGACGTTTGTAAAACCTTTTTGCCAACATAACAACTTCATCATCACTTTTGTCACTTTCGTCACTTAGAGATGATTTAAATGCTATGTCTTGACTTTTCTTTTGTTTTTCTTCTTCTTTAAATTCTTTCATGTCAATCTCATGGGTCATGAGATTTCCAATTAGTTGATCAAGTTTATAAGTTGAGAAGTTATGAGCTTCTCGAATGGCGGTAACCTTGCCTTGCCATGAAATGGGAAGATATCTAAGGATTTTACTAACTTGCTCTTCATTTAAATATATTTTTCCAAGAGCTTGGAGTTTGCTAGTAATATCAGAAAATCTAGTGTACATCTCTTTCATTGATTCCTCCGGTTTCATTTTGAAAAGTTCGTAAGCTCTTATCAACATGTTTATTTTTAAAGACTTTACTTGATCCGTACTTTCATAGGTGACCTCTAGCTTGTCCCAAATATCTTTTGCCGATTGACAACCGGACACATGATTGAAGACATTTGGGGCAATAGCACACAATAGTTGATAATGAGCTTCTGCATTTTTTGCAAGTTTTTCTTTATCATCTTGCATAAGCTCATTTCCCTCTTTTTCAATGGTTTTCTCACCTTGTTTCTTTGAAGGTACATAATCACCATTTTTTGTTATAAGCCATAAATCAAAATCAATAGATGTAATGTAAAGTCTCATTCTAAGCTTCCAATATGGGAAATTTCCCCCATCAAAAAGAAGAGACTTGTTGGTCGATTGACCCCCGGCTAAGATTGGAGTGAAGGTTGCCATAGGATCACTTTGAGGTTGTTAGACTCGAAAAAAATTAGAGTACTGGCTCTGATACCAATTGAAGGTCCAAAGAGCAACCTAAGAGGGGGCTGAATTAGGTTCTTTAGTGATAAATGAAAATTTTAAATTTGTGAACCAAAAATTTAATTAAAAGCTAAACAATAAATATGAATTGAAAAAGATAAAGACAAAAATAAAAGGGATGCACAAAGATTTTTATAGTGGTTCACTTCCAAACCGGAAGCCAATCCACTTCTCAAGTGACTACACTTAATCACTTGAGCCTTAACTAAGCTCGATGATTCTTTTTTAAAAACAGGCTTAGGATCCAACCTTTACAACCGATCTTTTTGTACGTAGGTTCAAGACCCAACCTTTTACAATCGATCCTTTTGTAACCGTAGGCTAAGGATCCAACCTTTACAATAGAATAAATTAGAATAAAGCAACGGAAGAATTAAAGCACTCAAATTCTTCACTCTTTCAAGAGTGACTTGACACTTGATCAAGCTTAGCCAAAGCTAAGAATATGCCAATTAAGCTCAATGATCAACAATAAGAGAACAAGTGATGCTCAAATAAAAGCTTTAAAAAAAAACTTAAAAACAAACCGTTACAGCGCAAGTATGTAAGGGAACTTTTTATCAAAGAATGTTTAGAGAGTATTGGATGATTTGAACCAAAGAATTCAAGCCGTATTTATAGGAAAATGAGAGCCTAGGAAATGTTTAAAAGGTTGGAAAAAAAAGATTAGAAAGAAATTAGCTAATTAAATTGATTGATTGATGGGATTGATTACAAATTTAGCTAATTAATTTGATTGATTGAGTCATTTCCATATTAGCTAAAATTTATGAATTAATTTGATTGATTGATGGGATAATTTTTTCATATTAGCTAAGATGATTAATTGATTGCCATACTAGTTTAAAATTTTGAATTAATTTCCTAGTTTGCATTGATCATGATTGATTGATTAAATTAATTCCTAATTTGCCTTGATCATGATTAATGAATTAAATCAATTTCCTAGCTAGCCTTGATCATGATTGATTAAATAAAGCTAAATTTATCACCCATTAAAATTTTAATTGATTTGGTCGTGCTTTATTTAAAACACAAATATTGAAAAAATATTTTAATTGACAAGCTAGATTAGTTTAATTTTGACTTGAGTAGTTTAATTTCCTAGTTTCACACAATAGAAGAATAATGCAGCTCATATAATTCAATATCTCTTGACATCTTTAGAAGAGGAAAGTCCTAATCCTTAATAGTGACTTTTCTATAGCTGCTAACTAATTAGCAGTTTGGGTTAGCTGACTATCAGCTGAGAAGACTTCTTCTTGGTGCACTTGTTGCTCCTCTTAAGCCTCTGATGCTGCTCTATCTAACTCTTGAATCCTGGAGTGTTGCTGCTTGATGGTTGAAAGTCTACTTTTGAGCTGACGTAATTTCCAGTTGTTGGACTTGATCATCAATAGTCTTGATGTCCTCATATTGTTGGCTTTAGATCTCATTGGCTACTATAAGCTCCTCAAACCAAAGGTGCAAGCCTCAAAGGCTTACAAAGCGATTAAGATCCCTGATGGTGGCCTGGTATTGGCACTTCTACAGCAGAAGGGGAGGAACCTCTTGAGAAATTCTGGTAAGGACCCCTTTAAGAACCTCAAGCTCCTTTGCAATGAAGGGTGCCACGTTTAGGTCTTTCTTTTAGGGCCTTCACAAGGGATACGGCTTCTTGGCCATTGGCTTCTGCTACCAGAGGCTGAATTGGAAGCTAAGTTAAGGCACCCAATCTTTGGAACCATGGGGAAGCCTCTTGATCCAATTGCTAAAAGGCCAGCCTCCCGCTAACTCCCAACCTTTCCTAGGGGGAAGTGCTTATTGGTGAAAAAGGTGGTGGAGTAGCCTGGACCATAAGGCAAGATAAGCTAAAGTGAACCATAACTTTGGAATGAAAACCTAAGTGGAAAAGTCAAGGCTAACCTCTGGGGTTTCAATTGGCATTAAGGGGGAGGTTGTTGCTTATTCCTCTAACATTGAGACATCTGCTTCAAGAGGTATTTATAAAAGAAAGATAATGGGTTAGAACCAACTCATGGTTAAAGGAAAACTCATAATATGAATGGAAAGATTCATGAATCTCATTAATTGTGATTGAAGGTTGCCACAATGGTAGGAACGGAGCCTGAATAAAATCTTACTTCAAGGAGGTCAAAAGAGAAGTCTCTTCTAATATGTCACTTGTGACAGCTTCCAAATCAAACTGATGCAGCCTTCTTCTTCTTTAGTGGCCAAATCCATGGGCTCGGTTTCATGAGGAGAATCTAGGACATGACTCCTTGAGGGGGAATCTGGTATTTCCACAATCAATAGGGTTGGATTAACCTGAATACACAAAGAAGGGGTTAGAACATAATCAAGAGAAGCAAGTAGATATGAAGCTAATGGAATAGAGCCATACCTCTTGTTAAGGAAGTCTACTCTTCTCTTTCCCACTAACTGATAAATTCTTCTTCTTCATCTTCTTCTTCTTCCTCCATGACCTGGGTGATCGTGGTGGGAGGAACGTCTGGAGCCCTTTGCTTCTTTTCTTAAGCCACCTACCTTCACTACTATTGTAGATGCTTCAGGAGGGGACTTCAACAAGAGCAAACTTGTAAAACTTCTGGTGGCTTTAGGAGACTATGTTATGGTCCTTTAAGTGGCAGGAGCTGCAAAAGGACAAGATTAGATAAGTCCACCAAGTGACTTGAGTTGTTAAAGGCATCTAGAGTACTGAGACAAGTGGTTACCTTGCAAAGCTTGCCTGGCTAAAGTTTGCTTCATCATGGCTGGCCGAATAGCTTTTGAGCTGGTACCCGCAGGCTCCAGAAAATGAGTAAAATACTGCTTTGCACCCGTAGCCTCACAAGAGGATCAATAGGCTTGATACCAAGCTGAAAAACGAGAGGTGGCATGAGAGGCATACTGCAAGGCACAGGATCCCTATAAGCTTACCTAATTGCAAGGTTGGTCTGGTGAAGCTCCTCAAGCTGAGGAAGCTATAGGGAGGCTCTCTTGGCCCAACCAAGGTTCTTGGTCCAAACATTCGGGAAAGGAATGTCCTGGACCTTCCAAAAATGTTTAGTAAACAATTTAGGCTTATAAGACACCATACTAAGGTGCTTTTGGTGGTAAAAAGGGAAGTCTTGAGGGCCCAAAATTGCCCTCCAATTCTGAGAGTTGATGTCAACGAAGACATCAAGATTTAGGTTCAACTTTATGAACTAGAGAGGACCAAGCTTTCTCTCACTAAAGGAAGTCCATTGGCCTCTAAGTCCGCCACGAGAAGCCAGTAGCTCCTTAAGGCAGCGGTTAAAGGACCAACAGGTGGGTCAAGCACCTTCATACGTGCAAAATAATTCCTATAATAGCTCACTGCATCATCTATGGGGAGAAAGGTTCCTCTTTGGGAAAGTTGGGGGAAATAGGCTTGAGGCCATAATTGGACAAGCTAAAGGGGTCCTCCTACTTCTATAACAGAGTTTTTCACTATGATGTCCATAAGGCATCCATAGATTTGGGCCAAAAGTAGTGGTCCCAAAGCCAAAGGATTAGAGCTAAAGACCAAGTTAACTGGCATCATTTTAAGAGATTTTAGAACGATGTTGCAGGAGTTAGCGAAGAAAAACTTGTTCAACTGGTACAAGTAAAAAGAAACTTCTTCTTCCTTTGAACCTTGCCTATAGTTATGAAGTTTTTTGAAAAAGAAGTTTACTAATGTCTCACAACCAATGGGCAAAGAAGTCACAGAAAAGGAAGAGGCAAAGGCCTTAGCCTGTTTTGAAAAGAAAGAGTCGAAGGCAATACAGACACTCTAAGTGCAAGACCTATCAGAGCATCAATATCCTCCAAGGTAATCCCAGGAAAACCATTATAACAGACATTCCAACAATAGGTGATCCACCCAGTCTAATGGCCTCGAAAATACGAAGATCCCTCCATTTCTGCTTGTAGAGAAGAATTAGTTGGTCCACCTAGTTTGCAATATTGCTTTGTTAAGAAGGTCCTCCCCTTGAAGGGGAAGGCTCTTTGCGGACTCGCTTTCCTCTGGAAGAAAAATATGTAGAAACAGAACGAAGCAAAGGGGAGTCTAAAGTGTCATGAGATACACCCTCGAGGCTTGACACCTCTTCTAAAGGGTTAAAGACAAGGCCAAGAATGCATGGCTCATATGCAGAAGAGGGACCCTCCTCAAGAATGCAAGAAGGGTCCTCCTCAATGGAGGTAACGCGAAAAGGGCGAAGTCTATCTAGGACCACTAAGTTATAGGACTAAACTAAATGCGTCAAAAACTCAATAGGGCTATTAGCCTTAGGAACTGGGGAAATGAGTGATTTGGGCCATTCCCATGGTTAGGAATTAAAAGTTCTAAAGGAGAAGTGCTTAAGACAAAGAACAAGCAAGAAAGCAAAGCTTGAGAGTAAGATTGAGCGCTTGAAGATTGCAAGAGAGAGCAAACAGTGCTTAAAGTGGAGAATTGAATCCCTAACAGTGGACATTTGTAGACACGTGGGAATGATGGTGGCTCAAGCATCAAACAGCAATATCTCTAGCTCCCTGCAGCCGTTGAGGGTTAAATAAAACAGATTTTTTACCCGTTGGAAAATACGAAATTACCAACGACTAAAAGGGGGGCCTTAGTTTACACCCCAAACTCAAGGGAGTTTGGACGATGCTATTAAATGATAAAAAGACATGTGCTTGACATGTAAAGCCATGCTCGAGGCATGAATGGCTTTTAAAAACAGAAAATAAAGGCGTCTCAAGTCCAGCTATTTTATGAGTTAAAAACCCATGAATAATTAAATGTCTCTCAAGAACGGCTGAAGGATAAAGGGGGCTCAAGCTTAAGGGACTACCAAGACGGCTGCAAAAAGGGCGCATTTTAGGCTCGAGTTAGTTACTTGGAGATCAAATCAAGAAACGTGGGCCTCAAGCGTATCCATAAAGAAGCAGATGAATGTGGGGAGTCTAAAAGGCCCTTGAGCACATGTATTGATGCATGTTTAATGCCATTCAGCTCGAGAAAGAAGAATTGAGGCCGAACAAGGGATGAAGATACCTGGGTTTTAGGACGTAATAGTTAGTACTTAGGTTGATAAATGAGAGACTATTTGTCTTGGTACTGCCCTAGGTGTGGCCATGAAAGGGGACGGTAAAGGCCTTTGGCCTTAGTACCGCCCTGGGTGTGACCCAAAAGGAGACGGTAGAGGCCTCCGGCCTCGGTACCGCCGTGGGCGAGACCCAGAAGGGGATGGTAGTGGCCTCTAGCCTCGGTACCGCCCTGGGTGTGACCCAGAAAGGGACGGTAGGGGCCTCTGGCCTTGGTACCACCTAGGTGTTGTTTTTATACTCATCCGTTAGCCCCCCACTTTGAGGTCAAAGTTTCTTTGCCCTCAAAGTGTATAAATACCACCCCATGATCTTGCCTTTTGGGTGCTTTTTCTCTCCAACTCTCTCATCAATATTTTTAGGTTCATGGTTATGGAGGATGTTACTCGTGAGATGTTAGCTTGGCTTCCCGCTAAATCTCTTCTAAGATTTTCTTGTGCATCTACTTGGTTCTATGGCTTGCTCACAGATTATGACTTTGTTAAAAAACAATATTTTCGTGCGCTTGACCGTGGTGCTGATGGGGTTCTGCTGCAGCGAGAAAGCGAGTTTTCTCGTGACAGCCTGGGGGTGTTTTCATCTGCCGGGGATTTTTCTCCGGTCATGCCATCGGAAGTCATGGAGGTGATGACAGATAATGTTAGGGTTCTCGGTGCTCAGGGCGGCTTAATTCTGTACCGGGATTATAATCTTTCAAAGTTGTTCGTATGTAACCCGGCCTTAGGTGTGCGCCAACCGGTACTGCTGCCTGAAGGTATTTTGATGAACTGTTTGGACATTCCCTTGAACTTAGTGTTTGGATGTTTTGACTCCACCCTTCAGTTCGGTTTCTATCTTTTTCTCATGGTAATGGACTTATCCTACCCTTATTACGACTTTTGGCCTAACAAGTTTTAAGTGTATTTCTGGCAAGGTGACTGGAATTTCTGGGGGAGTCTTAACGTGGGTCCTCGAAACGTCTTTCTCATGGATCACGTCTGCTTGCGTGGGGAGCTTTTCTTTTTGTTAGACTGGGGCCACTATATTGACGGTACTAACAACCGTCCCTATATAGTTCGCTGGAATACTGAGACAGGGGTTTCCTATAATATGACACTTCTGGATGTAGTTTGGAATAATCTATCAACGTGCCGGGAGGCGAAGATCTCAAAGTGGTGGGACATGATGACAGGACCCCCTTCCCTGTGCCTAATCACACTCCAAAGTCCAGTGTTCACCATCTGGACTTTAACCAACATGGAGGACCCTTCCTCTTGGGCAAGGCGGGATCGGCTATTCATTAGGACCCGGCTATCACAAGCTTTACGGTGTCAAAAGAACACCCGACGTTTACGGCACATAATCAGGTGTTCGGGTGTTCGCTTCATGGTGATCTTCGTGGCCGCCCGGTTTTCTTAGGACATTACCAGGGGGAGTTTCAAACTCAGCTGTTTCCATATTCGAGTTCTTTGTTTCGTTGTGGGAATGATCCCATGGCACCTCACGTCGCATTTGAGTAGATCGTAATAAGTGTAGGAGGATATTTTAGATCTTTACTGTACATTACTTTTGGCAATGTAGTTGTAATTTCGGAAACTTGATGTAATGACGTTTTGTTCTAATATATATAAATACCCTTGTATATGTTAAAACTTTACCTGTGGCCCTGTTACAGTTTGCTACTTTGTTGTGCCCGGTTATATTTGTGTGAGCTTATTACCGGCCTTGTGCTAGCTGAGATGCAAACAACCGCCCCGGTGTTAGATGGGGCACACAACCGCAGGCTCTCAAGCTGGTGAGAGTTTACCGGCCATCCCTGATGTTAGATGGGACATACACGACTGCCCCGGTGTTAGATGGGGCACCCAACTACGGGCTCTGAAGTTGGTGAGAGTTTACCGCCCGTCCCTGATGTTAGATGGGACATACATGACCACCCCGGTGTTAGATGGGGCACCCAACCGCGGGCTCTCAAGCTGGTGAGAGTTTACCGCCCGTCCCTGATATTAGATGGGACATACACGACTGTCCCGGTGTTAGATGGGGCACCCAACCGCGGGCTCTCAAGCTGGTGAGAGATTACCGCTCGTCCCTGATGTTAGATGGGACATACACAACCGCCCCGGTGTTAGATGGGGTACCCAACCTCAGGTTCTCAAGCTGGTGAGAGTTTACCGCCCGTCCCTGATGTTAGATGGGACATACACAACCGCCCCAATGTTAGATGGGGCACCCAACCGCGGGCTCTCAAACTGGTGAGAGTTTACTGCCCGTCCCTGATGTTAAGTGGGACATACACAACCGCCCCGGTGTTAGATGGGGCACCCAACCGCGGGCCCTCAAGCTGGTTAGAGTTTACCGCCCGTCCCAGATGTTAGATGGGACATACACAACCGCCCCGGTGTTAGATGGGGCACCCAACCGCGGGCTCTCAAGCTGGTTAGAGTTTACCGCCCATCCCAGATGTTAGATGGGACATACACAACCGCCCCGGTGTTAGATGGGGCACCCAACCATGGGCTCTCAAGCTGGTGAGAGTTTACCGCCCGTCCCTGATGTTAGATGGGACATACACAACTGCCCAGGTGTTAGATGGGGCACCAAACAGCGGGCTCTCAAGCTGGTGAAAGTTTACCGCCCGTCCCTGATGTTAGATGGGACATACACAATCGCCCCGGTGTTAGATGGGGCACCCAACAGCGGGCTCTAGCTGGTGAGAGTTTACCACCCGACCCTGATGTTAGATGGGACATACAAAACCAATCCGCCTGCGATTATTTACGTTGGGCGACGGATAATCTCTTGTAGTCCTTCACGTCAGGCGAAGGATAACCGCATAACATTTTCTTGCTCCTACTCTTCCACCTGGACAAAAAACACCACGCCTCCATCGTTAAAGGGACTTAGAATATTATGAGCTTTCACATTAGGTGAAAGCTAACCGGCTGTGATCCTCCACGTTAGGTGAAGGATAACTGCCCAACAGTTTCTTGCTCTTTCTCTCCAACCTGAGCAAGAAACACCAAGCCCCCATTGTTAAAGGGACTTAGAATATTATGAGCTTTCACATTAGGTGAAGGATAACCGCCCAACAGTTTCTTGCTCCTTCTCTCCAACCTGAGCAAGAAACACCAAGCCCCCATTGTTAAAGGGACTTAGAGTATCATGGGCTTCCACGTTAGGTGAAAGCCAACCGCCAACAATCCTTCACATTAGGTGAAGGACAGCCGTCCAATCAATATTCACGAGGCCCAAGGGCCTGCACCATGTGGTACTTCTCTCTCTCCTTTTCCCCTTTTGACCCCTTTTCATATAAAACCCCTCAAAAGCCCTAATTTCCCCATTTCTCACCTTACTTTGCAAAATTTCACCCCGATTTCTGCATTTCTCCCTCTAGTTCTCCTTCGATCCTTTCTTCCACTTATTTTCGAGAAGATTCAAAGGTATTTACTCATTTTCTCCCTATTTTCGAAACGCTTTTTGGGTTTTTCTTTACTTTTCATTTTCGCCCTTCGCTTGTCAGGTCGTATCTCCTGGATGAGACATCCATGGTGGAATCCAAGGTTCCCCTGGTGGAGCTTGAGGTCCCCGTGGACGAGCTTGACGAAGGCATCGAGCTGGACCCCCAGCTCATAGATGATCTTACCGCGATTTTAGCCAGTTGTCCTGCCGTTTGCCCTGGGGAGGCGGGGGTGATTTTGACCAGGGATTTTCCCCTTCTGTGTGTTGGCCTGGTCCTGAGACTTTATTGTCCTCATCTGAAATCAACGCCCCTGCCTTACCAACAGGAAATTCTGGTGGGACTTCTACTTTTCCTCAGAGTAAGATCCCTCTCTAACTTCTCTTTATTTATTTATTTATTTTTTTTTTTAAACTAGTTAAATGGCTCCAAAACGAGTGCAGAAGGGCAGTGGATGTTCAGACCGTGCAGGAGGAGCATCTTCTGATGAGAGAATGATGGTGGAGCCGTTATCTCAACTGGCTCCCTCATCACCAATGTCTCCTGAGGAAATGGCCGTTCGCACTCAGTATCCCGATACAGCAGCGGCTCTTTCCCTAGGAAACCTTGTATCCTCATTATCCACGGTGTAGGGAATGAGAGAATTCTGTGAAAAATATTTGTTTCCAAATGATTACGAAGTCGTTGGCCCCCGGGAGAGCGACAATATTTTATATCCTCGTTCCCCAGAATTCTTTGCCGTTAGTGTGGACTCCTTGGATGCCGGCTTACGATTTCCCTTGCCGCCCATCCTGGAGTGGGTTTTTAGGCAGTACTCAATATGCCCTAGCCAAATTACCCCTAACGGCTTGCGTAACATTTATGGTTTCCTTCTCACCTGTTTTGTGGCCGGATTAATTCCCTCCACCTGTAGTTTTGATTTTTTATTTAGGGCCAAACAATTAAAAGGCGTTGTCAACTTTGAGGGGAAGAGCGGAGTTAAGTTTGTAGAGCTCAACCCCTCAAAGGTGAATTTTTGGCAGAACAGGTTTGTTTGGGTAAGTCCCCCTTATCCCCTTGGCATCCCTCATTATTGGACCTCGCTGAATAAGTGTAGCGTCCCCTCAACGGACGAGCTATCTGACCTAGACAAGGAGGTAGTTCGATACTTTGAGAGGGATTCGGGTGCACGGTACCTCCCTACCAAAGAGGTGTTGTGCCAGGAGAAAGTTTTCATACGGGCAGGCTTATGCGCCCGACCGGTTAGTGGTGAGTAATTCTCTGGGACGGGCAAATTTTCCTTTTGGTTTATATTGCCATTTAATAACTCTATCTTGGCTGCTTAACTACTTCTTTCCAGGACCAGAAGCCGATGTGGATATTGTGGCCCTCACGGAGTCCTGCCGTGTGGAGCAAAGGAAAAAGGGCGAAAGGGTGAGGGGGCAGGTAAGAAAGCCGCCGAGGAAAGTAAGAAGACGGCCGCCGAAAGAGGAGGAGGTGAAGATGTAGGTAAGAAAATCGTTAGGAGGAGCAAGAGGATGGTCACTGAGGAAGGAGAGGGGCCTCCTAAGAAGGTCACACGGTCTAAAAAGTCACAAGTGGCGGCTCCCGCTTCAGGCGGTAGTTCGGAGGCGCCCGTCTTGCCAGAGGTCGCTTCTGAGATTCCCATAGTCCAAGCATCTCCTGCTACTGGGGCAGTCTTTTCCAGCTCCAAGTAGTCAGGAAATGCGCACTTCTATGCCCCGTCAAGGGAATGGTGGAGCATCAGCTGCGCCTCATCCTCAGGATGCCCCAGCAACGGAACCTTTGGTGGAGGAGGGACCCAGTGTTATGCCTACCGTTACCGTCACCTTGCCGGGAGTGACCGTGAGTGAACCTCAACCAACACCAGCTAGCAGTCCAGCCGCTTAGGCTCTGGGAGAAAGGATGGACGTAGCCTTCAGCCAGAAAGGGAGGAAGAAGGAGAGAGGCCCTTGGAAGCGCCGGTTGGGGTGTCGGAACAGCCACCGGTAGAGACGGTAATGCCCACTCCTTCGTCTCCAAGAGGAGGGTCCCCTGTCAGGACCTCATCTTTGTTGCCAGGATCACCCCAGAAGGCGATAGCAGATGTGAGGCCTGACGTTCAAATAGACGACAGCCTTCTTCCCTCATTCCACATAGACCTAACTGCCCCTGACGACCTTGCCGGCACTCCTCTAGAGCCTCCCAGGGAGGTTCCTAGAGAAAAGGGAACTCCCATTGAGGAAGGTGCACGGTCTGGGGATTCCGCCAACCTTTCCCCTCGCCAAAGTGTTAGTGCCATTCAGCACGCCGCCTTGACGGTTCTTTCCTCTGAAGATCCGCAAGTTGTGACTAGCAACACGGTAGCTTCTTGCGTTGCTAAGGTAAAACCGCTCACTATACCTTTAAGTTGTTATCACGTTAGCTACATGCTTTGGTAACTTATCTTTCAGGTTAGCTCCATGTCGGCTGCTATGGCCTTAGGGTGGTTTCGTGAGCAGGAAGCCGCCACGCAGGAACTGGCCCGGTTGCGGGAGGAAAAAAAGAGAGGCAGTGGAGGCGGCACGGAGAGCTGAAGAGAAAAGAGAGGAGCAGGCCAGGGCCACACGAAGGGTAGAAAGGGAGAAGGAGATCTTGAACGTTGAGTCTCAAGGCTTAAAAGACCGTGTTAGCAAGCTCAGGGAGGAGAAAGAAGCGTTGGCCGCTGAAGCTCAAGGACTAAGGGAGGGCTTTCAGAAATCACAAGAAGAGCTGTCTTCCTAGCAGAAGCGGTCAGAGATGCTTCTTACTGAGCTTCAGCATGCCCGGACCGAGGCGACGAAGGCGGTTTCCCGCTTTAGCTAAAGTTCTGAATTTCGTTTGTCCACGAGTACCTTCTATTGGGAAGGTTTTGCCTCGGGTCTGTCATCGTTTGCACGACGCCTTGCTCGTAGCCATCCTTAGCTTAGTCGTGAATCTCTTCAACGGACAATAGACCAGCTTCGCCAGGAGATTGTTCGCTCTTGGGGAGGTGCTGGTCGCGGTCAGGCTTAGATCTTGTAGCTTTCACTTCTTCCTTCCCCCTTTCCTTTTTGTAAATGTAAAGGGAAGACAAGGGGGCGCCCCTTTTTGTTGTAACCCCCTATTTTTTAACTTATACGTACATAGCATACTTAGAGGCAGAGGCTCCTCTATTTTCTTACCCGATGTATGTCTTATTAAAACTTATGATAGTTCGTTGTGCATTACCTCTAATAGTTTTTGTTCAAACTATGACTTTAATAGCCTTGGCTTCTTTCGGTCCATGTTGATGCAATCTTTGGAAATGTACAATTTATTTATGCACATGGGGTACCGCCCCAATTTTCCTGAGATACAACTCGTGCAGCGTCTATCTAGATCTAATATTTTACATAAATTCTTTCATGACTTACCGAGCTATGTATAGTACTTTTGAGATTCTTGATGTTCCACACTCGAGGTACCTGGGAACCGTCCATGTGTTCTAATTTGTAACATCCCTTCCCCAACTTCTGAGTCACAGGGTAGGGCCCTTCCCAATTGGCCACCACCTTGCCGGCACCCATCCCTTGGGCCACGGTGCTGGCCCGTCGCAGGGCTAGGTCCCCCACTTCCAGGCTCCTTATCCTCAGGCGTTTATTGTAATACTGAGATACTCTTTGCTTTTGAGCTACTATCCTAAGAAGGGCGTCTTCTCTGATCTCCTCTACCAAATCCAATGCGCATCTCCGCTGGTCTTTGTTACGTAGGTGATCGTAGTGTTGTATGTGGTAGTTAGGTTCTCTCACTTCTATTGGGATTATCGCCTCAGCACCATAGGTCAGCATGAATGGAGTTTCTCCGGTAGCTACGCGGTAAATCGTGCAGTGGGCCCAGAGTACGCTAGGTAACTCTTCTACCCATCTTCCCTTAGCTTCATCCAGCCTCCTTCGAAGCCCATTGAGTATTTGCTTATTTTCGGCCTCAGCTTGCCCGTTGCTCTGGGGGTAAGCAACGGATGTGAAATGGAGAGCAATGTTCATGCGTTGGCAGTACGCTCGGAATCGTGGCGAGTCGAACTGTGTCCCGTTGTTAGTGATGACGGCCCTAGGGATTCCAAATCGCGTGATGATGTTCTTCCACAAAAATTGCCGAGTCGCATTATCTGTAATCCGAGCTACCGCCTCAACCTCTACCCACTTACTAAAGTAGTCTACGGCCACTATTAAGAACTTCCTTTGCCCGCTGGCTAAGGGAAAGGGACCTAAGATGTCCATTCCCCATTGATCGAAGGGTATAGGGTCAATAATGGGCTGTAGTGGCGCAGCAGGAGCGTGGATGAGGGGTGCAAAACTTTGGCATTTGTGGCATTTTCGTACAAGGGCACCGGCGTCCTTCCTCAGGGTAGGCCAAAAGTATCGTGCCCTTAACGCCATTCCAGCAAGGGCTAGTTTTCCAATATGAACTCCAAAGATTCCCTTGTGAATTTCTCTTAAAACGTAGTCCCCCTCTTCCTGTGTTAGACATTTCAGCAGGGGATGTGTGAATGACCTTTTGTAGAGCTGTTGATTGATTATTGTGAAGCGTACCGCCCACCTCCTCAGCCTTCGCACTTCGGTTTTATCCGCAGGCTCCTTACCGTGAAGGATGAAGTCTAGAATTGGACGCATCCACCCGTCCTCCCCTTGTACTTGCATCACATTTATGGGCGTCGCCTGATCCACGTATTTAACGTTGGATTCGTGAGTATGAATATGCCCGCTTGAATCCTTACTTCCAGTGCTAGCCAGGCGGCTCAGTTCGTCCGCACGGTAATTACTCTCTCGAGAAATGCTCTGTATCTTGAAGTCTTGAAAGGCGGAGACCTTAGCTCGGACCTGTTCTGGGTACTGGGACAGGTGCGGTTCTTTCACCCCGTAGCTTCCTGTAACTTGGTTTATGACTAACTCCGAATCACTGTAAACCTCTAGGCGAGCCGCCCCTGCAGCCTTAGCGAAATCCATACCGAGCAACAGCGCCTCGTACTCGGTCTCATTGTGAGTTGCTTCAAAGTGTAGTCTTACCGCGTACTCCGCACGTTCCCCTTCCGGGTTGATCAACACTATGCCTGCACCGCGACCCTATGAGTTTGCAGATCGGTCAACGAATACTATCCAAGCAGACATCGCTTCAAGAGTTTCTATCAATTTGGGTACTTCAATTCTAAAGTTGCATTCTACCAAGAAGTCAGCTAGAGCTTGAGCCTTGATGGCTCTTCTAGATTGATAGCGTATGTCGTACTCAGAAATCTCAACCACCCACTTAAGCATTCGCCCTGAATAATCCAACTTTGAGAGCAACTTCTTGAGCGGGAGGTTAGTGAGTACCGTGACCTCATGGGATTGAAAGTAAGGTCTCAGCTTACGCGTCATAGTGACCAGGGCTAGGGCGGTTTTTTCAATAGCGGGATACCTCTTTTATGGATCTTTAAGAGTTTGGCTTACGAAGTAGATTGGGAGCTGCTGTCCCTGCCGGTCCGCTATCAATACCGCACTTGTGGCGCTTTCTGAAATGGCCAAGTAGAGACCCAGCTTCTCGTCTGGCTTGGGAGAGGTGATCACAGGGAGGTGTGCCAAGTGTTGCTTCAATTGATCAAAAGTGCGCGCGCACTCCTCGTTCCAGAGGAAAGGTTGTTTCCCTCATAGTACCTTAAAAAATGGTAAAGCCTTCTCCGCGGCCCGGCTAATGAACCGGTTGAGCGAAGCCATGCAGCCGGCCAGTTTTTGCACATCTTTAGGGCATTGTGGAGGCCTTAAGTCGAGTATGGCCTGCACCTTTCTAGGATTTTCCTCGATCCCTCAAAAACTTAAGATGAAGCCCAAGAACTTACCGTCTGGTACGGCAAACGAACACTTTTCCGGATTCAACTTCATGCGGTATTTTCGAAGTGCTTCCAGGGCTTCTCTTAAGTCAAAAATATGATCTAACTTATGTTTTGACTTAACTATCATGTCATCCACATAGACCTCCATGTTGCGCCCTATTTGTGGGCCAAAGACCTTGTTCACCAGCCGCTGATAGGTGGTTCCGGCATTCTTAAGCCCAAACGGCATTACCTTATAACAGTATGTTCCTTCAGCGGTGATGAAAGCCGTTTTTTCTTCATCGGCTGCATGCATTTGAATATGGTGGTACCCTGAAAAGGCATCCATGAAACTAAATAGTTCACAGCCCACCGTTGAATCTACCAGCCTGTCTATTTTGGGTAGGGGATAAGAGTTCTTTGGGCAGGCTTCATTGAGATCCGTAAAATCTACACACATCCTCCAGCTCCCATTAGACTTTTTGACAAGTACCGCGTTGGCCAACCACTCGGGGTATAACACCTCTCGTATAAATCCAGCCTGGGATAACTTCTCCACCTCGGCTTTAATGACATCGTTGTGCTCTGTACAAAAGCTGCGCCTTCGCTGTTTGACGGGCGCCTTGCTATTGTGGCCGTTAAGCTGATGAGTGATCACGTCAGGCGGTATTCCTGGCATTTCCTTTGCGGCAAACGCGAAAACGTCTTGGTATTGCCTCAGAAGTTCGCCAATCTCCTCACGCAGATGCCGAGGGAGTGAAGTGCCTAGATAGGTGTAACACCTAGGTTCCAACTCATACTTTTCCAGTGGTGGAGGAGGAGGCCTTCGAGGTTCCAAAGGTTCGGCCGCCACTACAGTTAGATTAGAGAAAGTATGGTAATATTTTGAAAAGGCACCATACCTTCCTCATATAGTCATAATGTCCCCAGTATCCGCCTCAAACTTCATGGCTAGATGGTAGGTTGATACCACAGCCTGTAGACTGTTCAGGGAGGGTCTCCCCAAGATCGTGTTATAGGAAGAAGGAGTGCTAATAACAAGGAACTCTATCTTAACCGTTCGTCGCTCATTCTTGTTTCTGAAAACTATGGGCAACGTTATTTTACCTCGTGGCAGAACGGGCGCCCCTGTGAAGCCCACTACAGGATATGGTGCTAGTACAAGCGCGCTAAGCGGTATTCCCATTTTGTTGTAGCATTCCAAGAATAAAATGTCTGCAGAACTGCCTTGGTCAATCAGTATTCTACATACCGTGTGCTTACAGATGTCAGTGGCAATAACGAGGGGGTCCTCTTGCCGTGCGTCTATTCATTGGGCATCCTCTTTAGTGAAGCTGGTGCACCGGGGTGCATTCCGGGTTGCGTCCATTCCCCCTTTTGGGACATTTGTTCCCTCCTTTGATGAGGGGGGAGCAAACCTTGGGGTGATGGTAGCAATGACCTTGGCCGCCGTATTCCCAGGACCCTTTTCGCCATCGTTAGTGGTTTGAGCTTTCCCAGTCCTCATTCTTTTTAACGTTGCATATTCCTCCCATTGGCCAGTACGTTCGGCCTCCTTAAGGCAAAGTCCAAAGCCCGACAGTTAGCCGTGTCATGGGTAGAGACCTGATGGTATGAACAACATATTGGTCTGCTGTTACCAGATGGAGCAGAGTCCCGGTTTTTGGGTGGCCCCTTTGTTTTCACCTCTAAAAGCTGGCGAGGCACAGGCTGTTGGTTCTGAGCTTTGAAAATGGGCGCGGGCCTTCTAGCCGGACGGACGTTACCCCGGGGTGGCCTGGGGTGGTCCTTTGATCCCAAAGACGCTTGAGCCACTTCAGCCTTGGGCGTTACTTGCATGACATCCTCTGCCAGGATGTATTTATTGGCTTTCCGCCATATCTCATCAATGGTAGAGGGCGGTCCCTTTGCCACGGTGAATTTAAAGTTGGAATTCTGCAACCCGTTGACAAAAGCGGTGATTGTCGTTTCATCAGATAAGGTGGCAACATCAATCATGGCTCGCGTGAACCGTTTCACATAACTCCTCAGGGGTTCGACATCATGCTGTTGTAACTTAAAGAGATGTGCCGCCGTCCTTCTTCTTCTTTTATTACTAAAAAAGTGCCGAGCAAACCTTTCGGAAAGGTCCGTAAAGCTATCCACAGAATAGTTTGGAAGGGAAGCAAACCAATTTTGGGCGACCCCCTTTAGGGTGGCGGGAAAACATTTACACCATATGTCTTCCCCCACATCTTGTAGATACATCCGGGTCTTGGGTTCCGTCAAACGGATCAATGTTTGGGATTTTCACCTTCCCCACTGGGGCTGATAGAATTTGAGATGTGAATGGTGAGTGAGTTCCTGGTACGGTGTAGGATACGGCTGGCCTGGGGACCTTCCTGGAGTCCCTCCTTGTATGATTTAGACATGCGCTTGGCGTGGAGGCGGTAGCCCCGCTTAAATTTTGAGTTCGGGCATGTGGGGATGCAGTGGTGGACTGGTCAGGTTCTGGAATGTACTCTGTGTTATTGGCGGGTGTGTGTGAAAAGAGCCGGTGTATTTGCTGTTGAAGCTGCTCAAACTAACCCTGAGTTACGTAATCAGGGTCGTGATGCCCCCCGTGAGTGGTGGAGCGACTCGTGTTTGACATGGGAAAAGTTTGTAATGCCCTTCCCACAGACGGCGCCTATTGTTTATAGAGTTTTTGGTTGGGTTCTTGGGGGTAAAACTAAGCTCAAGTTCCTTGCCTTCTTTGTGGGAATCCTCCCCCTATTTATAGTGGAGATATGCGTGCGTGTGAAGTAATCCAAGGGGCACCGCCTGGTTGCCATTGGTACTGGGGGCGGTGGTGACCCCTGGGTCCAGTACCGCTTGGGAGTTAATCCGAAAAGGGGAGACGGTAGAGGTCTCTAGCCTCGGTACCTCCTGGGTGTAACCAAGAAGGAACGGTAGGGGCCTCTGGCCTTGGTACCGCCTGGGGTGTGACCACGAAAGGAGACGGTAGGGGCCTCCGGCCTCGGTACCGCCCTGGGCGTGACCCAGAAGGGGACGGTAGGGGCCTCCGGTCTCGGTACCGCCCTGGGCATGACCCAGAACTCTGGCCTCGGTACCGCGTGGGTGTAGTTTTTATACTCATCAAATATGTATATATGTTAATGGAGTTATAAGTTTATGTAATCAATACATGCATGTTCATATATATGAAAAATAGTTTAAGCATGGATAATAATGCGGTTATGCAATTAAAAAATGTACGCATGTTAATACAATCATGAATTTTTGTGGTTTTAATTTATGAACATGAATGCTTTTTGTTTGCTCAGTAAAAACAAAAGTTGTGTTAATTTGAGTAAAACGGAAAATTATTGGCTGAAAGGCAAAATTATATGATTGTCTTATATATTTTTAAGTTGATCTAATGATGTTACATCATGTGATTTGGATAGTCAATTACAGCGCAATTCATGGATAACTTGGATAGTAAATAAAGTATGATTTCCTATTCATGTGTTATGATAATGTTACTCTTCATTTATTATGATGATTCATTTTAATTACCCATAAAGTTTGATACTTATAAATGGCATGATGATTCATATAATTTAATTATGGGTAAATTGAAGTTCAGGAATGTAAATATGGATGTGATGCAGTGCGTGATGGGATAAAAGGGGGTACGGGAAGGTCCAACGGCCTTCCCTTTGTATTTTATTAAAATTGATAATAAAATGAACAAAGAGGGGTAGAATTAGCTCGCTCACTCATCGAGGAGTCTAAATTCTCCATAAAAGAAATATCAATTTAATCCAAATTCAAGTCCTGGTCTTCCTAAACCTAAGCCTAGCATCTCCTTTATATAGAGGAGGGATAACAATTCAAATTCAAAATTCAAAAATCAAATCAAAACTAAAATGGAAATAAAATAAAATCAAATCCCCTAATTAATCTTGATTGGTCAAAGCTTCCCAAATGCTGTGGTGATTGAAAACGAAAAGAAACCGTCCTTGAATCAAGCCCAGAAATCCTGCAAACCTTCAACTGCGTCTAACCAGGGATGGCGCCTAGAATTGGTCACGCCAAGAATGGTGGCGCCAAGTTCCTCCTTGGCTTATTCCTAGTTGGCTTGTTCCATGCAGACTCCTTGACTTAAGCCAAGTGCCTTCGGTTTGCACCTTTCCTTCTCCTTCGGGTCCCGCCAAGGCCAAGCCATGGGATGCTCACTGCATCATCCTCTCCGGTTGGGAGAGAATTCATCCCCGAATTTCGAGTGGAGTCTTCTTGATCAGCCTAGTTACGTGGAGCTTCCCTGTCAGCCTTGTTGAGCCCTTTGTCGCCAACTTCTAATTTTGTAGCCAAGCAATGTGCCATTCGTGGACACACGGTAGCTTCATCTTGCCTAGCCAAGTCTTGTCTAGCCAACTCTTCGTGGAGCCAAGAAGCAGGCCTTCAATTGTGCATGACCAAGGGTGAAGCCAAGTTCTGTCAAGCTTGTTATTGGTGGAGCCAATAATAGGTGCAGCCAAGACGATGTTTTCTTCTATTGGCTTCACATTTCCTTTCCTCCAATGGTGAAGCCAAGCATAAGGTAGAATCATTGGCTTAAGCTTATGCCAACATGACTCCCATCTTGGCTTAAGCCTATCCCAACATGGCTCCCATCTCCTCTTGAACTTGCCCCGTTTGGACCCTGACCATGGAGATGTTGACCCGATATTGTTGAACCGCCATTGTTGGATTACTCTCCGCATCAGGATGAGTGCATACAAGAGATTTTGAATCTTACATCAATGTTGATGAAATGATATTGCTTTTAGATATTGTGAAGTAAAATATATAAGATGAAATAGTTTCTATTCAATTCCTAGAACGAAAACCCAAATTTCAACGAAAAATGACGTCTTTGTCATGAAAGAAATCCCTTAAAAGGCTCTAGAACATAGAAGGAGTAAAAGAGCAAGAAAAGATAAATCTTTCGGTCTGGATTTTTATAAATTTCTGGTGGTATGAACTTGGGGTGCACATGGGTCGGGTAATACCCAAGACCCATCTAACCCATATCAATTGGGTTGGGTTGGGTTGGGTTGGGTCAATTTTCTTTGTTGGGTCTAATGGATCCAAATTGCTTTATACCCGTGGATATCAGGTCTGGGTCCGAGTTATCCATGGGTAGGCATTGATTATGTAAGAGTATATATATATATATATATATATATTTTTTTAATCCAATGTAAGAACATGTTCAAACATGCCTAATTAAGTCTAAATGAGCTTATATAAAGCAAGCTAATTGTTATGAATCGTTAGAATTTAACTGTAATTTCTGTTATTAGTGGCTGGGTATTGTCCTAAGTGTTGAGTTGTATACTTTTAATTGGTAGTTAGGTCAGTTTTAGGCGCCAAAAGAGGTTGCTGGTCAACGCAGGTCAAATTCTGGTGGCGGACTGTTGTTTTGGAGGGAAAGGTAGTTTTTTGGGGATTAGTCGGTTAGTCTTGATGCATTGTATCCAAGGGTCTATAAATAGGTCCTTAAGCTTGTAATTCAAGCATTCAATGAAATATAAATTGATTTCCTTTTGGAATTATCTCTCTTTTCTCATCTCTTTCTCTATTTCTCATCCCCTTTCACTTCTCTTCTCACCTAAACTCTTTCTTCTACTAGGTTAGACTTTCAATCCTTAATTGGAAGCTAACAATTGGTATCAGAGCCGGTTCAAGCAATCAATTGATTGATTGAGGCTGGCAAAATCAAAGAAAAATATGATCGAAGGCGTGAGAACCAGATCTGGAGCTGGAGGTGCTAATGCGCCAGGTTCTGGATTGGATTTTGTTGCTGCAGTTACGAGTTCTGGTGCTAATGTATCAAGTGATCATCACCGGGATTTGAATGACAAGTTAGAATAGCTGAATGCTAAGTTTGAGCAATAGCAAATCGAGCTCAAAGCTAGGTTTGATCAGCAGCAACTCGAGAATACGCAGAGGATTGATAGCATTCAGCAAATGTTAAAATTGATTTTGGACAAAGACTCAAATAAGGAAGTGCGGCTGCAACAAATTGAAGATAAAATTGAAAAATTGCAAGATTAGGTTAATAAACAAAAAGAATCAAGTGTTGATGCGATCTTGAAGCCTGCAAGTCAGATCATTCAGCAGAAGGAGACCGATTAGCAGCAAGAGAATGTGGACAGGCCTGAGGTTCTGGTGAGGAACCGTGGCAAATCTCCGATAGTGCAGGCGACTGTAGGACCTTCAATTAACATTAGATCAACTGAAAATCAATCCTTGCAACCTGAATTTGATGTAGATAATCGGGATCGAGCCTTGGAACAGGCACAATGCAAACCTGAGGCTTTCAATACAGACTGCAGTAGCAGGCCACAGATTTCAGCTGGGCAGCGCAGGACTGATTTTGATGAGTTCGAACATCTGGACAGACCTCCTGAGCGTCATTACCAGAATAGAACAGTGAGTAATGACATTATATCTGGTGGTAGGAGTGGTAACCACAGGCAGCCAAGAGTCGAAATTGATCCTTTTGATGGAAAACTACCAGAATCACGGTTGAGAAGGTGTGACCGGTATTTCATGTATTACAGCATACCTGATGATAAAAAGCTCCAATTAGCTGCAGTGCATCTACATGGTGAACATGAGGTTTGGTACTATAGTTTGTTGAAGAGCAAACCAAACCTTTCTTGGGACCAATTCGTAGAAGAAATGTGTGAACGCTATGGAGAAGGGGAATCAACGGATGTTGTGGATAACTTTAACAAATTATCCCAAACTACAACCGTGAAAGAGTAAATGCTTAGGTTTGAGAACTTAAGAGCCAATATGTTATCCGTTTTGACTATAGCTCCCGAGGATGCCAAGCCATATTATGTTTCTTGCTTTATAAGTGGATTAAAGCCTAGGATCAAAAACATGGTGAAAGCCATTGGTCCTAAGACCTTGTCGGGTGCCTATAACAAGGCAAAATTGATTGAAGCTACTCATGTCCAATCGAGTGACAAATTCAAGCAACTGAGCAACAAATTCATATCACAACCGAGAGCAAGTTCTGGTACAAGTTTTAAGCGTGCTGTGGACAGAAGCTCGGTAAGACTTTGCTTTCGTTGTAACCAGCCATATCAGCCTAGACATAGGTGCAAAACACAAGCATTAATGTGTGCTAAAGGGATCTGTGCTAACGCTGAATCAGACAGTGAGCAATCGGCAGCAGAGATTGATAGTGTTGGAGACTCTTCGCAAGAGGATTTGAGTGAAGATGAAGTGGAAATATCAATGACGGCT